>JAUMJM010000053.1:7500000-8750000 GCA_033558235.1 Neomorphus geoffroyi | reverse complement strand
TAGTACAGAAGTAACTTTGTTTGTTTGTTTGTTCAGTAGTTCAAGTTCTCACACCAAATAAGAGAAAACATTTAGAGTAAGTTCCCCCCAAAAAGTTAACAAAACTGCTGAAAAACAACAAACAATTTTGTTGAAATGAACATTTCATTCAACCTGCCACACAACCTTCATCTTCTGCTCAAAGGCTTTAAAAATATACAAGAAGAAAGATTCAATCATTATTTATTTTTAATTGAAAAGTTAAAGATTTAATTAGAAAAGCAAGCAAAAAAGTACTTTTCTTCTAGATTGTTTTGAGATGTAAACTTCCCTTCAAAAGGAGTTTGCTAAACACACACTTGTCACTAAATTGATTATTTCACAAATGAAAAAAATAACTTAATTCTGTCTATAAAATAACCTAGCACTTACCAAAAATCCATTGGAGAAACTGAATATGGGTTTAGGACTGAACGACCAGAGAGTACAACATGATTAGATACATTCTTACCTAAAAATTATCTCCATTTCATGGAGGAAGAAAACGGAATGAAGGGAATTAGGAGTATGTTGTTCCTGCATTCAGACAATGGAGTTAGTGTATCCTTTATATAGTACCAGAAATATTCATTCACATCACAGAAAGGATTGCTGTAGCTTTCTGTGCTTGTGGAGCACAATTCTAACAATGTTCCTTTCATGGACTAAACTTCTGTGCTCTCACAATAGCGATGCTATGCTATAACACACAGCTGATCTGCCAGTAATGAGTGAGGTTCATAGAACACAAAAATGAAGGTTATGTTGCATAAAGTTTGCTGTAATTTATTTTAATTGTTTTTCAAACTGCACACCAATTTGCTTACTTATGTATTTGCAAAGAGAAGATTATGCATGTATGAATAAATTAATGTTATGAGAAACACATTTTTATAATTATTCAAAGTTTAGTAAAATAGTGGAAGACACTATTGCTACGTTTTCTATTTCTTTTATGATTTCTAGGGGATGCATAAAATGCTTTGAAAATAATACTATAAAAAGTGCCTGGTACTACTTTAAATCAAATTAGTGGAGACATTCACAAGCATTTTTCTTAAAAGCAATCATCATGCTTAATGTTATCAAGAAGCAATGATTAAAATATTCTGTTGGACTAAATGGGAAAGTGTTGGCTAATGCCATAATTTTGTACTAGAAATAGTGGTCCATTAAATAGGATGTGTATAAATAAGAATTAGGAGGTTAAAACATCATTTATTAGGGATGTGGTTACATAAGAGTAAGGGGGAAGAAAATGCCTATTCTTGATATAAAATCTATTAGAAATTTGAAAAGTTGTGTAAGCATGAATAATATAGTAACAATTCAAGTGACAGGCATAATTATATCATATTTAGACACATATGCTGTAATAGCACAAACAATTTTTAACAGAAATTGTAATTTCCAGAAAGCTGTGTATTAAGAAAAATTTAGTCAAATTGGACTCCACATGAGAATATTTTTTGTCTGCAATGCTGGAAAAAATTTTAAGGAAGATTCATGTCAAAAAGAATAAAATACTACAGTACTACTAGCATTTCTGCATTTTAAGCTATGTGTGAGTTTATAACTAGATGGCAGATGATGTTGAGCACAGGAGCTCATATTACAACAACTAAATATCTTTTTGCCTTGCTTTAGAATTTCAATAATTTTCGTTAAAACTGGCAACAAACATTTGCAAAAATACGTATCTATCCATATATCCATCTACTATATAATGCTTTATTTTACATATACATTTGACATTTCAGAAAAAAAAAATATATATTTACTAAAGTTCAATGTTCCTATTATATCTTTTAAATAGGTAAAAATTGTACAGAAATAGTTGGACAGTGTCAGCCGCGTAAGTGTTTCAATGGTAACTGCAGTAATGTTACTCCAAACACTTTTCTTTGTGAATGTGACAAGGGCTTCACAGGTAAGAAACGTCTCTGTTTACTGTTTTATAATAATTATTTCCTCTACTATAATAGTGGTAGGCACTTTCGCTTTTTTAAAACAGTCATTTTAGATTGTTGTTGCATAGTTTGTAATGTCCTCAGATTTTTTTAAATCAGGTTTGTAAAAATAGATAAATCAAAATTCCTTGTAACTGTTCTAAAATACTTATGCACTAAGGCAAAACTGCATAAATCATAGTCTTTTCATAGTTGGATTCCATCCATAAGTACCTTTCTTGCATTGACAGTATGAGAGACACCATCTCACTGGTTCTCAAATGCAGTATTCTCAACAACAGCATCAGAATCTTGCTGCATAATTTAGAATGATCATGACAACTGTGTTCATAATATTAGCATCTAGGTATGCTAGAAAACTAAGGTGGAGATAATTTAAAAATCTCATGATATAGCGATGTGTCTTGATAAACAAACATACAAAAAACCACCCCCAGAAGTCTCTGAAGATAATCTGTTTCCTTGTGATGTATTGGACAAATAAAACAATTTCATAAGAAAAGCTTGAATTAGAAAACGTATCTAAATGTATCTAAAGCCACACTATTGTAAACACTTTTGAGGGTCAGGAAAGCACCAGACTAAAGCCAGTATTCATTCTTTACAGTCTTCTGCTTTACAGTAGAGATTTACTATGTTGGTATAAGAGAAGCAGCAATACTGAAAAGAACATTCTTTAAGAATGAGCTAAGTATAAAGCCAGCACTTGAATATCCAAGGACAGTAGAAGTTTTAAAAATATCTCTTTCTTGGAAGCATTAGACAATTACAGAATACAAAAAAATTATGTTGAGATGCAGAGTTAAAAGATAAACAAAGCAAGGAAGAAAAAAAGCCATAAGGGAGTAAAAGGGGATCCAAAAGCCAATATTTATTTTCATAGTGAAAGACTGAATATTCTTGTTGACATTTTAGTTGTCTGTCTAGAACTGTATTTTTAAAAACAGGATGCTTAATTCTAAATTCTTAGTAAATCTGTTTTGAATTGCTCTTCTTTTCCTCCCTTTCTCTCACTGTAGAGGACATTATGGTCAACATAATTCTGAGAAAACTGAAAAAAGCGCCCCCTTTTCTTTCAAAAGAGGGAAGTCCATCAATAAATGTTTCTAGAACTAACTTCTCCCCCACACATGGCCTACATGTTTTTAGAACACTTACTTTGGTCTCTTTCATCTTCACAAAGTGTGGGTATATTGCTTTTTAAGTTTTTCTCACTAAAATCTTTTGTATCCTGCAATTTTGACCTAATAAAGGAGAGGAGGAGGAGAGAACAGGATCTGTGTGCCTGGGCATGAGCCACTAGGAAGATGAGAATGTGTAATATTTTCCCATGCATGCACACATGCATATGTGAGCATATATATGTTGTGCATGTGATATTCATTAGCAGACTTCAAGTTGGATTATCTGGTGAGCAGGAGGCTTGGGATGTGGGCATCAGAATAGATGAGCTCAGGTCTCACAGTGGCCTTCAAAGAGTCCATGAGTGTGTTTGTCCTTTTGAACTAGAGAGTAAGGGACTGCCAGCTTTTGCTAGCAAGCTTAAATCTTGATCAGTCAGAGAGAAGGACTGCATTTTACATAGGTTGGATTCAATGATCTCAAAGGTCTTTTCCAACCTTGTAATTCTATGATACTGTGATACTGTGATTTTTGCTGTTTGTACATACGTTCCGTGTGAATTCTGGTAGTGTATATGCAGGTGTTGTTAAGGCTGTGCTAGGGTCCTCTACACGTGCTCATCTCTGGCATACCTGTTCACCTTTGCTACCGATTGAGTCTGCAAATGGGAAAGCAGCAGCTGCTTCTATTTGCTTAGGACAGAGGGAGTCCCAGCTCTCTGAGTCAAGCAGGCTGGGTTCCGGTAGCTGGAAAAGACATTCCTCAGGCCCCAGAGTCCACCAGAAGATGTGACTTCTATATTTCCTAACAAAGAGGATATTTCAGAAACCAAAATTCTGATGAATATTGTGGTCCTATTCTGAAGATACACAGAAAATTAATGTGACTCGTTCACAATCTATGGCAAACAGCAATACCCTAAATACTTCCGCAATGGTAATGCTTAGTGTACTTACACTATACGGTGTTTGATGGATCGAGAGCATTATTTCATTTGAATATTTTATTCAGTCTTGGAGAGGTGTTTTAGTCCTTAGGTGACAAAATGAACGGTAAGAGAAATTATTAAAAACCAAGCTTCTGCGGAGCACTTGAAATTGATGGTTTTTTCACATATTCCTATAAGGGAGGCCTGCACTTCCTGCCTCCCCTAATGGTCCAATTAGCCTCTTTATGGACCAAAATTAGTTACCTCCATACTTGTGGGACAGGAAATACTGTAAGAATAAGGTGGGTTTGCTTGGAACCACTTTGATAGAGCTTCCATCAACCATAGTTCAATCTGTCTAACACTAACACTCACAGCTCAAATTAATATCCATACTCTGGAACATACCATCCAGAAAAGCCTTCCTAGTATCTATTTCTAAGTTTAGTATTATGTCAGTTTTCCAGTGCTCCTCTTGGTCCTGAGAACGATACATCTATCTCTTGAAAGAAGAGAAGGCAAGATTTGCAGCAAATCATCAGCATCCTGAGGTCTTTGTTAGTAGGAGTGCGACATTCATGCTGAAAGTTTCTGCCCGGTCAGTCAACAGGCCATCTCAGACTATTTTTACATGCTTTCAATATCATTATCTACTTCCTCCCAGGCTGCCAACTGCAGCCTGTCAGGGGTCTCCAGGCACCCCCTACAGAGGACTATGGTTTATCAGTCAGTGACTGAGGTGGGGATGGGGTCACACCCTTCCCGGCGGGGCCATCCCCAGAACTGAAGCAAGAGCTGGGGAGGCAGCAGTCGCTGAACTCAAGTATAGGGATTAAGAAAAAACAGACAAGTCCTGAGCTCTTGCAGTGCCAGCTTAGCATAAAGGTCAGCCTGACATAGTCTCGCTATATGGATTTTATTTTTCAGTGTTTCACCAAGTAGCAGGGATCATAGCAATAAAGATGAGGCAATGGGGAAGAGGATAACAAGCAATTATGTTTTTCAGGGCTATTTTAATCATTTTTATGATTTGTTTTATTGGTGTTGTTTTGTACTTTTTTTTTAAACTTACTGACTATATTTTAATAAAATAGTTTGGCAAGGATGACAGTTTCATCAGGGAAAGCTATGGCTGATGAGAATTATGATCCTTGGTTGGAAAAACATCCTTTGAAATATTCCCTGATCATTGTTCAATGTCACTAAAATCAAGAAAGTATTTGTCACACTTTTTGGCCATTTTCATGAATGATACCAAAATGGCCATAAATCTTTTAGCGTTAAGGAAGAAAATTCATGTTGTATTTGGAGTTCTCACAAAGTTAAGGTGATTTTTTTTTAAATCATATCTCTTCATGTATGTTTCACGTTCGTTTCGAAAGTGTTATAAAATCTGTAACAGCATGTCCAGAAAAAGAGTTTGTATCTCTACCATGATTCAAATATAACAAAAATACTTACTTTTTATTATAAAGCACAATTCCATCTGATTTTTTTTTCTTCACCCTTTCTACAGTTTATTTTTAACCTACTTTAAAACACTTTGAAGTAGAGGTTTTAAAGTTGGAGTTTCAGTCTTCTTCAACATCCTCTATTACATTCAGCCTCTATCAAAAACTACTGTTCTGTAGAACGGTCGCTCCAGTCCACTTTCACCATGGTCCACAGGCAGTACTTGTTCTCGTTTTCTGTATATCCAAGTGAAGCAACTTAATGACAAGTGGAAGTGATGTGATGATTAAGAGTCTCAGCTCTTCTCCAGACTACATACCTATTCTATGCCAGAGACCGTAGTATTTGTCAGTCACATATAACCCAGATGTAAAAATAAAAATGTGAAGCCCATCTCCCCGTTCTCCGATCCAAATACTTTGGATACATGCCTTTTTAGTAACTGTTTTCAGTTCAGATTCTGAGAGTTCACAACACCTTATTCACATCACATTTGATTAGGGTACCTTAATTAAGATTATGTTTTCTGGTGGCTTGTGTTTTGAAAGAGTGATTCAGGGAAAAAAGGACTTGAAGAAACTATTTCAGCAATAAGGGAATATTCTAGTTTGAGGGTTAAGGTAAATACCCTTACATTAGGTGATAAGAATATTTGACAGGGCTTTTCCTATGGCTTTTAAGGCTTGAACGGTTTAGACAGTTGTCACTTGGCTGTTAGATAACTATAGCACAAAAAGCTATACTTAACTCTTGCAAAAATGATATAGATCAATCTATATTATCTAATCATAAAGATATATACAGAACAAAGACTTGTCAGAACTACATCAAATTAATCAGTTTGTCTGACCTAGTAGGTTTAAGTTTTCTTAAAAATACTCTCCTGACATGATTTCATTACACGCTTCAGTAGTCTATTTTTTTAAGCTTCATATGAGTTTTGAAAATCTTCCTGCATCATACAACTTTTTTTCTTTTGTTTATAGAAAACCAACACTGATTTCTAGTCTAATTATATTTTTTTTTTAGTATATCAATTTAATTTGAGTACACTCAATCAATATAATGATTGAATACATCTCTGATCATAATTTACAATAGACAAGTATAATTACTCTAGGACAATACCAGATGTATGCTTCCTGTAGTTTACTATTAATTACTAAATAGAATAGCTTCAAATGCTGAGCAGCCCAGTGATATTTTTTTAAAGGAGTTGGCTAACTTGAACTCAATTTTCCCTATTATTAATGTCACAGTAAATTCCAGTGACCTTTCCTGAGGTTAAATATAAATCAGAGCCTTGGAGAGTAAATTGTACATTCCACTGACACTCTCATCCAATAGGACAGCCAGTAAGTCTTTAGCAAAATGAATTGTAACAAATTATTAAAAAAAATGGGGAAGATAACTGACCATGAGATGAATAACAATACTCTGTTCTACAGTAAAAAGTGGAAATTGCTCTCTTATAAGAGAAATAACATGGTCACATCTAAAATAACTTGGAAATAGATGGCAACATGCAAACATTTGTGGGTGCTGTACAGACTTGTAAGAGTCTTTGGGGATATATACTTAAGCTTTGATGAAGTGAACAGTTTAACTGAGGAAATGCAGGGCAGAATACTAAAAAATTAATCAATTCAGTAAATGTTTTGGTTTTACATTTTCAGTTTCGCAAAGCACAGCTTTTGTCAATGTTGTCAACACTGTCATAAAAATTTGGATACAAAATTTTGTTTATCACTTCCAGTTTGTATTTATTTATCTGGGCTGTAAAAGGATTTTTAACCTGACATCATGTTTTAAAACGTTATTTTCTAGAGTTCTAGAAATAAAAAACTTGCAAAAAAAATCAGAGGAACTAATTTAATAACTGCTTTATTTTAAAGTAAAAAAAAAGGAAATTTTTTTTGTCACTGTCTCAACATTCATTAGAAGTCAAGATCAAATAGTACTTAGGCTATAAATTAGTGTTCATAGAACACAATAGCCTGTAGAAGATACTTTTAATGAATGCAGATATATCAACACCCCTGTTATTTATAGCAACAGATGTGAACATTTTGTTAAAATAAATTTGGATAAATAAATTCCTTGTATTTTTTTTCCCTACAAATGAATAATTTCTTTCTCCAGGGACAAGTTTTTACTCTATATGATTATCAATATCCTATTCTGTAATCAATATATAATTGAACAACTTTTTGATCACTTCTATTAAATTAAATCTATTTCTTCTAAAATAAATCATTTTAGTATTTAGTAGTTGGAGAAGCAATGAAATTTTCACTAAATCTTAATTAGATTACACTAAAGTAATTGCACTGTACCTTTTAAATTAATGAGTTTGTGAATCTACAGAACTCTTACTACAAAAAGTGATATTATTATTTATTCTAACCCATGAGTTCCTTTGTTTCCTTACTGCATTATCATCCTGTGCAGAAATGAGATGATAGAATATAAAAAGATATTATCAGACTGCAAATCAGATTAAATCTATCCCATCTCCTTACAAAAAGAAATTCTTTGGATTAGAGATGTTCACTAGTTATTCTTAATCTAGCTTCTATTGCTATAATTTCTATTTTTTTACAGTTCTTCAAGGAAAACAAAGTAATTGAAAATGTAATGAGAAAAAATATTTTATGTTTATAGATGTTATCGGCTAATAAATGCTGATAGCACTGAACATGGAATTAGAAAGAATCATGTAACCATACAACTGTGTAAATTTAGCTGTCATCCTGAAAGATTAATTTTTTATGTTATGCTTGTTCCTTGTTTAAACACTATGTTTAAAATATCTAGTGTTTTAAAAGAAAATAAGCTTTCTTTTCCAGCATTTCCACATTGCAATGTGGGTATGATTAAAATTCTTTACTAAAAAATCTTTCCATAATTTAGACTTTCATGGGTTTTCTTCAAGTGTCAGTGTTCAAGCATTGCAATATTCTGACATTACTGCAATTATGGCTGAAATAGTTCATAGCTGAATTCATAATTTTATAAAAGTATGAATATTTAATAGTTCACTTTCTAAAGATTAAAATCTTGGAAAAGGAAATATAATCCTCAACAAGTATTTTCATTTTAGGAATCTATTATAATGATGAACTAATCATTTTACTTTATAAGAATGTGTATGCTCTGTACAGTCATACCAAAGGCTTCATACTAACCTAAAATATATTTGTAGCTAAAAGCATTTTTAGGATTATAGGTTTAAATTTTCATTTTGAGTTTCCTAGCTATAAATCACATTATACAGAAAAATCCCCTAAATCCCTTAAATGCAGAATTACAAAAGATATTTTTAACAAATTTCTGTAATTCCTCCTGCCTCAAGGGTGGTAAATTTAAAATTATAATAATGGCAGATGAGATACAATTTACCCTCAAATATAAGTTTTCTTTTGTTAGCCTATCCTTAGTAAAGACATCAGAACCATGGACACGCCAATTCCAGAGTAGGGATGTGAAAAAAACAGTCAGGTTTTTCTGTGGACCAGTAACTCCATGTTTGCCAGGCCTAGGTTACTGGGGATCTTTAATAGCTTACAGCTGGTACTGTTGGCAGCAGAAGTCACTGGGAAAAGAATCATTACAGGCCTGCAAAACTAGGGGGATAGCAGATTTTTGTCTTGCCACGTGTCTAAAAATAAGTTTTCAATAAGCGAAGAGTAGCAGGAAACTAATTAAAGAGTAACAGATCAGGAAGGAGATGAAAATACATGTTCAGTCCTGTCTTAGAAGATACGGAGGGTAGCATGGAAGTCGGGCAAGAAATAGACATGCTGATATGGAAAGGGTCAGTATTAGAGATTAGAAATTTCAGTTTTTATTGGGTAGTGAAGGGAAGTAGGGCTGGAGGGGGAAAAAAGAAAAAGGAAGAAGCTGTGGTTTGTTTCAGAGAGTGATTAGTTGAAAGCTGACAATAAGTTAAAAGTCAAGAAAACATTCAAACAAAGTAGTTTAATATGAAAGCCTAAAAGTGTTGGTGTAGTATTAAAAATACAGTTTTCAATAGTTTTGTGGAAAAAATTAGACCACCAAGCACACAGCAAACATGGATATTATTACAGTCAGTATGGCTTCTGTAAAATGTAATGCTAAGGTAATGCTGCCTCATTTGTCTGCTAAAATTCTGCGACTCCATCATCAAACATCTCAAGCTTCGCCAGGGGAGGTTTAGGCCTGACATTAGGAAGAAGTCCTTTACTGAGAGGGTGATTGGCCATTGGAATGCGCTGCCTGGGGAGGTGGTGGAGTCACCATCCCTGGAGGTGTTTAAGGAGAGATTGGATGAGGCACTTAGTGACATGGTGTAGTTGACAAGTAGGAGTAGGTGTAGGTGTTGGGTCATAGGTTGGACTTGATCATCTCAGAGGTCTTTCCAACCTTATGATACTGTGATACTGTGATACTGTAATATAGAAAAAGGAAATCCATTGGACAGAGGACATCCTTTTTTATTAAAAAAAGCCTTTAATAGGGTTGCACTCAAACATTTAAAACAAAAACCAAACCAAAGCAAAACTCAAACAACAGAAAAGCTACATGAAACTGGAGGAAAGGATTAAAAATCAATTAAAGAACAAGAAGCAAAGGGCAGGAGTTAATGTTCATTATTGCAGGATAGAGACAAGTCAGTCATACGTTACCTATTATACGTTGGCTGATTTTATTCAACATCTTCAACAATGATCTGGAAAAGGGAATGAACAATGATATCTCCAAGTCTGCTGACTAAACTATGCTCTTTCAGGTAGCAGTCAGTTGTGCTGAAAATGAAGGAGGACTTCACAAAACAGAATAGGAAAAGATGACCAATGAGCTTTAGTAGAAAAGTAAAGGATAATAACTAGGCCAAAATTACTTAAAACATCTCCAAATTAAGCTGATTTTTCAGATACAGTTCAGGAGAGAAATCAAGAATAACAGAAATTTTGAGCTTTGACCAGACCTC
The DNA here is from genome assembly GCA_033558235.1 of Neomorphus geoffroyi. NCBI lineage: Eukaryota > Metazoa > Chordata > Aves > Cuculiformes > Neomorphidae > Neomorphus > Neomorphus geoffroyi. The sequence continues at coordinate 8,739,535 of JAUMJM010000053.1, read as the reverse complement.
TCAAGATCATGTGCTCAAGCAGAATCAACTACAGAAAGTTGCCCAGTTCCATTCCCAGTCAGGTCTTGAATATATCCATAGATGGGAACTTCACAATGTCTCTGGGAAAACTGTCCCAGTGTTTGACTACCCTCACAGTAAAAAAGGATTTTCTTGTCCTCAAATGAAATTTCATGTGTCTCAGTTTGTGTCTGTTGCTTCTTGTTCGGTCAATGGGGACTACTGATAAGAGTCTAGCTACCTTTTCTTCATTACCTTTCATTTTTATACAGAGATACAATCCCTCTTGAATCTTCTCTTTTTGATGCTGAACTGTCTCATCTGTCTCAGCCTTTTGTTATATGGAAGATGCTTCAGTCTCAATCAACTTAGTGGCCCTTGACTTATTATTGCAATTTTTCTGAAATAATTTTCTCAACGTTCTGTGGCAGCCAGAAAAGCAGACAAATTATTTGATTTGACCAAGAATGGCACTGAGAACAGGATGTAGGGCATACACTGTCACAAGTAAATCCTTGATGAAGTCATATCTTGATTATTGTATTGTTTTTCTTATCTCAAGAAGAAATACAAGGAAGTTGGATGAAAATTCTTGCCACTGAAGTTCATAGAGGGAGACAATACCAACAGACTCAAAAAAAGTTTTAGTCAAATCTATGAACAATAAGAATATCCTGTAACATCCTTACTAAGACAGCTGAGGTGCTGAGGGAACATTAGGAGACTGGACCACGAGCAGTGGCCGTGTTCACACCTATCTATGAATTCCAGTTGTTGTGGTCTTTGTTGATATTTCTCTCGGGTTTGACTGGCACCCAGTTCCAACAAAGCCTCAAAACAAACCTTACCTTACCTTTCCATGGAAAGAAAAAGTTAAAGTAACAGAACATTGGGATAAATTAATCACTACAGGGAACAACAAATGAAATGAAGGGAGGAAGTGTCAGGGTTTGAAACTAGATGATGTTTAAGGTCGTTTTGAACTCAAACCATTCTATGACTCCACAATTCTGTGATCCTATGGTTCTATGATCAAAGTGAAAAAAAACCCAAAACAACATGACTGAATGGAGGACACCGATTGTCACAGAAACTGTATTTGGTTAGCTTTTTATTTGATAGGGACAGATTCTAAGTCTAGTGAAATTTTTTATAAGGAAGAAGCTCCTGTTTATCTCATCTCAACCTTAGTCATTTCATCAAATAGTTAATACATTCAAACACCTTGTAGAAATCATAGAATCACAGAATTGTTTGAGTTGGAAGGGACCTTAAAGATCATCTAGTTTCAAGCCACTGCTATGGGAAGGGATACCTCCCACCAGCCCAGGCTGCTCAAGGCCCCATCCAGCCTGGCCTTGAACGCTCCCAGGAAGAGGGCATCCACAGCTTCCCTGGGCACCCTGTGCCAGTGCCCCACCACCCTCATCATGAAGAATTTCTTCCTAATGTCTAATCTAAATCTCCCTCATACCAGTTCAGTGACATTCCCCCTCATCCTATCACTACTTGCCCTTGTAAAATGTCCCTCTCCAGCTTTCCTGTAGCCCCCCTCAGGTACTGGAAGGCCACTATGGGGTTCCCCTGGAGCTTTCCTTTCTCCAGGCTGAACAAGCCCAATTCTACCAGCCTGTTCTCATAGCAGAGGTGCTCCAGCCCTCTGATCATCTTCATAGCCCTCCTCTGGACTTCCTCTAGCAGTTCCATGCCATTCTTATGCTGGGGATTCCAGAATTGGACACAATACTCCAGGTGGGATGTCACAAGAGCAGAGCAGAGGGGCAGAATCACCTCCCTTGACCTGCTGGTGATGATACTTCTTTTGATGCAACCCAGGACACAGTTGGCCTCCTGGGCTGTGAGCGCACATTGCTGGTTTATGTTGAGTTTCTCGTCAACCAGCACACCCAAGTCCTTCTCCGCAGGGCTGCTCTCAATTACATCACCTCCCATCCTGTATTGATACTGGGAGTTGCCCCAGTCCAGGTGTAGGACCTCGCACTTGGCCATGTTGAACCTCGTAATGTTCACACAGGCTCACTTCTCCAGCTTGTCCAGGTCCCTCTGGATGACATTCCATCCTTCTGGTGTGAAATATTTTTCTTTCTGTTGCTTCTGGATGAAGGAAAACCCACTTCAGTCGCAAAATCGAAAATTCTATAGAAAATAAACACATCAACAGGGGTTTGAATTTTAAACCACAAGGAGTGTCTTGTTAAATTTTGTCCAACAGTAATTTAGAAACTTTTATAGCCTCAGTATTCCAGAATTTCTGTAAAGATACCCAAAGGTAACATGCATACAAAGACATAGTAAGGTTTGGGGTTTCTCACTTTCACTTTCTCAGTCCCATTGTTTTCTTCAGATACCTAGCACAGCTGTTCATAATACTTTTCTCTTCACAAATCTGTCTGCTCGTTTTAATCTGAATGCAATTGTTGTTCACTTTCTGTTTAAAAAAATTATGTTAGGAAACAAGTATTAAAGGAGACATGTTAAGAATACAGATTTCAATTCAAAAATGCTTGGAGATCAGGGCTTGGAGATAGGTTGCGTGGAATGGAAGTAGCATTTCTGTCTGCATTTTCCTGAAGTTCTTAACATAATTTCTCTGAATAGAGAGAAAGATGAATTCAATATTGTAGAGTCCAGAGTCTACAGTAGTTATTATTTAAGCAATACAAACATAATATTGTGACAATGAGTATAATAATAGAAGCTGTAAGACACAGTCAGAGTGTGACTACAGTCTACAAAATCCACTAGAGAACACAAATAAAAGGTGTATCAAAGAGCCATGGTACTTCATTCTACACAGCCAGGAAAATTTATATTGGGTAATGAACCAAACAGGATACAAATTTTGGGAAACGTAGGCAGACATCAGGACTAAAAAGCAAGACGTACTGACTCTTATCTGTATTTTATGGAATAACATGCTGAAAATTCTCATGACTTAGGAAACAGCTTAAGGCAATACTAATACCAAAAATATTTGGCAAGTTTTTCTATCCTTTCCTAAAAATGTATTTATAATTGACAGAGATTAAAACAAGTTCAAAAAGATAGATGGGCTTATTAAAGGTATATTCACTGTCCTACAAGTTCTAGCACCGAAACTCCACTGTTGCATATATATTGATGAAATTATAAGGATTGCAGTCTTTGCAATACAAAAGCCATTACTGCTTAACAGCATTTTGATATTTCAACACAGCATAATGATGACTAGACAAGAGAATTGCACCTTTTGCCAGCAGCAGATATTATGAGGCCAATAAGAATAGTGGCAGCCTAAGCTATAAACTCTTCCCAGACAGATAAATAGTGGGAATAGTTTAGAAGAAGTCAAAGCATATGATTTTAGTATAGACACGGTTTAATACAGCCACAGGATGACTGATCTACCATGAATGCCATGTGACACAATAGTTATAAAAGTTACCAGCAAGTATGGGCATATTATTTGGGAACCCAGTCATCTTATTTTAAATGCCATGCGTCTGTGAAGTAAATTTCAGTACATATTACTTGGCTGTTATCAGATGAAGGAAAGGACAGAGAGAGAAAGGAGGAGGGAATGAAGAGGTAGGAGAGAAGAAGGGAAGAAGGAAAGGAAGAGATCTAGAGAACAAATGTTAGGAACAGCAGCTGAGGGAACTTTGGCTGTTTAGTCTGGAGAAAAGGATGCTGAAGGGAGACCTTATCACTTGCTACAACTACCTGAAAGGAGGTTGTACTGAGGTGGATGTTGGCTTCTTCTCCCAAGTGACAGGCATTAGGACAAGAGGAAATGGACCCAAGGTGCATGAGGGGAGGTTTAGACTAGATATTGGGAAAAACTGGAAAATTCATAGAAAGGTTTATCAGACATTGAAAAAAGGCTGCTTAGGGAAGTGATTGAGTCATCATCCTTGGAGGTCTTTAAAAAGCATGTAGATGTAATGCTTAGAGACATGGTTTAGTGGAGGACTTGGCAACGCTAGGTTAAGTGTTGAACTCAATGATCATAAAGGTCTTTTCCAAACTAAACAATTCTATGACTCTATGGTTCTATGAAAATAACAGTATCTGTAAAGTGTGAAAATATGTAGCAAAGAAAACCAATTGAAATTTCAAATGTAGATGTAAATCACTAATTTCTGTTATTATTATTACTAACCTGATCAGTACATGTGACCATGTATGGTGGAAAACATGGAATCAAAATGTAACAATTTAAAATCAGTAGAATGTGAATAATGGTGATGTAAACATAGCTTTTAATATAGACAAATATAATCTCATATTATTGGAAGAAAAGAAAACCTCACCTTTACAAAGAGCTTTCATACTTTCAAAAGAAAGGGATGTTACTTGATACCATATTCGTTTACAGTGATGTAAAATTATAATAGACAAACAGAAGAGGATGAGATACTAAAAAGTATTCAAGGAGACTAGATCTATTTATCGTTGCAGGGGGTGGCAGTTGAAAGATTTTGGCAGCAGGGGGCGTCAGTTGAAAGCTGTTGGCAGCAGGGAGCTGCCTCTGTGAGGAGAGGCTGGGGCTACCCATGCTGGAAAGAGCAAGTCCCGCCTGCAGGGCACAGCTGAAGAGACATTTCCTTGCAGCCGTGGAGAGACCACAGTGAAGCAGGTATTCCCCTGCAGGGTGCATAGGGATCTGGAGTGGAGTTAATGAGAGCCTGAGAAGCTGGAGAGGAAAGTTGCAGTGTTAATGTTTGGTTTTGTTTCTCACCTCCTAAATCTATTTCAGTTTCCAATAATTGAAATTAGTTCTCCCCAAGTTGAGCGTGGTTTTCCCGCAGCAGTAGCTAGTAAGCAACTTTCCTGTCCTCATCTCAATTCATAGGTTTTTTCATTCATGTTGTTCTTACTTTTTTCTACCTCTATCTTGTTGAGGAGAAGCGGCCATCAAGCGATGGGATGGGCATTTGCCCTTAGTTAAGGTTAAGCCAACCACAATCATTTATACCAATATTTTCATGTTCTTAAAGATCTCCAAAGCTAGAGACTTTTTAATCTCTCAGACATTCTGTGCTATCCACATCACTAAAAGTTTTCTTAACAACTGACTTAAGACTTTTTTTGCAAAGTTGCGTGTAGTGCTCTGACTTGAGCATAGCAAACACAACTATCTTCCTTCCCTATTTGCATAGTCTTTGATGTACCTGAAGATGATAATAGCTCTGTTCAGTCTTACCTTCCTTAGTCTAGACTACAAATATATTAATCTCTTTGCTATCTTCTGGATGCTTTGTTCTAGATCTTTCTTGGGGCCTGTCAGTAAACTGACTGTTCTATAGTACTTTGTTTTCTCTTTTTTTTTTTTTTTTTTTTTTCCTTTCTGAGGTTGGGCATTACCCTTAAATCTATTATTTCAGTGTAACGAGCTCATATGCTAGGCAGGGATCTGAAGGCAGTTGCATGTTTTTTGCTACAGTGCAATAGAACCTATTTACTTAAATATTGTTTCAAATTAAAAACCAAAACTAATCAAGTAAAAAACCCTGTTTCCTAGTTCTATCAGAAAGAATACAAAAAATATAAATGGAAAGGCTACCTCTGAATATAATATAGATTCCTTCTAATAACACAAAGAACTGTATCTGTTGCACCTTGAAGAAAACAATACTCAAAAGGACACAAATTATAGGTATATTAATATTTTTGGTATATTATACTTAATATACCAAATATAAGACAATGACAGACAAAACTGTCACCAAATTCTTGTACTTCTTTTGAAAAAAGCAGAATTAGCGGCATAATTCAAGTCTATTTAACTCAAAAGTTGTATCTAGTTTAAATAGACAGTTATTAAATACAGTTGACCAGACCAATCAAACACAGTCAGAAAACCTTCAGATCAAATAGTAAATAAAATTTCCTTTAATGTCAATAATGAATACTTAGATATATAGCAATACATTTCAGGATACCAGAATGATCACCTCTGCATATCCATCACTGAAGCACAGCATCTGCAGAATCAGTTGTTTTTCAGGTAGTTTTGTTTACACTGTAAAGGCACCTCCAGCCATGCTCTGACTTATGAAGAGTTTCATTGTCTTGTTACACAATTTTGTATCAGTAATTGGCCACTCGTGCATTTCACTGCAATCTTTGATATGTTTCTTTACTTTAAGAGACTCAGCCTTGAACTCTTAGGGATCCCTGAGAGAGTTTTGTGTTACTTATTTTTGCATACCTGTCTAGTCTGCAACAGCTCACAGGGCAGAAGACTAGAGTTTAAAAACATATCGCTATATATATCACTTTCTCAATTAATTATTATTACTACCTGACTAACTACTGCAAGTTTCTTTATAGTTTTGAACGTGGTTGTTTTCATATCATAGCACAGTTATAATATGCAGTCAGTGGAGATCTACATTTTGATCTTAGTTGGTCTGCCCTAGAATTCTCTCACTCCACTGACAAAAAAGATATCTACAGAAAGCAAGCTACTAACTTGCATGTCTCAGTTAAACCTGATGGAGAAATTCTGTGGGTTTTATTTCATTAGAAAGAAAGGAAGTTATTAATCAAACAGTATAAAAAGTGGGGGAAAAAGTGAATGAGAAAATGTTTGGATGTTAATTTTCATTCATTGTTAATTGTATAATTTAAGAAGAAGGGATGACACCACAAAGGATAATATAGTAGTGAAATGGTAGAAAAAAATAAAAAAACAAACACAAAAAGGAGATTAGGAGATTTCTTTCTATAAAATTGAGTTCAATGACTGTTAAACTTCATGGCAGATAGACTCAGAGCGTGGAATCAGCTGAGACTGAATAGAAATAAAAAATCAGAGAAAGACATTTTAAATTTATTAATTAGTGTTTAAAGTAAAAAATAACTGAAAACAAAAAGGAGATAATTAAAAAGAAGAGAATGGAAGCAGTTGAGATAAAACAGAGCCAGACACTGCAAAAAACCAAAACTGAATGTGGGGAATACCAGTTATAAATGGGAGTCTAGGACAGCCAACGAGGATGATGAATGAGAGTCAGCTCAAATGTGACATTCTTTGTTAACCATAAAGCACAACAAATACTAAGAAAAAAAGAGCTATGTCTAAGCCAATTCTGGGCTTGAAATGGGAGACATGTCAAAGGCTCTACTAACTCCAGAAATAATATCACTGTTAATTTTTATGGAAGTGATGGGATACGGAGGTGATCAATTAATTGACAGATAGTTAGATAATACAGCAAACAAAGATTGCTCATGGTTCGGTTGTCATTATTCATTTTTAGCAATCACAGTTGGATTGGTGAAGACAAAGTAGACATTGCAACATATTGGGTTAATACTGATGAAAACATTGAGATGTAATATTTATTTTTAGTTCTGTCTGTGCAGCCATTTCACTCACAGAGTTATAAATTACACTTACTCAGAGAAGAAAACATAAGGTGATATGAAATCTTAAGTATAGACTGCATGCCAAAGTCTCACAACATTTGACAAAGCAAATATTAAAAAATAATAATTTTGGAAAGAGGACAAATAATGCACAAAATAATAAGAGTGAAACAGTCAATAACACTCTGAACAAGAAGACTGTTTAAAATTCTCAACATTAAGCAAGTAACAAGTTTTAAAAGGAAAAATATTTTTAAATAAAATCCTTGATTTACAAGGAAAAGAAAAAGGCACATGTTACAATTTCACAGTAGTGTAATAATAATGGCTTATGAAATCCATACAGAGGAGAAAAAAAAAAAAAGAGTAAGATAGAATACCATGACACTGAAAAAACAGAAGATATTGGTTGCCCCTCCCTTTTATTTTTTCAGTTCAGTACCTTCCATTAATTCTATCTCTAATTCCAGTCATTGTTGTATAGAGGCATGTGCAAATAATTCTCCTCTCCAAAGACTTTATGACTAAAATAATATGTCAACTGAATTCTAGGAAACCAACTGAAGCTCCAGAGTCACTCATCAGGACACTATAGGTGGCAAGAATACAGCTCAGGAGCCATACATAAATCCCTGTGTATTTACTGCATAAATGTAACCACTGTTGAAATCTGCATGCATAAATGACTTGTGTAGTATGTATTGCATTGATAGATCATAGTATAATATGCAGGACATATTAACAGAGAGGAACTGATTAACAAAATTAAGATTTCATGAAAAGAGACCTTTTTTGATAGCAAAAAATTGTGCACAACAGTAGAAATCATAGTACCTGACTGCTTACCTGTTCATATAAATTAGTGTTACTATGATAGCATGGTTTATATACACATGTTTTTACTCCAGTTTCTAATAAGAAAATGTATAATATGCACATTGCTTAATATTACAAGCTGCTGCTGGAAAAAAAAAAAAAGCTATAGCAATCAAGTAACATGTTTATCCATAAATGTTCAAAAGTATCGCGGTTTGCAAATCTACATCGGACAACCATGTAGAAAGGTGATTACATTTGGAAATGTAAACCTACAAAGACTGGTTCTTAGGGAAATGAGGTGTGCAAATATGCATAAGAGATGATCAGCACTGATTTAATAACGAGCCATTAATGACCTGAGTATAGAGGGTAAAGCTACGGTAACTAAATTTGCTAGGGATAACACTTAGGATGCTCTGCCAATAAAAAGGAGAATTAAGAAAGTTTTACAAGAATAACTAGGTGGCTTGGAAGACCGGAGTAATAAAAATAGTAAATGTTATAACTTTAAAGAGTTTTTTTAAAAAATACATTAAAATCATAAGCTCATCAATAGATGGAGAGGAAAACCTAATCTCAAGGAAAGCCACACAGAGTTATAAGTACAGTACAATAATGAAAAAGGCAGTTATGGCATTTTGACATTTTACTCAAGGTATTTTCTATTGACATATGGAGATATTGACACCTTTGCGAAGTACAGTAATGAAGCAAGAAACTCAGTTGACATACATTCTGTAAAGTTCTGCTTATCCTCATGCAAGAAAGAATGAAGTGCAAAGCACAATAGAATGAAGACAAGACCATATGAATTTTTTTTGTTTAGCGAAACAGCATGTGAGAAGAAATCCAATATTTTGTTTTATAAGTGGAGTTTGAAAGACTTCTGTAATTGTGCTACTGTAAATATCGTGTAGAAAAAAAGTATAGCTTGTGAAACAACCACCCTGACTAATTGTAAAATGAATCATGGTATGGTTTCCATTGAAATTGACCTCTGGATGTCATTAGGTCCAAACCCCTGCTCAAGCAAGGACACCTAAAGCCAATTTCCCAGGACCATGTCCAGATGGCTTTTGAATATCTCCAAGGACAGAGACTCCAAAACTTCTCTGGGTAATTTGTGCCAGTTATTCTTTCAGTGTAAAGATTTTTTCCTACTATTCAGAGGGAAGGGAACCTCTTGTGTTGCAGTTTATGTCTATTGCCTCTGGTGCTGTTACTGGGCACAGCGGACAGCTGTGATCTTTGCACCCTCCCTTCAGATAATCATATACATTAATGAAATCGCCCCTCCTCCCCTGCCATTCCAGAGCTCTACCTTCTCTAAGCTCAGCTTTCTCAGTCTTTCCTCATAGAAGAGATACTAAAGTCTACGGGGTGGGGTGAGTAATTCCAGAACTAGGGACAATAATCCAAATGTGGCCTCAATACCAGTGCTGAGTAAGGAGAAAGATCACTTCCCTCTGCCTGCTGGCAGCCCTCCTCTGAACTTAGCCCAGGATAATACTAGCTTTTGTGGCAAAAGGAACACTGTGGGTGCATATTCAACTTGATGTCTGCCAAGAGCCTGAAGTTCTTATCTGAAAAGTTACATTCCAGATATTCAGCCTCTGCCATGTACTGGTGCTTGGGGTTATTCCTCCCCAGGTACAGGATTTAGCACTTCCCCTTGAGGAATACCACGAGGTTCATGTCAGCCCATTTCTCAAACCTGTTGATATGTCTTCAGGTGACAACCTTCTACATATAACAGCCACTCTGCTCATTTCTATGTCTTCTGCAAACTTGCTGAGGGTACACTTTTTCGCACCAGTCAGATCGTTAATGAATTATAGAATCATAGACTCATTTGTTTGTAAAAGCTCTCTCAGATTGAGTTCAAATATACCTGTCCCCTTACTAAACCATGTCCCTAAGAAACTCATCTACCCATCTTTTAAACACCTCCAGGGATGACAACTCAACCACCTCTGTGGGCAGCCTGTTCCAATCGCTGACCACCCCTTCAGTGAAGAATTGTTTCCTAATATCTAGCCTAAACCTCCCCTGGCACAACTGTGGCCATTTCCTCTCATCCTATCACTTATCACTTGTGAGAAAACACCAGCACCCACTTCATCACAACCTCCTTTCAGGCAGTTGTAGACAGTGATGAGGTCTCCCCTCAAGCCTCCTCTTCTCCAAGCTAAACAACCCCAGCCACTCCTCTTAGGACTTATTCTCCAGCCCCCTCACCAGCCTCGTTGCCCTTCTCTGCACAAGCTCCAGCCCCTCAATGTCCTTCTTGTAGTGAGGGGCCCAAAACTGAACCCAGCACTCGAGGTGCGGCCTCACCAGTGCCGAGTACAGGGGCACAATCACCTCCCTGCTCCTGCTGGCCACGCTGTGTCTGATACAGGCCAAGATGCCATTGGCCCTCTTGGCCACCTGGGCGCACACTGCTGGCTCATGTTCAGCCGGCTGTCAACCAACACCCCCAGGTCCTTCTCTGCCAGGCAGCTCTCCAGCCATTCTTCTCCAAGCCTGTAACGCTGCACGGGGTTGTTGTGACCCAAATGGAGGACTCTGCACTTGGTCTTATTGAACCTCATCCCGTTGGTTTCAGCCCACAGATCCAGCCTGTCCAGATCCCTCTGTAGAGCCTCCCTTCCTTCAAGCAGATCCACACTTACACCCAGCTTGGTGTCATCAGCAAACTTGCTAAGGGTGCACTCAGTGCCTTCGTCCTGATTGTTGGTAAAGGTATTAGACAGGAATGAAGCCAGTACTGAACCCTGAGGAACACCACTTGTGACTGGTTTCCAACTGACTTTAATTCCATTTACCACAACCCTTTGGGCCCGGCCATTCAGCCAGTTTTTAACCCAGCAGAGGGTGTGCCTGTCCTCGCCGATGGTAGCCAGTTTCTCCAGCAGGGTACTGTGAGTAACGGTGTCACAGGCTTTACTGAAGTCCAGGCACACCACATCCACAGATTTTCCCTCATCCATTAAATGGGCAACCTTGTCATAGAAGGAGATCAGATTGATCTCGCAGGACCTGTCTTTCGTGAACGCATGTTGGCTGGGCCTGAAGACTCGATTGTCCTGCGTGTGCTGTATGATAGCACTCAAAATGATCTGCTCCGTGATCTTCCCCAGTACCGAGGTAAGATTGACAGGCCTGTAGTTCCCCTTATAAATAGGTGTAACATCCACCAGTCTCCAGTCAAGTGGCACTTTCCGAGTCTGCCAGGACTGCTGGTAAATGAGGGAAAGGGGTTTGGGGAGGACCTCTGCCAACACCTTTAATACCCTTTGGTGGATCCCAAGGATCTGGTCCCATAGACTTGTGTGTGTTTAATTGGCCAAGTAGGCCTCTAACCAAATGTTCCCGAATCATTGGAGCTCCATTCTCACTGTCTTCTGGCTCAGGGGACTGAGTGTCTCGAGAACATCTCACCTTACTATTAAAAACTGAGGCAAAGAAGGCATTAAGTACTTTAATGATGTTAAACATTAAGATGTTAACATTAAGATGTTAAACAGGACTGGATCCACTATTGACCCCTAGGATACGCTCTTCTTTACTGAACTCTAAGCAGACTTCATGCCACAAATTTTCTCCCTCTGGTCCCAACCATTCATCCAGTTTTCAGTTCACCTTATTGTCTACTCAGCATACTTCATCAGCTTTCTCATTAACATCTTGCAAGAGATCATAACAAAAGCCTTGTTCTTTCATTGTAGAAGTTTATCAGGTTAGCTGAGCATGAATTCTTTGTGAATCCTAACTACTCCTGATCACCTTCTAATCCTTAATGTTTCTGGAAATGATTTCCAGGATTAGCTGCTCCATCACCTTCATGGAGATCCAAGTGAGGCCGACCAGCCTATAGTGCCCCAGGTCATCCTTTTTACTCTTCTTGAAGATAGGAGTGACACTTTCTTTTCTCCAGTCTTCAGACATATCTCACAATTGTCATAATCCTTCAATGGCATCAACCAACCCCCAACACTTACAGATGCATCTAATCAGAACCTGTTGGCTTTTGCTTGTCAAATATGCTCAAGTATTACCTGATTTGATTCTCTTCCAACTTGATCCTTGCTTTTGTCCTGGTCTTCAGAGCCTGGGATTTCTGAAAGATGTTCTGGTTTGCAAACACTGAGGTGAAGAGAACATTCATTACTTAAAATTTTTCTGTGTCCCGTGTCATCACCTCCACTGCCCCATTTAACAGTGGAGCCACATTTTCCCTCCTCTTCCTTTTATCACCTGTGTACTTACAGAAGCCCTTCTTGTTTCCTTTGAAATCCCTGGCCAGATTCAACCACATTTGGGTTTTGGTTTTCCTGTGTCTCTGTGTGCTCGGATAATGTCTCTGTATTCCTTTCAGGCTAACTGTCCTTACTTCCACCCTCTGTACCCTTTTTTATTTTTGAGTTTTGCCAGGAGTTCCTTGTTCAACCTGACTGTCAGCTGATTGGGATGAACCGCTCTTGAATGTGGAAGAGATGATGTTTGAATATCAACCAGGTTTCATGGGCATCTCTTCCTTCCAGGGCCTTATCCCATGGGTATCTCAAGCAGACCCTTGAAGAGGCCAGATTCTGCTCTCCTCAAGTCCAGTGTTTTGATCTTACTTTTTTCCCCTTTCTCTTCTCTCAGGACCCTGAACAACCTCATTTCATGATCACTGCAGCCAAGTCTGCTCCCAGCCTCCAAATCCCCAGTCTGCCTGTAAGTGTTTGTGAGTATGATGTCCACCAGATCAACTCTCCTTATTAGCACTTCTATGACTTGAATAAGGAAGCTGTCATTAGAGCTCCCCAAAAATCTCTTGGTTTGCTTATGCTCTACTGTATTGTTCCTCCTGCAGATATCAGGCTGGCTGATGTTCCCCATAAGGAAAAGGACCTGCTAATGTGATACTGCTTCTAACCTTCTCGAGAAGGTATCATCTATTCTTCCTGGTCAGGCAGCATATAGGAGACAGGTACTACAGTGACCCATACCACTCTGCTTTTTCATGCTCATCCATAAGCTCTCACTGAGCTCATCATCCATATCTAGGTGGAGCCCTGCATTCCAGCTGTTTTCCCAAACAAATAGCAACTCTTCATCCAAGCCCAGAGAGTGATAGTGAATGGCGTCACATCCAGTTGGTGGCTGGTAACTAGTGGTGTCCCCCAGGGTTCGGTGTTGGGCCCAGTCCTGTTTGATATCTTTATTGATGATCTGGATGAGGGGATCGAGTCCATCATCGGCAAGTTCACAGATGACACCAAGCTGGGAGGAAGTGTCGATCTGCTGGAGGGTAGGAGGGCCCTACAGGGGGACCTTGACAGGCTGGAGAGATGGGCTAACTCCAATAGCATGAGGTTTAACAAGTCCAAGTGCCGGGTCCTACACTTTGGACACAACAACCCCATGCAGAACTATAGACTGGGGACAGAGTGGGTGGAGAGCAGTCAGGCAGAAAGGGACTTGGGAGTGCTGGTGGACAGGAAACTCAACATGGGCCAGCAGTGTGCCCAAGTGGCAAAGAAGGCCAATGGTATCTTGGCCTGCATCAGGAATACTGTGGCCAGCAGGACTAGGGAGGTTATCATCCCCTTATACTGGGCACTGGTCAGGCTGCACCTCGAGTGCTGTGTCCAGTTCTGGGCCCTTCGGTTTGAGAAAGATGTTGAGATGCTGGGGTGCGTCCAGAGGAGAACAACGAGGATGGTGAAGGGGCTGGAGCACAAGCCCTGTGAGGAGCAACTGAAAGAGCTGGGGAGATCTTATTGCTCTCTACAACTACATAAAAGGAGGTTGTAGTCAGGCAGGGGTTGGTCTCTTCTCTCAGGCGACCGGTGACACAACAAGAGGACACAGTCTCAAGCTTTGTCAGGGGAAGTTTAGGCTCGATATTAGGAAAAAATTGTTCACTGAAAGGGTGATTGTTTATTGGAATGTGCTGCCTGGGGAGGTGATGGAGTCACCATCCCTGGAGGTGTTTAAAGTGAGATTGGATAAGGCACTTAGTGCCTTGGTTTAAATGATGAGTTAGTGTTGGTGTTGGGTCATAGGCTGGACTCGATGATCTCAAAGGTCTTTTCTAGCCTTGATACTGTGATACTGTGACCCTTATCTTCCCTGTCCTTCCTAAATAATCTGTATTGCTCTATCAAAGCATTCGAGTTATATGAGCCATGAAGTCTGTGAAGTGAATGAACACAGCCCTACAATAGCACACCAACCTCCAGTTCATTATGTTATTCCCCATGCTGTGTACATTTGTGCATAGATGCTTCAGAGAAACAACTCAGCATGCTGATTCGCTAAAAGGTTTTCCCCAAAAGATTCTGTTCCCTTATAGAGCTGCTGGTAACTATATCCACCCCTATATGTTTCTAGTTTTAAATCCTTCTTACTAAGTCAGCCATCCTGCCAGAAATAGTACCTTTGCCCAGCTTATTCAAATGGAGCCCATCTCTTCCAAAATGTAGCTTGCTCATTGTTATAAAAGTGAATATGCAACATGCTGCTTCGAACAGGGCGTGGGACTCCACAGTCCAAGAAGTCCTTTTAGTTCATGTATTTCCACAAAGCAGTTCAAACTTTTATTTATCAACGGAAGGCTGTTAATTGCCTGTGTTTTTTGGCAACCAAACAAGTGGAAAAAAACTACTCATTCTGGCTTGATTTTTTATTTAGTTTAGGACCTTCAATGCAAATTTGTGCTACAGAGTAGCATTAGATTTTCAGTATAATGTGATCCTGTTAACACCATGTAATGTTATCAATTCAGCTCACTCAATATAATTCTCATATGAGTTCTCAATGAATGCTAATTGGAAAAGGGAAGTCTAAAAGGGCAGTTACAATGATTGGGGAGAAAGAAATACTGAAAAAGGAGACTAATTATACAACTAAAGAAGGCTGTAATAGACTGTTGTAGAAGAAACTAAGGATTATCTAAGAACTTGACGTTGAATAAACTAAGGAATATTTAAGTGTTTAATAATATTTATTAAGGAAGCACAAACTAAATTAAGATCCTTAGTTAAAATATAAAGGAAAGAAATGAATAATAGTAGAGGGTTATATGATCATGTAGTTGCTATAGTAACCATAAGAAGTAAAAGGCAAAGGTGTCACTGCTGACTCGTACACTGAAGTAAAACAAATAAGTTTGTATTTCCTGGAAGGAGAAACTATGTGTCATATTCATAAGTTGTAATGAGGTTAATTATCTTTTTAAAAGCCTTCACATCAGACCACCTATTGTCTACTATACATCAAAGAAAATAACATACCAGCAGCAGAGATGCTAATGAGGTAAATATTTTCTTTATGTGAACACGTGTTATTTTGCTTGGCTTTGTCACCACAAATTAATCTTGTGCTGGTTTTCTTCACATAGTAGGCCAGACTTGTAAAACCAATATTAAATCACATCAACATCCAGGAGGAAATGGTAGTGGTTATATTTACTTAGTTAATTTGATTGCATTATATATGATACCAGGCATTTCCGGAAGAATTCAAAAACTGATGTCTATAAAATAAAAATAGGATCAGTTTGTAAGCACTCTGTTCCTCAAAAGTTAGATAGTTTGGTCTACAATTCACCACAATTCCTGTAAACTTTACTCACTCTGAATAAAATAAACATTTTTTGCCCCGCCCCGTTTCCCCTTCACAATGATCTGCAGTGCCAGTCTTCCATCAAAATATCCTAAATTTCAAATTATTTTCTGCATTTGATTAGACAGATGGACTTTCCAGGAATGTCTTTTTAGACCCATCATGAATTCAGTATGGGACAATCCAGCTTTGTGGCTTCTTCATGAGGAATTAGTCATTGTGATTAGCAGCCACAGTAATTTATGGTACTGTTCTGAAGCCAATTAGTACGACAAATGCCATAAAAATATTTTGTTTTTCACTGCAGTCACTTTTAATGGTGTCTTCTTTCTATGTGATTTGTACTAGCTGTTGCTTGAGGACCTTGGCTATATCACTATAGGTTCTCTTACATGGCAGATTACCCTTAGCCTTTAGCTTTCCATATCAAGGTGGTATTGCTGCCACTCCATTGAAGATTTTGCTTGAGCATGTCTGTGTAATATTTCATCAGCCTTCCATTCAGCCATTTATGTATTTTATCTGGCCAGTGAAAATATGAGTAATCTGTTATTTGACATACAGATGTCTGGACAAATATATTTGTGCTTAAACAGGAATACAGCTGTGATGCCGTTCTCAATAGTCAAAGCTATTTTCTGTTACTTTATATCAGCAAAATCATTCATACAGACTCATGTGAAAAGCATTGAGTTATTTATTCTGATGACTGCAAGTTTCTTAACTTCTGCACATTACATAAAACTGGTTTTGAAAAATGAATAGCGCACCCTTTCATTCAAAATAATTCAAAATAATTCAAAATATTTTTTTTTCTCTTTAATCAAGAGTTGAATTTTTAATGTCCCAAAATGGAACTTGAACTCATCTATATTGTCACCCATGTGTATTTTATTAGTTATATTGTCAACCTAGTTAAATTCTCCCACAGATTTTTCGGTTATTCAATGGCAATGCACAGATCTAACTGACTTTTCAGCATCTTCTAGCTTTTCAGTGTTGTGAAGCAGGGTGAAGACCTCAATTTCTTTTATGGTGATATGCAGACTTAATCACTTGTTTTTGTGATCCAAAGACATGATGATGTATGGCATACATCCTAATATGTACATAATCATTGACAAAGAACAGCCTAAAGTACAGCAAATATATAAATTTTCATTTAGTACAAACTCTCTCTCATGTATATGCTGACAAAGACAGATCCCTTTATGTCAAATAAGTACTATGGAAAAAAGCTGTTGTTTTATATATTTTTTTTTTTTTGCTTAAAGATGTAAGCAGTGTCCTTTAAACAAGGATCTGTGCCCTCACCTATTATGGAATTCAAGAATTATATATGAAAACTGTACTGTATATATATAAACTGTAGATTTTTGAACTGACTATATAAATTTTTTGGCAAATTTCCCTTGTTGCACAAATTACATTAGCACGATCAGTATCCTGGTTTTACACCAATAGGCAGTGAAGTACCACACAGCTGCTGGCTCACTCCCCACTGGTAAGATGTGGAAGAGAACCAGAAGGCTAAAAATGAGCAAAACTCGTGGGTTGAGATGAAGACAGCTTAATATATAATGCAAAAGCCATGCAGGCAAGCAAAGCAAGATAAGAAATTCTATCACTACTCCCCGTTAGAAGGCAGGTATTCAGGCATTTCCAGGAGAGAGGGGCTCCATCACGTGAAATGGTTGCTTAGGAAGATGAACACTCTAATCTTCCCTGCTACCGCAGTCAGGCTGACAGACTTGTAGTTCTCCAAATCCTCTTTCCAATGGGCATCACATTGGCAAGCCTCCAGTAGTCTAGGACCTCCCCTGTTAACCAGCACTGCTGATAAATGGTGGAGAGTGGCTCTGCAAGCTCCTTTGCCAGCTCCCTCTGTAACTACTCTTGGGTGAATCCCAAGCCCCGTGGACTTGCCAGTGTCCAAGTGGCGTAGCAGTTCATTAACTGCTTCCTCCTGGATTATGGGGAGTTCATCCTGCTCTCCATCCCTGTCTTGCAATTCAGGGAGCCAAATACCCTGGGGATAGCTGATCTGACTACTAAAGATGGAGACAAAGAAGGCATTAAGCACGTCAGCCTTTTCCTCATCCTCAGTAGCAATGTTCCCCTCCGTATCCAATTAATGATGGAGATTCTCCTTGGTTCTCTTTTTGTTGTTGATGTATTTTTAAAAACGTTCTTTGTTGTCTGTTACAAAAGTAACCAGATTGATTTGAAGCTGTACTGTTGCCTTTCTGATTTCATCCCTGCATGACCTAACAAGATCCCTGCGCTCTTTGTGAGTTGCCTGCACTTTCTTCCAAAAGTGGTGAACTCTGGTTTTCTTCTTAAGTCCCAGCAAAAGCTCCCTGTTTAATCTGGCCAGACATCTCCCACGCCAATTCATCTTCCAGTGCATGGGTACAGCTCCTGTGTCTTTAAGATTTCCTTCATGAAGAATGTCCAGCCTTCATTGACCCCTTTGCCCTTCAGGACAGTTTCCCAAAGGATTCTCTCAGTCAGTGACCCGAACAGGCCAAAGTCTGCCATCTAGAAGTCCGGAACTGTTTTTTCTGACCTCCCTCCTTACTTCATCAAGAATCAAATAGTAACATTAGAGTGTCAAAACATATATAAACTGATGTCCTTGATGCATGTTACTTCAATTAGAAGTGAATCTGTCTCTTAACTCTGCTATCTCAGTTGCACACTTCCTGAAGGCAGGGAGTAATCACATCAAACTGAGGTAGCTGAAGCCTAAATATGACATCCACATAGCATACTGAAATTGTGACGCCTATAGAGTGTGGATGCCTTGATGATTAGGTGGTAGCTTTTCAGTGGGTATTTTATCACAATTTTGAATAGAGAGAGAACCTTCTTGCCAAAGTCCTTTCACGACCTCTTGGCTGTAGGCTCTACTTCTTCTCCATACCCAAAAACTGAGTATTCTGTGCTGAGACTTGTCACTCCTGCCTGTGAAAGATCCAATTGCTGCACCTCAGAATGGAGGTATACACTCATCATTTCCTTTATCCAAAAGAAATCTATTTCACTGCAGGAATAAAGAGCTTAATAAATGCTCAGTACAAAAAAACCTAAGGTGTCTCAGTTTCTTAGTGTTATTATTGGCCTTTAAAACCAGCAGGTACACTCTACTCAATTAATTTTGTAGAAGATCACTTAGTAGGCACCATTTCATCAACACTTGACACCGAACGCATGCTTTGCTTATATCAGTAGGAGTTTTTGTTGCTATTGCTCTATAAAAATAAAACATAATCGGAACTATTCCTGAAACCACTTTTATTCAGAATACAGAAAGGCTTAATATACTGTGCTAAAATATTTTACAATACAGAAACTTGGATGTATGCCTGCTAACACAAGAAATCATACATGGCGTTTCTCCCTGTAGAGAAATGCAGCACTATGTGAGGAATAAAGTAGTTTTAACTGTTGCAAATGACTGCAAACACAGAGAAGTTAGAAATATAAAACAAATTTTATACAATTGTTGTTGAGATTGATTAATTCTAAATATTTCCCTTTTGTTCAATGATTATCCTTGCAGAAAGTAAACTTTTAATAATTTTATTCTGACAAGATATTGAGTGGACTGAATGCTCTAGAGTCTGGCAAAAAAGAGAAATTTTTTACGTTTTATTGATTTAACGTATATTGTACACATGCAATCCTATTCAGTAGAGTTCAATTCTGTTTTAAAATAATGTTAATGGGGAAAAAATTTACTTCTGTTAGTTTTCCTATATTTGAATTTTTCTTTTTGTTTTACAGACTTATTCCAGAGAATCATTTCTTTAGTTTACTACTGGCATCTGTTATTTTTCTCTTGCTTAAGCCTTCAGCGCTTACTGGTCAGCTTGTGGTAGTTCGATTGAACGTAAAACCAGAGTGCACATGAGTAGTAATTTGAAATTACTTTTGACACTAAGCATGGCTACAGGAGCATATCAATCTATAGTCAAGAGAACTGTATTCCTTCTTCATCTGCTTTTATTACTATGACTTATTTCTTCCCTCTGGCTTTTCAGCTTTCTCCCAAGTTAATGGGTTCTCAGCATTGAGGTACCAAATATCTCGTCTTGTCATTAATCACTCTGAAGTTAATAGATAGTACACCTTTCAGGTCTATCTTGACTTTAACTTTGTCCACATAATAACGAATCCAAGTTAAGGAAATATAAAATAGTGCTATTAGAAAATAAAACTTATTTTCTTTTTATCTCAGGTAGTTTTTCATTTTAGGAAAACCTTTTTACATTGTTTCAAAGAACGGCAGGCTGATAGAAGTTTATGTGTTAAAAAAGCTAATTTCACATATAATTAGAGAGAAAAATAAATGTTTCCTCTAAGTGATTTTGAATGAAAGAAATTAATTATTTCTAGAAGCGTAAGACATTAAAGAAAAAAATGTATAATTAGTGAATGCTATACATTCAGATCTTTTACGATGCTATCTCAATTTAGAATTTTCATGTTTTGTCCATTAGTATGTGGGCAGATTATTAGTTTGTAAATTTCATGGTCATACATTTCATTTTAATACATTACTTCAGGTCAGGAGCTCCGAATCATAGAATCATCGTAGAATCTTAGAATCATCATAAGGTTGGAAAAGACCTCTCAGATCACAGAATCCAACCATACATGTCCCCTTACTAAACCATGCCCCTAAGAAATCCATCTACTTATCTTTTACACACCTCTGGGGATGTTGACTCAACCACCTCCCTGGGCAGCCTGTTCCAATTTTTTTCAGTAAAGAAATTCTTCCTAATGTCCAGTCTAAACCTCCCCTGATGCAACTTGTGGCCATTTCCTCTCATCCTATCACTTGTCACTTGTGAGAAGAGCCCAGCACCCACCCCGTCACAACCTCCTTTCAGGCAGTTGTAGACAGTGATGAGGTCTCCCCTCAGCCTCCTCCAAGCCAAAAAACCACAGTTCCTTCTGCACTCATAGGGCTTATTCTCCAGCCCCCTCACCAGCCTCGTTGCCCTTCTCTGCACAAGCTCCAGCCCCTCAATGTCCTTCCTGTAGTGAGGGGCCCAAAACTGAACCCAGCACTCGAGGTGCGGCCTCACCAGTGCCGAGTACAGGGGCACAATCACCTCCCTGCTCCTGCTGGCCACGCTGTGTCTGATACAGACCAAGATGCCATTGGCCCTCTTGGCCACCTGGGCCACTGCTGGCTGATGTTCAGCCAGCTGTCAACCAACACCCCCAGGTCCCCCAGGCCAGGCAGCTCTCCAGCTTTTCCTCCCCAGGTCTGTAACGCTGTGTGGGGTTGACACGTCCCAAGTAGGGGACTCTGCACTTGGTCTTATTGAATCTCATCCCGTTGGTTTCAGCCCATCGATCCAGCCCCTTCAGATCCCTTTGCAGAGCCTCCCAAGCATATCAACACCTGCACCCATCTTGGTGTCATCCACAAACTTGCTAAAGGTACACTCAATCCCTTCGTCCTGATTGTTGATAAAGGTATTAGACAGGAATGAAGCCAGTACTGAACCCTGAGGAACACCACTTGTGACTGGTTTCCAACTGGCTTTAATTCTATTTACCACAACCCTTTGGGCCTAGCCATCCAGTTTTTCACCCAGCAGAGGGTGTGCCTATCCAGGCCAATGGCAGCCAGTCTCTCCAGCAGGATACTGTGAGAAATGGTGTCACAGGCTTTACTAAAGTGCAGGTATCACAGTATCATAAGGTTGGAAAAGACATTTGAGATCATCGAGTCCAACCTATGACCCAACACCTACACCTACTCCTACTTGTCAACTACACCATGGCACTAAGTGCCTCATCCAAATTCTCTTTGAACACCTCCAGGGATGGTGACTCGACCACCTCCCTAGGCAGCGCATTCCAATGAACAATCACCCTCTCAGTGAAGAATTTCTTCCTAATGTCAATCCTAAACCTCCCCTGGCGAAGTCTGAGACCGTGTCCTCTCGTTCTGTCGCCGGTCACCTGAGAGAAGAGACCAACCCGTGCCTGACTACAACCTCCCTTTAGGTAGTTGTAGAGAGCAATAAGGTCTCCCCTGAGCCTCCTCTTCTCCAGGCTAAACAACCCCAGCTCCCTCAGTTGCTCCTCACAGGGCTTGTGCTTCAGCCCTTTCACCATCCTCGTCGCCCTCCTCTGGACACACTCCAGCATCTCAACATCCTTCTTAAACTGAGGGGCCCAAATAGCGAAGTTACTCCACATCCACAGATTTTCCCTCATCCATTATATGGGCAACCTTGTCATAGAAGGAGATCAGATTGGTCTGACAGGACCTGCCTTTAGTGAACCCATGTTGGCTGGGCCTGATGACCCGGTTGTCCCATGTGTTCTGTATGATAGCACTCAAGATGATCTGCTCCATGACCTTCTCCAGTACCGAGGTCAGACTGACAGACCTGTAGTTCCCCGGATCCTTCCTCCAGTCCTTCTTGTAAATAGATGTAACATTTGCCAGTCTCCAGGCAAGCAGCACTTCCCCAGTCAGGCAGGACTCTTGGTAAATAAGGGAAAGAGGTTTGGCAAGGACCTCTGTCATCTCCCTCCATACCCTCGGGTGGATCCCATCTATCCCAGTAGACTTTTGTGCATCTAATTGGCCAAGCAGGTCTTTAACCAAATATTACTGAATTGTTGGAGCTTCATTCTCATTGTCTTCTGCCTCAGGGCACTGAGTATCCCAAGAACATCTCACCCTACTATTAAAGACAAAGAAGGCATTAAGTACATCTGTCTTGTCCTCATCCCTCGTCACTACTGTCCTTCCTGTATCCGGTAGAGGACAGAGATTCTCCTTAGTCCTCCTGTTGTTGTTAATATAGTTGAAGAAGCATTTTTTATTGTCTTTCACCAAACTGGTTAGTTCAAGTTGTAGTTGGGCTTTAGCCCTTCTTATTTTCTCTCTACATGATCTCACCTCACCCTTAATGTCCTGCTGGGATGCCTGTTCCTTTTTTCCAAAGTTCTTAAACTTTCCTCTTCTTCCTGAGATTGATACAAAGCTCTCTACTCAGCCAAGCTGGTTTTTTTCGCCACGGACTTGCTTTACGACACATGGGGATGGCCTGTTGTTGTGCCACTAGGATTTCCTTCTTGAGGATCATTCAGCCCTCTTGTGCTCCTTTGTCCTTTAGAACTGCCTCCCAATGAACTTTATCAAGTAGCCTTCTAAACTGTTCGAAGTCTGCTCTCCGGAAGTCCAAGGTGGCAGTTCGGATGACCCCCATCCTTTCTCCTCCAAGAACTGAGAATTTTATCATCTCATGATCACTGTGCCCCAGGCGTCCTCCAACAGCCACCTCTCCCAGAAGGTCTTCTCTGTTCACAAAGAACAGATCCAGTTGGGCACCTTCTCTAGCTGGGTCACTCACCAGTTGTGTTAGGAAGTTGTCTTCCATACATTTAATGAACCTCCTAGACTGTTTCCTTTCTGCTGTATTATACTTCTAGCAGCCATCTGGAAGGTTGAAATCCCCCACAAGAATGACAGCTAGCGATTGGGAGACTTCTCCCAGTTGCTTGTACTCAGCATGTTTGAATGAAGATCTCTGTGACAGGCAAACAATTTAAAATTGTGCAAGCACAGTGGTAGTCATACTTTTCATATTTAATTAAAACACGAAGGACTGTAAGACTTACAGACTAATATTTATTTCAGGGTCTGTAAATCAAAGGCTTGACACAATGTGCCTTGAAAGTAGCTGGCTGTTTGTGGACATCATGCTATGTAACAACAGAACACAATACCTAATCTACTCAACTAACAAAAGAAATTTAAACACTAGAAAACAATAAAAATGTGTAGTTATTATTTTTGCTTTGAATAGATGATGACTATACACATTTCAAATTTAGTAAAACTCAGTTACCTACTTTAGGGTATTAACAATGAAACAGAATTTTGCAAATGGCGTCACTTACTCCAGGAAGGATAAAAAAAAGTGCATAAAATCAATACTGCTGCAAACATTCCACTAAAATTAAGTCTGTCTTCTTTTGAAGGGAAATCCACTGTGCATGTCTGATATACAAACCATTAAACACAAAAAAACCCCCACATTATCTAACAAGGAGATAACAGCAATCTGTGAATTATGACAAAAAGTCACTAATTCAAATGATTTTCAGAGCTTTTGGAAAGCTTGGAGAATTCCTTCATTCATTTTGCTGACAGGTTTAAATCCTTTGAAAATGAATTAAAGTCCTAAAACTTCTTATTTGACAAATTGTTCAAAAATTATATAAATAAAAGTAAACCTGGATCTTTTAAATTTAGGGCATTTTCAAAATGAATGCATATTGCACATTAAAATAAAAATACTATTTAAAAATTAAAAAATTACATTAACCATTGTTGATTACAATTTATTAGTTAGTATATGCATGAATGAAATCCCTAAATGGATAAGTAGGAACACATCATATTTGAAGTTGTTTTTCTATCAAAATGTAGGACATCATTTCATCGGCTTTTTTCCAGGCAGTCATCAGTCAGTTCAAAACATATCTTACCACCTTGGCAGTAAAATCAACAGACTAAAAAAGATTATTTTTATCAATTAACTTTTGCAACTTGCTGCAAAGGGAATGTTTCTGAAGATAAATCTGTGGTAAATCTATATTCTCTCATTAGTTTTAATCCATTCATTTGGCAAACTTTCAGATATTCTTCATTTACTGGCTGCATGTTATTCAGCATCAGCTGTCTACAGTTGGGTATGTAATATGGAACATTTGTTTAGTTTTCCCTGTTTAGTTAGAAGGAAAACAAGTATTTCAGGAATAATTAATTGCATTTTTCCTAGATATAATTTTTGGGTGGAATGAACCATGTTCAGTTCAAACTGTTTATTTTAACAGAGGTTGAAGTGAACATAGAGTTTTTATATGGCCCAAGCTATGTCGTAGAGACTTGTGTTTTATATATTACAGAGCACAGACCTTCAAAATGGTGAGTGAAAACACAGTCTTTTGATGCTACAGAGTTCTCACTTACTGATTCTAATTAACCAAGCAACAGTCTTCAATATTAAATTCATATTTGTGATATTTTTTCACTTTCCCTTTCTTTCATTTCATTTTGTTTTGCTATCTTACTGCCGTTATAAGTGTCAGTATTCATTGATATTTAAACAGAGGATTCTTGAAAAACACTATATATAAAGACAAAAAATTATAGTATAATTGAAATCTTGAGTCATCCATGCCGAAAATGCTTCAATAATAATGCATGTAAAGTTCTGACATGTATACTTCTTGGTTTCTAATTCTTTTCCAGATGCTATGTTCACCCTTTCCTTGTCCTTTTCATTGCCTTTGGCAGCAGGGATGTTATGGGGAGTTTTATTGTTATTACCAGGAGGATTATAATGTTTGTGCTGAGGGTTTCATCTTCCTTGCTGTAGGATCTACTTAGGGTCATGTTCATACGCTTATTAACATTCTTACATGCCTTTCTTTTTCTTCATTCAGATGCAGTTCCACATCACATCTGAATTTACTATATATAATGGGGTTTATGTATGTTAGATACTATTCTTTTGTTCTTTCTGTCGCACTTACGAGCGGTGTTGCCCAGGGTTCAGTGCTCAGTCCAGTCCTGTTTAACATCTTTATCAATGATCTGTATGAAGGGATTGAGTGCATCCTCAGCAAGTTTGCAGATGACACCAAGCTGGGTGCAAGTGTGGATCTGCTTGAAGGAAGGGAGGCTCTGCAGAGGGATCTGGACAGGCTGGATCGATGGGCTGAGACCAACAGGATGAGGTTCAACAAGGCCAAGTGCAGAGTCCTCCATTTGGGTCACAACAACCCCATACAGCGTTACAGGCTTGGAGAAGAATAACTGGAGATCTGCCTGGCAGAGAAGGACCTGGGGGTGTTGGTTGGCAGCCAGCTGAACATGAGCCAGCAGTGGCCCAGGTGTCCAAGAGGGCCAATGGCATCTTGGCCTGTATCAGAAACAGCATGGCCAGTGTGGCTGAGCAGGGCCAGCATTGTGCCCCTGTGCTCAGCACTGGTGAGGCTGCACCTCGAGTGCTGTGTTCAGTTTTGGGCCCCTCACTACAGGAAGGACATTGAGGGGCTGAAGCGCGTCCAGACAAGGGCAACGAGGTTGGTGAGGGGGCTGGAGAGGAAGCCCTATGAGGAAGGGACTGAGGGAACTGGGGTTGTTTAGCTTGGAGAAGAGGAGGCTGAGAGGAGACCTCATCACTGTCTACAACTGCCTGAAAGGAGGTTGTGATGGGGTGGGTGCTGGTCTTTTCTCACAAGTGACAAGAGATAGGATGAGAGGAGATGGCTGCAGTTGTGCCAGGGGAGGTTTAGACTGGACATTAGGAAGAATTTCTTTACTGAAAGAGTGGTCAGGGATTGGAACAGGCTGCCCAGGGAAGTGGTGGAGTCACCATCTCTGGAGATGTTTGAAAAACAGGTGGATGAGTTTCTCAGGGACATGGTTTAGTAAGGGGACAAGTATTGTTGAACTCAATGATCTCAGAGGTCTCTTCCAACCTAGTGATTCTGTGATTCTATGATTCATATAAGACCCCTTTTTTTCCAGCTCAAATCTTTATTTCTTTAGCTGTTCACTGGCAAGTTGTTAACAGCTGTAGGGTCCCTAGCATTGAGACTGTGTGTTGCTTCTTAGTATTTCACACCTGTACTCCCCTGGGCTGCATGCTGGGTCTACAATCTTCAAGGCTTCTTTTACCATACCAGACCTATATTTATCTATATTACAATGCTATGTTAGAGCCCCTGGTGGTACTATTAGCTTTTGAGGATGGCTGTCCTTTTTCTGAGATACCCCCTGTCACAGTCCACTCATGATGGACCACAGGACTCGTGAGGATTTGTTTACCTTGATCTCTAAGCGCAAAATTAAGGCAACCAAAATGCCAAGGGGTTATAATTCAGTTAAAGAGTAATTTTATTATTTTGCCTGTAAAGCAGCACATAATAGACAAAGTGGAGTAAAAGGGAGGAAAAAGGAGGAAAGAGGATTATAGCTACCACCACGGATCCAAAGGTGTCCCTATGCTCCCAGGCCCCAAACAGTGTCCTGCCGGCCCTCAGTCGTGACTCGTTGTCACGACAGTCGTGATCCGTGATCCAAAGGTGGGGAGACCTCACTGGAGTTCGGTTAGGAACCATCTTTTATGCTCAGCAACAGCACCTCGCACCTCTCCCATGGATTGTGGCCAACATCCGCCTTCGTTTCACAATCCAGGCTGAACTACGCAGGCCCCAAAAGTTTTCGCTTTGCTTGCCAGAACTTATCTGCGCCTGCCCCACCTCGTGTTCAGGGGTCTTCTACTTCCTCACCTCATCTTCCTCTCTTGACTGCTAGGTGACCTGAAGACCCTCTGTGAGTCTCTGTGCATGCTCTTCGTTTGTTGGCTTTGGGTCAGGGAGGAGGTGGGGCAAGTTTTGCTGAGGCAGCAGGTGAAATCCATCTTCTGGACAGCAGCTATTTGGCTTTTTCTTAGATGTTACTGGCAGTCCCTGGTCATGGTGACTGCTTGTACCAGGCAGTTCTTTTCTCTCAGGACGTTTGTTTCTTGCTCTCTCTCCAAGTCCCTGATGGCGATGTTGAGGCAAATACTGTTCTTCGGACCGACTTTTACACCCCCAGACCCCATTCATCTCTCTATTAGTGCCCTGGCATGTAGTCATGCACTGAATATATTCTATGTCTACAGTGCTTCCAGAATTGTCAGGTGCTGCCAGGCTCTGTCCAATATTCAGGGATTTGAATATTCCCAGTTTTTCCAATTAAACAATGCTGATGGATGTCAAATTTGGCCTTAGGAAATGGAAACATACCTAAAGGACTTTGGAGACTCAGTGTTACAGTTCTAAGAAGCTTTGAATTTTCAAAAGCTGATTTTCTTGCAAAGGGTATTGTAGTCTGTTGTTTCTCAGAGTCTAATAATATCATCAACTGCTAAAATAAGCAGACCTCTTCCTTCTCACTGCAATTCTAATAGAATGTACAGATGTATAATACTTAATTACTTGATTTTAATTAATATTTATTTAGGTTTTCTGGTTTTCTTCTATAGGTACTCCTAAGGGTTTGTTTTTTTTTTTTTTCTTAAGATTAATTCATTCCAGTAAATTAATGCATAATCTAGAAAATGAGAATATACATGTGAGATGATGTGATGTGGCAACATATTCATATAAGCAGCTTTCATTTTAGATACTAAGAAAACTTAGCCTTCTTGGGATTTTTTGTGACGATCGATATTCTTATAATTAATGATTAACATAAAAAAAATCAGCAATATTGAAATAACACAGCCTTCCAGTATATCAGGCACTCTTCCCAGTTTGGTATCTTCATCAGACTTACTGAGGGTACTTTCTTTACCCTCATCCACATCACTGATGAATATGCAGAACAAGACTGCACCTGGTACTGACCTCTGGGGACCACTGACCACAGGCTTCCAACTCTGTGCTTCCAATGACAATCGTCTGAGCTCTGCTACATACAGACTTTAAAGGAGTATAAAGGTTATAGACAGTTTTGGTTTTTTTTTTAAACAGCTATTCTGCCTCTTAGGATACAGGAGATACCAAAACAGGGTTATTGGTATCTCCTCAGCCCACCTTACTTCTGTGTTACTCTCATGGGCTCCTCTGTCCTGAGATTCAAGGGTTCTTTTTGCTCTCACTTTCTATACCACCATCTCTCTCCTCCTAAATGAACTCAATCCCAACTGCTGCATCAGATTTCCCCTTATTCTCTCTGGTCTCTGCAGTTGCCTAAGGACACACCTTCCCAGATTATATCCCTATCATTTACATCTCTTCCTCAACCCTTCCCTTGCTTATTGAATTTCAGGCAGATATGTTTCCTGAAGATCAGTTTCCCAGGTCTTCAGTAGTTGCTTCAGATCTACAGTCATGTTTCTGAACATTGTTAAGTAATTGAGTAGGAATTTATCTCAGGCAAAATTCTCATTCACTGCAATAGGAGGACTTTTCCATTTAGACTTGTCACTTCTGAGAACCATGGAAAAATAAGTACATATATATATATATATATATCTTGGATAGTATAGATATGTATATCTTTGTCAAAGACTTGAACATTCAACTATTTTCCAATAAAGCTATTGCCCATGTCAGTTTCTTTTGTCTTTATTCATTGTAAACCTGTTTCTACACTAATGCAAATTAGAAAAAGAAGATGTATAATCTTTAATAATTACCAATTAACTGCAAAACTGTAGAGACAAATGAATCACTGGCTTCAGTCATTCACATTTTTCAAACTCATTTTGGAATCAATTTTGTTAAGACATTCGTAAGAATCAGTCAGTTCTAAAAGTTAAAATGTTTGGAGGAATTAAGGGTTTAAACAATTGTAGGCTGCTAGGGACTCCGCCTGAACACTTGACAGGGGTGAAAATATATCAACATTTTTATCAAGTTCAATATTTACAGTTGTGTATAATACATCACTGCTGTGAGCTACGTTTGACTAAAGGTGTATTTTTCTGATTTAAAGTTGATATACAAATATGTAAGTGGCTTGATATTTGCTTACTCAAGCTTTTCTGTCTTCTTACACAGTTTTGACTACAAAAAAGAGAGAAGGCCAAATTACAGATGAAATGATTTGTTATGAAGCAAAGTACATGAGTATTTTAATGATATATTTGATGTTTCAGCCCATACGTATCTTCATCATAAGTCAGCTGTTTCCATAAATCTAACCTATATCACTTTACCAAAGCAAAATGTGTCAATAACACAGTCAGAATAAATTATTGTATTATGTGGATTATAGTAAACCTGTTAACAAAGTATTTGCATTCACTTTTCAAAAATATATGGAGCCAATTTTATAGTGCCAGCTATAAAATTTGCATTCTAAAGGTGCCTAGATAAGTTTTTCAGCAGAGGCTTCAAAGGATATCAAAACATCTAAGTCATCTCAAAAATGAAATCTAAAATTCAGACTGGAGTTGCCCATACTACTTCATACAAGATATTATATACAAGATGTGAAATAGTCTTAACTATAATACAAGAGACCTCTAAGTTACATATTTCACATCATAGCATATTTGGTTTTTTTGTCATTATTTAAATGTTTTCTAAAATACCACTCAGGTTTTTTATGTGTTCTTTAAAATTTCATCTAATATTATAGTGTTAAAAAGGTAAGTTCTAACAGTCATAAAAAAAGATTGTACATAATGTGACTAAAATTGTTATTTGTGTTGTGAACATTAATAAAATGAAATTTCTCAAAGTGTTTTGAGTGGTTCAGAGTAATTCTGGCCCATATATACATAATCGTATGCATCACGTCAAAACCACTCTGCATTCAATGCCTTCTGAATGGGTTTGGCTTCTTCTAGTATTTGTCAGTCAATAGTCTAAGCAAAAAATTAAAAGTCTGAAGATAATTTGTTTAATTCAATTTTTAAAAATATTGATTTTCCACATTGTGTCATAGGGGGTTTTAGCTGTGAGAAGCAAGATCTACAAATAAATCAAGATTAGTAGAAGAAAAAAATATTATTAATTTGACAAGAACAAGAGCAAGAAAATAAAAAACAGATTTTGGTCTACAAAAGATGCTTTTTTTCCCCTACAAAATACCTTTTGCTTAATAATGTAGAGTATTTTTAATATTCCTGAAGAGTCTATTGAAGAGTTAACTCCATCAGTATCTTTCTCTGCTGAGTTTTTAGTGCATTAGTTCTGGAATAAATTGAGAAGCTATATATTTTCACAGTTAATAATTTTGATATATTTTAGAAACTAAAAGTCTTTTAAATACCTCAAAATACAGATCAGACTACTTTGGCATCTAAAGAAGTATTTTGTTTAGTCTATGCAAGCGCCTTTTGTGCTTACTCTGAAGAATATTACGAGAATACCTCAACCCCACTAGGAAATCTCTGTCTACCATCCTTAATCCCTCCCTGCCTCCCTTGAATGATATATCAGCAAAATATTACAAGTTTTAATTCTTCTTTACAGAACAAAGAATTAAGAACAATTTACTCTCATTTTAAAAACCTTTGTAACAATAGATGAGGAGAAGGCTGAGGTACTCAACAATTATTTTGCTTCAGTCTTCACGGGCAATCACTCTCATCATCCCCTCCAGAGTCAAAGAACAGCAGGATGGGGACCGGGATGGTGGTGGTATAGCCTCTCCCACTGTAGGGGAAGATCAGGTTCGTGACCACCTGAGGAACGTGAATGTATATAAGTCTATGGGACCTGATGAGATGCACCTCAGAGTCCTGAGAGAATTGGCTGATGTGGTTGCCAAGCCAGTTTCCACAATACTTGAAAACTCATGGCAGTCAGGGAAAGTTCCTGGTGACTGGAAGAAGGGCAACATTGTGCCCATTTTTAAAAAGGTTAGAAAGAAGGACCTGGGAACTGCCAACCTGTCAGCATCACCTCTGTGCCTGGGAAGATCATTGAACAGATCCTCCTAGAAGCTATGTTAAAGCACATGGAGAACAGGGAGGTGATTTGAGACAGTCAACATGGCTTCACCAAGGGCAAGTCCTGCCTGACCAAGCTAGTGGCTTTCTATGATGAAGTGTCCACATCAGTGAACACAGGAAAAGCTATGGATGTAATCTATCTGGACTTCTGTAAAGCCTTTGACATGGTCCCCCACAATATCCTTCTCTCTAAATTGGAGGGATATGGATTTGATGGATGGACTGTTTGATGGGTAAGGAATTGGTTGGATAGTTACATTGAGAGAGCAGTGGTCAATGACTCAATGTCCAGGTAGAGATCTGTGACAAGCAGTGACCTTCAGAGGTCTGTACTGGGACCAGTGCTGTTTAATATTTTCATGGATGATATAGTCAGCGGGATTGAGTACATCCTCAGCAAGTTTGTGGATGACACCAAGCTGAGTGGGGCAGTGGTCACACCAGAAGGATGGAATGTCATCCAGAGGGACCTGGACAAGCTGGAAAAGTGAGTCTGTGTGAACATTATGAGGTTCGACACGGCCAAGTGCAAGGTCCTACAGCTGGACTGGGGCAACCCCTGGTATCAACACAGGATGGGAGATGATGTAATTGAGAGCAGCCCTATGGAGAAGGACTTGAGTGTGCTGGTTGATGAGAAGCTCGACATGAACCAGCAATGTGCGCTTGCAGCCCGGAAGGCCAGCTGTGTCCTGAGTTGCATCAAAAGAAGCATCACCAGCAGGTCAAGGGAGGTGATTCTGCCCCTCTGCTGTTGTAAGAACCCACCTGGAGTATTGTGTCCAATTCTGGAATCCCCAGCATAAGAATGGCATGGAACTGTTGGAACGGGTCCAAACAAGGGCTATGATCACCTCTGCTATGAGGACAGACTGGTAGAGTTGGGTTTGTTCAACCTGGAGAAGAGAAGGTTCCAGGGGAACCTCATAGTGGCCTTTCAGTACTTGAAAGGGGCCACAGGAAAGCTGGGGAGGGACTTTTTACAAGGGCAAGTAGTGATAGGACAAGGGGGAAAGGATTTAAACTGGTAGGGGGAAAATTTGGATTAGATGTTAGGAGGAAGTTCTTCACATTGAGGGTTGTGAGACAACGGAACCTATTGCTTAACGCAGCTGTGGATGCTTCATCCCTGGAAGTGTTCAAGTCCAGGTTGTGTGAGGCTTTGATTAACCTTACTTAGCTGAAGCTGTCCCTGCCCATGACAAGGGCTTGGAACTAGATGATCTGTAAGGTCCTTTCAAACCATTCTATAATTCTATGATTCTATTATTATATGATAATGTTATCACCATTTCATAAAGTCATTTATTCAAAATTTCATCTAAAAATTGCTATTCAAAGATGCAAGAAAGTTCTAAATTCCAAACATACTTATGGGATGTGGAATAAACTTATTTCTATGTTTCATTTTATATGAAATATTTATCTAAGCCAAAGAACTTACAATGTTTTGACCTTTGGAAAAAAGGTAAGTTGAGAAATCAACTGAAAAACTCAGACCCTAAGGAGAAGCAGAAGCCTTAAGGTCTCCATCACTCAAAAAACCCCAAAGCAATAGGACTTCAACAGGCAACTAATCATTGTCACTACTGAAGATACTGCTCCTTACTCCAGTAAACAGAAAAGAAGAAAATATGGATTTCCTGCTTCACAAAGAAGAGAAATGATCATGACTTTTCAGTATTCCATGGTTATAGACATCCATAGAAATCTTAAGTAACACCTTGCTCACAGAGAATTTAATAGACTTTTCTAGATAGCCATAAATACATAGGCAATAAAGCAAAGAAGGCTGGATCATATTTGTTCTAAACATAAGTTTATTTTCTCATTTTAGAATTTTGCACTAGCCTTTACTAATCAGTGTTTTTCTTTTTGGGAACAGCTCTTAACAATCAGGAAATAAACATTCCTGTATTCATAATACTAACGGCTAAAGACAGATGTGCTTTTTGCCATTTTACCCCTTTCTCTCTTCTCCAAATTTTTTTCTGTAACATTTATTCCTGCTGCCTTACCCAGAAAAAAAAAAATATTACTGAAATGTTCTCTATCTGTTTCCACATGAAACTTCTGAAATATCCCTAAATGACTTTTTCCTGCCTAATGGTTCTACCTTAATTTGCCTCCATACTAGATTAATCAACCGTTGCTGTACATTCTGTTGCAAACCCGTGGAGAACTTTCATCTCTTGGATTCTCCGTTCCTCCTCTATTCCAGCTGTAACCCTAGGTTTCACTCAGCCCAGCCCAGCGTGCAGTTGCATAGCCTGCCTGTCTTGACTTGGGAGACACATTCTGATATTAAATGTCATTGAATCATCTCTCTTACTTATTCAGAACATTATGAAGAGCTTTAGTCTCACTAATGATGTAGATAAAACAGACCCCTCATCAATGGTTATAATGTTTTATTTACTATAAACAATGAGAAAATATTTTGTTGTCCACTGAAAAGTGAGCAAATAAAGCCTAATTTTCAATATTTAGTTGTCTATTAGATAAAAATAACTATTGATTCATGGCATAGGCAAATACATATATATATATAAACCATATAAAACAATAACATGACTCTCTGGAAATGGAAATGCAGAGAGAGGGAGAGACCAGGGAAAAGAGAAGAGAGGCAGATTAAGGAGGAAACAGAAAATTACTGGAGAAAATACAGTTTCAACTTTCCAAGGGACCCCATGATGAAATATGATGCCAAAAATTCTGGAAAAGATGGGAATATTAATCCAAAATAGGGAGACTGCATGTTCATGTAGTTGATGCTGGCTGATTACGCCCGTTTACACCTACTAGGCATTCTTTTAGGAGGATTTTTGTGTTACGTAAGCTATTGTAGATGTTTCTCCTGATGGACATGCGCAGTTGATATCAGGAGCACTGAGCCTCTGAAGATCCTCTCAAATTGCACTGACTGATGCTTGACTGCTTTTTGTGTGCTTGCACAAAGAATGTTTTAGGAGATGAGAAAACCAGTGATGTAGTTTTGGTCCTTTTGAACTAGTTTCAAACACAATTTCAAAACATTTTACAAAAACAGTGTTTAAGACAAACTAAAAGAAATAATTCTTCTGCTGTTTGAAACATAGTCCAAGACACACAATTTTGTATTTCAATGAAAAAAAATTCTGTCCTGCTCAGGATACTGACTTGATCTGTTATCATTTAGGTTTTTAATAAAAACTGTGCCTCCCATTTATGTCCCCTACTGAATAACATGAGGCAAAATGGTAGTCCATGAATGCCGGAAGAAACCTCCTCAATTTTAAGAGGTGGAATACTTCAGAATACAGAAGTATTGACCCCCTCACAAAAGTATGTGAGCCATCAGGAAGACACCATGCACTTCAGCAGAAGAAAGGTCTTGTTACCTGAGGGGCAGCTGATGA
This sequence comes from Neomorphus geoffroyi, assembly GCA_033558235.1. Classification (NCBI taxonomy): domain Eukaryota; kingdom Metazoa; phylum Chordata; class Aves; order Cuculiformes; family Neomorphidae; genus Neomorphus; species Neomorphus geoffroyi. Next base: position 8,704,803 of record JAUMJM010000053.1, on the reverse strand, counting down.
AACTGAACTGATACCACCTGAAAAAACTATTGCCTTAGAGAGAAGAATGATTATTCATTGCATTTTTAAAAACACCTTCCAAAAAGAAGGATAAGGAATCATATCATTTCACTGTAGTAAAAATCATGCAGTACTAGTGAATTTTCTTTTAATGGTTACCCTTAGATTTTCTTCTGTACCTTGTGTGTGGTAAACACCTGCAACCCACTTCAAGGAGAAAGGGAATATTACGTCTAGGCTTTCTGTGAGTGGGAACCACTGTTTTTTTTCATAAAAGTCATAGGTGTCAATACAAACATTACGACTTATCTTCCTGCTGCCCCTAGCAGCAATTTGAACATCTCTGCAACAAACTGGTGCACCAGGAAGTCATTTCAGGCTAGGAATAGTGCATTTATCAGTTATAATGAGTTTGATGCCCTCCACTTGCCCCTGGGAATAATAGCCCTCCAGAAGCAGTAACAGCCGACACACACTGCCTTAGCTGTGGCCAGGATAGCATTTGCTCAGAATCAGCCCAGCTCTGTTTGCTTTGGCTGTTTTAGAATTTCTGCACACTGTGATTAGTCAAGATAAGAACTAAAACTAAAAGTTTACAATGACTCTTGATGAGTTTTTCCCGCACTGCTGTAATTTTCTCCCTAATAGGTTTTCTCTGATGGGAGCTAATGTCCTTCTCGTTCATTTACTTCCAAAATGTCTGTTTTCAAGTGTACTGATTGGAGCTTTTGTATAAAGAATAACAGAGAGCTTTGTTACTGCCTATCTAAAATTAAGATAGTAGCCCTAATAATCTTTCATGGAGATATGCACTCCCTCTTTTCTGAGACCTAGATTTACAGTGCCTTAATTATGTTACATTTTTATTCAAAATTTTATTTCAAAATTTGTCCCGAAACTGAACACAGTATCCGACACGTAACCTCACCAGTGCTAAGTCCAGGGGTACAATCTTTTTCCCACTCCTGCCTGCCATATTATTTCTGATACAAACCAGGATGCTGTTGGCCTTCTTGGACACACAAGCACAATGGTGACTTATATTGTCTGTCAACTAGCAAGCCCAGATACTTTTCCACTGGGCAGATTTCCAGCCACCCTTCCCCAAGCCTGTAGTGTTGCACGGGGTTGTTGTGACCTAAGTACAGGTCCTTGCCCTTGGCCTTGTTAAATCTCATATGATTGACCTTGGCCTATTGATCCACCCAATCCAGAATCCTCGGCAGATCCTTCCTGCCCTCAAACAGATCAACATTCTCATTCAACTTGGTGTCATCTGACTGTTACAGACTGAGATAAAGAAGGTATTAAGCACGTAAGCCTTTTCCTCACTTTGGTGCCAATGTTCCCCTATGTATGCAATGAAGGATGGAGATTCTCCTTGGTTCTGTTTTTGTTGTTGATGTATTTGTCAATACGTTTTTTGTAGTCTCTTACAACAGCGACCAGAATGAGTTCAAGCTGTATTCATATTTCAAAAATTAAGGCATTTAGTGAAACAATAGAAATATTGTAATATTTGATGTTCTAGATGTATAATAGAAGATCCTTTTATTCAGCGGTACTTTTAAACAGAAAGAACACCCATATTCTTTCTACAAAAAGAACTTTTTAAAATAACCTTCGGTTTTACATTGAAAAGGAAGGGCAGCTGATGAAACTAGGGAAAGTAAGAAGAAGGAGTGAACCAGATTAGACTAATTATAATAAATTAGTAGCTTGGCTGTGCAGATAGGGATTAATTTAATTACAGAAATATTTTATCTTAATCAACTTAAATCTGATGTTCCTCAGATTAAAGAGCCTTATTTTGAAATTAGTTTTAAAGTGAACAAGAGTGATAAATATTAACGACAGCGTGACATAAGAATAATATGATGTAAGAGTTGGGTTTTTAGAATTTCTTTTGTGAAACTGAACATATTAAAATATTAATAATAGTTTTAAGAATCAAATTATCATACTTTTCTTCATTCTCAGGCCTTATTCTGTTTACTGCCTACTTTGGATCTTGGTGATTGATTGTAGCTTCTAGGAACCTCTAGTTTAATTTAAACTGAAAATAAATTTCTCTCTCACTCAATAACTTTTTATACTAAGCCTCAAATATTACTGCTTCATCCTAACAAAAGTACATGTAAGTGAATGTATATCGGTGTAACATATGCTGTTTCCTAAAATAGCCTACTGCGTCTTATGCATAAACACTACAGAAAATATTGATTTTTCATTAGAGATATAGCAAACAAAAGTACTGAAATCATATTAAAGTGTAGTATGCTAAGATGATATTTCACACACTTTACTGCTTGGATTGAGAAATGGTTGTACAAAGACAAAGCTCAGAAAGTCTATTAAAACCAGCCCCAAAACTGTTTATTGTAATCAGTAATCCCAGATATTTACATAAATTGCATTGTGTGGTATCTTAATGAATTGACTGATGGTTATCGAAGTTGTCGGGAATGCCCTTTGACTTTTAATGGATTATTACCGTAAAATGATACTGAAACTAATGTAGACTAAAAGGGATACAGTTAAATCAAATCTGGGGTTTTTTTGTCAATTTTTTGGGTTTGATGAAGAGTTCTGTTCTCTTCACATGTAAAACAATATAAATACTGGAACTAAGGTTTAATTCCTTAAACTAATTAATTAGCTTTCATATTGGTCTATTGGATAATCTTTACTGATTCATTCCTGTTTTCTAATATTTCACAATTTTTATTTTACTCAAGTAAACCAAACAAGAACTCAATATATTGAAAGACCATGATGAACCATGATTATGTCTTTAATTTCTTGATTTTCCCTCTTTAATCAGGATATTCAATCAAACTGATAACTATTTTTTTCATACCAAAATATCTTGAGTCAGCTATCTCCCATTAGGATATTGTTTCTGCTTTTTTTCCTGAGACTTTGAACGAAATAACAGAGCTTTGAGTAGCTAATCATTCTTCAATGAACACTAACGGGAGTTCAGTATTCTCAGTAAATGTCTCATTTTGAGTCTGAAAGAAATATTTCTGTTGAAATTGTCAGCAGCAAAAATATACAGTATCTGTGTAAAATACTATGCCTTTACTATGTTGCTGTTAATGTCAAAGTAAAATAGGTTATGCACCAAATCTATGCAGCTAAAAGGCAAATTGCCTTACATATACTTTAATTTGTCTCAGATTTCCAGAATTTGTATGGTTTTTATATGCATTTGCAAGTTGGATTGATGTGTTGTTCCCAGCTGCATTGTTCGTTACTTAAATATTGTCCTCTTTCTGAGGTTTACATATGACTTGAGATTATGCAGACCTATTTCTGTCCTGTTCCCTTTTTGCCTTTCTTCGAACAACATTGTTCAAGAGGTCAGTAAATGATAGGATGCTGTGAAGTTAAGAATTTATTTAAACTTATCCAAATAATAAACATTGATGATGAAAAAATCATGTATATTTTTAAATGGGAATTTGGAACAAATTCCTAATTTTAAACAACTACTAACACGTTTTGTATAAATTTTGGGTCAAAGTAGATAAATAGATTTGCAAGTGTAGAGGATCAGTTGTTCATCCGTTTTGACCCAAGTTTGTTATAATTGTTACCTCTATATTAAGGCTTCTGTTTTGTAAATAATTAAGTAGTGTCTTTCATAAAACATTGATATGAAGACATCATCAACTGTAGAATCCAGTTATTTCAAGGCAGTCTGGTAGAGACCTCACTGTTAAAAATATGTGAGGTGTTTCTAGCTTTATTTGCTTTTACTTCTGTCTTCAGTCATTCACTTCTGTTACATTTTGTGAAAGAGTAAGATGTGAAAGATGTGACTTGTGTTTTAGACCACGAGCGCAGTCACTGTCTCTGTATCTTAATTTAAAATTAAACTCCTTGACTTGATTAGGTAATTGGCTCCCAATCCACACTAAACACAATAGACAAAATTTTTGTCTGTAGACAAAATTAGCAAAAAATAAATACAATTTTTTTGTCCTTTACAAGAGGACACCAAGGCAAAAAGCAATTAAACATCTTTCTTGCCATCCATTAATTGAACCATGCATTTTTTCCTTATACATCTTTCATACTGTGATTAACAATATTTCCTTATCTCTTTTCAGACTTTTGTCTACTCCTCTTCTAGCTACTTTTGGCCTTTCCTAACAGAAAATTGTACTATCCTTTTTCTTTTATTTTTTAATCAGAATAATATCCTTTCCCTAGATTTACTACAAATGAGCCTAGCATTACTGAAATGGCACTTCTTTGATCTGGTTTCCCCAACTGGCCTTCATTGTTAGGTGCTATTTTGTTCATTTTTGTTCATTTAGTCAGGAGCACTCATTCTTATCAAAAGTGTCAAATCAAAGGAAAAATAATTAGAGTAGACATTGATATATAACCTTATCTGTGAGTACAGCTAGAGTACAACGTTGTGTTGAAGCATAACAGGGCAGCTAAATAATAAATTGAATAGTAGGAAACAATTGACCAATCCACCTCATTTCATATAGCAAATATTTTCATATATATGTACTAATACCAGCCAATGGCCTTGTTCTGAGGAACAGCTTTGTTAGCTTTTCCTGTTAGCAAGCCCTAATATCTGCATGTTACAATATACTTTTGCTGAAATTTTGTTACTATGGTGATAAGAAATAGCAACAAATTCATGAAAGATTCTTTGAATGTTCAGTGATGCTAAAGAGATGTGAAAAATATGTCCTAAAAGATAGGCTCAATTAATTTTGCCTTATTGGAACAACTATTTCCAATGAACTCAGTGATAAAAGGGAAATTGTGTTTTGATCCTTTTGCTGCTAGTGAGATTTTCTTGTATAGTGTTTCTTGTTGCACTTGGATTTCCTGGTAAACGCTGTTCCACATACTTTCAGTTGCTCTACAGAGCTAGTCTGTATTCATAGAGAAATTAATAGAGGTTCTCATACTTATTTATTAATTGATTTAGAATTAGCTATTTTTATGTGACGATTCTGAGTTAAAAGTATTCTGTTTACCATTTCAAAAGTAGAGACCTTTTTGTAAAGTATAATTTGTTCTTTCATGAATGTCTGCTTTTAATTTAGTTGATTTTAGTGACTAACAAGATGTGGAATCAATACATGTTACTACTTCAGAATACATTTATTATGAATAATGTTATTGCTGCAGCATGTTATTGAGAAATGCTTCTGATGTAATCTGGAGGTTAAGATGAACTAGCCAACAACTACAATGATACAAAGATCTGGGACAATTCAAAGTCTAAGCCAGCAAGTCGGCAGGAGATCCAGGATCTAAGTATGGATATCGTATAGATTTTAAACCAGTGCTAATATTTGATAGATCCGTTAATGTGGGTTTATTTGCACATTTAGAAAGTGAGGGGGTGTGTATGTTTGCCTGTGAAGTTCAATACAGACTTGCCAGAGAGGAGGAAAATGTTTGAGTCATCATTGCTGTTCACGAGTGCTGTTTACGTTCAACTGATGTAGAGAACGACACTGCAGTTTATGTTGATTAATGTGGCCACGATGTCTTTATTTTTTCTATGTGTGTGCACGTGTTTGCGTGTGCACATGCACGTGTGATTGTGTACACACCTACTGAGAGACCATTCAGCATCACTACTGAATGGATCTATAAACATGAAAGGGAATAATCTCCCTTAATAATAACTACTGTGAAAGAGATGTTCAGCAGCTCTTCAGAGTCTTCTGGGACTATGGTTCCATTTCTTATACTCCTTTTGCTACAGGTGAGTTTACTCACTCTCGTATGTTTCTACCATGTCTGTTCACTGAAGTAAACAAAATAAACAGGAATATTTTAAGTTCTTTGATTTTTAAAGGGTGATAGTTTACAGGTGTCCTGGTCATTAAATGGTGCTTCACAGTGTAGACAATTTAAGAAAACCGCAATAAATAAAAGCCTCTCAATCCTTCCTAAAACTGAAAAAAATAGAATTAACGATAAATAATAAGGAAACACAACAAAGCGACAAAGTAATATTTATGGGTCAAAAAACATCAAAAAACATCATTCACTCAAAAACTTTCGAATTTTTTTATGCTTATTTCTTTTAGGTCCATTTTGTGAGGAACCTGGTGATCCTTGTGCATCTCAGCCATGCCTGAATGGGGGCATATGCCAATATAAACAGTCTGGATATATTTGTGATTGTCCTGCTGGTTTTCTTGGTCACAGTTGTGAAATTGATATCAATGAATGTTCTTCAAGGCCATGTCAGAACAGAGGTACATGTATTGATTTGCAAAATGTAAGTATAAACTTCAGAGATCCCTATTAGAAGAAAAAAACATAGAATCAAAGAATAGTAGAATGATTTGTAAAGGTCCCTTCCAACCCTCTTGCTGTGATCTTCTACTAGATCATGTTGCTCAAAACTCTATCCAACCTGACCTCAAACACTTCCAATGATAGGGCATCCACAACTTCTCTGGGCAACCTCTTCTGCTATTACATCATCCCCATCAGAAAAACCTTCTTTATGCCCAATCTAAACATGACCTCTTTCAGTTTAAAACTTTTGCCCTTTGTCCTGTCACTCAAGACCTTGTTGGAAAGTCTTTTTCTGTTTTTCTTATAGGTCCCCTCTATATATTGAAAGTCTGCAGTGCTGCCTTGTCAGACTTGCTGGCCACCCTTAAACAGTAGAATATACAATCAATTTCTAGGCCACAAGCACACACGGCTGGCTCCTGACAAATTTCTCATACACCAATATCACCAGGTCCTTCCCGACAGGGCTTCTCTTAATACATTTATCACCCAGTATGTACTGATACTGATGGGGAGCAAAATTGATAGCATGGCTCAAGTGCCTCCATACTCAGTAAGTTTGTAGATGACATCAGGATGGATGAGAGTGTTGATCTGTTTGAGGACAGAAAGGTTCTGCAGAGGGATCTGGAGAGGTTGGATCGATAGGCCAAGGTCAATCGTATGAGATTCAACGAGGTCAAGTACCAGATCATGCACTTAGGTCACAACAACCCCATGCAACACTGCCGACTTGGGGAAGAGTGGCTGGAAATCTGCCTGGTAGAAAATCACCTCCCTGACATCCACATGCCTTGAAATAACTTCAAGAAGGACCCATTCCATGGAAGTGCCAAAACATTTAATTCTAATATAACTTTTTGAAATAGTTTTGCATGCTTCATGAAGAAATACAGCATTGTCTGAATGTGTAGCATTTACGATATTTCTACAGTTAAAAACCCAGATTCCATATTTTCAGCTCATTTTCTTGGAGGTTACTTAAGAAACTACTGATATTTCCTTTTATTTTTCTTTCTGTAATAAGATCTAATAGAAAATAAGGCGTTACTTTTCCTGTGTTACGATTTAAATCCAATTTTTAACTCTTTTTTCAGTAGAACAAAGTGCTGCAGACTCACACAGATTTGATAATAGTCATATCTGGCAGTATTTCAACCTGGATTGTCAATGTCCTTTCATTAGCATGCCTATTGCAAATAGCAGTGATTCTACAGAACCAAAACAGTCAAAGAAGAGTTCAAAAGCTGAGTTATCATATACAAGTGATATATAGTCACAGAGAAAGAGAGAGACAAAAATAAACAGCTAAATTAGCAAACAATTTGATAGATTTCCAAATTATGCAATCTGTCTAAATACTTTGTCAAGTAGATAAATTAGCACATACTATTTTGTATGATCATTTCTATAGACAAACAGATGTAGTAGTTTGTTTCATGCATATAGGAATCTCTCAACAGATGTTAAAATAAAGTTCTCTGATCATGTCTTTAAGACTAATTCTGAAGAAACACTTGAACACTTCCAATTCAGTGGTGCAATAAACACCTATATATTTTTATTTTACTTTCGGACATCGAAAGGTCAAAAAAAAATGTTATACTGAAAAATAAGGTTGAGGGTGTCAGCTTTAATAAATATTTTGCTTTGTAAAATAATTTGGTGTGCTTAATGTGTAAATTGTAGATTGCTGTTACTGATAGATGTCTCACTGTCATAAAGAAGTATTTTCTCTATGTTTCATATTGAAGGAGGAAAATGATGCATAACATTTGTTTCTTACTCTAATTAGTGAGTATGGCTCGGTGTCTGAGCTGCCTTGTTCACTGTTACTGTTTGATACATGCAAATATTGCATTAGGCCAAATATAGAAATGAGAAAAAATATAAATTAATTATAAAACTCCCTCTTGATTGAGTTATGAAATTGCAAAGACAGCTAAATTTGGAGCTGGTATATTCCTAGCTAGCAAACCCAGCTCTGGTGTAATTTGTTCTGAAAGGTCTATTCCACTTGCTATAAATTTTGTTTCTAACCTGTTTGGAGCTAGGACTGGTTTTTGTTCAGTCCTTGTAAACTGCTTAATATGATGAGACTCTGTCCTAGTTAGAGTCTCTATAGTAATGGAAGCAAACACTAATTTCCATAATGCCTTGGTTACAACAAATAATTAATTCTAATTTCCTTCTTTTCTACAGGATGTGGCATGTACCTGCCTGCCAATATTCACTGGCAAGTTCTGTGAGAGAATACTGAATCCATGTGAATTGTTGCCTTGCTTAAATAATGCGACTTGCGTGGCTCAACAGCATAACTATAACTGCCGGTAAGGTTAGAAATTAATTTATTTCAGATTTTTATTGGACTGCTTGATGATATCCCATTAACTGCAGAAAGAAAAGACATAGTCAATCACAGAGAACACAGTAAAACTATAAAATTTTCTTCTGACAATTTTGGTGCCCTACTGTGTTAGGCTTCTTTAAAACTCTTTAAAACAAAAATATTTAAAATATATAAGGAGTAATAAATTGTTTCATCATTAATTCTGTAAGATGAAATATAAAAATCCTGACACATTGATGACAGGTGAGAAAATTAAACTATAGGTACCACTCCCATTGAGAGTGTTTGGTATTTATGGTATGTTTCTGAAAGGATAAGACACGTGTATTAATTTCTAATTCACAGACACATATTAGTAGGTCTTAGGTTGATCCTTCGAGCAGTATATTAGAAAGTGCTTTATTGAGAAAGACGATGCTAAAAATTACCCATTTGAAAATAACAAAAGTTATCCAATAGGTATATAATTTCATTCCATTTAAAATACCTTTTTAAAATGTTTTCTTACATCCCTAAGAAATACAATTTGTACTCTTCATATTTTCTAGGGTTTTATCTGACTACACTGGACTAAGTTCTGCTGAGCATTACTGGCATGTGGTAAACAACTTTCAAATTTTATGATATTCATAAAAGCAGAAAATTGAAAGTTGTGGTACACAAAAACCTGAAAACACATTATGAATTAACTTAGAAGCTTCAAATGCATAAAGTTACAGCCTATCAGAAGAGATTCAGCTGAGAAGCCTGGAAATGAAAATATAAGTAGAACTATGTTTAAAATTTTTCCAAATAAGAAAAAAAAAAAACCATTTTATTTATACTTACATCTAAACAAGTGTATACATATGTTCACATACAAAGAGATAGTTCTTCCCATGTGTGTAGCACAGGGCAACAGTGTTATCATATATTTTCCAATACATGAAACCAAGATATAAACTACTAATAATTTGCTATATGGCAAATCCTTTACATAGTATGTTGGAGCCTGGATTATTATTATTATTACATTTCAAAATACACATAACGTATCACATTTAAAAATACACATAACTCATATAAAGATGCATCTTGCCTTTCTTTCACAAATAAATAAACAAATGAATAAATATACAAATAAATATATAAATAAATAATTATATCTTGTCCCTTTTTACAACACAGACAAATATTTTACGATTTCACAACACACTGGTAGAAATTGTCTGCACCCTGCAGCTTATTGTATCATGGAAATTAGTTAACAAAAATAGCTATAGAAAGGTGTGATGATTTAGTAGTCCTTCCCATGATATACTGTATCAGAATGAGTCATTATTTAGATCAACACAACATAAAATAAAAAATGGAGAATTAACAACTCATTTATATTGATTATCAAAAAAATCACTTTTATTATATGGTAAAATTAGATACTAGAGTTTTCAGGTTTGACCTCACATGATACATTCCTATTACTACTAATATCATGTGTTAAGATATTATTAGCATCAGTGATGCTTAGATTTTACGTTTAATGTTTCTGTATTATTCTTGCATTCAGTTGTGTTATCTGTAAAATATGTATTTGCCAGGATAGGCAAGACACATTTGTGGAGAACCAGTTGAGAAATTAAGTTATAAGGTTATTATTTTTAAAACTAAGAATGCTCTAAGAAAAGGCAAATAACATTCTAGATGGAACACTATGATTAGAGCAATGAGGAGTAGTTTTACCATTCAGTCCCTAAAGTGTTTATTGTTATTAATAAATAAAAAATTATTTCCTCTTTTTTTTTCTTTTTTAAATAAAAACAGGCTTTTGCCATTTAATTCCAAATATTTAACAAATGTGAATTCTGTGTATGTTTATGTCTGGAGGCATTTAGGTGAGAGGAAGAATTTTAGAGGAGTATGAATCCATATACTTTTCACAAGGAGACCAGATTCAGTAATTTGGTTGTGAAAGCTGCAGTCTTCCCTAAGTCGGAGTGTTGAAATGCAGAGGAGGTAATGAGTTTTAGAAAAGGCCAACAGTCAGCAAATTTTACTGTTTCAAGGATTCAAAATTCTTTCTGTAAATTTATATCTTGCATTAGCTCCTTGAATAACAGAAGGTGTTGGAAGACCTATAGGTACGATGGTCAAACAGTTTCAGGTATTTTAAGTCACCAACTTGGAAGCCATGGGTCATGATTTAATTAATTTTATTTAAAGAAAACCTACCATTATTCAGGAGGTTTGGAGCTGGTAATTCGAAGTTTTAAGGGGAAGTTTTATTTCATTTTTGATAATCACTGTCAGATACTGTAGGTTATGATTATATCTTGTTACTCTGTAAAAAAACTGCATGAGTTTCATGTGGTTTCATACTACCACCTGATACACTTTTGCGGCATTTTAGTATTTTAAGTAAATATAATTGCATTTAACTCAGATGCATATACAAATTCTGGTAATAGCTGAACTGATCTTTTACTCCTTTTTGGTTTGCTTTCATTGCCCCTATTTTCTCTGCCTCTCCTTGCACCCCAGCTGCATTCTGCTTATATCCATCATCTCAGGTTCTATCTATTTAGCCTTTCTTCTTTGGAAAGCAATTTTTTTCTATGCTAAATATATAACCAAACAGACTCAACATAATTTTCCTCACTTCAATTATGATGTATGGCTGTCCTGTATCCTAATTCTATCCTTTCAGTCTCGATACCATATACAACTTTGTGCTAAGAATCTAATGGCAACATTTTTTCATAAATGTCAAAATATAAGGTGAATTCGGATAGACAATGAACAAGGATATCCATCATAATAAATTGTGAATGTTTACTTTGCATCTTTTTCTATTATTGTTCTGTATGAAAGTTAAAAGTCGCAAAAAATGTGAAATAGTGTTCTGAGAAAGTTTGTTCTGTCAGTGTCATTTTGGAACTTGACTGTAAAATTTCTTGCTTTTTCCTTCTCTGATACTGATAATGTCTATTGCAAAAGAACAACAAAAAAAAGAGGAAAAATGAGCAAATACAAAAATTAGAAGATGCAATTTCTAAACTGGCTTACCAAATTACCTATTTTATAAAACAGTCGTAAACTAATAAAAGTAGGAGGTCTTTCACCTGATTTTGGATCATAGGTACAACCAAATCAGTAAAAAAACATTGCAATTGAGGTACTCTGATTTGATTTTGATTTGATTTGAAATGTTATTTAAACTTGGAGTTATAACAAATGGTCCAAAATGCTTTTCTTCTAAGTTTATGTTCCTTTTATACATATATATATAACATGAATGGATGCTACTAAAATATAAAAGACATCGAATATGCTGTCTGTTGATATAGATACTTTTATTTAGATAGAAAAATAAGTATGTAACTATCTGATACCTTTGAACACGCTGGAATAAAAACAGCCAACTATTATGAACAATCCCTTTTAGCTACAATGAATGAACCAGAAATTTCATAGAAAGACACTTTGCAAGAATTTTTATTCCAGGTACTTGAAATGTTTGCAATATAATGACAGGATTTACATAGAGCGACTTTTTCAAGAGCAGGGCAAAGATTATGTAGTCCATTGCAATTTGCGTAGAACTCCTCCTGTATCTGTGTCTATACCAGCCTCAGAGAATATAACTATTCAGAGAAGATTTTCCCACATCCACCTAGCTCTGTCAAAATAGTCTTGTTCAAGGACTACGTGGATGCTCTCCAGAGATTTCTGATGAAATCCAGCCTGTTTAACACTTCACTAGAGACTAATAAATAACTTAAACGTCTGGGCATACTAGATGCCTCTGTGCATCCCTCAGAGGTATAGTTGTATCCACTAATTAGACATCTTTAACTGGTTTAGAAAATGCAGTTAACTCAGATGTTCTCTACTAAATGTTGCTGCCTGACCATTTGCTATTGAAAATATATACTTTATTTTGAATGCTACATAGCCATGAGAGCCTTCATGCATTCTGAAACCAGGAATGGAGTTATTTTTTAAAATGAAGAAAAGTAATCAACGTGACTGAATCTCAAATCTATTAAGAGCAAAGACATAGAAAATACAGAAGCAATTCTATTTAATCTTCATGGCCTCCACCTTATGGGCTGAGTCATTAGACAAAGTACTTCTCAGAAAAAAAATCAAGAAACTTCCTATATATTACTTTTGGGTTCCTTCACAAAATGCAATTTTTCATCTAACAGGTCATTTATTTTCTCTTCTACTTTATTTTTTTTTTCTTTCAATAAATCATATAATCATAGAATCATCTGGTTGGAAAAGACCTCTGAGATCATCAAGTCCAACCACACCTGTCCATTTACTACAATAATAAACTTTTAGACAAAGGAACGTGTAAGCGTGTCTGAAAGAACATATTGAGTGAATTTGACAGGGATTATATATCTATCCAAACATAAAAGAGAATTTTTACAGTCTGGATTTTACTTTTTGCACATTTTGAGCAAGATGCAAATATTCAATTTTTTTTACACTCTATTGCTTTTGAATAAAACTTTTTAACATCCATTTGGATCTCTTCGGTTTCTGTGTGTATAGGGGATTTTTTAAAGCCCTGGAAGGCTAGATAGGTGAAGAATTTTCTCCCACCAATGGCAAGTGCTGAAATGAAGCAGAAGAAATATTTTACCATACAGGAGTTATCCATGGCTCCATTGACAGCACATGGAACCAACAAACTCTCATAATAGAATGCTAGTTATCTCCTTTAAAGAAAATACCAAATCACAATTCAGCAAACATAGAAAGAACCATGCTTTGTCCTCTCCAAAGCTTCCTAACATTGTTCCTTACATACATAACCCTGTAATTATTGACTGTTCTTTCTTAATCACTAGTAATGATTGACCCTATTTTAAACCTCGTTTGTCATATTTCTAATTTTCCTCTCTGATGGTTTAATTGACCCATTCTTTCTAATAGATTTCTGAAACCTCATTTATATCTTTTTATTAAATATTCTCTCATTTGAGATTTTTTTAGTTTCTGGAAGTTTATATGAGATATTGATATGAAAATGTTTACTCAATTAAAAAATATTTTATGGAAAAGTGAAAATATACAGAATCATGTAATGATGTTTAATTGCTTAAAAACTTCTTCTGTTCGTTTTAGATAACATATGAGATCTGTTTTGTTACCACAAGAACAGTACTTAATAGAATTATGAAATATAATCAAATACAATTCACTTTTAAAATGTAAGTCATCTAAAATACACGAATGTATTTGCAGCTGCACGCCAGGATTCACTGGAAAGAACTGTGAGGAAGTAATTGACTACTGCAGACTGCTCAGCATCAAGTGTCTGAATGAAGGATTGTGTCTTAATATAATTGGAGGATTCACTGTAAGTAATTTAATATATGTTAAACTAATTCAGTGCTCCAAAGTATAAAAGCTTCAGACAAACAAAACTTGAAATGCATTCATTACTCTAAGGGACAATAGGGGCATAAATTTATGTGTTTGTTACCTACTTAAATCAATAAGACAAGGACAATTCACTTGGGTTTTTTTTAATTACTTTTCTACTGAGACTGTGATATGTAGTATATCAAGGAAGAGAATTGAAGAGTACTTTTTTTAATAGTAAAAAGAATATAAAACTAATTATGGTCCAGTGTTATTATCCACACAGATGATAATCAAAGTTGTGTCAAAGCCTTTAAAAATGCCTTGCTTGAATTGAGTACATCTGTTGAGATTATTTTAACCAAAAATCAAGTTAATAATTTAAACATAAGCACAATTAATCTTAATAAAAACTTAAAATTTCGATGATGAAACTGCAGTGTGGTGAGCTTGATTACAACTGACGACTTGAAAAAACATAATTCTACTTCTTTTAACTCAAAATAGATCCATCAGGTCTTGGTGGATTCTTCTGGCCACAGCTTGTCAAAAGAGAGGAAATAGTTTCTCCAACAGTAGTAATTGGGGATAACTTAAAAGTTGCTCTGAGCAACCACTCGTTGCAGTTACAGAGGATGAGCACAGAATCACAGGATGGCTGAGGCTGGGAAGGACCTCTAGAGGTCACAGTATTCAGCACCCTGCACAAGCCATTTATCTAGTCTTAGTCCGCTCATGTATTGGGCGTTGAGACAAAATGTATTAGGATTACTGTTACTCATTGCTTTAGAGAGTAGGAAGAGAAGTTCATTCTGTAAGATAAGGAGAACTGGAACTAAGGGTGACAGCAAGCAGCACGATTCCTCAATACTCGCAAGAACACAGCAGATCACAGATTAGCCAAAAGTCTGGAGATCACCAGACAAATCCTTAATGGTAAAGTGGGTTTGTAGCCAAGCTGGGCAGTCAAGCCAACAGGATCCAGTGCAAAGGCCTGAGCTTAAATGCATCTCATGAGTAAATGAAACAAAGTGTGGACATCTCAGAGGTGAATTCTGTTTTCACAGTAGGGGGAAAATGACAGTAGCAATTGACAGTGCTGGACCGCAACAGAGCTGACCTTCAACATGCACAGTTAAACGTGTGCGAGAAGGGAAAGAGGTCACCAAAGAAGAGTGCAAGCAAAATAGTTGTAACAGTAACAGTACAGTAACAGTACGATAACAGTAATTTTTTTCATAAAGTAATCCTCAAAAGATACAATTCCGTGATCATTTTAAGATGTCATACTTTCTTAACAGACACTGAATTAGCTATAAAATGGAGCAAAATGACATGGCACAGGAAAGGCTGCATTTTTATTATTTTTTTTTGTTTAAACTTTGATACGTTCAGAAGTGAATGATACAGTATAGTACCTGGTAGAAAACTAGTGTGGAAGCCCTTTGAGACTGGCCAATAAGACTGAGCAGACAAAGGGAAGAAAATATGAAGAATGCTAAACAGCCAGACACAAATTACTGGAATTTTTGTTCAAAATATAAAATACACTGAACTACAGTTGAAAATTATTGCCCTTTTCCTTGCCAGTCAGTCTGCACTATCGTATGGCATCTTTATTTGGAAGATAAGCAGTAGTATATCAGTTATAATTTAACTTCTTCTTGAAGATACGAGCAAATATGGATTCTATTCAGCCACTTTTTTTTTTTTGCTTCCCTTAGCTTCTTAGTTGTAACCTTCTTGATCATAATTCTTTTTCCCCCATAGAAAATACATATTTTCAGTATTATCAGAAAATAAAATACTGATGTGTGAGAATTCTAACTAAGAGAGATCTGGCTGTAGGATTAATGTTTTTTTACAAAACTACGTTTGGATCTACTGAAGCATTCAGTGCATTTCTATAAGTGTCACTAAGCAGTCCAACTCACAAAAAAACTCAATTAAAAAATAGAAGAAAATAGAAAAAATAGCTTTTTAAAAAATCAAGGTGTTAAATTTTTAAATGTGATTTAGAAATTCATTTTTCTTTTGACATTAATCTCGATTTTAGCTTCAAAAGTTAGTAATACTTAGAATTCAAACAGTACAGTTTTATTTTTTCAGTATTGTTGTAACAGTTCCTAGCACAAGTTCTTGATCATTAATTAATATTAATTAGTATTAATTGTAATATTAAGAGTTAATCTGTTTACATTTATTATAGTCAGTAATTTACTATATATTTCTAAAATTATTTCTGCCTCTGTTAAGAAATACTTCTGACTAATGTATGTTATCTTCCTGCTAGAAAGCAATGCTTTGTTATGGGAAACATTTATTGATGATGCTGTTGTGTCAGATAAATATGGGAATTGTTACTTTGTAGGAGATGGAACTTCTCTTTGCGTTTCATATTCTCATATTTCATATTTTTACATCTCAATTCTCATATCGTATTTCAGAGTACAACTGTAGTAGTAACATATAATTTCCTTTGTTCTTTTTGTTGTTGCTGGCATCCCAGGAAACAAAATTATAATATATATATCAAGATAGGATTTATCAACAGAAAAATTGTGTAGTTGCACAATTAATTCCAATTAACATAGCTCAATGAAAGCAGATAACATCAAACAAGGCAGATTGAATGAGATGGCCTGACATATAGTGATGAATAAATATTTTCTGCTGCAATTCATGCATTAAGAAAAATAAATCATTTAATGACGCAACTTCAAGTCTAAGGAAAAAAAAATCTAGATGTTGATGACACTTTATTGTGTATAGACAATTGGACGTATTGACACAGTAAAGTTGGTTTGTTTCCAAATAGTTACATGTTGTACTTTTTATGTCACACACACCACACATCCCTCCAGCCTCCAGCTGAAGTAGAATGTATCACAGTTTATGTAGCTAGATGTTCATGTTATAGCCAGCTCCTAAGATAACTAGAGCTAGATTTCTAAGATAAATTTTGAATGTTTTTAAAAAATAGAAGAAGTACGAACTGATTAAAATATAATTACTATACCGCTGGTCTTACAGGCTTGAAGATCTGTGAAGTAGTTGTTATTCTAATTTTAAATTTTTAATTAGAGTTATTTATAAACCATATTAAATTAATGAAAACTGAGTGAATAGTCAAAAAGAAAAATAATTATAAATTGGGAATTATTGTCCTCTGTGAGTGTTTTTAATGGACCTCATGACAATTTGGTTTTGAACTACTGACTAACACTTTGGCATAGTAGAAAATACAGAACTCTTTCCATTGAAATGTGCAGATGACCACAGATAATGGTAATGTATTTAATAATAAGCAAATCTGATCGGGATCTCTTGGTAGGCTATGCTATTCAGAAAAAATCATATTCTAAGAGAGGCAAATGCAATGCTGCATACATAGGAAAAACAATAAGAGTTCCACAGTAGTGAGAAAGAAGACAGCTTTGAGCTCAAGGGAGTTATTAGATTTGACATCACACTATTGATGATGACAGAAAGACAAGCCCTGTATTCAGAAATACAGCAGTTCTATATTGGAGCATTTGTAACTGGTCAGTCTTCTGTGACTGTCAGTGGAGGACGCATCATAGGCAGTTCTATCACTGTTTTAACAAGGCTGAACAACTGGAAAACTTTACTAAAAAATGAGTTTTGCTGAAGAAACAAAATTTTTAAACTATATTCTCAAAATTACTCACAGGATCACAAATTTAAGCCTGTCCATGGGCTATCAGTTTTCCTTGAAACAAAAACACAGGAACAGTTGTATTTAAAATGCTTAACTCTGGGTGCCGAGAAATGTTTAAACCACATTAGCAAGGATTGCTGACTGTATTGTGCATAGTTCAGTACAGATGCTTCTTCTATGCACTGCTGATTATACAAGGAGAATTTTCAAAAGTTGTTAGGTAATAAAATACGGTGTAATTCAGTGTATTAGCAGTTTTCCATCAGATCAATGCCAGGTCACATCTGTCCCGTCCTTGTGAATAACTTCACTAGACATTAATTTCATGAGGATCTACTACTATGGGATCCAAACCACAGAACTCCCAGAGACAGCTGAAGGCTGGAAAACTTTTTGTGGACTGTGTCTAGTAGTCAATGAAGCATATTCATTCCACTGATATTAAGAGGTCAGGAAAAGGATTATATTTCCCAGAGTTGCCATGAATATTCAAAATATAAAAAACCCTCAACACTTTACTTGGGCTCTGGACAAGGTCGAATATATGATGTTTACTTGGTTATCTGGTTTCTAACATGCATAAAGGAAAGACTGCAGCCTTGCCTCAGATTAAAAAATCCCAATATCATTTGGAAATATGATTTTTAACAGGTGACAAATACAGGGTTTGAATATTACAGATTTTCCTTTTTCAACAAATAATGCTGTGTAAAATTCTATTATTTATTACCGATTTGTCAATTACTGCAAGAACCCTGCTATTGGATTTATCTTGTTTTGCAGCTGCAATGTTGGAATAACTTTTTAAAATCTGTTAAACTTCTGAAGAAAATAAAATATAGATTGTTTTTCTTCGCTATCCATCACATAGGAAAATTGTTAATTAATACTCTTCTGATTTGCCAGCTTTGTCTTAAACATCACCACCTACTCTGTATTAAAGACAGGGACCACAGTGTTGAGGAAAAAATAAATTAAAATAAATTTAACAGAAATTATAATTTTACAGTTACTAAGGTGTGAACCAATTGCAGATTCTGGCAGAAGTTTATTCAATAAAACTAATCGTCTGCGTTATTTTTACAATATGATATACAACTTCTTAAAAACATTTTTTAAAAAAATCAGTCCAGGGACACATTTCAATAGGAATGTCTATTCTCATGGCAACTTTTATTTTTCTTAAATGGATTTGACAAATGAAAAGTCAATGTTCTTAGTTTGATGTTACTGGTATTTCCTCAGTTTATATCTGTAGGCATCTGTTATCCTTATCTTTAAGTGCACACAGGGAAAAGACTAATAATTCTTAAAGAATAGTTGACAGGGAGGAAAGAGATGCTGCTTCTTTCATGCTAATCATACTGCTGCCACATGCTAAATGTCTGGGGGCACGTAGGGGTTTGGGTAGAGTTACGCCAGTGAATTAGGATGGCACCAGCAAAGCCTCTGGCACAAGGATAGTGAATGGTAATGGCAGGTAAAGAGGGCATGCAAACAAGGAATCAGCTGGGTATGTAAAAATTTACTGTAGTTCACATAGCAGAATCAATTTACTTCTACTTATGAAACCCTGTTTTTTCCTGAATCCTTAATATTAAAGATACTGAAAAAATACTTTAAAGTAATTTAGTGTAAAAAAGTATGAGGACAACAGAACTGTCAATTATCGAATTTTGGAAGCCCAGAAAAGAAGAGCAAATTCTAAAACACAGTTTAGGGAAAGTTAAGGGTGTGAGGACTGTCAAGTTTCTGTCATAGTAGCTGTCTTTAACTTCTAGGGAGTGACAAGATATTGTGTTATTTTGTTACAATCAGTGATTTGTATAAAATTTACAGGATATGGTGATGACTATCTACAGAAGTTCATTTGAGGGAGAAGGTGCATCCCTACAGCAGCTGCAAGCAGGAAATTTAGAAGAGCTACACGCTCTTTCTTATTTCTTCTCTGCCACATACTTTTTATGAAAGGTCATGCAGATTAAAAATGCACTCTAGATTTTGCAGGATGCAAAAACGCTCATTCATAGGTTTGTTGGTTTTGGGGTTTTTTTTCCTAACAGCTCCTTACTATGTTACAATCTTTCAGCTTCTCTGCTCTGCATAGTGTAATCCAGGTCTGTATCGTCAATATGCCTTTCTCCCATCATCCTGACAAGGATGTGCAAGGTTATGTCCTTACAAAAAAACTGAAGCTAAAAGATGACATGAAAACGATGCCATTGTAGGGTTCACTCCATTTGCATACACTACATTCGAGACAAGGACTAAGGAAGTTATGTATATTTCCTGACTAGAAGGACTGTGTTGACAAGCAAATAAGAGCTAAATTAGCATCAAAGAAAGAGACAATAATCTGTGTCATCATTCTGGGATTTACCCAGTGTTGGTCATTCAAAATAAATACTTACATTTCCTTTGAGAAGCTGTACTGACACTTGAATGTGAATTTTTATGTTGGAATCACTGTCAATGAATGTGCTGGTGCCAGTTTCTGGTTAGTGTTCATACGGGGCAGTGGAAGTACATTGTTACAGTAAGGGGGAGCGAAGCCAACAAAAATGCATAAAGGTTTAAGCATCTACAAATAATCTGGACAACATATGCTCTGTAAATATCAAGTGTTTGTATATGCCTGGGGAACACTGAGTAATGAAAATACGTACCAACATGAATACCTTCCAGAGAATTGCTCCCCAGTCACTCAGTTTTCCCTTTCCTATATGGACACGCATTCAACAGCGTGTATCAAGTGGTATGATCCACTGCAACAGAATAGAAAAAGTGTTAGAATAGCAAAGATTGGTATCTAAACTCTCGCCCTGCAGATATCTCTGTGGCTGTTCATATTGCGTTCTTTTGATCCTTTTCCTCACAACCATATGTGAAAGCCCTAGCTGTTATGTTTGGATTTTATGGTGAACCTGAGATATTTCAACAACAAAGTGCAAACTAAGAGGATATATGGGTGATAAAGTAAAATTGTGAATCCAAATAAATGTTCAGCAACACCATGGGTCACAACATTGTAGTTTAAGTTAAAAAAACCCTCTACGTACAAACTGCCCAAAGATTATTGTATTCTCTGGTAAAGCAGAAGAGGCTTGTGTACTAACACAACAAACTGTCTTCACCAAAGGCCATACATTCCTTTTGGAGGAATGGTGGAGGGAAGAGAGAGAGGAGGGAACCTCTCTTTCTCCTGTGTTTTATCTTCACGTACAGAAAGATGGTACACATTCAACAGAGCTTGTGCAGAAATTACAATCAGGCGGACAAATCAGGAAACAAACATTTAATATATTTGGAATACCATATATTAAAACAGTTGGTTGGAGTCATGAAATTGTTATGAATATTTATAACAGCTGTAATAGAAATGATAGAAGCAATGAAAATTGGCACTACAAAATCTACTGCTCTCAAATGCAACTTTTACACTTACATACAATATAAAATAGATGATTGTCATTTTCCTTTTTTCAAAAAATCTAGACTGTTTTCTACTGTTTTCTCCCCATGGACTAGCTGAGCAATATAGTCTCATCTCTGTGAAGCCACTTTGCCATCGTCATTAATTCTACTGATGTATCTCCCGTATTTGTCCTTCCAGCTGACTGTTGAAACAGCAGTAGTTCAAAGACAGATACTTTGGGGGCTAGTTTTGCACAAGTTAATTAGTCGATTTTCTTCTACACAGTAGTTGTAATTCTACAGAAGAGTCCAGATAAATTTTAAAATGTCCTATACAGTTTTGTGTTTCTTCAGAATTTAATTTGAACTTTATCAAAACAACCTTTTCATGCTTTTCTTATTCTATTGAAATAAGCAGCATCCTGGGTACATGTCATATATGCTGTTAAGTAACTCAGAGCAATAGAAGTTAATGAGTGGTAGAATTTTACATGTAATAAACTAAATATCCTAGTTTCCGAGACTTAATTCAAATGAAAAATATTTAGTCTAATCTCTGATCATGTAGTACCTTTACATATCGCTATATGAATTATCTTAATTGATCTACTATAATAACATATAATTAAAAATAAATAGACAGTAAAATACACCTGAAATAAACAACAAGAAAGGGTTTTTATTTTTAAACAAACTTCTGAGAAGATGGCATAGTCTTTTTAACCTATTGTCGGTAAATTAAATGAAAACATAAGACAATAAAAATAAAGAAAAATAAAATACTGAGATTCTCTAAATATTACACTGAAAGATGTGCTATATGAACATTAATGAAGCTTTTTTTCTAATGGATAAAATACAGTGTTACTTCTATGAACTGTAAGAAGAGGAAAAATAATTAGATGATTTTGAGATAGTGAAAGAGATAAACTCATTTTAGACAATAGAAATGGAAAGCCAAAAAAGCCTCACACATTTCAAGGAGAAAGAAAAAATAATCTTAAGAAAACAGTGTTTAAATAAGGATAGGAACAGTATTTCTTATCATTTTAAAACTATGAAAGAATCTCTATATCAAAGACCATATGACATACAGTCCAGGTGCTTCAATTTTATGTGGAAAATTATTAAATTTGTAAAGGGAGATGAAAACTTGTACCTGAGAGGAATGTCATGTTTATTAAAAAGGAACTATATGCAAACATAAGTGTATGTAATGCATTTGCATGTTGTAGAAATACAGAAATAAAAATTCTAACAAGAATCTATACAATTTATTTGTTTTTCGGTAAAGAATTATTACTTTTATTGCATTTAGTGAGGCTAGAATTCATGAAAGTTTAACATTTTGGACACTAAGTATATGCAATATTAGTAATCATAGCTCTTTAAAATATTCTTTATTAAGTAATCTTTCAATAAGTTAAGATCCTATATATTCGACCATATACAATTACAGAAAATAATGCATTATTGCTTAACATAGCAGCTAGGTAATTCAAGCATTAAAGAGAACAAAAAGATTAATTTCATCTGGTAGCAAAAAGTTCTCTAACCAGGGGTGTATTTTATTGTCATTAGCTGAGATTTTCAGTTTGTCTGCATCCATACATATCAACAGACACAAATTGATATGAAAGACATTCCAGGAAAATTCATACAGGGGAAAATGTTCACACTTTAGAGTTAGTCAAGAACTGGAACTGGCTGCCCAGAGAGGTTGTACACACTCCAAATTTGAATGTTTTCAAGGCTCTACTGAAAAAAGTCTTAGAAACCAGATCTGGTCTCACCACTGACCTTTGAGCTGAAGATATTACTAGAGACATCCTGATATCCCTTCCCACCTGAATTATTCTATGTACTACAATGTTCTCTAAATAACCAATAAGGTGATCTACAAAAAATATAACAGAGAACTTAGGAACGAGATGTCAAATTTTAATGATTTCAGTGAACTAATACTATTATTGAATGATATGTTCTTATTGGATGATATATTGTTCTTTTTTCAAAATATTCACATGATTCCTAAGTCTTATTTTTCCATTTCCCTTGCCAGTATAGGTGTTGAGTTCTTATATCCTCAATGCGTGAGTCAAAACTTCATTAAATTTTTCTGCCCTAAATCTACATTAGGAAACAGTGGAGTACACAGATATTTAAAAGGGAGCCATAATAGGACAGGATATATATGGTTATACAAAAGGCAGCACAGCTTAATCAACTATTCCCCACAGTTACCTAGTTCTTGGAAGTAACATATAGAATCATAGAATATATCAAGCAGGAAAGGATTCATGAGGATTATTGAGTCAAACTCCCAGTTCCTTCCAGCACTACCTAAAACTAAATCATAAGACTGAGAGTATCATCCAGATACTCCTTGAACTCTGACAGGCTTGATGACTGACCATACCCTCAGTGAAGAATCTTTTTTTAATACTAATATATAGTAAAGTATATTGAAAATGTATTGAGTACATTTCAGTGTCAACTAGGTCAAAGTCACAATTAAGCCTCTAAACATTTGAGGTTTGGTTTTATTTTTTCTATAGCTTTGCTGTCATAGAAAATCATAACCGTGCATTGTTACATCGGATTCTGAGATATCAGTGCCATGGACAATCAAAATGTTAAACAGTCATCGTAATGATAGGCTGTAACCACAATTCACTTGTTCATCTTGACATTTCAGCTGAATACATCTGAAGTCATTAGGCTGCTGTGTAAAATTTGAAATAAAGTTTTTATCTGGAATTTTCTCTTTTATGAATTTTTTTTTTCCAGTGTAGAAATTGGTGGGACAGAATCACCAATTTATTTTTTTTAATCTTAACAGAATCACAAAACACCTCCACAAAACCACAAAACCTTTATACAAAGAATTATATTTTTTAATGACGCAATGAATCACATAGAAACAACTATCCTCAAAGCAGAAATAACATGTAGAGTGAAAATAGCATCTAAAGTTTCTTTTATGTTGGTTGCACAAACCAAACAAAACAACAGAATATTTTTGAATATTTTTCACATTGGAAAAAGTATTGCACTCATTTTCCAAATAAGATATCCTGATGATTGAATGATCTTTGGCCAACAGGAATTAAACTGGCATGCCAGAGTAGCAAAGCACCATAGTAGACAAACTCACTGAAAACTAGAAAACTCCAGTAAGTCCACTCTCATGACTCAACCAATCTAGAAGACTGTTGTATTGCTTTGGGGTAAAAGAAAAGTAGACCCTGAGCTCTGTGAGTCCTGAGAATAACTAATAACCTAAAAAGAAATCTGGATAGAATTTTAGTACTGCATTACTTTACTTTTATTAAGAGTAGGTTAAATTTTCGCTGTAAATATAACAACAGGTATTTTTCATATCACCCAGATCACGGTGGCTATTAGCAGAAGAAGAGCTGAACTCCTCTCCTGCCCCATATTTTAAAGATTTTGTAATGAAATAGTATGGCTGCTACACCTTCACACATTTGCACTGTGTATGTGAAAGCTGTTTGCTTAGCTCCACACCCTGCATAGAAAAGTATGAATTTAGTAATACGGAACTGACAACTTTGTGTAGCATCAAAATAAGTTCTTTCCTTGTATCTTATTAAAAAGTTCAAGAAATTGGCAAGCTAGCTGAGTTTGAACTATTTTTTAACAAAATTAGTTAAAATCAAGCCTGTGCTCAGATACAAAAATTCTCCAAACCTATTCTTTTGGGACTTCCCTATTTAATAAGGAGCTGGTCCTTTGAGATAAGGAGGATGGCTGTAGAAAGATTTCATAGAAGTTCAGCCAGCGAACTCAGCACTTTGTATTTCTGAAATACCTAACTTATAATAAAATTATTTAACTTGCTTATTAATGCCACTAAGACCGGACACACATTCTCACCGGACACAATTTTGTGGTGCCTTCAGCAGCTGTTTCCAGTACTGCACAATAAGTTTCTAGTACATGCTACAGCTTCTTGCTGATTATTTTTCATCCTTCAATATCTGCCCTTTCTTCCTCTACTAGCAAATATTCACCCTGTTTAATGACAGATATGGTGAGTTAGGACCAATTCATTTTCTCTTTTTATGCCAAAAAGTTATTCCCATATGCTGGCGTACTGTATGCTAATGAATCAATGCTGTAAATTTTTAAATCCTTAGTCCTATCAGGCATGACACAATTTATTAACAGCTATAGAATTATACTTATTTAAATTTTTGTACACAATTTGAAGGAAAAGGTCATTGCCTTCAGTTCATGAAAAGACGTGTATTCCTATTGGAAGAAGAAGGATGTGATTCAAAAGATGTCCCTAAATTAACCCCTTAATCCAGTTCACTAAGTAGCAACTTGTTTATATATATTAACTAAATTTCCATATATTCTTTGAAGTTATTATCTTCTCAGTTAGAGTGACTTCTACAGCTTCATTTAGGCATATATATTATATATAAAAGAATGTGAGTCATCTTACCAGGCAATCGAAAACTGAGTTCAAAAAAAAATTACTATACCACTTTTCAACTAATCTACCTGTATGCTGCTGGAGTGATTTCAATTCAGCTTCAAAAAATGACTTAATGTTGGTGGAAAGTGCTGGCTTAAGCATCCCTGAGACTTGTCCTTTAATTATTCTCAAAAAAAATTCAAGTATAATCTGGAAATAGTGGTTTAATTCCTGAATGCTGTCTTGCAAGTAATAAGTTTCACCCCAGGTGCAGAAAAGCCACTTTGCTAGATGAAAAGTAAATATAGCTTTCACAGCAATTCAGTCTCTGGCATTTTTCCGCAGTCTGAGAAGAGATTTTTATAAGTGAACATGCATCTATCAGGAAGAGGGTTAAACTTAACTTATTTGAAGAAGATCTTTCTTGCAGAGTGAACATAAGACGTTTAGAGAAAGAAAATACTGGCTAAACATTTTGCATATTACAAATAGTAATATTTAGTGACCGAGTTGATAAAAAGTTGAGTCTAGTCAATGAGAATTTCCAAATAAATTCTGTCTATGTAAAAAGCAATTGTAAAGGAGAAGCTATCCTATAAACGTTCTTCCAGATATGACAGCAGAAAACAATTAAGCCAAAGATAATGTGAGCCCACTGCTCATTAAGATCAAAAGCATTCAATGCCTTTGTCCTGTTTTTGCACTGGCAATATTTACCTTTAAGTTTCCCAAGTCCCTGAACAGAGTGCGGAAATTGGGACGAAACAAGTACTATCCATGATAGAGGAATACCAGATTAGGAACTACTTAGGCAAAACAGGTATCTATATATCCAGAGGTCCCAATAGAATATATCTAAGATAGATAAGGAAGAGGGTCAATGTATTCAGAAAATGATAAAGGGCAGCTTCTTCTAATAATGGCTTACATTAGTAAAAACATGGTCAGCACAGCAGATTAAGTCAGCACTTGCGAGGTCACCCCTAGAGTACAGTGTGTGCTTTGGGGCTTCAATGTACAAAAAAAATATCAAAAGTTAGGCTGACAAAACTGGAAGAAGTCCAGCAGAGAACAACACTGTGAAAGAATTGCAGCATAGGATGTATAAGGAAAGGCTGAAGGATCTGGCTTGTTTAGCCTTGAAAAAAGAAAGCTAAATGGGGATATAATTATTTTTTTCAGCTCCCCATTGGGTGATCATAGACTAGACAGAGATAAGCTTTTCTCAGGAGTGCATAGCTATGGAGTGCGAGGCAACTGTCACAAGATTCAACAAGGGAAACAGGTATTAAGAAGAAATTGTTCACAATGTGGTGTGAGTATAGTTAAGCACTGAAAGTTTGCCCAGAAAGTCTGTGGAATTGCCATCCTGTCAGATACTGAGACCTCAGCTAGACAAGATCCTGAGCAACGAGTTTGTATTTTAAAGTTGACTTGCTCTGAGCAAGGAGTAGGACTGTATGACCTTGAAAGATTTCTCTCAATCTAAATTATTTTGGGATTCCATTAATATAAAATAAACTGGTGTACAGAATAAAACATATTTTTATAGGTTTGCTTGGGGGAAGCTTTGGGTACTGAACGGCAAAGTTAGACATACTTACAGACAGTTACCTAAAACATGCCACCTGGTGTTTACATTTTTATATTGGTGTAAAATTTTACCAAACATAATATCAGGGACAAATACAGTATATAGGGGGCAGAAGATGTTCCTGGAAACTGAAGGACATGAAGTCAGGAAATGACAGAATCACATACGGGTATTATCACAACAGACAGATGCAGATAGGAATTTGGAAAATAGGGACTAAGGAATATATATACATTGTGTTCTTTCAGGCCCTGGGAATGCAAGTCACTCAGCACATGACAGCCCACTATCTGCCGTTTCATTAGTTCAACTGAGAGATGTGCAATGTGGGATTACCATCACTGCAGTCTTTTAAAGGCTTCACTTGGCCAACGAAACACTGATCATTTTTATAAAATATGTATCTCAGGGAATCAGAGACCATTGTAATGGGGATGTTTAGAAGACCGATAAGTTGGGCCAACAAGACTGAATCAATTAATAAACAAGTTTACTTCGTGCTATGCTTCTTTCACATTAGTCATTATCACTACATCTACATAGAATTATTCACTTACATTTTAAAATATCTGTGATTATTCCAAACTAGTTGCCAGTTTCGATATAATCTATCTTGTGAGCTCTTTCATGAGAGAAGTGAGCTTGTCCTTCTCCATCTTTCCTCTACAGACAGTCATGTTATTTTACCCTCCTCTAAAAAAGGAGGATCTTCTCCTGATATTACCTGCCTTAGGGCTTTTTTCTGTCTTGCAAGTCATTCCTCTGTGTTCAGCAATATGTCTTGCCTCTTTTCCATGCCTTATGCTAATCTTGTTCTTTTCCAGCTTTTTGTAACTTGCATGATATGCAACTACACCCATCTCTGCCCCTTTGGTGGTCACATTGTACTCATATAAATACATTTATTCATGTAAAGTGCCCATACAGTGTGCATGGCTACACTCTCTCAATGTTCTGAAATACTTTAATGCTACTGTTAACTATACAGTTGTATTCTCCTTATAATTTAATTCAAGGCAGGTTACTATTATATTTATTATATTCTCATCAGGGCACTTGTAATTTATAGATTTCTTTTTTGTATTCTAATAGAATATTTTCAGTGTCAGTTTATTTTTTGTTTATGGTTGTAATCAGTGTCTTCCATTTTTTTTAATACTATGTCTTGGTACTTTAAGGATGTTGGAGTGAAAATACTCTTCCAACATGTTTCTTTCATAAAAATGTTTAATATTTATTCTATCATAATAATGGAATAACAATGCTACATGTTTATTTCTGTGTTTTAGTTCCATTTTCTTGCAAATGAAACTCTTTATCCAAAAAGTCATGACTGTGTTTTCATTGTTGGAAAACAAAAGGCATATATTATGCGAAAGCTGCCAGAGGTATCTCAATTACTCCAGAA
The DNA here is from genome assembly GCA_033558235.1 of Neomorphus geoffroyi. Lineage (NCBI taxonomy): Eukaryota > Metazoa > Chordata > Aves > Cuculiformes > Neomorphidae > Neomorphus > Neomorphus geoffroyi. The sequence goes on along the minus strand of JAUMJM010000053.1, from coordinate 8,676,247 downwards.
ATTAGGGATTTCTAATAGAGCAGCTCTAGCTTTGTACTTCACTTGATAGCTTCAAATCTTTCCCTTTCCTCTGAAGATTTTTTTGGTTTAGTTTATTTTCAGTTAAAAGATAGGGTCAGAGTGTGTAACAGAAACCCCAAATTATATTTTCTCATTATTGATTGGATACTGTGTTTGTGTTGCAGGCTGTGTGAGTGTCACTGCCTGGTTTCTCCCTCACTTCCAGGCCTTTTTAATGCTTTTAGCACATTCAGTTCTATTCCTGCAGGCAGCTCCATCCCTTACAGCCACTAATTATCTTTGCCATTTCCTTCTGTTCTTGTGTCCTCTTTTCCCACACCTTTTCAACAGACACAGTAAACGAGTTCTGCCTCTTTCAACTGTTTTATCATTTTCAGATACAGGCATGATGAATAGTCTCAGATGGATGTAACACTGCATTCTACTGTACTTTTACTCTTTAGTAAAATACAAGACCCAAAGAAATTTCTAAAGACTTTCACATTACATTTTCTTTTTTTGGTTGTTTTTTGTTCGTTTGTGTGTTTTTTATATCTAGTGCCTCTGTGCTTCTGGATGGACAGGAGAATTTTGCCAATTTGCTGAAAATGCATGTTTAATTTACCCAAATATTTGTTCTGATGGAGCAACTTGTATCGATATGAGCCAACAGAGGGAAGAACCTTTGTTTCAGTGTTTGTGTCCTCATGATTTGACAGGTAAGATATATACAAATCTTGTAGAAATGTTTAGTTTAATTTCCTTTTAAATATTCATTGCATTTTCTTCCCTCTGCTGTCATCCCTACAAAATCGAAAAAAATTAAAGGTTATTTTTCAGTCTTCTACATGAGGGCTATAGTAATGATAGATCTAGAGTAGGCTTCAGCTTCAGTTCAAGAGACCAAGCATATGTCTACGCATAGAAGTTCTATTTCTGACTGTCTTGTCATTTGTCTCAGTCTAAAAGAAAACTAAAATGCATATCTGAAAGCACCACAGCCTTTCATACTTTTTTCTGAAAGCTTTGAGAGGGGTAGGAGGTGAGGGGTGGGGGTGGGATAGGGTAACAACTCCTCTGCAGGTCACATCGGCCCCCAAGGAGTCTGCAGCAATTCCAAGTAGTGATGATCACTCTCTCACCAAAAGACAGCAGAGCACACGGAGTTGGGGCTGAGTCAAGGGAGCTCCATCCAAGATGCCTCCACCAGCCCAGCAAAAAGGCAGTTCCCGCTCACAGCAGCCACTGAGCAGAAGTGGTGTGAACTGGAAAAAAACCTCCCACCCTCCTCACCTCCATCCAGCCATCAGACTGCAACTCAGAGCAATCAAACTACCCCCTTGCCACTCGTCCTGGCTCCCAAAACTCCCTGTGTTGGCAAGGGAGAGAAAAATTCCCAGAAAGATTTTGAAACTATAACATCATTATAGTCATAGAATCTTAGAATCACAGAATTGTTTGAGTTGGAAGGAACCCTAAAGGTCAACCAGTTCCAATGGGCAGGAAACCCTTCCACAAGATCAGCTTGCTCAAAGCCTCATCCAACCTGGCCTTTAACATCTCCACAGATGGGACATCTATGACTTCTCTGGGCAACATGCTCCAGTGCCTCACCACCCTCACAGCAAAAAATTTCTCCCCAGTATCTAATCTAAATCTGCCCTCTTTCAGCTTGAAACTGTTATGCCACGACCTATCTCTACAAGAAACCAATGGAGTCCAGGGAGTGTGTTAGTTTGCATCAGTCTGTACTTGTTCAGATAACTTAATTATCTTTCTTAGAGCTGAATCCCACCTTCTGTATTAATTCCTAGGTGGACTACCAATGACTTATGCAACTTAATTTGGGATGGGGCTAACTAATTCACTTTACTTGACAATAGAAGTCTCAATTAGTGTGAGACCTAGTAAATGAGTCTTTAAGGCTCTATGTATTGTTAATGAGTAGGCATTTTCCGGGGGAAATTGAGACCACCTGTGTTACATACTTGTTAGTGACCGAAACACTCCTCTGTAGTGTTTCTCTTTCTGTTGGCTACAAAAGAAGCCTAAAAAATAGCTTAGATTAACCGCATTTCTTGCTTCTGTTTATATGTAAAATACAGTTGCAATCACTAACTCAGAAGACTATCCATTTGTTTGGATTAAATGCTCAAAGGAGAGAACGTATAGTTATGTATAGTTATTTTTGTTGAATAGATGTCATGACTTTTTTGTTTTCAATTTCCTTCCGTAGTTAGTTCCTTATTTTCCCTTTGCTTTTTCTTTTCTCTGAAAGTGGATGAAAATCTGTATCTATAACAGTGCATGTAAGTAACATGGCTTATGACATTGAAATGAAACAATCTATGTCAGCGATTTCTCAGGTTTTGTACAGTAGACCAATTGTCCTTGAAGAAGCTTCCTCTAATTAATTACTATCTTTCCTTGTCTGTAGAGCAATCATATTGGCAGAAATTGATTGGGCATGTTAGACACTTCATTTAGTTGGACGAAAAGTCCTTTAATTAGAATAATCTTACTGCTGCTGAACTGCAACCCAAGCAAACTCACCAATCAGAATTTAAAGTACTACTTCAATTGCATATTTTTTCCTCATTTAAAACTTTCATTTTAGAAGACTCATTAAGATCATTCAAAGATTTATCCACAATTTATTTTTTCTCTTTCCCTCATTTTTTTTTTGAGTTGAGGCACAGCTGCTAATTTCTACAGGTATATGGGAAACAAATAGATTTGAATGAAATATGCATTATTGAACTATGCAGGTGGTTTATAACAGTCTTCTCTGGAAAGAATCTTTGGTACTGTAATAGCTAACGTCCCCAAGAAGAAGATACAAGATATAAAAGTACATATGTCTTGCAAAACCTAGTTAAGACCATGCTTACACTAGTAAACAAAAAATAGATGTGATCTAATATAAACCCTTCTATACGGTCAAAGCCACATTTTTAAATTCTTTTGGTCTCTTGAATCCAGTGCTGTCATGGTTTAATGCTGGTGGGCAGCTAAGCACCACACAACCAGCCACTCAGTCTTCAATAATAGGATAAGGGATAAGAATAAGAAGGGTAAATATAAGGAAAATCCTCAAAGTTAATGTAAAGACAGTTTAACAGGTAAAGCAAAACTGTGTGCACAAGGAAAATGAAATAAGGAATTAATTTATTGCTTCCTTTCAGCAGGCAAGTGTACTGCCATATCAGGTATATTTGGGCAAGATATATTTTTTATGTTGGAGTGCAATGGAAGTCTTATAAATATCAAAGCTCAAATAGTTAAAAAGAACAATAACTTTTCTTTCACAGCTCTATTCCCTGTATTGACAGAGAGCTGGTAAAGGAATTTATGTAGCATGATAGGAGGTCCCTATATCACAGGAGTGTCACTGAAATTACACAGACGTATGTGTCTCAGCAACAGATGCTGTCATTTTAAGCTTTTTTCATTGCGCTTCGCGTATTATTACTATTGTCACCTTTGAAAGAGGAATTGTTAGTGCACACAGATTCCAAACATCAATGACCAAGGACTGAAATAATGGAATAAAAGAAGCTACTTGCTAAGAATTACTAGAGGAATTCACTTAGAATACTTCATTAAATGGAGAAAAAAGGAACAGCTTGCTGCTTTGCAGAGGATTCAATTCTCTGTTAAAGAATTTTCAATCATAACTAACAGAAAGCAAAAGTAGCAAAGTAATTCAATCTCTAATACTCTTGAGCAGATATCTAGAAATGCTTCTTGCTGTTTAAAATGCTTTTTAGAGTAGGTCGTGGCTGACTATTATTAGTTAGGGTGAAAGTTCTCAACAGAAGGAGGTGCTTAAAAATGTGTCCTCAACACATAAAATACTCTAGTTGGCTACATCTGCTCAACAATTCCAACTATTGCTTTCACTCTTCTCTGTCAAACTTTTTTTTTTTTTTTTAGTCAAGGTACAAAATCCTTAATTTTTACTTTCTGGGAATATTAGACCAGCACTCAAATGACAGAGACATAGTGGGAGTGTTTGCCAATCACAATGTGTTCACATGGAACTCTGACCTCTGTCAGGTGCATGCAAACCCAACTACTCTACAAATTTCTTCTCCTGCTTTCCACTTCCTATCAGCCTACCATGGCTCATTTTATTAAGGCACACAACTCCCAGATCTACTGTCACGGTGTCTCCAGAACTCTGCTGAATTTCTTCCACTATCTGTTGCTTTTGGCTTTACATTTATCAATGTCTAGTCTTCCCTTGTTTATTCTTTCAAAGGAAAGGAATCTAAGGCCTTTCCCTCGTGGATAGTTTCATAAGTCTCCCATAGAGAACAGCGGTGCATCATTCATTCTTGTTACCCAGCATCTAAATCTGCTGTAACTAGCAAGGGAAACTCGGAATTTGTAGCTTTCTTTAAGTATGCCGAGAGGCAGCTGTAGAGATAGAATACATTCAAATAGATGTATTTCACCAAAAAAAAAATCATCACATCCTCAATAAGAAACAAGAGAGAAGTGTGTTTTTTATGTAAATTCAGTCAAAAAGCCTTCAGAACAAGTTGTTTGAAGTGGTTTATGAAGTTGATGATCTATAATAGCCAGAGACATTTTTTTTTGGCTTCTCATCTCAGCCTGTGTTGATTAGCTCAGCCAAGTACAGAATTTTAGATCTTACCCAGGTACAAAAATTGTTGAGAGACTATAAAATCACCTAGAACACTAAAGGGTTTAAAGCATGGTAAGGTGTATAGTGTAGATGTAAATATAGTATGTTTAAAAATAGAAAATACATTGGAGAGATGAATGATATTATCATGTAGACTTAGTTTGTTCTCATTACACAGCTCATCTTTGTAGATGTATTTTATTTACGTTAAAGGTCTTAGTTTTACACTTTTTAGTTTCTGAGTCTTTCTGTATAGTAGAAGTATTCAAGTTGAGATTTAGTGTTTCTGAAGAAAGTTGGGAGTGTGCCTTCTTGAATAGATTTACTGTATTTGATTTGAGGTAGTTGAATATCATCTGATGAATTTCTGATGAAAAATGAACTGTAAATGAAAAACTGTAAGTGAAAAAGTAGTCTTTTGAGTTATTTATTGTTAGACAAAAAAAAAAAAAAAAAAAGCAGAGATAATTTTGCCAAATGGGAAAATGTAAATAACTGCAAGACTTTAATTTTTTTTTTAATTGGAAATGTGTATAATGTTCCATCACTTGTGATATTATTTTATTTATTTATTTTTTTGAGGACTCATACAAATCACTAATTATTTTAAAAATCTAAAGTTTTAAGGAAGTGCCCTACTACAGTATCTGGGCTCACAACAACAGCAGAGGAAGACTGATGACATCCTGAAGAAGAACCTGGCTGAAGAATCCTATTTAAGAGTTACATGTTCGAGATGGCTGTTAATACAGCTGCGAGCACGCTGCCTTCCTGCACCACCCAATTCTTTGCTGCATTTGTCAATGTCGAAATTAATTCAAAAAGCGTCCATACAGAAATATCAATGCTCTAGCAGGTGCACTGTCACCATCTTGTTCAGATATGTCAACACCTTCATGTTCCTTGGACAGTTTTTGTTGGATGGTTAGCGGGTCTGTAGGATACAAACAACAGAGAAACCTGCAAGGAGAGTGATGTTTACCCAGGCTGGGTATGATGCTCCTTCTGACAGTTTCCCTCTCTCTGTGAGTTATCCTGTGAACAGTTGTTTTGGGTTTCTTCATATATGATTGGCTGATTCTCTTCAGACAAGAAAGAGCTTAAGAGAGAGTGAAAGTGAATAAGCCTAGAGGAAATGTCTCTGTTCCATTAACTGAAAATGTTTTGTATATTTTTCTAGTATCCTGAAGGGATGTGTTATGAATGAGATTTTTTTAGTGAGACATGAAGGGCACTCTGACTGGCCACAAACCAAACAAATACCCCCCTTCCCACAAAAAGAATAAGAGACTGTTTGAAGGAGAGGTCTACAAAAGACTTTGCCAAGGGCTGAATATTTAAGGCCAGATTTACAGCTAAATCCTGGAGGCAGCTAAGAGAAAAGACAGATAATCTATTATGTGGTCAAAAGTCAAATTGTATGTTCCAGAATAAAGAGTTCATGTAAGAGGCAAGGTTAGTAAAATACATCTCAAATAAATTTAAAGACATTCTGTAAAAAGCAGCTCAGATAAAAGACTGTTAAAACAACAGTTACAGAGGAATTTTCAGCAAAGACTATTCCTAAGAGCCCTTGAATGATTAATGTTATTCAAAACCAGGGAAAGGTGAAATTAGAACTGTATATTTACCGTTTCAGGATATGTGACCATGCTTATGATTCATGCAGCCCCAGACAATGGAGCTAAGTCATAACCTGACTGTGGGCAGTGGAAGTCTTTTTGACCTTTTCAAAAAGCTTTAAATCCAGCTCCATGTAAATAAAAAGATGCTAGACAATAAAATTTGAGAAGAAGCATATTAATATTAATTTTAAGTGGAAAAAGTTTGTGTTAAAATTTAAATCCCTTTAGTCTCTGCAGCTGGAACAGTATTGAGTGAACATTTGTTTCGCTTTGGCTGCCTTCACTTATTAGGACATGTATATCTTTATCTTGAAAACCTTATGTTGTTTCATAAGAGGAGAAGTAGCTTTTTATAACACTGGTTCACCGTATGGCATAAATCTGCCTTATATCTTTCTTCTAATCAGATGAGTTCTGATCTCATAACTGCTATCTCTTAGCCCAACAAATTCCATTTTTTCCTGAGCTAATGGAAACTATTCCCTTTAGATCTTAATTAGAAATGTATTATATCACATTTTTCTTGGGTTTACTTTCTACAAGCCCTATGTCTTAGAAGAATAACTCTCGTTCACAGGGATTTTTGAAAAACTGATCTAAAATGGAGGTATAAAGAATTTCAGAAGTAAAGTAAGAATTTATCTTTAAAACTACAAATAATATTCACAGATTATTTTCCAAATAGCACTGTAGATAAATATGTGCATTCTGAAGCTGACTGTCATTTCAGATGGCTTTATCATCCATTCTATTTTTTTAATTAAACATTGGGATAGAGGTAGTGATAGTCAATGAATGAATTAATTCAGTATAATATATCTTTAGCAAGTTAATAATTTAGTCTAAATTCCATTTAGTCTGGATTCCATCTACAGTCAGTAGAGATTAAACATCCCCAACTTACCTGTAGTAGAAATCTCTCCACCAGCAGATGAATTATAGAATTACATGTTACTGCTTTTCAGATTTAGCTGTAAAGAGAGTCAAGACTACTTTTTTAACAGTATACAATTATCTTCTATTCTAAGAGGCCTGGAAAATACATATGCTGATTTTAAATAAATGTTTCAATATTTACATTAACTAGTTTATTAAAGACAGACTTTTCATGTAACCTATAGTATAATCTTCAAATTCTAATGTTAAAACCAGGTCATTTCATCTTGATTGTTCAACTATATGAGTTAGTGTCAGGCAGACTCTTTTAACACCTACATGTGTGAATCATTAGATCAGGTCTTTATTTCTGCTTTTTTGTTACTGTTTTCTCATTCACTGACACTACTTTGAAAAACGTAAAGATTAATTAGTATACTCATGCTTCTCTAAGAATACATTTACTGCACAGTTCAACACAACTCCAAATGAATATGAGGAATTATTCAGAATCAGTGAAAACCTATTTTCATACTTCTAGTGAGTCCAATAAAGATCGCTATACGTGGATTTATTGTTCTTCTAAATAATTAAATGTAAAGTTCCTTGTGGCTGAATAAACCATGGCTAATTTTTAAATGCCTACAATGTAAACGTCTGTATCAAGCTTCTCACTCTGTGACAAGACTGAAATCATGTCACCTATTTCAGACTTAGCATTCAGGATGAGTCAAATCATGCTGCAAAAGTTAAGACTTTTCATGGCCTGAAAATGCAATAACACGGATACAAAGACCTATGTTTCAGAAGGCAATTCTTAGCTGCCCATGCCCCGCCAAAGAACATATTTTTTAATGTTTCTACTAGCTTCTCGATTTAAATGGTCAAAAAATTAGTGTCTGTTTGTCAGAGTGTGCACGTGCGCCTCTATGCACTAAATACAACTGAATATTATAATATAACTACATTCAAAAACAGAAAAAAAGAAAAAAATTAAATTGGAACTTGCTAAAATTATTTTTATTTTAGATGGGAAGGAAAAAACCCGCAATTATGATGCGTTCCCCATACTTGCGCAATGAAGAAAAGTGTTCGGTCATGTAACATAATTTGTTTGATAAGCTTGTTACCATATAATATAGGGAACAGGAAATGCTTTGTGTGGAACATCTTTATGTGCCCTTTATTAGCATATTGGCTGTCACATAGTTTCTGCAAAAGAGGTGATAATTTTAAATTGTGAGCAGAAATACAAAGATCAGATACCATAAAACTAAAATTATCTCTAGCAACTACAAGTGTAGCTTAAGTCCTAAGGAATGCAAATTCTGATTTTAGATTCTAAATTTTTTGAGTCAGTTAAAAATATAATACTCTTCTTAGAATTGCTGACTTTTCCATGCTCTGCAGTACGGAAGGCAGTTTAAAGTTATATTCTTTATAAGGGCCTTCTAGAAGTTATTTGGTAAAATTAGACTTACTAGTGCATGTATCTCTAGCATCAGCTCAAAATCTTGGTTATGGACAAGAGAGAAGCACAGCTTACGTATACATAAAGCCAAGAATTGGCTGATAATGTAGCTGATATTTTTAAAATCTAAGCATCATTGGGCCAGAACTAATCGCTACAGAAAATGAATAAAAATGCAGTTTAGATTGAGACACTTTTTTTTTATTTTCTCCTCCTTTTCATGACATTATACTCACCCTTTTCCCTCATACTCTGGGTCTTAAGGTCAGTGCTTTTATAGTGATGGTGTTGGGGACAGTGTTACAGAATCTACAGTCTTTCACTGAGATGAAAATGATGTTCATACTGGTGGTCTCTTCATTTCTCTAGAATATATTTGGTATTGCTTCTATATCTCTGCTAAAATCTTTTTATGTTTTCACTTCATTGGGCTGCAGTTCTCTTTTTGGTCTGAATTTACTTTTTATGGTGGCTCTAAGGTATATTATATACCGTATTTTTGTTCTTTTCTTTATCATTAAGATCAGTTTTGTCCAGTCTGCATTCTTTAACTGACCACTGGAAAGCTATTTATAACTGTGGAGTCTCCCGTGCCAAACCTATGCTACATCTCTTACCATGCAGTGCCTGTGTCCCTCACATTGTGTTCCCTGTCTCCACTTCTCAAGGGCTCTGTTATCGTACCAGACCCGTATTTCCTCACACCATTGCATTACAGTTGTAAATCTCATTCTACCTACATTTACCACGTGTTACTGCTATCTATATAAAACTATGGTTGTATCATACAAAGATTGAAAAAAAAAGTCATTAGAAAAAAAAATGCTATCACGGTTAAGACAAGTAAAACATCACTGCAAGAAAAACAGATCAAGCCTGATAAGCCACAGTTTTGAGAACTTGCAAATTCAGTGCAAAACTTATGTCCTGTTCCTAGCACTGGCAGTACTGGATGGTAGTGCTACATGGTAAAACCCCTCATGCTTCCTTCCAGAATTTATATTGCGTTTGCCACCTTTCATTCTTCTGGTCCCAAAGTCAGTTTAAACTGTTGCTTACATGTCACTGACATTACTTCAAGGGAGGTTTAGGCTTGACATTAGGAAGAAGTTCTTTACTGAGAGGGCGATTGGCCATTGGAATGCGCTGCCTGGGGAGGTGGTGGAGTCACCGTCCCTGGAGGTCTTTAAGGAAAGATTGGATGAGGCACTTAGTGCCATGGTGTAGTTGACAAGTAGGAGTAGGTGTAGGTTGGGTCATAGGTTGGACTGGATGATCTCAGAGGTCTTTTCCAAACTTATGATACTGTGATACTGTGATACTTCAGCAACTTCATATTTTAGTCACTTCAGAATTCTTAAGTGGATGTCACTTGGATGTAGGTATTTGGTATTGTTTATTTAAACACACTGATAAGTGTATTATCAGTTGACGAGTAGGAGTAAGTGTAGGTGTTGGGTCATAGGTTGGACTCGATGATCTCAAAGGTCTTTTCCAACCTTATGATACTGTGATACTGTGATAGATACAGACGTAAGTTTATCTGTTTCTTAGCTGTCTGGTACCAACCCCAGAGACATGTAGTTGCCTTAGTGCATCATGGATTCCAAACTAACAAAGACAAGTGAGAAACATATTTATTATGCTAACGTAGTTAAAAGTCTCATGCCATAGCACATAGAAAGTACAAGAGGAGAGGAAAGATGACTTCTGAATATCCCCAAACATGGAGACTCCGCCACATCTCTGCGTGACCTGTTCTTGGTCACCCATGCAGTTTCATTATGTTCTTGTATAACCTCAGTTGATGATCCTTTGTGGTCACACTCTATTCCACTGATATCTAGGACATATAATTTTCAAACAAACAATTTAATTTGTAAGAATACATGTTTAGGTAAAAATGTATAATATCACTTTTAAAAATGAACAGTACAACAGAAAACTCTTTAATCAAATGATGATTTTCTCCCCCTTTTATATTGTGTAGTTTCTGTATTTTTTTCCTTTGTTCCTTGTACATGCTGAACTTATTCCTGATAGAAGAATAACATGCTTAATTGTGCACAAAAATCTTGTTTGAGTTCTCTAAGTATTGCATTTCTCAACCATTCAACCCTCACTCACTATGAAGTGATAATTACGCATTAAAAGCTAAGTGGATTACTGTGGAGATCTCTTCTGACATCCATTTAACACTTAATCAGGTCTTGGTAGCATAAATTATGCATTTCTCAGCAGTATTCAGATTCTAATAAATTTTATAACAGTTTGGAGTTATTAGGTTTTCTTGACCTTATTGTGGCAGGGAAAAGTTATAATGTTCGCTTAAATGATACAGCGGTAAAAAGATTTCAGATTTATAGCAAAATAATTCTTTAAGACAGTTTGATTGTAATAATATCTATTCATAAGGGTTTCTTGGACTAGACAATGCCACCCTCATGAATAAAAAAGAAAAATACAAAATACATATTGAGTTGAAGTTGGGAGTTTTTTTCCCAGTTTTGCCTTCCAGAACTCATTAAGAAAAAAAGTTTAAAAATCCCCCATTTCCTATGAGATAGCAAATTTCTCAATACATTCAGTGGATTCTGAAATGAAAACATATTTATTTTTCAGCACATCTTTTTGCCAATCAATATTTAATCATAATGATAATCATTTATAATCATAAATTACGTTTTATAACTCTCATCCTGGTTCATAGAAAGGCTTTCTAAGGCATTAATTATGATAGTACCTTTCGTGAGATCCAGATACATATATTTACTAGTGCCAGTATAAAGTGAGCAAATGAAAGTCTTGTAAATACAAAGTGCAGTTTTCCACAGTAATATGTAATATTACATATTATTCTAAGAAATAGTAAGAAGTATCTAATTTGCTATTTTTTCTATTTTTAAAATTTTACAGAACATACTTTAAAAAATATTTCTAAGTCAGTAAGCTTTATAACTTACAGTAAAATAAACTCTTGGCTGTTAAAAATTTGATGTATGTTAAAATTGAGTTATTTTTGGCTGAGGAGCAAAGGGATAAAATAAACTTCAAAATTGTATATAACGTGCTCTTCTTCCTCTGTGTGAATACATGAAATTGGAAACACGGTTCAGCATCTGTTGGCCTAAGATAGATTTCTGGCCAACAAATCACAGCATTAAGGTCTTAACAAGCGTATTCCTATTTACATTTACAGAAATCCATAGAAAGCAATCATTAGATCTTGACACTCCATCCCAGCGTATTAGAAGATATGATGCATGTTTCTCAGTGCTTTGGGATGGACTAAAGTGAACGAAATTGACATAAAAGCTTTGCTGAAACAGAGACATAGTAATTTCCTTACTGAATTTTATACTATTAATTCACGATCTCCTAGGGTCACTGGCTTTGGATCGAAAGAAGAGTTGAATAAAAACTTAAAAACAATTTCACTCTTTGAAGTTTTTTGGGGTGGTTTTTTGCTAAATGAAGAATTTTGAATGGAATACTATATTTTAACATAACATTTTATAGAATATATTTTCTAAAGAAATTATTTCAATTTCTTGTACATCTGTCCCAAACACTTTTCTCCTGTATAACTCTTCTGGTTTCTATTGCTTAAGTGAAGTAACTCTGATTACAAAAAAAAAATAGTGGTAAAAAAATCAGTAATTTACTCATCTTCTTTCCTGAACTTTTCCTCTTCAAAAGTTTTGAAAAATCCTTCAATTTTTTTTGAGTTTTCTAAGCATTACAGTTTGGTTTTTTTCCATTTCACTATTCTTTATCTTTTGTAAAATTAAAAAAAAAAAAAAAAGAGAAAATTACTGAATTCCTTCTGTAGAAACAGGAAATGAAAATTGAAAAGAAATTTATAGAAAAATAACAATAATATCAACAACAAGAAAAAAATCTCAAAAACATTAAAACAGAATTTATTATTTTGTTTTCAGTACCAAAAAAAAGAAAAACACTTAATATGAGGGGGTTTTTTTGTCACATCTATGGGTTTTCTAAGACTAATGGTAAAACTGATAGTTTTCTTTATTCACTCATCACATCGTCAAAGATATATCTCTCTTCTGTGTATGTTTTTTAGAACTGTCTGGTTAAAAGTTCAGTTACTTCTTCCTGCCGAACTAAAAACCACTCAGCTAGATGAGCAAGACAAATGTAAACTAGCTTTTTTTTCTAGACAAAATGGAGCCCAGTAAAGACATAATGAACTATATTCATAATAGAAACAAACAAAAGTCTTGAGTGAAGATCAGGGTAGACTCAAGTTTTAGATTATTTTTTTTAATATGTAACTGTAGAGAAAGTATTCTGGAAACTTAAATTCTTTAAATTCTAACCAATATTCCAAAAATATTATTTAAAGCAAAAATTATTTTACCAATATTTCTAATATAGTTTTTAAGAACTTGATATTAATTCTTAACATTCTTAGGCTTTTTTTTCACCTCTAGGAGAATTCTGCGAGGTGCAAATTCATAACTGTGGGTCCAATTCATGCGAAAATGGAGGAACATGCATTGATTATGAAGATAATTTTAAGTGCATTTGCCCCACAGGTGAGATATTGGAGATTTTTTTGTATATTCTGAAAATAACAAAGAAACTGTTATCCTAATATTTAAGTTTAATTAATAGCATTATAAAAATAGCAATGTATCTCAATGAATGCAATTAATATTTTTATGAAGAATCCCACTTTTCCACTTTGTTTAGGAAATAAAACTGCCAAATCAGTCTAGTAAAGACGTGTTAACTGCTAACACCCTGAACAGACACAATATCAATATTCTGAATGAACTGTGATTAAACATTCTCTTTGTTGTGCAGGTTTTGAAGGTGAAAGATGTGAACTGGCTATTGACGCCTGCCTGTTCTACAATATAAGCTGTGCCCCAGGAGCACTGTGTGTGGATAAATCTCATGGATTTAATTACACATGTTTATCACCATGTATTGGAAACACAGAGGTAGGATAAAGTGATACATTCCCCTCAGTGTTTATGGGAAATCAGACAAATTATTCTACCTGCAGTGAGCTGATGAAGCCTCGTTTCCCATGAGTTTCCTAAACACAATACTCATTCCCGATATATTCTCCTGCTCACCTGCCTTTTCCTTATGTAAGGTGCACATCCAAAAGCCACATGATGTGACTAACCTGGTCACTGTCTGACAAACCGCACGACAGTGTCTCCTTCTGTCCCTTACTTCCTGCTGTTATGTTGTGAAACTTGTAGGAACTTGATACAAAATTTCCTTGGAATGTTTAATGTGTTTAGAGGTTACTTAGAGAGAAGGTTGATGTGTCAGTTCACAGGAAGAATGACAGAAACATCATTCCCATTAAAAACAACAAATAAAAACCGTAATCAATCAAACAACAAAAAATCTAAAGCAAGAGGAAGTATGCTGCAATGAGAGCTGAAAATGCAGTTAGGAAAGATCAAAATTCTCCTTGCAAGTTGCTCTGATTCCTTGCAGAGTATAGTAATGAATTTTAATTTTGTCATTTTAAAATTTTCTAGAAATCTCCAAGTTAAACACTGACAATACTTAGGCCAAATTAGCATCTACTCTGTACCCAAATGTCTTTAAGAAACGTATTTACTGTATCTTCTCACTTCCCTTTACTGTCCTTTTCAATGAAGTTACTGGTTTGTGTAGGATTCATTCACACGAAGCTGCACTACAAACCCAGGCCCTTGAGTTACTGAGATTTCGATACAGGATAAAGGAAAATTTTTTAATCACAATAGTTATTTTTAAAGCTATGTACACAATGTTACATAGTCCTTTAAAACAGCTGCTCAAACATGATAACCAGTGTTTCAAAGGCTTAATCAATTCTTTTATTGAAATAAATTCACCATAAAAATATACTATGCAGAGCAGGCAATGTGTTTACAAAGAAGCAATCAATATTTATGTCACCTTGAAGTCCATGGGTACGCATTCACCGATGAATATGAAATGTAACACTAAAATACTCATTGACTCACAGGTTTATATTTAAATTGTTCAGCATCTGGTAAATTTTAACATTTTTATGATTTAAAGTGCCATACTGAGTGGAAATTTATTGTACATGGCATAACACCATAATGATGCAATAATCATTATGGCTACTTAGGATGGGAAATGGTGGTATGCCTAGGATGCTGATGGGAGCTACTAAAACGTTTTACTGTAATATTTGCTTAAAAGCCCTCGAACATATTTAATTTATCACACAAATGTTTCATAGACCTCCATAAATACAACATAGGAAGAAAAATAATTTCATACATATATAAGTATCTCTGTAGACTCACAGTATAAGACACTTAATTTGAGCACAACATGAATAATTAGTAGATTTTTCTAATGGGAAAAGAAGTAGAAAGTAAAATAAAGGACTGATAAGTTTGGATTTTTCTTGTTTTCCTAGATCATTAAAAAATACAGTTTGCTTTTTGGAAAAATAAAAAAAAAAGTCTTGTTCAAACAAATTAATGTTTGAATGTTTTTGAAGTACTGCAAATTTTAATGTGAAATTAAAGGTTTCTATTATTCAGTAAAATACATAGTTCAGTATTTAATTCTTTACTTATTTGTTGTGGCTAGAAAGTAAGTATATATTCTTCTGTTTTTTCATTGCTTTTCCACTTCCAATAGTACCTTAGTTATACTGAACTGCTATATGTCTCTATATTCAGCGCAATGGACTGAAAAAAATTCTATTTTTAATATTTTCTTAATAAAAGCTCTATTGACATTTCCAATTAGAAGATTGATAATTGTAGCAGTAAGTATGGAAACTTCAAGACGTTGGCCAATGTTTATTGCGTTTTCTAAAGGAGTCATAGGATTAAAAACTACTTTTCAATTGATTTTTTTTGTATTTTCAGTTTTAAAACCTAAAGTGACACACTTAGTGGGCATGAACTTGGTTTGTTAAAAATAATTCCCATATGAATTAAGAAGTGAACTGTCTCTGAAAAGTCCTTTCAAGTGTCTTCCAAATTTTTAAGGAATTAAAGTTGTGTCCAACTGAATTATTGAGCCCCACTTGCGTAATAGACTTGGAAGTTGTTTCCTCTCTTTACGAGCTAGATGATCCCATTACCCTGTCACATTTCAAGTTAGGATCACAATTCCAGCCTTCTGAATTGAAATATATATGTGCTTAATGCATACCGTGCGGGTTTATACAGTTTCCTGATCTATAAATGTTAGGCAATCACATATATTATGGAAAAGTGATAAGACTAAAGTATGGATGCTTATGTTGTTTTCTTTGAACACGACATATTAGGAGGAAAAAAAAACCCCAAACCAAACACCTAAAGAACTTGAAAGCCAGAAAATTTTCAACAAAGGCTTTTCTGGTTAACATCAAAGTTGTATATGCAAATAATTCTTTCATCAGCAAATCCCTGTTGCTTGTGATGCATGTGATGTGATGTGATGCTTGACTTACAGATTGACTTTGCAGTTCTGACATATTTCAAATACTTTGATTTAAATAGGTTTTAAAACTACTTTGTGAAAATAATTTGTGTCTGTGTATATTTGTCTATCTAATGAATTTATGTATAAAGAGAGTTTGTGGGCTGCAAATCTTGATGGTGTTCAAGTTATGATTTCTCGATTTAAGGGAAACTTTTTAACATTCAAACAAGAAAGAAGATACTTAGATGCTTTAATAGAAGAACACTCTGGGGAATTTCACAGAAAATTTGGAGGAAGTTGTCTTTAAATCACTAGTTGTTTATCTTTGAGAACCTGCACAGGATAGTGAAGAGGAATAGGAATAAGCAGATTATTTTATATCTTACATGGTTTTGTAGATTCATATATTCAGAAATAAAGCCTTTTTCTTATCTTAAGGGGACTGTAATTATAATCAATCAATTTAAAGTTTCTGGAAAAACTTTATTTGTAGAAAAGTTAAAAAAAAAAAAAAAAAAGACAAAGGGAGGGGTATATAGCCAAATAGTGCCAGAAGTGAATCACTTCAATCCACTTTATTTTCTTTCTACAACAAGCACAGAAGTAGCAAAAGTGAAAAGCTTTTACAAAATTTGAAATAGATTCTCTCTTAATGTAGTATTCTCATAAGAAAGCTAGTTAAAATATACACCTCCTCTATCTTGATATAAAGCAGATAAGATAATTATACTCAATGATTTTAGAAGTAGTTTCCTGAACAAATATTCAAGGCAAATAGTAAGAAGTGTTCTACAAGGGCCTCACCTGCACCCAGTTTCACTCTAAATTTTCTTTCTGAATTGTGGAAGACATTACATGTGACAGAACAAAATCTGAAATCATGTTAGAAAAATGATATGGAAAGGTAAGGCGGAATTTAATGTGTACATTTGCAAAATGTAAGTGACATTTTTGAACTTGAGGATTGTCATATGAAATTAATCTCCAAAATAAATTCCATTTCTTTTCAATTACTAGTGCTAGTAGGCATTTCAGGTAGTGTATTAGAAGCTGACCAATATAACCTTCTGCAAAAATACATTTTCTATATAGTTTTCTTCAAAACTGGCTTCTTAGAAAACTGCTTTAACAATATTTTATGTGCTTATGGGATGGAAAAAAGTTGAATAAAGAAAACTGAGTTTGCCTAAATTAGGAAAACTAAGTCACGTTCTGGAGGCAAAGAAAGGCATCAGGTTCTGCTTACAGGCAATCTAAAGATTTAAAATATTTGATGAACAAGAAACAATTCAATAACATCTACAACATAGGTATAAGTTAAATCTACAAGGAGTAAATGATGATTCCTTCATATTAATCATGCTTATTCATTTTTTATTTTCATACTTTATTCTGGAAGTTTCAGTGAATGTTTCTTGAAATTCAAATATTTGTGATTTGAGGAGGATTTTTAGTTTGTTTATTTGTTTTAATAGAATTTTTTTATCTACTTTCTTAATGTACCACTTGTTCAGGAAAGAACAGGGAAGGTTAACTAAAGAATAGGGAAGGTTAACTAAAATTATGCTTTTGGAAAATTTCAAATATCCAAGTATAAATGATTTTACTGTTATATATACACGTATGTGAATATATATAAAAAAGTATTGTTTCATTCAAAGTGCAGAGAATATCATGAAAAGTAAGATGAGAGAAGTGTTAAGAAATAATGAGTATGCTGAGTGAGATCCTTCAAGCTCAGTGTTCTATCTCCAGCAATGGACAATAAGTGATATGTAGAGAAGAGACCGCTATATTGAAGAGTCACTTCACTCAAATGCTGTAGAGTGAAAAAAGCAGAAGAATAAAATGTAATCATCTAGGGATTAATTTTATTTCCTTGCTGTAATACCATTTCCTGGTTGGTATTAGAAGTGATTCTTAATTTTTTATCAAGACTGCATAATAAGGCAGACACATTCTAAAGTATTTGCAATAGACAGAAGCGTGATGATCAGACTGACTGGCACGGTCCTTGTTTATAGTCTGTTAAATCCCAAGATTTATGTTTAACTCTAAATATGAGCAAGATTTACGCAGGCAAGAAGGTGATTCATGGGAGTATGCTGCTCTTTCCCAAACTAAGTTTATATATTTTCATGTGGAAGTATTTCTTGTATAATAAAGTAACAAACAAATATTTGTAGTAACTTCAGAAAATCACAATGTGGGTTTAAACTAGAAAACCACAAGGTAGAGTTCTTTAGTTTGACTTTTGTAATAGATTAATAAAAATATTCAGCCTTAATTTCTTATAAAATCATTAACCATTCAAACTCAGAGTTTTCAATATTTAAACAGATAGTGGATTAAATTCACAGCAAAGATAAAGAGTTAGAAAACTGCTAACTAAATTTAATGCTAAAAATACCTTCCGTAGCTTTAACTTGAACTCAAAGCTGCTTTAGATTGCAGTAACTTTTTAAAGGGCAACACCTTTCTTCACAGTATAAAGATCAGTTCAACATAAGAATATAATAAAAATTATATTGTGGTAATATTGAAATATAAATGTTGCATCCCAGATGATTGTCTTGAGTCTAAGCTTAGTTGGCCTATTTGAGCTATGAGAATATAATAAGCCTCAGGACAAAATCCTGCAGAAAAATTTTTAAATAAAAAAGTAAGGTGACGCATAAAAATAATAATAAAAAAGAGAACAATGTCAAATTTATAGACACAGGGGTTTTTTTGCTTTGCATTTATGTTGAGCAGTGCTTTTCTTTAAGAAGTTGTCCTATTGGAAAAGGATCCGAAGTTAATTCTAAAATTCAGTATACTGAGCAAAAATCTCTTAATTTTAAGGTCAATTTAAAACTTAATCAAAGACAAACGACTATTATAGGATTTCTGCCAAGAACTGTTATTATTACAAATCTTAATGACATTACAAAGAGATTCAGACTCAATCAAATTGAAGTACTAGTGCATTAGCTCATCTAGATACCATTTTCTTTAGAATTCAATTGATTAGAAGGAGAGAGGGGTCTTAACTGCTTTGAATGAAAATGTAGTCGTACATTTTTGCACCAGTAAAATTTTCATGGAAATGAAGCAGGACCATAGAAGTAGAATGAAGAAGAATATTTGTTTCAACCTAGAACTTCTTGTAATTTCTGAAGAATGCAGGAGATGCTGGTTTAGGAAGTAATACTAACAAATAAATTTAACAGAAAAAATGTTGCTCCAGTCTAGGTTTATTAATTTTTCAGTATCTTCATGTTGAAAAGAAAGAAGGTTCTGGTTTTAACAGAGCATATATATATATATATATATATATGCTATATATATAAAATATATATAAATATATATATATATATAAAATATATATAAAAATATATAAAAATATAAATATATATATATAAAAAGTATTCTAGGATAGGCTGGAGTCAGAATCACAATTAAAGTTAAGAAATTCTTCTTTTTTTCCCTGATAAACAAAAATTCATCAGATTATGCCTGGATTTTAAACACAGAAACAGTTGTTATACTCTTTCACTGGAGAAATAACAGGTTAGTTCACAATCATCCCTCCTAAAATAAGCACATTTTAAGGTCAGTTATAATAATGACACTGTTAAATTGAATCATAAATGCCTGCTTCCAATTAAGCAATGAATTGATATATTGATTTAATGACATTCAGTATTTAAGGTTCTTGGAGATATAGCTGCTGTAATGCTACACGATAAATATATTAAATGACCATATTTGTTTCCAATGTATCATTCTGTTAAGACCTTTGTGGAAAAAACCAACATCTAGAGAAAAGCCTCTTAATGTATTTGTGCTTCTCATTGTCAGGTGTGTGCAAATGGTGGTAGCTGCTTCTATGATGATGAAGAAGAAGAGAGATCTCACTGTGTCTGTACTCTTGGATGGACAGGACAAACATGCCTGGAGAATATTAACGACTGTGAGGTAAACCAGTGCCAACATGGAGCCACATGTGAAGATGGAATAAATAAATACAGGTACTAACATGGTGCTTTCAAAGAAGCCTTCGTGTGGAAGTTGATGTCAGTATGACAATAGCACTGAAAAAATTTTCTTTTACCAGAAATCACAATGGGAGTTTCTATTATAGTTATATTTTTCTCAGATTTTAAAATGTCACGGGTACTGACTTGCAATAAGCATATGCATTCAGAGCCTGCAGTGTGACATGAAGTAACTTTTCTTATTAAATGTTGAATTATAATTTTCAAGTGAATAGTTGAAATGCTGATTTACATGTGGCACTTTGTTTTTAGGTATTGACAAAACTGTCAAAAACTGTCACGTATGTGCTTTCTTTAGTGAAGTATAACATGCTCTACACAATTGAAAATAAAATCCTATAAAAGCATGGGGGGAAAACGGAAAATTATTCTTTGAGTAAGCAGAGTTCAGCTGTTCTTACGAGACTTGAAGTATTTATTTCTTTCCTCTACAAAAAATATAATAAATAAGATCCTTCCATAATACTGCAAATATATTTCGAGTTTATTTAATTTTATGCTCTGTCCTGTACTAGGATCACTGTAATTAATATGGTGTAGTGTTTTTATTTGGAAAAGCTTGCAATAGTGGACAGAACCATTAAAATAAAATAAAAATTTCCTCTGCTCAATCTCTGTATTTGTAAGATCCGTAAATAAAAACTGAAATCTTCAAATAAACACACAAATACAGATAAGTATGTGATGCTCTGTATACCAGATTTTAAAGGAATTTTTACCACACGAAGTCCTAACAAAATATATATGCGTCTTTTTTGACGGGTTATAATCAACTCATTTATCAAACTAATGGACATTTTGACATTTTATTTGACTGATAAATCCAAGTTTTCCCTTTCTGTATCAGGAAGAGAATTCTGCTAAAAGAACAAAGACATACCTACCTTACAAAATCTACTAGCATTTACTGAGAAATGAGTATGCGTGAAGACTTCTAGTAAAACAAGACCTTTTGAATTTAGCTCCCTAATTCAAACTCAACCTATTGACAGAAAACACTTAATTCTTACTTTTTCAGCCTCTGAAAGGCAAATTGAATTGATAGATCAGTCTGTTTATTTAAGGAAAAAGAAAATATACATTTTAGAATCCAATCCAAGTTGTGTAAGCTTATAGTTTTGTTATCAGAGAAACTTATCCCATAGAAACACAATTTATTATTTGCAAAGACAATGTGCAGAGTGTTTGATCTATAATATCCACTCTGTCAATAGAAGACTGCTGTTTCTGAATGACAGCGAAGAATTTATTTAGAGAACTGAAGTATTTCTTCCTTAAAAATAATGATATTTCCCAAGAGTTATTTATTGTCAGCAAGTGAAACAGTTGTCATTTCCCGTTTCCAGTACACCATTAAAGATAGAAGATAATAGAAGAAGGATTGCTGAATGTAACAACTATAACCACCCAATTTTTTGAAAGTCTCTTTCAATTTGCATTTCTATCCTATAATGGATATCATTTTTGATAAGACAGTTATCAAAAGCTGTATCTGATGCAATGTAGTCAAGAAAGACATAAGAATACTGTCAGCAGAATATATGGATAATGGAGATGTGTAAGTGCCATTAATAACCCTCCCGAGATTCATCGTAAAAGCTATTACAGTAATTCAAAATATCACTTACCATTATCTCCTCTACTTTTTAACTATTTTCTAACAGCCAAAATTTTATGTATCACTTTTTTATTTATGGAAATAGTGTAAAATTCTAGACTTTTATCCTAGTTAAGAAACCTTAACTTATTAAAAAATTCTTAAACTTTGATCGTAAAGTATTGTTCCAGTGATCGCTTGATATAGCGATGCTAAGACCGGGAAAGAATGAGAAGTATTCAGCTTAACTTCAAGAACACACCTCACCTTCTTTTAAGCTCTCACCTCTGAAAGCTGTCAGGTTTTTTTTCCGGATTGAAAATAAGCATGTAATTTTTCTAAATTTCTGTCTCCTTACTATGGTGCACTCTGTTTCTCCTCCCCTTTTAAAATTACTGTCAGTAAAATTACAGACAGTAACGTAATAGGGTGTATATCCAATTATATGAAGAGAATTTCCTTCAAGTTCAGCATGAGCGATTGGTCTGGATGAGGGAGGGGGATTAGGCATCATGCTTGAGAACTATGATACAGTATAAAGATCCGTAAGGCTACATAATACAAGCAAAACCATCACAACAACTTCTTTTAGAAGTTTTATTCTTTTGGTTTAGTGAACCTCCTCTTACAACAAAAGTGACCTGAATCACAATGACAGAAAGCCTCTTATTTATTAAAATTAATTATTTTACTTTCCGCTGAGCCTATGTAGTTTGAGATATCATAAGCTAATCAGCATGTGTTTAAAGTGATAAATTCTCCAAAGAATTATGGTTCTTACCACTGGCTTGATGGTAATTGTCTGTATGATGAATCTGGCAGACATCATGTAGTAGACCAACTGTATTCATATGTCAAAAGAACCTTGACGTTGGATCACATGTACCTGAGACATAAAAAAAAGAGAAGATTCATTACCTCAGTTATCAAACAGTGTTGCTACATAAAGAGTATTTGAATTTTCCTCTTAAAACCACCTCCGTCTTCTCATTAGCTTCTCCGTAGGAGAGTAAAAAGAACTGATTAAACACATCTCAATGAGGGGCATATAATGAATAATTAAAGTAAAAGAACTATTTAAGTTGCTATTCTTCCTATTTTAAAATACAAGGGAGATTTTATTACTGTTTTCTTCACCCTTGGAAATTTATTCCTTGCCAAAGTTGGAAAACCAGAATCCTAAATGAAGTAAGTCCTAATAGATATTCTACTGTAGTCTATTTGGTAAAGGGGATCAACAGAGGCAAAAGACAGAATTAAAAAATCAATGTAGTTTCCATTACCTGTCTTGTTTCTCCTGATATTCATAGAATCATAGAATGGTTTGGGTTGGAAGTAACCTTGAAGACAATCTAGTTCCAAGCCTGCTGCCATGGGCAGGGACAGCTTCCTCTAGATGAGGTATTCAAAGCCCTGTACAGCCTAACCTTGAACACCTCCAGGCATGGGACATCCACAGCTTCTCTGGGCACACTGTTCCAGTGTTTCACCACTGGCATAGTGTAGACTTTCTTCCTTACATGTAATCAAAAACTCTCTCAGCTTAATCTTCCTTACATCTAATCAAAAACTCTCTTTCAGCTTAAAATCATTACTCCTTGTGCTGTATCTACGTATTCTTGTACAAAGTCCTTCTCAAGCTTTATTGTAGGCCCTCTTGTAGGCCTCCTTAAGTACTGGAAGGCTGCTATAAGGTCTCCTGTTTTGTCAACAACAAAGATGTTAAACAGCACTGGTCCCAATATTGACCCCTGAGGAATGCCACTTGTCACTGGTCTCCACTTGGGCACTTAGCTGTTGAACACAACTCTTTGAGTGTAACTATCCAGCCAATTCCTTATAAACTGAGTGGTCTATTTGTCAAATCTATGTCTCTAATTCAGAGACAAGGACAATTTAGAGATTTCAGCCTAATCTATTAAGATCAAGTTCTACATTTAACATTGTCCTAGGAAATCCTAGAAAGAAGGACTGAAAATTATTTGATTAAGATATCTGAAGAATCGATATTGTAGGATTTAATATTGTTTAAAAGGTCACTATAGGCTAATCTGTTTTTTAAAATTACTTTACTTTAGAGATATAAAGTCACAGGATCATTTAGACTGGAAAAGACTTTTATGGTCATCAAGTCCAACCATTAACCTAACACTGCCAAGTTCACCCCTAGACTGTGTCCCTAAGTACCACATCCACATGCCTTTTAAACACCTCCAGGGGTGATGACACTATTTCCTTGAGCAATCTGCTCCAACATTTGACAATCTTTTCAGTGAAGAAATTTTTCATAATATCCAGGTTAAACCTCCCCTCGCGCAACTTGAGGCCATTTCCACATGTCTCATCACTTGCTTCTTGAGATAAGAGACTGACACCCACCTTGCTACTACCTCCTTTTAGGTAACTGTAGAGAGCTATAAGGTCTCCTCTCAATCTCCTCTTCTTCAGACTAAACAATCCCAGGTCCCTCAAGCACCTCTCGTAAGAGTTGTGCTCCAAACTCTTCACCATCTTTGTTTCCCTTCTTCATACATGCTCAAGCACCTCAACATCTTTCTTGTAGGAGGGCCCCAAAACTCAACACGTTATTCAAGATTAGTCCTAACCAGCTCTGAGTACAAGAGGATGATCACTTCACTAGTCCTGCTGGCTAAACTATGGCAATACTAGGACAGTATTTGCCTTCTTGGCTACCTGGGCACTTTGCTGTCTTGTATTCAGCTGGCTATCGACAACCATCCCCAGGTCCTTTTCAGCTGGGCAACTTTCTAGCCACTCTTCCACATTGCATGGGGTTGTTGGGATGGAAGTACAGCACCTGACACAGCCTTGTTGAACCTCAAGCAGTTTGTCTCAGCCCACTGATCCAGTTTGTCCAGATTCCTCTGTAGATCCTTTCTACTCTCAAGCAGATCAGCCCTCTCAATCAACTTAGTGCTGTCTGCAGACTTACTGGGGGTGCATTCTATCCCTTTGTCCAGATTATCAGTAAAGATATTAAACAGAACTAGCCCTAATACTGAACCCTGTGGAACAGCGCTTGTGACCAGTCACAAACTGGATTCACCACAGCTTTCTGAGCCTGGCCATTCATTTTTTTACCCAATGAATTTTATGCCGGTCCAAGCCTTGAGCAGCCAGTTTCTCCAGGAGAATGCTGGGAGGAATGGTGTCAAAAGCATCCCTAAATTCTAAGCAGATGTTGTGATTTGAGTTAAATTAGAGTCAGTTTCTTTACCTCTAACTCAGTCTCGGCCTAAGTAACTCCATTTTCTGAAAGCTAACTCTATGTTTTTCAGACTTTCTCTCTAGAAATGATGACATGGAACACTGGTATGTAGAAAGACTGATGTTTATACTTATTCCTCTAGTAACCAAGGCCATACTTGAACTAGCAAAGAAGGCCACACTTCCATGGAGGGGTGGACAGGACCCAAAACTGACCAACAAAGTATTTCATCCCCTATACGTCATATTCAATATGAAACTGAGAGATTATGAGGGTCTGATTCTCTTCGGTGATGGCCGACATCCAGTGAGAACCTTGTCTACCTGATTGCTCCTGATTCTGGATCTATGCAGTTTCTGAGTTCTGCTCCCTCCTAGCTGTGGATTCATTTCCTCATGTCTGCTCTATAGTATTTGTGGTGACTTATAGTCATTAAGGGGTGGGGTGGGGGCACTATCTCATGAATTTGTATATTTTTCATTACTTTCTCATTATTTTCATCATCATCATCTGGTTAGTCAAGCAGTGCCTGCCCTTCATAAACCCATGTTAACGGGGCCTTGTCACCTGATTGTCCTGTTCATGTTGCATGGTGTCAGTAAAGGTGATCTGCTCCATAACCTTCTCTGGCCGGGAGGTCAGTCTGACACGCCTGTGGTTCCCTGAATCTTCCTTCTGTCCCTTCTTGTAAATGGGCATCACATTTGCTAAGCTCCAATCAACTTAATAGAGCTCCAAGATCAACATTTCATGAGGTTTCATGCAGGAAAACTTCCCATTAAGAAGTTGTATTTGATGTACAGTAAAGCTTGAATAGCCAACTCAGTTTTTAGTATTCAGTATGTAAATTTCAACACATATGATTTAAACCTGATGTAACTGCACTGGGAAGGAATAAAGCTTTACCTGTTGACGTATGGTTAATTAAAATTTTTTAGAATGTGAAACTGTTTACTTGATGCCAGCAAGACTATGAGAAGTAAACACAATTTAGGTAATTCTGAGTGTCAAAAAATTTAAAGTTTCTATGACTTCATTTATCATTGATTTTTTAAATTTTCTAGAAGCTCAAAAAATTAAGCTGTTTGATTTGATTTTTTTTTATGTTTAATTTTTCCTCTTTGAGTTTATTCATCCTGTAGTATATATGTAGTTTGATTGCAGGACCTTGTTGACAGTGTCATATAAAGTCAGTACAATAATATACGTGGTTTTCTGTAGGGATAATAAGCTTCTTCCACTACAGAAATGGAAAAATAATTTTTCCTCACCTTGCTACAGCTCCAGCAGGTAGGTGAATATATGTTGCAATTTCTTAGGGAATATCTCTGTAATAAGTTATGGAACAGCTTTTCTGCAGAGAATATAAATGCTTACAAAGATTCAAAGTGTAACTAAATAAAGTTTTAGTCCATTTTTGAATCAATGTGCAGTTCATATTTCAACTAAAACCCCAAATAACTAAAACTGTAAATTCTGTTAATTTTTCTGAAGTACTATAATTAAAAAAAGTCATTAATTAAAAAAACAAAGTAAAGAGATACTATGAAGCCTTTGGTAATGCTAGGTTTCAGTGTTCCTATGTGCCTTCTGTCTTAAGATAAAAAATACCTGGGTCACCTCCCACCACAGATCAGCATAACCACCACACTTCTTCCATCTGGTCTTTGGGATTTTTTTCAGCTATTTTAAAGATTCACCTGGCATAAGTCATACTACTGTTTAGTGCAGGCAATCTGTGGTGACATTGTGTCAACTGCCCTGCCTTGACTTACTAGTGCCAATCTCTATACCTGTATGCCTGCTTTTCTAGATCTTCATTGATGAAAAGCTATATCCTACCGCATATTGATAGGAATACATGAAGTTAAACAAGGCCAAGTGCAAGGTACTGCTCCAGGGTCGGGGCAAACCCAAGCACGAATACAGGATGGGCAGAGAGTAGGTTGAGAGAAACCCTAAAGAGGAGGACTTGCAGGTGCTGGTGGATGAGAAGCTCAACATAAACTGGCAATGTGCGCTCGCAGCCCAGAAAGGCAACTGTGTCCTGGGCTGCATCAAAAGAAGTGTGACCAGCAGGTCAAGGGAGGTGATTCTGCCCCTCTACTCTGCTCTTGTGAGACCTCATCTGGAATGCTGGGTTCAATTTTGGAATCCTCAGCACAGGAAGGACACGGATCTGTTAGAGCAAGTCCAGAGGAAGGCCACGAGGATGATCAGAGGGCTGGAACACCTTCCCTGTGAGGAAAGGCTGTAAGAGTTGGGCTTGTTTAGCCTGGGGAAGAGAAGGCTCTGGGAGACCTTATAGCAGCCTTCCAGTACTTAAAGGGGCCTTACAAGAAACATGAGAGGAACTTTTACAAGTGAGTCTAGCAATAGGACAAGGAGTAATGGTTTTAAACTGAAAGGGGGTAGATTTAGATTAGGTATAAGGAAGAAAGTCTACACTATGTGGATGGTGAAACTGGAACAGATTGGCCAGAGCAGCTGTGAATTCTCCATCCCTATAAGTGTTCAAGGTCAGGTTGTGTGAGGCTTTGATAAACCTCATCTAGTGGGAGCTGTCTCTTCCCATGATAGGAGCTTGGAACTAGGTGATCTTTAAGGTCACTTCCAACCCAACCCATTCTATGTTTCTATGTGTGTACGTTAAAAACAGACACAACGTAAAGTATAGATTTTAAATGAAGAGTATTACTAATTTATTCATTTAAATGTATTCTGGCCTTCTTTTGTAGACTTTCCATTTATGATGTTATGTACTAATGTTACTTGCAAATGTGCCGTTAGAATTTATATCAAAATTTATATAATTTTTATAAATTATTTTTATAAGAAATTTATTGAACTTTTATATCATATTGACTTTAAACTTCAGTCTGGTTTATAAACAATAAATGACTGATTCTTAGATGTTTTAATCTTCAAATACATCATAACACACAGTAAGAATTTATTTTTATCAAGTTAGCATTAAGAGGACTAGAATACTCCTGTTTGCATTAATTTACGTGTTCAGCAAGTATGAACAGAACAAAACTGGTTTCTACACCAGTAGTTTGGGGTCTTAAACTGGTTTAGACCAGTGCCACAGATTTGGCCCCTTTGTTTTACATGACATGGAGTTCCGGTTTTGAAGTAATTTTCTAATCTTTCTTACACTGAAGGAAAAAAAATCTTACAACAACTTCTGTATGTACAAGAAAGCATAACTTATACTTCGTAGCTAAACCAGGCAAATGTTTCACTCTTAAGCGACGAGAAATCTTCATGATTTTATTTTATTTTTCCTGGGCAACATTATAAAATGAAGAGTCTGAACAAATGAGAGCTTGATCCATCTTCTGCAGGAGATTAATGGTATCAAATTGAAAGATATCCAGTTATAAATTCACTAGAAAAAAAACTTAGGACATTCCATTCTCATTTTTTTAGATTTCTTCAGAAAATCAAGCACTGAAAATTACAATACTCATAACATTGTTGGTAGTATAGAATAAGAAGTATGAAACAAACCAAAAGATTTTTTTTTTTGCATTCTATAATTCTATAATTTTCCATTGCATGTGTTTCTGTGCCTCTGAGGATGAGCTACCCAACCAATGATAATAAGGAAATGATAGAAAACTCCCCTTTGTCCTCTTTTTCTTGTTAAGGAGAAATGTAAATTAAATTTTCTACACATTTTCAAATAACGACCAAGTAGTTGCACTTTCACAATGTACACACTAATCATTACAACCCAATTGTGAGCACATAATAGTTAACTAAGGAAATAAAGAAATTAACCGCATCAGAAAAATTAATATGATTAAGTGTTTGTTGTATCCACACTGAATTTTTACTGTTGCTGGATTCAGAAACTGTGCAGCTAAAGGTAACTAAAAGTGCACGTGCTTTGCATATTTACACAAAATGAAATTTTATGTAAACCAACACTTGCATTTAGCCGTAAAGCATTTGTATGACATGATTTGTAGGAATGCCATTCCTTTAAAAAATGAGAAACAGGATCAGCTGAAGCCATCAAAAGCTCTTTACTAAGAAGTGACTGAGATTGGGAGAGAAAAATCAGTAGCTGTACCTACTTGAAAAGGTGCCGTGGTGACATAGTAATGGAACTGTAAACCAAAAACAGCAGTGCTGAATGACTCACCACCATGCTATACAAGATACAGAGGGCTTACTTCAAGCAAACTCTATTTTGATTTAGGGAATAAGAACTCATTAGCAATTGATGTGTATTAGCTCTACTCCAAGGAGCACATCTACTGATTTATTTTCAACTGAAATAAAACTATTTTTTATGTTCTGATACTACTTTGCAATCTTATCAAAAAACCCTACAGTTTGGAACAGCCATGAAATTAATCATAAAAGTTTTCTCTTCATCTGATCTGTAATGATTATGCAGATGCACGTGGAGAAATGAGGGAGCACAAAGCCAGGACCCAGGTAATATGAAAAAATTTCCTAGGGATCAAGATGACATAAAGTTGAAAAAAAAAACTGACTGGGAAGCCTGGGACCTCCTAGAAGAGGCCAGTGGAAAGGAAAGCAGCTGAAATTTAGGGGTTTACATATATGTGTGTAATATATATGTATACAAATATATAAAAAATACATTTAAATACATAAAATAATTGTTAGTTATTCCTCAGTGATTTTACTGTTTAAAGAATTAATGATTTTATTTTCTAATAGTATCTGGCTTTCCCATAGATTAAAAGCCTTTTAATCATGAGAAAATGTATAAACTATGTCTAAACTCAGCCCACTGTAGAGTTCCACATAATAACAAACAGTATCTCTGCATAAAGATACTTCCTTTTCTGCAGGCTAATTTTAGTCACAACATGAAAGGGAAAAATCACCTAATCTTCTGTGTGCTCTGAAGCTACTCTTGGACTCTCAGAACTGCACTAATATGCACAGATTACCTTGGGAGAAAAAAATAAAAGAATTATTTAATTGGATTAAACACTAAGAGCCATTCGTTTTATACATAACCCTTTTCCCTCTTCCCCTCTTCCCCCTCTTCCTTTTTCTTCAGCGGTATTTCATTAGTATTACCATAAGTGGAGTTTCCATGGTATTCTGCCCTTCTTGATCTCTAGTTTGTACATAGAAAAAGTTCTCTGATTTTTCAAATTCTCTCTTGCCAAGAACTGCAGGTAAAACTGGAGTCTAACTGAACAGAGAACAATGTATAGAAGCGGTCAAAATGTTTATAACTTCCTTGGTCCAAAATTTATATTGCCAAAAGTTTGAGAAATAATGTTCAAAGCAGCTACCATCAAGCTATATTTTACGAGATGCTTTCTGTATGTAGACTCTTACACATGGTCTTTTTATTACTGAGCTATGATTATCCTATTGGAAATTTAATAGAGATATAGAAGTATCTAAGTGGAAGTTTTTATAAGTCTAACATAAAAATGAAGGAATACTAAACAATGACTTAAGGAAACAGGCCATGAACATTCATTTCTGTTAAATGTAAAGAGTATCCTTTCTGCCACATAGATCAAAAGGGAAATCCGCTAAAATCAAGGTTTCCTTAACATGTTAGTGCTTTCCATATTCTAGGTAGCGACTCAGTGTATCAAGAACATGTAAGATGATTGTAAGATTATCTCCTCCGTGCAAGATCTCTGGACATTATTAGGAAAGCACTTATCAAAGAAAACATAGCCAAGTACAAAAGATTTTCTGATTTTATGGGAAGTGGATAGGCTACAAGATTATTCAGTTTTGGTTTCATTCACCCATTAAAATAATAAATGGGAGAAAAAGAAGCATAAAAATGTCATCTCCAGTCTTGCACATTTTATATGTCATCCTATATTATGGGAAAAAAATATTCTGCTCAATTTCTTAAAATTGTATAATTTGGGGGAAGGGAGAGGTTCAGTTACAGGTAGAAACTGAAACCTTTGTTTCTAATTATAAAGCATTTTTATACTGGTTTTGTCCAGAACATGCATGATGTAACATCGGGGTTTTTTTCTTAGTGATCCTGTAGGAAGAAATTTCAGAAAAGAAATTCTTAAAATACATTATACTCATAGTATATACCACTCCTACTTGAATATTGTCATTGGAGGCTTGATAGCTATATAGCTACTCATTTGTCTCATCTAAATAGCTAAGATTTTGTTTACTGTGCTGTTTCATTTAATTATGGGAAGCAGTCTATGTGAAACAAGGTTACTTAATGACTGATCAATGGTAAAAAACGAAGAATGAAAAAAAATGTGGTTCAATTTGTGAGCAACTCAAAATTAAAATATCGCCAACATTACTAGCCATCACTGACCTGTACATTCAAGAACACTTTTTTTTTTTTTCCCCTGTCTCATTTCAATAACAGGTGCATATGTCCCCTTGGTTACACTGGCAAATTTTGTGAACTTGATATAGACAATTGCGTGGGAAACCAGTGCTCTGAGTATGGTTTCTGCCAGGACCACTTACTTAATTACAGCTGTAACTGTATGCCTGGATATGAAGGACCCTTCTGTGAAGATGAAATTAATGAATGCTCAAGTTCACCTTGCAAAAATGGAGCTACCTGTGTGGATTTAATTGGCCACTTTTTGTGTCATTGTACTGCTGGGTTTAAAGGTAAGTTTTGTCTTTTTAAGTACCTTGCACTCCAGATATGATTGTCCACCTCTATGCAAGTGATGTTTGTGTGATTTTTTAATAACAGTTAAATGTATGTTTTTGTGTGGTTTTATGACTTACAACAGTTTCAAATAAATTAACATAGAAACTCTTAATTGTTCCTCAATTCACCTTCCACCACTAAATGTACAGTTCTGAGCAGGAGCTTTGATGCTCTTGACAAATCAATCAAGTTCCAAAACACACTGTTAATTTCACTGTTAAGCAGTCTTAGGTGTCATGGATTTAGTCATACACAAGCTGATAAAACAAATGTTTAGGTAAAGAAAAGGAAAATCTAATCTTGAGGAAGAATGTCATCATCGGTATCACCTCTCTGCATGTGTGGATTATAAACATCTATATTTGAGTGAGTTGTTCAGGCTCCCCTTCTACTCAGTGCTGATAGGGCATCTGCCTATCTTAGACATCTGTTCTAGAATGAGATGTGCTGTAGATTTCTGCACGGCGTTAAATGAATCCCACATAAGCTCACAGTGTGATTCCTTTTTGTCCTAATTTTCTGTTTTGTGTGAATACCTAGGAATACCTAGGCTATGTGTGAGAGGCAGAAAACGATTTCGAATTCAGCAAGTGTCGCATTCCCAGTACATAGTTTATACCATCAAGAACAAGCATTAATGCTATGATTTCTTTCCTGTCTTTATTGACAATATGTGGCATGCTATCACTATCAAAGAAAAAAAAAATAGTATGGTATGCACAGTGTCATCTGTACCGAAGGCTTTGATCATTAATTTACAGTTTATTCTTCTAAGTTGCTGAGGGCCCTTGTTCCGTCCCAGGGAATATGCATAAGTACTAGGATTGTAAGTCTCAGTTAAACCACTGTGATAACACATGTATTTGGATATTTCTGGGCCACTGCCAAAGTGCTGAGCTATTAAGTAATTATAACTTCAGTGCTAATTTTTTTGTTACAAATTCTGGCTAACTACAATTGCTTTTAACATTTCAGCACTAACATTTTTAATTTCAAATAGGTTTGTATTCATTTAGATATACATACTCATTTATGTGTGTGATATACATTTCGAGATTTGTTGTTCTCAATTTGAGTGTACAATTTCTTGGTCATTTAAAATACATATTTAAGAAAAAACTATGTTTCCTTTTCATGCCTCTTTATTAATAAAAGTGTAATGAAACAGAGGATTGTCCTTGAGGTGGCCTAAATTTCATTAAAATGACACATTTAAGTGTCTAATCACCACCTGTACAAAATCTAAGATATTTCCATTTCATTATTTAAACTTCAACCCTTATTTCTTATTTTGGTGGTCTTCATGGCGAACTTCAATCACCTTAATATTTACTACAGGGACAATACAGAAGGGTATAAGATCTTCTTTGGAAAGTCTCATGGGATAAAGCCCCGAAGGGAAGAGGAGCCCAAGAAATCCTTTCATATCCTTCAAGCTCAAGAGCAGTTCATCCCAAAGGCAGGCAGGCAGACAAAAGTGCCAGGAGGCCTGCATGGATGAATAAGGAGCTCCTGGCAAAGTTCAAACATAAAAAGGAGACATACAGACGGTAGAAAAAATAACAGGTAGCCTGGGAGTAAAGCAAAGACATTACCTGAGCATGAAGTGCTAAGGTTAGGAAACCCAAAGCCCAAATAGAGTTGAATCTGATAAGGGACAAGACAGCAAGAAGGGTTTCTACAAATACATAGGTACAAGTACATAGGTGGCAAAAGGAAAAGCAGACAAAACATGGGCCCATTGCTCAATGACTTAGGGGACCTGAGGACACTGGACAGGGAAAATTTTGAGGTATTGAATTCCTTCTTTGCCTCAGTCTGTACTTGTAAGACTGTCCTTCAGAAATCCAACAACCTGGATACAAGAGAGGAAGCCTGGATCAAGGAATGTGTACCCTTGGTGGAAGAGGCTCAGATCAGGAAATACTTAAGAAAACTGATATATGTGTCCGTGGGCCCTGATGGGAAGCACCCACAAAAGCTGAGGGAGCTGGCAGATATAATCACAAGGTCATTGCTAATAAACTTTAATTGATCACGATGATTAAGAGAAATGCCTGAGGACTGGAGGACAGCAAATGCCATTCCTATCTTCAAGGTGGGCAAAATGGAAGAACTGGAGAACTACAGGCTGGCCAATCTCACCTTGATCCCTGGAAGTTGTTGGAGGAGTTAATCCTGGAAACCATGGATTACAAGAATATCATCTGGAGTGGTCTGCATGGATTCACCAAGGATTAGTCCTGTTTGACCAATTTAACAAACTACCATGGCGTGACTGGCTTGGTAGATGATGGAACAACAGTGTATGTGGTCTATTTTGACATTAGCAAGGCTTTTGGAACTATCTCCTACAAGATGCATGAAAAAGATGGTGAAGTATGGGCTGGATAAAGATATAGTGATATGGATTGAAAACTGGATGAACCACCAGGCCCAGAGCGTGGTGATCAGTGCTACAAAATGAAGGATGGAAGCCTATAACTAGTGGTGTACCCCAGGGGTCAATAGTGGGTCCACGGCTGTTCAACATCTTCATTAATGATTTAGCTGATGAGGCACAGTGTGCCCTCAGCAAGTTTGCTGATGACACAAAGCTGTGCTGCTGTCCAGAGGGACCTTGACAGTTTAGGGAAATAGGCTGGGGTTAACCTCATAAAGTTTAAGAAATGCCAAGTTTTGCACCTGGGGAGGAATAACCCCAAGCACCAGTACATGCTGAGGGGCTGACCAAATATAAAGCAGCTTTGCAGAGAAGAACCTGGTGGATATCAGATTGAACGTGATCCAGTAACGTGTACCTGTGGCAAAGAAGGCAAATGTCTGGGTTGCATTAGGAGGAATTTTGCCAGCAGGTCAAAGGAGGTGATATTTCACCTCTACTCAGCACTAGTACTGAGGCCAAACCTGGAGTATTGTGTCCAGTTCTGGGTTCCCCAGTACAAGAGAGACATGGACGTACTGCAGGTATTCCAGTGAAGGGCCACTGAGATGAGTAACAGACTGGAACATCTCTCCTATAGGGAAAGTTTGAAGGAGCTGAGACTGTTCTGCCTCGAGAAGAGGAGGTTCGGGGATGATCTTATCAATGTATATAAATACCTAAAGGGAAAGTGCAAAGAGGAGACAGTGAGGTTTTTTTCAGTGGTACCCAATGGGAGGACCGAGGGAATGGGCAAACATAAACACAGTAGGTGCCATCGCAATATAAGAAAATGCTGTTTTACTGTGAGAGTGACTGAACACTGTACAGGATGTGCTGGGAGATTGTGGACTCTCTTCCATATGTAGAAATATTCAAAACTCAACTAGATACGGTCCTGGCAAACTGATTTTAGGTGTTTGTGCTTGAGCAGGGGAGCTGGACAACAAGACCACCACAGG
This sequence comes from Neomorphus geoffroyi, assembly GCA_033558235.1. Taxonomy (NCBI): domain Eukaryota; kingdom Metazoa; phylum Chordata; class Aves; order Cuculiformes; family Neomorphidae; genus Neomorphus; species Neomorphus geoffroyi. Next base: position 8,641,261 of record JAUMJM010000053.1, on the reverse strand, counting down.
TCCCTTCTAACCTTAACCATTTTGTGATTCTGTGAGCAACTTGCCTATATAAAAGATATCTACTACTGGAATATACTCTTATTTATTTATTTATATATATTTACCCAACACAGTGTTATATAATAGCATTCCCATGGAAATAAATGCAACAAAACAGAAATTTCTAATTACTAGATTACTAATTTAGTTAAACTCATTATCACACGTGTTGAATAAATTGAATTCTAATTTTTCAGAGAGTGCAATCCAGAAACAATCAAAAAAAGCTGTTTAAACTTACAAAAATTTTATCATTACCCTAGAAATTCCATTTTCATATAGTGTCTGAGAGTTTATCATCCTGAGGTATTTTTCAGCACAGAACAGATTTGAAGTTCTGTCATAACTGTGTGTTACAAATTAATGAAGAGTATCTCAGTGTAATACTAGAAAAACGCATTTATTCTTATCTTATTTCTTTTTTTTTTACATTTATTCACTGTCATTTATCTGTAATTCAAAATATTTACCTATCCCGATATACTTCATTTTTCTTCACAAATAGTAAATTCACTTTCAAATGAAATATCAAAAGCAATGATAAATAAAATTAGGTGTAAAGCATAAGTTATTGTTGCTCAGGACTCCGTAACTCTTTGGGGAACTATCATACTTTGTGTACTAGGATTTATAGATAAGCCATGAGTTCCCAATCAGGAAACTGGATTATCTCCTGCTAATTAATGAATCCTTGGATACTCTTTAATATAACATTAGAATCAAATATTATTACAGAGGTAAAACTTTACATAGACAATTCATAGCTGTCTCTTCTGTCTAGATGGTTGATCAACCTGATGTTTATCAGCATTTCTCAATTACTCTACATTCTATTAGCTAGGGAACACTTAGGCACCGTAGTGGGATTTGTCAACATGAAAAGCATGATCTGATTTGGTAAAATAAAAGTTCTTAAAAAATCCAAGGCTTGGATATTTGCACATACTTTGTAACATCATGCACCACAGTCTTTCCTTTTGAACTATTAACTCTACTTCTAATGGAAACTTTAATATGTAGGTATTTTGTAGGTGTCTAGAGTACTCTCCACTGCCTACTAGAGTATTTGGCCTGTGTCAGACTTGGAAGTTTGCAGTATGACCTGTAAAAACTGACTACAGTATGTTTTCAGCACAATTATGCCATCATTTTGACCATTTGATAATGCTCTTTATTGTCCTCTCCTGGCTTAGTTCTTCAAACATAACATAATTCTGGTCATTTTCAAAGTCATTCCCAGTCTATCCCTTCTTCCATATGTTTGTGTTAACCCTGTCTCATAACATCAGTGCTCAATATCAAATGATTCCGTATTTCATGATGACTGATATTTCTAAACAAATAGCACTGTGTTTCTATTCCAGTTTAGAAAAAGTTCTTCTTGGAAATATTTTTTCTAAAAGTTTGTCTCTAGTCAAATATGTCCTTTATTAAAACTCTCGTTTGTTGCGATATCTACAAATATGTGAGGACAGCTGCTGAGACCTCTAAGTAGATAGGCAATACCACATCATTGGTTTCTCTTGAGGATTTGTATCTATATGATATTGATTATATTGTTAAGATTTGGAAAACCTTTATATTAAGATTTGGAAAAATCTTTTTATTCTGCATATATACCATTTCTCACATAGTAAGATATTGATTCATCATTGCTTTTTTATGAAAATGGTATTAAGGCTCATTACCAATACAGGCCTTCCAATGGTTTTTTGAGTTTCACATTAATATATTCTATGCATGCTGCTCCATTTTTCTCTCTTTTTATGCAAAAGCCAAACATACCATGTAGATATTTTCAATATCATTCTATTTTAAATTTCTGGACTTTAGTTTTACTTGTTTATTCCACAAATACAACAGAGGAGTCAAATTAACATTTGGAGTCTGCCTGAGAAAACATTTAAATGTTTGGACTTTCAGTAAGTTATTCATTGATTTTCAACTGTTTGAACTTTGTTTAAGTAGTTTAACCCCTCTGTGAAAAAAGTTAACAGTATGTCCTTGATGCCATTAAGAAAAACAAATGTTGAAGGGCAAAAACATGAAGTTATGCAAAAATCAATTCTTCTCAGGACAAGTAAATTTAGGGGTGCTTAACTCCTGGTATAAATAAAGTCTGGACCTATAAAGGTCCAATAAGGTGGACCAATAAAGGTGGACGTCTAAATAGGTAATGAAGATTGACCCTGTTAACAGGAAGCAACAAGAGCAAGGCTGCTCCATGAAGAAAGCCATGAACCAGGATCCAAGGGTAACCCCAGTGCAGACACTGCATCACATTTCCAGTCACAAGTGGTGTTCCCTGAGGTTCAGTGGTGAGTCCAGTCCTGTTCAATAACTTTATCAACAATCTGTATGAAGGCATCGAGTGCACCCTCAGCAAGTTTGCAGATGACACCAAGCTGGGTGCAAGTGTGGATCAGCTTGAAAGAAGGGAGGCTCTGCAGAGGGATCTGGACAGGCTGGATTGATGGGCTGAGACCAACGGGAAGAGGTTCAACAAGGCCAAGTGCCGAGTCCTCTATTTGGGTCACAACAACCCCATGCAGCGTTACAGGCTTGGGGAGGAGTGGCTGGAGAGCTGCCTGGCAGAGAAGGACCTGGGGCTGTTGGTTGGCAGTGGCTGAACATGAGCCAGCAGTGTGGCCAGGAGGGCCAATGGCATCTTGGCCTGTATGAGACATAGCGTGGCCAGCAGGAGCAGGGAGGTGATTGTGGCCCTGTGCTTGGCACTGGTGAGGCCGCACCTCGAGTGCTGTGTTCAGTTTTGGGCCCCTCACTACAAGAAGGACATTGAGGGGCTGGAGCGCGTCCAGAGAAGGGCAATGAGGTTGGTGAGGGGGCTGGAGAAGAAGCCCTATGAGGAAGGGACTGGGGGAACTGGGGTTGTTTAGCTTGGAGAAGAGGAGGCTGACGGGAGACCTCATCACTGTCTACAACTGCCTGAAAAGAGGTTGTGATGGGGTGGGTGCTGGCCTTTTCTCCCAAGTGACAAGTGATAGGATGAGAGGAAATGGCTTCAAGTTGCACCAGAGGATGTTTAGACTAGATGACTTTCTTCACTGAAAGGATGGTCAGGGATTGGAACAGGTTGTCCAGGGAGGTGGTGGAGTCGCCATCCCTGGAGGTGTTTAAAAGATGGGTAGATGAGTTTCTTAGGGATGTGGTTGGACTCACTGATCTGAGAGGTCTCTTCCAACCTTATGATTCTATGATTCTATGATCACTAAGCAAGGCACAGTTTTGCAGTATTAAACAGAGCAGGCTGAGCCAGGGGCTGGTAACAGACCCTCACAATCTACTGGCATCACAAGCAATGGACTAGGTCCAAGGTCCATCCACGGAAGCATCTTAGAAGCAGCAGAAGACAGGACAAGAGGTGGAATGGAGACAAGGCTACAATGTACACACAAGCAGTACATCTGAAGAGAAAAATTACTTACTATGTGGGCTGAGGTCCAACCCTGAGACAGGACCAGAGGATGTATGGGAAACAGACAGATCTGGAGAATAACTCAGGACAGATCTGGATGCGTAGAGCTCAGCTGAGCTTAAATGGGGTGCATTGGACAATGTGTAGAGTGCCTAAAAATATCCCAGCTGGGGCTCCTCAGGGAATTAAGGCCTATTAGTATTATCAGAGCCCTGGTATCTATCTTAGCAGGTTCACCTGAAATAATGAAATTATTATTTCTGCTGCACAAAGGAAGGCAACTGTATTCAACTGGTTTGTTCAAACATCCTCTCTGCATTTGATATACCTACTTCCACTTCTGTTCCTATGGTTCCTGTTTTATCAGCGTAAGGCCAGCCTGCAAGCACAGCTTATATCTGCTCCCACTTCTCCACCAGAAAACAGGGCTGGACTGGGCTAGGCTGGGCATGCAGCTCAGGGCATTGGGGAATGCATCCTCTGTAGGAGCCTCTCTTAGGGAAGAGTACTTATCCTTGGCACCCTGTGTCAATGCAGCCTGCCTGTCAGACGCATAGTGTAATTTCGTGGAGAGAGATGAGCTAGGCTCTTGGCAATTTACAGCTGAAGACTTTCTCTGATTTAAAACTCTTTCAGAGAAGCTAAACTGTGGAAGTTGTCTAAGACAACATCAGACAAATCAAGCTGGAATAAGGTTCACAGGTTCACAGAAAAGTTTATCCAAAGTAAAAAAAAAAAAAAAAGGAAAGAAATTTTTAACTAATGTGATTTCTTATACAGAAAAGACCTTGAATAAAAGGAAGAAATTACAAGCGTGTAAAACATAGTTGAGAAATGGAAATTTCAGTTAAGTTCACTAAGGTCATATCTGAACCATCTGTCTTGTGTTTTCACAACAGCATTTTCTGCAAAGCAAGCAGAAATAGTACTCAGGCTGATTCCTTTCTTATCTAACACAATAACTTATTTTGTTTAGAAGGCAAAAATATTATACCACTTATTTTTAGGTATCTGACTTGAACACCTTATATACATAGTGGACAATAAGGTAGTGGTGTTGTGAAGACAACCTTCAAACATATCATGACTCTTTTGAATAGTAGTTGAACTGTAAAAAATATTGTATTTCTTTTCAACAGTACTTCATTAAGATTACTTTAAGTAGAATTTAAAATCCCTTGTTTTTCATCTGATTCAGTGTTATTTCCTCAAGTAAAGAGTTTTAGTAAAATAAAAAATAGTCTCAGATATACAATCTTCTTTTTTTTTTTTTTAAATTGTGGCTGTTTTCTCTGCCTTTTAATTATCAAATTTTATATTCCATTATGCCTATTAAAAAAAAGTTGGTGTAAATAGTTGTCTGGTTAAGCCCCAGCCCAGCCAATTTCAGCCACTAAAACAAAGCAGTTGGGATCCCAAAAACACAGGCAAGGTCTTCACTGGACATCAGCCATCAAAGAAGAAGAATAAAAGCAAGACTCTCATGACCTCTCAGATTTATACCAAGTACAATGTATGTGGGATGGAATATTCTGTTGGTCAGTTTGGAAGCACTTGTCCTGTCTACTCCTCCGTGCAGTTGTGACCCTTGTTCGTCTTTGACTTACGGCTCTTCATTAGTTGGAGCCTTGGTTACTTAAGTATAAGCATTGGGCTTTCTGCATACCAATACCCCATGTTATTACTTCTAGAGAGAAAAACTGTCTGAAAAAATGCAGTTAACTTCCAGAAAATGAAGTTACTTAGAAGCAGCTTAGCTGAAGTTAGAAAATTGATTGTACTTTCGCTCAAACCACAACAACATTATGTAAACAAAACTTTATTTTTTGGTATTTTTGTGTGTGTGTTTAACTCTGACAGAGATTTTAAAAGTAATGATGGCAATTTACACAATGGATGCATTAAAATGCAGATACTTATATATGATGTGTATTACATTGACAAAATCAACTTTCAAATAAATCTCAGTTTTATTCTAACGGCTGGATATTATATATGAGAATTATATGAAGGTAAACCTGTTCTGACATCAAAATAAAAAAAAAAGTTTTGTGGATATTCGACAAAATCTAAAAATAGTTCAATTATTTCAGATAAAATGTAAATTAAGCTCTTTTGTCAACACAAAAGAAACAACCAAAACTTGAACCACTGAAAGACGCAAACCTTCAATCTAGACATCTTAAAGAGTTGTTGGTACTTTTGAAATGAAGGAATAGTCAACAAGGCTTCATCATTTTATTTATGAAAAATAATGTTTTTAATTGTCTTTGCTCTCCACTTATATTTACCTGAGGACTTCTGAACGTCTCCACTGGCTGAAGTGGTGTGATTTTTTAAAACATAATAACTTACATCTGGTGGAGAACTAGATATCTTTATCATCTTTTTAGCACGCATTCATTCCAGGTACTTAGACTCTTCTGAAGCCTTTTGTGTTCCTACAGAATAATCTGTCTCTATCATCAACAAGCCTATAGAAAATGTTGCTGTTAAACATCAGGCCATGCAATTTGCAAGAGTAACAGATTTTTCTAAGCAGCTGTAAATATTTCTGATACATTTTAAGAACACTGCAATATTATACGGCACGTAAAAACACATTGTAGAATTAATAGAAGCGCAAGTAGCTCATGATCAGTTTTAACATTCTCTTTGTACTTCAGGACTTGGTGATATGATCTTGTAAATTGTTTAGGAATTCAGACCCTAAGATATGATACATTAGATAACTAATTAAACATTATGTTCTACTGGTAATTATGTTTAGATATGTTGTATTAAAGTTAACCTTAAAAGCGTAAACTCAGAAAATATTTATAATAACCTACTTTGAAGTTGAAAGTAATTTGTAGCCAATTAGTGTTTTTTATCTGATGTTCAAAGAAGATTCTCATCACCCGTTTCAGAAGTGTATTTGAGATTATCTGCAAACTGAAAAACCAGCTATTCTGTAGGTGTTCATTATCTCAAATACTCAGAAAATATGGTCTCACAGTCGCTTCATAGATTCTCTGATTATGTCCAAAATAAAAATTCTTAGCTGTATATGTTAACAACACTGTAAGTTTGTCAGGAAAGAAATAGTGAACTGTATTTAATGTGTTAGCAACATTTTCAGCTGAAATATTTCAGGAAGTTTGATATCTTTCTAAATCACTCTTCAAATACTGTTACCTAGCACAACTTGTAAAGCAGTAAGTGGTTTTCACAAATATTTTCATCAGTTTCGAAAAAAGGTATTTTCAATGCTTGATAACTCAGATGAGACTGAGTGGCATGTAATTGCTTCTTTGTCAGCTAAAGCAATTTAGTTTTAATAATAGCCTCCAGCATAAAATAAGCACCTTTTTTATCAGAGCATGGATGTTTTTTCCCTGTTCTCTTTATTGACGAATGAAATTCATACACATCTAACGTGTCCACATGTAAACAGAAACAAAATACCCGGTTTTTGTTTTCTGTCTGTTTTCTGTTACACAAGTATAGCATGTATACCTCTACTGTACAGCATTAGTTTGGACATGGGATTAATTGTCTAAATTAGAAGTAAATAATATAATCTATGGAGTCTTGTGATATAGATTAATACACTAAGAAAACCTATGCTCATTGAAGCCTTGAGATAATGTGGGTTCATCATGATATCAGAAAGAAAATCCAGTTTCTCATGCCACTGGTAAGAATTCCTTAGCTCTATATTATAATATAGTTTTTTTTCTAAATTAAGATAGAAAATAAATTATCTATTTTTGAATCCTTTCTAGTATTTACAGAATCATTTTGTTTCACATCACACAGAATAGGAGAATGGCTTTGACATCTTTCTCACCTTTTCTACGTACAATCCAATTTTGTCACTACTCCTCAACACAGCTAAAGCTCCAACATTCATTCCATGTCCTAAATTCCTTTGGCCTTCATTATTTCACCTCCGTCTCAGGATTCCCCATATGTTGCACCATTTTATGTAGTCCAGTCAAAACATGACCATAGGATTAATCTTTTGATCAGGCATCATTTCTATTTTAAACTCTTACTCAAGAGCACATGTTGCCCAGCATATATTATTTTTTGTTACTTTTTGGAAATATTCCTCAGTTGACAACTGTCCTCTGTGTCTTCGCTCTTTTCTCTTATTTCCTACCATCCCATCAGGATGGTCAACCGGAATGGTTAATTTATGGTACTGTTGTAAAACCTTTGCTGTTGTCTCTGCTATTGCCCATTTCATCCCCTAAGAACTATTTTCTTAAGGCAGAACACAAGATATCCTATATTGCATTAGATACTAACATTTAGATACTGACATTTAGCTATTGACATTACTGACTTTCCCACTAAATGCTCAGTTTTGAAGTATAGATCTATAGTCAGATGCCTACATGTAATTGACTCATTTTCCTGCTGAATGCCAAACTCGATTTCTCATCCCAAAATGAAAAGAAAATCAAAAAAGATGGATATGAACAGGTCACAAGAACTTATAGTTGTAGCTGCCATAGTCATGTCTTAAAATTATCCAATTCAGGATACCTTTGTTGTCTTAGATTCAAGAGTAGAACAAAGCCGCGTTCACCAATCTTGGATACCATGGGTGAATGAGGATGATCTTGTTCTCGTTCTGGATCTGAACTAGAAAACATAATGAAAGTAAAATAATTAAGTCAGATCAGAAAGAGTGCACATAGTGTTGTTACCTTATCAGCACTTCAAATAAACTACATAAAATAGAACAGAATAAACTTTGAAAGGCTCAATATTTTGACCAGTCCTGAACATCTCTGTTCCTCCCTGGTGCTGCAGGACACTAATCAGCACTCAGCAGTTGCTGCTAGCAGATAGAATTTTAGTTACCGAGATAGGTGAATACTCTCTGGTCTCTGCTTGTGTCTCCCATTTTTCATCTAGATTTCATGAAGTCTGGAAAATGCAGAACATGTTTAGAAAGAGGAAAAAAAACTTAATAGGAGCCAGTCTGACATAAGTTTATGTGTGGAACAGAACCTCAGCGCTGTTACAGGCTTCTGCAATGAAGACCTTTTGTATCTAGCAGCTTCACAAAATCCAGGCTTTAAGAGCTGACTGTCTTGATTCATAAGATTGCATGAGACGGAATGTATGCATGCTGCAGATAAGAAACCAAATATTTTCCTCAGTGCAAATATTTCATTTTGGTTTTATCTTCTTCTGTGAGGTTCACTGAAAGCTCTGCATGCTTTGTACACTGCTGATCGGTGATAAGAAGAGAATGTATGATTTAGCTCTATATTCCTGTGGCTGGAAATAGCTTTTCCTGTTACAAATCAAAGTAAACCCTATTGTAGATAACAAATCTACATTTCATTATACTTCCTATCTTTGCTGTTAATTATTTTGTTTCTGCTCATCTGTATTTTGCCTCATTAAACATTCTTCAATGACTCAATTGTCCTCCTCCTTTCTCTTATGTGGAAAAAGAGAAATATCCAGTATTATAGCACTTATAACTTTCTGCAGAACATAAGCTGAACTCTATTGTAACACATAAATGTCTGTAAATTAGTTTTGGCCTGATTTCCACATGCAATGATACTTTACCATTCTTTTTCAAAGGAAGCAGTGAGTGAAATGAAAGAAAATGATTGACACAACTGAACAAAAATTGCCTGAATATTGTAATTTTGTATAATGGAAAAAAGCTCCAGGATTATGCACACCCTCAGTAGGAGAGCTTTCTATTTTCCTGATTGTCATGCTTCCAACATTGCCTGTCAAAATGGACTATCTTGAAACCAATGAAGGAGAAAAATTCATGACACGCAGGATGTCCATCAGAATCCATGTGTACTCAGTACACCTTCACCAGTTGGGTCAGCATTCAGACTGTGTCAATCTCAGTCTTTTTTTCATTTCAAATATTCCTCTATGATTTAAATACATCACAGTATATTTGTCTTTTTATTTTTTTAAATCTAAAATTTCAGGAGAAACATGTTCTCTTCATATGAAAGAGTGCTTAGACAGACCCTGTTGGAATGGAGGAACCTGTGAAGAGGATATAAATGGCTTCAAATGCAATTGTCCATTTGGTAAGGCTTTTTTTATTTTTTTATACAATTCCTAGCTTTGCATAGTGTGAGTTCTACATTGGTTACTTGGGTGCTATAAAAACTTGTGTGGTAAAAATATTTTACTTGCATTCTGAAAGGTATGGAACTGGTTATTTAGACTAATAAAAAGGAAGTTTATTTTCATTAGCTGTTGATGATTTGCTGATGACTAATTTTTATGAATAATAGAAATATTTGGATTTAAAAGTGTTTGTAGTACTGAAACATATTTCTTTCAAAAAAGTGTAGATTTGGGGCAGCAAAACCTGTTTAAATTGGGCAAACATCTAAAATCTTAACCTTTTTAACTTTGAAATTCTGTTCTATTGGCCACATTACTCACAACTAAAAGAACTGAACATTGCTTTAAAGTATGTACAATCTCAGTTTTGTTGCCATAGCATGTGGACTTTGTGCCATCTGAAGTGCCTTTAATTATCCAAGATATTGTATGAGGCTGGAATATGTGATACAGGATATAATTGACATCCAAGATGGATCAGGCTAGGTGACAGAGGAGCCAAGCACACACTGTAAAAACACTCAGCAAAAATAAGACAGAAAGAAATATAATGTTGAAGATTTTGCTTTTCTAATTATATATATACACTGAATTTTGCATATTAATGTATGTTCACTAAAAAAACACAGAAAAGAGCAGGTTAAAAATTCCTGACCTTAGAAATCCTTTGACCAGTATCAGCAGACTTTCTCCATTTTTTTAATAATCATTGTAGCCAAAGGACGTTGGGGTAGAGATTTAGCAACCAATAAGTTCATTTGTGAGTATGGATAAGAAATTATTGATAAATTCTATAAAAGTTTTTGAGTTTGACATATGCCTTTATAAGCTTATTGTTACCATGGAAAATAAGGTCTCAAAAGTTATTTTTATATGGTCATGTTCTAAGAAGGCTTACAGTGTTTAGAAGAGAAACTGATAATGGTCAGTAAAACCTGCAAATGTCAGAATGCTGAAACCTAAGTGTCTAACCAACTCACTCAAGCAAATCAACCGATTTTAAGAGGACTTTAATGGTTTAATATACTTAATATGAAGAGATCCTTTAAGGGTGTTATCCTGGTTGAGCTGGGAACCAGACAATATTGGTTTATATCTTCAAAAGTAAGATGATATTTTCATGTTTGTTGCTTCATTGGGACAAATGTAGGCATGTGTTCAAGAGCTTTCATGAATAAGGGCTGTAGCTAAACATTAACACAGACATTACCTCTTTTGCAACTGAAAATCTCAGTTTTGATGCACTGCTTTGCTATCCCATGTTTAACTTCCATTGGTGTTCATTAACAATATTACATACAGTGGATTTTAGATAAAAGCATCCTGCACTTCCATTCACAAGTCTGAAAGATGTCTTTCACACAGCAGAATGCATTTCAGTGATATGAAAGAAAATTGTTGTGATATTGTCTTAGTAGGTGGTTTGTGTCTATTTTTTTAAAGAGAAGTCAGTCATTCTATAGACAGGTCTTATCCAAATAATTGTTATTGTTACTCTTCAGGGTGTGTGCGCATGCATGGTTTGAGTGTCTGTGTTGTGCCTCTGAGGTTAAACCAGGTATTCATCCAGAACAATGAAGTTTGTGTGATGGAAATATACACACCAGAACCTCAGTGTCGTTCTACTGACTCTGCTGAAATGCTGCGTATATCAGTGGTACTTTATCATCATCAGTCAAGAGATCACTCATAGTGAATCAATCAGAGGCTATCTGTAGAAATGATCATTTATTTTTGAAAAGAGTTAAGACTTTCAGTATTACTATTTGGAGCTACATTATTAATATAATGGCAAGCTGAATTAGAGAGGGGGAAAATTGTGTAGTGATATGCATACTTAACAATGAGCTGAAAAGAGGAGAATTTTAATCTAAATGTGATAAGGTTCCCTTTGTGCCCTTGGGTAGATTAATTAATATCCCAGTTCATATTCTCTAGGTGAAAACGTAGATAAACAAATGTAACCATCTCACAGAGATATTGTAATGATTAAATAGATAATGACTGCAAATTGCCTGAAAACAAAAGTCCCTATGTTACTGGAATTTTTTACTGCTAGCCTGGTCCAAACAAGAGCATCTCTTCAAAAGGTAAGATAGCTAACTGTAGCTAATCCCTGAGTGAAAATAGGCAGTTTATGCTTTCAGACTTTCATTGACAACCAGTGTCATACTGGATTTCTGAAAAAAAATCCCCCAAAATATGTTTTGCTTTTCAGAGGATCTGTAGTTGCTGGCTTTTAGCAAGAAACAAAGGGTCAATAAATAAATAATAAAAACATTGAATATATCATATGCATTCACTAACAAAATACAAGGGAGAAAAGAGAATTTAGATATGGCTTAATGATCGAGTTCTTATAAATGAAATTATTTGTATCTGCAACCACATTTACTACTAGACCACCATTAACTTGTTTTTCATTTCCCATTTTTCTTTGGAATACATTTTTATTCATAACATAGGTGGCTGATATCATTCCACTTTTCTGTTTTGCCTACACTTGTTTGAAACAGTCTCTGGCTGCATCTTATTTTTAGGTGCATGGTGATGTCTTCCCAAAGTAGACCTTTCAATATAATCAAATGTGCTACAAATAATGAACCTTAAACACTTTCCTTTTTATGCAGCAGTTCTTTTTTGTTTTTATTATTTTACAGGTAATTGTAACTTTATTTATGTAGATACAGCTTAAGACATATTTTCTGAGCAAGAAGTATGTCAGTAGCACCTCTGCCATGTCAAAAGAGAGCAGCACTATTTTTTAACTTTGACTGAAAATTTTCAAGGCAATCATAGTTAGGAGTTAATGGATTTTTTCCTCAAATTATATTATAACAGTAATGCCATTTATTTGAAGATATGAAAGCATAAGTTATCTTGAAATACAATGTAGAAGGAAAAGAATGAATTTCCTTTTAGTTTTCCCTTTAAAACTCTCGATGCTAAGCTAAGATATATCTGAGGGGATTCCTGAGGAGTTTTGTATTAGAAGCAGGTGAAGATGGCTTAATGTGTGATCTTGGCATGGCTTAATAATGAAGAGATGCTGCATAAATAGTAAACCCATGTGCTTTGAAATGAGTTTTGTATCTTTTGTCTTATATGGGTTTTTAATGCAAAGTGGGTGCAATAGTAGGAATTTTTATTTTTAAGGTATATATGTTTGCAAAAGCTCACGTGATTACACGATATATAGTGTTGTATCTGAACATGGAAAACTGCCTCGACGAGAATGTGAACGTGATGGATGAAAGACTGGATTATTTACTGTACTGTGTGGGGTAGACAATTGGTTAGATCTGAAATAAAAAAGCTGATGAGCCTGATTAACAAACAAGGTTTCTTAACCTGACATGACAGCTGTGCTAATAGTTACACTGCTTGACTAAAAAAAAAATACTTTCCTTTTAAGCATTTTGGTTTGTTTTTTATTAGATTTTTTTGCATGTTTTTTAATTTCCCTGTGCTATAGTCTAGTTTTCTATCACAACATAAGAACCCCATCCATCAAAAGGTATGGCTTGCTGTAAGTAATAAACTCCTTTTGACATAGAGTACAATTTTTGTGTATCTCAAGATAAGAAATAGGATAAAAAGTAACATGAAACAGAGAAAGTGGAATTGGACAATGTCTTTAAATATTGTGTGGCAGCATTACATAGTTCCTTTTCCATCCATGTAGACGACACGCATGGCTTTCAGGCAAGCACCGTAACCATCTTTTGAAAGTGACAGGAAAGTTGTTTTATAATAATACGACTTGAGTGACTAGTTACTGTTAGTATGACAGCCCGTATATTCTGATGACCTTATACAGGAGATTTTACAAGCATTGCATTTGACCTTCAACATTTTAGACAACAGTATTTCCATTTAGCTGACGAACAGTATTGATTGATCATGGTGTATGCTAATCAGCAGTGAATTTTCTCAAACAAATTATTTATTTTTTTATAGTGCTAAGACTGCATCCTTTTAAAGGGCTTTCTTTCAGGCATAAAATATTCCTTCTGAACACCATTTATCTATCTATGTATTTCTATCTATATATCTATACCTTTCTAAAAGATATATATTTCTATATCTATACCTTTCTAAAACAGTAGCTTCTGAAGAAGTGATCTCTACTTTCCATATGGTCCATACGGACCACTGTGGACAGACCGAATGACATTGTTACTGCGTGACCTGCATCTCCAGGCACACGAGCTTCTTGTGCACAGGCAAACGTCCAGTCACGAAAGAAAGGTCATGACTTTGGAAGTTGTCATTAGATGCACACTGTAAAGGCCTAGAATAAAAAACTGAGACACACCAAATACACTGGTCAGGTTTTAGATATCTAGGACAGAGTGTTTTAGAGGATTTGTTTGTCCAAAGTGTGTTGAGTGTTCGTAGAAAGGCACTGGCAGAGGGGACTGCAAAGCGACCTCTGTAAGGAGAGGCTGGAGCTGCCCGGTACTGGGCACAGTTGGTTCCTGGCAGCTCCAATCAGTGCATTGCCACATCAGCTTAGCCTCATAATAAAGTTGGTGGCACCACAGGAAAAACATATTTAAGAAAGGAAAAAATGTGTGAGAAACAGCCCTGGAGAGCAAGATGAGAGAAAATGGAAGGAGAGGAGGTTGTCCAGGAGCCAGAGCAGAGATTCGCCTGCAACACTGTGGAGAAGACCATTATTTGACAGGTTGTCCCTATGCCGCCTGTGGAGAACAGAGGAGTAGATACCCACTCAGCCTGTTGAGGACCCCACGCCAGAGCCCGTGCACGTGCTCTGACAGAAGCCCAGGCTGAAACAGGCTCCTGACAAGGTCTGGGGCCTGTGGAGAGAGAGCCTATGCAGAAGTACTCTTTTCCAGAAGATCTGCAGCCCTGGAGAAAATCCATGCAGGAACAGGTTTATGCTGAAAGAAAGCCTGTGGGAAAGACCCACATCAGAGTAAGGAAAAAGAGTGAGGGAAACAGAAGTAGAAAGGAGCTCTTGTGGACTGACTGCAAGCTTCTTCAATATAAATATGTTACCCCAGAGGCGCTAGCATCGTTGTTGATTGGCTCAGCCTTGGCCAGCAGCAAGCCTGTCTTGGAGCCAGCTGGAACCGTCTCTATCGGACACAGGCGAAGCTTATAGCAGCTCCTCATAGAAGCCACCCATGCAGATCCCATGCTCTACCAAAACCTTGACACACCACCCCAGTATGGAGGGGGAGAGAGAAAGTGGCTGCCTGGGGGTCTGGCAGTCATTCAGGATGAACCCACCACACATCCACAGGCACAAACCTTTGCAATCAAGAGATTTATAACAAAAAAAATAAAAATAAAAATAGGAACTTCAAGTATTTTAACCTCTTCAAGTATGCCTTGTACCTAAGGACAAAGTTTGTAGAAAGTAAGAGCTCAAGTATTTAAATCCAGGTTAAACAGTAGCACAGTTAACATGAGGAATTCTATTTAAGATTCTTGAAATATGGTGAAAGCACCATAACAATAAGCCCTACAAGCAGAAGGGAAAGGCCTTAGGCCAACTTTCAGCTCTGTACTTTAAGAGAGGGAAGTGTTACACCTACGGCAAAAGATATGCCTGGAAGAAGGCACTGGAAAAACAAGGAATTCCAGGGAGTCTGAAATCTGTGTTTCAGCACAGCAAGAAATCTTGCATTTTTAAATATATTCTGGAAAGTTGTTTCCATCAATTCTATAGGAAGAAACTCCTGCCTCTTTCATTGTCATGGAGGAAAGCTCCAGCCAGAACCAAAAGTACTAAGGAAAACGTGACAGGCACTAGCAGTACGTCTCTTGCTCCATCACTCGCTGTCGCCATTTGATCTCTTTCATCACCAGCATAAGGACTGATCAGTATGGATTAATTAGTAGTCCAAATTTAGTATAATGAAAGAACAACATAATGCCATGTTTGGTGATAATTAATATTTAGAAATACGTATTTGAGGCAGGCATGCTCATACAGACTGGTTAAACTTCTGGTTTTTGCAGGCAGGCTAGTTAGCAAGATTTTTTATTTTTATTTTTTTACTTTTTCACTGGAGTGTTCCTTTTCTGATTAACCTGTCACTTATTTTACATCTAATTTAAATATATATACTTTTTTTACTTTTATAGATGAGTTCTGTTAGTTGATTTTTTCAGTTCATGTGTTATATTCATATAGAATAAATAATTTCATATTTCAATAATTTTATATTCAAAAACATTTCATATTTGAGGTGACGGTTTGTACATATTTTTTTCCTTTACTTCGCTGTAGGTAAAACATTGTCTAGAATGTCATTATAGTCTTTTAGAGAGGGAGTGACTAGCTCTTTTACTCACCTTTCTTTTTTAATCTTTCAACTAGATGAGTGTAGGAGTAAAATGGAAGTTTTCATTTTTGTGTTTCAATATAGATGAATATGTCATTAGTCATTGCTTTGCATCTTGTTTTGAGGAAAATAAAATCATGACTGACTTGAGCAAGATAAATGTATTAAGATAACATAAAGACTAAGCAGCAGCTAAATAAAACTGTAGCAACAAAAAGATTATTAACCCAACTGTTTCCATGACAACCTCCCTTCCTGGAGATTCAAAAATCATTTCTGCATCACTCCTGTGCTACTCAACAGTTTTCATTGTAGTTATATCAATAGATGGATAGTTCTGTTTTATCCTTATAAAACAATCAGGTAAAATACATGATAGAAGACATTTCTTTATTTGTATTATAATAACATCCATGATGGCTGATGCATATTAGAAACAATTATAGAATGTGCTTTATGTGTATGTTTTGTTTTGTTTTAATTCACAGAGTTTTCTTCTCCCTTATTCTCATTATACTTTTAGGGTTCCCAAAAGGGATCATCTACATTAATAAAGCACATTATTTTGCTTCCATCCACTGACTGGATCTGAAAAGGACAAATGAAAAATGTATATGTATTATAAGTAAATGTCAATCATCAAAGAAATAACATGAGGGAAGTTTTTTTGCATCAGGACAATGAGGGCAGGATTGCAGTCCCTATATGACAGTGCAAATAAGCTGTAATAAAGCACCATTAAAATGTTCAACAAGACGAAACCTCACAAAAGCTACCACAGAATTTTATTAAGTTCAACATAATTGGCAGACCTTTTAGAAGAATAGCTCATGATTGAAATAGTAAAGCTATTGCTGGAATAATTGAAGCACATTGCCAATGTTTGAGGCAGACTGTACGCTACCTGTGTATAGAATTCCTCCCACAATTGAAAATAAAAATTTAAACTAATTAATAGCATAGTTTTGCTGTAGTCAAATTACAGTTTAGGCTGCTCACATTACTTATCAGTTGTTACCTCCAGCCTTAATAGGTAGTCCTAAAGGTTCTCAGGCCAACCAGCACCACAAATGCCTTAGATCAGATTCATACAGTTCATTTAAATTACAATAATACAATAGTGATGCAGGTAGCAATAAAATAAAGGCTATCAGTGATGAAGAAAAGAATACCTGCAAAACTCACTGGGGTTTCCTAGAACATTATGTACCCTAACTAGGGGCAACTCTACCCATGTTACTTGTTATGCTCAGATGATTGTCTACATAATTTAATTGGTTAAGGTTAATTGATTTTTTCCACAAAAAAACCCCAACTTTAATTTTAGAATTAGTTATGTCGACTACCCTTCATTACGTATTTTCCTAAATAACTTGTACATCTTAGACTACCTGTTTATGTACCATCTGCCTCCATGTGTTCTTATTTGATTGCAGACTGACTTTTTAAAAGAAAGTATTTTACTGATGTTTTTCCAAAATAAGGTTCAATATAGCCTTAAAACTTTCTTGGTTAAATCTATATTTTCGGTTCAGGATTTGTAGTTTTCTTATGAACCCTAGTTACATATCAATAATAAAAACATATTTGTACATACACAAATTTGTTTGTAAAATATATATAAAATATCTTTCTAACTACCAGTTATTAATACCTGCTTATGAGTGCTAATGTAAGTAATAAAACTTATTTATGGAAATGTATTTGATTTCACAGGCAAAGCCACAGGTTCATGAAAAAGGTCTGCATGTATTTGCTCAGGGAAATAATTAAAATAAGAGTACACTGACTTTAATCTTTTCTATAGGTGATGATTTTTTTCTCACTGAAAGCAGCTTGATGAGATGTTTCTTTCACTAACTTCTACATAGATGTATTTACTTAACCTGCCCGTAGTTTTCTTCTATCTTCCTTATTTTTTTAATTGAATGAAAAATATATTTCTGTGTGCTGGAGCCTAGATAATGAACCATGCTGTGCTTCATGGGAATATGTCATCACTCTGCAACATTTCTACGCCTTCTTTTATTATAATGCTTATATTCCTGTAGCCCTGCCACATTTTTTATTTCTTAACTATCTATCACATGAAATTGGTAACATGGTTGGGAAAAGATACTTAATATCCCCATAGACCAACCTAGAATGGCAAATTTGTCATTGTTGGCCATTGTCGTACAATGAAAAATTAATCCTTTGCAGGTAGCAGTGCAGTATGTATTCTTGGACTTACAGTCTCTCATCATGACTGGACATGGTTATTCTTTCCAGCCTATTTTGGCTAAATATTTCCTTTTCCAAAATGAAATCGGCTCTTTGGGTATTCTTTCTCCTTACCAGGCAGGAATCCAATGCATAACCCAAGTAGTCCCTGAGAGGACTCAGTACCTTGCTTCTCAAGCTTACAGCTCCGCCTGTGCCAGTTGTGTCATCTGGAACTCCAGAGAACAAAAAGCATGCTTCTGGCAGCTGGATGGAAAGACTGTGTATCAGCTAACAGAGAAACAGAGCTCAGCACAGATTGCGTATAATCACAAAAGAATTATTCAGTTTTTCTAACTAGGGTTTAGTTAAAAAGTGCTGCTCTTTGGTCTTCTTGGCCCAATTCAAATTTCTTTTTCCAAGCAAGTCCATTTAACTTCTTTCTCATGGAATTAACTTCCCTGACACCCAGACTAGGCCTTTAGATTGTTTTCTATCTGTACTGGTTTTGGCTGGGATGGAGGTAATGTTCTTCATAGCACCTCATACGGTACAGTGTTTTACATTTGTGACCAAAACAGTGTCAATAACATACCAGTGTTTTAGATATTGCTAAACAGTGTCTGTACAGCACCAAGAAAAGAGACTGGGAGGGGACATAGCCAGGAAAGGTGACCCCAACTGACCAAAGGGATATCCCATAGCATATGAAAATCTGCTTGGCCATAAAAGCTGCGGAGACAAAGGAGGAACGGAGGGTGTTTGAAGTTACAGCATTTGTATTCTCAAGTTATCATTATATGTGATGAAGCCTTGCTTTCCTGGAGATGGCTAAACACCTGCCTACTGGTGAGAAGTAGTGAATGAGTTCCTTGGTTTTCTTTGCTTTCATGAGTAGTAGGTTTTCTTTACCTATTAAATCGTCTTTGTCTCAACCCAACAGTTTTTCTTGCTTTTGCCCTTCCAATTCTTCCCCACATCCCACTGTGAGGGAGTCAGTGAGTGACTGTGTGGGACTCTGGAGTTAATCCACTGGGTTAAACAACTGGGGTTGTCCAGTGGGGTTAACCAACTATAAGACCATATTTTTTCCTCTCTGTTTTCATTCATGAAAATGAGATGGAATGATATATTAAAGATAATTTAAAAACAGTAATAGATTATCATTGGTCAACGTACATTTTAGTTAAACAGATATGTTACATATTCTTGTATGCTTTCAGGTAAAATTAGCTCAGCTAATTGCCTAGTTCCATAAGCAAGAAAAATAGCTAATCCCAGCAGTCATTTCCATTCTTCAGGTGTATGTAGGAAGCTACCAGTGAATCATTCTTTCTTTCACTCACTTTTGTCTTTCTAGTTACATTTTTACTTCAATTATTCAATCTTACAACACAAATTATATCCTCAAGCCTTGATGTCAACAAATTTTCTGGTACAGGGTACATGCAATAGAATGGCATGTTGAGTGTGGTACGACATAAACTGGACAGAATGACAACTGTTTCACTTTCCATGACTTGTTACTTTGCTGAATTGGATTTAATATTTTTCTGCCATAATTCACTGCAGAATCATATCTAATTTGCCAACCATGGTCACCCACAGCCTCCACTGAGAGAATGAGTCTGTCTCTTGAAGTTTCTCCTGTTTCCAGAGTGTCACATCCATTTCATTCCTGTAGACCATTGCTGTAATACAAGGGTGTTGAGTACTCTTCAGAGTGACTGGACGATTACTTTTATTTATTATGACTCTTTCCTATTAAATGAGTTATAATTTATGAGTTACATTTATTACTATGTCTTTGAGATATAAAACCCAATAAATTTAAGGATGGCCTATCTTAGGCAAATTGGACATTAAGAAATACTTCAAAATATATAGCTTTTCTTTAATATCAATCCCTTATATGCCTGAATTTTCTTCTCTAAAATTTATGTAAGGTTTTGTCCAAATCATCCTCAATTTCTACTAGATTCAACATAGCATCTCCCTCACTTTCTCATTCTTTCTCACAAGATTTAATGTATCAAATCCAGTGCAATGTTACTTTAAGTAAATAAACTACAATTTAAGTCCTTTTTTTTTTTTTTTTATAGATCTATATGTGCACTAAAAGCTGTCTTCTTAACCAGTGATAGGTCTTTTATACAGTCCTGGAGTATAGCTCAGTAGGGATGGAGATGGAAAAACTGCTAAAAATATCCAGTCTTCCTTGCTAGGTTAATTCCAGGAGTAACAATCCCCTCAGCAATGTCCAAAGTCTGAATATGAATTATTCAATTGAAGTTGCCATAAAAAAATATTGTAGCAAAGCATGACTATAATCATGTTCATTCAACACCTAGACATTTATGTTACTGATGGCTTCTTCTAATGTTTTGTTTTGCTTTATTTTGCTTATTTCGTTTGTTTTGTTTTCTCCTGATGCTCATTAATAACTGCTTCTTTCCACAATCTACAGTCATGGTGCAAAACCACAACAAAATGCATAAATACATTTACAACCCTTTATTCACCATGAATAAAAGTAAATTTGGGATTGAGGAGGGGGGCAGCATTTTTTGTTAATTCACAATCTGTGAACTTTGTCCTGGCAGCTTAGTTCTTTGCATAGGGACACTATTGAAATCATCCATGAATCCAAAGCGTCTGTCTGAAAGTAAAATTCTATTCTGGTCTCTTTAATTAGATACTGCATTCATATTAGGATTTATTTATCTTGGTAAAATATGGAAGTCTAAACTATCCTTGCTGTAACTGGCTCATTACTTGGGGAAGGTAATATTTGTAAAAACTTTAATGCTTGTCCTGGTTGTATATTAAATCTTTAGAATTCCCCATTAGTGGAGGCTTAAGTCTTCAAAAGACATAATTTTTTTTTCTTATCCTTATGCTTATGGTACACTTTATTTCATACCAAGAGATTTTCAATTTCTTCTTCAAAACCATCCCAAATATTTGCTATGACATACTCAGTTATCTTTGTGTGCAACATGCATTAGTCAGCTGTTAGCAAAAGCAGATCTTGTATTTTAGAAATTCTTCTTTGTAGAAAACGGCATGCTGGGATTTCATAAGCAATTCCCTTTGGCTCATATATAGCCCAATCAAAAAATATATTTCAAACGAAAGATTTGCTTATCTCCTCCCCCCTCCTTTCCATTCTGAGTCAAAAATTTTGCAATACAGTGTCTATATTCTTAGTTATTATAGTCAAAGTATTAAAAATGTGACTTGATGAGGACTGAGGCAGAAATTTAATCCTTTACACTGTAGCATCCACCAAAACCAGCCATCCAGCTCTTTTCAGCCAGTTCTGCAATTTCTAGCTCTACATCAAGCATGAGAAGTAAAACACTTGCTAGCAACTAGTTTGACTGTTTCACCTGGGATAGAGAAAGATACAGGAGTCCAATATATATATATTCACACATACCTTTAAATCTTATCTCGTCAACAGAAAGAAATTAAAACTTCTAAGGCTTGTTTCATGTAAGGTTTTAAATGTCTACCAAGTGGTGATTCAAAACTCAGTGATGCCTTTGTTTTTTCACCAATGATATAAAAGTCATTGGAAAGACTAGATGTAAAACTACACTGCAAACATGCTTTGTAACACAAATCCCATTCTTGGTTCTTAATTATCAGAATTTTGTTCTTCTCTCTCACACTTCTGGGTGTGGTTCTTTTTTAAAAAAACCCAACACGTTAGGAATGTATATTTATGAAATAGCTTTATCTTCCCACCCTTTTTGTTTGGATATAAACAACACATGTAAGATAAAGAAGCATGTGACAGATAATGTCCTGTATCATTGAGAGCTGAAAGGCTCATAGCAGTATTTACATATCTGGGTATCATGACATCCTTATTGTAGACTGCGAATTTTTTACATTTAAGATAAGATGTCTAATTTTAACCACATGAAGGCCAAAATGTCTCATAAATTCTCTGCTGCATTGGAAGAGGAAAGCTAATGTAAAGCTTTTCAGTCATTAGAAGCATTAGAACTCAACTTTCACTTGCATGAATTTTATAGAAATAGCACTTTTATATTTGTGACTTTTTTGAATTTGAAATTATTCACAGAATTTAAGGACTTTTTAATGTATTACCTAAAACACATCATTACATACATAAAAGAACACAATCACATGAAGTTTATTTTATAAACTTATCAGGATAAGTTTAATAAACTATTTAATTGCTTAAGATATTGTTTTTTAGTCTCCATTTTCTAATTTTAATTAACTACCAAATTTATAAGATAGAACTTTTTAACAGGTTAGAAAGAACAGATTTTTGTGCACATTCCCACATTTAAAACACTTTCTTTGGAAGGAGAAATTAACAGACAGGACTTTCAAGAAATAATGAGACTTGACATTTCTTAAAGAGCTTCATTAGAATTTCATGGAAAAAAATAGAATAATCTTACATTTCATGAAGATCTATACTTAATAAAAAAGATAGACTATCAGGACATGTATTAAGCTGAATACATCAGCTATCTTGTCTTTAAAAAGGCAGCTGGTTTTCAGGACATCTGAAGCAATACCATCAAAGAAATCCAATGTCTATAATGTTACTCACATTTATTAATGTGCATTGATCAGATAATTGCAATCAGTAGCTGTGCATGTGATTAATCAAATAATTATTTGTTCTATTTAATAAAACACACAGAAATCATTAGTTATACTATGTATCTCCTAATTATTCATTTTCTATGCAAGAATTAATGTATTTAAAATCATCAAAAGACCGGTCATTACCAACCAAACTTGATTATTCAGTGAAATGCACATGAGATGTTTCCAGAAGAACAATCCTAAAAGCAGTATAAAGTGTATTATAAATGACTTAATTAGGTTTCTTGAGGAAGCACCTGCTGTCACATTGAAACTGTTACCTAGACTTCTTATTCTTTACATCAGAAATACCGTATGGTTTAGCCAATTTTCAAATTAATATGACAAAAGTCAGAATGGTCTTACAGGCTTTTCACTTCTATCCTCTGAGACACTTGAAACCTATTTAACAGTCTGTTTTTCTGAAAGCATTGTTGAAAAAAATAGCCTAGAGAAAATACAGAAGTCTGTAACTATTCTACAGTATGTGCTCCCTTCCTCCCTCCTGCCCCCCCAAAATGCTACCAGCCCTAGTAATGTTAGAGTAAAGTTGCTTGGTCACAAAAGACCAAGTAACACAGTAGTGCTCCTAAGTGTTGGGAATTTTTTGCAATGTAGGTAACTGGTTTTATTGCAATATGGATTTACATAGGAATAAAATGGAATAACTGTGTCCAACACTTTCTTTCTATTTGTTGTCCACACAGAGTGAGAATCAGTGTCTCACCTTGCTGGAAACATCATCGCTGTTAGTAGACATACTGACTGCTGGATAGTATGGTTTTGTATTCTTAAGTGGCAGATTCATTGACAAAAGACGATACAGATTTAGCAAAGGTAAATTAGGTTTAACCAACTTTTCTTTCAATGGTGAAACAGCTTTCTTACTGGATGATGGGAGAGCTGTGGATGTCAGCTGTCTTGATTTCAGTAAAGTACTTGACATAGTCTCCCACAAAATCCTCGTTGACAAGCTGTTTAAGAAATGGGTTGGACAGCAGGACTACAATTGGGGTAAAACAATCTATACTACTGAGTTGAGAGGATAGTGGGTTTGAATTCAAATTAGCACCCATTCATGGGTGGGTTTGCTCAGGGTTTGACACTTTCTTGATTATCTGGATGATAGGACTGAATGCACCATCACCAGGTCTCTGCATTGCACCAAAATGGGTGGAGAAGTAGACAACCTCTAGCGTATAGTGAGCACATATAGTGGTTACTCAGCTCTACTTAGCAGTCTTTAGGCAGCACCTGGAGTACTGTATCCAATTATGTTCCTTGCAGCTGAAAAGAGGCAAAGCAGAGTTGGAGAGTGTCCCACATAGGTCCTCAAAATGATCAGTGAGTTGAGGAACTGGACAAATGAAGAAAGGTTGAAGGAATTGAGTCTTTTCATCTTAGAGGAGAGATATCTCCAGAAAGATCTAGCCAGAGTTTTCTAATACCTAAAAGACAGTTACAAAGACCATCAGGGTTCTCTCCTCACAAGGATGCCCAGTGACAAAAGAGGCAATGGGCATAGTAGCTTCAGGAAAAATTCTGCCTGGATTCAAGAAAAGAACTCTTCACTATCACAACTAACATTGGAATAAATTGTCCAGAGAAGTGGTGAAATGTTCCTTTGTCGCAGCGCGAGAATCGACGCGGCACGAGTCCCGGACGGTGGTGGAAGAATGCGGCCAACTCAATATGAGTGATAAGCAAGCTTCAAGTTTATTGATGTGACACAGCTTCTTTTATGCTCCTTTGCTTTAATTATGCACATGTGTTATAACATAATTGGCTACCTTTACTTTAATTATGCATTCGTATTATAACATTACTGGCTACTGGTGACTTCATCTCTCGGCCGTAGTTTGTCTCCCAGCCGCAGTTAGTTAGTTTCCCGGCCGCAGTTTGTTTCCAGGCCGCTTATCCTTTCTATGCTGGCTCGTTACCAGGAATGTTGCTTACTCCTTGCTCAAGGTTATCGTAATCTTCATGGGCCTCCTGCATAGCTCCCTTATGCTAACCGAGCTCGCTTATGCTAACGGAGGCCTAGGCACACCAGCTCAGACTTGATGCTGTTACATGCTGCAAACTAAGTCGTCCAGGGACCCATGTCCCTGTTCCTTGAGCCATTCCCCAACAATTCCCCCTTTTTCTTTTAATACAGGATAGGCTTTGTGAAACACCGATTGAACACTCTTTTCGATACAATCCTGCATACATTGCAAAATACAAGGAATACAAATGATTAATAAAAGGATTATTATGCCTACAACAATTAATTGTTTAATGAGATCCCGTAACCAACCCGTTAAGCCCCAGTTAGATAAAAAGTGGTCAAGCCAGCCGTTGTTAATTGTTATATCCTTAAAATTGTCGCGCAATTGCTTAATTTGTCTATAAATGCTGCTACCGTGATCCGAAAGATTTAAACAACACATCCCTTCAAATTCGTTACATCCATGACCTTGGGCTAACAATAAAAAATCTATGGCGGATCCAAGAGACGAGATTCGAACATGGGGGTCACAATCAGGACCAATATTACTGATAGATCGTCGCTTTCGTGGGCTTCGAGTCATGTTATATGTATTGTGAATTAAATTCCGATAAGAGGGGGTAAACATAGTTAGCTTCCCAACAATTTCCCCGTTTTTTTTTTTGGTTTTTTGGGGGTTTTTTTGGTTTTTTTTGGTTTTTTTTTTTTTTTTTTTTTTTTTTTTTTGTGCAAGCAGGGTCACTTTAAACCCCTTTCTATGTTTCTCTCATTCTCTGTATACATTATATGACACACAGCATACATCTCAAAACATATAAAAACTAATAAATCCAAAAGGGCACTTCACCCAAAATTCTTAAATCATTAAACTGTCTTCCAAGAATATTCCATCCATTATAAAACATGTGCTGTTTGCTTGCTTCTATTAAAGTGATGACAGGTGAAGTTAGGCTTAATGTTAGTATTAGTGTTAGTAGGGTTAGTAGGGCATTAACTGCAGGGCTCTTTCCTTATATTGAATGGAATATTCTCCTCATGTTTTGTCCCCACAAATGAAAAAGGAATACCCCTGATAGTAAAGCCAAATGGTGCATTGTTTGATTTTGATATGTATGCTGTTGTACTATTGGACCACTTATTACTATTTCTAAATATCCCTAAAGATGAACTTAGATTTTACACAAAAGATTTTTCTATCCTGCTACTTATAACTAAACACCACACAATCATCCATTTTATTAATCCTAACAACACTATTATTGACATTGGAAGAACACTTTCTGCAGCAATGTCAGCACGAGCCATTGGTCTGCAGGCCAGTCAATCAGACAGGTAGAAATAGGTTTTCCAGGGATGCTGTAGCCAGACATGTCAAGTTCGTCCCGTTATGTTGGTTAGGGTGATCCACACATTTGTTCTCTGTTCTGCGAGCATCCAGAATGCTGCAGTCATGGCCCAAGTCAGGATGATGATAGTACTGGCTGAACATTGCGTGTGGGTATCCATTGAGGTCCACGATCTGTGGAAACACAAGCACACCCTCTTCCCCAGGTTAGCAAATCACAGGGAACCGAGCACTGACCTGTCTGTAAGTCTCGCATCATGACTTTCACTCCTGGACCCAAAATGTCGTAAAATTGGGAGTTCCTGTAGATCATCAGTGATATGCAAGAAATTCAATACATAAGTTACCTTATTCAAACGTGCCTCTGGAGGTTCATCCACCATTTCCCCCCCCTCCTTTTTTTTTTTTTTTTTTTTTCACCTTTTTTTTTTTTTAAAAACTTTTTTTTTCACTTTTTTTTCACTCTTTTTTTCACTTTTTTTTTTTTTACTCTTTTTTCACTCCTTTGTCACTTTTTTCCCCACTCTTTTTTCTTTTTTTTTTTTTTTTTACTCTTTTAAGTTGTTTTTTTTTTCACTTTTTTAATTCTTTTTTTTTTTTTTTTTTTTTTTTTTTACTCTTTTTTCACTCCTTTGTCACTTTTTTCCCCACTTTTTTTCTTTTTTTTTTTTTTTTCCACTTTTTTTTTTTTTTTTCTTTTTTTGTAAAAAGCGCTTTAAGGTGCCACGGGCACGTTCCACAATGGCCTGCCTGTAGGAGAGTGGGAAAGTCCCGTGACATGTGTCACCCCCCATAACTGTAAAAAGGATTTCATTTTACCAGAAACATATGCCGGACCATTATCTGTTTTTAGAGTCGCAGAAACCCCCAGTGTTACAAACGCAGTTACTAAATGGCGTTGGATCTCTCGTGCTGGTTCCTGCTCTGCGCTGGAGCACAGATGCTGCTGTCCCAGTAACACCAGCGCCGCTCTCCATCAATCCTGTTCAAACACCCCTGGTGAAGGGTGTGAAACAGCTGTGAATGAATTCCCATTTCAAAGACGGGCGGTTGAACCCCTGGAGGAACAAAGCGAACTGTAGGGGTTAACAAGCCCGCTGTGCCTGCGGGCAGGGCCGCTTCTGCGCTGACCCGTTGTTCCAGCGCGCAATTCCCTTGCGGGGCATGGGGGGGTGGGGGGAGTACTCGCTGCGCCCGGGCCGGGCTGCGACTCTCGGGATCCCTTTGTTGCCCCCCGCCCCCCGGCTGCCCCCTCCAGATCCGTTTGTTGGCCCCTCGGTGCTGCCAGGGGGATTTTGATCAAACACCGCTTTCTGAGTCGGTGCGAAAATGAGAACCGGTAAACAAGTGGATACAACAGTGTCTCTGTCAGGTGGTTCCTCGCTCTCACCGTCATCCTTTGCCATAGTATCTGCTGCCCGCTCCGTGGGCACCAGTGATGACTCCTCCTGATCAGGGGGCGGCGGTGCCGATGGTCCAACAGGTCAGGCTCGCAAAGCTGCCGCTGCCCCCGTCGCTACCTTGTGTTCAGTTCCTAAGTCCCGTAAGGAATCAGTAATCACCAGTCCCCAAATAGTTAACAAACTGGTCGCGGTAATCGTCCCCTTTTGTTGCCGTCCCTGGGCCAGACTGTGTGTATTCCAGAGAGTCTTCTGCCACAGTATCACTTTCCTCAGAGTCACTATCCAGTAAAGGAGTACTTAGAGATGGATTTGTTTGCACCTCAGCTCTTATCGATTTTAGGGTATTAATCACAGTTCCCCAAATTGGACCAAAAGCTGCCATATCCTTGCCTTTTCCTGATATAGTACAGTCCCACAGATGGTCTCCAAACGCTCTCCATTCACTTTCTTGAAAGTAAGAGTCAGGTTTCACAAAAAACCCTTGTGCAGTCCTAAAGGCTATTAGCCTCGATACATGGCTTAATTCCATTATCTCCGCGTCTCTCCGCACCGCGTCTCACCGCGTAGTTTTACCGCGTCCCTCCTCGTGTGTTTTGTTTTTTTTTTTTTTTTTTTTTTTTTTTTTGCGTCTCTGAAAAAACCTTTGAGCTTTCCGGTTGTCACTAGACCAGCTAGTTGTTTAATGCAACCTTGCTCTACTCCCCGCTTTTCTAAAAAGCGCTGTAATAAGTCAAGGGCTACTTCTATATTTAAACCTTTATCCGACATAATTAAACCTTTATCCGAAATAAAATACCTGCCCGAAGCAATATCCTTGCAGCCCTATCCTGTAGCCCTTGTCGAGGCGATCGTACGCAATTCGCGCAGTCAGGCGTCCTGAGTCGACACACCAGCACGTAGTGTTCGGTCGCTCTTGCCCTCTGGTCACTGCCCCCAGAGCCTCGTCCTTACCACCGTCTCCCGGTCTCGTGTCAGCGTATCACGTCGGACTTCTTCGGATCACGTCGGTATCAGCATCACGTCGGGGTCACCATTTGTCGCAGCGCGAGAATCGACGCGGCACGAGTCCCGGACGGTGGTGGAAGAATGCGGCCAACTCAATATGAGTGATAAGCAAGCTTCAAGTTTATTGATGTGACACAGCTTCTTTTATGCTCCTTTGCTTTAATTATGCACATGTGTTATAACATAATTGGCTACCTTTACTTTAATTATGCATTCGTATTATAACATTACTGGCTACTGGTGACTTCATCTCTCGGCCGTAGTTTGTCTCCCAGCCGCAGTTAGTTAGTTTCCCGGCCGCAGTTTGTTTCCAGGCCGCTTATCCTTTCTATGCTGGCTCGTTACCAGGAATGTTGCTTACTCCTTGCTCAAGGTTATCGTAATCTTCATGGGCCTCCTGCATAGCTCCCTTATGCTAACCGAGCTCGCTTATGCTAACGGAGGCCTAGGCACACCAGCTCAGACTTGATGCTGTTACATGCTGCAAACTAACTCGTCCAGGGACCCATGTCCCTGTTCCTTGAGCCATTCCCCAACATTCCTTGCTGAAAATACCCAAGACTTGGTTTATCAGAGCCCAGGATAACTGGATTTAAGATTCTGCTTTCAACAGAATGTTGGATCAGATGGTCTGCAGAGGTGTCTTACTACCAAGACTTTTCTATTATTCTGTACCTTTAGTTGCATCTAGGCAGGCTGATTGTAGGCTGCTTACATGTAGGATATGGGCTGCTTCTGCATAGCAAGGTTGCACAAAAGTGGGCTGATCTGGGAACATTAGTTCCAACTTACATATAACTTTATTTTATAAAGTAGACATAGCAGACTAATTCAGTATTAAATGTATTAATAAGGACCTTATTTCAAGACTAATTGGGTGAGGAAATCCTGAAAGGGAGACCTAGCATTCTTCATCAGCTCTGGTAGCTGCTCTCTGATGTGAAAGTAATGCAATACAGTACATTGATTCTGACATCCGTGATACCATGTGTATTTCCAAAGTTTTTAAGTCTTATGGACTTTGTATCTTACATCCAACTTGATGTGTCTGATATGACATTACTAATATTATAATTTATGAAATTAATAGCAATATCTGTCATGTCAGAAAATATGCAAAATTGACACAAGGGAATGCTGGAATTGCAGAAAACCGACAACTTGCTTAGCTTTTATCAAAATGACAGGAGTGTTTACAAATAACATTTTTGTGACTATTGTTTCACAAAGCAGATATTATTTGGTAATATTCCGCTAACAAGTTTGGAGGTTGTTTCTTTCCAAATATAGTTCTCCCAAATGGATTGAATGCTAGTTATCTTTTTAAATGTGATACTCTGTTTCCTGGAGCTGTAATACCATTCATTATCTATAACCAGTCCTACAGTGTGAGTGCTGTCTGAGTATCTGCTGAGAAGTACGTGCTCATATGGAGTTGGGTTGACACAGGTATGAACAAGTTCTCCTGTTTCAGTTCTTAAAAGATGTTTTATACCTACGCTTATACTACTATACTCACTTATGTTCTAAAGGATATCCCTGGATAGAGTTAATTACTCAAAATGTTATATAGAAGAATTTACTATATAAAAATACTGAAAGACATTACTTTCAATAGGTCAATAGTCCTTGTAATATCTGCAGTGCCATACCTCATGGTACTTCATACGATGCACTTAATTACATTTTTATTCACTCGGTAAATAAAAATCTAGGAATCCAGTTTCATGAGAGCTTTAACAAAATGATGAAGTTAATTTGCAAAATCATACGTACACTTAACACTTATATAATACATAAAAATCTTTTTTCTTTTCTAATTGCAAAAAAGTGCTGGAAAGCTGTAGATTCAGAGAATATTTTCTAGACAGACAAGAAATAACTTACACAGTATCAACATGTATAGAGTATTACAGTAATATTAGGGCATATGGCTTTCTTAATCTTGGCAAGAAAAATAACATTTAGGTGCATAAATCTATCAATGTTTTGTCTCTTTCTCTTAATTTTATTGATAATTACAACAGGCCAATTCAGCAGTAAGTCACAATACTTGAACAGCTTACTGCAAATTCCATCTTCAGGCAATTTCACTGTAAAATAATTTTTTAGTTTGAGTCAGAGAAAGATTGTTGGAGAACAAAAGGCTCCAGGGAGACCTTATTGCAGTCTTTCACTACTTAAAAGGGGCTTATAAGAAACATGAGACAAACTTTTTAGCAAGGCTTGTTGCAATAGGACAAGAGGTAATGGTTTTAGATTAAAAGAGGGTAGATTTAGACTATTCTAGGGAAGAATATTTTTGCAATGAGAATGTTGAAACATTGTGAAAAGTTTCCCAGAGAGGTTGAAGACAGCCCATCCATGGAACCATTCTGTGTGATCACATACTTGGTAATGTCAATGTTAACTTCAGTGTATTAACTTAAATGTATGCATGAACTGTGTACTCTTTTACTCAAGATTTTTTACATTAAATAAAGGAGGATATCTTTTTTTTGACGTTAATAGTTTAAAATGCTGTGGGACTTTTTTAATCAAATTCTGGGGAGATATGGTTTTAGGCAACAATGACAGCTGTGAGTATTGAGCTCTATGGCATTTTATTCGCCTTACAGTGTACTGGAAATGAAATTGATTTTATTGCAGGTTCCCTTTCAGAAACAACCGGTATTTCAGCTGCTACTGGAATTTCATGAGATGGTAGTGATAATATTGCAGACACCTTCAGCGAGATGAGGTGAATCCCACACTGAAGACTTCAACCCAGTAATATCCCAAAGAACACCAGATCTGGTAGATAAGATTTCAGAAACCGGGAACACATGAGGAGTCCTAATAGCAATCTTGTCGGTTCTCAGTATGACGTCCTTAGCCAGAGATGGTATTAATTTAATTCATCTTGAGCTATCTTTCTCTGAAATAGTCATAGATAAATGGCATAGCTGCATAGTAAGAAGAGGAAAAGAGGTACTTTTCGTGAATGATTCATTTCATCGTTTTTAGATGTCTATTTTGGGTGAAATCAATCACATTCATAAACTTCCCGAACTAGTTCCTCTGGGAAAATGTAGATGTCTGCAAGTAAATAATTTTATATCTCTGTACCTATCAGAAAAACTCTCTCCTAAGGCTTCATGTGTGTTTGTGCATCTGCACACAGATGTGAACCTATCCTTCAATTTAGACTGCTTTGGGTTTCTACTGCAGTGGAACAGGACTGCAGAGATAAGACAGTGTGCAATTTAGCCAATTAATTCAGAGTTATAAGGATTGCGAATGGCTGTTCTAAGACGTTTCAAATGATATCCCTTGAGTTGTGAGTTGCCTTCCTTCATAAATACAACTGTAACTCTAACATCTCTGAGTAGTGGGGGAGGAATAACAATTTATACACATGCCTTTGGTTATGATTTTAAACTATCCTGTAAAGGGAAGTTTGAATTGAAAAGGTTTTTTCACAGTGAGAACACACAGAGAGGCTTAAAAGCTTCTAGTATAGCAGGACAGTTTCATCTAGTATATATTAATCTTTTAGATCAACTTAGGAAGAAATTACAGGAATGAAAGCCTAGTGACAGTAAATGACTTAATTTTGTTTACTGTGTGGTGTTCCTCATTATATAATTCTATATAATGGAATTCTCATAGCACTTGAAAATTATTATGAAGTCTTACTTCTACCTTCCTATTAGAATATGCTTACAGTTTTTCTTGCAGAAAAAAAGGGATTTGTCAAATCTTGTCTCTTTTACATCACTTGTATATAAATACAACCATTGTGACACCGTCAGTCTGGAAAAGGTTGTTGATTATCCTTACTGGAAATAATTAATTATTCCTTCTGTAAGTAATGCCCTGCTATGACTTAATAAATTGCAAAATGTAGGCTTCCTCTTGTATTTTCTGTTTGTATCAATAATTTACGTTGGAAGGACCTTGAGAAATCATCTATGTCAGTCTCCTGCTCAAAGTATGTCTAACATGAAAGTTAGATCAGGTTGCTGAGGGGCTCGTCCAGTCAAGTTCTGAAAATCTCCACTGACAGAGATGCCACAGCATCTCTGAGTGACCTGTTCAGTAACTGAGGGATCAATACTGCATCTGACTCCCTCAGCAAGTTCACAGATGACAACAAATTGAGGGAAACAGCTGAAATGCTGGAGGGAAGTGTTGCCAGTCAGGATGAACTAACCAAGCTGGAGAAATGAGCCAATGGAGCTTCATAAAATCAGACAAAGACAAATGTGAAGTTCAGCCCCTAGGACAGAAAAACCTTGCACATCAGTGCTGGGACTGGTGTGCTGGGGGGGGAGTGCTGCAACATAGGTCCTGAATGGGTGCATTGGTGAACAAATTAACATGAGGCAGGACTGCACCCTTGTGGTCATAAAGGCTAAAGACAGAAAGCTGCTTCGGTGGCTTGACCCCAGCTGGCAGGTAGGGCCCCAGACATCTCCTTGTAAAGATGGGGGAAAGAATCAGAAGGACAGCAGAGAGAAAAATTTGCTTTGTTCAAGCAAAACAAAATAAGCAAATTGTTCATTACCTCTCATCAACAAACAGATGTTTAGCCACTTCCTGGAAAGCAGGGCTTCAGTACACGTAATGGTTAACCGGGAGGACAAACTCCATGATCACAAATGTCCCTCCTCCCTTTCTTCCCTCTTTTCCTGAGTCTTCATTGCTAAGGATGATTTGAAATGTCCTTTGGGCCAGTTGGGGTCAACTATCCCATCGGTGTCCCCTCCCAGATTCTTGCATACCCCAGCCTATTCTCCATGGAAACATTGTGATGGCACTGCTTGGTAACAGCTAAAATACTGGTGTGTTATCAACACTCTTTTGGTCAGAAATTCAAACAGCACCATGGCTATGAAGAAAAGGCTATGAAGAAAATTAACTCCATCTCAACCAGACTGGATCTGGGGGCTCCAGGGTCACTGGCAGCTCAGCAGACCCGTGCCACAATCACCTCTGCCTGAGCCCTCGGGGACCACGCGTGCAGTTAGGGGGGTGTGTGGTTGGGGGGGGGTGGCCGGGGGGAGCCAGCATCTGCAGCTGCACCTCCTTCCCTTCCTCTGCAGCAACACAGACAGCCCAGCAGGAGCCACAGCACTCGAGATGTTAAAGACAATAATGCCAGCAGAGTCACAGGATGTTTAAGACAATACAAGTAGAATCAGTCGATGTTTAAGGCAACAATAGAAGCAGAGTCAGTCTCTACATCACCCTAGGTGTCAATTAGACGATTTAAATGTTAGACCACCACCGGATCCATCTGATTAACAGACGAAGTTGTTTGTTGTTCACCACTCCCTCTTGCAAACTCACAGTGAGTTTGGTGTTTGCTGTCTTCAAGACGTAGCAAGTCCATTACATCACACAGGTACAACAGAAGGGAAAGTGGTGATGGCAAATTTGTAGCAGATTTTCTGGAGAAGTTGTGGAATCTCCATCCTTGGAGATTTTCAGATTGTAACTGGACACAGTCCTGAGTAACCTCATCTGCTTTTGAAGGAAGATCTGCTTTCAGTAGGAGCTGAGGTAGGTGTCCCCTCTCCTTCCAACCTAAATTACTCCACAATCCAATAGATTTACCATTTAATCTCCCTGTTGCCCACTAGATGAGGTTGAAAGAAAATACATGATTTATTTTTTTGTATGATTTGTACAACAGATTTATTTTTATTCTTCCTTATTTTAGAATTTAGAATTTATTTAGAATTTATTTAGAATTTATTTAGAATTTAGAACTCTTCTGAATTATTTAGAATATGAATATAAACACATGAAATCAGAGTGTCTTGTGAATCTCTCTGAGCTGTTTCTAACACCGTTTCCATAATGGATCTGCTTCTTACAATTAGTGCAAAACTAAGTAGTTTCATGCAGTTTCCCACATAGAGTTAAATCCAGTTGTTTTCTATCTGATACAGAATTCATTTACCTGCACTGATATCTCTTCAGGGAACATGTATTTGTCACCAGTTTTCTGCTGTTACATTTAAAGATACTATTTTTTAAAGAGAATAAAAAGGAAGATTTTTTTTTAAGCTTCTTGAGAAGGAGCTAAGAGAATATAAGAACACTTCTTGTCATTTTATCTTTGAAGTGAAACTTTTATGTAAGTAAATATGAGTCATTCGGACTTGCTGCTTGCTGAAGTAAAATAGTTGTATGCTGCAATACTGCAGATATATTGTTTGAATTACAGTTTCTGTAAAATTGAGCTTCTGTAAAGGTTTGAACCAGTGAGAGGAACTGAAGATGTTTTAATGTGTCCTTTCCTAAGGCACTTCCTAAATGATGACAAATAATGAAAGGATGAAGCTTCTATTAGACTGCAGTTCATAGGGTATGAAGCGGTAGTACAGGGACACTGCAAAAGAGTAATGAAAAATCATTAGGAACCTTAAAAGAGAATATGAGTTTTCTTTATATATCAAGAAGCCATTATGCACTACTGCTGTGTTCAAGTGTTTTTCCGTGCTTTCGTTATTAACCTTCATTTTCAAGAACTTTATAACTCAGTCCTTTTAAGTCATATTACAAATGCGCCTGATCTGTCCAAATGCATGCATCCTAATTTTGTTTAAAAATTTAAATATACTTAGTCTAAATATATTGACATTATTGGCTGAGGGTTAGACTATAGTAGCAGGCTGACAAGATGTTGCTCTTCAAAGATCATGGGCTGTGATGATAATTCAGCTAAGGTCAAATTTGAACAAAGCTTAGTTAAAAATAATGGGTTGGACTCTCCTGTTGGGCAATTCTGCCTATGAAATAATCAGGAGTTCAAAAAAACAACCTAGACAAAAGAGATAATGAGAAGAATACTTTTGAGAAAAATGCAATGTCAAGGCCTGAAATTGAAGTAAAGGCAGTTGTGAGGTCTGGAAGTGTTCCAGAGACTGAAGTCAATTATGGCTTCACTTAAAATTGTGTTGAGTAATTCAGGCCACTAATTAAATTAAATCTGGGCCACCCATGAGCTTGATCATTACATATATGGGTCTGTTTTTCAGAAATAATATATTTTTTTCACAATTTTATTTGTAAACATTTTATTTTTGCCTACACAGAACATGAAGTTGGGAACTTGTTTCACTGCTTCCATTTTCTCATTTCATGAGTTAATCGCTAATCAATGTTCCCTTGAAAAATAGTAATGTAGGGAAACACAAAAAATGCATTAAATTGTTTGAAATTTAAAAATATAATATATTTCATTATTATTATTTTTAACTAGAAAACCAATCACCATCAACAGCAGCATTAACTGTATGTTATCCTTCCCTCCTCATCCATCCATTATCAATATTCACACCTAGGCATAAAAGTTGCCAATTGGCACATTTGAACTCAAGATATTTTTAAGGATCACTGTATGAATCTCTAAATGGTAAGCTGCTGCGTTGGGAATCCTTTTAACAGTGTCTACTAGAACCTAGCAAGGAAAAGTTAGTGTGTACACTTATTTATAGATGTACTGTGTTACCAAAATTGATTTGAGAGTAACTGATTTTCAAAATTTGCAGGTATCTTTTCATTCAACCTGTGATTTGACTGGCTGCTTGGCAACCAGCTATCTTAAACATTGTATAAAAATAAAATTCCTATGAAGTAAAGAAGTTTCAATGAAATAATTAAGTATCAGAAAGTGCCTTCTGGGTCTAAACTTAGTTTCCTGCTACTGCAGATGAGCATATTTTATAATTCTTTTCACAAACTGATGAAGTTCCATTTAAAAGAATTGGGTTTTTTCTCATGGCTTGTGTAAAGTTATTCTGCAAACCCCAACATTTTAATGGCTTTCAATCTTATTTCTATTCAATCATAACTGGTTCATACCAGTTTATTCTCTACTAATATTATTCTTTACCTAGAAATATATTTTAAGGAGGAAATATAAGCATATTTATGACTCTTTTGTGCTAAAAGTGGATAGTTACATATTGACAACCTCTGTTAAAAAAAAATAAACTTTTTTGCTGTCCTGTGGAACTGCTATAACTTCTTCCAAAAGATTATATGAGTACAACATACGGAAAAGTTGTATATATATGCTTTTTAACCTTTGCAATTCGTGTGGGGCGTAAGGCATCCTATGAAGAGTGGAATTATTTGTAAAATGGATGTGAACTACGATACAATAATTCATAGATGATGAACAAGTAAGATATGTGCTGATTTGGGCATCTTAAGGAAAAGCCCGATATGTAATATTATTCGTAAAAGAAAGGTATCCTCACTGCAGCAGTAGCTATGCATCGTCACCAAATCCTATCCAATTGTTTTGCTGGTGTACGGACTCGGTGCTGGGTTTGTCAGGTCTCTAGGAGATGACTACTTTCACAGACCTGTGCCAGGCTAACGCGTTCCTGATTTTACTAGGCAGCTATTATTCATTCTGTAATTTAACCACTCTAAGTGAATCTGAATTGCTCTGAATTCTTGTCTAAGTATGATCTATGTATTGTTGCATATGTTTAATATGTCAATTACCTGCTTATGCATTGTATAATTCTTTAGCTTACCAAAATCTTGGAAGCAAGTAAGTATCATATTTTATGAAACTTCTGGGATTTTTATTTGCCATCAAATACTCAACTTTGGACTTTTCTGGGATAAACAGACTTTTAAAAATCTTGTTAAATGCACCTTACAGCTATTTTTTCAATAGAGTGCTGCCAGTTATGTACTCATTAATGTGTTATTTTGCACCTGATAAAGACTGAGTTGTACTTCACAGCACTCAAAACATATTTATTTTGCTCTGTGTCAGAATAACTGCATACTGGGTGCTCCAACATTTCGTTTGCAGTTTCAATTGACTTTGAATTTCAGCATGACATTTACTGCTGCCAGGTTTATCAGCATATTCAGAAATGAAAGCTTGGCCTTCTAGTTAGAATAAGAAGGTGGTATCTTGTAATATAAGTTGCATTGAAATATATTCCTATTTTCATAAAAATACATTTATCATCTTTTTCCACCTGTCTGTTTTGATAAATTTCACACAAATTACTATTTTTATCACCATAAATTTCAAGGAGAATGTAAATATTCATGAATTCATATCACCAGTATTAAATTACTGGGGTTTTATTCACATAATAGGAGTCTCTGATGCACCTATTGTATCTCACACACTTTTTTGACTCAACAGTGGTCGAAGAGATCTGAGAAACATACGTTTCTATGTTTCTTCCATTCATTATATTTAGAGAGTGGTAATAAATTACTACAATTAGTCATAGTAAGTTTATAATTATATAGAAGGAAACAGTTTCCACAGGAGGGAGTCACAAATATATCTTTCTTTATAGTGTGTTCTGAATACATGCATTAAAAGATCTGTGTATTCCGTTCTGTGTGGTTGAGGATTCTGATAGTTTTAATATTTGTTTAATTCTCAGCATTATGTATATGCCTATATACAGTAAGGCTAGACTTTAAACAGAGAGAGGGAAGGGAAGGGAAGGGAAGGGAAGGGAAGGGAAGGAAAGGGAAGGGAAGGGAAGGGAAGGGAAGGGAAGGGAAGGGAAGGGAAGGGAAGGGGAAGGGGGAGGGGGAGGGAAAGGGAAGGGGGAAGGAAAGAGGAAGGGGAAGGGGAAGGGGAAGGGGAAGGGGAAGGGGAAGGGGAAGGGTAAAGAAACGGTGAAAGGGATAGAGAAAGGTTAAGGTTTGGGGAAAGGGAAGACCTTGTATTCTTCTTACATTACAGATCAGCAGCATGGTTGGATTTTACTTCCATATACAGTGCTGCCAAACAAAGATTGTGAAGCCTGTGCATGTTCAGTTGCTATTATAATATTGATATGGATTGTTAGTAATATACTTTATTTTATTAGAGTTATTTTAATAAATGTATAGAAATAGAAAGCTTAGCACAAATAAGCACAAAATTGATGTAATTGAAAGTCTCACTTAAAATTTCCCCAAACCTTCTTTACTACCAAATTCACAAGTATATCAGTCTTGTAGGAACTGGGAAGCATGAGCTAAATATGGAGCAAAGAGCAGTATGGATTCATTGAGTTCTTATCCTTAAGACTGTTTCTCAAGATGAATGTTGACACAAACATATTTTTACAAGGTGCTTATCACATGAAACTGTATACAAAATAAAATGATAAGATTTTCTTTGTTTAAAGTTGTTCTACTACTATCATCTTAATCTTCATTAATATGGTAGTGGTCACTATAGTTGTGTAATTTTATTCTCCTTCATTGACTTCCAAGCACTGGAGAAGTATCTTTCCATTTTTATTATGCTTTTTTTCTGATACTCCATGTGTAGAAATCTGATAAAAGGAGGGCACAGACTTGTCATTATAAGATAATGAGTTGCTCAGATGGCTTTAGACAATAAAATGAACATTTTTTTACTAGCAGTCAGAGTTCTACGTGGCTATTGTTTCAATTAATATAAAGCCCTCTGTGGTCTTAATACATTTTCATTATGTCCATGCGTGACTGAACCCAGAAAGCTTCTCTGTAAAGAACAATCCCAAAAGAGGGAAACGGAAAATGAGACAAGGATATGCACACAATTAGCTAAAAGAAAGAAATACTGTGTGATAATCTACCAGTTTTACTTCACAAATACCCCGAGCAGGTAAACTTGGATTCATCCCACAGGTACTCTCCCAAGATCTAGATCAGAGACGACTACAGCTGACCCACATGGCTTAGTAGGGGCTGGCTTGGGCCAGGTATAGCCTGCCTGTTCCCCTGGAGTGCTAGAATACAGCTTAGTAACACTCTTGTGCAAATACATAAGATTGAATTGATTCAGTGACTTGTTCAATCCTAATACTTCAGACCATACTTGGCTCTTGGATTTCTTCATTTTTTCTCTATTCTTCAATATGTATTATAGATCTGTCCTTGCTTTTTTTTTTTTTTGATATGCACATATGGTTTTTTTTCAGAATTACTTGTATTGTTTTATATTAGGGTTTGTTGCAGCAGGAAAACATTGCATATGTTTTAGTCTTACTGCACATAGTAAATTTTCAGCAACTGGATATTGCCATTCTGATTCAGATTTCAGCGAGAGACTTGTCTATGCTACAACGTATATATCCATCCACTTATGTATCCATGTATATGTAAATAAGCAAGTTACACTGAAGACATATGCAGATGCTACCTCATAGACTACCCCTTCCAGTAAAAACTAGTTTATAGGATACTTATTTCAATTATCATTCAGCAGAAGAGTAGTAAGACTGTGAAATGTTCATTTCCGTAGTGTCTATTCTGCATACAAGAAAATTTAAACTACAGAATATTTCTTAGGGCTACACCTACAGATATTTAGAAAATGTACCTCCCCTGTGTTTACTCTTCAAAAGTTATCCACTCTCAGGCACAGAATATGGCAAGTGGCTCTACCATCATACAGCTCTTTCAGTCTATACTTTATTCAGTCATATGATACTCGGCTGATTTCTTTAAGCCTACATATAGTCAACCATGGTGTGTCAGGTATTTTCCTGGTAGTAAGTTTTATATACCACTTTATGCAGTGTCTGAATGTCCTAAATGAAGTTCCAGTTATGTAACAATATTTGCTTTGAAAACTCTGTATGGAAAATTAGATCGAGGTACATTCATAAATGCTGAATCCTGTAATAACAAGTACAGCCATTTTTCAAGGAGCCTCTGTGAACCTATTAGTAATTTTCTTTACATTCAAATTGTATATAATTGTATTAGCATCTCTCTACGCTCCCTGTAGAGAACCATTTCAAATCAGACCTATGAGAGTACAAATGAACAACGTTAAGTACAAAGATATTCTGCTTCTGTGTGCCTGGTGATAAGGAGCCATACTATGTAGTTGGCCATTTCTTGGGTATAATTAAGACATAAGATGAATGATTGCAATTTTACATATCCTGTAGTAGAAAACGAGCACAGTACATCAGATGAAGTAGAAGTAACTTCCCTCTGGTTCACAGTATCTCTGACAGAAATGTGACACATGTAGAAGCAAAGCCTATAAACAAAGGCAAAAAGAATAAAGAAACAACAACTGCTGCCAGTTTTGGAATAGGATATGTCTAGTGATTTATTGAGTGAATCACTGCAGTATATTTATCACTATTTACTGTATAAAACTGTAGCTCTTGATGGTGAAAATTTATTCCTTACATGGTTTTTTTATGTGTTTGTGTATTTGGTACTACTCACAAGTTGATGCAGAAATTAATAGCAAGAAAAAAAAATAATAAAAACCACATTTCAGCTATGCAGTCTTTATATTGGTAGAAATATTTCCGTACACAGAGCCTTCTTGTCAGATAATGTATCTATTACACAGATATAAGTTCCAGCAAACCTTCTTCCTATCAGAAAGACTAAGTCATACATTTCTAAGTTCATAATTAGCACTTCAGTTGTTTAAATGTCCATAGATATCTATTAATTTGAAAGTAGATTTGGGGACATGCACAAAAAAGGTATTGTTTTGATGGATGAGGACTGAAAACCTACATATAATGAACAAAATTGGCATCGTCCACTGTTGTTTACTAAAAAATAGAGCAATAGTGCATTTTTTTTCTGCAACGACCCTATTTACTCAAACAATCAGATAGAAAGAAAGGCACAAAGTTTTGATTCCCTACTCCTCTTACATCTCCTACCCTTGAGGAAAATGCGAAGCCTTACTTATTGAACGAGCATATGACTTGGGCAAGATGTACGAATTCTTCCTGTAGTAACCATGCTATTGCACAGTGAGGGTTTCAGAGCTCACAGATGTGAGGAAAAAGTATGCGAGAGAGTTTGTGCTCTTCAGCCACCTAATGCTGACATATTCCCACTGAGGCTGTGGGCTTGTCTCCAGCCCTTATTCCCATGTATGTTTTTGTTCTTTACTTGAAAGACATCTTAGCTAGAACACATACAATCAAAATCCTGTGTGAACTGCCAGTCACGAGCCTGTACTTCCCATTTCTCTTTCCCAATATTGCATTTGTTGTTTCTCCTTCCCAGAATGAAGCTGGGTACGAGGATCTTAGAGTACATCCTCTTGTACAGTGCTCACCGCTGCAACCGTCGAGCTTAAACATCTTTAGCTGAGAAGAGACATGATGCTGTTTCTCTGCCTTGCCCCGTGAATTGTTACAGAAATGTATAACACACACACATAATATATACTTCACTTTAAAAGAGAGAATGCTTCAGTACTTGCCTTGCACATTGTGAATATGAATCCTAGTTCAACACAGGCACCTTTAAATCCAAAGAAAAATTGCTTCCCTGTTTCCTGCTGACTTGTAGTCATAGCTTGCTGCCTGATAGAAACAGATTCCCACTTACAGAGAGCACCACAGCTTCATTGTGTCACTCAGGCAGGTCAGATAACCAACAATTAGGCCTCCTAGCAAAACTCAACAATAATGTAATTTTATGGTTGTACCTGTAAAAAAAAAACACTTGAGAAAATGATTGAATATCACCTTTTGCAGAAAACAGGACACAGAGATAAATAACATTCAGTCTACATGTGCAGGTTTACTTATGTGGAGGTTATAACCTGTGGTTATTGAAAGCTCTAATAAACACAAAGAATATTGTTATTAATGCTATAATGTATATAATGTTATTATGCGTAGTGTAAAGCATGGATGCTTATCACCACAAAAAAAACCCCATAATTCGAAGAGATTTCTACAAGTGTATGTGTATGCAAATGTGTGAGAGAAAAGAGAGGCAGTTATACTGATTTGGTTTAAACCAATGTAGATTTATTTGAATTATGCCACTTTTATACTATTTCATCCCAGATTTTACAGTGAACTCTACCAGGAAAATATATTGAACACATAGGAATTGGAAGTCAGATAGAAAAATCTTTTTTTATTATTACATTTCATAAGGATATCAAGAAACTGCACTGTTTATTTGACCTTTTCAATTCTTATGTCACTAATATGGGATTATAACTGTCTCAATTTTCCGTAACTCATTAAATTTCTGCCTTTGTTTTAACTAAATATGGGTAAGGCAAATGAGGAAAGTGAGGGACAGTCTTACAAATGTGAATTTATGGGTCTGGCCACTACAGTCTCTTCTTCAAACTTCATGTAGTCTTTTCCGTAAATGAATTTCATAGCTGTCATTTTGATATATTGATTTGTGCAAAACATACCTCAGGGCTCTGTGGCACTCTTCCTCACCAAAAATAGCAACACAGTGGGAGGAAAAAATTGCAGCAAATTGACATTAAGGATAGCAAAAATGTGTCAGTAGAATGACAAATTTAGTTTGATTGGGCTTCTCATGCAGTCTGTATAGGAAATTATGCATCTAATTATCTTTCAAAATGACTTGTATTATACCATGCAGTATTCAATGTAGCTTGAAATGATGTCCTTACCACTGCATCTTAGGTGGATGATTTGCTATCTGATGTTGCTTAGAGCTAGTGTCTGTGTTTGGTAATTTTTATTCCACACTCCTTTCTGCAGATATTCATATTGCATGATTTATAGTTTCACTGGGGATCTTTTGAGAAGAGAAGCAACTTTCTCCATAGATCTTTATTTTTTCCTATGCATTAAAAAAATAAAAGATTGCACCTATATGGCTAATAATGCATGAATAGCAGATACAGATGTATTTTTCTCTCTTCTTTGACTTGTGAGTAACACATGCTTATCAGCGTAACAGCAAACACTAACACATCTGCTGTTCCAAATGGAATGCATTATAAAAGCAGTAGCATTAGCATCCATACTCTCTTTCTCCCTTCCACTCTTTTTGGTTTTGTAATGTATGTCCTCTCGATTTCTGTGACTTTACTGGTACAGAGTTCTCTGATCATTATAGTTCACATATAAGTGCTCAGAAAACAATTCAAAATGACAATGTGGTATTAGGAACCTTCATTCTTCATGTAAAAATGACTTGATACAGATAAGCTGTAAGCTGTTCTGAATTTGTTATACCATATACATGTAATGGCTGACCTCATGGTAGAGGCAGTTATTTATACTGCACGTTCAAACAAGTCTGTTTTATTAACCTTTTACACTGAAGTACACAGTGGTAGGTAGTACCTGGAATTGTCATGGTAGGTGTAAATTGGCAAAAGGATTACCTGGAAGATTTCAAATGTCTTTAGGCAAGAGAAAACCTTTAAGCTTAGTCTTACAATTATTCCACTTTGTTCAGTTAGTATGCAAAACAACCTTTTGTGTTTATCATAATTCCATTCCTTTATTGCTTAAACTTCATGGTATCACTGAGAGATAGGTGCCAAGTATTGCCCATAAAATAAACCGGCTCAAGGATTAAATTCTATAACAAGCTTAAAATAATCTCAACCAGAACAGGGATATATGAAATCCAAAATAGAATTCCAAAACCTTCTGAGAAATAAAGTGAAGAATGCTTTTGTAGCCTTGTGGTTAGGTCACTCATATCAGAGAGGTCCTCTTTCACAGATTTCCTGCAAAAATGTGGATCTAGGTTTTGTAACCATTAAATTAAGAAGTCATACTTTCTGTCTCTATTTCTACATTTTCTTTGCCCTTTTTATGTACTCTTTCTTCACCGAGGAAATTAAAAACTGAAGGTTGAATTTTTTGCAAAGATATCTGATGACCTTGAGGCTAGGACACTCTCCTGGTAATAGAAGATGTCAGCGCAAACAATTTCAGGGTCTGAAACTTTCTGAATCAAGGGGTTTTTTTCACATTGTTGTTCAGGATTCAAGTC
Source organism: Neomorphus geoffroyi (assembly GCA_033558235.1). Classification (NCBI taxonomy): domain Eukaryota; kingdom Metazoa; phylum Chordata; class Aves; order Cuculiformes; family Neomorphidae; genus Neomorphus; species Neomorphus geoffroyi. The sequence goes on along the minus strand of JAUMJM010000053.1, from coordinate 8,597,022 downwards.
ATAGAGCTATGAAGTAATAGGAATAGTCTTTCAGAAAGCGGTGAGGGCACGTGTATCAGACACAGAACTCCACAAAAATGGGCAGAACATTGTGGGCAGAACAAAGGTAGTAGGGGGCAACTCAGACACAGTGAGCAATGAACCAGGTCCGAGGTCCATCAGCAAGGTCCAGCCAGGTCAAAAAGGAAACAGAGCCAGGGGCAAGACCAGAGATAAGACTACAAGATGGGTGTGAAAGGTCCATCTACCTGCACTGTAGGGCTGAAGTGCATCCAGGAAATATGGCAGAGACACAGTGACAGACTGACTCTTCTAACAGTATTGCTGAAACAAGAATTGGGATGGTATGGGGCTATTGGGCCCATGGGAAAGGGACTGAGGAAGCAGCAAGGAAGCTGGGCAGCACCACAGAGGCCTATTGGTGCCCTTCAGGCCCTGACATATGCTTGTCAATTTCCTGTATCTTATCACTTAAATCCCTGAAAGGAGATAAGTATTGATTCTCAATAAAGAATTCCAGGCTTTACTCTTGAAGGGTATGAAGGCAGATAGGTAGAGATGAAAAGGATTCAAGACATGGTCATCTGGGGATATTTCTTATCAGCCAGTTCCAGGTGATTCCACATTCAGCATATTATTATTACCATTTCACAGTATCAGTGTCACCCCAAATCCTGCTATAAGAACCTTGGTATTTCGCTTCAGAAGTTTAACGTTAAGGTCATCTATCACACTGTGCAACAAATGACTTTCTAAAGATCTACAGTTCTAGGAGGAAACCATGAACATCTTGAAGATAAGTACAAATTGCCACACTGGATGAAGGACAGACTGATGATAGTCAATAACTTCATAGCATCCTTCAGTACCTCTGTCTCACAGTTGTCTTTAATTAGAGTACAGAAAATGACTTTTAAAAGCTAAAGATTCAATAATAAATTTGCCCATTTTATTTGGGAAGAAACATACTAGTCCTCATGTTTGGTTTGAATTTTTAACTTTCAATAAACCAATGCAGTCTCCAGATATTAATGAAGTTCTGTTGCATTGAGATTTGAAATTTGTCATTTCAATAGGAGTATCTTGTAAATTCGGAATCATGATCATATGTCCTCCTCTAACATTCTCTCAACTCTGAAGTACGAACAGTATTCTACTTTCAAATAAATATGGTAAAAAGAAAAAAAGTAAAATTGAGATTTCCATTGACTTAAACAAAAAAGTATTATTTTAGTTGATAAAATAAATATGTAATACTAGTGACAGCAGCAAAAGGAATTCTATATAGTTTGAAATTAGCTTGAATTTCAAATATTGGAAAGGTTTTGTAAAGTTAAGTATATAAAACATATTTTAAAAATGCATTCATAGCAACCTACAAAATTTAAAAATTTGACTTTGGGCCAGTATTCAGAGATATTTGCTTTTTAATTAGTAAGTTTATATAATTGCATATCAATAGTGGAAGTACTGAGTTAGGGGATAAAACAACAGATCATAAAAGAATTTTAATTACCACTGCCTCAAAATTAGAAATTTAGATGATTTTTTTCCTATTCTATGCCAAACATAAATTTATTAAAGTAACATTTAGCTCTCTTTCATGCCTGCAGAGTCTGAAAAAGGTATCTAGTCAAGAAAAGACTACAGTCAGATACAATGTCATAGTATTATGTGCAAAAAGACCAGAGAATTCTTGAGGTGCAAAACTATCAAGTTTTCATAAATGCTAAATGCTCTTTTCAATACAATCTCTATCTAAAATACAGTTTTTTTAATTTTTCTCTCTCTGCTCAGTAGACTTTTTTTCCTTTTCACTATGAAACCATTATGTGGCTGTCATTATTCATCTTGATTATGAGCTACCTCCACAATTAGCATTTTTCGTTTTGGCAGACTGGTTTATATAGCTAAGATTTTTTTTTTTTTTTAATATGATTAAGGGGTTATTAATACAACAGAATTTTGCTTATAAGGTCAATTTTTAGTAATAAAGCTTAATTTTGTTTGCTGGCCTGATCTCACTTCATCTTTATGTATTAAGATCTAGATGTTTCAGAACAAGGTCAAATACCTTAGGCTAAAAGTGGTAAAATTACCATGATTATGCCAAATATCAGTAAATATCTAAAGGGCTATATCAGCCTTTTGTAAAAACAAAGGAGGTTCTTCCAAGATTTGTAAGAGATTTTTGTACATCTGTAGTGCCAAATACATGTGCTAGATTTGGTCTTGCTATATAATATCCTGGAAAGTACCTTAAACATCTAAGCTTCTATTCCATCATTCCAGGGTGCTGAAACTGAGTACGATGGCCTCTATTACTGCGACTGTTGCTAAATGAAATGGAATTTGACTTCCCTTGATGTTTTTTATAACTCAAGGGCTATATTTAGGGGTTTAGATCAAGCCATCATTCATTTAAGAAAAATAAATATTTCAAGAAAAAGAAAAATCGATTGTACACCAAACAATGAAAAAAAAATAGGAAGTTAACCTACATTTTATTCCTTATTCTATTCATACAGTTGTTAAGAAAAAACTTGTTTCAGTAAAAAGCAGATTATCCAAAGCAAGGTGTCTACAGCAAAGTAGTCTGAACTCCTAGCCCTTAATAGAACTGGATCTCTTAAACATAATGCAAAGATACACAAGTTTCAGTATACACAATATTTTGTAATTGAAAATAGAGAGTGAATACATATGAAGTTATATGTACTGACATATGGGGCTGATCTCCCTGTCACAAAAGGCTTTTCCTCTTTTCGTTCCTGTGGTGTCAAAACTCATTTAAAAGAAAGTTGACTTCATATGACTTGTTTGTTTGGTTTTTATTGTTTTATTTTTGGGTTTTTTTATGTAATGTAGCTTTATCCTTATACAGTTTAACAATGCTTTCCTAGAAAGAACAACAGGAAGGAAGAACAGAGAGAATTATGGAACAATCTTGATCTCATCCACTGGTAATCTCATAACCTATGGGAGTGCTGGTTAGAGCTGGAGGATTGGGGTTATCTGTGAGAACACATAAACAGCTAAAAATCTCTGTGAAAGAAACATTCTAAACCACTAAAAATATTTCTTATAACTAGTAGGCAGGATAATCCAAAATATAGGAAACTGTAAGTTTACACTTCCAATACTGTAGTTTTATGTTAGGAGTTGTCATTTACTTGAGAACTAATGCTTAATTGTTCTGTCAGAAACTAAATAATAAAGATGTAAAATGTCTGCTTTACCTGTATTTTTGAGTGTCACAAGGGGCAGGTTTTTTCCTTTTGGTTTTTGTTGTTATCTGTACCTTTGGAGATTTCCCCATTTTTTAAAAGCTTCAAACTAGATTTTAATCGAAAGGATCAAAAATAATTCCTTCATCACATTAAAAATCTACATAGTCTAGTTTGAGTTGAAAGAGGCTACATCTGGAATTTCATAGGGGAATACACAATAATTTAGGCATTTGAAGTAAGATTCCCTATCAGTGACAATTAAAAAAAAAAGAAGAGCAAAACAAAAAACAAACAAAACTGTTAGATATTAGATACCTGAAAGAAAACTGAAGTTTTGCTGTCAGCCTAATGTTCATATTCTCTACATGCACAAATCTGGTTTGACCTGTAAATAAGGAAAATTGTAAGAAAAAAAAAGCCCACATTAAAGAGAGAAAAGACAAGAAAATATTTTCATTTAAGTGACCATTTTACAATCTTACACTCAAAAATACTTTGCTTTATGTTTTCAGGAGAAATTTTAGTTTATTTTTTAGGTTATTTATGAAGTCTTTGAATTTTGCACTCATTTCATTCCCCCTGGTTTCCTTGTGTTACTTGTATTCATTTGCTTTCAGCACTTTGGGAAGAAATATTAACGTGTTAAAAATGTTGGGAAAAAAAAGAAAGGCAAAAAACTCCCCACAAACCAGACTAAAACCAAGGTATCAATTTTCTCTTGTAGGTTCTTCAAAGTTCTTCAGAATGAATAAGATTTCTTGTTTCCTCCCTTCCTGTAGGAACTGTTTGGAAACAATATTTTTTTCCTCTCCTTTTTCAGGGAAGGGAGAGTGGCATTTGTGGAATTATGGCCTAAACATTTTTGTGGTAACAATTCTAATAGAGCAATCTATCCTCTCATAGGTAAACTTCTATTTACCATGAGTAACCCCTACGTTTTAAATTGTCAAATGTACATAAGCATTTTAAAAGATCAGTATTATAATTATATCCAGGCAGATATTTTTTAGAAATTTAACTCTTAGATATACTTTTCATGTGTGATCTAATGTTCTATTTTCCCTCATTCTTTAAAAGAAACTATAACTCATGCTGTCATTGAAAATGTTGGTCCATCTGCCTCAAAACTTCATGTTTACAACACTAATAACTTCTTTCTGTTTATTTATTCTCTATAATTAAAAGGGACAGGTCAAAACCATAAAGTCATAAAAAAATTTACATATTACCAGTAGCCAATGCTACAGATGGATTTAGGATGATTAAAGGAAGTTATTGTCTTAGTTTCTTAGTTTCTACATTATATAACTATATTGTTATGTTCTCCAGTCTACTATAAATATATCAATTAGCCTAGACAAGATTGGTAAGTTAATGCCTATTTATTATGGACATTCATTTCCTCTCACCCTTGCGACACAGACAGGATAGCACCCTGTCTGCACATTTTAAAATATCTGATGGAAAGCTGAAGTGGACAATGCTGAATGTTTAAAATGGATTAAACAGTTTATAGTGAAAGATGTAAGAGTTCAGTTTATCAGAAAGAGACAATGGAGGGTTGTGTCAAAGCTCATAAGAAAACTTCCATGATGTACAAGACAGGCAGAAATAGACTCTTTAGAGATAAAGGTATAAGAAATTCTTCAATGAACCTGTGTATTCTTTAGCTCTGTAGCTGTAAATCAGGCTGCTTGTCTTTCTAGAAGAACTGAGTGAACTGTAGTGCCCTTTCATCTACAGAAAGTCAGACAAGGTTGAAGTCACTTCTGTCTTTAAACTCTACACATAGCATACTTTACTTATCCTTGTAAATATTCCAAACAAACAAGAATCACACAGTTCTGTTCACATATGTAGTTTCACATCAATAGTTAAGAGAAGGAAGTCCTCAATGTTGCTAAGTGGACATCGAATGTTTGCCAAATGGAAAATGACACAATTAGCAGGGACAAGTATTTTTCATTCTTCTGCTCCTCTGATTGTTGAGGGAGAAATGAGACAAATTAAAATTCTGAAAGGTACTTATCGGTTTTCATTGTCAGGCATACCACCTGAGAGCTGTAATTACAATTTACAAAAATTTGAGAAGACAAAATGTAAATTTTTGGAAAAAGCTATTATATGTTTAAAGAGCAGGAAAATGGAAGGTCTAACAAAATGTATGTGTTTTCTCACTAAATAAGTTAAAAAACTAAAAAATAATCTTAGACCAAGCTTATGATTTAAATTATAACCCTTGTTTTCTTAGGGACATTGTTTAGTAGGAAGACAGGCACGGTTGGACTCAATGATCTCAGAGGTGTCTTCTAAGCCTATGATTCTATGATTCTATGATTCTTACTGATATAGTTAGGAAAATCATGCAATTATCTGGCTGAAGAGTAATGTCTTCTAGTGAGTTGTGAAAACTCAGTTAAAATAGGAAGAACATAGTTCTGCAGGTATGTGTAAATAAGAGTTTATATTTCATTTATCTCTGTTTTTCTCTTTGTATGTGTTTACTTCTGCTGTTTACAATAGCATCTGTTTACTTTGCAAACAAAAGAATGGTACAATTCTTACTGAACTTAAAAAAAAATTGGGACTTATTCTCTCCTTGGAGTGAAAATTGTGGTAAGTTATTTCTTCACTATTATGTAGTTTGTAAATGTCCATGATGGAGGATTTTTATTGAAAGATGCTACGTAGTTGCAAGTTCAATATCTGAAGTGTAATACTGATTCTAAAAACAAATCACAAAAATATTTGGCCTGAAAGGACCTTCTGGAGATCACCTAGTCTTGCAGCTTCTCAAAACAAAGCTACATTCAAGATGTTCAGAATATTGTGCAGTAAATTTTTGAAAACCTCTAAAAATAGAACGTTCCTAACTTCTCTGGGCAACATTTTCTCTGGCTTTTCCATCTTAAACAATCCTTCCAAACTGTTATTTTAAACTGTTAAATTCAAATCAGTGCTTTAAATGAAGGCCTGTCCTCTTTTTTAGAATAGCTTTAATCACTTTTTTATTTGGCTTTGATCTTCCTTAATGGGCAAAACCATGGCATTTGCTTTTTAACTGCTGTGGCAATATGGTGTAATATTGCTACTGAGTTTCCATGTTTCTTCCTAATTGAATATCTCAGTTTACTCATCTTTAAAATATCTACACTAAACCACTTTCCTCCCTCACAGGGGTGTTGTAAAGTTTAATGAGATAATAATGTGGAATACTCAAGACATCCAGATAACAGATCACGTGTAAATGAAAATCATTAATGATTATTATTCCTGTCCCTCAGAGCGTACTTTAAATTCAAAATCTATCAGCATGAGGATGTTTAGATTGTATATTGCCAACTTTGGTTTTCCATGACACTTGTTTGGCTATGTATTATAGGTCTTATATATTTCCCACATAGATTTGTTTAGTTTTCTAGAGTTCATACTTCCCAAATCCTTGATCTATAATAAATCAGAAAAAAAATTACCAAAATTTTCATTTAGATGTAGCATTCCATTTAGGCTGTAGGAGAATTTCCATTCAATAAAGAGTGAAAGATTGTCTCTTCGTACTTTAGAAGCGTACGGTTTGATTCAGAGAAAGAGCCTATGAAAGCAAGCCTACCTTTATTAATATGATGCTCTACTACCACAACAAAAGAACAGAATTAGGTTCTCAAGATCATATGTACACATCTCTAACATTTCCAAAAATATGACTGCCATGTGATATCCAGAATTCTAATTATAAAGACAAATAGAATGAAATTTTACCTGATAGTTAGTGCCAGGACACAGATTGTAGCCCAGGAAGTATGACTTCTGCTCTTACCAGGGTGAGCTTGGCAGTGTGCTAGCAGGCAGTTCATGGGCTCAGCCTCACCGTGGCCTGAGCTGAGTGTTGTTGGTTTAACCCCTGCAGTAGGGCCAGTGATTGTTGCCTCCCCTGTTCCAGCTTCAGCTCTTATATCTTATTTACAGTGGATTGGTCTGTATTCTGTCTCAGTGAGCCTAGATTCATGTAAAATAGATCGACTGCTTCCATAGCACTTGGCCATGTTTTCTTGAGCTCCATGTACAGGAGCTATTTTTCAGTTCCAAGTGTCTAAAGGGAACAAAAGGTGATATTGTAGCCTAAGCAAGAGCTTGAACTCAGAAATACCTTAGAATACAATAAGAAGGGATGTGGCAATGCTTGAGAGCATAGTCTTCTGGTATAGCCAGAGGATTATGAAGGGCTGAAAGAGCCAAACCTGGCTCAGGCTTATGAGTTTTGTTTCTTGAGTGCAGTCCCTGTAATAAACCATCCCGATGATCAGTCCTGAGTTATGGTTTTTAGTGTCCCTGCTGGAGACAGCCTGGCAACAAACCAAGGAACTGCAGGTAGTGAATTCTACACATCTACTGTTCCAAGGATATGTCATAGGCACTAGAGTAGCTGCAATGGGATTCTCCTCAGCTTCAGCTGTCACTGGGAAGCAGAGTTCAAGGAAAGGAAGAAAAATTAGATTGATTAAACTATGACTGCTAGTATAAAGTTTAGGATGTTTAATAGATATTTGGAGTCTTGTGCCCCTGTTTCTTGTTAAATGCTTTTTTAGGTGAAAAGGAAAGAAGCAAAAGGCATAACAATTAAAAATTCATATTGGTAAAAAGCAATGAAGTTCATAAAAATAATACCCAAGTGTATGTGGACTATTATAAAAGTGGATGACTATGAAGGCATCGCTGGCTTTTCAGGTTTCATTCCTAATGTAGCTGAAGGATGATAGACTCTTCAAAAGCTTAGTACAGTTTACTTCTGGAAGAATACTGGAAGAGATTCAAGAATATTCTCAGGGGAAAGAGCTTAGGAAGTGAGAGCAGTTACGTGATGAACCGTTCAGAGTCAGCAGTGATTCACATGTCCTGATCTCAAGACATGCATAGATAGGCAGAGCAGCAGGAAGGGCACATTTATTCACCTTCTTGAGATTCAGCTTGTAGGGAAACAATTGCAAAAACAGGAAGAACAGTGTGGGAAAAGTGTATTGGATTTTTTTTCCTAAATTACTTTTCATCTTGACTTTATCTTTTTCCTCTTTCATTTGTCTTTTTCTTTTCTTTTTTTTTCTTTCTAAATTGCTATTCAAACGGTCATATAACTCTGGAGATGAAATTTTTTGTGAAAAGAATACCAAATGCATTTCTACCTATTAATAAATGAAATAAGTATCTGAAACTACATATGAAAGCATTGAAAAAAAGGAAAATTTTGGTGTCAAATTGTCTTTCTTTTTGTTATAAAATGTCACTATTAAGAGTGAAGCTCTTGTGCTTGATTGTTTTCTCTTTCTTTAACCCTCTGTCTCCCTCTCCATCATTATCAACCAAAGTGTTAATTATACTGCATGACAATACAGGGTGGTGTTGTCAAATAGAAATGAAGAATTGGTATTTAAAATAATTCTACTTTTTACAAATTTTATTTGTTGCATTAAGAAAGTTGAATGCCTGCAATCAATCCCCAGCATTTATTTTCTGTTGAAGTTGCTTATAAAATATTTTTGTATTAAATCATATTCAATGTATTTAATATATGCATAACTAATGCTAACTGTTAAGGAATATACACCGATATGCAGTAATGCATAGTATTTATGAGCAGAACTTTTAGAAGACAGCACAGTTTTCATGGAATTTATGTCCACATTTCCTTTCAGTTTTGTAGTTGTTAAGGGTTCTTTTATAATTAACCAATGAAAAGTATTTCCATCACTTTCGTTATCTTCAACATCTTGAAAGCAAAACAAGAGACATTATTTAAAAATGGATATTCTGAAGCAATGAAAATTACAAGACTATGATATGGCCCAAAGTCAAATTACACAGTATAAGCAATAGCACATTTGGAGACTCACATGTTCACAGCATGAACAAGTCATGACAACGAAGGCAGTTAACCACCCCTGCCTTTTTCTCAGAATATATAGCTTAAATATATTTTAAAACCAAAGTTTTTAATACAGAAATTCACCAACCACTACCATTTAAATAAATATAATGAAAACCCACATATTTTTGCACATATTGTTACACACATTTTGTATTAAAATGCTAAATCTCAAAAACCTTACCATTCCTCTGTTTCTGTAATACTCTACCCAAGAATTTCTGCTTTATATCTCAGCTTTCCTGAATCTTTCTATCCACCTATCCAAGAGTATCCACCTACTCGTATTTCTCACTCCAGACACTTCAGAATGATCTGATTAATTACACATATTGCCATGTAGACCAGAATTATGCACTCCTTCAGTGAGATGCTGCCTTTGTTTCTACTTATTTTACAAGGACAAGTATCTTACCAATACTTTATAGTGGAGAATGAGTCAGTTGAACTAGACTCTGATGAAATGAAAAAAGCATCTCTCCCACAGAAGCAGGACTTATACCTTGGCCCTACCTACAGATTAGAATAAAAGGCTGTCCAATATAAAGCTATCAGGTTAGCACTAAAATAAATATATGATTTTTTTAAGTGGACAGAGAGAATTATTCTCTAATATACCCTAATCGCATAAAACTTTGAAATTTAAAATTATTTTCCTCATTTTTGATGAGAAAAAACACCATAAGTCAGGACAAACAAATGGACAGTTTGGTTTTACCCTTAATTTTTTTGTGTATTTGTTTTTTGCTACGAAGAAGGTTTCCTATTGTGTTTTCTTCATTCATATTCAATGAAACTGAATTGAATTGACTTTGCAATTGCACCCCACAAGTACAATAAGTACTCATTTGGCTATTGAAATGTCTATTGCCCTGGAGCTTTCCTGAAGTGGATATAAAGTCCAAATAGCAGACAGAAGTTACACAGGGAAACTAACTTTGAAATAAAGCAAGCTGCTGCTTCTTTGAGATTCTGATTGTGTTTACAGTAGAGTGTGAAAAGTGGACCTGAGAGAAAAATGAAATTTTTCATAGTTTCTGAGTTGCCTTTTTCTCATTCAACCTGTTGGATATATATTAGGAAAACTTCTCTCAGTTATGAGAGTCTCAGCCTTTTCTACAGAGATGGCGCCATTTGAAGATGATCTCTGGGCTTTATGGAATGTTTGCAGCTGTCTTGGCATTCAGTATCTCCGGATAAAGCATAAGCACTTTAGATGCAGAATTAATTTTCTACTTAAAACTTCTATAGAAGCATATAATGCATTTTGGGGTTATATATTGCAAGAAAATGTGTGACTAACTGTATCTTTTATACACATATGTGTATTTTTCCTGTGGAATCTTTTAGCTTTGTGTGGCAGATGAAACAGGAAGTTGTTTAATTTTACTGTAGGTGTAATAAAATGCATAAGATATAAGTAAAAATGTAACCACTGTTTTTCGTTTTTCTAAAGAATAATAAGAAGAAAAGAAGCTTGGAGGTTACTTTGTAAAATCTTCTTCAAATTATGTATTTTGCATGCTAAAGCTTCTATTATTTCACCAGTAGACTAAACACTAAGACCATTCAAAATAAAAATATAGATTTCAAAAGAAATTAACTGATATTATTTTTTTCTCTAGTGTAATTTAATATTATCCTCTATCCCAGAAAATTGTTTGTGATTCATCATGGTTTGGTAAGCAGTCAGAGCTCCAGAATCTGTACCTACTTTTCTTTCATGAAGGAAATTGTTTTAGATTAATCTTGGAATAAAATAGGAAATGTTATTATAAGAAATCTACCTTGATTAAGTTAATATAGTACTGAGCTAATTTGATATATATTTACCTGTTTTTATCATTGAACAAGAATATTTTTTTTGTCGTTTGGGCAGGTGGCATTTTAGTGACCCTTCATGTCAGTGATACAACTTCTAAAATTTTAATATTGAATTTGTTTAATTTTTCTGCTTGTAATTCGATTCTTGCTTTGCTGTAGTTTTACTGTTTGAGAATGATCGTACTAAATCAGATCTGTGCTGCTTTATACTTTGTGCCGTCTCTCACAGAATAGAACTGAGGATAAATTCTGACTCACATAGGTTCCAGTAAAGAAAATTCAACTAATAATCTGATCAGGGTCTTCAAAAAGATTTTGGAGACTCAAGCTGGTTTTTTTACTTCTCAATTATTAAATGATCAAGATTATAATTTATCTTCTTTTAGAATTGAATTTGGAAGTGAAATATACCATTTATCATCAGTATAGGCCCTCTCCAGGATTTAAAATGAACCGGTTCATTTCAAACATGATTTGCAGCATCTAATGGCAAGGAGCACTTCTCACTGTGCGAGCTTTCAGAATGATGCACTTTTTAAATTGGATTAATTTTTCTATAATTTCACAGTAAATCCCAGAGCAGTTCATAAAATGAAAACATTTAACATAAAAAAAAGAGTTATGATTATAAAATAAGGATTAAAGTTTATTTCTACAAGATGGAATGTATATTTGCAACTATATCGAAGGAACACTGAACTTTTATTCTAGCATTTTCTTTCTTTTAATTTAGTTCTAAATCACTGGAATACAGTCTTTATAAATGAGTGCTCTCAAGTTGTGAACCTAATTAACATAAGAGCTATCTGAAAATTTCCTGGCAAAAGTCTATTTATGAATTCTGTTCTGGTTTGTAGAAGCCAATGCTTCATAGAAATATCTCAAAATTAACAAACTTCTGCCTAATCACTGTGAAAAACACCAAGGTTTCCAAGTATTCTGCTGGGATCCCATTCTTTCAAAGTATGGTACTTGAACTTCCAGGGTTTCCAGATTCCCTTATAAGATTCCCAAGGTCTGGTACCCATGAGTGCCCTTGGAAAATCCCATCTGTGACTTAGTGTACAGGCTCCTTTGACTTTGCAGTGGAGTCGAAATCTGTATCTTCTAATAATTTTTACAGCCTGCAATGAAAAAGAATATAAATATTAATTTAAAATGTTTACAGAACAGGAGTGTATATTATCTTGTCAACATTATGGACAGTTATTTCCCAAATTATTCTTTTCCAGGCTTCCTTTTCCATAGAAAGATTTATAATTGGTTCATATTCCAAGATCATCTCAGATACAGTGTGATTGAATTCTCACCTTACTAGCTCTCGATCTGTGAAGTCTATATCAGCAGGTTAGAACAGAATAGACTATTGCAACTGGAAGGGACTTCAAATCAGCATCTAATTCAACTGCCTGATCAATTCAGAGCTGATCAAAAGCTAGACCATATTGTTAAGGGCACAGCCCAAAGGCCTCTTAAACACTGAGGGGCTTGGAGTATCGACCACCTCTCTAGGACACCTTTTCAAGTATTTGAACACCAGCTTATCAAAGAAATCTTCCTAATACCCAGTCTGAACCTCCTCAATGCAGCTTTGAACCATTCCCATGCATTCTGCTACAGGACACCAACAAGAAGAGATCGGCCACCTCCTTCTCCACTTACCCTCCTCAGAAAACTGTAGAGAGCAATGAGGTTGCCCCTCAGTCTCCTTTTCCCTAAACTAGAATAATGCAGATTGGTTAGTCACTCCTAACAACACATTCCTTCCAGCCCTTCACTAGCTTTGTCGCCTTCCTCTGGACACATTCAGGACCTTCATATCCTTAAGTTGTGGGGCGCTGACCTACACACAGTATTCGAGGTGAGGCTGCACCAACACTAAATAGAGCAGGATAACACCCTCTTTTGACCAGCTGGTTATATTTTATTTGATACACCCTAGGATGCAGTTTGCCCTCTTGGCTGCCAGGGCAAACTGCTCACTTATGTTGACCAGCACTCCCCTTTTTAAAGGGCTGCTTTCCAGTCACTCTCTCAATTTGTAGTTTGCATATACAAACTACAGCTCTAATCTTTCTGCAAAGCGTGACCTTGCTTCCAGGGAATATACAATTTCTTTTTCCTCCTGAACTCCATAAGGAGTTCCCTGTTCAGCCAGCCTTATTCAGGTGGAAGTAGAAGCTGTTGAACCACCTCAGGAAGACATTATGATGATTTCTTCAAGTCCTTGGCTCATTGCTCCCAGCCCAGGTTTTCTGAACACCACCCCCTACCAAATATTGCCTGGAACTTCCGCTATTTGTCCAGAACGCGGCAGGTTCACACAGACAACTTGTCTGGTTTCAATGACTAAGATCCTTATTATTATTTTCAAATAGCACATAAATTGTGTCTGTGGCTGATATTGTATCATTAAACATATTTTCCTTATAGCTTCCTTAGAGGCCTCAGTTGTATTTGGGAACCCACAGACATGCAAGGGAAAACAATTCAAAGTGATTGAGAAACAATAAACAGGGTTTTGCTAAGCCATGCAACACCTCTGAAGTGGTATCTGTACCGTACTTAACCCCATTCTGTGGACCATCCAAGGCCTGTGAGACTGTGCTTTCTGTAGTTCTCCTTCTCCCATGGAACTTCAGGTTTGTAATTCTCCTGAACTGGAAAATGGAGATTAAACTTCTTAGCCTGCAGATTTCAGGGAGTTCATTAGAAAAAATGGCATCCACCCTGGGCTTTTCAGTGCTGCTTGATTTTCACAACTATCACTAACTTGGAAAACCTTGTGATTGCAAGTATTGAAGTTGCCTTCAGTGTCAGCTTATGTTTGTTTTCAGTATGAATGAGAAACAGACTTTCTCTGACATACTATTGACAAATTGTTCTTGAAAGTTTTCTCATTTTGCAAGGCCCTTGAAAATTGACATTACTTAGTATACACTAAATAAATTAAAATGAGTTCATCTATGTGAAAGAAAGAAAGAAAGAAAGAAAGAAAGAAAGAAAGAAAGAAAGAAAGAGAAAGAAAGAAAGAAAAAGAAAGAAAGAAAAAGAAAAAGAAAAAGAAAAAGAAAAAGAAAAAGAAAAAGAAAAAGAAAAAGAAAAAGAAAAAGAAAAAGAAAAAGAAAAAGAAAAAGAAAGAATAGCATGTATAACTGCAGCAGCAGTGGTACAGTTAATTTTCAAGTTTAATGAGATGGATGGATTATTCATTTTAAGGCAAAAAGTGTCTTCTCTCCTCATGGCACATGTCCTATATTGTGTTTAAAATTTGTCACGTATGGTTTTGTTTTTAAAGCCAAGCATAAATAATTCTACACATATAAACAAGCATAAAATGCATTGTGTTTGTTTTTAAAGAATAAAAGATTTTTTTAGTTGTGGAAATAATAGCAAAAATTTCAATACTGTTACGTTAGTTACTGTAAGTGTTTATTTTCAACACAGTAATTATAGACCTAGCATTATAAGAGGATGTTAATAACTATGAGTATTTATGTCTATTCTGATAGTCTTCTTGTTTTGTCTTTCATACTCCTGTCTGATACCAAACTGCTTCCCTATAGGTGTTTTGACCTATATTCTACTATCAGTTATAGATTAAATCAGTGGAATGATTTTATTTAAATCCTTGGATTATCTGTTGAAATTGATTGAAAATGGTTTTGCATGAAATACTTGATTTTAAAACATTTGATCCAAAGATCTGATATTATTTTCCATATCACTTAGGTGAAAAAATGTAGCATTATGTAGTAAAGAGCAAAATTCATATATAACTTCCTTACAATGGAAAGGAATAACTTACGTTATAAAAAGAAGGAATTATAAAAGAACGAACAATGGTCTCTTGCCTAAATAAAGGCTGATTATGTAAATTAGGCTTGACTTGGTTACCTATACAATTACTTCAAAATCTGATTTTTTAATCTTTAAGTAAGAAAATAATAAGGTAACGAAATGTTACAGCTCTTACTCACAAAGATGGAAATATTCATGTGATAGAAATGGCTCCTAGGTTATAGCAACATTCCACAGTGTTGAAAGAGCAATGGGGCTTTGAGCACCCTGATCAAGTGAAAGATGTCCCTGACCACGGCACAAGGGCTTGAACTAGATCATAGAATCATAGAGTCATCTGGTTGGAAAAGACCGCTCAGATCGGGTCCAACCATACCTGTCCCCTTATTAACCATGTCCCTAAGAAACTCATCTACCCATCTTTTAAAGGTCTTCAGGGATGGCAACTCCATCACCTCTCTGGACAGACGGTTCTAATCCCTGACAACCCTTTCAGTGAAGAAATTCTTCCTAATATCCAGTCTAAACTCGCCCTGGCACAACTTGCAGCCATTTCCTCTCGTCCCATCACTTGTCATTTGTCTTCTGGGAGAAGAGCCCAGCACCCACCTCGTCACAACCTCCTTTCAGGCAGTTACAGCCAGTGATGAGGTCTCCTCTCAGTCTCCTCCAAGGTAAACAACCCCAGTTCCCTCAGCTGCTCCTCATAGGACTTGTTCTCCAGCCCCCTCACCAGCCTCATTGCCCTTCTCTGGACACGCTCCAGCCCCTCAATGTCCTTCCTGTAGTGAGGGGGCCCAAAACTGAACCCAGCACTCTAGGTGCAGCCTCACCAGTGCCGAGTACAGGGGCACAATCACCTCCCTGCTCCTGCTGGCCACGCTGTGTCTGATACAGGCCAAGATGCCTCTGCCAGGCAGCTCTCCAGCCAGTCTTCCCCAAGCCTGTAACGCTGCATGGGGTTGTTGTGACCCAAATAGAGGACTCTGCACTTGGCCTTGTTGAACCTCATCCCGTTGGTCTCAGCCCATTGATCCAGCCTGTCCAGATCCCTCTGCAGAGCCTCCCTTCCTTCAAGCAGATCCACACTTCTACCAGGCTTAGTGTCATCCGCAAACTTACTAAGGTTGCACTCAATCCCTTCATACAGATTGTTGATAAAGATATTGAACAGGACTGGACCCAGCACTGAACCCTGGGGAACACCACTCTTGACTGGTTTCAACTAGATTTAACTCCATTTGCCACTGCTCTTTGGGCCCGGCCGTCCAGCCAGTTTTTAACCCAGCAGAGGCTGTCCCTGTCCACGCCAATGGCAGCCAGTTTCTCCAGCAGGATACTGTGAGAAATGGTGTCAAAGACTTCACTGAAGTCCAGGTACACCACATCCACAGCCTTTCCCTTGTCCATTAAACGGGTAACCTTGTCACAGAAGGAGATCAGATTGGTTTGGCAGGACCTGCCTTTGGTGAACCCACGTTGCCTGGGCCTGATCACCTGGTTGTCCCGCATGTGCTGTGCGATAGCACTCAAGATGATCTGCTCCATGACCTTCCCTGGTACCGAGGTCAGACTGACAGGCCTGTAGTTTCCCAGATCCTCCCTTCGACCCTTCTTGTAAATGGGTGTAACATTCACCAGTCTCCAGTCAAGTGGCACTTCCCCAGTCAGCCAGGACTGCTGGTAGATGAGTGAAAGGGGTTTGGGGAGGACCTCTGCCAGCTCCCTCAATGCCCTCAGGTGGATACCATCTGGCCTCAGATGGTATGTGTCTAATGGTGTGTGTCTAATTGGCCAAGCAGGTCTCTAACAAAATCTTCCGGAATCGTTAGGGCTTCATTCTCACTGTCTTCTGGCTCAGGGGACTGAGTGTGCTGAGAACATCTCTTTAAGGGTCCCTTCCAACCCAAATACTTATATGGTTCCGTGATTAGTTTATTATTTTTTTATTATTATTTTTTTCTGTGATTAGTTTATTAGTTTATTATTATTGATTATTACAATATTGTTTTCTTCCATTTATTTTTTCCTTCTTTTCCCTTTATTTTCTTTCTCTTCCAATTTCATTTGAATTTTTAATGCTTAGCATTTAAACACGTGAACTTCCTACTGCATGTACCAAATGTATTGTATCTGTGTTACAACCTCTTCTTCTCTGTGTGAATATAGTCCTTGTAAAACGATGTAAAGCAATTCAGTACACCACACACACTTGGCAGAGGTAGAAATGACTATAAAAGCTTTTAAGAAATAGATAATCAAGTTGCCTTTGTGTTCAATAGCTTTTTGCATGCATAGACCTTGCCAAGGAGAACTCAGGCTTTGTTAGAGGAAAAAGCAAGATTGTGCATAATAGTAATTGCTCCACATCCTTGTATCTGTGGCAGCAAACAAGTTTGCATGATTCTGAATTCAGGAAAAAGAGCTAAGGAATGAAGATTAATCCTTATCAAAATGAGTTCATTTCTGATAAAGGCAAATTTAAATGTTTCTAAAGGATATTGATGCAGATTAAATTATCTGAAGTTATAGCTAAATTGAAAGAAATTAACTCTTCAAGATATTAACTTTTCATGAAAAATTGTAAGCAAATTATCAATCTTAGATTTTGGCATCATTACAGATACAAAAGAATGATTTTTTTTCTCGTCAAAAATATTGGTAGTAAGCAGTTAAGGCACAAAATTTGTATATTAAATATTACATTTATTTATAGTTAGCATAGTTATTTCCAGATGAGAAGTTATATCATGTATCTGTGATAATGAATACTTGAGTTTAACTGGTCATATAGGGCAAAATAATCCTTATATATCTATATTCATAATATTGAAGTAGATTGTCAACTACTATTTAAGTTGGCAAACTTAATTTAATTTTTACTGAGCATAGTGGTTTTTTCCTGAAAATACATATCAGTATTACTGTGATTATGATTTTGCTAGCATAAGAATACACCGAATTAAATGAGAAGTTTTTAAAAGATAGGTTCTCTGTCAATGCATTTGTTATTTGTATAATAGAAATTATTTCATGCACACAAAGAAGTACAGTGTCTGCCTCACATTTGCTTTTCTGTCATGCAACTCTGCACTCTGGTAAAGTTTTGAATGTCATAGGAGCACAGTTTATCTGAAAACTTTATATTTATGTGTTATGTTTATGTGTTAATTTTTGGAAGCATAGAGGATTTGTTGGCATTAGTGTTGTAATTCCTTGCTTAAGAATGGATTAAGTCAAGGGGCTGAGAGTGTAACTTGAGCATGAGTACAGTCCAGTGGTCCAGATGTTCCTATATGATAAAGCAGTGCTACTTTTAATTTATATGTCAGCTATATCTATTTTTGCCATGGACACCTATTTATGAACACTGTACTATGTCCCATATCCTGAAGGATTTAAGATTAAAGATAGGATCTAATTTGATAAAGTGTATACTTAAAGGTAGGCAAAAAAATTGTCTTGATAGATCTTTCCAAGAAAACACAATGACCAACAATCTTGTGTTACTTCTCCTTGAGCAACTGAAGCGTTCATAAAGTACACACTGATCTGACCTTTGTGTCACTACAGTATTATTTCTGGTTGTGTGCTCTCTCTTAGTTTTCCATGCGGGGTGCAGTCCAATTTGGTAACTCACAAATTTTTCTGAAAATTGTACTTTTTTTTTTTTATTATGCTTATGTATTTACACTTTTACAGACATAATACTCAAAATATCAGTGATCATAAACATAGCTAAAAGGCAAGAACCACAATGCAGATAACTACTTAACCTCCTATTTCAATTGAAAAAATTTCTTTGCATTATTTAATCCTTTAATAAATAAAAGGAAATGCTATAAAAAATTTAGAGATCAGATAGATTAAAATAAAAATTAAAAAAAAAAGAAACAAAATTTTCAGGAATAGGAAAAGAGATTGCCAGAGCAATCACTCAAAAAGTGAGTCAAACCACTTCACAGCGTAATGAAGGATTTTGGAAGGTGTGCACATAGCCACTTATGTAAGAACTGTTTAAATGAGAAGAATAAGCTTGCTCAGAACAGCAGATAAGCATAAGTCTAGTGGGAGTGATAATATAAGAACTTAATTTTTGCCAAATATTCCTGATGGTGTCTTGCTGTCTGTTAATAATCCCAAGAAATTCTTCATTACATATGAATATAAACTCTACCTTATATTTTATTCTATTTTTATTTGTGGGAGGAAGTGGTGAAGAAGAAATGTTATAGATCTTTACGCCAGAAGGTATCATCAAAACATCTGTTCCCACTTTCATATTACAAGCTCTTATCTTCCTCCCACTTCTCTATATTAATCACTAGGATTTAACGTATCAGTCCTCTGGCACAGTTATAGGGCACATCTTATGAAAATGAAATGTATATGCAAGGTTATAAGCAAGTTAAAAGGAATATATAAATTTGAAGTAAGAATAAAATAATAAAAATAATAATGCTGAAGAGAATTGACAAAATTTGAGATCCTTAACAATGTAACTTAGAGCAAAATTACTTCTTGAAGAAAAATACAGCAATTAATATGACCACTGGTAAGTAAATAGGATATAGTTATTTGGTACAGACATAGGATTTTAGTGTCCTCTGTTCCATATCTTGCCTCGTCTGTATTGTATCCTGTTTCAGTTAAGATAAAATTCCTTAATAGATTTATTGATCATAGCTGGAGAAGACAAGAGTAAGTATGAGACCTTTGCAGGTGAAGAGTAAATGAGTGATTTGGACTGGGTGGGTATTTTGATGCCATCCTTCTTTCCGCCAGCTTGCAAAGCAATCTGCATCAGATAGGATGTCCAGTACCACTTCCCAAAACAAAGTCCAGGGAAAACAGAATTATCACAACTGACTTCCTGTCTAGCAAAATCTTAAACATTTGAAAAAAGGAGCTACAGAGAAGTCAGATATAAAGCTTCTTCAGAAAACAGAGTGGAATGGTGGTGGAGCAGCTAGGCAAATTGTTTCACTATAAAAATTGCGCTTTGGTGTTTATATGGAGTGAAGATTATGTGACCTTAAGTTTTAGTCCTAGTTCTGACAGTGCTTCTTCCTGAAGGTCACTTCCTCCCAATTTTGACTTCCCCTGTAATAAAATTGAGACGGTGTGATTTTAATACGGTGTGTGCTAGTTTTTAGTTCTACAAAAAAATAGGCAGAACTTGATCCAGAAACTTCTAGAAGACAATATTGACCTGTGGAAGGCTTTCCCTCAAACAAAAATTCTGAGAATATAAAGAAAATCTAATGCTAGTCAATCCTTTTGACAGCTTACACCATGTCATCAATTACTACTTTATTATTGTCATCATTTCTTTTCTCCAATTTATGATTAAACTAACTGAATCTGACTGAAGAATATCTGATTCATTGGAATGAATACCTGTTATCCAGACAGTGAAATGGCAGGAAGGATGTCAAACTGTCTTTAACTATGGCTGAGAGCTCTTACATTAAGGGTGATATCTGTCAGTGATAGCTTCTAAGAGCAATGTACATATATGTAGTGCTTGCTGTTACTCTGGCTTTCATGTTTTCAATGAGTTTGGCATGGATGGTACTTAGAAACGTGGACAGTATTTTCAGTTCTTCAGATATTTGTTTGTTTTTCTTTGATATTTTAAAAATATTAAGTGGATTTCTCTCGGAACTCTATTTAATGTAAACAAACATGAGTTACCACGCCTTTAACTCATTTCCCATGAATTTGTGGAAAAATCAGTAAACTTGTGGAGTAATGGCCTGCAAATAAGTATTTTCTTGCTTTTGAAAATAAACTAACTCTGTTGAAATATTTTCATAAATGGGATTTGTCTATCAGAATATGCCTCAAGGAAGTTAATTTACAGATATTGTCATCACTAGGACAGTGTCAATTGACTTGGCTTACAATTTTGGTACAATTTTTCTTTATTATTGTGTAAATCAGTAAGAATAATTTCTCTGTAAATAGGTATTTCCATACAAAACACTGTTTCCCTACAAAGAAAAAAGTTCCAAAGCTCTTTGCTGTCCTTTGTCCCCATTATATTCAGTCACTCTCTGCTTAGAAAAATTCAGCAGAAACAACCAGATGTTGGCTCCCAGGCATCAGCTTTTCTGCCTTAGGTTTATGTTCAAGAATCCTGATGCTTAGTTTGTTCAGTGGTGTTGTGGGTTTTTTTGTGATGACATAGGACTTTTTGCTTCATTATGTAGACACTATCATTCTGTGCAGTTCTAGGGCACGAACAAATCTTGGAAAAAAGAAATTATATAAATGCCATCTATTCATTTAATGGTAAATTGAAGACTACAATTCATGTGAAAATGAAAATTCAGGCTGAAGTGAATAAAGCTATGTAAGAGATTTGATGTATCCCCCTACTGCTCTTAATGATACCATGCTTTGTAGACTTGCTTTCTTCTTTATTATAATAATTATAATAATAAAGTCAAACAATCTGTATCTTACCAATCTTCAGTACTTTCCCTTATATGTTCCAGCTCCTCAAGTTTGTGGTGGGTTGATATTAAAGGGGTCCAACCCAAACCTCCCTCCATCCTCACACACTTCCAGCAGAGATTCGTTGTGCTGCCTCACTGGCTACGAAGCATCTTGTGTGCCTTCTTTAATCCTTTCCAGAGTCTTTGCTTTGTAAGTCTCATCCTTCTTAATGCCAGACCCTGCTCACAACATCACCAATAGTCCTTATAAAACCTCTTCTTATGCCCATGTGGAAGGATACTTGTTCTCTTGATCAGCATTGCATTAAGGTAGTCCAGACCATCTATTATGTAGCCTTCACAGCAAGTTTTTCTCCACACTGTTCAGCTCACCTCACACTATGGGGGAGTAAAGCAAGGGATGAAGTAGAGATAACCCTGTTCAGTCAGTTTGGACTGTTGAACACAGACTGCCTTAGCCCAGTCCATCAGTTTTGGTGTGGTCTGATCTCAATGGGTGTAAGAGGATTGAGACAGACAGAAGTACTAAGAGAAGCACTGAATGAATTTTTTTGCGTAGTTCCTCTTTTTTTTCCTGATGTTTTTCTTTACTTCCCACCATTATACCAAAAGAAGGGAGGGAGGAATCTAAGAGGTTTACCTTGCCTGTCAGCCCCTTGAGAGCCGTTGATGATGATGCAGTGTGCTTTCTATTAGTCCTTTGTTCTGATCAAGAAGGCAGGACGGATTTGTAGCTTACATATGTCTTCTTTATGCAGCAGTAGACAGATCTGGGGTATCTGCAGAGAGATTATCTGGGAACATGAGACTAACATTTCTCATTCACATTGATACCAGTGAAATTCCATATGATTTGCCCCAGCACAAGTGAGTACACAACTCTTTTTTCATGTTTGGAGCCATCTCTTCCAATTAGTTAGCTATTAGCTCACAAGTTAACCACAATTGCAGCTCTTGAAAAGTCACTGTCTGAGTGCTGAGTAGGGAAAGCATGTCTGGCAGCAGCACAGACTCATTTCCACCCTGTGACCTAGGCACAAATTGATGTCAGCAGTGACAGAGGGACACTGTCCCACTGTAAATTGCTTAGCCTGACTAATAAATCTAACTTGCATAATTTGTAATTTGTCAAACTAATTTATGCGACAGTACCTACTAATCAAGATTTTGGCAATCACCTCACTTCTTGAGTGTAGTGGATTAGTTCCTGTTTACACCAGGATGACCTTTGACAGCTCTTTGCCCTGAAGCAGCCCCGTGAAATCAGTGCTGTATCACACATTTGCTCCTGGGATTTGTTCGTGACTGAACTATACTGTTAAGCTCTACTCTGTTGCACAACCTACCCATATGTATAAAGACGTTTGACATTACATGGGAGCCCCTCACCAACTTCAAATTCAGATCAGGTCTGTTAGTCAAATGTAGAATTTCTTTTTTAAACTGGTGAAATGTGCATATATCTATTTTTATAAATTCCAGTTATAATAACAGGGTCAAGATAAACTAAATGTTGTTAATTATTAGAATGCTAAATATTTGGTTAATATGAGATGAAAATTAAAATGAGAATTCAAAACGTATTGAGAGGTATATGTTTGAAACAGATAGGAGAACCATTTATAAATAAAAAAGTATAGATATCCATTGGTTTTAAGCAGTGGAAAGTGTTTTAGAATACTTAGGTCTTTTATGGATTGATAATAATGTGGACTTTGATTGCCTATTAAATAAGATCCACAATTCCAAACATTAAAAGTTTGAAAAGTTGGTATTTGATGTGTTAAATAATTGCAGTAGACAAGTCATTAGTCATATGGTTTACATAATTATCCATGCAAATTTTAAAGTACAGCACATTAAAAATATTCAGTGCATTGTAACTCCTGATTTACTGTTAGATCAACAAAATTCACAAACACTGCTTCAGTGCTTTTATGATTACATGTATTTTACTAGAGACAGATCTGACAGGCTGCATATCCATACTGCAGTCATCTATTCTCTCTCCTCATCTAAACAATTAGATGAAGAAGCATGATTCTTTTATTTTGTTTGTTTTCTTTCCTTTTTATCTTGGCCTGAACATACTTTAACTGTCAGGTTTATACTCTCACTTGCATCTGATGCAGTCCACTTCTTAGTTAATTTCCTGGACATTTTTGATTTTCTAATATAAAACTCTTCATCAAACATTTTTCACCCTTGATTAAGCGCTTTCAGTGTAGAAATAAAATTAAATGAGGAAAAAAGTATTCCTAGCAATGTGTTTAATTACCTGGTTTTATAGTCATTATACAATGGGGACTTAAACTGACCTGAATATCAATGGGGTTGCAGAGCAATGCCCTGAGAAGCAAAAAAACCTGTGGTTATTCTAGATGCTTATGTGTTTCAGAGCTGTCAGGAGGAGTTAAGATGGATTCTTATAATATTAACATGTTGATACCAGTACAGAAGAGAATAAAATAATTGAACTACTGTAACTGGAGAAATAGTTGGCTTAAACATAAATTATTAGATAAGCTATATCATGATACAATGTTGCTATTTTAATTTTCAAGGTAATTATCTTACAAAAGGACTGTCATAAATATTGCTGAAGCATCATTTTCTTCATATAATTAATATTCTAAAAAACACCAGTGAATTTATACCTGTTTAAATATTCTTCAGTATTTCTTCATAAATAGAAGCAAAACTATATGCAAGAGAAGATATGGACCTTCCCCACAAGTTTTATGATCAAAGAATAGATTAGTTCCTTCTATTACAAATCGTTTTAATTTAATGTCGTTATTATTCCCTATATTTTCCGTACATAGTCTTCACTACATTCTGCCTAATGAATCATGAGAAGTTACCATTGAAAGTGTCACAAATACAAGGATGTGTGGAAAACATTAGAAGTCTAGCAGACGTGGTTGGATGAGTCATCTTCTAATATTTAATTAAGAAAGTATCTGATTGTCTGTCAGATGATTTTGAGAACAGTTATAGCTATTCTGATTACAATGCAAAGCAATTAAAATTGAAAATAGTCCTTATTATTCAGAGTTCAACAAATAGGGCCAACAAAGTACTGTTATCTTCCTGAGCTTTGGCTATGTATTGGACTAGCAGGTGAAATCTTTGCTATGGAGGTCTTGGCTTGGAGAAGTTAAGATCTGAACCAAAGACAATTTAAATTAACAGAGAGAATCCTATTGATGCCAGTGGATCAAACCTTTTGAGAGTAGCCTGGAGGACCCCAAACCCAGCCAGCTTACCCACACCTGTCCACTTCTCTCCAGACTGGATGTGGTTTTTTCCCGCATAAGGATCTAGCTGGCACTCATGAGACACCCGGCACTTGAATTGCCTGACAGAATATTTTGTAGGTCTTCTTGCATAGATAGTAAAAACAAATATGTTAAAAAGCCTGCTGGATTTCTTTCTGACTTTTTAGACCTCAAGTTATGAAAGTTTTTCAGTTATCTGAAACCTTTAAATGGTTGGATCTTACTGCTTTTTGTCTCTGTTTTGGAGTTTAATTCTGGTTATCTTAAATTGTGTAGTGCTTATACATAACACATCAATTACAATGATTTAGCAGCATATGTGGAAGAAGGTAGGCTAGCCACAGTTAAAATATGTGGTAGCATAAACAGTTGATTTAGGAATCAGGGCAAGATTAAGATTTATTCCTTTAAAAAACATATTATCAAATAGCAATAATCTTAGTTTTAAAGCTGTTCAGAGGAAAAGCACCCTAAATCCAACACTACAGGGTAAGTAGCTCATGTCAGCTATGTGTGACTCGAACAAAAGAACAGAAAGCACGTTGCTCTGTAGATATTGTAAATTTTCTTCTATAAATAATTATTTCAAGCTATACAGTATTATAGCAAGATAAAGTCAGAAATCTTTCTATAGAGTTTACTGTCTTTAAGCATTTAAAACTTGTTTTTCTCTTTGCTATAGCTTGCATCTCCTTTTGTCTTTAGTCTGATTTTCAACATTATAAAATATAGTTACAAGGAATGTTAAAAGTAAATTTAAAAATGGAAAGAGTAAAATGATAGATCTGAGAAGAGCAATAGCTATATTCAGAATTTGCAATGTAAAATATGTAGAGTACATATTTCAATAGAAGCAGAAAGGCTCCATTGTAAAGAAATGAACAGAAAATATACGCCATAGAAGACCTTATAAATTTTCAGAAAACCAAATATGCCACTCATTTACTATATGAAAAGTAAAATTAAGCAAGACAATTATGCTGTAGTTAACCAGCATTAAGCAAGGATGTAGGTAGAAGAGAAAGCACTGTAAAATAAAGCTGTGAAAATCATGGCATGGAGTACATTACACATAGGTTAATGAACTGAAAAACAGTATCTTCAGTGTTTACTTCCATATTATTTACATTTTTAAGCTTTTTCTTACTTGTGCATTGATTTTACACATTTGGTTCGGTTATGTTAAAGCCACAGAAGAGCATGCTGTAAACACTATGAAAAATCTGTCTCTGTACTCAGTACATTGTTTGTTTAGTAGCATATACCCACAGTTCACACGCACTATAGTATATCCAACCTTTCTTTCCATAATAATCATGGTGTGTTATATATATGGCTGTGTTATGTATTGGTAAGCACTGATTTGCTTTGAACTCTATATCAGCACTTACATAAAGTTGTGAGCCACAATCCAGCTATCCCAGCATTCAGTTGTAAGTTGTTAGGTATTGTATACTGCTTGTCTGAACAATTCTGACATGGAAAAAAATATTTGAACTGTTTCTCATTCTTCTTCAGAATACAAAACTTGCAAACTTCTCTTTCATCTTTGTTTGTGCATCTTTCAGAGAGATTCAGCTGCACCATTTTCATTAGTGGTTAGGCAGCTGCAGTGTGGCCTACTGGCTTTTAGATTCCTCTTTTCTCTCTGAAGTCATTGTACTGCATTTCTCATTTTCTTTTCTTATTTGTAAAAACAAGAACTAACAAAGTCAGAACTATGAATGATGTAGGTGAAACCTGAATTTCCCTTTCAATTTTGCTTATGGTGTGAGAAATTACTTCTGTTGGTTTTGTGCCTGTTTCCATTTCTACGCTTTGCTTGCCTTACTTATGTGGGTTTTAAGCTGTTAGACTAGCCACCTTTGTATGAATCATACATATACCAGAGTTTAGGCCAATGAATTTAAACATCTGAACAAGCTGGAATCTGCCAGATATTTGACTAATAATGAAAAAGCAGTAAGTGTAAGAGAAAGAAAGGTTAAATACAGACACAACTTAGAAATCTCGTATCAACAAGATTTGGTTCTCAGTTCTTTTCATAGAAATTATTTATTTCTGTTGTTTGATATGAAAACTGCCTAGAAGATTTTTTTAAAATACTTTTTGAGTTTTGACAGTTACAAAACAAAAACAATAGAAATAAGAGTTATGGTGCAAAATTCAGAGAAAAAGAAAAAGTGAGTGGACTTAGTCCTTGAGTGATATCTACAGTTTGAACAGAACTTCATGAAACATCAGGTAACTATTCTAACACCAAAATATTCAATATAAAGATCTAAAAATTCAGACATGAAATAGCTATACTCCAAAAGTAAGTATAGCTAGTTAAGTCCAGTAGTGACTGACTGGTTGTGGAATCACAAGAAGAAATTATATTGACAACCTAGTGCCGGTGTAATTGATATGTCTGCATTCCAAAACCACAGAGGTTTTAAATAGCAGTTTAAAGGAGTAGTGCTGAGTAATTTCCTCATGTAATTAATTACGTGGTTATGTAAATTAGTTTTAATAACAGGAATAAAAAATATCAGAACAATTTAATAACTGTGTTGTGAATATACCTTAACTTTAAATGCATCTGTCATCAAACTGTTTCAGCAATTGTTTAGGTTTGTAAGGTATTCAACGAACGTTTCTGCAAAAAGAAAAAGAAGGCAGGAGCATTTGGGTTTGAATCAGATTGGATGAAAAGCTAATATTTTAGATTTCTGGTAATCTGGTTTGATAGATTCCACATACATATGCTGAAGTCATTTGCTTGTAAGTCCTGTAGGCAGGCATGTGCCAAAATATTATGCCATTCTAAATTAATACCACTAATAATGTTTACATAAACCCTTTAATCGTTTTTTAGCATAGATTCTTGAGACAGAAATTTAGAGACCTAGGACCCAGATGGTCTCTTGGCTTTTTTCCGCAATGTCAAGTAACGGTAAACAGCTATAACATCTGCATTATAGCTGTATTTCCTGCGTTGAACAAGGACAAAGAATGTTAGATGAAGTGAAATGGTGAAAAGATTGACACTAGGATGGAGTAAGTCCCACACAGCGCGAGTGAGGTCCGTATAACCAGCTCCTGCCTCAGACCACCCTGCCACTAGTCCTGTGTCTTGCTCTTACATACAGTGTTAAACCACACCCTGCCTTCCACTCCACACTGCAACACAGGAATTTTGGTCCCATTTCCGAGCAATGTACTGCCTCTGCTTGGTAGGAGTCTGCAGCACTGTGCTACTGCCTGACTGAACCTCAGAGAAGCCCATTAGCACCCTTGTAGAAACAGGTGGGTGCACCCAAGGACACCCATCTGTAGACAGGTTTCTGGTCTGAAACCTACTTGCCCACCAACTGACTACATCTTCCCACCACAAGACCAAGTGAGACAGCCACTTTGCAATATAATAAATCAGCTTCTTGCACTCTTTTGTGTCTTCTACAAGTTTAGTGACAGACATTATTCCAAGGCTTACATAGGGTATAAATGGAATGGTCTGCTCTGGTTCAAAAAATGACAGTAGAGGAAAAGAGTGTTTTAAAAATAAAATAAGAGATACTACTCAGCCAAATAATTCTTTGGCCACGTGATTTGTTTTATAGTTAGGTTTGTGTTCTTTTCTCAAAAAATGAAAAATTTGAGCATAACCTCACACTGTTTCGATAATTTTATGATTTTTTTTAATTCTGCTGAATCTGTTTTTCTACACAAAGGTGAATTTTATGCCATGCCAATGGAGTCCAAGTCCAGTAGAGTATTTAATCACCTGAGTAACTCAAATTATATTAATATAAGTGCCTCCACTGAAATCAATACCATTCTTTACATGCTTAAATTGTACCCCTACTTAAGTGCTTTCTTGGATCCAGGCCTAAATACTGCCTTTACAAAACATGTTTCTTTATATTTCAAAGAAATGTAACAATTAAAGGGTATTTCTGGAAAATGTTCATATCTCGAATGCATCTCATGCATTTGTAAAAATTATAAAGAAACATATAATTTGACTGTTGATTCCTTTAAGTCATTTCCAAAGCTGGTTTTCATTACAAATGTGGACATATTTACTTAATATCACTTCTATAACACACAGTTCTGTATGAATTAAGATGAATAAGAATAGATTTTTTTTTTTACAGATTTTGTTCAGACCTGAACAGAATGATACAGTTTACTGTTATTGCTATTTTTTGTGAGTCCAAGAAAGAGCTGCTCTTTGGCATTGCCAATTTCCATCTGAGAAGTAAATATCTAAAAGTGAACTGAATCATTAATAATCACAAACTGTCTTGACTTCTTGAATGGGCAAAAAATATACATGATATGAATCCGATAGTTCGTCTGCTTTGTGTTCTTTGCAATATTTCATATTTGTTCAGACAAACTACATTGGCTGAGGGTCTTAATAATTTCTTTGCAATACAAAGTTTTGAAGACCTGAGGTTTTTTAAAATAATTTTAGAAGAGGCATCCCAAGAAAAAGGTAAAGGATTTCCATAATGGTCTCAGGGTTACCGTTCTTCCTATTTATCTAAATATCTAAGCCCCCTCTTTTTGGGATGTTTAGCATAGCAGTAAAATGTGTACCTCCCCCTACAAACTTCCACAGTTTTCTGTTATTCCAAGTTTTGTTACAATAGTAATTATCAGAGATGACTCAGTTAACACTTTTAACAATCTTGAATGAGAATTCTGTACCTACCTAGACCAAAAATGTAGTACATTGAATACTCACCTTTTAGTGTTATGTCTAACACTAATGAAATAGAAAATATTTCATGATCAGTGTAAAAATAGGAATAGTTTCTAAGTTAAAAGGGAAAATTGATCTTGTCTAGTTTAGCTTTAGTTTAGTATTTTCAACAAATGCTTTCACAGTGATAGGGAAAAATAAGTTTGTTCACATTAATGAAAAGTTTGTAACATGGCCATACATAAAACATTTTTCTTTTCAGTATTTTACAAATTTCACTAAGTATTTTACTTATTACTAATTTAAATCTTAATCTTAGTTGTGCTTCTTTGTAATTCCAGTTAACTTAAATTACATAAAATTTTTATATTGGTCAATTCTATGGTATGGGATTCTAAACATGATTTCTTTATATTTGTCATGTCACAATTTACACAATGTTTTTTACGCTTTCAAGGTGTGACACTATATGCAAGAATGATCTTCAGGCCTATAGTAAAATATTGAGGTATGCCATGGCATAAAGATCTGATGTGGAAGGGTTATGCTGAGATTTTAACAGACTAAGAACGTCTCATATTATAGAGGTACATATGTTTCTTAAAAGCAGGAAAGGTAATTTACCCTTCACTATGACTATTTATCAGTATTTTAATTGTTTTTGACTTGTTCTGTACAAGAAACCATTCAGTCATTGCTGAAAAGAAAGGATGTGTATGATGAGTGAGAACATCTTTGTTGATAATTTCTGAGTAAATAAATTGTACTTATTGAAATATTTTTAACACTTGCTCAAGAGCAATTTAAGCTAATATATTATTGGTCAATAACTTTTTAAGCAGTCGTTGCTGGAATGGATTACTGAGATGAATAAAGCAGCAATCCTATAGTTGTAACTGTCCTCAAGTTTGTGGTAGGAATACTCAGAGACAGACATTTATGTATAATTCCCTAGAAATAAATTTTGTCTTTGAATGAAAAAATACAGCTCTTGAGGAAAAGTTCATTAAAAATAGTAGGTTCTCATGTTTTGTTTCAACTGGTGCAAAAATATTTTATAATAAATCCAATATCACAAGAAAAGCTTATCAAAATTTATGGGAAAAAAGTAGTTTGACGTGTACACTTTTTGAATAAATATTTAAGAATAAGGAATATAAACTATATGCCTGAACCAATGCTCAAGAAAATCAGCTCCCTGTAAGGTATTTATTTTAAGCCCTTACACAACAAAGCTAAATTCCTAAATCCCATTAGACTGTGAAAGTATGAAGCGACTGTTGCAGATCTCAGTATCTCATAGGTGTTTTTCTACTTTGTGTATCTATCAGACTGACACTGGATTTTGAGAACAGTGACAGGAAGTGAAATTTAATATGGACCAGACCTTGTGTGAAAGATACAACATAAAAATTTCCTGTCTGGACAACTTTTGTGCTTCCATTTGGATGTATTTTACTTCCTCACATTACCTCAGACTTTATTTTATTTTTAATATTTAATTTATTTTCAACTACAGCATATTGAACACTCTCAAAATAAAATTTGTGATCTTAAAAGCATGTACATAACACACACTGACTGTATTCCGGGCAGTTGATCCTTGCTGCTTGTCACAGTCTTAATATTAAGTTTAGCCATGTGAATTTACCTTATCAAAAATACAGAACTACTCTTTTCTCATTTTCTGTCTTCAAGGAGACAATTTCCAAAGCACAGCAAGGACACAGGTGCCTGGTTTCCACTCACTGCTAATTGCATTTAAACACCTGACTTCACCTGACAAAGTAGGTGGGGAATAACTCCCACAGGTACCTTTCATTTATTCCTAGTAACACCACAGGTCACATATCTAACTGCTTTAGTTTATTAATTGCACTCAAGATTTTTTCCCTGTCAAGTTCTTTTAGGAATATTAAATATTTTTAACCTACCTCTACAACACAGGCCATTTTCAGATCCTAAGATAATGAGAAAGTTTTATCTAACAAATTCTTTTCTTTTACCTTACCTAAGACTTTAGACGATACTCAATCTCTTGTTCTTTTTTTTCCCCACCATACAACTGATTTTTTGGCATAGATCTTAATTTTATGAAAGTGTACTGAAAAGATTTTTGAAGGAAGTGTGAAGAAAATGTTAATTTTTCTGAAAGAAGTATCTATTTAATGATCAACAGCTTTCAGGACTGAGAAAGCAGAAGACAAAAAGAAATTTTGACAAAGTGTGTCGATAACACTAAGTTTGCTTTAATTTCACAACTCAGAGGTGGGCTACCACCACAGTAGATAACAAAAAATACAAGGTTGCAAACTGATTTATATACTGTTATTATTCCTATTACATAAAGCACAACACCTCTCAAATTTCCTATGGAGTCTTCATGTCCTCAGAATTCATCACTTATTAAGTCCTCTCAGTTCTTCTTTCTTAACAAACATCTCTCCTCTTGTTCTACTTCAGTACGTCTCACTTTGCCTCCCACTGATCCCTTTCTAAGAAAGTCCCTCAGTATTCTATTAATTACTGAAGCCTGTATCTTATACAAACACAAATACTTTAAATTAATTTTTCATCTTTAGTCTAACGTGTTCTTTTATCCAATGACCATGACTAGGTTTTAAAACAGCCCTGGACAGGTCTGTACAGGGGAGAGAACTAAGAACTTTCTCTTCACTCATGGTGGCTCTCAGCAGCAGCTTATAAAACTTCCAACATTAAATTTCTCTTAGCACAGAATATGACTAATTTAATAACTTCAGTAGTTCCTGCCAGTTATGTGTCTTATGTGACTCATGCTGCTTCTAAAACCAGCTGATTCCCACAACATTTCCCTGGAGAAATATCTACTGTCTTTTGCAGGTCTACTATCACCTTTGATTTTTTGGTGTTTTTTTTTAAAAATTTTAAAATTGAAGACTATTATTAGTTTAATCAAATTAACAACCCATAAATAATATGCTCAAAAACCTTTAAGCAACTGATAGGAATCCACGTTCAGTTTGGAAAGGCTAGAACTGGTTATAATCTGTAGACTTTTAAAATTTCCTTTATGGTTTATATATTTTGTGAAGAATTCACCTAGAATGTTAAATCTAAAATGGAAATTAGTTGTACAAAGAGTATGGACAGTATGCATTTCATCTGTCACGTCCCAATCTTATATTAACATTCAAGTTGTCTTTTTCTTCCTGATACACAAATGATCATAGGGCTATTTCTTTTGGTTTGCTTCTTGATTTGCCGTGCTATGTTTTCCCACTAAGTAGATTCAGTAATAAAGTATAACAGATATTGGAAAATGAAATTCATTTTAACTCCCAAAAGATGTCTCCCTAAAGCCTGGCTGAGTCATATTGTGTAGGATACCTGTGGGATGTTTTTGTACTTGTTTCAAGAGCCTGTATTTAAACACAATGCTCATTCAATATATTCACCACCACTCTGTTAACTTTCTCAATGAAACGTTTCTAACTGCATAACTAAGAGAAAACAGAAGTCTTGGCTTTTCAAACTCCAGTGCTTTGTATCACGGAACAACACACTTTAGATACTTTTTAATTATTCCCATACCTGTTGGGAAAACAAGCATCCTTGCAGAAAATATCAGAAAGTTCTTTTGTTACCTGGCACAAGAGATATGAAACAATGCTGCATAAGTTTTTAATGCTCTGTAAATTTTTCTTGAACAGACAGACTTCTTACCATTTTCATCTTAGTTGTTAAGTAAATAAAGAAGTTCAGGCTGGTATTTCTCTAAAAAAAAAAAAAAGGCAGAAATACATTTGGCTAAAAATGGATTATGCAAAGGGTAAAATCTTTAGGAAATGGCAAAGGACAGATGAGTGAATAAGAAAATTTACAGTCTAGAAATATCATGAGACAATGGAAATCCTAGGAAAAGTAGGTCTATTAATACGTTGAATAACAATAATTTTACTAAAAAATGCTTCAAATAATTGAAGCTGTTATGAGAAAAAAGAAAATAACCTTTGATCAGTGAATAAGGAAATACTGCTTCCTTCCTGATTGTGAAGGACAAATAATGATGTACTGGAAAACATACACATAAATAGATATGTTAGTACACCTGAAACAGCAAGCCCAAAATGATTCTGTTAACAAAAGAACTCCAAGTTGGCAGGTATGTAAGAATAACTGGATTGGAAAAAGCAAATGAAAATTTGAGTAAGTGAGGAGAAGATACTCTATTTTTCAGATTATGGGGACAGAGATAATTGATTTCTAGTTATGTGGTTTTGTTTGTGTATTTTATCTTCACAAGGTGAAATTTTGTTGAGGGTAAATTTACAAATAAACATCTTGATTGAGCCTAAAGGCAGAATTTTTACACTGAGTAGAGAAGAATGCATGATTAACTGAAGGTAATTCTCATAATTTACTTTTATATCAAGTTCTTTTACACAATATATGAATCAAAACTTTGTGGTTAGGCAGAGTTCTACTCAGAACACAGGAAAAAATTGGTTTGCATTTCAGTTGCTATATATCATTAACGCATGCTGGAACAACATTGTCATGCAGTACAAATTTGAATGATTTTTTTTTTCCTCATCATAATTTCACACTGTAAAACCAGCATGATAGACTCATAATGGGCTCCCTATAGACACATACAGAAATCATTTTGTCATGATTATCTCACCTTGTAACAGCACTAGAAGCAGTTGGTCTCCATGGTCTTGCATTAAACTGTCACATCATTGTTAAAATTCTCTGTTTCAGGAAATGGTGATGGTACATCTTGAGTGCTGTGAAAAATAAGTACTTCACTTCTCACACTCACTAAGTCTGTAAAACAAGATTACTCTCTTATTCATGAATGGGAGGGGAAAACCTTTTTCAATAATAAATTGTAACAGAGATCAACTATTTTCATTGTTTGTTTAGCTGTCTCAAGACAATCACATCAACATTTTATCACTCCAATACCAAGTCTTGGGGCAATATTTATGTTTCTAGGACCTGCACCTTGGCTTGCTCTGATTTTCAAGCCATTTTAATTATTCTCCAAACATGTAATTTCCTCTTATGATTATTTAATTACTCATAATAAATATAGCTCAGCTCCTTCCCTCAGAGGACACTTACTTGAGTTTTTTAAAGTTCTAGGTACACATTTCTCAGTGTTTTTTCTGCTTGGATCCTGACCATAGCTTCACACTGAGATCGTAGGTGGAAGGGAAATTTTTTAGCTTGTTGTGGCAAGAGAAGAAATTAGACTGACTCAAATTGTTTGGCTCTAGGGTTAAATCTTTTTTGTTTAATAAAAACTCCCATTTTAATCATACTACCAGAAAGCAGTAGCTGTTTAACTGTACCATCAAGATATGTTAATGAGATGGACTAGAATTTGAGTATTTAGCAGATAAAATATGTCTGGTGTATCAAGAACACAGCTAAGAGTCTTTAAGCAGTCATGACAGGAGGGGTGCAGAAAGGGCCAGGAAATGCCTCTGCCAAAGCCAGTTTAGCAATGGTGGTGAGGCACCACGTGACTTGAACTCCAGTCTGGGATGAAGCACAGTCCCCAGAACACAAGGAGACTCAAGTCAGAGAGAGCTCCAGGGCAAGATGCTGCCATACAAGTCTTGGGTTGCAGGCAATGTCAGGTGGCGCCGCTGGGGCTGGAGCAGGGAAAAGAAGTGGGGCATTGCCTCCCTAAGGATGGAGGCACCTATTTGGTCACCTGGTTTGGTGTCCTTAAAGGTGCATTGCTACCTAGACACTTGGATTCAGAATGTTGTGAAGAGACTGCTGAGGCTTGACTGAGCCTCAGGATCTGTTACTTTTCCTTATAGGAACCAGCAAAAAGGAGAGTATTAAGATCAGCTATGTCCTGTCTCTGGAGGAGAGCATGCAGGGCATAGGGACACCAGTGGTGGTCTCCTTGATCCTGCTGGTGAAGGAGCAAGGCTTGAAGAGAAGAAGATGGAGCTAGGAGACGTTCTGACTGGATATAACCCAAGACTGAATATAGCCTGAGTAACCTTATCTGATTTCACAGTTGACCCTGATCTGAACAGGCAGTTGGACTTGGTGATTGACTGAAAACCTCTTGATTTACTCTATGATAATCAGGTTAAAGATACAGTTTTCTTAATTTATTTCAATGCAATTATTTTGTCTTACAAATACAGAAAAATACATGTCTGAACTATTATATTCATATTTCTATTTGATCTAAATTTGTAGTACTTAAAATATTTTTGCCATTTATTAGTTTTTTGGATTTTGGACCATCACAGTATATGCTCTTTTATTTTTGATACCCCATTCTCTCACCTTAGGCTTAGACTGTAAATTCTTTGGAACACTGATGGTGTCTTTGGCTTATAAGTCTTTAGTGTAGTTAGTTGCTGAACTGTATCTCAATTGGCATATAACTAGTAGAGGAAATTAAAACATAATAAACTACATTTCTTTCTCATAAATACATGACTAACCTTCAAAACCACTCAATAAGAATGCCATTCAACCACCTCCTTAAATCTTGTGGAAAACCAGAATGAATAAGTTAAATTAAACTATTACCCACTTTGATTTCTTAAGGACCCAAAAGAGAACAAATTATGAATTCTATATTAGAGTACCCTCTAGAATAATATAACTAATATGTTATTATATTACTTAGCATTACTTTATCAGCACTCATATTTAATTAGAACTAGTAATAGAGCTGGAAATATAACAGTGGATCTTTGACAACTTGTAAAACTTCTATTTAATTATTATGGTTGGCAAAATTCTATTCACAGTAAAAGTAGTAAGGATATATTAGAAAATACATAAAGGATGTTTTTGTGATTATTATTTTTGAAATCTTATCATTTATATTTCTTCTACTACACTATTTATTTGGTAATTTAATGAAATTCCCAAATATAAAGATGAATTTGCTGGTGTCAACAGCTCTTTCTAACACAAAACAGAAAACATGAGAAAGTGGACTACAGGATCTTTACAAGTCCTTTCTAACTTAAACCATTCTATGACTCTGTGATTCTTTGATTGTATGATTCTATGATTCAATCATGGGGTAATTCTCATCAAGACCAATGAAGACAGCAGTAAAACATCATAGAATCATAAGGTTGGAAGAGACCTCTGAGATCGAGTTCAACAGTACTTGTCTCCCCACTAAACTATGTCCCTAAGGAACTCATCCACCCGTCTTTTAAACACCTCCAGGGATGGCGACTCCACCACCTCCCTGAGCAAAGGGACTGCAAAGAACAAATCAGACTGCAAAGAACATTATAGCTACTGGCTTTAATTCCCTAGTTACGCATTAATAAGAGATGAATTATTTTACAGTCTTCCTGTTGAGATGGAAAGAAAACATTGCTAGGCATTTACAATTTAAGCTTGGTTTTACTCTGATAGTCATGTTAAGAAATTCTATTTGTTATCAAATTTCAAGGATGTCAATTCAACTGGTTTCACTGGTGTCCCTGCCCATGGCAGGAGGGTTGTAACTGGATGATCTTTAAGCTCCCTTTCAAACTCAACCATTCTATGATTCTGTGATTCTGTGCTTCTATGAAGTCATGTTCAGTATCTTTGTCTCTGTGAATTACATGGAAACAGGGAATATTCATTAATAGTTTATACGATAAACTTTGTGTAGAATTTACCAGTAAGAGGCAGAAATTATCATTCAAGTCATATTTTAAATGCTACGTATTCTAAATTACCTATTACTTAAATTTAAGGTTAGTCTCCAGACTATTTCTAAACCTACGTTTGAATTTTTGCTAGGGTAAAATTATGTCCTGAATAATTCGTTTAGAAGGACACTTGATTTAAACAGACTTATGAATCTAAGGAGTTGTGGAATTATTAATATTCTATTGAATTAGTTAAAAGAAATTAACAAAGTTTCATATCCCATAAGATATTTAACTGGAAAAAAATGGTATCTATATTGTGTATCTGCTGGGCAACATGCATATCACAGTTACATGCATGAGAATTTTAGTCTTGTAGATAGAAAAATTCTCATCTGATAATTAGAGTCCAGATACAATTTTTACTTCTAATACCATTTCTCCATTCTATTCTCTTTACAGTGAATTAATCAAGAATATTTTTGTTTATTTCAGTTTAAAATCTTTTCAAAAAATAAAGCTAGAATAAGACATCATTACAAAGAAACAGAACAACCACAATAAGAAAGGAAAGAAGAATCTCAAACAAAATTATGCCAAGAAAAACAGTTCTTTAAATCTTTGTAAATACATTGCCTTTAATGCCTTTATACCAGGAAAAATTTTGGCTACTTATATGCGTTACTTTTTCTTACAACTGTGTGCACTTAAGATATTCATTTTATTCGAGCTGTAAATCTTGTTTTTCTTTTCACTCAAGCTGTAAGTCCCAAATATTAGAAATTCAGGAAGAGATTCCTCAGGCCAAGAGATATAAATGTAACAATACCTGTGCCTGTGTTGACTGTGGAAACAGGTACGTTAAGCATCTTGCTTGGAACAGAGCTCTTTGTGCTGGCTTCTGTAGCCTTTTATCTGTGGGAGGTACTCAGGTGCTGTTCATGCGTCCTTAGTTTTGATGTGGCTGTATAAATTTGACTGCTGTAATGAGATCCTCTCAAAAAGACAGATAATAATGTTACAAAAAAAAAAAAAAAAAAGGTGTTCTTAACAGAAATGGAAGAAACTGCTCTGATTCTCTTCATCTTTAAACTAAAATTTCACGCAGCATATGAAAATTAGAATGAGTTAAAAGAAAAGACTGGAAGATCTCCTGCTGTAACACAAGTAAAATCAATAAGCCGCAGCTTACAGGTTTTCTATACAATCATCCTGTCAGGGGGCATGGTTTTATATTCAGACCCACATTGCAGTTTGTGTGACTAGCATTTCCCACATGCAAGTCTGTCTTTATGTTTCTCTGCAATGCCAACTCATAGAGGATTTTTTTTTTTAAATTATCGAATACATATACTCTGCTATATGTATGTTCTTAATTCCTACTGAAATTTGTTCAGCCATCTTGAACTGACTGTCAAGAAAGCTTTATCTCCTGCACAAATAACTCTAAGCCTTGTACTAGATAGTTCTAATTTATCTGTTCTATCCCTGTTATGAAGTTTTCTGATACTTAGACAGCTATGTTATAGATGTCACCCTTCCATTCCTAACCCCATGGAGTTATTGGCTTAACCCTAAATAGCCAGAGATGTAAAACGAATCATCCAGATGCATATTTAGAGGACTGAAACATCTGGGAGATGACATTCTGTTTTTTAATGCTTCTAGATTAATCCCCAGTATTCTACTTTAGGTTAATACTGTAACTACAAAGTTAAGTATGTTTGTTGGAGACACCCCAGGCTGGAGTAATTCATCCTATGAAGTTGAACAGTTTTCCATATCGTATCCCTCGCACAATGGGGGACTTTATTCTTTCCTTGTTAATACTTGAATGTGCCTATTATATATATACTCAGAAATTGTGTTAAAAGAATGATTAAGGTTTGAAAATCTGGAAAAGTCAGAACTGATGTTACTAGTGTGATTTCCTGTAAAATCTCACTTCCTCTCTGTGCAAGTGGCTAACAAAACCTCAATGACCAGATGAATTTACCAAATTACTTGTAAAATTCTTGAACTGCTTTATTTTTATTGTTATTACTATGCTATGATTTTCATGTTGATTATTTTCCCAGACCTTTCAGTAAAATATTTGTTTAGATAACTTTGTTAAAATAAAATTAGGACAGAGGAAGAGGAGGAAATCTTAAGAGTGCATGACTAGAAAAGACTTTTGGAACCAATAATTCCAGTCTCTAGCAATGATGAGCATTGTTTTAATAGTCTGTTTTCTATATTAATCAAGTTTTTACTTTCTGTAATTTTTTTTTATAAAATTTACTTTTCAGAGTTAGTGAGCTTTCATCCTAACCTTCTATCTGGAAGATTAATCCAGAATCTTACTGCTCTCTGCTGGTTAAGATTTTCTACTATGTAATTTAAATTTGTTTATGAAAAATCACTACCACTTCTATACTTATCTTTTAAATGAAATAGTTGTTCATCACTTTTTGGTGATTCTTCTCATTGATAAATCTAGGCGAAATGCTCATATCTCCTTTCAGCCTACATTTTGCTGCACTAGATAACCTAAATTTTCTGAGTCTTCTCTTGTATGAAAGGCTGTCTGATCATTCTACTAACCTATTTACATGGTTTTTAATAATAGATTTATAGAACAACCCAGTTTGGAAGGGACCTCATAAGATCATTTTGTCCAGCATTTTGTTGGGGTCAGAGCCTAGGTGAGATTATCTGGCACCCTGTCCACGTGCTTCTAGGCTCAGTGAGGAAGAGTCTACCATGTCCTTAGGGCGGTTATGCCAGTGAGTGTTTCCACTGCAAAAAAATTATTTCTTACATCTTCTTAAAAAGCCGTGCTTTCTTCTAATGAGTCCTTTACTTTTTTTTGCTAATATATATTTGAAATAGAAAATGCTATGCCATTACTCTGGCTTTCTGTCTAACCAGTTCTGTGAATTGAACTGTTGTTCTTTTGTTACCAGAAGCTTTTAATAAGCTAATAATCTTAGTTTGGAACCAAGACACTGAAAAAAGATTATCTCAACAAGGAGAGTTCACACATAATTGCTGGAGGTGTAGACAGTTCACTTTCCAAATGCACTTTATTTTTAAGTGTAAAATCTACATGCAGGAGATTCACATGTAAACTATTTTAGTAACTGGCTTAGCTTGATATTTTAAGAGTTGACATTTTAAATTCGTAATACAAAAGATTTTTAATTTTTATGCTTTCACCCTTGAGAAATGTCTAGGCGTCTCATCACTTTATAAAACTATTCCTTTGATGCAAAGTGTCAGAAGTCAAACTCCTGTGAAGCTGATCTTAGACCACATTTGTATTAGCATAATTGTGTAGAAACTAATGGAATTATATAAAAGATTATGTATTGTTTCCTTTTTACAAATAAGCACATTATTAAGAAAAATATAACAGACTTCCCTTTAGTAAGTAAGGATGTGATCTGACAGATTTAAGCATCCAGGGTGCTCTTGTTAAGCAGGATGCCTATAAGACTCAGTAAGTCTCTCATTTCTTTGGAATATTCACAGTGCAGATTACTTTTTCTGTAGTTCTGGCCTTTCTGCTAAGAATGAGAAGGGATTTTTTAGTTCTTTTTTAAGGTGGAATAATAATTTTCGAGTACCAAACATTAGAAACACATTTTCATTCCATATTTTCTATTGAAACAACTCTGTTGTTTTAGATTTGGCCTAGAGTTTCTTGGATTATTTATGATACACTGAAAACATTTCTTTTATGATTTATTCCTTATCATTAGTCTCTGTAAAACAAAATAATGCTGAGGTTTTGACATATTAAAGATGATTCTGAGTCAGCTGACTGCATATATGATTTCATGGAATATCTACAATTCTATAAAAAATACTACCTTTTAAATAACTTCATACACTTAAAAGACTCTTTCAAGCAAATTTGCTTTAAAAAAATTCCTTTCCAGTGAATCTTGTTCCATTTCCTGACTATTTACGCTTTATTTGACCTCTCCATTAGCTGAAAAAACTACAACTATTACCAGTGGAAGAAGAGATCTCATCCTCATGTTGAGGATGAAGTCTAAATAAAGAATTATAATGTCTGAGAACTTAAACTAACTACTTTGGTGTAGGATTGTGTTGGCAAATAAAAATATTAAACTACATTCTTAGTAAAGAATTATGCTATATTTGTCCTGACCTGCAGTTGCAGAATCTTTCAGTTATCAATTCCTTCCTTGTAATAATTGAATTAATCTAATTTAATATTTTAATTCATCTTTCAGATGTATTTTACTCTGGAGTATTCAGTGTAAAGTTGTATAACAGCTGCATCATCTGTCACGTAATCTGACAATAGCTGTTTACGACTTAGTGAAGGCAATGTCAAAATATTTATGCAGACCATAACTTCTTTGCCTATTTTTTATGCTATTACAAACCAACAATTTTATAATAAAACTCTGAAGCAGTGTGCATTGTACTGTACTTGTATGTTGTTGTTATGTTATGTTATGTTATGTTGTTATGTTACGAAGTTATGATATGTTATGTTGTGTTATGCTTTATGTTATATTGCATTACATTATATTATATCACGTTATATTGTATTATATTATGTTATATTACATGATGATAGGGGAGGTATTAGAAATTAAGTCAGAAATTACTTCAGTACATTTTTACATGAAAGATTCCCATAAATGTGTTTCTGACTGCATTGGAGTATTTACTTACGGGACACGTGCCTTTTCACCGGACCGCATGCAAATATTTATTCATGGGGTAGGTGTCTCTTTGATAGCAGTTATCATTGGCTGACGGAGAGAAAAGCAGAATGGATTAGGAAACAGAATTGTTTCCTAGTTCATAGAGCATAGTGTTGGGACTGCCAAAGTCATCCTATGGGACAAAAGGGCACAGGACAGAGGTTTGGAGGATTCACGTAGAAGAAAGGCTAATGTTTTTTATAGCAGCATATGTGAGATTGGAAAGGAAATACATGTTCTGCATCTGCATGTGAACTAATAAACAGCTGATATTTAGTGCCAATGTCACAGATACATGTGATAATTGAATAAATGAAATTTTATTTTATAATATCCTTAATGCAATATCATAGTTGTTACTGCAGTGTTGGTGTTTGATAACACTAAAAAGCCTCCTTTAAAATACAGCAATAAACCTACAACCACTGCAAGACTGAAAAACCTACTTTGGTTTTGTGCTTGCAAATTCTGTCTTCTTCATATTAATGACTTAAGAGTTTGTCTTTTTTTTTAACTTTTTTACTTCTTTGATAAAGCGTCGTCATGTTGACTACGCAGTGTTGGTAAGGCCACTCCTGGAACACTCTGACCAGTTCTGGACTCCCAAGTACAAGACAAACATGGAACTTCTGGAGAGAGTTCAATAAAGGGCCACAAAGATGACTAAGGGACTGGATTTTCCTGTGAGGAAAGGATGAGAGAGCTGAGATTGTTCAGCCTGGAGAAGAGAAACTCAGGGCAGATCTCACCAGTGCATATAAATACCTGAAGAGAGGGTGCAAAGATGGAGCCAAGTTCCTATCGCTGGCACCTGGTGACAGGACCAGAGGCAACAGGCAATCAGAAACATAGGAGGTGCTATCTGTACATCAGGAGCCCTTTTTTAATGTGACAGTGGCTGAACACTGTCACAGGTTGCTCGGGGAGGTTGTGGAGTCTCCATCCTTGGAGATATTCAAAAGCTGGATCATGTCTGGACAAGATGCCTGGCAACCAAATCCAGGTGACCTTGTTTGAGCGGATGGTTTGGACCAGATAACTTCCAGAGGTCCTTTGCAACTTAAAGCTTTCTGTAATTTTGACTGGGAAATCACAGGTCCAGTGTGCTCTTGAAAGTCTTTGCTTACATAGTTGTATAGCAGAGGACTGGGATGAATGCATTTATATCACAAATGCATGCTTCATTTCTGCGGCCTTTAAAAGTGGGAAGAAGAGGACTGTTTTCAATTGTCTCATGTTTCTTTCTTCATATTCCTTGCATTTTTCACAGAGTAAATTTCTCTTTTCATACCTTTTGTTGTAGTAGTCTGACATCCGTTATCAAGTTACTTTAGTTGGCAAATCTGAGTTGTTTAGCGATACACAGAAAATATAAGAGGTGTATTTGATACACAATGGCGTCTTTGAATTATCACTCATATTTCTACACCTAGAAACTTTAACTAGAAATTTAGTTTTACAGTTTCATTACCATAAACTGATTGGATACAAATACACTATTCCCCCTAACATAGGGGATTTCATGTACTATCCTAGCAGCAATAATTTTATGTTCCATGTAAATAATCAAGTCAATTTATTTTGATATATTTATGTGTATGGAACTAATGAAACTTGTATGGTATCCCAGTTAAAATCATATCAAGCTGGTCCACTTTCAAGTATGTAGATACATTTATATTTTAGTTGATTAATTTCTTCTATTTTCTTGCCTAACTAAATTTTATTATATTAAAATTAGCAAATTAAGTGCGGATACATTGATTATGATATAGTTCAAGCACTCCCCTTAACTCATTCTTGATTTAAAAATAATGCAAATGAAGCTTACTCTTCCTCATGTTCTTTCAGCACATTAAGAGAGCTAATTGGTGTTTGTGAAAGAGGCATCATCTGTCAGCATTCTGATCAGCAACAAATAAACATAATCAAAGTACATGATATTATATGGAAAATAAATACGCTACTTCAACAGAAACAAATAAAGATAAACAGAAATTACTTTTAAATTGTTTTCTGTCTACAGGACAAATTCTCTTAAAGATGTGATGAAGAAGAGACAAAGAAATAAAAATCTATCAATATATTTTCCTTTCAAATCTTTCAGACTGGATAATTCACATTGTGTACACCAAATAATTCTATTAAAGATAGGTTCAATTTATGTCTTTAATTTCTTACCTCCCAATCCTTAGGTTTTTAATATACCAAAGGGAGCTCTGGATACCTACAACAGCATGAAGTGAACTATATGATGTAAACCTTTAAAAAAACAATCTCTGCTGCTCTGTATTTGTCCCAGTGATATTCCCCCTGGTCTACTGGTCTTCCTGTATCAAATATCTTCAGAATGTCAGGATCAGACTCTGGATGTTTATATCCATCTTGAGAAAGGATGCCGTTGATATGAAGCACAATGTCTTGTAGGGAGTTGTTGCGATATCCCAGCCAGACATGTTGAGGGCTAGGAGTTCTTGAGTCACTGTAATTTTCTCAGATTGCAGACTATATCCAATGGTAGGACTGTTGTCAATGGTAGGATCAAAATGTGTTGTTTTTTTCTGAGTCTGAAAGAGCAGCAGTAGTTCCTCAAAAATTTTCACACTTTTAGCAAAAGTTGTAAGAATGTTAAGCATTTATTTCAAAAATTACCTGAATAATCCACTAGTTGGTAGCTCTGTTAAGAAGATTTCTACAAAGTGCTGGTTTTGAGAGATGATTTCTGAAATAGAAAATGCTAAAAAAGAAGAGAGTGGTTTTGAAAAACATTTTTTTCCCATTTTTAAGAACAAGATGCTTTCTCTGTACTTGTTAATTTTCTGTCCTTTTAGGAAAAAAAAAAAAACAACCTTCTGGGCTAGATTACAGATAATTA
Source organism: Neomorphus geoffroyi (assembly GCA_033558235.1). Lineage (NCBI taxonomy): Eukaryota > Metazoa > Chordata > Aves > Cuculiformes > Neomorphidae > Neomorphus > Neomorphus geoffroyi. Next base: position 8,552,573 of record JAUMJM010000053.1, on the reverse strand, counting down.
GATTTTCAATCTGAATTAATTTCCTCCTAGTTAGCTAGCTCTCATTTAATTTTAGGGAAGTATCAGACGATAACAATTTCAAAAGGATGGAACTGCTAGTAGAAAAAAAACACTTTAAAAAATAGCCTGTAAAAACTATATTAGAATCATAGAATCATACAGATTGGAAAAGGCCTTAAAATAATTGAGTTCCACTGTTAGAAGGTAGGTTGGCAGCTATGCCTAACTACCTCTATTTCCCTAAAGGTCAAAATCTAAAAAGCATAGGCAAAAGGATATCTTTGGTATTTCTTCTAATTCTAAGGGAGGCAAACAGTCTTCTTTTCAATCTTTATTTAAAGAAATCTAACAAGAGATCTCAGCTGCCTAATCTTCGGAGGTAAACGGAGCTCTGTATCTTCTTGTGAGCTGTATGGGAGTGATGGTACAAAATACCTTTGTAGGGAAGAAAATTGTCAATCAAAGATTAATAGAATTGCTTTCCAAACTAGAGCTTCTCAGAAAGTAAGACACTTTTTTTCCCCCCCCTATAATTTGTGTAGGTCTTTTGTTAATCTGAAAAAAACCTCTTTTATTATTTTTCCTCTTTTTAATTTTTTTCTGAGATGTAATGCCATGTTGTGAGAAAAAACGTAGTGAGAACTTCAATACCTTTTCTTTTTTCTTCTCTTATTGATCACTTCTAATAAATTGGTATATCTATTTCATTTTCTTTTAGTTGGGTGACCCCCTTTGGTTGGACACATGATAAAAGATGGCTACTGCTACTGTCAAAGATGAGAAATTATCAAAACATTAGTGTTCTCTCATCTTTTCTGTGCAGAATTGTTCAAAGAGGCCAAATCATGAAGATTCTTTATTATAAGAAATGAAAGTGAAGTTAACTTGACATTTTGGTGGCTAACAACAGCAGCTAATGTACTGAAGAATTTTCTTTATCTCTTACTGTGCTAAAAGAATATTTCTTTTCATTATAGCTTTGTTTCCAGTCCCTCCTCTTTTGCTCTATGACATCAGGAAATTCTTCTGTTCCTCCTAGCAGGAAGGAAAAACGGCAAGAAGTTGTGACAATAACAATTGTTACTTAATTATTCTTAATATTTAACTTCAAGAAAATAAGTAGGAAAAGCTTTATTTCTATTCATTTGAAGTATACCATATAGAAAATGAATAAAGTTTTGGCTAAATGTCATAGAAAATGCAGAATAAAGTGCAAAAGTTAGTAAACATAAACTTGGTAAAGAAATAATTCTTTATTCTACCTATCAATTAACATAATAAAATAAAATAAAGACTTGAGAAATCAGCTATTGGATTTGCTACCATTCCTCTGAGAAAAGATTTTTTAAATGGTTCCTGAGAAATCTGTGGATAAAGGTTCCTATCTACCTTTAACAATCTAACTTCTTGAACGATTATAATATCATCTGACGCCTGCAGGAGTTGCTTTGTTAGGACGCCTCATGTATGTTTGATTGTACATCTGTTGAGCAATCAGATACAAGTAACAAAAACTTGAAGTTATATATTTGTTGCTTTAGAAAGAAATAACATTATCATCATTACTTTGAGAAAATCTCTGGTCTCAGAGTTTTGCAGTTTCTACGGGTCAAACTTAATGTTGTTTCAAAACATAAAATATTAAATTTTATCATGTCATGATTGACACTACGTGTGCCTCCAAACTCATTCTTCTGGATTTTTAAACTAGGAACTTTGGAGAGTCCTATGAAACAACTAATATCTTCCCTGGGAATCAATGATCCTAGTTTATAATACACTAAAGAATGAATTGTATATTAATTAAAGAAAAACTAAATGTGATAATTAATATATGTAGTGTGCTAGAATTTATAATAAAAAGATCTATATTAATTGATTTTGCCTCTCAGCTTTTTATTTGCATGATATATTGGTAAATTATTGTATTTAAAATACAAAGAATCATTTTACATGTCTTCACTCATTAGGAAGTTAGATAGGTCATGTAAACTAGATTTTAAGCCAAATTCATTTTGTCATGTTTTCCATTGGAATATTGAAGCCACAACATCAGTCTAGAAACTTGCGTATAGATTCTATTTTTTTCATCTACAGAACAGCATATAAAATATACGGATGGAGCACTTGAGCACATTCCCGTCATTGTACAGATAAAGTTGCTGTCAGCTTCCACTGTACATCATGAGGGGGTTTATTTACATTCTCACTATAGAGCTAGTTCCAAAGTCCTGTTCTAATGATAAAATAGTAAGGAATAAACATATATGTCATTCTGCATTTGGGTATCCTATGGAATAGTTATATCAAAGGTCATTGTCTCTAATCTTACTAGTTTGTAAGACTCTCAAAATGTCTTGTCAACAGCAGTTAATCTCATTCTTCTTTTATTATTTTCTGCTTTCTTTTGACATGAAGTTATCAGCTGACACTAATCAGAATAAGCATGCTACCTTTTCTGAACTCCCAAGTGGAAAAGAATCAGATTGGGTAGAACTAGCCTTGGAAGTAAATGTGACAACACATTTATGAGATCATGGTATCTTTAAACCAGGTGGATAGTAAACTGTGTCATCACAGCATAGAGCTCAGACTGTTTTCTACCAGTAACCTAGACAGTTCATATAAACAGCTATCGCATTAAGAGCTGCGAGCTACTTGTGCTGGTTTTGACTGGGATAAAGTTAATTTTCTTTATAGTTGCTAATATGGGGCTATGTTTTGGGTTTGTGATGAAAACAATGTTGATAATTTAGGGATGTTTTCATTACTGCTGAGCAGTGCTAGCACAGCATCAAGGCCTCTTCTACTCCTGACGCCACCTCCACCAGGAAGTAGGCTGCAGGTGCAACAGAAATTGGGAGTAGACATAGCCAGGACAGCTGACCTCACCTGACCAAATGGAGATTTCATACCATATGACACAGGACAATGATATTTTTATCATTGATGTTTGGTAGTGTGTCCTCACAAACAGGAAGGATGAATCATATTTCCAAATATAACAGCATGGCTAGTAATGCTAATAAATTATAAAACTTGTGAAATAAACACAGGAATTACAGTTTATGTCATATTCATCTGCATGATTTGTAGCTTTTGTTACTAACATATTAACTACTACAGTTTATCTACATCTTATTTGACAGGTAGAATAACACAAAACATAGGATACCAAAGAAAAGATGAAAAAGCTTATGAGTCAAGATAACGACAAGATAACCTATGGGGTTATGAGTCAAGATAACCTATGGTGTTATGAGTTGAACAAACCTATGGGTTAAACAGACTAGAATTGGTGAAAATCCACTTAATTTATTGCCTGTTAATGTAAGTTTGTATAGTGTCTTCTCTTTTTGTAAGTTTCATTAGTCTTTGAATTTTTGTTTAAACATGTCTGTTTTCCCTTTTTTATGACAACATACACAGCACCCTTATCTATTGTGATTAAGCTGCACACTTTACATATGCTGAGGACCCCACTTCCGTGCCTTGTGTTTTGTTACACCTCAGTAAGTTTGTACTCTGTGTTTTTTTACTGCTTCTTTCCACGGTACAAAGAACCAGACAGTGGATGAGAGATAACTGAGGTACTGTAATGGTTACCTGGAAAAATCATAACTCCAAACAACCTCCTCTTCCTTCTTCATCCCCCAGCTTTCTATGCTGAGCATAATGCCATATAGTATGGAATATAATTTTGGCTAGGTGGAGTCAGCTGTCTGAGTTGTGTCCTCTCACAACTTCTTGTGTGCCTCCAGCCTACTCACTAGTGTGGTGGTGTGAGAAGCAGAAAAGACTTTGACTCTGTGTAAGCACTGATCAGCAATAAATAAAACATCAGTGTATTATCAATATTCTTCTCAAACTAAATCTAAAACAAACAGCAGCTGCTGGCATGAAAAGTAACTCAATCCCAGCTGAAACCAGGACACATGCTAAAAAGACACCTAAAAAAAGAAGAAAATTAAAGCTTATCTTGCTTCCTTTACAGGTTTTTCAGGCCAGTACTGTGAAATAAAAATGAATGAGTGTGATTCAGCTCCCTGCCTGAATGGTGCTGTCTGTCAGAATGATGTCAACAGCTATGATTGTTTTTGTCCTGAAGGTAAGTTGTTCAAAATAATTTATTTTTATTATCTTTGACAATTTTCATAATTGCCTGTAGTCTGCAAGACATCTTCTTGACAGTCTTCAAAACCATTGTTAAAATTGCCTTTCAATTAAAGTTATTCATTCTTTTCTGAAGTCTCATTTGCATATTTGTCCACCAGGGCACCCAATAAAACCAGCACACTTATAACAACGGAGGCAGATATATGTGCTACTTTTTTTCAGCTAAAACCTCATTATTTTAACAAAGTCTGAAGGAGTGGAGAAAACACAAACGTGCAGTACATGAAATCCACAGGAAATTTATCAATAAGCTTACAGAGAAGATATTTTATCCTGATATACTATCTTGTGGCTTTGTGACTGAGCATAGCAAGCAAATTGCAATGGCCATAATAATGACTGTAATGTATCTTCTGTATAAAACTTTCAAAAAAAATAGTGTGCTTTTCAACACTTTTGGTCTGTTTCTTTAAAAATAAATATTGCTCAGTGTTATCAGAAGTGTATGAAGAAGTGGGTGGTTTCATGAAAAAGAAGTAGCTAAAGGAAAAGTGAAATGTTTTAAAACATTTAATATTGCAATGTGTTTCTGAGATGCTTTAATGAGTTTCTTCTGAATAATTGTATGGGGATTTTTTAAATTGGAGTTTTAGTTAAAAATAATGTTACGATTGTGATTTATAACCTAGTACTCTTCTGCATCTTAAGCTTTCTTATACTTGTTTGATTTTAATCTTCAAACAGTACTATTTTATATATACAGAGCAATGATGACCTGATTTCATAGCTTACAATATTTCAGGAATTTATATATTAATACAAGCATTCTAGTGGTGATGGTAAGTTCATAAACTCATCACAAAAGAAGAAATTACTACAAATACTTCTCATAATTACAGTCTCCTTCACTAGTTAGTTTAAATAAGAAGCCAAAACAGCAATTGGAAGGCAGTTGAAAATTGAGTTTGGAAAAGATCATTATGCTGTTTAGTCTGCCTGAATAGCTTATAGGAAAATAAATCTTGGCATCCACATTGATAATTTTGTGGCTTACTTGTTACCTGTGAGACATGGGTCTGATTAAACTCTAAATGGAAATGAGAACAGTTGCTATATACTTTATTAATGAACTAAGAGTAATTCTGAAGTTTACCATGTGAGGATCAGTGGAAATTGGTTCCATGGTCAGTTTGAGAAATTATGGGAATATGCCTTGTTCTGAGGGTGCTGATAGCTTAGCATTAGTCATGGTCTTCCTGCAGCCATGGCCTGTGACAGCAGTAATGATAGTCATTTTGTAGCGTGACTATGAATTAGAGTACATTTACAAGAGCATAAAATGTCAGATATTGGAGTGGAGATTCTCTAGCAATTTCAAGTACAAAAAAACACTGTTGGACTTCTGTGTTTGCTAAAAATCACTATGACACAAGAAAAAAAAATAGAGAAAAGTAGAAAAGTAACAATTTGAGAAAAAATTTTTAATATTATAATCAGATGGCCAAACTCAGCATCGTTTATCTTTGTCTGTAGTGTCCTCAAAATGGCAGAAGATTTGTAGATTCTTAATTTCTGCTAAAAAGATGTCAACCAGATTAATGAAAATACTGATTCCTAAAATTGTTCTTTCAATTATTAGCTCTTTTTAAAGTATATTTGATGGTCAAATGTATTTTTCTATTAGTGACAGAGCAGAAAAAGGTCTTAGAAAGATCTCTCCATAAGACTTCAAGTTAATTTTGTTACAAAAGTAAATTGAAAGCAACATATTTTTTAGAAAAAGAGATCCGAAGACTGCTTTAGAAAAGAAGGCACAGATATAGCTAAATAATATATGGCTCTTTGTTTTTTTCTAACCAAGGATTTGAAGGTTTGAACTGTGAAATCAACTTTGATGAGTGTGCTTATGGCTTCTGTAAAAGCAATTCAACTTGTTTAGACTTGATTGCAGACTACAGTTGTTTTTGTCCTCCAGGATTCACTGGTAAGATTTATTTTAACTCTGGAAAGGTCATTAAATAGTTAAACTTTTTATTTCCTTCTCTGAAATTAAAACAAAGTTGCATTTTGTTCCTGTTCTAACATTAAGAAAAAAAAATTAAATGCAGTGTTCTGTGCTATTGATCATCTGGTTTAATTTCCCTGCTGATGTGATAAAAATTGAAAGCAGTAAGTATGCTGTCTGGTTAATTGATGGAAAGTAAAACTGCATTTTGCCTAGGAAAAAAAACTGTTAAAAAACACCTAGTCTGGGAACATAGATGAGAAATTCTAGCTATAGTTGATGCTGTTTGTCTTCAGAAGATTGTATCACAGCCATACTTGATTAAGATAGAAATGGAAATAAAATTTTAGCAAGAAGACACTTTGTTCTCTTCAAGAAAGATACCATCAGATCCTTATGATAAATAGGTTGTAAATTGCACAATCATTTGTGGTCTAACAGGTTTAAGAAAATAGTTCTTGCGTCAGGAATGGTCTTCATGGCCCTCCTGTCTGCCAGAAGCAGCTAACAAGATCATGGTGAAATCAATAAACATGTCTCAGAAAATATGCCATCTTAGCAACTAATATGCTGTGATGTCAGGGACAGGAACACACTGACTTTCAGCTGCTGATTTCTGACAGGCAAATGGAGCAGCATTAGTCATAAGCAGTAACAGGAAGACAAGCAGTGGCAGTCTCAGAAATCATATACTGTTAGTGGGTATTGTAATAAAAAGCCGAATAGATATGTACACAGAGCTCAAAGTCTGTGTTGGCTAAAGGAGAGAGAAGAAAAAAATTAAAGAGCTCTATTACAGAGAAATTAAATGTTAAAGAAGCAAGCAGAGCAGTGAAGGGTGAGGAAGAAAAATTAAGTTAAAATAAATACAGCATTTTTGGTTGATAGTTACACCGGTGACATTCAGTTTAGGATCACTTCATATGTATTTTGCCAATGGTTAAAAATAGGCAAATGGGACATGAGGAATATAAGATTGTACACAGATATTTAGAATCTGGAAAAGTGATATTACACAGATGTCTGTGAGTTTGTTGATCCATGCCAACATGTTCTAATACTATTCAGCATTACAAAACTGAGATGTGCTCTATTTTCTACCAGATTTTATTCTCCTTTTCTTCTTTCTTTGATAACTGGCTTTGCCGTCATGAGTTTGCGTAGTACGTGCCTATTTTTAGTCAATCATGAAAATAACTGAGGTCATTACAAAGTATTTGTTCATATAAACAGAAGCATTTTTTAATGTAATATTTTATAAGAAGGAGTTTTTAAAACTGTTACTGCAATACTGCAACGATCAAAATGAAAAACATTTAACTTTTCAATGATAGGTCGCAAACTGTGAATTAAGGTATGCAGGAAAAGCTGTTCTTTTGAAAATAGAGCTACATTACTTTGGGATGTGATGGAGTTCACATTACAGAATCAGAACTATAAAATAATGTGTGAGTGTCACCAAGGCAGTCTGGAACAGGGTATGCTCTCCTTAGGAGGAACACTTTACACAAATTCATACTGATGCCAACAGTTTGCCAATAATATCTGTTCAATCCAAGTAAAAGGAGTCAAGATCTGTCAACAAAGCAGCTGTCAGTGAATTATGGACAGCTTTTAATGGATACCTGAAAGCCTATCCTGAAGCCACAGAAGTTCATATGACTCTGCAATAGACCGCTAGGAAAACCGTCTATTTTCTCCTGCATTTCCCGTGTGAGAGACTTTTCATTATGAATGTGCTATTGATCTCACTTCACATTGACTTTTTTTGTGAGACAGGACAGTTCCCACAAGAAAACAAATTAGCCAGTCTACTGACTGTAATTGGAAGTGAAGATGAGGATCCTCCTGATTACACTGAATATTTTCATCTGTGCTCATGCTATTTGTATAATAAATGCACAGTCAACCACTGTGGATGTCGTTAGGTCTGCTCTTTCCAGGTCTTCCAACAGGCGCTTCAGCCTCCCTAGAAAAAGTTTTTGGTGTAAAATACTGACTGTTTGAGCTTCTATCTTCTAAGAAAAGCAAACAGTAGTAAAATATTCTGTGTCCTGAATTCCAGGCTTGATGTAAACAGCCCAAGAAGATAATGCCATAATAACACTGATACACTCAAAGCCTTCTTAAGGGCAAAAGGAAACATAGTGTATATATAAGATTTTCTTCTTTATCTAGTTGATGATTAAGCACTGTAGAAACCTACATTATATAATGAATGTAGAAAGACATTATTAACAGCAGAATCAAAATTATTATACTGGAAAGCTTACTAATGTATGTCTGTTTTTTGGTGGTATGTTCAACTTTCCAGAATCCCTCTGGGACCTACAGGTGACAGTTTCAGTCTTCTCAGGAAAGAGTAGAAGGATTTAGACCTTAGTCATCAGCATCTTGAGCCTTTTCCCAAGAGAAAGAGGATGTTCATGGTAGAGGTTTCTTCCTCTTTAGTGAGGAGTCCAGCTGGGGTTATTTTTATACACTTTCTCATCCAGCCTGTATCCTTTTCTTGTGCTGCCAGCTGCGGCCTGGCCATGGCCCCCAGCCCACTCAGACCCAGGCACACAAAGAGCTATGGTTTGTCAGTCAGTCATGGACAGGCCCCAGCAGGGTGAAACTAGTGCTGGGGAGGCAGCAGTCACCAGGCCCCAGGGCAGGGTTGAAATCACTGACACGCAGGTCAGGCTATGGCAAAGCCAGCACACAGCTGACCCTCCCCTTGATAAGGGGAGAAATCCTATTTACTGGGTTACAACAGTGTCTCTGATTATGTGGAGGCACAATTTATTACAGAAAGTTCATCAACGGATCTGCTAATTCTGTTATCTTTTACATCTAAAATTTTTCTGATGAGTATTCATCAAGGACATGAGACTAGAAAAAGTTCAGTAAATGTACAGGGCTGATTTTTTTCTTTTCGGTTCTTTCAAACACATTTGTATTTATGTAGCATGTTAAAAGGCATTTCCAAATAAAGCTTAGCTTTAGCATCTGAACTGATTGAGTACAAAAACTGCCTTAGGCATAGCTGTTTCTTTGTCTTAGATTTACTAGCATCATGCCAGGCCGCATCATGCCTGTTTGGTGTCGTACAACTGTGCATGCATGCTCTGCTGGAAAGGCAGCATTGGATATGAGGGAGACATTTGCCTGCTAAAATGGCCTTGGCTGTGGTGCTCCACAGGCCCTTTCCAGCCTAAAAAGCTTGTTCCTTCCCTGGCAGCAGAGCTGGGAAGAGGCAGCACTTTTCATGCAACAAGGAACAGACCTGGATGGAGGGAGTAGTTCTCTCCTGCTGAGGAAAGCCAGGAACACCCGAAACAACTGACAGAGTCCTGAGAGGACCAAGGAGCCTTCTTGCAGCTTCTGCCCCCAAGTGCAGATTTTTCTGTTAGAAGGCTGAGCACCCAACTACTGGCAGCTTTGCAACCCGCTGATTGGAATTTCCTTTAGTCTGAGGAAGACAGGCAGATGGAAAGAAGCATCTCCAGAGAAAGACAAAGAAAAGACTTTCTCTCGCTATTAAATCAAAGCTTGTTCTCAAATGCCCTCTTTTGGGAGCCAGCACGTACAGGATCACTGTAATTTTTGAATAGTAAAGACCTACTGGACAAATGGACAGATGGTGGCACTGCCACCCCCTTCCCTCACAGTCTTCTGTTGGATTTTGTCAGTTAAAGGGATTTCAAGAATATCTGGCAGTTGAAATGGGTAAAGGCAGTCCAGGTCTGATAACCTGTCAAACCTTAAAAATCAGAAAAAGACTTGCTCAGCAGATACAGACTAGTTAATTCTGGACATTATCAGATCTGAAGATAGATGAAGTAGAGAATTTTATTATTGAACAGTATGACAGCTTTAGTACTTTAAGTAGTAAGATACCTTGAATCAAAGCATCAATCAGGTTGACTGGTGTGGAATTCACCAGTGATGCAGAAGGAGGAGACAATTTTATGGGAGTTGGTTGCTGACTGTTTTCATTATTTGGATGGATTTCTTCTGGTAGTATAAGTCACTGAAACTCAAGAATTTTGTGAGTCAGTATTCTGGGATGAAAATGCGCGTTTTTTCATCTTGAATAAGTGACAGGATTATATTTCATCCATTTTAAAACTTTTGCCTATTTTAAATCTTAGAAGAGATTTTTAATTAAATGGATTTCAAAACTGTGCGTGTGCCATAGTGCAGAAGTGATTCCTATGCTAGTGAGCTGACACCAGTGAACACCGGATTAAAAAAAACTCAAACAAACCCAACATGTTTCAGAAATGTTTTTTACTGTAGCACTTAGCATTGAATTTATATGCAGGAAATTCTTAAGGATAATTCTTAATCTTATGTCATGGTCCATATGAATTCTCTATGTGTAGCATGATCCTTGTTTTAGGTGTTGTCTGTCTCATTCATGTTTGTCAATAGCAAGAAGCAATATTGTTGCTAAAAGCCCCTGATGTTTCTAATATCTAAAAAAATATCTTAGGATTGTCAGATAGGCAGGAGACTTACACAAGATGAGTCCCAGTTAATGATAATCTTTTGTAATTATAGTGGTAAGGGATTCAAGTTTGTTCGACTGTATGGTTAGATAATAGTGTAATTTATTAGCATGATTTTTGAAAAAGGATATGGACATTTAATTAAACTAAGAAGTTCCAAGCCAGCGGTTTAGAGATACCATAATTCAGAGATACTGCCAATAATTGGGAGGAGACTGGGAGGAGTTGATCGATGGGTGAACTCGTTAGGTGATTTTTGGGGTACTGACTACTAGAGACGTTTAAAGAACCCCTTGGGACATGCACAGAAAGTGCAAAGAATGACTTGGCATTTTTTATAATGTGTAAATATGTGATTACATGCGTGATGAATAATGTATATCTTTGTGTAACTTTGAGTATAAATGATGGTGACAAACCCCTTGAGGCATGCTTGAATTGAGGAAAAACCAAAACAACCTCCAAGCACCCTAGATTTGTACATCTCTACTTAAACCACGTTTCCCTTTGTGAAGCAGTTATTGGCTTATTGCACGCCAGGTAATTGATTCATATTTTAGACAGTATAAATTAGCAGTCAAAATCCACCTTCAGTCACAGATTGACTTAAATAAGTCTTTAGGTCTTACACAGCAAACTAATTAAATTTGTAAGCCTTTCAACATGCTTTCTGAAGATCAAATCTATATAATTTCCTCTAGCATGTCTCATATGAGCTTTCAGAAACCTGTAGTAGTTATTGTGGCTAAACAACTGGTCCCTGAAAACATGGAACATCTGAAAGCCAAAATTACCAAAGGATATGCTGTGTCTTCTAGCTCAATCATGAGGCAAAAGGTGACACCTTTTTTTCTACTTTCAAAAATCTTTTCCTGTTCTTTCTTTTTCTAAAGCTTTCTAAGCTTTGCTTTCACTAAGCCTGCAAAAGCTGTTCTATTTTAGGCAGCTTTAAGCTGACCCAGATGTTTCTAGTTAATGTCAGGACCACTGCAAAGTTTAAAATCATTGAGTCACTCCATCCCCTATTGAAGGCTAATCATCTCCAGTTCTGTCCACAAGGATTCGAAGGAAAGAACTGGCTTGAGAAATCTATTGGTGCTTACCCATCTTTAGAGTCAGTCACAGATCCTCAGTCTCACTTGCACGTCATGCATCGGATTATTGTTCTACATCAGTGGCCCTGGCAAAAACAGTCCAAAAGCCAGACATTCTTTTATCTAATATCCCCTAATGCCTGAGTTCATAGGAACATAATGCCTGTGTCTGATCTGTAGTCAAAGCCTAAGGGTTTTCAAACCAACACAAAACCTGGAAGCTGAAGACTGAAGAGGGCAGATTGTTCCCCCTGCTCCAGGCCAGCAGAGCTCTGAGTGATGGCAGGCCAGTGGTGACAGGAGAGCAAGAGGTTGACTGCCTTTCCCCCTGCTCAGCTAAGACAACGGCAATGGGCTGCTAGTATTCAGGAACATGCCAGAAGGCAGACTGCCGAGGGCAGGCTTCCCACAGTTGGGTGTGCAAACTTAGCATGCTGGAAAATAAACACTATTTATGCATACATGGAAATGTATTCAATATCTATTTCTGTGGTTATTAGAAAGTTTTTATTGTCATATTTAATGTGTAACTGTATTTGCTTCCCTTGGAAGAAATTCAGGTTAGAACACTGAGTGAAAAAAAAAAAAAGATCAGTAGAGTGCAGAAAAGTCTGTTTAAGTTTCATCACGCTGCAAATTACATTACATAAATATTTTGATAAACTAATACATAAAAATTATTGGGTTGCATGAAAGAAGAACAAATCAATTATAGTTCAGTAGCAATGTTTTTTCCAGTCATCTAAAATAAGTTTTTGTTGTCAAGAAATCAAACGGCACATTTGTTCAGTAGTTTTCCTTCTACAAATACTGAGTATGGTCTGTCTAAATTAGAAGGTGAATATTAATAGTTGGAACCTTCTGAAAAAAAATGTTGGTAGTTCAATAAAAAATCTCATTAGGTTATATGTTTTTTATTTTATCATTACTCTACTAGAGATGTTACGAGATTATTTTTGAATTTCAGTTTATACACTGTATTTTAGATGTAATTGTTTTTTTCCAATAGTGATGCCAATCGTCACGCATAGTATAATGCATGTAGAACACGCATTAATATCATTCTAGATGTGACTGTGTATTTAATTATTTTTAGAAAAATTAGACCATAATCTGCTGGGAGGCCCTTATTGAATAAAAAATGAAAATCAATCATGTCTAAAAAAAACTCATACAGTGATTATATCACACACTGGGAAAATAATGTTGAAATTTTTGTCTTCCCGAGTTACTGTGACAAATTGAGTAAATTTTTCCTTAACTATATTTTTTTATAAACTATTTCTCTTTTCTCCTTTTCTTTACATGTGTTTTCTATTTATATTCTAAAGAGCAAAGGTTATAGATGACATCATACTATGAACAGTAATATGCCAGCAGGGTGAGCACAATTTTTACTTTTTACATGAACGCATCTGTAGAAATAAAATATGGATACCAAGGTAGAATTTCCTACTAAATCAAGATTTTTTTTATAACTGCTTCAATTAACACGTTAGCACTAAATTTTCTGCTGTGACATGAGCAACCAGTGAATGAGCTCTGACATAAGAAAATCCACCTCCAGCCAACTTCCCAACTGCACATTTTCCATTTTTCCCAGACATTCTGTTAATGAGTTTGAAAAACGGAAGGGGCATCTTACATAAGAATGATTTTCTCTAGTTTTGGGGTGGTTTTTTTTATTAGCAGACAGTTCTTCTGAAAAAAATCCACCAAAGCATTGTTGCTGGAATAAAGGGTGTTATTCAGCATTGCCATTGCAATACCAACTAGCATTGCAGGAGAGGTTTTCATACTAAATGATATTTCCCAGTATATGCTGAGCTGTGTTTTTAGTAATTGAAACAGTTTACCTTTGGGCACCCTCTTCTTTGACAGGGCCATCTATAAAAGGTATGATACTAACAGTTTTAGTGACACCACACTAAGTAGTAGCAACATTTGGTGATATCTTTTTCACTTGGGCCTTTTTTTCACCTTTCTCAGTTCTGCAGCTCCCTATAACTACTGATTTTGCTGTATATGAGGCATTTCACATAGGTTAAGCATTCATCCTTTGTCCATTTCATTATCCCTAACACTGGTTTTGCCCAGCTCCTGTGTTTGCTTCCCTACCAATTACTGGCCACAGATGAGCTGTTAACAGCCTTGGAGTTTCCAACACTATTCTACAAATGCATTATCAAGGCCTCTGCTCTCTCCCCTGTACTCCTTCACACTACAGTCTTACTCTAGGGTCTATCCGTCATAACTACTTCTCATTCCTATCTACATCTTATTAACAACAAGCATCACGTTGCAATTGTGTGACATTAAGGAAGACTAAAACAAATGAGGCAAGATCAATAAATGAGTGTCCTGAGGCTTCTGGTGTTTGCCTGACACCAAACCTGCGGCCTGATGCTAGCAATTGCAATGTCGTATGCACTGGCCTACAGTGGTGCAGTGGTGATAACGGGCACATTACTCCAGTTTGACTCTTCACTTAAACAGTAGGTTGACCAGATGGTACCTCTTTCCCAGATATGAGGAGTCTTGAGGCACGAAGGGAGAACTGTTAAACATAGAGTAAGGTTTTTAATTCTGTTTATATAAGTTTTATAAGATTTTTTTTTCCTTGGAACTTTTGCAGTCAGGCAAGAAAAAGTATTTCATAGATTATTCGCTGCGGTAGCATCAGAACAGCACCTGACAGCCAGTTTTCCTAAGAATCTCCAGAATTTCTGAGGACAAGACATACATATTTAACATGGTGACAATGATGCTAGAGATCCCAGCTGCCTCAGAGTGAGCTATTGCTGTCACAGAAATAGAACTGTCCGGATGTTTGCCCATGACAGAGAGACAGAAGGCTACAGGATGAGTGAAATTATTCTGCAAGTCTAACAACAGGTTGTATATATTAGAAAGTATATTAGAAGGCAGTTAATGTTACCCATTACCTTGGAACCATTTAGGTGGAAAAGACCTGCAAGATCATCAAGTCCAAACATAAACCTAACACTGCCAAGTTCAGCACTAAAACACGTGCCTAAGCACCACATCCACACCCCTTTTAAATACCTCCAGGAATTGTGAATCAGCTACTTCCCTGAGCAGCCCGTTCCAACTTTTGACAAACTTTTTGGTAAAATGATTTTTCCTCATGTTTAGTCTAAACTTTCCCTGGCACAATTTGAGGCCATTTCCTCTTGTCCTATCGTTTGTTATATATAAGAAGAGACCAACACCTCACCTTGTGCGGAACCCAGTTACTTAGTTTTCATTAAAGCACGCAATGAATTCAAGTGTTCAATCTTTATTTAAATGCATGAAGAGAAGATAGAATTTCATCAGCATTTTTTCTAGTAGTAATCACCATCAGATTTAGAAGTTTATATTAAATATTTTATTTAAATTTTTGTCTTCAACTTCAAGCTATTGCGTCTCATTACCTTTTCTACACAAAATGAAAAAGCTTCTTGCTAACCAAGTATTTTCTCTTTGTAAAGACACTTGCACACTGTAATCAAGTCACTTCTTGTTTTTGTTTATTCTAAATGAAACAGATGGAGCTCTTTAAGTCTTTGCCGACAGCATGCTTTCTTCAGTTGCTGAATAAATTGTGTAGCTTTTCCTGAATCCTTCCCACTTATTTTTAAATATGGAACACTGCAGTCAATGTTTTATGCAGAGGTATTTTACACATCAAAATTCCTTCTTGGTTTTTTAAATACAACTGAGAATTATTATTTTTTTTTTTTTCCTCACAGCACTGCAATAGGGCTTACATGCTCAGGTCTTCAGAACTCCTTTTCAGATCACTTTTGTTGTTTCCTCAAATACAGTTCAGCTACAGTTCAGTAGCTATAACCTACATATCTTTTTCTTTGCTTATATCTGACAGCTGCAAGTGACCAGAAGTGACCTACAGTACATTGAAAAATGTACTGATTAACTAAGCAGAGTTATCACAAGGTTTCAGTTAGCACATATACTTGCTATTCTGTAGAAGAGAAATACAGGAACTGAAGTGAGAGTGAAAATGCAGAGTCTGTTTAAAAGTCAGTGTTGAAATAATAGAGTAAGGGTTTTTCACATTCATGTACAGAAAAAGATGCTTGGGAAAGCATGACATGGTTCATTTGTCTCATTATGATTCTCTCATGAGAAAGACTTGAGGCGTGAATATAGGTTGAACGTGCCAAAAGCTTTGCTGCTTTCCTTATAAGAGTAGGACTTTCTGACCTTCTGTACTTTTAACCATGTACATTTATGGTGTGCATGAGGAATATGTTTGTTTCTACCTGGTACTTTTAATATTTTTATCTTCTGCTTCTCTTGCTTGCTGCATGTCTGGACTCACTTCTGTCTTATCTGACAGAAATGTGCTTTGATGGAAAGCTAAAGTAGAGTCACAGATTTGGATGGAAGCACCTGATTACAAAGTGTGAGCTCTGTTACTACACACCAACTGACTGAAGACCTTTACTCTACCATGAAGCAAAACAAATTTCCAGACAATCTAACTCACTACATGAACATAAAAGCCTTTGAACTTTCTTCAGTGTTATAAACAGTGTGTACGCCCTGTAAACTATATAATCATAACACTAGAATAACACTAAAGATCAGATTCCATCCTCACTCCATTAGAAAACATATACTGTGCAATGTTATTTCTCTCCTATGTTTGTCTCACCTTAAAGAAGTCCAATGCCATTCCTTATTTTCTGCAGGCAATCTTTCCATGTGTGTTTTTATACTAACCATTAGAAGGAGATCCTTGTTGTCTAATCTGACTTTCACTGCAGTTTAAATGCATTACTTCTTACCCTGTCTGCTATGAACATGGAGAACCAGAGACGTTTGCAAAAGCCTATTTTTATTTTATGATTGTCATCAAATTTATATTCACATCTTCCTTATTTAGGCTTTACAGCCCCATTCATTTTGTTTACTCTAAGAATTCATGCTTTTGAGTTCTTTGTCATTCCTATCATGCTCCTCTGAACTGTCTTCATTTGGTCCACATTTTTCTTGAATGCAGCTCACTCCATAGTGCAAAGCTCTCCAAATGCACCTTTACTTTAGCCAGATAAGAATGGAAGGACTACTCTAAGTGCTACGTTCCTTTTCATATACCCAAGTACACTATTTGAT
The DNA here is from genome assembly GCA_033558235.1 of Neomorphus geoffroyi. Classification (NCBI taxonomy): domain Eukaryota; kingdom Metazoa; phylum Chordata; class Aves; order Cuculiformes; family Neomorphidae; genus Neomorphus; species Neomorphus geoffroyi. The sequence continues at coordinate 8,535,717 of JAUMJM010000053.1, read as the reverse complement.
TTGGAACAAAATTCTGGGGTTTGAATGGTTTTGATTGGAAGTGATTTGCTGTATTATGATAACTTCTAATCATTCTGATTGGATAATATTTGATATCACAAACTCAATTTCAAATTTGTCAAAATTTATCAGAACTTCTAATGCTGACGTGTTTCAATAAGCTTCCTCTGTTGTTCAGCATCCAGACTGTTGTTGAAAAAATGAGTGGAACTAGATGTACAGTAGAGCTCTTTCAAATTCTGCACAATTAATTCATCCATTTTGGTAGTAAGACTACTGATAACTAATGTATGAATATGGATTTCCAGCAATTTTTACTCATCTGATAATATTTTCTTGTAGTTCATACCTAGTCCAATTATTAGGATTTCACATGATAGAGTAGCAGAAACATCAGTGAAATCAAGGACTATGGCATATGCTATTTCTTTTTTCAGGTTTCTTTTTTTTTTAGCAACATGGCCTGTCACTCTAAGGTAGAAGGGAATCGGTTTGCTTACATAAGGCTCATTTTTTTACTAATTATTTTGTACTTATACTTTCTTATAAGTAATGACTTTAGTAGCTTTTTTCTTTATTTCCTCCAGGAACTGAAATTACACAAGCGGATCTAGAATTTCATGGCTCTGTCTTTAACTCCTTTTTTAAGGCTGAATTTATTGACTCTTCACAGGTGCTTTACCTATCTTCCATAAACACTGAGTTTTTTATTATCTGGTACCCAAGGGTGAACTTCATCAGATGAGCCTATCTGAGCATCTGACATTCTCCGGTCTGCCTTCTCTAACACTGAAGTTTTTGCCCTTTAAACATAAGTATCAATTATGATAATCTGCTTTTAGCTCACCTTTTTACTGATGATTTAAACAAAAGAAGCATTGAACATTTGGGCATGATTATTGTTGTCAGTAGCCATCCTTCTCTATTGAATGGCAAACCATATCTTTCCTTCATCATTAATGCTGAAGTACTTACAGCCTGATTTCTTGTTACCCTGACCGTCTGATGATAGCTATATCTTATTCAGTGACTTTTCTGGTCTAATTTAATGTCTACATACTTATGTTGTATTTCTTAGGTTACCCTTAGTAACCTGACCTATGTTTTGTTAGTTGGATGTTTTCATCACTTGAAAAACAGGAAGTGTCAAGTTGATTTCCAGTGTCACGCACCATTGTCTTTCTCCCGCAAAAAGAGGCTTTGTTCGTGTGTGCTTAAAAAAAGCAGTAACATTCTGAAGTATCTTTTACTTTAGTTCAGGCCCCTCATCAGATTTCACATGAGAATTTTTTTTCATTTTTCTATTATTATATTTCTGTCATTTTTTGTTATTATGTTTTTCATCCTCTTCTCCCTTCTCATGGGCCTTGATTGCTCCCATCCAAATTCTTCCCATTCCTTTCTTCATGTTTAGATGCTATGTTCCCCTTTTACTTAGGATCAAATTCCAGAAAATCTGTTTGTAGTTTTCTTTTCCACTATTGCATGAAAAAATTGCCAATAGAGCATTCAAAAATCCTTGAATTTTTGAATGCTGATTCCCTTCCAAAATTATTTTGGTAGTTAAATACCTTATGACTCCAAGCACTGTGTTCTTAAGGATTCTGCTCGTTCTTCTATCTATTAAATACATTAAACAAACAAGGAAACAAAACCACTCAAACTATATAAATGCAATCATTCATTCAACTAATTTTACCCGATTTGTGTTCTGCAGTAAATCATTAAATACAGTAGATTATCTGCAAGTATGCCGTATTTCCTACATACTTATAACTTTATCTAGATTCTAACAATATCCTTGTGTACGAGCTTCTGCTTCCTACCTGAGCTCTGGTTGTCCATGGGGGCCACCAGAAACCCTACATGATCCTTTCATTCAGTAGCTCTTTAGGCTGAGATTCCTGGGAGGCATTACTTATCTGGTATGTTAATATAAGGATCATTCCATACCAATGACTATTATGCTCACTCACATCAGTGACAACTACAGTTTTCCCTCTGCGCTATTGGAGTAGCTTCTAGTATTCATGGGAGTTCCTAATCTCTTCAGTTGTCCCTTGATTTTGGATCAATTTTGGATCATAAAAATCCCAGTATAATTTATACCAGGTTAGAGCTTGCTCTAAATTAATGCAATACACAATAGAGGGATGAAGGACTGTGGATTTTCTTCAGTATGCCAAATGAGTTATTTTTTTCATAAACCACTTATTATATTGCCTTCTAAATATTCTATTCTATATTTGTTCTGTACGTTTTCCTGTATTTTTGTTTCATTTTTTAATTAATTTGAATTACAGCTGAACTAAATCTATTTAAAAGCACAAAAAATAAGAAACAGTTGAGTGAATTCATGGTTTTCTGTGTGTCAGAGAAATTAGTTATTTCATCTAAGCATGGAGGAAAACTTGAGGAATATTTTTCTTATTATTATTGAGGTTATTAAATTGATAAAAGTTTTTAATATGTGGTGTGTAATCCTAGTAATTATACTGTTGAGATGGAATGCTAGAACATTCAAAGAATGTATTTACAAATGCAGTTCATACTTACTCCTTTAAAATACTTAATTTGTTAACCATCAACAATGATCTATGAATATCTCTATTTTTAAAGCTGTCAAACGGAAATGAAATAGTGTTTCTAACCTGGAAAAGTTAAATTATGCAGTTGTCACTTGCCCTGCGAAGTAGCTTTTCTGTTTTCCCAAACCCAGAATGATTTATAGTTTTAATGTTTAATTTTCTTTTCTGTCAGACAAGAACTGTTCTACAGATATTGATGAATGTTCCTTCAAGCCCTGTGAAAATGGAGGCCAATGCCATGATTTGATTGGTGAATTTTACTGCAGCTGTTTGCCAGGTAAGAAGTCAGGTGATATTTAGGTGAGAAATGTTCTGTGGCATTCAAGAAAGAAATACAGTCTCAAAGCTAAGTAGTCTTCTTTTTTTTTTGCTTGAAAAGTAACAATAATCAAGCAGGTATTCTTTAAATATACTCTACAATTGCTATACAGCCAGTGTCAGCAGAATTTTTTTTACAAAATATAACTTGTATATCAGAAGTACTGCCCTGCAAACTGTCGAATGAAGGCTTAGAAATCAAGCAAAACTGTCAGAAGTATTCACATCAGAATCTTTGAGAAATTCGGAATTTCTAAATCTTTGCAAAAGTTAATTTTCTTCCTTCCATGTATGTAGAATGATTTTGTATCTATCTTTTCTACTAGCAAAAGTTATTTCTTACATTATATCAAAGAAAAAAATGGGTACAATTTATACAGCAGTTATCATAAGGGTTGCTTGCAATGAGGAGAGATGCTATTAGTATCTGAAGCTGTCAATAATAATAAATTGACTTTTCTGTTTTCATACAGCATACATAATTTTTATCAAATATAAAAGTAGCTTACAGATATACGAGCTTATATGCCTTAATGTGGCTTTTTATCTATAGACCTAGGTTGGTACTATAAGTAAACTTCTGTACATTAGAACTTAGTATCTCTTAATAGAACCAGCTAGTTTAAATATGTGATACCTGTATAGTATGAGCAATTGTTGATTTTTTTCCCCTGCTTGTTTTATTGTGGGTCAACTAGTAATCATCTGATTGGAAAACAGAAAGTAAAACATGAAATGACAGTACTTTTTCAGTTAGTTTTTCATATCCTTAGGTCACATTACATCAAACCTTGTTCCATCATGTCAAGACTGTAAAAGGAGCAAGCTTCTCCTCGGACAGAAATGTTTTCTTATAATGGACAGGAAAAAGAAGTGGTTAAAATTATGTCTTTATAAGAATTATATATGGATTTATGCAAGAGATTTTGAGGTGTATTCAAGCTATTTCAAGTCAAATGTATAAATAGCTTGAAAATTATTGAAGTGTGGAACATAGGAACAGCACTTAGAGCCAGCACTGCCACTAACTCATAGTGTACGTACATAAAAATAGCTTGAACATAAACACATATGTATATTAATATATATAGAAGTGTGTGTATCTCTGTCTTACATTTGTACATACGTAAATGTTGGATGGAGTCTTGAGCAGCCTGGTCTAGTGGAACGTGTCCCTGCCTATGGTACGGGGCTTGGAAGTAGACAATCTTTAAGGTCTCTTCCAACCCAAATCATTCTATGATTCTATGATGCATACAACTTCTTCTAAGACCTAAGGATCTCCCAACAGCTTTTCAGGATGCAGAATATGTAAGTTTTGTCAGTAGTAGTAGTAGTAGTAGTTAGTACGGCTAATTTATTAAGACTGGACTCTTACATGTTGATGTAATAGGTTAGTTCTACTTTTTAAATTGAGGTCTGTGACTATACTTCATTACTTGTAAAATTATGGATAAACCAAATGTCACATGTAATTTTTTTAAAGAGTATTTTGGTTTGTGCCATCACAAACATAACAATGAGTATGAAAATATCTCCTTGCTTTACAAAACTGGAAAGATGAGATCACATGCATGAAATGATTATTATAATGCTGTAAGAAGTACACATGAATTTTCAGACTATATGTATTTTCCACTAATATTTCTGAACACTTTTACGTAAGAAACATTCTTAGTGAAGAATTAATGTGTCTGCAAAATTCAGGAAAAAAGTGTTTAGTCTAGGAAGTTATGAAGTTATGCATGTGTTTACTGAATTTGAAGGAGATTTATAAATAAAGAAGGCAAATGATATGTAATGATTATGTATCATAAGCACTATAAGCGAGTAACATGGATGTACCAGTTATTATAGCAGTTTCCAGATTTCTCCAATGAGCTGCTGGAAATGTCTTCTGGGATCTACCTTTTTGAGCAATGTGTTCTAGCAGACTGCTGCTACATTGCAGGAGGAATAGTTTCTGGAAGCCTTTGCTTGTTAACTGTTTCTTTTTTAGGGAGTGTCTATACACAACTGTCTTCACTTGACTCTAATCAGGGAGTGCTGAGCAATTGCTCAGCTGGAGCATGGGGAGCAGATACAAATCTTGTAGACTGAAGCACAGCTCCTGGAAAGCAGAAAATAGAGGTCGATCAGTTTTTGCAAGATTGTCCTTGAAACTATGCTCAAGGCTAAGATTTATGCAATGATGATGGTAATGTGCTACAGGGCAGCCTCCCTTATCAGATGAAGAAAATACCCGAAGCAAAACTGAAGCCTTGATGCAGGCAGTACTCCTGAAGCCTGATGTTGACATGTAGGCTTTAGGCTGCAGACAATACCTCTTTCTGGAGTAAAGGTGATGGTGGGCTCACCTATGAAAGAAGTGAGAAGACTGCATATCGTCACAGGGAATGAATGCAGGAGATCAATAAGGTCTTTCCAGTTAACTTGTAGAGACAAAATCCTGAACTACATGGTGCAAGGAAGGATGGGCACCTACAGATTATGATTAAAGGAGACTCTCAAGACTGAGGGTGCTGGAACTTATGACAATAGCAATAGTAGGAATATTCTTGCTTTACCTGCACACTTACAACTACTTAACAAGCACATTGCCCTGAGAATAAGCGAGGACATATCGACCAGCGAAGGTACTGAGGCCAATAGATCCTGAATCAACTGCCTGCACCAAGGACAAGTGGTTGGTAATAGAAGAGTTTTCCTTCTGCAAGGAATGGAGAAACCCATATATTTACCTGTCTTCATTTCTTGGAAGTTTTGCTACTTGCTGGAGGCTTGGACCTCAGATCCTTTGTAGAGACTGCTGATGTCCAGCTTGCCCTCAGACTGTTGTCACTGGTTGCCCACCCAAATGGGAACCAACAATATTACCAAGGGAAACCTGGAATTATAGAGTGACTACAGAGCACTATGAAAAGTGAATAAAGTTCCTGGGGGGCTGTATGGTGTTTTTCTCAATCTTTTCAGGGAAAGTTGAAAACTTAGGTAGGTTCAGGTATGTCATGCAGGTGAATGCTTGGCTGCCTGGCTGGTATTGCAAACAGATATTTAGCTTTTAGTAACCTTTCTGAGACACAGTAACTACTGGTGAGACGTGACACAGTTGACAAAGTAGAATAGGAGTATTTTTGGTAAGTCTTTCTACTCTAATGGGAGGACATTAAATTAGATACATCGCAGGAGGATTGCTGTAACAGGAAGAGAACTGACGGTACATGAAGCAATGAGAAAGTGTCTAGAGGACAGAATAGTGCTGCTTTCTCACGCTTCAGAAACTAGTATGACTTGAAGGCTAGGATTTCTATTCAGAAAGATTTTGACAGGCTGGAGAAACAGGCCAACAGGAATCTCACATAGTTCAACAAACAGAAATACAAGTCTCGCAGCTTTGGAAGAATAATCCCATATAGCTCGTTGCCAAGTGGCTGTGAAGCAGCTTTGCAGAAATGTTACTTGGAAGTCCTGGTGTTCAAAGAACTTGAGGCAGCCATGTGTCCTTGTAGAAAAAAGCATCCTGGGCTGCATCAGGAAGAGTACATCTAGCAAGCCTGGAGATGATTAGTTTTCTACTCTTGATTTGTTAAAATGCATCTCATGGACTGCGTTTTCTCCAATAAAAGGACATGGCCATGCTGGAGCCAATCCAGCAAAGACCATGAAGATGGCCAGGGGCCTAGAGAAGAGAACCTGAGGTAACTGAACTCGTTCAGCCTAAAGAAAAGGCTGAGAAGACTTTATTGGAGATTACAACTACCTCATGGGAGAATACAGAGCAAGGCTTTTCTCAGAGGTGAAAAGTGTGGCAGGGCAAGAGACAATGCACCGAAGTTGGAATACAGGAGAAATCTGATTAGATATTAAGGGGAAAAATACATTATCAAGAGGGTTAACTATTGGAACAAGTTGACTGGAAAGCTTGCGGATTTTCAGTCCCTGGAGCTATATTCAGATCTTGACATGATGGTTCCCTGAACTACCTTATCTAGCTGGTCTTCCTCGCAGCGTGGATTAGACTAGATGGTCTGAAGTCAATTGCAACATAAACTGTCTTGTGATTCTATTAATATATAAGGAATCTTTGCCCAATTTTCTGCATACTTTATAAATGCAATACTTTAAGTTGAATTGGAATTGAACTACCTATGCTTACACACAGAGCCTTTAAGACTGTAAGCATTTCAGTCACATCTAAAAGCTTTCCATAAACTTCATTAGGGTGTCATCTTTTATCAAACAAATTTGTAGCCAAAACAAAAGTGTTTGTCTATATGCAATGCTTTTCCAAAGTATTTGTATTTGTATGAATATTTAAAAACTTTTCAAATACCAATTTTCTCCCATAGGTTAACTTAGCCTTCTACTAGGAAATGGTTTAATATCTACACTGAATTTTAACAGGGGAGAAAACAAAATGAAAACCAAATTCTATAGTGGTGTACTAAGAAGTTGATTACAACCGTAGTCTGTCATCTGGAAATGTTGCCTTGAAATGCTGAACTAGAGAGGTGTAGTTTGAGCAAGAAATGAGAAGTCACCCTTTAAAGTTCATAATTTCTCCCCAGATAATCTGTTGTTTAAGGAAATCCAAAAGGTGTTAGATTTGTTGAATGCAATCAGAAAGGCAACAAAAAATATTAATGGAACAGAGCAACTACCTTATGAAAAAATCTGTAGAAGAAAAGTATAAGCAAAAGAGAGGAAACTTAGAAAGAAAATCAAGACAGCAAGGCTCAGCTGAAAACAGAACTGTTGTTCTCTGAAGTCTGTTCACAAAAAGCAGGAAGGCAGTTGAAGAACCTAGGGGATTTTGGACTAAAACACATAAAAGAAATTTTAACAGATGGCAGTACATTTCTTAATTTGTTGCTGGAGAACATGATGTGGCTAGAGAATTTCTTTAAAAGGTTTGGTTAGGGATTAGACAAATTCACAACCAAAAAGGCTCTCAGTGGATAGTAAAGAATCCTCTAACTTCTTTAATACACCTGAATGCTTGAAGGTTTCAAAGGGAACAGAGTACTGGAAGTGGCTAAGCTAATATGTTTTCCCTAAATAACCCCTTTTCTCCTCTTACGCATTTCCAGGCTAGATGAACCACTTCACTGATCACACAGGGTGTTTCTTAAGTTCTTACAGGTTATAGTCATGTTTTGATATTTTACAAAACCCTACATTTATTACACAACTTGTTTCCCATACCCATTCAGGCCTCAGTGATGTATTTTTTCTGTTACCCCTAACTGAACAGATAAATATTAATATTTTTCAGTGGGATTAGTGGATCATGAACATGATTGCAAAAGCAGACTGATTTTGAAGCAGAAAATTTTGTCAGTTGAGATGCTTAGATTGATGGTTTCAACCTAGAATCAATTTTTCTTCAACTTAATACACTGAATCAAAGGAGCGGTACTTCTGATTAAGAGTAAACTCACACACAGAAAAATAGTAAATCAAATTCTTCCTTTTTGCGAGATTTGCTGTTATTAAAGTTTACTGTACCATGAAATAAGACTATGCTTTCTTTCAAACCTTTCCAGCAACCCTTATTATGAAGTAGAATCTTTTATAAGAAAGTTTTTACTCCAGGAAGGGACCTTAGGAAAAGCGTTGCAAGTTGTGACTCAAAAAATAAATCAAGATTACAGATGGAAAATGTTTAGGAAATCATTCAGTCCTTCATGCTGCTGCTGAACAATCACTGTTAATATAGAATTGTAATGATTATTATTTTTGCTTTGATTTCAAAGTTACTTGCTAAGAAAATCTATACTTTTTACATGAAATTGTTGCTCACCTTACCGAAAAGATTACCCACTGTGTAGCTTAAGATTCCTATTATCAATTTCTTGTTCCAAGTTACAATTCATTTATATAATTTGTAAGACATGTTTTTCATATGCATCTAATATCATAACTTATACTGTGATTGCATTCTTTCTAAATAGTTTCATCTGATCAGACGCAGAAATTCTGTTCAGCAGTTTACCACTTACAGAAAATGCTTTGAGTATACATATAGCAAACAAATATAGAACTACTTTTAGGCAACTGTTAGTGGACTCAATATTTTAGGGAACAAGAGGTTAATATATTCACATAATGTTAGTTCTTTTGTGAAGTTTTTATACAAAACTTATGTGGGCAGTCACATCCATGAGGTATCAGTGTTGACTCTTTTTTCAGGAAGACGACTGAGGCTGCTAATAGTCAGGGATATTGGAAAAGCAGATGTTGTGCAGATGCTACATACCTGACTCTTGCAAAAGCAGTACTTGAAAGCAATGAGTGTCAGGGAATATTATTAGAAGTCCTTCATAGGAGTTCTTCCTTAAATTTATAGCTAGTTCATCAATATGTGAGAGAAACATCTCTGCAAACACCAACGTCTGTGAAGAAGGAGATGTGCTTCAGGTGCTGGAGCTGAGATTCCCCTGAAGCTCGTGGTGAAGACCATGGTGAGGCAGGCTGTGCCCCTGCAGCTCATGGAGGTTAACGGTGAAGCAGATGCCCACTCGCGGTCCATGGAAGACCCCATGCCAGAGCAGGTGAATGCACAAATGAGGCCTCATTTTGACCTCACAGGAGACCCACACTGGAGCAGTCTGTTCCTGAAGGACTGCATCCTGTGGAAAAGACCCATTCTGGAGCAGTTAATGAAGAACTGTAGCCTGTGGGAAGGCCTCACATTGGAGAAGTTCATGGAGGACTCTCTCCCATAGGAGGAGCCCTACACTGGATCAGGGGAAGAGGGTGAGGAGTCCTTCCCCTGAGGAGGAAGGTGCAGTGGAGACAATGTGTGATGAACTGACTGCAACTCCCATTCCCTTGCACCACTGGCAAGTAGGAGGTAGAGAATTCAACAGTGAAGTTAAGCCTAACTGGCCTAAGGGACATCACATACCACATGACGTTGTGCTCAATGATAAAAACCTGAGGGAGAGGGTTTTTTTAAGTAGCTGTTGCTCAGAGACTAACTGGGTATTGTTCTGCTTGTGGGAGGTGGAGAGTGGCGGCCTTCGCATCATTTGGGGGGTGAGGGTCTTTTTTTTGTCACTTATTAAGCTGTCTTTATTGTGACCTACCAGTGTGCTCACTTTTGCCATTCCAATTCTCTCACCCATCCCACTGGGAGAGGGTAAACAAATGACTGGATAAGGTTCTACCTGTCAGCCACAGTCAAGCCACCCTATTCTGTTTGTTTACATTTACAGTTTAAAACTTCCTTTGTCTCTATTTTTTTGTCCCAGATTTCTTCTTTTCCTTGTTAGGTTCTTTTATTATTATTGTGTAATTTACAGTTTCTTTCTGATGTTAATTTATATGAAGTTATGCAGTTTTGGACTTGTTTTCTGTTTTTTTCAAGATTATTTTATCTAGACATGAGGTTTAATTGTAGGTTTGGTGTTTTTAAGTATCTAACATTTACATTTGAATAACTTAAATTTCTTGAAAGATTCATTGTTGTCATTTATATTTTAAAACCTCCCAGCTTTTTTTCTTCTAATTGTGTTTAATTTTGTTAGAACTGTCATTTGAAAATAAGTATATTATACAATATTAGTTCAAAAAAGGTAGATATTCTTGACAAACATATAATTATAGTTAAATTTCTCATGTGTAATAAAAATTAGTAACTCGCAATTTAAAATAAACCTGCAGAAGAAGTTTAGTTTGTTTGTTGGTTTTGCTACTTATTTCAGATGCTATATTTGCATATTAATAATAAATAAATAAATTTAAAATTTTGTTTATATCAGTGGTATTTGTAAGCAATCTCTAAACTGGATGATGTCTTCACCATCTCTTCTTCTGACTCATGTATACCTAACAATAGATATGCGCACCGTTTTGTATGATTTTAAGTATGTGCACATGTACAGAATCTCTTAGTATATGCTTTCAGAATAATTTCTTATTGAAGTAGATTACTCTGATACTTGTTGTGCTTGCTAAATAACTCTTGTTTATAAACTTAATGGAGGACATGCTTTCATACACAACATAGTTCTTTAAAAACAGTTTTAGGAACTGAATGATGGGTTGTACACTTGCTAATGACATCTAGATAGGCTCAACTAACTTTTTTAATTCAGATTGTACTTTTTTATGGACACAGATAAATTTATATAAATTAATTCTGCCAAACACTTTAGTTTACTTATTTGTATATTTAGTTCAGTCATTCAGTTGTAGGCAATTGCAGTGGCGTTCCATTTTGTTGCTTACAAAATGAAAAAGGAATGCCAAGGCAGCAGGAAGACATCAGTTTGTCTGGTTCATCTTTTCAATATCAAAAGAATTATAATGATTTTGTAGTGCAAGATTATTCTGCTTTTAATCCATATAGGGAATAGGATGTTAAAATGCTAACGAATGGTATGTGTAATACATGTAAATAAAATTTCAAGAGATATGTATCTGTTCCTACTTCCATTATTTTCAATAGAAGAACAAAATGACAGTGCAGTGAAGTTTTATGTTTCCACACTTGTAACTGTCATACTTTTATTTTGATTTACCATACATGTTTTAAGTTGTAATACAAACCTTATTATATGTGTTCCATGCAAAGGAAAATCAGCACTTCAACATGTACAGGAATAAAATTACTGGTTAAAAAGGATATAGCAGGTCATTCCTGAAGTGGACAAGTAACGGTACAGACACTGTGTATTCAAACTGTGCGTTATGATGTAATGCATAATTGTGTATTCTATATATCACATATTACACTCAAAACATTTCCTTCTAATTGTTTATATTGCCCCCAGAAGCACAATTAGATTTTAATTTTTAAACTTCATCATTATAATCTCTTAAAAAGTGGACATAAATATATGAGCAAGCAAAACTATGATTTCTATTTATGTGAGATCTCATTATTCATGCCCGAATAAGTAGTTAGTGAGATTTTACACTCAAAAACTAAAATATGTATAATTTTGGTAAATTAAAAATAGGTGAAACAATATTATGACAAAAAACATCTGTTGAAATAGATACACCTTTTAATTAGAGACAATGTTAACAAAAGATAAGAAGTAAATGGTGAAGGAAGAAAATTCGCGATAGCATTGAAAACCATTCTCTACACCAACACATACTACGCAGTATCAAGAATCATGAAACCAAGTGTAGTGGAAGGAAAAATATGGAATCCAAAAGCATTGTGTTGAAAATATGAAACAAGAAGATGAGAAAGGGCAAATCAGAAGACTTACTTTACACTAATGCTAAGCCAGACTCAGAATCACTCCAATTAACTCAAACCATAACATTTACATACTTTGCAAAGTTCATGTAAAAGTCTCTTACAAGAATTTGATGTTAAGGGGGGCTGTGATAAAGATAGAGAAAGTAAACTTATGATTAAGAGGGCAGATGACAAAATTCTTACTGTTGTGAAACGATCCAAACTTACTAGGTACAATAGCTTTACTAAGTTACATTCTTTTTTATAATTCCAGTTTTCTTCCTGTGTTCCTATATTTATCAGTATAGTGCTTCATGCCACTGGTAAGTGAAATTTTCCTCCAATACAACAAGAAAAAATTGCCAGATTCCTCTCTTTTTTCCAAAAATGTGCTGTCATTTAAGAGGCTAAAAAGATATTAAAAAATATATCTATTGATTAATATCTCATTCATAATGTCAATTCAATCCTCCAACTCTAACAGATGACTCACAAATTTGACATTTTCTAATAGAAACAACACTATTTATTTCAAAGTATATAATAAGACATCGAGTTACTGTTAACAAAAGCAGACACAAAATAGTGATCTCTTGAGAAATACTGTAATAACCCATTACAAATCCCCCAGGTGAAGAAATATCTCTATGACAGCCTTTAGCTTGAGCCTATTCATTTCTAAAACTATTATAACTAAAGTAACAGAATGGAATGGAGTCATCTGTTCCCCCAGAATTAAACAGCTATTTTAAAAGTTTGCTACGACCATCATAGCTGTATTTCATAATCTCCAAAGTTATACTCTTCTACAAAGGATTTAATTCCCCAACTGTTCACTGTTTTTTCATTTACTGTTTTTTTGCATTTCTGCATTTTTCTTATTGTCTGATATATTAATATATTAAAGTATTTAAGTGTGTCTTGCTAATATAATAAGCCCATTCACTTATAATAAAAAAATTTGTAAGATCACTCCAAACAAACCAAAAAAACCCCCTAAGGTTTATTATTTAAGTAAACAAATTAATCAGATCTAGAAAGCCACTTAATTCCCTTTCACATGTAAGAAATCTCAAGCTTGATTTGTATTCATATAATCTCTGTGGACAAGAAGAATCTGAGGCATAACAGCTCCAGGTAGCTACCCCAAAGTTTTTTCCAGGATGTACCTTAAAAAGGGAGTCTACCTCCATTCATATATTCATATATTCTTATATTTGTAGATTCATACGTATGGTCCTTTTGTCAATGAGATGTCATTATAACCGTAGCTTTATGGAGAGAACAGATATCTTTCATTGTCACATTACGTTTAGAAGAAAGCTATCATGGAGCAAACTTAAATAGTGCTAACTGGAAGGATAATCATGCAAGATTGGCTGCATAGACAACTAACTACATGTAGAAGGATATCTGGACTTATTTATAGCACTGTGATTGGTGAGAAAGAAAGGAAGTAAGGTAAGACACTGAGGAATCTCTCAGAAAAGGAAGAGCATTCAAGAGTTGTATTAGCACCTTCACTGTGAAGAACCTTCCGGGGTATATTCCGTGCTTTATAAAATCTATAGTAGTGTAGAGAATTATAATTTAGTATTTTTTAAAAAAAATATTTTACTGTACTCATGATGATACCAATACTATTCTGAAACTATACAGAGTAAACACTAGTCAATATGCTTGAAATAATACTATTTGTAAAGCAGTTCAAGCAACAGTCAAACTACGGCCTTTTTCTGAAGGTAATATGTAGTGTATACTAAACACGAATTTTATGTATTTAAGAATTGTTTAGCTCAAATTTCTACTTCTGGAAAGCAAATAACTAATAAATGACTTGTTCAAAATAAACATATTCACATTTCTAATTAAGGATCTAAGAGTTTTGACATTACGTTCTGCTATGTTGTTTGGAAATCACTGATGTAAAAAAAAAAATTAACAATATTAGTGTTCCTTATTTTGGACAGCATTTATTCTTTTCCTTTGACATTTGCACACATTCATTAATTCTTCATCTATGTTTATATTCTGTCTTTACTCTTTCCCATCCTGCTTTAAAATAACTTCATTCTTCAACAATTTACTGTAAAAATAATCTCCTTCTGGTCCTGCAATATACTGAAAAAATAATTAACATCTGTTCAGTTTTCATTTTCTATGTCTCTGTTTGCATTATTATTAAGCAGTAAAATATTACATAAAACTCTTGATGTGGTCACCGAACAGAATTTCCTGGCCAGACCTTCAACAAAGTTGCTTTATGGTTTTTAATCATATTTAACTTCATAAGCTTCATAATTAACTATTTTTTTTTCAGAGTTGTTAAGTTGATTTAAATTTTAGGTAATTGTCCAAATGCAGAAAATATATATTAATTATTACTATTGTTGTTTATATCGTTATTATTACTTTTCTGTAAAAACATAAATCATCACAGGTATTTGCTTTCTATCACAATTCACAAGTATTTATTTAAAGAAATAAGCCTTTAAAACAAATTTAAGTTTTGAGGACAAAAAAAATTACGTAGATTTTCCCCACCAGTCCCCATTACTAGTGCTGATTTGAAGGAGTAAAGGGAGTTTGAGGGAGTAAAGGGATTTTTTTCTCCTTATTGAATCTTAATTCTTTCCACTAAAATCTCTTCCTTTTCTTTTTCAGAAAAAAATAGATTAGCGTAATAGACACAGTAGAGACAGTTTTTGATAGTGATAAACTTTAAGGTAAGATTATCAATAGTCAATGGGGAGTTGTGTATGTAAGATATATTGTTAAAAGTATTTAATAACAGAAAGCAATCATAAATCAATTCCACTAAATGAAACACCAAAGAACACTATTAAAGTAGAAATTAACCCTCAAAACATAAGCAATCTCTTATATATTATATTAAAACATGACTGTTGCATATATCAGCATTGAAAAAAAGGATGCAAGGAAAAAGAAGTGATTGTTTTTTGTTTTAATTCTAGACAGACACAAATATTCCGGTATAATTTACACCTAATCGATCAGTGAGAGAAAAAAGCCACACAAAGTCCTCTAAGAAATGTGCTTTTACGAAACAGGCACTCTGAAAAAACATTTGTTTTTCCTCAGTTCTCTTTTTTAAGAAGAAATGTGGCTCTGCTTCTGCTTTCTTATTGGCACAGCACCATCATTTTAATTTGCATTAATCTTGCTACTGGTGTTCTAAATCACATGAGAGTCAAAGCAAGATATTTCTTGATATTCTAGCTAAACTAGCCACATTTGAGTGGTAAAATAGTTTTTTGCCTTTAGATTACTAATCTATTCCTATGAACTATTATTATTTTTTTGTGTTTAAAAAATGTCACTGAGCTAGAAGCTGAAGCCAGCTGTTACATACTGACTACTAGAAGAATTTCTTTTTCCCTGATTCTAACTGGTTTTGCCTACTTCGGAAATAAATTGCTCAAATACGTATTTTCCTCTTGTTACAGAGAATGTTTTAAAAACTATTGAAGTAGCATGTACAGTCACTCCTTTAGAGAGGGACAAGACGAGTATGTATCTGAAACTTACCTTTAATTATCTGGTGAAGTTTTGCCATTTTCAGGTTGTGTAAGTTTCTTTAAGTGATATCATATTAGATTAATCTATGAGATGACATAAACAAAATGATATGGAAAAAATCAAAATTATTTCTATTAGGCAATTTCTTGCTCAATTTTTTTTTCGTCGTGCATAAGGAAGTTTATAAATGGCATAAGTCTTGCATATAAAGTAAAACAAGATTATTCAGGAAAGGGTAATATACTGCTAATAAGAAAGAGGTAGGTAATGTGATACACATCACTTTCTCAATACATCTTGACAGCCTCTCAAGAGAAAACACAAACATTGACTACTTTGCAATCCTTCTGATAAAATGAAAATTGACAACCAGCATTATTTCATAAGTTTTTTTTCTTTTTTCTTTTCTAATTTTGTGGCTACATTATTCTGCAGTTGTAAAATAGCATTAGATCCTGTTCATCATATCATGAAATGGTAATGTAGTTTGACACATCCCAAGGCAGCAAGCACAGTCAGAATAAAAACTGGAAGTGTTTATGGTCCACTAACACTCTTCATCAATGTTCTTCATCAATGACCTGGAACTGGGAATATTGTGACTGAACTTGCAGATAGCAGATGGCACCAATCTGGGCAAGATAGCCAAAAAGACTCTGTTAAAAACAGGCATTACTTTAGTAATGGTCTGGGCAAGAAAAAAGATTCAATTGAATGCAGATTCTTCCTCTCTGGTGGTCCTAAACAAATGCATACAAATTGGGAACAACCAGGCAGTAATGGCCAAAAACAGATTCAGAAAATTCAAGATAAATGGGATTCAGCAATGTACTGGCTTTGTGGAAAAAGAAATCTCCATGCTGAGATAATTGGTTAGGAGCTGGTATTTGTGCAAGAAATTATGTAGATCCTTGGCATATGTCAGAGTGTACTAGGTTTCTCACGCCAGTCTGACTTTTTCTTGCTGAGTTTGACTTCCCAGCTTGACCTCAGACCCACACGGTCACTGCAGACTCTCTGGTGACCACCAGGCCGTGGCAGGTCCTGGTTTCCAGCACTAGGCCTGCTCAGCTCTTCTCATTTGAATATCGCGGAACTATGTTCCTTGTCATGAAACGATGTGTCCTACCTTCCTTTAGGTCTTGTTCTCTATATGAATAATAAAAAATTATTAAAATTATTAAACTAAACCTAGCTGAACACAGCACTTTAAAATATAGTCTTAAGATGTAGACCTGCCATACGGAGTCACCACATGACATGACTGGAAAGTGTGTGTTGTCAATCGTTACCTATTACCCAGTGATTATTAATATTTATTGCTCTAAAGCAGGGGTGTCAAACTCAAGGCCCATGGGCTGGATCCAGGCTCCCACCTTGTTTCTTCCGGCCTGGCATCTTGTTTCTACCCAGCGACAGCACCGAGCTCCTTGCTCCTACACTCCTGCCAGTGCTGGTCAGTGTGCAGTGTGTGTGACTCACATTACACTGCAGGAGCACGAGAATGGTGGGAGCTGTGAGTTTGACACCCCTGCTCTGAAGGATTTGTGTCTCTATGTAGAGTTGTAGGAATTTAGATTTTTATCATGAAACAAAGAAAAAAGTCGTTATTATCCATAATGCTGGAGTTCTTTGGTGAATGAAGATTATTATCAGAAAAGCACTGGTGTTCAATGAGTAGCAAGCAAATTGTAAGAAAACAGCCAATAACTTCTAGAGAAATGAGTTTAATCTAGCAATTTGTTAACTGACAAAAGATGAAAGTGAGTGAGTGGTAAGCAGAAGGTAGACTGACTGCTATTTAAGATATTTTTTTCAGTTTTCCTGTTAGAAAATCATAATAAAAAAATTAAAGCAAGTTGTATGATGACTTTTCAGCCATCAGTAGAGCTTTTGGAGGAATATCTAGTGACATGTTATTTCATTAGAAAATGCTGACGTGGTGGGATAAAAAATGATGTTTGACCTAAGAGGTTTAGTTTTTCACTTACTACTTAGCTGAGAAAACTTTGCAAAAAATTTAAAACTGTTGAAACACTTCACTTCAAACCTGAATGACAGAAAATTTAAAATCTGCTGAAAATATTTTGACTTAAGAGTATTTATCTATTTATCTCAGGAATGGAATATGTAGGCAAGATACTGAAGTATAAACACCCTAAATACTCATAACAATACATTATTACAACATATTTTAACTTTCTTTCAGGTTATGTGTACATAAAAACAAGTTTTGACTTGTCCCTTAGCTACACTGAGAAATAAAATGAGAACTGAATTTCTCACAGGAACAGAATGTCATTTCTCAGATTGCAGCTGTTGTTAGATCTGGAAGTCTGCTTGTGAAAATGAGCACTCTGGAGAGAACATAAAAGCTTTCTTAAAGTCATGTGTGCATAATTTCTCAGTCTTTTTAATTTTGAAATATGAAATTTTTAAGACTTTTAGAGAGTAATTCTATTATTCTAATCTAATTGCTGAAGTTTGAATTGTCTTTACTGAGAATTAGTGGGTTTTGATCTCTAAGTTCCAGAAACTAGATTCACAATAAGGATACAACAGAGAAAATTGCATCCTCCACTGTCTTTTATAGCTGTCACTGGTTACTTCAATACAACAATCAGGTGTATTTATTAGACCAGATGGTCACAATAAAACACTTCCCTGTTGTACTGTCTGAGGAAACAGTACCATTCTTTCCATGTCTTTCATCCAAAGATGATAATTTTTCCTCTTTATCACCCTTTCTCTATTTTATTCAACTATGCTATTATTAGTTGCAAATTTTTTTCAATTTTTACATTTGTATTATTTTTGCAATAAATACAATTTTTATATTTCAAATTCTAAAAGAACTCTGAAAAAGGAGGATTTCATTATGAGACGTGTTGAATGGCAAAACCAATAACAGTCTATCTCAAAAAAAAAATTAATAAAATATCTGGTATGTTATTACTATCACATCCAGTGCAAAAGAAGAAATTAGCAACTCATTAATATATAAGAATCTTAATGACATTGAAAATATTTTCCAAGTTTTATATACTTATTAAATTCTGGCATTTGTTTCTTTCAGTCGGTTTTTCCCAGCTGTAATTCTAACAGGAACCATGTAACTTCCCCCCTAGAAGTAATGTTTGTTCAATAAGAGTGAATGAATGCACATCAAATCCTGCTGGTCCTGGCAATAACCCTTAATGTGAGCTTCCAGTTAATAGCTTCAGATGTACCTGCCACCCAGAATATAAGGAGCCATGTAGTGAAATTGCCATAAATCACTGTGTAGCTGGACTATGTCAGAATGGATCACAGTGCAATGATCTCCCTTGAGAGTTTAAGTGTCACAATCTGACTAGTAAAAATCACTTTTGTCATGAGGCATTTGAGTTTGTCAGAAAGCAATGTCTGAAGAATGTAAATGTGACATTTCTGAAAAAAAAAAATATTTTAAATACTTTGCTGCTAAATTTCCATTATCTAAGTCCGTGATGTATCTTTTGAGTGTCTGTAGCAGAAAAATAAACAGACATTTGCTCATTTCTTTTTATAGGAAATAGTATATTCTTAAATACTACTGCTGAATATGTTTTGATGAGAAATTTTACAGAAAAACAGATGTTCACTATCAAAATTGGGCCCTGAAAGCCCTACCCTTTATTCTTCAATTTAGTATAGTAACTTCGGAGAAATTTGTCTATGCTACAATATTTTGATCATTAATTCAAAACAAATAAAAGCATATATAGTTTAAGATCTTTATTTCCAATCTATAAAGTTACTATGAATATTTGCTTTTAGTTTGACCAACAAAAACTTTGTTGATTCTTCTGTATTCAGTGTCTCCACTTCAATGACATTCACATAACCACATATAACAGTTAGACACATATCTGTGTTTAATTGTTACCATTATCAATTAAAGTTTCCATTTCACTTCTTAATCATAATTTTTACATTAGATTTATGTAGTACTTAAGTAAACAGATATTAACATCTGTTTACAAAGACAAAAATGACAGAGAACTTAATTGCAATCAATAGAGAGGAAACTCAGCTGTGTGAGAAGCTTGAATAGCTGGTGTTGGTGATGGAATAGAAACACAGTTTGAAGACACCTTTATGCATTTGCTGATTTGGAAACCAAAGTGACTGCATGTGTAGGGCATTTTTAAAATGTGTTCTCTTGTATTTATACCTCAAAGAGCTGTCATACAAACCAGGATTTCTAAAACACAATAGGTTTCAGCAATATACCCTAATCGAAAAAGTTGCTGCCTTACCTCATCTAACTAGCTGTTTAAAAAGTGAAAAAATCTTCCAGATCAGGAGCTGTTCAGTCATACCCTAAAAATATGGTTTATATTTTATTTAATTTTAAGACTATGCTAAACTCAGTCCGAGAATATTGAACATTTAAAATATTGTAATATTTATTTCTCTGGAGCTACACTTAATAAATGCTATAAACCCAGGGTATATTTAGTTTTTTGAGCTACCACAGTTAACTGTAGAGATGCAGATTTTTTGAACATCTTTGACAAAAGATTTTTCGTTGTGTAAAACTGTGATGAACTGTAAGTTAATAGCTTCAAAAAATCAATACCAATAATCTGCCAGACCTGTCAAATCTTCTAATATCTGCTTTATAACAGAATATTTTCTTCTTTTAGCTTGGATACATAAGATGTTTTTTATTGGGGTGTGCAGAACACCACATTTAATATGAGGTGGCTTTTATCAACAGTGTGATTTCAATAAATTTCAACAAAATTAGGAATATATGCATAAAAACACTTGAAGTAACTGACATCATCAAATTCTCTTGAAGAGTCATATCTTGACCAGGTTTTATCATCATTGCAACTTACAACTTATTATATAGTCTTATAACTTATTATAACTTATTATTATAACTTATTATTATAACTTATTATAACTTATTATATAGTCTTTTTTTTCACGTAGAATCACTCTGTACATGAAACTGAAATTGTTAAAGAAACTAGAATATTTTACTCTATCCTAAATAAAAACCTGAAATACAAGTAAAGAACAAAAAAGTGTTTATAAAAATTGATCTATCACTGTTTTCTCAGACTAGATGTGATAATAAAGTTTTTATGTCTTCTGTTACTCTATTTTTCATCAGGTTTTACTGGGCGGTTTTGTGAAACAGATGTTTCTGCCTGCCTGTCACAACCATGTGGAGCCTCCAGTATCTGTAAAGACACACTAGATGGCTATGTTTGTTTCTGTGCACCTGGTTTTATAGGTGGGTTCAAAGGAGTGTTGTCTAACATCTGTTTAAGTCAGTCCTGAACGACAGAAAAGAAGGTTATCCAAAAGTAGCAACAGATGTAATTTAGCACTGTGCCACTGATTCAGACAGAAGCAACTTTTATTTCCTGGCACAGAAAAATATTTGGCTGTATGAGAGTATTCAGCTGTAAAAAATACTGACTATAAGAGATGATTTCCATTCCAATAACTCTCATTTTATACTATTTTAGACAGGGTGTCTGACTTACACTAATGTGATTACAACTCCCAGCCATATGCAAGTTGACCTTAATTTATCTACTTTGTGCTTCTTGTAACAATAAGGCTGCAATAACAAGGGCCTCAACTGCCAAATATACATCCAAGATCCTGGGCTGGTTTAGCTACTCATGCTTAAACCTACCCTGCAGCTCATTGTCCTTAGTAAAATTCTGACAAACTCAAAATTAATTTGGTTATGTCAGCATTCTCTCATGGTAATTCCAGATGATAGTGAAAAATCTAGATATAGATTGGGTTATGTTGATCACCTAATGATGAAATTATCAAGCACAGTAGGAATTCCCTGGTCTAGCAGGTCAGCTCTGTAATTGATATCCATTCTGTCTAACTACAGGGACTTTGATGGGACTCCTAACACAGGAATAAAATGACTCTAGAGTCCTTAGGACAATAGGCAACCAGAAGAATTCAGACCTTGAGTAGACACTTCCATAGAATTATAGAATCAGCTGGCTGGAAAAGGCCTTTGAGATTATTGAGTCCAACTGTACCTGTCTAGTCACTAAACCATATCCCTGAGAAACTCATCTACTCATCTTTTAAACACCTCCAGGGATGGCAACCCAACCATCTCCCTGGGCAGCCTGTTCCAAGGCCTGACCACCCTTTTAGTGAAGAAATTTTTCATGATGTGTAGTCTGAACTTCCTCTGGAGCAACTTGCAGCTATTTCATGATGTTTTAAGTTAACTCTAGGCTTTAATGCCCTTAAAACATGCAAATATCCAAATTTTTAAGTATGTCTATAAACAAATCTATAAAATTCCCATCAGATCTTTGTTGAATGTTGTATATTGCGTATCCATTTCACTTTTGCCTTTAATCATTAAGAAATCAATTCCCCAAAGACAATTTATGTCTCATTGGTAGAAGCTCCCTGCACCCAACCTCAGTGATTTCATTTGTTGTTGCTGCTTGCACTGCTGACTCACCAGTGGCACGTTCTTAATGAAGTGAATCCTTCACTTGTTTCCAGGTAATAACTGTGAGATTGAGGTGGATGAGTGTCTTAGTGATCCTTGTCACAATGGGGGTACTTGCGTTGATCATCTGAATGCCTTCAGTTGCATCTGTCACAATGGATTTCAAGGTATTAGAAAATCCATAGAACTATAACTTCCTAAATCTACTTTGAGTCTCACATCAAGTTTTTAATATAACATGAGATGCATGTGTACTTCTTTTAGTAGCATCTGAAGACATAAATATGTAAATTCAGCTTAAGTCCATGACTACTAAAGTTATCCACTTTGTTTGTATGGCAGCATGGAACTAGCTGTTTTCTGCTCGCTGGTGGCTTAGCTGTTGAAAATGGATCGGTAGCGTTCAGTGAAATTTGCAAATAGCATATACCGTTTTCTGTAAGATTTTAGTCTGATGGCAGATTTAATGTAATAGAATCAGAGAAAAAACTGTGTGGGAAATGTTTATTCTTGCTATGTTTGTACAATTGATATGAA
This sequence comes from Neomorphus geoffroyi, assembly GCA_033558235.1. NCBI lineage: Eukaryota > Metazoa > Chordata > Aves > Cuculiformes > Neomorphidae > Neomorphus > Neomorphus geoffroyi. The sequence continues at coordinate 8,513,048 of JAUMJM010000053.1, read as the reverse complement.
AAATGTAATCGCTTTGATAAGTGAAAGCATTAATATCTGCAGCTATTTGCTTTCAGCTCAGATTAAGAATTTAAAGTGCATTCATTTTCATTTTAGTGCATCATTTTTTAAATATTGTAGATTTTTAATCATTGAAATGCAAAGCAATCTATAATTCAAATGTCACAGGGCAAAATATTACATCTCTTCTGCTAGTTATATTCTGAACAACTGTCACTGCCATTTTTAATAAATTTCTTTGAACTTAGCAAACCTCAGAATTGATATAATTTTTCATTTATTCTTCAAATGATAAAAAAATAATTTCACCCTGAAATATTAGCAATAAAATCTTTTTATACTTTAAATAGCTACATAGTAATGTTATCTATATTCTAGAATGGAATAAGTGATATTCTTGTCTGCATTAGATCTCTTTTCCATTGTCTAGGAATACATCTGTTGTCTCAAGAACATAAGGATATTTCTTGTCATGTTATTGCAATGCATTTTATTATATTTAATTTGTTTTCGATTCTGTATTCATAAAATATGAATATTGATTTAAGCCTTAGGAACCTATTCACTGACTGTACATTATATCTTTTGGGAAAGTTAGTGAATAGCTCAAATATTGAAGATATTAACACTGTCATAGACGCCCAATTTTGAACATAAAAAGAATGTCAAATTGATTCCAGTATGTGAGCTATTTTCAGTCAAAACAAAGGTTGCAAATGTTTATTTAACTATATGTTCTATGCAATAATTTCTCTCCCTTTGCCTGATTATATATTTATAGGGACAACTTGCGAAGCAAATATAAATGAATGTCACTCTTCTCCATGCCTTCATAATGCATCATGTGCAGACCTTATTGGTGGCTATGAATGCATCTGTCTACCTGGCTTTACTGGTGAGTTGTATTCATAGTAAACCTTATTTTCCGTGAGGTAGTTCACAAATCATCCATTAAGATAACACTGAATAATTTGCTTGCGTTTCCTTTTCATTTCTCTTTATCTGCTCTGGTCTAATGTTTCATTTGCATTCCGGCAAACTGGAACATTGACTCCATCTGTAAACTAAATAGCACAAGACAAATTAGTTTGCATCTTAAAAGGCCTTCAGAGCTTAAGCACACAGGAAAGATTAGTTACCATTTAGCAACTCAGAAATAAGTTCTTATGTATTTGTGGTGATAAGAATTAAATGGATGCTGACATTAGTATGTGTGGCTCTTTATTTGGCTGATAAATGTTAGTTTCTCCTTACAAGGTGCTTGAGATTGTTGTGGTGCAAAGGGATTAGTAATTGGCGCCTGATTGTCTTACTAAATGTTCAAATGTTTCATCTTTTCAAAGGTGCAAGATGTGAAACAGATATAGATGACTGTGCTTCATTTCCCTGCAAGAACGGAGCCACCTGCATTGACCAACCTGGTAATTACTTCTGCCAATGTGTGGCTCCTTTTAAAGGTAATGAACACCAGGGGAGAGGGGAAAGCAAACATAATTAACTTCAGAAAACATTTCTGTCAATTGTCTGAACTCATTTCACTCTTTCTACAGCATTATTAGTCCTTCATTTTCTCAAGGAAAGCTTTTAAACTGACCAGCCAACTATGCCTTAGGCTGCAAGTAATGAGAATTAAACTTTGTTTATAGATCTACTAAGACTATTTATTTATTAATCAAAATGGACACTTTAAAATTTAATATTTGTTAACAGAATAAGATTACTTACAAAAATAGAGGCATAAGATGTCCATTAAGATCCCATCACAAACACTGGTTGGTTTTCTAAACTTTTTTTCTCTCATGATTGGTCATGGCATTCTCTGAATTGATTTTTCATTCTCAGAAAACAATTTATAGCTATCTTGGAATTGATCATTTCTGATCACACTTAAAATGCAAATTTATTGTGAACTTTTTCATAGAATATTTGTGGGGTTACTTTTAAACGCTCACTGCTAAAATGAGTTAAAATAAAATTTGCAGTGTTTTTGAGCAAAACTACTTCAAGGTAATCTCAGTTAAAGGAATTTCTTGATTTATAAATTAAATATTAACACAATTTTCCTCCTGTAGCTCAATAAAATGATATGTATTTTGGATTCCAGAATAATCGTTAAAAGATAATTTCTTAGTATGTTGAGAAAGCCAAGATAGTTGCATTAATTTAATCATGAGAAAGGAATGGGCTCTAATGTTTGTTATTATTTTAATCGTCAAAATTTACTTTGTCATTTTTATTAGTTTTAAATTATGTTCTGCTGAATAAAATCTAGCATAATAAAAAGTAAATGAGTACTATAGTATCAGAATTGCCTCTCTTCTGAAAAGTGTGAAATAATTTCCTAAGCAACGGTTAGAAACACTGGTCTTACAAGTACTTGTTTCACAAGGAGACAGATTTTCAGAAGACTTTAGTATTCATTTAAAGATTTAAGTAAGCGATTAAAATTTCAGAAAGTCAACATTTCTGTAGTCATTCTTCAAAAAGCTAGCAGTGCCTAATACTCTCAGTGGAAAAGCTAAACCCTGCTGGCAAGATCCATAAATGGTAACTGAGATCCTCTGAAAACACAATATTTTTGGTACAGGATGTCTATATTCTATATGATTCTCGTTGAAATAAAAGATTTTCTGAGTCTGTCTACTACTTCACAGGTTTACTCAGCACCTTTCAAGATCAAATCCTTATACTGATATTCTCTAGATTTATGGTGATGTAAATAAAAGCAGAATTAGTTTAATATGAAAACTCTACCTCAATCTCACGCCATCTGTTTATTTAGTATTAAACTGCTAGAAAAGTAGTCTGTAACAGATCCACAGTAAGGCAATATAGTAAGTAGTTAAACTATGTTTTCTAATTGTGTGGAAATACTATATAGGTTGTTATAATGAATACTTACAGAGTGTAACTGTTATTAGTGTGCACCAATTACAGATAACAGAATTGCATTGTTAATAAAGTAAATATATTAATGATAGAAGTTTTTTAATATTTTCACAGATTTTCTTACTTGTATTATTCTCAGTGGAAGACCATAAATGCTGTATTGTGAATGCTGTAAGTTACTTAAAAGGCAATCTGAAGTTGTATTTCAATAATGCATTGTAATTATTTGATTCTCCCATCACAAAATCTGACTTGAAGGGTATGCATCACTATTAGGAACATACACCATTTGATGAGGATATGTACAGAAGACTATAGAATGCTGAATTAAGGAATTCAGAGCATGATTTGAACAATTCATGGACATTGATACAAAAGGTAGTCCTTCAGATTAAATTAGAAAAGGATTCTATCTATAGTAATTGGTTTTAATATATTTATCTTTCTTTCTTCTCAGTTTCCTTGACTATTCCTACTTGGGTTTCTTGACAAGGATACTGTGATACTGTGACCAGGAAGTTTTGATTGTTTCATTTCCCTTTTTCTTCTTTATTTCCTCTTCTTTTTAAAAAAGAAAACAGAAAAAACTTCATTTTTTCTCTTTCAATTTCACTTTATTTTAGAGCAAATATATCTACTGCTCATTTTTTCTGCTGCAAACTTCTTGATGTTCAGAATATATACTTTTCTATTTTAAAAAAGTTTTACATAGTCCTATATGAATGAGAAAATTCTTTTAGAAATTTTATTAAAGTATTATTTTATGCTCATAGTTTCTTGTAATTTTATTGTGTGATTTGTTTTGGTTTTTTTTAAAGCATGTATTTGTCTACTTTGACAAAATGCTTTAGCTCATTCCAATGTCTTACTGGAAGACATCCAAAGCTTTCAAGAACAATGATGCTTGGGCAGTGATATGTATTTGGATTTTTCTTTAAATATCTGACAATCCAGGCTGTGCATATTAGTTTTATAAGCCTGTCCTGTGTGTGATCTTCTAGTTTTCCTGTGGGCACAAATCTTTTTAGAAAATCCAATTACCATGGTAAAGTCAATGCATGGAGAGCATTGGAGAAGAAATATGTCTTCCAACACTGTTAACTGTAACCCTAACAGTGACAAAACTAATACATTCCTCTTCATCAGTGTTCTACTGACACAGAATTTCCCCACAGCTAGTGTAGATCACTGACCTTTCTATATATTCTGGCATTTTATTGGAATCATTGCCACTGAAATTGCTACCTTTGACTTTTCCAAAATGTTCAGCTGAACAGCTTGAGGGTACTAGCAGTCCATCTATAAATAATTCAAAAGAAAACTAAAGTATCTTATAAAACATTCACGTGTGAAAAAATATCCCTGTCAACTTCTAATAATATTCTAATTACTAAATATGATAATTTAAGACTATTCATCTTATTTCAGCCAAGTTTATTGTCCTGTGGAGGAGAAACTTCCTGTTTTCCAAAATTGTATAATAGTCTTGATAAGGTACAAAATAATGAACTTCAAAGTCCATATACTTTTATGTCATAACTCTTTGAACATTGGTTTGGAGGAAGCTCAAGATTTGATTAAAGAAAAAACAATCTGTAGCAGATTTTATTATTACTGAAGAAATTCCTGTGTAAACACAGAAATTCTAGAAGCTACAGGGCTTCAGAGCTTGTATTGTACCTAAGTTAAAACGAAGGGAAGATAATTGCATCTAGATTGATATAATATGCTTTTGCCATTTATAATACAGTTATCTATGCCACACATACTGTATACATTTGTGAATATGTTCTGATTACCTCAATATGACAGTCCACACTTTAAAGTCCAGTTTTCTGTTTCTATCTGCTTTCATTAGTGTTCCATCAATGACTTGTATAGTACAAAATACTACTAAACCTCATTTAAATGCTGAAATATTATTTGCCGCTTACACATGCTGTACTATAATGTTCTTTTCATACAAGATTTAACCTAAGTACATATCTGGTATAGTTGCTTCTGCTTGGTTCTAATGTATTAGTTCATGCAAGTATGTTAATTTTTTAGAAATGTCTCCCTCTTCCAGCCATCTTCTATTATGTCTAAGGTCAAAACTGATAGTCACGTATATTAGAGATTTTTTATGAGAGGACATTCTGAAGTTATTCAGAAACAAGCAAAGGGGAACAGCTGTTTTTCTGCTGCATTTCCTGCTGGTAAATAACTATTGGAACTGGGAGCAGGAAGGAAGACAAACACAATTCAGATTCCGAACAAATAAAAGATTTTAATAGTAGCAACAGGAGACAAACGACTCAGAAATGTACTCAGATGCAGTGCTGGCCAATATGATATCACTGATAGTCTTTGGCAGTAATTTTCTTATTACAGTGTTAAAGCAGGCTTCCCAGCCCTCTTATGAGCTTGATTCAGTTATACTATCCTAGCTGGGGAGTTATTATAGTAACTTTTCTATTATAATATTGATTCTACAATTGTAGCTTTTCCATAATAGAGTCACAGTTATTATGGAATTGATATGAAGTGCTGCAGAAGTCAGCAGAGTGTGTGAGAAATCTAAGACTGTCTCTCATCTAGGGGTCTTAGCAGTTTCATGGAAGGTAGAATGAAAGTTCCCACATCTCTATTAGGAAATACTGTCTTTTCCATTAAATTTTCACTCACAGTTCAAGAACAGTGCAATTAGTAAATGTTTTGGTCCCAATTTTAATTTTATCTATATATAAAATATACATCAATGGTTTGGATATATATTTATACCCACTCTGTTTCTTTCATGTTAAAGTAGACCTGAAAGTATTTATTTACAGAGAAAAACTGGAAGCAGAACTTTATAATGATCATATTCTGAAATCAACATGCCCTTTAATTTTCAATGGAAGCGAGACAGACTTCTGTCTTAGTTTGGATGAAAAAAAAACAACCAAACCAACCAAAGTATGCTCAGTGATTTTAATCAGAGATTGTGAGATTGTGCAGAACAGATAACAGTCCTTTGCTCTAAGTGTATGTGTGCACAGAACAGAACAAAGTCAACAACAAGTGCGATTAAGTTGTTAATATGGATCGAGTCCCGTACCGGAGCTCTGGTGGTGCCGTCACTTTAAGCTGCAGCTCCGCTCCGGGCAGCCCTGGCGCGGGGTGCGCAGCTTCTCCCAGGCCGCAGCTCCGCTCCGGGCAGCCTCCTCCTCAGCGCCGATCCAGATGGTTATCGGTCACACTCGCACTCACACACACACAGAGGGAAAGGAAATAAAGATAGAGAGATAGAGAATACAGCAACGCAAGCAGAGGTAGCAAAGCGCGACTATTCTCTAGGCAGCAAGCTGGAGAAAGAGGCGGAGACCGGGAAGTAGCCAGTGAAAGGAAATGTCTGGGCAAACGGGACACAACCTCTGCCCCGGTCTCCCCGGTCTCCCCGGAAATGGCCCCTGCCCCCCCCCCACTGCGGGCAAAGGAAGAAAAAATTCTCTGAAAGAGGAGGGGAAAAAAAACCCAAACCAAACCAAGCTGAAACTATAACAACTTCGTATTCTTTTCTGTTAAGGAGTAAAAAAATATTTTTCCAAGCCAGAGACCTACCATCTTTTTCAGTCCCTTGCTGGTCTCCATTATTTTATTTGCTTTCCTCAGTTTTAAATCTTCATGTAACTTACAGCTGCAGGAGCATATCATTTTACAGATTTCATCTGGCTCTTGCTCAGTTTTGTGAAGGGAAAGGGAGGAATGTGTGCAGTTCATTCAGTTGTTCAAAGATATCTTAGTACAAGATGCTCCACTGATAAACATTGGTTTACTGTTTCATAGTAAAATCTGCCCACTACATAGATGAGACTTTCATGTACTTTTGAGTTGTTATAGTATTATATATCTATTTTCAAGGTATTTCTTGCTGCTTCACCCTAATCATTAGCTGTTTCACTCATATTTAGATGTATTGGGGGGTTTTAGCATTTTACAACTTTGTAGTATATTCAAATGCTCTTCTACTAGCCAGATCCATAGTAATAAATGCAAATTTACTGAATACAACTTTGAATTGCCAACCTTTTTATGTATCATACTGCCACATGGATGACATTAGTCATAACTATTAGACATCAGTTCTTGCTGAGAGAGTAGAAAAGTGGGATCATCCCCGTATGAAGTGTACTGCTTTTCAGCACTCTTAGAATGCAAAATAAGAATGTTCTCAGTACAATTTCTAGACTAGTTCATTTTTACAGAAAATAAAATAAGACTTATATGACTGCTTTACTCTTGCTTGGGATTGAAAGCTAAGAACAGACCTTACACTCCCACACCAGGATTGCAATTTTTTTTCCTATTTTCTCCACTTGTATTTAAGGAAAAAGTGAACTAAACTACCAACATTTCTGTGACCCATGTACAGAGCCAGTATTCTGCTGTTCCCAAAGAAAGCTCAGGAGGGAAAAAAGCATTAAAATGTCCCTTTCAGGTAGAGATTGTATATTTCATATTCGATAGCCCTTTAAGAGATGACATGAACATTATGACTGTTTTCTTTTTTTTTTTCAAAAAAACCCCCAGAAAACTCCAAAACTTTTAGTAACTTGTTTTTAATAAATGAAGCAAAGAAGTTTATCTTTTAATCCAAATTATTACACGACACATTTTTAAAAAATGTACTGTATGTGTGTAGTCTTAATGTAAGTTATGACCTTTTGAATCAAATATATGTAATTATAGAAGAAAATTGAAATTCAGTTCTGAGGAAATGTCCACTTATTTGTTGCAGTCTTAATGACACATCTGCAAATGTGTTCCAATTAAGATTAAAGCAAAAATGGTAATTGACCATTAAACATGATGCAAAAGAAAGTAAACTAGTGACAAAGACAACTCAGCAGAAAAAAAAATGCTTAAGTCTGTTGGAAAGCAAGAGTAATAATGGAGCTTTCAGCACAGGACACTCTATTATGGGAAGAGCTAATTACAAGATAGAAAATAAGTAAGAAATGTAAGTGCTCATGAAGACAAAAAAATAGAGTAGAGATAGTGGAGCAATTACTTTTTCAGTGCTCATAGGCCAAATATCATTCTTTCCTATGCCAAGCCCCATGCAAAAAGGCAGTTTTGCAAGAACCTGTGGCTCTTTCTAGCATTTTTCTATGTTAGACCGTAAAAGAATATCTCCTTTTCAACACGAGTTTATATCTGGTTTTGCCACTCTCTTGACACTGAACAACCAAATAAAATTTTATTCAGGGGAAAAATGAAACTGGTGCATAGAGCTATGAAGGGAACTTTGTGTCACATAGGAGCTTTTTGTGAGTAGAGAAGCATAGTGGCCACATTCATGGTATATTACCTAGAAAATAAGCATTGCCTCTAAGTAATAAAGGTTGGTCTAAAAGGCTATGCACTGCCTAGGTGGGAATCAGTATGAACTGGGGCTCACTGCTGATTCATATATGAAACCATTGCAGGACCTCTTCAGAATTTTTTCTGGTGTTTCTACCGATTTTTCTGTTGTTTCTGAAAGTTGCCAGCTAGATTCATAAATTCAGGTGTTTCTGCCACCAAAATGAAACAATGCAGAGAGCAAGTCTTTTGCCTAGCCATTTCCAGTGTCAATTTAGACACTCTTGGGTACATTAGATATCCACAAGGGCCTGGCAGATATGACAAGATCTGTAGGAGACGTACGGCCTTCAGAACAGCACAGAGAACCCACAGGCATTTCTAAAGCCCTGGTTGCTTGACTCTATTCATACAAATTCAGTGAGGTATGTGTTTCAGTTTCAGCTCTGCTTTCAGTTTGTACCTTGGGACATATCTTGATCCACAAGAAAAATTTTCTAAGCCTTTAGAGTTGTGAGAATGCAGGGAATACCGCATGTGTATATCACCTACAGCAAACAAGGGGTTTGGATTTCATTAGTTATTCTGAGAATGCTGTATAAGAATCTTGGTTACATGGAGATTTAAGTTATGTAGATGATGCAAGCTTCATTCATTGCAAATAAGAATATATACGTAACTGCCCTTTAATTTTCCAGAAATTGTGGGCAAACCACAATTTTTCAAATACTTAAAACATGGTGATAATTCTCCTGGTTGCCCTGCAAATTGAGGGAATTGCTGTTACTCAAAGAAAAGTTTGCCAAATTTTGAGTTGTTTTGTTTAGGTTTTTTGCCTGGTGGAACAAATATTTTCAGCTTTAGTTTCCTACATAACAGGCCTATTTATGGTGTTTCATCATTTGCCAATACACAAAATAAATATACATTCATCATCATCATCTTTAACTTGATACCAGCTGCTCCAAATAATATCTAGCCAATCTTCTAAGCATAAAGAAAATGAAAATAGGATCTCAAAACATGAAAGAGTTAGTCCCTGAAGTAAAGGTGACCCACAGATCCTAAGCCATAAGAATTTTGGTAGCAGCTTTCTATAACTTTCTTGCATATATTAGTAATTTCAGTTGAATTCTCACATAGTAAATAAAGATAAGATCAAAAAATTAAAAGAAAAGCATTCACATATATTTCAGTAGGAAATAAATTTGTGGTAACTTTTTTCTTTCGTAGTATTCTTTCATTTTCTGAAAAAGAGTGAAGCCTGCTTTTATGTTGAAATAGGAAATGCACAGATGTGGATACAAACATATTTTCATTGTTTAGTAGTTATAAGCTTGTATATTTTAAAAGAAAATGGTGCACCTAAATAATATGTTCAACTTCTGATTTTTTTTATTTTTACAGAAATTTATACAGGTATGGAGTAATAATATATGCCTCTCTGTGTGATTTTCATTTTCAGTTTGGTGATGTGGATCTATCTCATGCTTTGTTCCAGTATTGTTGCATGGTCTACATAATCATATACAATTAAGGAAATGGGGTTTTTTCTTGTAAAAAGAGCGAAGTATTGTTTCTCAAATATCCTCCAATTAAAAACTAAACAAACAATCTTATTGATAAGTACGGATTTCACAGGAAATGCATTTTTCACAGATTATATATAGGATCACAAAAGAATTTTTTTCATGGAAAGTAGAATTTGCATTCCACAGAAAAGAAAAAATTTGCTGTAAATTTGAACTGAAAAAAACCCCCTTGCCATATTTTTAAAACTGTTAGAGTAATACTTTGCTTAATTTCAAGTAATATCAATATATGCATGCTTTTGCGAGTATTTTTTTCTTCCTATCAACTTTCAAGGTACTTCTGTTTGGGTTTTTTTATTTATATTTATTGTTTTTAATCATCTTAGTTGTAGAAGTCTTTTGTTTTCTTATGTCACAAAGTAGACTGAGATACGCAACCAGTTTATCAATTAATGACAAGCTTAGAGGTACATGTGAAATTTTCAAAGTTATAGAAAATGACAATATTAAGCTTTTAATAAAGGCAATTTAGTAGTTAACAGTAAGAAGTTTAATCTTCAGAATTACAGGGACCTCAAATTTTAGGCATCTAACTTCCTGCTCACTAGTATTCCTGGGAGTTTTTAGTAAGTTCATTAAGTCCTTTGAAGGTGGGATTCATTGATCTGTATAAAGTTGATGAAAACCAAAATACAGATTTCTCTGAAGTGATCAAATATATTTTTAAATTAAAGTTCTTGTATCCACTTGCCTCAAAAGTACAGTCTTCTGAAAAAAACAGAAGGTTGCATATTCATTGGGGTGCAGGGATTTTGGGGTGGGGGTTTTTGGTTTTATATAGTTTTATAATACACTGGATTATCCCCCATAACTAAATATATTTTTAATTTTACTGAATATTTTTCAGTTTATTTAATTTACCTTGGAAAACTATGTTTATTCACTTTAATGTTAGAAGTGTCTTTTATCTGTTGCTAAATGTGAGTTACAGAAAAACTGAAACAATGCTGCTGCAGAGGTGTTATTATGATAAAGAAAAAAACCTAAAATCATAGGAAACATCTAAGAAAACATATTTATCGCATAGGATTCACATCAGTCTTTGGTTTTTACTTCATATATAAAATTACTTTAGTATCATTTTGAAAAAATGGTTGCTATGTTCTGAGCATCTAAACTAAATAATGTAAATTTAAATAAAAACATTCATGACAACATGAACTTTTGAAAATTTTAGTATATTCATGCAAGTCATATAAAATTAGTCCGTTGCAGATTTCTTCCCTATATCTTACTGATGTTCTTTAAACTGTAATGTAATTTACTCATTTCATTGAAATAATGTGCTATTAACTTCATTCATATGATATGCATTCTTTTTCACTATATTTATAGCAATGGTGAATAGAGTCTAAGCAAGTCTACTGAAATTCAATGATACCAGTGTTGTGTTAGTGGACATCATCTCAATAAGATGAAATAAATTATTTAAAAAAATCTTTTAGTTAGCCAGTGTCTAAAGATCAGATAAAAAGATAGATCAGCACCATAGTTTCCATCAGAGCAGCTAATAGAACTGGGACTGTGGCACCGACTTCATAACTCCACAGCACAACTCCTTCTGACACCAGTGTGGTGCCCAAGGGTCCGTGCTGCTATCTGGATAGTTCATCTCTTGTCTAAAGCCCCACATGGACCACTTGGCAATGACAGCACTTGGTCTATCTTGAGAGCTTTCTGTCCTCATGAGTGCGTAGTTAACATCAGTACCAAACTACCTCATGTTATTTAGGAATTTGCCATTGAAATGACATACTTGTTATTCTGGTAGTAGCCATAGATTGTTTATTTTCACTATATTGTCCTAATCATGACAGCAGTTTGCCATTAGATATATTTTTGTTATTGATTCAGTCTGTACTTTTACAGCAAAATGCTGACTTTGAAAGCTGTTGTCAGATTTAATTCCCTAAAGTGTTAGAAGCAAATGGCTTTTTTTAATAATTTATTTTCCAAAAAGAATAACAACATTGAAGAGATGTCATTTCTGATTATAAGAGAATTCTGTAATATACATTAAAAGTTTTCATGTGCAGAATTATGCTGAGTAAATTAAACAAACAAATATCAACATATTTTTCCTATAAAGAAATGAAAACTTATCTGAGGTAATTTATTTTCTTTGTCACTTTTCTAAATTATGCTTTTGACTTTTAATAATAGACTTTTTCGCAAAAATATCTATTTTTCAGTTTTCATTTATGATATTTAGAGATTTTATTGTAGAAGTATTATCACAGTATCACAGTATCATAAGGTTTGAAAAGACCTTTGAGATCATCGAGTCCAACCTGTGACCCAACACCTACACCGACACCTACTCCTACTCCTACTTGTCAACTACACCATGGCACTAAGTGCCTCATCCAAATTCTCTTTGAACACCTCCAGGGATGGTGACTCCACCACCTCCCTAGGCAGCGCATTGCAATGGCCAATCACCCTCTCAGTGAAGAACTTCCTAATGTCAATCCTAAACCTCCCCTGGCAAAGCTTGAGACCGTGTCCTCTAGTTCTGTCACCGGTCACCTGAGAGAAGAGTCCAACCCCTGCCTGACTACAACCTCCCTTTAGGTAGTTGTAGAGAGCAATAAGGTCTCCCCTGAGCCTCCTCTTCTCCAGGCTAAACAACCCCAGCTCCCTCAGTCGCTCCTCATAGGGCTTGTGCTCCAGCCCCTTCACCATCCTCGTTGCCCTCCTCTGGACACACTCCAGCATCTCAACATCCTTCTTAAACTGAGAGGCCCAGAACTGGACACAGCACTCAAGGTGCGGCCTGACCAGTGCCGAGTATAAGGGGATGATGACCTCTCTAGTCCTGCTGACCACACTGTTCCTGATGCAGGCCAAGATACCATTGGCCTTCTTGGCCATTTGAGCGCACTGCTGGCTCATGTTGAGTTTCCTGTCCACCAGCACTCCCAAGTCCCTTTCCGCCTGACTACTGTCCACCCACTCTGCACCCAGTCTGTAGCTCTGCATGGGGTTGTTGTGTCCAAAGTGTAGGACCCGGCATTTGGACTTGTTAAACCTCATGCTATTGGAGTTAGCCCATCTCTCCAGCCTGTCAAGGTCCCTCTGTAGGGCCCTCCTACCCTCCAGCAGATCGACACTTCCTCCCAGCTTGGTGTCATCTGCGAACTTGCTGATGAAGGACTCGATCCCCTCATCCAGATCATCAGTAAAGATATTGAACAGGACCGGGCCCAGCACCAAACCCTGGGGGACACCACTAGTGACCGGCCGCCAGCTGGATGGGACACCATTCACTACCACCCTTTGGGCTCGGCCATCCAACCAGTGCCTAACCCAGCACAGTAAATCCCCATCCATGCCACGGGCAGCCAGCTTGTCCAGTAGTCTACTATGGGAGACAGTGTCAAAGGCCTTGCTGAAGTCCAGGAACACCACATCCACAGCCAGGCGAGTCACGCGGTCGTAAAAAGAAATCAGGTTGGTCAGGCAGGACCTGCCTCTCCTAAAACCATGCTGGCTGGGCCTGATCTCTCCCTCATTCCTGAAATGCCACATGATCGCACCCAGGATTATCCGTTCCATAATTTTGCCTGGGACCGAGGTCAGGCTGACAGGTCTGTAGTTACCTGGATCATCCCTACGGCCCTTCTTGTGGATGGGAGTCATGTTGGCCAACTTCCAGTCTTCTGGGACCTCTCCAGTGAGCCAGGACTGTTGATAAATGATGGAAAGCGGCTTAACAAGCTCATCTGCCAGCTCTCTCATCACCCTAGGATGGATCCCATCTGGCCCCATAGACTTATGAGGATCCAAGTGGCTCAGCAGGTCTCTAACGTCTTCCTTCTGGATGACAGGGGGGCTGTATTGCACCCCGCCCCTATCCACCGCTTCCGTAGACCAGTTGTCCAGTGAACAATCTGCCTTACTGTTGAAAACCGAGGTGAAGAAGGCATTAAGCACCTCAGCCTTTTCCTCATCTTTAGTTACTATATTTCCCTCAGTGATCGATAAGGATTGAAGGTTGTTGCCGCCCTTTTTTCTGCCGTTAATATATTGGAAAAAGCTCTTCTTGTTGTCCTTAACAGAAGTGGCCAATTTAAGCTTCAGCTGGGCTTTTGCCTCCCTAATTTTCTTCCTACATGACAATATTTTTGAACACAACCTGACTCACCTGCCCTTCTTTCCAAAGGCGGTACACCCTCTTTTTTTCACTGAGCTCCTTCAGAAGCTCCTTAGTCATCCAGGCCAGCCGTCTGCCCCTGCGGCTCATCTTAGAGCACATCAGGATAGCCTGCTCCTGTGCCTTGAAGACTTCATTCTTAAAGTACGTCCAGCCTTCCTGGACTCCCTTGCTTTTAAGAACTATCTCCCAGGGTACTCTCCTTACTAGTTCTTTATATAATTTGAAATCAGCACATCTTAAGTCCAACATGGTCGTCCTGGTTTTGCTCTTCCTTGTTCCATTGTTAATGGAAAACTCAATTATCTCGTGGTCACTGCAGCCCAGACAGCCTCCAACCACAATATCACCCACCAGCCCTTCTCTGTTGGTAAACAGCAAGTCAAGGAGAGCCTCACCCCTGGTAGGCTCACTCACCAGCTGTGACAAGAAGCAGTCCTCAATACACTCCAAGAACCTTCTGGACTACCTCCTATCGGCTGTGTTAAGTTCCCAGCAGATATCTGGGAGATTAAAGTCTCCTAGAAGAACAAGGGCAGGTGATCTTGAGGCAACTTCCAGTTGCTTAAACAACAAAAGGTCCACCTCTTCCTCCTGGTCGGGAGGTCTGTAACACACTCCAATCAGGATGTCGGTCTTGCTTGTCCCTCTTACTCTTACCCATAGACTCTCAATCTGATCGTCCCCGATCTCAAGTTATAAGCAAACACAGTAGAAGAGAACTCATTGATATTAGCAGGATGACTTTTCTGAATATGCAATATACTTTTCTTTCCTAAAAAAACCTAAAGAGGATTTTTCAAATAAATTATTCATTATTTGATGTATATTGTGTGCTAATATAGAAGTATAGTACATTTTCTGAGTATATGCTTCTAGAGAGAGAGAGCAAAATGTAATATTTAGTCCAATATATTGTGTCACTTAAAAGAAAATTGTCCTTCAACTGACTGTGTAATTTAATAATTTCTGCATATTTTTTTAGGATTTGTTCAGGTTTATTCCAATAGAGAGGCTTTAATCATCTCATAAAATAAAAGCAATCTATTCTTGTAGCAAATAAAATATAGCCAAGAATTAAACAAGCAAAAAGATTAAATACAGACAATTGGAAAGATGTGCTGAGCTTATTAATTAATTAATGAATTTCTATGTCTGATTTTTTTCATTTGATCTGTTGAACAGCATTTCTTTCTCTTTTTTTATCACCTAACTATTTTTAGTGAACATGACCTTTTTACTCGGTGATGGCCAATTGAAAGTCCTGATACATCAGTGGGAGAAGACAGTTTATAAACTGTTTCCCTGGCACAACATTCCTTTCTGTAAACAATCAAGGGATTGAGAACAGACAAAGGTTGTTCAGTTACTCTTTGGTCAATGATAAAATTCTCTATACAAAGCAAAGTGTTTAAAATAAAATAAACATCATACGTAGAAGCCAGGGGCCTGTGTGTATGCTGAAAAAAAAAAAAGAGAGGTTATACTTTTCTGCAATATCAACATATGAAACACAAGATACTGAAATTGAAAACTTAAAATTCATTAACATTCATATGACAACTGTGCATACTCTTATTTATACTGGACAAATATTTGTAAATTATATGAACTTGTGGCCTTCAGGATAGGTTTCCTATTGCTTTTTCATTTTCCAATTATTGATCAAAAATCATCCAAAAAGTGACAGTATCTGGCAGAGAAGAATACTAAAGCAGGGGAAAAAATGATGTGTTGTGGCATGACTTTTGATTTATCTACCAGAAATGTCTACCCCCACAAACACACGGCATGTAAGAGGATGGGCAATTTTGTTTGATGGTTCTTCACATCCAAGTACTGCATTACTACATCATCTAACAGCTTCACTTAGGGTTGTGAGCCATGTGTTAAGCTTATTTTTGTGGGTGTGAATTCCACGTCAAGAATCAGCAGGGTTATCAAACATGTTAAGCTGTTGTGATATAAAGATGAAAAGTTCAGGGCAAAATATCAGCACACCATATGACAACTTTTTCTGTGCGATTTCATGAATTCCAGATCTCAGACTGTTGGATCTCCCAGCACTGGTGAGATCACTGGTAACATAAGACAGGGAACAACTTGTGCCTGTTTTTTTCCACCTCTATGAACATGATTAATGGGGTCAGAGGCTTGTTGTTGTTTGTTTTTACCTAAATTTTGATCTTACGTATTGATTTTGCTATTAGAAGCGTTAAGAATTCAGCCTTTAGATTACTCTGTTTTACAGTAAGGAATCAGCTAACTAGCAGTGCGTGTTCCATTACTATGATGAAGGCCTATTCACATCCAGACTACTAATATGGAATCAACAGTTACTGTAAAACAAAAGCAGGCAGGTGATGTGGAATAGGCTTACAAAATTTTGTCTGTAATGACAGTACAAGCAAAGGAGTAGATATGTGGATTCAGCTTGTTGCAGCTAATACTAAGCACGTAATAACTGTGTGCCTGACCCTTCTCTTTCATAGCAGAGCCCAGATCACTTTATTGACAACTTTACCTTAGTAAATCTCAAAGTACATAACACAAGTTAAAGTTAAATAACATTCAGTCTCATGGACACCTTAATACTGTAGTTATCCTGTGAGTGTTTTTCATGCTTTCGTCATATCCTACAAATTTAAGAATTTTAAGGTTTCAAAGAAGTCACAGAATGGGGCTAAGAGGCAGTGTGTCTTGATCTCAACCACTATGCTGTGCTTAAAGTCTTGTTCTTCCGAAAACATAATGAAGTATTCAATATTCCTCCACAATAATATAACTATTTAAATTATTCAGTTTCCTAAACATACATCCAAAAAACTGTATGAACAGACATACAGTGGCTAGTTAGCAACTGGCCTACAAACTTAAAACCATGTACTACAGGTGACCTGTAGCACTGGTTGATTCTTTGTCAGGAATTTTTATCTGATACTTCAAGCCTTGAAAGAAATTGAAAATGCTCAATACTGCTATCCATCACATGCACATGGCTTGCCTCACGTGCTGGATCCAGGGTGCTCGGTGCTGGCAGCAGGGGCTGCCAGGCGGCCTCGGTGAGACGAGGGAGGAGCTGCCCTGTGCCAGACACAGCCGGTTCCAACTGTCTCCAACCAACCACCCACAGGGCACTGCTGAGCCCTGCAGACAAGATGGCAGCACCTCTGGGAAAATAAATTTGAGAAAGGGTAAAAACATGATTATGCAAAGTGAGGAAAAAAGTGTGAGAAAGAGCCCTGTGAGCACTGAGGTGAGGGAAGGAGGATGGGGAGGAGGTGCTCCAAGCACCAGAGCAGAAATTTCCCTGTGGCTTCTGGAGAAGACCCTGGGGTCCATGCTGAAGCACAGGAAAAGTGTGCAGAGGAAGGACAGGCAGAAGGGAACTAGTACAGATATTGTGGTGCACTATGGATAGATCACAACCCCCCTTCCCCATCCCCCTGTGCTTCTCAGGGGTGGGGAGGAAGGAGAGCAGTCTGGAATGAAGGAGCAAAATTGAGCCTGAGTAGGAGAGGGGCATGAAAGATGTTTTTATTTTTGCGTTTGTTTCACACTACCCTATTCTATTTTTATTTGGCAATGAATTCAATCAGTTTTCCTCAAGTCAAGTCTGTTTTGCCCATGACAATAAACTAGTAAGCGATGGCCCTACCTTTATCTTGACCCACAAGATTTTCTGTCTTGTTTTCTCTATCAGTCCTGTTGAGAGGGAATGAGAGCAGCTGGGTTGGGCATCTGGCAGCCAGCCAAGGTCAACCCACCATGACATAACTGTTTCACATGATTACCCATTTCCACACAATGTTGTAATGTCACATTGCCCGTCACTGGGTTAAGGTCAGCGTAAAGAAGACAGTGGTTGTTGGGACAGAGAGAAGTAGCTCCAGGAAGGAATGCACAGGGGAAGTGGACAGAGGGCCTGGAATACAGCAAACAGCTCCACCAGAAAGCATAGCATAGACACAGCCCAGCCTCAGCAGTCACAGAAAAGAAGATAGGCTTCAACAGGTCTCACAGAGGTTTGTGCAGTTTGTTGCAGCCCTGAAAGCCACTGAGATCTGCTTGAAACTAAGCCTGAAAGAACTGACTTGCCTTCAGCGGCACTGAGGGGGCAGGAAGGAAGGTTTACAAACCCAAACCCATTCGATCTCTGATCTCTCTACTGTCATCATTTTGCGTTTCAGTACTGGAAAACATGAATTAGTCTTGCTGATGACAAAAAAAAGATTCACTTTAAAGGACCTTTTAATCCTTTGATCTATTTATTGCAAATTAAATGTTCAGATGAAAGCGCTTGTGACTCAAGATCATCATCACACAGTTCCTTGATTGGCCCACATAAATGTACATAATCCGTTATACACTTCAGCGTTTGCAAGGAAAGAGTAGAAAGGGGCTACGTGAGATTTTCTATTGTATGGAATTTTTATAAATGACAGAGACAGCCACTCATTATTTAATGCATACATAATTTCAGTAAAACAATTTGTGTGTAGTCATAAAGAGAACAATATCAAAAGGTTACTTGATTTCACTTGTGTTTATGATTACGGGTTAATGAACAGCTCATATAGTACCTCTGACAACAGGTTATCAGGAAGAAATAACAGAGCTTCAAAACAAAATTCATTAATCATTTTAAAATACACCTTTTGAGCTATTTTAAAGGACAGAGAAAAACAAGAAAAACTATAAGAGACATTCAGATAACCATTATGATTTTTAAACACAATGTCTTTTTTTGTTTGTAAATCTACAAAACAAATACATGTTTCTGCATGGCAATATACATTTATGTACCTCTGAGGCCCTCTAACTGTATTTTAACTGGAGATATAAAGAATACACAGCTCATAATAGGCAGCAGCTGTAGGGATATGCTCATTAGCTTAGCAATGACAGCTTTGCCATTTTCCTTTTCAGGTTTGAACTGCGAGTTTCGGCCTTGTGAGGCCAGTAATCCCTGTGAGAACGGAGCTGTATGCATAGAAGAAATGAATTTGGACATTTTTCCCCTTGGATTCCAGTGCCGGTGTGTGAAGGGTTTTGCAGGTCCACGTTGTGAGATCAATGTCAATGAGTGCAGCTCTAACCCTTGCCTCAACGGATACTGCTATGACAGTGAGTTCAGTCTGGTTACTCACTTTAATGTAAAGTAGTTTTTCTGTTGACGCATCTGTAGTTACTGAGTTGCTCTGGGGAGAACAGTAGATAATTCACTGAAATGCTGCTTGTCTAAAGCTCCACAGCCTGTACCAGGAGGGTTATTTTTGCCAAAACGCCTCAACTCCTGGCACTGGGGTTTGTGCCTTCAGGGGGTCAGAATTGCAGCTAATGAGAAATTTTAATGAGATTTGTGCTGTCCCCTTTGATACTTAAATTAGCCAAACACGTCTTACATTGTACATCCGATGAAAGAACATAGCCATGTGCCGAAAAGGAGCTCATGGACCAGTTAGGCAGTATATATCATGATTTTATCAAGTCCAAAAACTGCATTAAATATCAAATTGATGCAAAATGGAGTGTCTGCTTACTATTTTGCAGCTTCTGTCACATAATTATGTAACTTCCACTGACAGATATATTTAAAGGATTTAGAAGCAATTTGATGATTGATTATTCTATTAAGTTTGTCTGGATTGGACAAGCTAACTTTCCTGGCACTCATTATGTGTGGAGTACTTACTTGAAAGTCTTCTGGGGCTATTACCCCATATCAGACATTTTCTAAGCTATGTGAAAGAAAATAAAAGTGGTAATTTTCAGAGAAACTTTTAATGCTGCCTGAGAAGCAGAAGGACATCTGGAGGCCATGTAGTCAAACCTGCATGAAACTGGACAGTCAACAGTGCTAGAACAGGTCAGTCAGGTTTTTTTGTAGCTAGTTTTTGAAAGCCTCTGAGGATGGACAGAAATTCCATGCCCTCTTTGGGACAGCCTGTTCCACTGATGGACTACTCTTGTAGTGTCCCTCCCCTCCCAATCACATCTGAATTTCCTGAGCAGTAACTTTTAGCCATGGCCCCTTACTATGTCATCTAACACTACTAAGAGGAATTCAGTACTGGGTTTTGTGCAACTGCCCTTGAAGTTATTGTTATATAACCCTCTAACTATTAAACTTTATCAGAAGGGACTAATACAAAGCAATACCAGCTGATGCAACTTTTTTTCATAGGTCCCACATTTTAAGCACTGAGCAACTAAGTTTGTCTTCTGCTACATTTCTCTTCTATTTCCTGACATTATTTTTAAAATGAGAATGATGACTTGAGAACGTGCCTGAAATTCAAAATTTTTATGCAAATTTACAGAAGATCTAATCAACTTACTGGTTTCAGATGAAATCTTAAAAAAACTGACCCCAAATTACTAAACAGATCGCTGCCTAAAACACTCCAAGTTAAAAAAAAAATTCCATGTACTACACATTGGTTCAGAGATATTTTCGAACAGGAATTTAGATGAGATGCAGTAAAGTTCTTCATGGTCACAAAATGCCAGATCTTTTAAGGACAGCTTCTCTTTTTGGTGCCTCTGGACTTGAATTGTATCATGCAGACTTTTCCATTCTTCTGCACTTTGTGCACTGGCTACAGAAAACTGGAATCCTGAGGAGGTTAGAAAGCTCTTAGCCAATGAATAATGCTCCTGCTTTGAAGGACTTAAAGCATTTAATGAATACAATAGCAGCTGCATATACAGACACAATGGCAAAACAGATTTCATGGTAAATCTCAGCAACAATAAAGAATCCATAGTAAATGTCTGCAACAATGAAGATTCTAGGGACGTCTTTGAGGTTGGAATAAAAGCAGGCTTGTGAGGAACTCAGTAATTATTGTTACAAGGTCTTCATATGGATGAAGCATTCTATAAAGATTCCTCTTCGTCTGGATCATTAACGATTAAACAGGGAAAGGATTTTTGTCATTAGCTTGTTAAGATTAAAATAAAGCATGTAAATATATCATACAAATTCAGCTTAAAATTCAACTCAAATTCAACTTAAACAACTTTTCCTTTAATATAATGGTATAATATAAGGCATTCATTACCATATTTGCTCCACAACAAAACAAAAAATATTTAATTGTCCTGTCTCATTTAGGCAAAATATCAAAGATAAAGTCTTTTGTACTTTGTGTACAAGATCATTAGCTTATAAGATGACATCACTTTTTCATAAGATAATATTGGGTCCTTGATTTATAATTCTTATGTCAAAAAATCTGAATTTTATAAATAAAAGGCAGTATATGAATTTTCTTTCATGTTAAAAAGCAGTTTTCCTATATTTCATTTAATTTATGCCAATTTTTTAATATGTACACACTTTGTAGGTAAAGCCAGTCAAACTGCAACTTACTTTATTTTTCTACATTTGGTTGTTATTATGAAACACTCTTAGTGCTAAAATACTATCTCTGTTACAGTTGTCGATGGCTTCTATTGTTTGTGCAACCCAGGATATGCAGGACTGAAATGTGACCAGGACATTGATGACTGCGTAATCAATGCTTGTGAACACAATTCTACATGTGTTGATCTACATCTGGTTAGTAGAGATATTTAATTTAAATGATTGTTAAGTTTTCTTCCTGAAATTTAAAGCAATATTATTGGAGCTCTAAACCTTTATTTAATCCAGACACCTGTGAAAAGTTTTATAATCATATTTTCCAGTCACATTTTTATTTGTAATGATATAGTAATGTTTTTTATCACATAAAAGCAGTTATTGAGTCAACATGTTTATTTAGGGAATTCAAAAGGAGAAAAATATTTTCAGCTAGGTCTATTTATGACTTCATTATAAGTGATAGGAATACTTATGTACACCAATGACATTGGCTTCAAAGGGGCTTTAAAAGTATCTTACCCACTAAACAGCTTTACTTTAAGTACTTCAGCATTTATTTTCAAAATTTTTCAGCTATATTAGTTCCTGAAACATGAAAAGTTTTGCCAATAAATTCTTCTCAGAAATAAAAGAATTCTATCAACTGATTCCTTCATGGGAATAAAGGAGAAGGAAGATAGTCATACTGTGTAAACTTTGGCGCCAGATTTGTGCCACGTTCTGTGTCACTCCCTCCAGGAATCTGTCAGGAACTGATTTGTTTTCTGTGTACTCAATAGTGACACACTAGGAATGTATAGTGTGAGTATTGTCCATAAGGAACATTCAGACTGTCAGAGAAACTGGGGTTAAAAAAATTGAATAAAGATCAGCTTTCTATTTCTTCTTTTAGTTTCTCCTAAAGTAATTTTGAGAAAATTAAACAAATCAAATGTTAACACCAGGTGTAAGAATACACATTAATATTAATATGCCTAAATGTAAATGTCCATGTATTTTATGGTCTAAGCATCTAAGCAGCCACCAAAGATGCTAGAATCCTTGCTGATGCAGTCAGCACAACCCAGAGAATGATTCAATTACCTATATTGAAGATGTTCACTTTGGGTGAACCAAACAACCCTGTAGATGCTGACTCACTAAACAGCATCACTGCTGAAGCAGACACCCGTGTTTGGGTTTCTTTATTTCCAGCTGAATCCATCCCAGAACTCCCAGAAGCACGTGTGGAGTGTACTTCTTTCTGACAAATTCTAGTAGTAACCTAAAGCTACCACTGTTTCTTAAACTTGAACAAAATTACATGCTTCAAAAGATTTTTCTCAGTTCTTCTACACTGATTTCCAGAGGTGTCTGTTCATTTCAAAGTTAGAAAACTATGAATTGTATATTTTTTTTAAATATGCTTCAAAAACTGGTAAGCTCATTGGATAAAATTAAATGCTAGATATGAAGACCACAAAGCTTGCGAAGCTGTTGTTCTTATCTTTGGATGTTATTGAAAATGCGCATTTTTTACCAGTAGACAGCAATTAATATTTCAAGTTCTCATACTAGACACATACTGTCATCTTAAAATCAGGATACAGAGCATTCCAGAAACAAATTTTATGATCTCAAGGCACGTAGTCCTATTCTCCATGAGACTGTGTTGCATATGTAGATATTCCAGGTCTTATTTCTATCTGCAGCTGATGTTTTAACTGAGACTCATAAAATGGAGTTGTATATGCAAAAGTTTAAAAAACATCCTTCCCAAAAAATAAGTTATCAGAAATGGACAAGATTATGGTTTCTTTATAAAAGAAACACATTTTTACACCAAGAATGTTTGCTAAGCTTCACTGAATAATTTGTAATATTGATCCTGAGGGACTTACTAATTTGGACAAATTTAAATCTGACAAAGTATGTAGCTCACTGCAATTTTTTTAATACTGTTTTAGATTTTTCTTCATAAGTCTCTCCTGCTTTTATTTTCTTGATTAATTTGTGTTTATTTTTGTCCTGCAGTACCTATATATTTCTCATCTTTTTTTGTCTCAGACCTGTGCCATTTTATTTCAAATGGCCTGTGACATAGCAAATCAGTGAGATACATGGGGGATGATTGTTTTGGAGAAAGCCTCACATTTAAAAATTCAGACATTTGTGGATTAAATGTTACTGACTACATAAAATAAATACTGTAGAAACTTAATGACAAGGTGTAATTTTAGACCTTGGATTTGATCTTTCTCAGACCTTAATGGATTTATAAACATAGTTCACCTATGTTGTCAACATTACGGTAATCATTCATATTGAAGTGTTCTTTTTGATATTAGTTAATGCACAGATAAAAGATCTTATATATTTTTTCATAAGATGATTGTTCTTTCACATTTTTAATAGTAACATATTTTTCTGCTCAAAACACACCAAAATTAGTAGAGACAGGCTGTTAAATTTAAAAGATAGTATCAGCATATTTTTAAGATAAGAAATAAGGATTCGCTACTTTGCCGTAGCATTAATATTGCATTTCTGTCCAGTATTTATACTCTCTTCTTATCTATTCTTCTCTATTGTATATTTATTTAAACTAAGTTTTCTGATATAAGTTTCTGAAATAACTTTCATATGGATCATCTTTTCAGTTGAATCCAGAAAGGGACATAAAAGACTCACTTGCTAAGTGATTGCATTATTCAGTTTATGAGACTATATTATTCCACATAAAAAGTCCTTCTTATTGTATTCAGTATCAAAGAGTACTGAATTTCTTCCACATCAAATGATGCCATTTTGTATACCAAGATTCTTCAGTGATGGATGCAGAAACGATTAATGAATTCGTATATATTCATAACAATGGAAGAAGACGGATTCCTTCTTCTTCAGCCATAACAGCTGTAAAAGAATAGATATTGAGATAACAATCCTCTAGAGAATGAATTTTTAACATTTAAAAGGTCTTCTCCTCTCCCTATTAAAGGTAATCAACCAGGAGATGGGAGCAACCAAGGCATAATTAAGGAAGACTTAAAAACAGATGAAGGTCTCGGGAGTTTCATACTTCCTCTGTGTAAGAGTTGTCTCCCAAAGATATTTTACAGTAGCCTTATTATACAATTCAATCAGAGAAAGAACTGCAACATACACTCCAATTGCAAGAGATATTTCACATCCTTCACCTTCAGTGTCCAGGCAGTAGGTAACATTAATCAATTTGACTGTGGGATAAGATCAGGATAGGTGAAGGACACATCTGAATGATACAACTATGTCAGCTATGTCAGCTTAAGGAGGCTCTGATTGTCTACTGCACCTGAGAATTCCAGTCACTCAAGAGCTAATATACACCAGTACAAGCCACTGTCAGTCATGTTAGACCCTCTGGTGGCTCAGGAATAATTAATTGGCTACCTCTGTGCTAATAAAAGTACCATTCTGCAGTCCAACAGCTCAAATAGCTTAGATCCATTTTTTTGGGTCTAAGTGATAAAATTAACATTGCCAGAAGAATACTTTCAATGCGTATTCTTCTTCTTTGGTGTTGGTAGTATGGCATAATGTAAAGCCTTAAAACTATATAACCATGTCAATTTAAAAAAGCAGAAATAGTCACAAAAAATAACACTTATGTGATGAATTGACCCCAGGTATTAGCTAAGCATCACATAGCCACTCACTAACTCCGTGACCTCCATGGGGCGGAGGAGAGAATAGGATGACCAAAAGCAAGAAAAATTGTGAGTTGAGATAGTTTGATAAGGAAAGGAGAAGAACAAATAGAGAAGTAAACAAGTGGTGAAAGGCCATCACTCACCACTTTCCACTGATGCCCAGCCAGTTTTCAAACAATGTCCACTTTCTCAAAACCCACTGCTCCTCCATTCTCATCAGTAAGCATGATGTTAAATAGCATGGAATATCGCTTTGGTCAGTTTGGGTCAGCTGTCCATGTTGTCCCCCTTCCTAACTTCTTGTGCACCCCCAGCCAACTCACTGAGGGGCCACTGTGTAAGCACTATTCAGCAATCGCTAAAATGTTGGTGTCTTAGCAACACGGTTTTGGTCACAAATCCAAAACCTAGCACCCCATGGGCTGCTGTGAAGAAAATTAACTCCATGACAGCCAGACTTACCACAGAACAGAATTCTGCAAAAGGAGGATTAAACTTGACAGCAGGAAATCACAAAAGCTGGGTTTGTGGTGCAGCTTCTGGTGTTTTAAACGGTCTGGATTGTAAAAGCTCTCTGTAGAATATTTATATAAGGTGTATACATTGGCCAGTCCCACCAGGGATGTGGTCTTCTTATTGTGATACAACCAAAGCTTCTAAATGACTCTAATATATATTACTACACCATAAGGGATTAGCCTTATTTTCTGGGTGGCATATTCAGAATTTTAAGGTTTCGTTGCAATACAGATTCTCAATATCATAAAATTTCCACTCTTTTTAGTATTCTCAGTGCTAATGTAAGTCACATAGTGAGCAGCAGCAAGAAGGATAAAAACACAGAGTGTGTTGCTTAGCTAAGTAAAGAGAAAAGTGGGAACATAGCAATTGTACTCTCAATTTCCTAACAACAGCAGAGTTCTCCAAGACTGTGTACCTAAATGTAAGGGCAAATGGTGATAAATGATGACTCAAAACCTGCTATGTCTGAGTTGCTTAGAAAAAATGTATGACATCTATTTTTTATTCAGTTCCCAAATGTGTTCATATAGTGAGATGTCTGGGCATTATATTAGATAATTGTGATGATAAGGAAATAGAGTGTTAAACAGTGGCAATCAGACATAGAAAATTAACAGATGATTTTTTAAAACACATAAAAGTCCAACATATCAAATTCCATCTATCTTAAAAAATATGTAACAAATCATAAAATACTTTTCTATAGAAGTGCCATGGATCAAGAAGAAGTCATTTTATTTACTGCAACTAGTCTGAGACATGAGTAAGAGGAGGTAATCAGAGATGACATTTCATCTATTAGTTCACCTAGGCCAACAAAAATTAAAAGCTGGTAATACTTCTAATGCTATTAGCACAGGTGCTTATCCTATATATTCTCAATCATTGGTCAGCTCAAGCAGAACTGTTGTCTTGGTTTGTAGCCTGACTATAAAAAACTTAGGATATTGAAAAAGGTTGTTTGGACACTAGCTGCCCGTCATACATTTTGGTTAATTTTGAAACATCCCTGGTTAAAGTCTGTCTAAGTAATTAATTCCATTTTCACTGTAGTAAAATACATTTAGTCAGTCTTATGTAAAACCCTGTGAAATCTCAGACTTATACGCATATAGAAGTAACTCAATTGTTCAGTCAAACTGAGAGATCTCAATAATAGAATGAGAGAAGTATGACAATGGTTCACTGCAAAAGAAAAATATGCAGTCCTCAAAAAAAGGAGGGAAAAAAATGAGTGAAGCTTTCTGCATGCACTACATAAATAATTAATAAAAATAGAGTAAAAACTGAAAGGTATAAACAGTAATTTTTTTTACAAAAAAAGCTACTAAACAGTAAGTGAAAAATAATGTGAGTATTATCTACTGACTGTGCTTATGGTAAGGCAGGGTTTACCCAGAGTAATTTGCAAATTCTTCTAAAAAAGTTAAAATAATTAATTCAATGTATTGTATAAAGTTCAATTGTTGTCCCTAATCTTCATATAGTATATAACACAAAAAATTATTTTAGAGTATTTCCATTTAAAAAAAAAAAAAAGAAAAAACATTACTACCTTCACAGTAGCTACTTGTACTGTTCTGTATGTCAAAACATCATGCAAATCCTGTCACTTTAGTGTATTATCCATGCAACAAATTGTAATAGATGTTTCTTCAGAGCTTTGTTTCTGGAAGCTATTATTTCTGTGTACTTACCATATAGTAAATTAAAAAATATAAACTGTAAGCAAAGTTGTAGTTGTATATTAGGTTTTTTTATTGCGATCCTGTATTATTCTTATGGTTAACTTTCTATCACTGCTCAATTTAAAACACAATTATTTTCCTTTCAATAACACATAATATTACGGAAATGAGCTCTCCGGTACAATAATAGGATATAGCATCAATTTGAACCTAAAGAAACAATGATTACTTGTTTGCTTTCTGTTTTTAAAATCGCAGGAAAAAAAAGGACTTCTAACAAGGTGAAACTCAGTAATCCGGGTCTTTTAAGAACCTACACTTTGAGTTGTAGGGAGGATTTATGTGAAAGACGGAGAGTACTATACATATATATATATTTTACAGAAAATATATTCAAAATTGACAGACAGGAGGTCTATTCCACGGATTATGTTACAAGAGCTTAACCCACAAGTAGGTTAGCTCTTTATAGAAATTGTGAAAGGAGAAATAAGGAAATTTGACATTGATAATTAAGGTACAAAGTAGTAGTTAACAGTTTATGTTAATCCAAAAAGAAATTAGTCAAGCTTTAGGATTAACCTAAGATAACTTCCTAAATTAGTCAACCATCCTTAATTTCCATTTAAAACATAATCTCTTGTACTTTCTTCTAAGCAGGGAGAATAAAAACAATAATGTCCAAATCTTTTAGTTTGAACATTCAGAGATGCTCAAGGTATAAAGTAACTGAGCTTCAGGAGGCTTTTCCCCCTAGCTGATGATAGCGGGTGATCTGACACTTGGAATAAAGACTAGGTAGACCTGCATCAATGAGTTCTGTGGGAGTGGATGTTCTCTAAGGTGTCAATAAAGTAAACAAGCTCTGCAATGAAATTGGTCTGAAACAGTACCTTGTTTTAACTGAAGGTCAGACCACATACCCTGAATGGCATACATCACGTAACAAACAATGAGCTCTTAACAGTTCCTAGGTCACATAAATTCGAGTCGTACGTCACTTAAATTTATGCATTACCTTCACTGAGAGAATCCATGTGCTGAAATTGGGAATGTGCTGTTTGACAAATCAGTTTTGGGTTACCAATTCCACATGCCAGAAAAGAGCTATACAGCAGCTGGAGTTCACTTAAGAAACTAGAAACCACAGCAGTACTTCTGCAAAGTACTGCTTCTAACACACCTCATTGTGCTGCCCAGAAGATTTGACTTGCCATCGCTGGTAAATTTCAGCTTCCACCTATATTTAGTTAAAAAAAAAATCAACACCGTCTTCGTAGTCCTTCAATAGGAACAAGAAATGGTGAAACAACTCCCTCCTCTGACTTGTACTGCAGAGCTAGTGGATATAGCAGTACACAAACCAAAAGTTTAGTCATTATGAGGATGTACTCCTTTATGCTCTAATAAGTCCAGTTGAGTCAAAGACATTGGAATGCACAAAATTAACTATTGATTTACTGACTTAAGATAATGTCCTTAATATTGATCCGTGGAATTATACATGGCTTGGCTAAAGTGATTATGATGTCTTATGCCTTACTCATCTAATTAAAAATTGAAGTCAGCAAAGAAGCATCAACTTTCCATTTACTTGTTCTATTTATTACATTATTATTAGATGCTTTAATGTTATTTTTGAAAGAAATTGCAGATATATGTGAAAATTTTTAGCTTTAACGACCAGTGTCGGTACATACCATAAGACTAAGTCTCTTCTATTGTTTTTTTCATAAACTGAATTTGAAATACTCTACAGAACTGAGTAAAACTGCTACAAAGTGAAGGAAAAGGAGATTAAAAGGAAGTTAAAGATGGACTTTCCAATGAAACTTGTGAACAGATGGCAAATAAATGTGATAAAGATACAGGAAGGTTATCCCAGATGGTGTGCTGTAAGTTCTGCCAGCAGCAAGGAGGTTGGACAGGGAAAATCAGCAACAGCAGGGAAAGAGGTGAAGAACTTCACAGCATAAGGAACATGCCCTATTTGGGCAAAACGTAACCCTAAATTCAATTTTTGCATGATACAGAGACTTACATTTTGTTTGAGGAAGGATATGAAGTATTCATACTTTCAAAAGTATTAAAATACGGATAGTGGTATTACAGAGACTTGGGACTACAGCGGCTTCATTGACTCATAGGGAAAAGAATTCTACAGAAAAGGATTTAGCTTCAGAGAAATGGATACTTATAAATTGTCTGCATTTAGTAGATTTACAGAGCAGAAGGTCACAGAAGGGTATGGATCCACAAGGAAGTTACTTTAAAATAAATTAAATGATGAAATTTATAGCTCATCTATCAGTCTTTGAAAACTGCCCCCACATATGTCTTGATTATACAGCACACAAGAATTAAGATTAAATTTATTTTTCAGTAAAGTGATGACAGACTAATCCATTTACTGTGGGAGAAGTCTGAGCATCAGGACAATTACTGAAAAGGAGTCTTCAGACTATAATTTCACACCCCAAATTTTATTGCAGTAAATTATTTTCTCTGAAGTCAAACCAGATGATTCTGAATAGCAATTTTTAGCCTCATCTACACCTTGCTCTGGGAACAGCATTGCTTATTTTCTCATGATTTATTTGTGACATTTGCCATCAAAGAAGCTAAGTATCTTGCAAATATTTACTTTTAATTTAAGACTCCACTCCTATTGGCTTCAGTTGAAGGTGTTAAGTGTTCAGTAGTCCTAAAAAATCACAAGCTGAAAATTCAGGAAGGAAGAAAAGGAGGAATTAATTTCAGGTAAACTATGATTTGTTTTCATTTCCTTAGGCCAACATTCAGATGAAACAAATTGTTCTGTTCTGGTTTCTTCTTTATTCTAAGTACAAGTGAACAGAAACAAACGTATTTCCCTTTATTGCACCTCAAAAGCAGACCAGTTTCTTACCTTCTCTTATACACTGAATGAAATTATGGAAAACTATTTAACTCATGTAGATAATGACTCTTTCATAGTATTTAAGTGGAGAGGGGTTAAAAATAATGAATCATAAACCACTATTAATTCTGACATTTCCTAAGTTTTGAGTGCATGTGATTTTACAACTCCGGCATTAAAGTTTTAGTATTCATTCTTATACAAAATAAATGTATTGGATCCAAACCATTACACGGATCGGTTTTGGTAAGGAAACCATTTCTGTCATCCATATAGTAGATATTTTTAACTCTTAAATGTGAGCAGCTGCTACACATATTTACAGTAGTTTCTGAAAAGTATTCAGTCCTGGCTTTGCTCTGCTCCCACTGATAAAAGAACTGCTACTAACTTCAGAGCTCCGCTAGCCAAGTATATTCTAATTCCAGGGTCAACTTTTTCTGTGGTGGCAGACACTTGATGTATATTAGCCCTTTCCAGGCTAATATTTTACCTTCTTTATGAAAAAAAAAAGAGTCCAAAATATTATCCATAGATAATCTTCTTCACAAGTACCACATTAAAGGAGGAAAAAAATCTAGAATCTAAAATACCTGTGACCCCAGGTTTGCTTAGCTCTTTGCCTATTTCCCACAAAATATTCCTATTTAGGGAAATTTGCCTACATTATCAACTCTTCTCCAAGAAATTCATAAAGGGAAAAGCATCTGGCGCTTAACTTTAGATGCACTGCTGGGTACTGTTATAATAAACTGATAATCAAACATCAAACAAAATCAAGTCTTCTAATAATCCTTCTCTAGCAATATAATTCTTGATCATATACTACCAGCTGTGCCAATTACTGTACCATGGTCAGCAGGGAGTTTGCTTTTTGGGCACCCTGAAAGTAGCTGGCTACACTCTTTCTGAAGCTTTAGAAGCTTATTAGATTTATCAATACCTTGGTGCCCTTAGGTTACTTGTCTGATGATCTTTTCATTATCATCCTTTTTTGACCTTTTCAGAAATCATATCCAACCTTTAGATATATTGTTGTCCATTTTCAGCACAAAATTGGTTCAAGATAGAAATTTTTATACTGAAAATTTTATATTCTAAAATAAAGAACTGAGATGGGAGAATATCCAAACAACCGTACGGTAAGGTATTTTTGCAGATCCAAAGGCAAGGCAAATGCAGTTCTTTTGTTTGCATAGTGTATTAAGAAAGAGGGATGCTAATATTTCAGTAGTAAAAAAGAATAAAAATAGAAACAAAAAGTTCTTCATGTCCTTTAAGTTGTATAAAGGTATTTACTCTGGAGTGTATATCTGGGAGAAAATATATTTATAAGTATGGGGTTGGACTGTCACATTTGCAAGTGTCTGCTTCTTTGAATGCTCCTATTGACTTCAGAAATTTCCATAGGAAAAAAAAGCAATAATGTTTTTGAGATCCTCAGAACACTCAAGCCTTTGTGTTGCTACATTGGGCAGTTACACCATTAAGACAAATTATCCCTGAAGCTGCAGTTAAATATCCTTTTATGCTACATTCATTCCACTTTGTATAGCTCTGCAAGCCTTATGGTATTTTCACTCTGAAAAGAAATTCTACATGAGTGAAACAAAACCATTTTCCCCATGTAGCAGATGCTTTCTCTTTTGCTTACAGGATATGAAATAGTCTTCTACCTGACTCAAAATGTTTGCATTTCTAGATAAAGTCTGAATGTTACTACTACTCCATCGATTGTAGATCAGACTATGGTGTCTATTCCATAGCAAAATAAATTCTGAAGGAATAAATAACAGTGTCTTCTTCATTACGTTTCACATGAAAAATGTAGAACTGATGACTTATCTGTTTGGGTTTGTCATCCACAGACTGGCAGGTCATTTGCAAATTTAAGTAGGTCTCTAGCTGCCACCCTCTACTTAGGACTGCCTTCAGGTTTGGGAAAACTATTTGGGATTTGGTGTAGAAAATCACCTAGAGAAGGAATGGTTACCCCGTTTTTTTAATTTCTTGCAAGTTCTGTGATCCATCCCTTAAGTTTTAAAATTCTGTTCCAGGGATTCTGACTGTAAAATTGTGAGTGAAAAATAAAAAACCAAAACACTTATGGAATTCTTTTAAGTCAATAGTGAAAATGAACAAGAAAAGAAACCTAAACCCTTTTAAGTGTCTTATAGTGTATGTTTAAACTAGTATTTTATTTTATATTACAAGAACACTTTTGAAGAAACTACTACAGATAATTTGAATTGTGGAGTAGACTTAGATAATGCAAACAAGATTTCCCTTGGATGGAACTAACCCCCAAAGGGCCCTCTACACATGCATATAATGGTCTCCGGTCACTAGTTTTCAGTCAGTAGGTTTAGATAACAACTATTTAAAAGTAAAGCCCTCAGAACCCAGGTATTGTTTGTGTTAGATCTTCTGTGCTTTTCAGAGTCTTTTTGCTATTGCTGGTTGTTAGTATAGTCATAGCCATAGTCATTTGAAATTTCATGAAAATATAGGACAATTTATTCAGCCTTGCTACATTATGTAACATATTATTTGCTTTTAAATGTACAAAAATTATGGAAATATTATGTCATGGGGGTTTTAGGAAATGTATTGAGGTACATATATATGTCAATACATTTATTTTTCCACTGAAGATGTTACAAATTCAATGTGATTTTACTCCATATATGCACAGCACGTGCCCTCACATGTGCAAAATAATGCTTAAACCATGGAATTACTGAAAAACTGCATGTGAAATTTACCTCATGAAGTCCTTTTCTGCAAAAAGCTTTTTCTGAAAACAGCAGTGATGATTTCTTGAATAGTAATATGGAAAGCTTCTTCTATCTTGCATCTCTGAATTTACTTCCCTCAGCCAGATGGAGCAAAAAGATTCCATGGGCTCTCAAGAGTAACACTGCAACACATTTCCTTTGGTTCCCTAAATAATATTTTTCTAATGTATTAGATTCAGAGATGATTCTATATTCTACAGCAAACTCGGGAATGGATGGAAAATGAAAGGTAATAAATGCACATGGACTTCTACTACATGACAATAAACAAGAGCAAATAACAGAAAAGTCAGGCGCAAGCCTTGAATTATTATTTCTCCTATATTGCAGTATCATATAAGCAAAAATATCAAAATGTACTACAGGAAAAAATGGGATTCCTTTTAAAATTAAGTAATAGAGCCTGTAACCAAGTCCTTCCAGACAAATTTTATATTTTGGCAGATAAAGTTCCAAAAAAGTAAAGAAGTGGTCCCTTTAAATAATTTTAAATTAGCTCGTACCTTACAGTATTTTTAATGCATTTATTCAATATAATTTGTCACATGTCTTATACCAGTGGAAAAGAGGGAGCTGAAGAAGACCTCAGACAATTTAGCAGTTCTTATACATTTAGTACTGAGTTACTTGTCATGAAAGTCAGTTGATCTTATTTCTGTATCTTCTCTATCTTCTTACAGAGAAAAATTTCAAAAATAAACTATATTAAAGACATACTCTGGTTGTATATACTTGTTTTATTTGGATAACATAAAAATCCAAATATGCTGAGATATTGACCAAAGAAAATTTTCGAGATTAATTTCTATAGCTTATTCTTTTACAAAAGAACTAACTCTGATAGCACTAGGAAAACATTACATTCATTCAGTAAGTAATGCTACTGATTGATTTCTGTAGAGTTGTTTGGGAATTGTGAATAGGAGATTGCATCAGATTTGGGTTTGGTTGAAATCAAAACTCTTGACCAAAATTCCCTTTCAAAATAATTGTGATAGCCTCTTGCTATTTCCTCATTAGCCTTTCACCACTTCAGCTTCTGCCTTCATGTATGTTTTCAACTGCCATTTAGTGTAAAGGCTATTTGCAGCCCAGTTCAAGGATACACCAAGTTATACCATAGAGTTAGCCAAAAACCTTCTGAAACAGTAATTAAATATGCATTTTCTTCTTTGAGGCATGTTAAGAAGACGTCAAAAATAATTAGTAATAGGCATCTGTGTCACCTTCTGGATCTGTCATAAAAAAGAAACCTTTTTTAGAATTCTCTAATAATATTTTGAATAATTTCTGAATCTGTTTATACTAAGGCAAAAAAATTATATATATTGCATAAATGCTTTGTTATATTTGTTTCAGTACATCTTCAACACCAGCCAGAAATTCCCTGAACTTCTCAATAAACTGTGTTACCTCCCAGATTAATTCTGTTCCAGTCAGACATCATATCCCTCATGTTTCAGTCCAGTATTCTTTTTCAGGTTCATTTGTATAAAGTATATTTCTACTTATAGGCAAAATAGAATACTTGAAACAAGAACTTCACTTTCTAAATGTACACTCATAGATGACTTCTAAAATATTAAATGTAAAGCTTATTCCCTAGTTTTAAGACCAAATTGACTGGAATATCTTCTTTAAGCATTTTTATCAATGAAAACAGGGTAGCTGTGTTCTAGTCACTAATGGATGTGCACATAACTCTAATAATTGATCCCTGGTTCCATTTCTCCCATTTTGTCCTTAAAAGCTCTCAGCCCAAGAGGATACCATGCTTCTTCATTTATTTCTGAGAACTATCTACCACATTCCAAGGCATAAAATTGTAAATATGCATTGCCTTTCCACACTTGCAATTTTCAACACAATCACAAATGGTATCTTGTGTCAAAAGTTACTTATCTGAATAGCTAAGCTGTTAAGCTACTGCTATTCAGTCAAATAATACTGCAAAACATTACAGTATCACAGTACCACAAGGCTGAAAAAGACCTTTGAGATCATCGAGTCCAGCCTATATTTTACTATTGTATGCAAAAATACTCTTTTTATGGTAGGACATTAAAAGTTAGGAATCAGTACAAAGCAGTCAATTTTAAAATATTTTGTTAGAAATTATTATGGTTTTAATCTATTTTAACTCTTACAGCAGAATAAATTTCTACCAAGAGTATGATTAAGTAATCCAACGTGGCCAGCAGTTTGATAGAGTCTGTGCCTGCAGTTGACTCCAGAATCATGTAAAACAAACAGCTTCACTCAATTTCCTCCAACATAAAAATATCACTTCCCTTGTTTATCTCATTATCTCATTTTACTTGCTTTCCTTGTTATTCACAGGAGATTTTAAGTTGCATATTTGTGCTTTAAAACCATTTATGTTTCAAGAATTTTTTCTGTGTGGTTTACCCTTGTGTTCTTCCATCTATAGTAGATAAAGTGGGTAAATGAAGT
Organism: Neomorphus geoffroyi; assembly: GCA_033558235.1. NCBI lineage: Eukaryota > Metazoa > Chordata > Aves > Cuculiformes > Neomorphidae > Neomorphus > Neomorphus geoffroyi. The sequence continues at coordinate 8,477,682 of JAUMJM010000053.1, read as the reverse complement.
TGTTAGATGAAGCACTTAGGGTTACAGTTTGGTAGTGGACAGGTATGGTTAGACTCGATGATCTTAAAGGTCTTTTCCAACTAAACAATTCTATCATTCTATGAAAAGTAGTCTCATTTGTGTGCTCTGAGAGCACTGTGTGATGTGAGACAAAGATGAGTTAAGCGAGGATGATTGATATATTCATGCCAACAGCATAGTCCTGAAATAAACCAAAACACTAATGAATCTGAATGTTACAGACCCTAAGAAACATGTGACCACATGGTTGGTTTTATGTCACTTAGACCAATAGATTCATAAAGGACAAATCTTCTTAAACAGCACTTCATTATCTCAGTATGGACAACAGCTTGGATATCTCTTGCTTTAAGTCTGTCCCTCATTATTCAGATGAGATGCTCAAATTATGTGTAAGTGTACTGATTGCCTATAAACGTTCTCCATATGTTTGTCTTGTTTTTTTGCCCACTAGAAAATCAGTGGTCCATCTAAAAGAGCTACGCAAAATGTGCCAAGTGTCTGAAATAGTTTAACTCTTACCAGTCCATAACAGTGCATAACAGTTAATTAAAACTCAACATTCACACTTCAAAAAAGTTCTGCATATTGTCCGAAGCCCTAAAAGACATCAGAACAAGGAGATTAAATTTAGACAGTTTCACTGACCAGCTGCTTTTTGGCATAGACATGCTACAAAACTGAATTCAACCATAAAGGAACCATTTAGTTGCTAGCACCACACTGGCAGATATCAAAGAAAATACCTTTTCTTTTAAATGTGAATGACTAGATGCTGTAGGTGGCTTCAATGTGTGACAAGCTTTACTTATATCTCAGTGTAACATCTGTCTCAATGTAGTTCGGTTAATGATATGAAATAGAAGCCTAGTAAGGAAGTGTTTCCGGTGCCTTGATTCTGAGTACTAAGGACAAAGACACATTGTTTCTTGATACGTGTTTCTTGATGCACGCAGAGCTGAGAAGTGTTGAAGAACCTTATTGTTCAGTTTCACCCAAATGTGATCACTGAGATACAGAAATAACAAAAAAAAAAGATAATTTGTAGAGGACTGCAAAAGTTTTCAACTGGTCTGGTTTCTTGTATTTTGTGAGTGCGTGTACTACTTCACATTAACTGCCGCACAACTGTATTGTGACATTCACAAAATCAGTAACTCTTGTACCTACGCATACTGTATACTTCTGTTGCCTTGTAAATATTCTTGCTGTGTTATGTCCTTTGAAACAAATATCCACACTTCATGGTCTTTACAGAACAATTTTGGGATCTGCAAAACTGTTAGCAATTTCTCTTGTAAGATTCATGTTATAAGACAATTTCTGATTCTGATGTTTGAAAACAAAAATAAAACATATGCCGTACTTGTAAAAATCAGCTGGAAATGTTAATCCTAAAATTAGTGTAGGGCTTAAAAACATATATAGTGTAAGAAATTGACAGTTTCAAATATTACTTTTTTTTTTTACTTTTATTTGGAGAAATAACAGTATATTTTGTACACGCAGTACAAATTGTGGTTTACTCTGTTTCCACTTGCTGATTAGCTGTCCATCTGGGATGATTATCACTAAAAGAAGTCATCCAATCCAGGAAAGGATCTGCAGGGAAAAGTCCCAGTGCAGTAGAGAACAGTAATGCACTTCTGCATATGTGCACACAGGGGAAAGACACAAAAGGCACATCAAATAGCCTGGCATTTTCATTTTCCCGAAACTGAAGTGACTATTACCTAGGCAACGTTCCCAGTCTCCTCTAGCTATGGACATATGCTTTTTAGTGACCTTTTAATGGTTGTTTTGGGCTTGAACAATAACTGAGATGCTGAGGGTTTTTCATGCTTCAAATAGGTTAATTTCATTAATAAGGGTAATTATGAACAGTAGACTAAATGCACCTTCTCACAGTATATACGACTGTGGAAACTCTGTTCCTCTTTTTACTCAGCCTTCATTATGTACACCTGTACCTTCCAAGTTCCCAGGTTTACATTTCTTCTGTTGTTTTTGGCTGTATTCCCAAACAATTTAAAATTCCTGCCTTTCAGACTGTCAGGTTTTCTCCACTAAATCCATTTCTCCCTCACCTCAAAAAAATCTGAAACCCATTCCTGTGACATAGTTCAGGCAGCTGTATCACCTCCATCCCTGTCTGCGCTGGCCTTGGGTTACCACACTTTATGTACCATTTTACTAACAGAAACATAGGTTTTCTCTGACTAAATTGTGTGTTGAGGGAAGAAAAAGAAGAAAAAGCAATTAGTCCGGGTTGCTCTTTTTTGTTGTTGTTGTTGTTATTTAACCCTGTTCTTGCTTGGAATAACAATAGCCACCTCCTCTTTCATCTTGTCCCTGGCAATTGTCACACCATGACCTACCTTGTAGACTTGATTATTGCTTTGCTCACATAAGGCTAATTCTTATCTGCAGAATCTTTTAAAATTCACTTCTGTATTGTCCTGTATAATGTCATAATTTATTCAAGTGAATGTAAGTCACTCCTGTTTGTTTGCCTATTTAGGCGGCAAATGAGCTTCTTCTTTCTCCTAAATATATCTACGCCTTTCGTGCAGAAAGAAGTACACAGAAGGAAACTAAACATAATTCTAAAAATTAAATTTCTAAAATTAAAGCTGAGCATTAAGTCAGTCTCCTACAAATATTCTGTTTGTATGATTATGTGTATGTGTAGTTACTCAGTTACTGTTTTTCGTTCTGTAAGTGCTTGCTAACAGAATGGTCATTCTGAAAAAGAAAAATTAACTTCAAAAACGTATTCTTTGTTTTAGTTTTAGATATATACAGATCTGAGTCTGCTTCGCATCTTAATTTTTAAAGGAAGAAACTATTCATTATAAATTAAGGGTTTGTATTCTGAATAAGTACCACCCTACTTGAGACCTTCTTCCTCATCTATTATTAAGTACAATGGTAGCAACTAATCCGGAATAGTGCTTATGCTGGCTTTTTCCATAGATATCAGTAAACAAATATTCTTTATTCTGGTTCACAGTATGCATGCTTAATGAAATAACAAAACAGGAAGATGCTCTGGCGCACTTCATTATCTGATGATTTCTAGATGTACAGAATGTTACAGAGCTCTGCTTTGTTTTCTTCTGCTGTATTATGTTTCAGAAGATTATACACACATTATGCAAATGAAAATAAGAGCAGAAGCAATTCTTGAAACCATTTCTATTTTTAAATTACCTTTCAACTTTCAGCATTCTTAAGCAGTGATATTTTCTAGCTCTTTATACACTTCTTAACAACAGTCACTTAATCAGAGAAAAATAACTTTAGTATTTTAAGAAATTCTGCAAATACCCAATTTTTAAAATATCGCATTCAAAAAAGTGGGTCAAAATGGTTTTTGTGGGTCCAATTTTGAATTTCCAGCTCTTTATCCTTTCCTTTACCCTTATTATAAAATTTTATAAGAGTAACTTGTCCGTTTTATGACTACAACAGTCTGTTCCTACCTTTTTTAGGCCTGTGCTCGGGTGTGAGTTGTTGCTAATGGGAAAGTCAATTATACCTTTTCCAAACCGAAGCAAACTGACCCCACTTTAATGGCAAGTGAAATTCAAGAAAAAGTTCTTACATTTGCTTTCTACAGTGACCTGGATGTATACTTTTGTTTTTAGAGAGCTCATCTCAAGTCTGATTCAATGGTTTGAAATAATTGGTCTTTACTATGCTAAGCTTCTGCCTCAGTAATGGAAGAATCCAGTATGGGACTCCACTTAGTTTTCACTTTATAACCAAGACTAAATGCTTTGGGTGTTTTAAGACCTGTTTGCACACTGATACTACACTTTTAAAAACAAAATACTGAAATTTTCTCTTAAAGTTAAAAGGAAGAAAAAAAATCAAGTACATCCGGTATACTATTCATTCAATATCAAAAGTTAATTAAATCATATGCTGTTGCATGACCTTACAGTTTTATTTTTCTCTGGGCATGTAACCAAATTCAAATATCCAAACATAAAATTTAGCAAGATATAAGAAGTAAAAAGTATTTGAGAACTGATTTTTTTATATGACAGAAAATATGCTTAATATGCACTACATGCAAAAATGCCCTCTGTCTCATTTTTCTTCTGATTTGAAACATTATTTTGGAACTATATAGTTATAAATGAGTGGAACAAGTTTCAGCAAGCAATGCATAGCAAAGTTTTGTAGAAGGAGGACAATGACATTGGTTAATATGCTTTGGAAATGATGAAGCAGAAAATTTGGGGGGGATCCTAAGAAACAAGTAACTTGTGAGAATAATATTTAATGGCCATCTGTGCTTTGTAAAAGTTCTATTTGAGACTACATTGAGAGAATTATTTTTCTGTTTTCCCTTTATTTAACGAGAGATGTTCTATACGCATATGTGTTTCTATTTTCCATATATTAGCATCTTAAAATTATTTCACTTAGCATCGCTGTACCTTAAGAACAAACAAAGATAACACTGGTGAAAAAGGGAGAATAGGATCTTGTTTGTGTCTCTTTAGAAAATATGGTCCTAAAAGTATGTGCCTGAGAGGGCTAGTGGGAAACACATTATGTCAGTTTCCTGAGTCCAGAGTTCTCACAGTGCTCTTGCAACCTTTTTCTTTCACCAAGTAAAAAAACTCATTTCTCTACTGAATCCCTCAACTCATAATTTAACCCATCAACAGAAGATAACCAAAATTAGATGTGCAAATGCTAAACAAGATTGTTTAGTCAGAGGTTATGTACTTTCATTTTGTCATTGCCCTGAATCTTCAGTTTCCTTTCTGACTTTCTTATTCTGTTTCTTTACTTCTTTCCTCCATTTAAAGCTTCCTTAGTCAGCACATCCATCCAGCGTCCTTTGTTGTCTCCTCACATTCCTATAATTTTTGCACTTCATTCATTTTTTTTCTACCTTTTTTTTTTTGTTGACTTAAAGTATCTCTTGTTATAGTTTATTAGCTGCAATGGTTGCAGAAATCCACACCTTCATCTAGTTTCTAGTTACTACCTGGGTAGCATTCCACGAGTAGAAGAAAAGGATGCATCTTTAGTGTTTGAGAGAGAAGGAGGGAGAATAAAGAAAAATACAGAGAAATTGAGTGGCCTAATGATTGCACAACTGCAATTACATAGATAGGAAAAGACGAAATATAATTTATCACATTTGTAGAGATATTCTAGACACAAATAATCTTTGTGTAGCTGGTTGATGAGATTGTCTGTCTCATAAATATGTCACTGAAATCCCAAGAATGAATAAAAACCCTAACCATGCACCAACATAATAAACTGTGATAGATTTAATAAATATGAGTAGTGGGTATGGTCTTTGCAATACCATTAAAAGGTGTAGAGACTCCTGAAGTCCTGTAGGCATGTGCTCTCAATATTCAGAAAGAGAACTTCATTAGAGTAATAATAGGCAAACTCCAGGAAGGCCCACAACATGCAAATTAAAAAAAGATTGCCCTTAATAAGATCAAGCTCTCCCAGGGAGTGGAAATGAGACAGAAAAAGTTATAGCTAAGATTAAATATTTTTACAGCTTTACAAGATTAGAATGAAAGTCCTTAAATTTGCTGCTATCAAACAGAGAGAAAAGCCTTTTCTTTCTCTCATACAAAATATGAGCTAACAGGTAAAGTGTTGTTAACCTCTATCTTAATAAATGTAGATAGAACCATAAAATCCAAAGTCATAATTTCTTAAAGCATAACTTCCCTAAGCTCACAATGTAGCCTAAGTACAGCACAAATTATCGATGTTTTAATCGCTTCAACCTAAATAATGTTAAAATTTATTTTAACTATGCTTTAGAAAAACAGAGAAAGAGAGGAAGACAGAACTCCACATTTGAATGCAAAGTATTAAGCGAGGATTTTATTGTAATAATAACCCTATTCCAATTTCTCTTATCTGTATAAATGTTTCATAGTGGAAATATCTTCTTTATAGTCCTTTATTATGCTAATAAGTCTAAAATTAACTTACACTTTTTAGGAAAAGAAAAACAGGTTACTGAATTCTCAAGCTTCTGCAGCTGTTAAAATCGTGTTATGATTTTTAAGACAAATTAAGACCTATTCAAAACAAGAGAGAAAAATACTGATACTGCCAAAAGTTTCTAAAATTGGTGGGTGTTGATCATGATGCTATTGCTCATTTTATTTAGTTTGTCTCCAGTTTTACAGTTTCCTTTTCTCTCTCTCTTTTTTCTAATAAACTGTATCCTTAAAATGGTGGCAACCCTTAGCTAATTAAAATGTATCTCAGTATTACCTTTTGTGTCCTGTTTATTTATATTTTTATTGTCCTTTTTATATGTCCTTTTTATTTATATTTTAATTGACATACAATTCTTAAAAGAAGCCTGAAAAATAAACTCACATAGGTTTTTCAGTTAAGTAATTTGGTTTTCAAAAGAGTACTTGTATTTGACATTGGGTGACTTATTTATAAATTGTTTTATGTAACAAGTGAATTAGACTGTTGGACAGAATTTGTGCCTTTCCCAGAAAGTATTGATTCCTATAACAAGCCTCTCTGAGACCATAAGTATTAGTTACTGAAATTCTCTTGCAATCAGAAACTACTATGAATTTTTTACTTTTGAATGCAGCCTTCACTAAGTGACTCTGCTAAACAGACTTCCAGATTCTCAGGGTATGAACCGACATCAGATGTGCATTAGCAGACAGCCATGTTCTCTTAGTTTTGGTAATGCAAGACTGCGAGTGAGAAAACATTGAAAAGAGCACTAAGGTTTACTTTCCAATTCAGAGGACACTTATCAAATGCAAACATTTGCAACACTGCTATTTTTTTGTCCTGAGATAAATTCTAGAAAACTGTGCTGCATTTAATGACTCAGAATCTGGGGACACCGGAATTTCCCTTTTTGGGAACCCAACCCGGCCAGCCAAAGGCAACCACTAGCCTTCCAGAAGCTGCAGCACTGGGCTCAGAATGACAGTACTCTTGGGCACAAGGATGCTGAACTTTCTTATTACGCAGAGTGCTACCTGGACATTAGTTTCTAATAAGCTAAATACACGGGGGAGTTTCCAACAGATTTAAATAATTCTGTGCAAGTTGATCTAAATAAAAAAAGCAAAGAATGATGACACAGCTCTGAAAAACAGCACAGTTGAGACCCAATAGTTGTAAATTTGGTCCCAGGTGAATGTGGATCCATGTTCTCATTCTTTAAAATACCTGACTTTCAATGTGCACCTTGTTTATCTCTGGATATGCCTAGAGATTTGCATTTTCATTTGCATGTTTGTAGCATAACAGTAGCACCACCTATTTAATTTGAAAATATGCCTGATAGATAACAACTGCACATGAGTGAAGGGCTCCTACCAGACACCAGCCTGAGCTGTTACTGACAGAAGCACTCATCACTCACAGACTTTGAGCCACATGATGCTGTTTAAGACCCAACTGCCAGTGTCAGTATTTCACATTGATGAGTGATGCACTTCCCTACCTGCAGCGGGAAAGATAGGACAGCCTGGAAGGCAAGCTGAGTGCTCAGGGTAAGAGTTAGTCACTCGATGTCCCTACCCTACAACGCTGCTGGTGGATGGAGGCAATATGCCATTGACAGAGGTGGACAGGTCAGAGCACTGCTCCCAACCACAATAGGTGGTCTTTTCCAGGCTTAGGAAAGAATGGCTGGTAAGCTGTCCTGTAGAAAAGGATCTGGGGTTGTTGATTGACAGACAGCTGAACATGAGTCAGCAGTGTGCCTCAGTAGCCAAGGCCAACAGCATCCTGCTTGTATCAGAAGTGGTGTAGCCAGCAGGAGCAAAGAAGTGATTGCACCCCTGTACTAAGCATTGGTTAGGCCATACCTCACATACTGTGTTCATTTTTGGGCCCCTCACTACAAAAAGTACATTGAGGTGTTGGAGCACATCCAGAAAAGCTGATAAAGGCTCTGGAGAACAAGTCTTATGAGGAGTAGCTGAGGGAGTGGGATAGTGGTTAGTCTGGAGAAGAAAAGACTGAGAGGAAACCTTATTCCTCTCTGCCACTACCTGAAACAAGGCTGTAATGAAGTGAGTGTTGTTCTTTTCTGCCAAGTAACAAGTGACAGGATGAGAGGAAATGGTCTCAAGTTGCACCAGGAAGGTTTAGATTGGATATTAGGAAAAATTTCTTTGCTGAAAGAGTGGTGAAGGATTGGAACAGGCTGCCCAGGGGAGTGGTGGAATCACCAGCCCTGGAGGCATTCAAAAATCACGTAGATGTGGCACTTCAGGACATGGTTTAGTAGGCATGGTGGTGCTGGGCTGATGGTTGGACTTGATCTTAGAAGTCTTTCCCAACCTTAATGATTTCACGATTACTCATCACCATCAGAGCCCTTAAGCCCTCTAATTGCCTCCCACAGCATCTCTGGAAGCTTTCTCTCTCAGTGACTGCAGCTCCTGTCAGTCATGCAAGCAGGGAGAGAAAAACAGGGGCATGCCACTGCGCGGGTGCTTCCTGCTGTCTCTCTAGAAACTTCTCTGCAGGCTGGCAAATGACACTATTAGCAGCAGGGGAGTTACCTGAGGATCAGCAAGGTACAAGTAGTGGTCACCTTGTGCGTGATTGCCACATCAGGTTAGCAAATTTTCTCAGTCCTTTAGAAGGAAAGAAGCAAGCACATCCTTCCAGTGAGGGCAAATAGCTATTCTGGATTGCTGTGCGGTACCGAAATGCAGAGTCACCATGTGACAGCATGCCTTTAGTTTGAGAGACAATGAGATAGGATTCTTCATCTAACATTAATGGACAAAGTTAATTGAGGCTGATCAGGCCTCATTTTGTCACAAAGTCTGGGTTTCTGTCTCTGTTCTAATATTTTGCTTCTTGATGTTTGTCTTTATGTCGTTAGGTCAGATCATGCTTCGCTCACACACCCACTGTCCGCATACTTTGTCCTTCATAGGCTACTAGTTGCTATGTTGAACCAGTTTCCTTTGTCCAATCCAAAGACTGTCAGTAATTTTATGTCCATTATTAGGGCTGATTCTTGTATCATATCTTTTTATTTGGAGAGTGACGTCACTTTTCTTTACAGTTTCTGTGCCTGATTTTGAAACCCTCTTATTCTAGTTTATAGTAATATTGGATTAGATTGAATAAAATATCCTCAAGTATATGTATTAATAGCAGACTAGATTGAATAGAATGTTTTTTATTATAGGGTCATATTTTCATCCTTGATCCTGACCTGTTAGTGTCTAGCTGGTTGTTTATATGCCAGCCGTACAAGTGCGCAGATTCGGCACTTTCAGGTACTCACCTCTTTGTATTAGATATGATAGAGGCAGCACATTAATTTGTAATGTAATTTATTATAATGAAATGCTCTATAAATTTAAAGTAGGGATGAATGAAAGTTCAAAAGAGGAAACTTGACATCAAATAGTTCTGTGAATGCCTGAGTGCTTCTAAGGGTATTCAGGTTGAACAGCCTGTTTCTTTAACTTTCCCCTGCTTTTGAGCATGAGGTTGGCAAAAAAGACACTTGGTGGTATTTGAAGTGCACTGATGTGATAATGATCATATGCTTAATTTGAATCAACTATTACGTTAAGGCACTAGATAGCTTTGTTATATAGTAAACAGTAGTTGTTTCACTGTTTTTTCTTTATCTAAAAAGCTGCCAACAGCAACACAAGGATTGAAATTCAGCAGCAAAATGTTATTTCTGTCTGTCAGTACCAAGACTATTTCTTTGAAAAATCACAGTTAACTCCCATAGCTCTCCTGTTACCTGAGATCTAGGGGCAAACTGAAAGCTCTGGACAAGCTTTTAGTTGGGTCAGGTTCCTGTCAGTACTTCTGCCTAACAGGAGTCTATTTATGACCTTTTACTGTTCATTGAACAATTGAGATAAATGTCAAATCAGACAAGCTGATCAGAGGTTGATACTCAAATGTCTGACACTAGCTGGACTAGTTATTTGGTTTATTTTTCACAAAAAACTTAAGGCTGTTGTTTTTCACTAGTTTTCTTGTGCTGTTCAGTACCTATCGTGTTGAAGGTGATTTCTTTGACACATTTTCTAGTAAGCTCTCTAAGAGAGGAAGGGAAGAGGGTATAAATAGAATAAATGGCAGAAGTCAAGAAATAGAGACAAAAAAGATCTACTATGTATTATTAGTTATGTAAGAGATCTCAAACTGACTGTCCTTTATTGTCATAAAATTAGTTTCAATCTGGTTATATTATGCCCATGCTTAGAATTACATTTCTAAAAATACTAAAAAAAAATAAAATCAAAACTTTTTTTCCCCCAGAAATCCTTCAGCTTTCCAAAGAAAGTCTTTCCCAATTTGCAGTAAAAATTTGTAAACACTTTGGCTTCTACAGTTGGTTATGGCAATGATTGTTCTTAAATAAAAATAACCAGAAAAATATAAGATCACAGAGGCATGCATCTTTTTATTACCATTTTCTGCAAATCTAAACTTATATAATGTTTAATATTGGCTGTGCTAACATGGAAAACCAAATATATGTGTCAATATAAGTAAAATCCACGTTGCATGTTTGTATGCCTCAGCATGTTATGGATGAATACCCCCAGAGAAAATTAACCCTGGAAAGATTTCCATTGAACTGTAAGAACTGTCATATCTGAGCAGTGCTGGAAATAATTGAATAAATTCTAAAGGCACAGGCCAGCAATGTGAACAGGAAATCTAAAATAATTTGAATAGAGGTCTATAGGTATCATTAGTCATGATTTAATTTTAAAAGAAATAAACTTTGAGCAAAGTATCATTTTTACAAATATATCCCTTTAAATTTATCTATATCAAAAGAGGCAATGATTATGGATATATTAACATAGCTACCATTTTATGATATGGTAGTGTATAAGGACATGCAGTGCAAATAACTAGTATTCCCATTTAAGATAATTTTCCTTGTGGTCACAAATTACAGTAAATGCAGCTGGAGTTGCAAATATGCAGTATATTTAGATGCCAGCCTTATTTTAAGACAGAGTCTGCAGTGTATGAAAATGTACACATTTCTTTACTACTACTGTGCTATTTTAAATAAAATAAAAATACTTTTTGCACATATTTATTAAATTAATTTAATATACATAAATACAGAAATATAGTATAAGGAAAAACCCATTACAGTTAATCAAATTTTGCCTGTACTAGCTCTTTTAAATATATTCTTTCTTGCTATTTTAACTAATTCATTATTTAAAATGTTGGAGAAAGAAGCAAATTAAAAATGTTCTTTGTTTCTCCTATAAGCCTTGCTTAAAATTTAAATAAAAGAAATACTGCTTTATCCTTAATATTGGAAAATCCATAATTTATAATAACAGGGTTATTAGAACATTAGCATATGAGTACGTTTAGAAGGATAAATAAATATGCTGGTCAGCATTTTTAATATGCCAAACTCTTAAGGGAAGAACATATGAATGAAAAGAGAGAGTAAATAATCTTTTCAAAATCCATAATACTATCTCAACTTCTGTAGGTAGCTAGCACTTAATATATCCGAGTATTTCACATTTTATAGTGCTTAGCACAAAAACTACATAGGCTTTGAAACTTACATAGCAAGAGTAAAATAAAAAAAAAAAAAACATTTTAAAAAATAAAATAACATAAGAATACAACAGCTACTGATTCTAATGTAAGACTCAGTAACAGATTTTGATGATTTTTAAATAGTAGTTTTATCAGAACTATCCAATTGTTGTAAAACTGTTAAGAAATTAGAATTATTCTTGTAATTTTTCTACACTTCCAAATTCATGTTTCATACTCTTTTATTAAGCTTAGTCTTTCCTGTTGTTTATTGTAATTGTTCTTTCCTTTTAATATCAGAATTAATAATCACATTACAAACCTCACGGCACCAAAAGTGTTTCTTTGCCATGAGTCAGACAGTCTGACTCTATCTATTACAGAGTTATTAACTAATATTAAAGCAAGCCACATACACCTTTCAGACTAGGAAAAAAAGGCAAATTGCAGATTTTCTTCATGCCTCCTTGTGGAGCAACACTATTAATATGTTCACTGTTCCAACACACTGTAAAAAACAGGTATGTAATTCATTACCAGAAGACTGAAAGGTAGTTTAATTCCTGCAACTTCACTCTGCATAGAACTTCTTTTGGCTTGATTTTCTTTAGTAAAAGTTAAAGTAAGGGTTAAAACAGGTATCCTGATTTGTTGTTTATTATTATTATTATTATTATTATTATTATTATTATCTTGCTTTTTTAGGTTATAAATGCATTTAGGTTATAAATGCAAACAGACTTGCATAATGAAAAAAATGTCATAATAAAAAGCGGGAATAATCTAGTTTTGTTAGTGAATGTGTACAGTTATGTAAATGGTTAAATCAATAATAACTTAAGGCTGAAGTCTGAAAGAAGTACCTTGGAAAATACTCTTAAATTAACAGAAAAGGCTGCATAAATAATGGTAGAAACTCAATACGTTTTAGAGCAATTGCAAATATGATTTCACAGATGCTTACATTTTTATGTTCACATTTATTTCACAAGGTTAAATGAACTGCTGTTGGCACTGACAAAATTGAGTTGCATGAAGGTTTTCTGTAGGAAAAAGCCCTGATTCCTCCCGAACAAAATTTTGTGATGAAAAGTTTTCTGTAGAGGCAAAAAGACCATAATTTTTAAGGAGAAAAAGAATCTCGATGGCAAACCTGTGATTTCTTCCTGCAGTACATTTCCCATTGTGTGCCAATGACAAACAGTCTTATGATATGCTCATCCTGTTTGGCCCTAGCGGAAAGGAGACGCGCCACAAGAAACATGGTCTGCCAGAAGAGCCTGGAACACACAGAATAAAGGGAGATTTATACATTCTTGTGTTTCTGCTTCCAGGCAAAGTATTTTCTGCCCTTTCTGTTTAACAAAAACTTAAAAACCACAACACCTTTCCCAAAAAACACCCCAACTTCATTGTATCTTAAAAATGAAATTACTTCCATTTGAATTTTGCTCTAGAGATGGAAAAAGTGCTGAATAGTAAAAATTCTCCTCAACCTACGCATGGATAATACAGGCTTGAAGATTTACCATGTTCATAACTCAGATCCTTGTTGTGTGTGAAGCATCTTTTTCATTGTAGTTTCTATTTGCTAGATGTTCAGCTGCCATCTTTCAGTAAAGTAACTGACTAGGGCTTAAGGAAATGATTAATACTTCATGTACAGTACTGAAGAAGGGAAAATATGCAAATGCTCCTAAAGAACACATTCTTACCATACACAAAATTGACTAAAACATGTTAGTATGCATATATGTTTCTAGGTATGTATGCAAGAGATTAAAAAAATGACAATTTTTGACCCTATGTATAGCTGGTAAAACCCACTCTCCTTATAAGTATCATGCTTATGTAATGTACAAGGAATAAATATGGTGTTATTTTCACATTTATTGTGTTCTTCAGAACATAAGTAAAAGATAATTTTTAGGAACTCCAAGTACCATTTTTTAATTGTTTTTCAATGGATAGTAGTTCATAATTGCGATGAATAAAGGGGAAGAAATACATAAATACACGTGAAATCCTATTCCCCCAGTCCCTTGCTTGATTCACCGCATACTTTCCTCTACGCAGCTTCCTGTCATTTTATGTTATTTGGTGTGTACTATTCCCTGATTTCACCGTCCCACCTCTCTCGGCCTTTGTTTCATTTTACTGATATATACATGCAGAGAACCGAGGAACCATCAGACAAAAAATATGAATCATAAATATCTTATGTACGAAACGTTTGGAGCAAAAGTTGATCCAACCAGCTGCAGTAGAATATATGTGTAAATAATTTACTGATAAGTACTGGAATTGATGGAGCTGTTCCATGGTATATGACACCTCAGGACAATCATACTGAGCTTGACTTTAAACCATGGCCTTATTTTCTTTTTTTATTTTATTATCTTTGTTCCAATAAAATACTCTAAGCCTTTAATTTGGCAAGAGAGAGTAAAGGTACCATCACAGGAAGGTCTAGGACAGGGGTGTCAATCTCACAGCCCATGGGCTGGATCCAGCCCTCCACCTTGTTTTATCCGTCCAGGCACCTTGTTTCTACTCAACGGCAGCACTGAGCTCCTTGTCCCTACGCTCCTGCCAGCGCTGGTCAGTGTGTAGTATGTGTGACGCGCATTACGCTGCAGGAGCAGGAGAATGGCAGGAACTGTGAGTTTGACACCCCTGGTGTAGGACAGTTGTCCAGTGTGCATTTCCTTCAGAGTTCTGGTGTTTAACTTATTATATTTTTAAACTGTATTAGGAAATTATAAAATTTCTTTTTACAGACAAAGTAGAAGTTCATAGCCCACGTCTCTTTGAAACACAATTGTTTCTGTCTGTTTCCAAAGCTTATGTTCAGCAACATAACAGCTAAAATGCAGCAACATGATTTACAGACTGTAAACACCTGTAGATGCCACAAAGCTGGTACATTACACAATTGATCATCATGCTCTCGCAGTTTATTTACTCACTCAGCTTTTAAAAAAACCTTCTAAACATTTTGCTCTCTGTTAATGGCTTCCAATTTACATGGATTTTGGTAGGTTTTAAAATCTACCCTGAAGGCTGTTGCAATATTTAGCAAGTAATGAAATAATTCACATTAGTCATGCTTACCATTGAAATGTTTCCTAACTTTTGGTAGAAATAAGCCTTGTTAGCAGCAAGCATGTTACAAGAGAAGCAGTTAAAACTTCTGCTGAGTGAAAGTGTTTGCATTGCTGCCCCTCTTTAATTAATAATCAATTCAGCAGATGTTCACCTTTCTTTTTATTTTTATCTTTCGGGTTTTTTTGGTAGAGCGTAGGCAGGAAAAAGATGTTTTCTGCTTTTCAGTTCTGTACAACTGTGTCAAACACCCCATTGCACGAAGCTGCCAGATAATTTTGAAGCTGGAGTTAATCCTCAAGTGTACCTACAATTTGGTAGAATGGCAGTATAATGAAAAGTATCCTACAATATATGTAATTTCAAGGTGAATATACTCACTGCTGAAGTTTTATTCAGTTTAATCAGTCAGAAACTTAGCACTCATAACACATAATCACTAGTATATTTAATACTATCACCATAGAGCTAGAGGATTTGTATTTTTCCTATCTGGATGGCTACCTTGTATTCTATCTAATACGCTGTACAGAAGAGAGTATTACTCATGGTCATGAGTTGTCTAGCACTGCTTAATTACGATACTGATGCACAATTTCATATTAAAGTAGTTAAACAAATTGAATAGCTACATAGTGCAGAGAATTTGCATAATGAATTATTTTTTATTGAGTTCTGTTCCGATTGCAAGCTAAACAGTACAGTTCAGATGACTGTAAACACCTGTGGTTTAGGCATGTAGTATCTAAGCAAGGTAGTTTTGTAGCTGAGATAATAACTTTAAGAAAAACTTGCGTGAGGGGAGAAGAGATAGTTAAGGATTTGAGGCACACAAATTGATTCTACAACAGGTAGTAATAAGTAGTATTGTATACCTAATACATATCCTTCTTTTTCATCATATTAGTAGGTCAAATGATATATTTATAAAATTTTCAGCTTTTGAAATGTTGAAGTACCTGTAGAATACAAAAAATGCACAACAATCAGTAATAATACCTGTTGTAATTGTATTAAGAATACAGAAAGTAACATTATTTTTTTCACTTAATAAATTACAGAGCTACAAATGTGTTTGCTTGCCTGGATGGGAAGGAAGATTTTGTGAAAAAGAATCAGATGAATGTAATTCAGAGCCTTGTAAAAACAGTGGAACCTGCACAGACCTTTTCAACAGCTATCAGTAAGTGCTACATTTTCTCACTGCATGATTATGTTCCGCAAATGACAGAGTTATGCATCCAGTTATTCTTTTATTTCTCAGTTTGGGGAATGGAATGTTAGTTCACAATGATGAACAAACAACTTGTGTCATAGGTACACCACTACACATTCATTTGAAGATAGCAGGCATTTAATTATAGATGGAAAATTTAAAAATACATCAATACAAAAAGCTTAGCAGGTAATCTAATCTGGAACGGCATTTTTTTCAAAGGAAATAAGGGATCTCTTTCTGTCATATATACCCTGGAGCATATAAATTGCTTTAAAAGTAGCATGAGTAGACATAGTTGTACTGTTTCAGATGAGGTGGTTATATCATTGCTGCCACCTTGTGGCTTAAAATGACAACAGAAGAGTAATTTACCAAAATTTATAGCCACACTAGCAGAAAGCATGAGGATTTGACAATAACTGTGTTATTTTTAGCTCAAACCCCAATCTTCATTTCATGCATGCATTTATGATATAAAAATTATTTTGTCTCAGTGTCATGAGGATAAGGACTTTGTAAACAATCTAAGAACCAGTTTCTCTTATTTTTATCCCGGTTTTATTTATATTATGATGTCAATACCAGAACAGTCTTTCTGTACCTGAATTTTGTGATAATAGATACTGATATAGCTGCATAAAGAACACAACATAATGACTGTATACAGTGCTTAGTCCAGCTGTCAAGCAGTGATTATATTCCTGGTAATATAGACAATAGTCACAAAGAAAATGTACCACAATTGAAAACAGACAGATGATTCCCCATATAAATTTAACTAAGTGTTACAGCCTGGCCCCAACAGACCTGCTTGGCAGGATGTGGGTGTAAGGTTGGCAGAGTGGGTAGGTTTCTTTTGAATGTTTGCAGGGCAGCCACAGAAGTCATGACGATCATTCCAGGGGTCTCCTCAAAATTCCAATATTTACTTTGAGCTCAGTCAAAGTAACAACAGCTTACAACAAGAATTTGGATAAAAACAAATTCACTCAAAAGAGCCAAGAAAAGAAGATGAAGCAGATTTAAGGAGAGAAAAAGAACAGAGAAAGAAAAAGAAAAAAAAATAACAAATAAAGGGAAATATAGCTATAAAAATAATCACCAACCCAATGAAATACAACAGAGCTTGACGCAAGAAAATGTGGTCCACAAAGGCGTGCACATGTGTTTCTTGGTGGGGATTATTTATAGAGGATCTCTGTCACCTATTAGCATGTTAGGAGTGGTCTGCGCTGCGTGACTGCATGAGAAGTTCTAGAATTGGGGCGTGCTCTGGAGTTCTTTGGGAAAGTTCTCAAATTGGAGCTGGGGGCTTCAGGGATTACTGGCAGCCCATAGGACTCTTGCCAGAAATAACCACTGCTTGAATACTTTGGACACACACATATAGTCAAGGTTGTTCTTGCTTCTTCAGGGTGCACAAACCCCTCGGTGACAGCAGCATGAGCAGCTCAGTGAACACCAGCAGCCCAACTGCAGGCCAAGGGCAAGGGGGGAAGGCAGTGCCTGCTTGCACACCTACCTCTCTCTCCTTTGATGCTGCCAAACTTTTCAAAACAAAAAGCACACACAGTCCTGTACCCAAAAAGATGTTTAAGACATACAAATGCAAATAAAGTTGATTTTTACACTAAATTATGTTATATTATATTTTATTTTATTTTAATAAATAATATAAATATATTTTATTTTAATTCCAATAGTAGAAAGACTAGTGAGACTGAGAAAATCTGTTAAAATATTTTTAATTGCTTTTTTCACTGTTTTATTTCTGTTGAGATATAGAACAATTTTCTTGGGTTTATAGTTGTTATTTTTGTGAAATTTGTAGTTCTTTGTATTCTACTAATAGAAAATATATTCATACTTTTTATGTGCGATTAGCTGTTACATTATGGCACTGGGAATTCTTACATGATATAGTGGATTGTGTAGGCAAATGTACAGATTCATTGTATTCAAGGCAAATTCCAGATGCCTGAATGCTTTGCAACCTGTCCTTGCAATATAACTATAACTTCAGCCTCTGCAAGCATTGTGTATATTGCAGAAGGTAACATGACTTCTGATTTTGTTCATAGCTGAGTCAACACTGTGTTGAATAAATCCAAGGACTCCCTATTGTTTAATGATAAATCAATGCTGAAGAAGTATATTTTTTGCATTTTTCAAATACTGAACTGTTACAGAAAATGTTTAGAACAGAATTGTTTTGAACGGTAAGCACAACACAAATTTTTCCTCAGAGCCATTTGTCCTAGTTGATGTAACAGAGCAGGGAAACTAGAAATATCAGTGAATCATCATATACGAGGATCATGATGAGCCAAACAAATAAAAACTATTTAGAGATACCTGTAGACTGAACTGGGAGTTTAAGACTTGGTAACCACGTGATGAAAGCCAACATTTTTGTTGCATAATATAAAACAATTTAATTTTATTAGAGTGGTTCTAGTCTTATACTCACTGATTGTAAAAGATATTCTGGGTTTTTTTTCACAATTACCTTTACTTAATATAAAAAAACCCTAGTGTTTTCTATTATTTTTTTTAACACTTTTCTCTTAAAAACTACAGCAACAAGGGCTAATCTTATGTTAACCAGGCAGTGGCAGTGACCAGCATCTGATCCTGAGGACATCCAGCCATCTCTGACAACTACATTCCAACTGCCTAAGAGAAAAGATAACTGGCATTCTTTAATTGTGCCTAGGCATTACTTTGGAGAAGCACTAGTTGGTCTGGACCAAAGTCAGGCCAGGAATTGCCTTGAGAACGCAACAGTGATAGACAATGCTATTTCCTTGCCTCTGGCCATGTTCTGGTGCTGTTCATTTTCCTGGTGTAAGTTCAGCTACTGGCAAAGATATTCAGGATTTTCTGAATTTCTTTGAAGTTGGCCACACCACTGCTGATATTTGATATTGTCTCTAATTTAAATTAATGTAAAGGTTGGATAACATAGCTTCCTTTTATGCCTTTGATGATACTTATTAGCTCACTTTCTCTTAAGTATTTGCAAATCCATCTCAAAATATCAGTTCTCAAAAAAATAGGCAACTTATTGTGCAACGGCATAGAAAGTACATTTTTGTAAGAAAAATATCAGAAAATAATATAATACAAAAGGAAATATTTTTTCATTAAGTTTCAAATTTGTAATAGTGAGGATAATGCAAACCGTAATTATTAATTAAAAATTTCTCTTTTAAGTTCAATTACTTATCTGGCACTATTCATTTTTGAACTTTGATACGAAAACTTGCTGCCAAAACTGAAGGATCAACAAGTATGCTAGAACTGAATGCTTTTATTTATGGATTATATCACAGGAAAATAAATGACATGCTGATAGGAAAACAAAACAAAACAAAGCAGAATTCTTGTCAGTTGCATGTTATTATTTTTAAAAATAGAATAAAAAAAATCAGAATAAGAAATACTGAGTCAATAGTTAAGTCTGGAATTTTAAATGAGAATCATTAGTTACATAATTCCTCTTTCATTTATTTCTTTTCAGCTGAAAAACTAACTCACTTTTTAGTTTGGCCCATGACACAATAAAGAAACGAATCTAGAATATTATTATGCATATATTTCCAGCAACCTGGGAACCTCACTCTAATTCTCACAATGGCATAATTTCCCAAATAAGTCTCTGAACATTTATAGACAGATGTATCTGTTGCCAACTGAATTCTCCCTTTCTCCTTTGTCCTATTGTATCACGTCTCCTAATGCTCCTGAGGTTTTACCCCAGTAATGTCCAACCCTAATTAAAGCCCTTGTGGCTCCTTTGCTGTTACAGGGAAACTTGAAATGAAAATCTCTTCATCTCTTCTTACAAAGTAATAGCCAACATAGTTTTATGGATGAACCAGTGTTTCTGATGACGTAGAATAGTTTGGAACTTGGCTGTAATCACTATGATGTTAAAACTTGGAGAATTAACAAATGTCTTTCCAAAGGACTCAATTTTTTCTGTACATCCTCGTTGAATCCCGCAGATTCTTGCCACTTGCCATTTTGTCAGTGTTCGTTGTTGATCTTACGAAGAATAAAGATGTTGTGTTGTTGCTGCTTTTTCTTTTATAAAATAGTAATGTACCTCTCCAAATTAAACAGGAAATTAGATTTATTTAATATATTTCCTTATGCCATCTATTGATCTTATATTTCTATAACAGTTTAGTGTTTGCTTCAGTGCAGTAGAGAAAAAGTTATCTTTTGACAGCAGTTGAATTCATCCACTAAGACACCATTTTATAATCTGTCTAAACCGAACGCCAGTTCAATTTCTATACCTATAGTTTATCCTTTTCTCTTTGTTGCTCTTTTTTTTACATTTTCCTTTTTTAAAAAAATTGAACCAAATACAGAACAGTCTTCCTTACAGTATATGGGTTCACTGACTGAGTTGGACTCACGCTGAGTATGTTAGTCAGCCTAACGGTGCCAGTCCCGAGCACCAGAGCTCTATCTAGTATCTTTACTACGTATGACTATAATATGAAGTAAAAATTCCTTTCATTGTATCGTCATTAAGTATAAGTTTGTTACAAATGAATATATAGATAATATAGCAATAAGGAAATTAGTGCTCTCTATCATGGAAATTTAAAAAAAAAAAAGACTGACAGACTGTGCAAATTTCAAACTTCAGAATGACTCTTTACTGGAATGGAACAGTTCCTTTAGCCTGCTTCTAAGGATCTTTTTTGGGTGCAGTGGTCTTCTTTGTCTAGATATGATACGTGTCTGAGTTTTGTCTAACTTTAAAGTTGAGTCACATGTGAGTACTTTTTGTAGGTAGTTCTGTAATGTTATTTATGTGCCTTTAATTCTAGAAGCTAGCTTTTTCTTTTCAGAGGTGACTCTGGAGCTGAAAAATCTTTCTCACTAATTTCTGAAAAGTCAAAAGTTGGTAAATGTCAATGTCACCTTTAGATATGAGGCTTAAGTTCCTTAAACACTTGTAAGAAATTACTGATAATGTGCAGGTATTTAAAAGCTCTTCATTTAAAATCTTGTTGTTTATCCTGTCCTGTAAGAGGCCCTGGTTTTCTTACCTTGCTTTAGACTCCAGTTGAAATAATGAGTTGTGTTTGTAGTGAAGGGTCTTTTAAGAAATTTCAGAACTCATCTCAAACTGTGCTATAGTCTTTGTTAGCAACATTTCTTCAATTAACTGTGCCACACTCGTCTTTTTTAAACTTTATTTGGGTAATAATTTATGCCAGCTGGCAATTTGGTAACCATGTTTTCAACCAAAGTTAGACTTATTCTGTCTCCTTTTACATTCTCAGTCCATTCCCAAACACTTCTTGCCCTGTAGCTCCCCTCTTTACTTCCTAGCACTTAAATTCACATCTTCTATTCAGAATAAAAAAACAGATTTTCATTAGAGTAACTGCCATCTATCTGTGCTGAGTTCTTAAAAAGACTAGTCTTCTGTCATTAGAATATATTCAGTGTTATGCATACCATGAACTTTAATTATAATACTGTTATTATAGAATATTATAAAATATATTATAAATTATTATGAAAAGCAGCATGCTGTTTCACTGTTTTGCTCTCCCTCTCTGCCCTTTTAGAGAGGATTTATTTGGAAGAGTGGTTAAAATCAACCTCTGCATTTTTGCAGAACTATGCAAGAATTTTGCTGTGATAACTTGTATAAGCAGATGATTCCTAAATTAAAGATGGGTGAATATCTGAAAGATCCATAAATAAAACCAGGTATAGTTATGCAATTTATTTTCTAAATAAAATTTATTATTCCAAATTTTATTATTCTAAATGAATGGATTTTAATCTATCATGGAATTTGAAAGTAAATCTTGATAAGATTATAATTTGAATGCTGAGTTCAGCCTGCCTTCTTTTTTTACTGGCACTCCTTTAAAATAGTGCTATACTCTTCCTTACTTTTTCTCCCCCAGAAGCAGAAAACAGCTTTTCTCACAGATGGAGATCAGCTTGGCATTTAATGGTCCCAGATGCCAAACTCTGGAACATTTTTTTGCAAGCAGCATCTGGCTTCTTAGCTGGTTCTTTGGCCAGCTCTTCCTCTCTTGCTGTGGATCCCTTTCCCAAAACATTTGTCTGCTGCACTTCTGACTTAGTTCTGACTTGTAGTTTGTTTTTTTTAATCTTAGCAATAAGTTATGTATGTGCCTCTTACTCAAAAACATGTTCATATCTTCAAAAGATTTATATGTACGGTCAAGAGATATGCTAATGAATTAGCCAAAGAAAACTGTGAAAGCACAAACAAGTGTTTCCTCCAAAGACAGCAAGTGTTTTATAGTTTCATCTCTGGTAATACTGCTAACAACTGGAAATCTGCAGCGTGCAGCCTGTTATACTGCAGTGTGTAAAATCAGCTTTAGGATTTTTGTTGCCTTAGGCAAACAAAAAAATATTGCTGTGCCATCTTAGTAGCATGTACTGAAAAGTCACTGACATTTGGCACCCCTTAGGGCATATTTTGGCCATTATTCATCACTTTTCAGAAAGGATAGTGGTATTTTTATTCAAAATCACAATGAAACATGAAATTTAAAACAACACACAGTAAGCATCTGGAAAATACCTCCCCCCTGCAAACCAGTTCACAAACTTTTCCATCCTGAACAACACGATTTTTCCTCCTGTTATATTTAATAATTAGCTGACATATTTTAAATACATGTTTTATAATATTTTCACCCAAAGAGACATGAAATGATCATTTGATGAACTCATAGGTCAAATGGAGGGAGTATTGATATATTTTCCTTGTATCAATACAGGCTGGGGGATGAAGGGATTGAGAGCAACCCTGTAGATAAGGAATTGGGGATACTGATAGATGAAAAGCTGGACATGGGCCAGTAATGTCTGCTCATAGCCCAGAAAGCGAGGTGCATCTTGGGCTGCATAAAAAGCAGAGTGTCCAATAGGTCAATGGCAGTAATTCTTTTCCCCTACTCTACTCTGGTGAGACCCTACCTGGAGTACAGTGTCTATCTCGGAAGCCCTACGTCCAGCTCTGGAGCCCTCATCACAGGAAAGACATGGACCTGTTGGATTGGGCCAGAGGAGGGCCACAAACATGGTCAAAGAGCTGCAACACCTCTCCTATGAAGAAAGGTTGAGAGAGTTTAGGTTATTCAGCCTGGAGCAAAGAAAGCTCCATGGAAATGTTATTGCAGCCTTTCAATATTTAAAGGGAGTTTATAAGAAAGATGGGGACAGACTTTTTAGCAGGGCCTGTTGCGACAGGACAAGGGATAATGGTTTTAAACTAAAATAGGGTAAATTTAGACTAAATATAAGGAAGACATTTTTTACAGTGAGGATGGTGAAACACCAGAACAGGTTGCCCAGAGAAGGTGTGAATGCCAAGTCCCTGGGAAAGTTCAAGGTCAGAGTGGAGGGAACTCTGAGGAATCTGATCTAGCAAAAGATGTCTTTGCTCATTGCAGGTGAGTTGGACTAGTTGGCCTTTAATGGTCCCTTTCAACCCAAAATTTCTATGAGTCTATTCTGAGCACAAAACATTTCTAAGATAATGAGATACCCGAGACATAGCTTTGAGAGCACGTGAAATGTAACGTTATCCCAGTTCGTCATAGCTGCAGGGCAGTTTAAACACTTTCAATGTAAATAATATCCAAATACTTGAGCACAGCTAACAGATAGCTAAGAGATGAAGCAATTTGCACAGTAATTTCTAAGCTTTTGCTTGAGATATGGTAGGTTTTCTTCAAACTACTTCTGGGGTCATCAGAGGACTGCTGTGAACTCTTTGAGCAGTTCCAGGGTGCCTGCTGCTCCTGGGTAGGGATAGCTACAGGGGGCTGTGACTGCTAGCAAACTGTAGCAGTTTCCCACAAGCTTTGTTGCCAGATTTCTTGATCGATGGGGGCTTTGAACTTTTTGTTTCCAGTTGACTCCTCTTTAGGAAAGAGTCATGCATTCTTTCAGCAAAAGCTAGAAAGAGAGTATGTAACTATCAAGGCTAGAGAACCGCCAACACAGGCTGTAGAGTAGCAGTGGGCCAGAAACTCTGTTGATGACTCTGGGTACTTAGGTAATGAGGTGCCATAGGACACTATGCCTGGCCATTCACAGGAGCAACTACCTCAGCACATTAGAGAACTTAAACCAGACTGAGCTTCTCAGGGCGAATATATCATAGTTCTATAGACCTGGGGCCTCCTGCTGAGGTTGGGGGGCTTCTTGCTGCATTTGGGAGCAGAGGATACTGTGTCCTTGCCTGCAGGAGGTACTTGTGCACAGGAGGAAGATCTGTGCTGCCAAGTAAATGAGCCTGCAGGAAGCAATGGGCAGACTGCACAGTTTCAGAGAAGAACATCATATTCTCAGACTCTACAGAACCTGAACTCCTAGCCATAGTGAAAGAGAACCAGGCAGAACCTGTATTTAGAAGGTTTGGAAATGGCGAGTCCAGTGATAATGAAAGCTGGACTCTTGTTATATCCACAACAGGATGAGGGCTTCTGTCCTATCTGGAATTCTGCGACTACAGAGTAGGTTCAGTGACCTGGTAGCAGAGGAGGGACTGAAAGATGTGTCCAGTGAAGTATCCGAATCAGCTAAACCTCAGTCATGAGCAGCACTGGGAGGAAAGTGTGAATGATCATATTGGGAGATTCCCTGCTGCGCTATCCTGATAGGATACATCATTAATCCTAAGGCAGCTGGATGATGTCATTGCAACACCTCTCTTGAATATCTTTAAAAGGCATTGGTGATTGGGAGAGGTTCCTGACCTTTGGAAGAAATACAGGAAATGGAAATATGCCAGAGAATGGAATGGAAAAACAGAAAAATGCAGGCTAGAAATGGAAAAGTCCACTACTATCTTCAAGAGAGGCAAAAAGTAGGATCTGGGAAACTGTGGACCAGCCAGCCTCACCCCAAACCCCGGGAAGATGATGGAGTAAATTATCCTTGAAACCATTTCCACATGTGTGGTAGAAAAGAAGGTGTTGGGGAGCATGGATTTACAAAGGGGTAAGCATGATGATGGCATTCTATGAGGTAATTGGCTTGGCGGGAGAGCAGTTAATGTTGTTTATCTTGACACAAGCCAGACGTCATGTCCTCTTCTGGGCTTCTCAGTATAAGAGAGACATAGATAAACTAGAGAAAGTCCAGTAAAAGGTCACTAAGGTGATCCAGGCACTGGAACCCTTCCATATTTCATGTGAGGAAACGAAGAAAGAGCTGGGATTGTTTAGCCTGGAGAAGAGAAGCCTTAGCAGGATCAATGTCTGTAATACTGGGAGAGAGGAGGACAGGGAGAGGGTGTGGGTGAAAATACAGAGCCCAGCTCTTCTCAGTGGTGCCCAGTCAAAGGACAAGAGACAGTAGACACAAAATGAAATATGGAAATTTCAATTTAAATGTAAGAAAAATCTGGGGTTTTTACTGTTAGCATGATTCAACACTGAAATATATTGCCTAGAAATGTTGTAGAGTGTCTATCCTTGCAGGAAGCCGAAACACAACTGGACAAGGTCCTGAGAAGCCTGCTGTAGTTGACTCTTCTGTGAACTAGGGGAGCTGTAGTAGACGATCTCCAGAGGTCCCTTCCAGCCTCAATGATTTTGTGCATTTCTGTTTCTTTCTGTAATCATCTATATTTTTTTGTCTATTTATATGCCGAATTCCCTCAGAGTTTGGGCGTAAGTAGGTGATTTTTGACAAGAAGATTGGGCAAAAGTATACATAAACATATACAGCAGTTATTCAGTACTTGAAATCTCTTTGGTCAAACCTGCTTAAATTATGTAAAATACATCCACTTTTACGTTTGCTGTTTTTCAGTTCTGGTGCATATTTTGGGATTCTGACATTGTTAAAACCAAAGTTTCATATGTGCCTTCATAAAGGGTGTTTATCAAACATAATTATTATAGTTAGTAACAATGATAAATAGACTACAAACATGAAAGTTTTATTAATTCAACAATTCCTAGTCACGAGATTCTTATGGAAACATTTTAAAATACTAACATAAAGGAAATGGTTAAAGAAGAGAGAAAGATTGAACTGTACTTCTGTTACCTTTCATTTCTCCTCTGTGGCTGAAATCAGAATGCAGGAAAAAATCCCACATGGATTTAAACTTCCCTTTCATTTTTTCTCCCAGAGATGGGACAGGATGGAGGTGTCAGTTTGTGTATGTGTAGGTGGGCACAATTTTTAACAGATTTGAGGAAGAAATACTGAGTCATTCTGATTCTTATGCCTACACTGACAGAGTGTGGACAACGAGCAGATTGAGTACCCTTTCCCTTTAGAGGAAAAGCCTCAAGGTGAATTCTTAGAGCACACTGAGGTACCTCTTCTTTTTCCTCAGACCTACACTCCCTGACTTCAAGGTCACTGCTGAATGCACAGAAAAGTGGACAATTGCAATTGGAAGTATAATAGGAGTGAATGCCAAGAAAAAATCTGTCACTCATCTGCAAGAACCAGTTTTCAAACTGTACAAGCACAAGTTGAGCCCCCTGAAGTGTGCATGAACAGGTGAATTCAGTACTCAGGTGCATGTAGGAGGCATGGAAATTATTTGCATTTAAAGATGAAGAAAGTTTATAAATAGTAGTAGTCAAATAGTTTTTCAGATGTGGAAGAATTGACTCTGGAAGAGGTTGCCAAAACTGGGTTAGAAATCTGCATGGAGTTCCTTTTTTAAAAAAGGAACTGCTCAACAAATTAATCTGGAATTTTCTCAAAGACATTGAAGTGAAGGAAGCAGAGGTTTGGGGAAACAGTTTGGACTGTCTCAGAATACTCCTGTTACTCAGGTTTGAAGATCGTGGTTCATTAGAAGGCAGATAAATGAGCTAAGGTGCTGGATTAAAGAACCTGATGAAAGAGTGAACAAAGCTTAAGGAGAAGTGCAAGAGAGATAGAAAGCTGGGTGCTCATGTTGAGATTTCATCTAACAAATTAAAATGATGTCCTATTGTTTTCAATGCAAATGACATCAGGTAGCATTCTGCTTTTGATTACTTTTTTTAATTTATTTACTTTGCCATGACCTATCTATGGTTACCTTAAAGTATGTAACTTTTAATTCTTGTCGTTTTTCTGCCTGATAGATCTTCAGTGGAAGTCATCCCCCCAACTTGTTATGTAGCAATGATATTAAAATTGAAATTCAATGGCTTTTCTTCTGTAGCTACAGGTCTAAGCAGTAACAAAAATTCTGCCACCACTAAGTATTCTTGGAGACAGGGAGGAGTGAGAATGAAAACTGGAATAGATAGAAATAAGATAGGCAATGAATTGAAGAAGTTATTCAAAACAGTTTTCACTACCTCATTATTTCTAATCCAAATGAGTTATAATCCTTCTGTTGCAAGTGATTCATAATAGACTCATTTTTGCTTGTTCTTTTGCCCTTCATTTAACAGTTCCCAAAAAACACATTCACTTTTTCTCTAAATTATGAAAATCTTAGTAAAAAAGGAAGTTTAAACAAACAAACAAACAAAAACTAGTGCTGACACTTTAAAAATGGCTCATTAGAAGTGAATGGGGAAACATCTGTCATTGTTAGCTACAGATTAGATATTCCATGCATCGGTAGCGTCTAATAAATACACAAAAGAACAAAATTTAGAAAGGATTTTAGGCATTGCCGCTGACATTATATTATGTTGTACCCTGGAGGATGGGTAATAAACAGTTCCACGTAAAAGGACAAGATGTGGATCACCATTCTCCTTACTATAAAATCCGTATTGTTTTCCTTTGATTTCAAGGGTCATTAGTAAAACTTACATGTTACACTTGTCACAACAGAATAGATTTCATCAGTTTTATAGACATTGCTCCTTTTACCTAACTTCTTAAAACATTTCTAAAGTGGTTAAGTAAATTATTTTTTTAAATGAATTATGTCAGTTTTAATGCCAAGGTATTACCTGTACTTAAATTCTACTGAAATAACTTTCCACACAAAACAAAAACAAGGTTTCATCTTCAATTAAGAGGGATTTTATTTTGAAGTGCAGAAAGATTTTTAAAGAAGAGCAGTCACAATTGCCCGATTACTAACAACATACACAATGTATGCAGACAGCATTTTCTCTGGGAGATAAGAGGGAGAAAATGAAGCCTGACTAAATCTTTAGATGTAGTGTAGGTGAATACGTTTTACTTACATCAAGCAGTCCAGTAGTGAAAAAATATCATGTATCTAACCTAGACAGCATTGATTTCCACCAGTAAGGCTCAGATACCTTAGATAAGTAGGTTATATTACCACCATCCAGTCACTCAGGTGATGAAGATAACGTACACCAAAATGCAAAATGCAAGACTATTAACAGAATAGAGTAAAATCTAACATATATGAAACTGGCAGCATATCACCCATAGGTAATGGAAGTAAAAAGAAAAATGGTTCTGCTGTGTTTCACTTTTGTTTTCCATTTAAGATATAATAAAAGAAATTAATGTAAGATTTTTCTTTCTAAAAGCCTACATTTTAAAATAGAAGATTGTTCTGTCACATTAGATTTGGAGAAGAGTATGTTTAGGAAATACGTTTAGAAGAAATATGAATTATTCAGTTAAGCAGTTGCACCTTTGAAATGATTGCCTATATATGATAGTACAGTATGAATTATACGTACACATGTACAAAATATGTGAAATAGTTCTAGTAAAAGTAAACCATACATAATGCATTATGAGAAAATCAACATCTTCCCCACCACTGGTTTCTACAGACAATCGAATTTTAGTTAATAGTCTTCATGGGTTTGTCTGGGATTTAAACTGTTGTGTTCTGTTAGATCAATAAAAATATTATAGGAAAGTTTATTTACACTGCAATTACAGATAGTACACTATTAGAGGTCCTTTATAACACAATGCTTAGTCTTCAGCCATAGCAGAGTAATGCAGGATCTGTAATTATCATATTTGCTTCCACCAAATGCCAGTTTGGATGTGTGAAAAAAAAAATCTATCACAGTTATAATAGGAAGCTTTTATCTTTGAAGGTCACAAGCAGAGAAAAGGGAGCACAAACACAAAAGTCACACCTCTCTATGAGCATCAATAAGTATTGTTATATATGTCTCTTGGGTTCATTCATTCCCTGTCTGGAGGGGACAGTCATAAAATTTTCATAGGTTTGCTCTATTGAAATAACTCAGGGAGACAGCTAAAGTATTACAGTAGATATCAAAGGTAGATAAAGATATAACTGACTCTTGGAGGCCAATTGAAAATAATTTTTGTTGTTTGCTTTTATAGCTTTATATCAGAGCAATGATCTTTTTAAGGACAAAGCTATTTTTGAAATGCTGGTTGCCAGGACATAACAAGTCAAATCTTGTTTTGTAACAGAATCTGTGGTAGGGAAATCTCTACTTTATCTTGAGACTACAGTATTTGAGCAGCATATATATATATATGTATTTTTTTAACACATTTAAAACATGTATTTTTTTAACATTGAGAAATACTATCTGAGTTGAACTTACTTGCTCTTTTGGTATTGTTTATATGTTTGGAAGCTGTGGAACTCCTTTATAAAATATTTCATGAGTTTACTTAAATAGTTCTTCTTAGGCAAAACTAAGCAAGGCATGTGTTAGGTGACCTTTGGTAAATTTCATCGTGGCAAGACAAAATGTTACTGCCTCTGTTGTTTGTTAGAAGTTACAGTCCTCCTTGTCCTAGTTTTGGCTGGGGTAGAATCAACTAATATAATCAATTCCATTATAGGGTGGCTTACACAGCAATAGGTTTGCTGGCATCTGATAGAATTCACCTCTCTGAAAGGGGAAAGAGAATCTTTGCTCAGGAGCTTACAGGGCTCATTGACGAGGCTTTAAAGGGAAGGGATAATACCATGTTTGCCCAAGACATGCAGAGGGACAACATGGCAAGGTTAGAGGGACATGGTTCTAGTAAGGGCACTCAGCTTGGGTCTCTGAGACGTGCTAGTACACTGGAACACAGCTGAAGTTGCACAGAGATGAACGAGGGGCTACTGTAGTAATAGGAGCCAAGAGGGAAACACCTCAAAGGAATTAAAGAGTTTTCCTCTAAGAAGGTGGCATAGCTAACAGTCCAGCTGAAGTGCCTCTACATCAATGTACACAGCATAGGCAACAAAGAGTAGGAGCTGGAAGCTATGATATAGTTTTCATCAAGGAAACACGGTGGGATGACTAGTACAACTGGAGAGCTGCAGTGGATGGCTCTAAGCTCTTCAGAAGAGATAGGCAAAGAAGGAGAGGAAGTAGGGTAGCTCTGTGTGTTAGAGAGCATATGGAATGTCTAGAGTTAATGATGGTGACAATAGGGTTGAGTTTTTACGGGTAGAATCAAGGGGAAGATCAACAAGGCATATATCATGGTGAGAGTCTGTCACAGAACCAGTCAACCAGGATAAAGAAACAAGCAAATTACTCTATAAGAGCTGGGAGAAACCTTGTCTTCATGGGAGATTTCAATCTACCTTATGTCTGCTGGAAATACGATACGGTGGAGAGGCAACAGTCCAGGAGGTTTCTGGAGAGTGTGGAACAGAACTTCCTGACTCAGTAGCTCAGTGAACCAACCAGGGAAGGCACCCCTGTTGGGAGCTAAGAGGGATAACTGGACCTGTGGTTCACAATAGAGAAGGACTTATGGGTGATATGATGGTTGGAGGTTGTCTTGGTCACAGTGATAATGAAACGATTGAGTTTTTGATTCTTGGAGAAATGAGGAGGGCGATCAGCAGAACTGCCACTTTGGACTTCTGGAGGGCAGACTTTGGTCTGCTTAGGGGCCTGGTTGACAGAATGCTCTTGGCGGAAGTCCTGAAGGGCAAAGGAGACCAGGAAGGGTGGACATTCTTCAAGAGGGAAGTCTTAAAGGCACAAGAGCAGGCCACCTGCATGTGCCGAAAGACAAGCTGGTGGGGAAGAAAGAAAGCCTGGCTGAACAGAGAGCTCTGCCTGGAACTCAGAAAAAAAAAAAGAAGAGATTTTATGACCTTTGGAAGGAGAGGTAGGCAACTCAGGAGGACTACTACTATGTCTCAGTAATCAATCTTCAGGGTTAGATTCTGTATTGCTTGCACTTTGTAAAATTTCAGAGTTGCAGCATGACATGTCTTACCTCATACTGCTGTGCTATTTGCTGCTAATAAAGATTAGCAATTGTAATTACCTTACTTGAACTTCTTTGGTCATGGTGGAAGGAATAGACCAGGAAAGAACTCCTTTACTCCTACAGAGCAAAAGTATCTTCTTTTGGTAAGACTCTACCTGAAGAATTCATATTTTCTTTTCTGTAATCAGTGCCATGTCTGTATACTTGGTGAAGAGTTTTTAGGCCAATTGACAGAACTAGTGCCACATTGGTAAACTTTCCAAATTTAATAAATGCCTCTCCAGCAAAAGCTGTTACCTACTTGCAGGTGATACTTTTTATTTTTTTCAGTGCAGTATTCTTCTTTCAGATTTCTCAATTTGCAGATGACTTGTCTCAAAAACCATAGTAAGAGTTCGACTTGTAACTCTCAGAAAATATCAGAGCATTCCAAGCTGAAAAATGGCATTGAGCTAATTTCCATATCAACTAGGCACTTTACACTCAAATCTAATAAAGACAAAGAGATTTCCAAGGGGAAATAATGCTGAAGGCACTTGTTTCCATAGGTGCATCGATAAACCCATCGCTGCCAGATCTGTTATTAAAGACTGGCATTAAATTAAGATGCAGCAGGACAAGCAACAACTGACTAGGGAAATAGAAGACTTCTGTTCAGAAATCCTTCAAAGATGGAGAGTTTTCCAGATAGCTCATTTATTCAGCTTCTGATCTCCAACAGATTAACTTTATGTAACATCAGCTTCTTGGGAGGTGTATGACAACTGATTCCTTCTGATTTTTCAAAGAAAGAAATAGTACTTCTTTTTTCTCTACCAAGGCAAATCAGCATCATCTAAGATACTGGAGATGGATTCTTCGCTTACTGTTCACTGTAGCACTGATTTACTAATGTTGTGTTTTCACAAATAGAGGTTTTCTTTCTGGCAGACTCAATCTTTGGAGAAGTATTACCTGTTGAAAAGGATGCAAATTACGTGTTTTCCCTTGTTGGATGGAACCTTGAGTTACCTTGTTACTGTTATACTGATTGTTGTTGTTTCAGTGTGTGATGAAGGACACAAAGAAAACAGCTCTTGATGTTAGTGACAACAGATGGTAAGATAAAAGGGAACGTACACTCTTTTCCTTTTGCATTTTGTCAGGAACAGAAGGAAATCTAAAGCAGGTTTACTTAATAGATGATGTTATGTCACAGAGCAGCTTCATCTGCCATAATGCATAGACACCCTGTATGAGGGTCTGCAGTAATTCCAGAAATTAATGTTGTTACTCAGAAAATCACTTTACATACTGAACAAAAATTTAGACAGATATTTATTTCTCTTTAACATGCATCGTGTGCTAACTTGCTAAGTTCTATTCCAAAATTTCCACATGTCTATGAAACCCTTCTGATATAACATGAGGAATTTAGGAGAATTAAGTTACTATTTTTTTTAAGACATGTTTCGGTGTTTTTTAATCTTTTTAAAAAATGTGTTTTAAAAATCTTGAACATAGTAAGTAGTTTTTCCTAACACCTTAGAAAATAACCAAAACTCTAAATAGAAAAACCAAAAAAAAAGAAAAAACCTCACCTACTTTTTTATTATTTTTTTAATGAATTCCCACTGCAACTCAAATAGGAATTTCATAAGGGAAGGCTGAAGGAAGGCCCTTTACCAATTTTTTTCTACGTGGTCACCATCTATGAGCAGGACTGTTGATACCAAAATGTATTGTATTTTCTGGTTCTAAGCCATACGACTTAAGTGACAGTAATAATGCCCAATTTTACTTGTTTTGTTTTCATCCTTAATTAAAAGTGTTCAGTGTTTGTGCTTTGTAAAGCGCAAACATTCCTTCTAATGAGATTGCCCTCTAGTGACTGTTCTACTGGTGATTTTTAATTATTTTAATGTTTCCCAGTCAAACCAGAAAACAATGTAATTTTATCTGGCTTTGCAAACAGGAGGATTTGTTGGAAAATCGTTCTTTGAGATAAGTAAGAAATAGTTTAATTGATCTGAAAAAGAACAGAAAGTACCTCATCTCTGTGGTTCAGTTGTCTAAAGGTTCCATCCAGCCTGACGTAAGATGCATCTTGTATTTTAATTAAGGAAAATGGAAAAAGAAAAAAACCTGCATTTAAAAATTGGGAGTTGAAAGTTGAAATACCCTTTGTGGGATATAAAATTCTTGTTTCCTAAAACATAAACATGTGCACTGCAACTGAACTAGAGCTGAAAGTAAAGGCTGAAATGTAGCTTGCTGTCTTGTTGAGCTGATTGTTACCATGTGTTTGTCTGAACTCATTACTTCAAATAGAGGATTAAGAAAGAAATACCTGTAAGCCAAGCAAATACTACTTTGTCTATTTGTTCCTCTAAAATATTTTATCTTTCTCTCATGTTACTGAATAGAGAGAATATCGGGAATAAATTTTAGTTATTGTTACTAAAAGGAAGAATGTGAGCAAAAGATTATGGGAGCAAGAGTATACAGAATAGAGAAAATATATCCTAAAAATGAGAAAAAGTACAAGGATAAAAAAGTGAAGCAATTAAACAGGAAGGGAATGAAAACTACCTAAACCCTCCATAGCTTTTCTGTGTGCATCAAGCACACAAAAGGCACACTTACAGACTATTATAGTAGCAGAAACATAATCTTTTTATCTCTCTTTCCAGCAGTGTACATCCCAAATCCTTTTCTCTAGCTTGGTGTCAATATGCATTTCTATTTCCAGTTTCAAAAATAAGCTGAAGGGTTCACTGTGTTGTGTCTGCAGTTTTTATTTATTTATTTGTATTGTACTTCACGTTTTTTATACAAAAATATTAATCCTTCTGATTTCTGATTCAGAAATCTAAAAGCAGAAAGATTATCAACTTGTCTTAAGAATGAGAAAATACAAATAGCTTTTTTTAACATGTGTATCAGGAAATAAATTCTAAAATACAGGTCTAGCTTTTCAAAATTAAAAAAAATTTAAAACAGAGAAATCATACGGTTGGTGTGGAGCTTTCTGTTTATGGCAACTTACTTTGACATGATGAAAATTAACACTTACATATCTGATATGGTTCGGTTTTATGCTTGCTTTTTAAAAGACAATTGTAATTTTTATTGTTTCACTGCTTAGGGATACGTAAAGCTAGAGGGAAAGAGTATTATTATTGTTATGATTATTAAAATTACATAAGATCTATCAGATTTACATACCAAAAAACTCTTAAAATCATTTCTTCTTCAGTTCTATGATAAATTTATGAAAAACTCTTCCCTCTTGGACTACCTTTTTGGTAAAGGAATATTCTGAAACATCAGGGATTCATAGTGTATCAGATTGAAGAAGAAAACATAGTTTAAAAAGGTACAAGCCATGGAACCGAATCTTAAAAAGTACCTGAATTATTTATGCTGTTAGACAGTATTTTCAAATTTAAGGAAAGCAGTTTGGTCCAAATAGTTCTTTGTGTATCTGACAGAGAACCCTAAGATCGTAAGCCTATCTGCATTGTATACTTTATAAACAATGAAGATAAGTAGGTAGAGAAATTCCTTTTGAAAGCCATTCAACTCATCTGAGATCTGAACTTCTAAGTAACTTACTTCTCTCCAAAGACAAAATGGTACCTTTGAAATGTCTTGATTCACCATGTACAAATTTTCAGTGGTTAAAATTGCATAATTAGGAAAAAATTGTTCACTGAAAGGGTGATTGGCCATTGGAATGTGCTGCCCGGGGAGGTGGTGGAGTCACCGTCCCTGGAGGTGTTTAAAGAGAGATTGGATGAGGCATTTAGTACCATGGTTTAGATGATGAGTTGGTGTTGATGTTGGGTCATAGGTTGGACTCGATGATCTCAAAATTTTTTTCCAGCCTTGTGATAATTGAAAGACAAATATGTTCCTGTTTAGTGTGCTTTGCAATGTTTCTGAAGGCCAGAATCCTCAACAGTCTAGGTGAAACACAGTTTACTCCAGCGTGAGTTTTAGTTTGCATTATGAATAGATTTCTTTAGTAAATCTCACAGACTTCCCCAGTTACCATGCCTTGGGCACTGGGCTTACAACGTTGAATAATTAAACACGCAAACCGGAGTCTGTTTGGATGAAACTACATTGGAGCTTCCCATCCTAATTCTGACAGACAATGAAGGCAGACAGAATTTGTTTAATAATTTAATTATGAATTTTATATTCACCTCTCAGTTTACTCTGTGAGAAACAAATTGCTCTTTACTCAATTGCTGATTAATCCCTTGGAGAGTGGTGAGAGGAAAAGAGATGATATTTCTTCCTGTGTGGACACTTCCTTACTGTGCAAATTTACGTAGTTTGGAAAGACATGTATCACTTGGTCATAGCAGATAGAAGCACAATGAGGAACCAAAACCACAGGGTAATGGATGAGCTTCTTCAAAATAATTTCAACAACCTTTCAGATTATTTTCAATTAAAAAAAAAGGCTTCTTTTTTTCTCAAAACTTATTATGAAGTCTAGAATAAAAAGAGTGGAATATGACTCTTCTTCATGTTTCTGGCGGGTTATCTACTCATTGCTGTTCATAAAAGTTAAAAAAACAATTATACTTTCATATCCTAATTTCATAAGATGCTGCTTGCTTAATTATGCAATTTAAATCAAATGTTTTCACAGTGTATCTGGAAATATATGATGTTCCTTATTTAGGTATTTATTTGTTGTAATTTTGTCATTTTTCTTAAATTCCAATTTTTTTTAAGAAAGGCCTTGTAAAACACTCAGCATCAAAATTCACAACCATGTGTGAATAAAGAGAATGATTTTGTTTGTTCTTAACAGAAAATATAAGACATTTTCCAGTTCATTTTCTTTCTAAATCTTAACAAGTTTCCTGTATTGTTTCTTTAATTTTTATTTTCACAATAATAAAATTGTTTCATATATCAAAAGTAATTTACAGATATCAATATGTTTTTAGCTTTATGTAAGTTTTAGATTAAATATGCATCATTATTTAAATAATTAATTAAAAATCAGAATATACTCCTAATGATACAGCAGAAATATGCTCACGCAATAAAAAACTTTCATGCTTAAAGAGATTTTGGTTAATATGTTTGATTCATATTATAGTTTATAATAATATGCATTTTTTAATTGCATTTATAAACCTTGGCATTATTTAAAAAATGAATCATTGAATGGTTGAGGTTGGAATAGAACATAAAGATCACCTAGTTCCAACCCTGCCACCATGGGCAGGGGTTGAACCTCCCCTAGGTCAGGTTGTCCAAAGCCTCATGCAACCTGGTCTTGAACAACTCAAGGGCTGGGATATCCTTTACCTCTCTGGGCAACCTATTCCAGTGCCTCACCACTCTCACAGTAAAAAATGTCTCCCTAGTATTTAATATCTAGCTTAAAAACCTTACCCTTCGTCCTATCACTGCACTCCCTGACAAAGAGCCCCTCCCCATCTTTCACGTAGGCTCCCTTTAAGTACTGAAAGGCTGCTATATGGTCTCCCCAGAGCCCTCTCTTCTCCAGGGTCCACAGTCCCAACTCTCTCAGCCTGTCCTCCTGTGGGCAAAAACTATTGGAAAATAATTTCAAAAAATTTATATAATTTCTAAATGAATTGGGAATAAACACAAAGCTGTGTACAGAGCATCTGCCATATTTTGAAAATGTTAATTGTATTTTGGTAGTATCATTAGAACTTTTTATCTGAGCTAGTAAAAGAACAGAAAGAAGTTGAGAAATGACTGTCTTATGTTTATGAGATCTCATTTCTTGAGAATCGTAGAAATCATCTTATGTTTTTCTAATATAATGAATGAAATAATCATTTTGAAAAAAGACAGTTTGTTTGGATTTTTGCCTTTTGGACAGATAATTAACAGGTATATCAGCTATAGTAGCTTAATTGATAATCCACAGTTAACAAACTCTAGTCTATTTTCTGTACTTGTAATACTCCTAATACCTACTGTCCTTGTTTAAATAACAGTTATCACTAAGATAAAATGTTGTCTCGACTCTTAAAACTGGGCCTTGAGATAAGACACTTCTATTTTTTCTATTTAATGAGAACACCAGCAACTTCTTAATAATATAGATAAGAGTACAAAAAAACTATGTTATTAATTGTCTCCTTTGTATTAATATTGAACTTTGCATCTCAATTGGTAGCTGGCGCGAAGCCAGGGTAGGACTGGCTAGTTGCGCTGTGTAGATAATTGGTGTGTTTCATTGATATCCATCTGACATAATGTTTGTTCCCCATGGCCTTACAGAATAATTTTGATAACTCAAAGGCAGTTATGAAACTCATTAGAGAAAAGATGGGAATGAAATATGTTTTATGTTTGCTTCTCTGCACCTTGGTTACGCCCAAAACTGTTGCACCAAGTTAAGAACCGAACCCCATTCTCCTAACATGAAATGAACGGCTTTCCGTTTAATGAGCTTTCCAAGCTACAAATGGAGCATAGACAAGGAATTGTTTCACTTTATAGTAGTCCATTGACAGTAATGTATTCAGAACTTCATTTATGAAGTAAAGAAAAAAATGAACAGCTCTGAAACAATTAACATCTAAAACACATGTTCTGATCTGTTGCGAGAGAGTTCTACTATGTCCAGTGATTGGGAGATGCTTAATTTGTAATACAGGCTCGTACTTTTATAGGTTGACTACTTAAAAGCAGTGAAGAAAAGCACTGAGTTCACTGTTATTCAGTGTTATTTAGTGAGTATTGCGTCCACATCCCAAATTGATGCCACCATGTATAGCGAATGCAGATACGTTTGTGCTTAAACATGAACTAACAAGACACGTTTATTTGTAAGCATACTTCCTAAAGTGGGGTTTGGGTGGTGTAACTGATAACTGAGTCCTGAAATGTGATTTTTGCCATAGTTTTTTTAAGAATGCCTGAATACATTTTGATAGTTAAAACCATTTTTCTTCCCATTAAAAATGTACAGTAACCTATTTTTTTAATCTTTACTGCTAAAACACTCAGAAGTTTGAAATTATAAAGTCCCTTAGTAATACCCATTTAATGTCATGCAACATGGAAATCATACCCCATGAACCAATTACACAGAACATGGAAGAATTAAAAATTACCCATCTTTGTTTTAAAGGAGCCAAGTTTGCCTTTTCCCTAGCAAACAATAGCCACACTCTATAGAAGAGAACTACCTAATTGATTCTCCATTGACATATTTGTTATTTAAGAAAGTTTTTTTCAGTAAATTAGAACTATCAAACTATATTTAGATGGTTTAATGTTAAAAATCAATCTCAATCAAAACAGGCAAAAGCTGGTCTAGTTAATCTTTGTCTGTTTTCTTGCGAAACGGTTGTGCATGCTAAATTTTATTCTAACTTCAGTGAAAGGAACAAGAGCTTTTTAAAGCTCATAGAGGTTTTTTTTTATTAAAGATAATAAGTAAATTTTCTCCGCAAACTTTGAAATCATTAGCATATTTTTATATTCTATTTTTTACAATGTTATTATCATATTCATTTTGTAACTAATAACAGATATTTACCTAATTCATGAAGACAGAATCTTTACAATCAACTGCAATGTAGAGTTTTCTGTGTTGTAGATAACAGAGCTTCACAAGAGTATACAAAAAAACTTCAAGGAACAACATGAAAAGAGGATTCTTCTACCATTTATAGCAACTTTAACCTCCTATATTCTTCCTTAAAAGAGTACTGAATGCTACCTGTACACTTCATCCCAAACACCAAAGTACCTACTTCGTAGTTTCACACATATGAAAAGATGTGTTTCTAATCCTAAAGCTTAAAGAAATTTACATTCCACATTCGATAATCTGTGATTGTTGTTTCAGCTTGTAGATCCACTCATGATTCTGTTCACATTAACTAAATCAACTAGTTCCCCGAGTGGATAAATCCCGCGATTTAGAATAAGCAATTTTGCTTTGGCTCAAATAAACTATGGGATAAAAATCTGAAGATAACTTTTAATCATAGTGCAGTCTGGTAAAATGGGGAATAAAAAGCTAGACATAGGAAAAGATTATTTATTTATTTTTTTTTAATAGTTGGACCTGATTGGGCTGATTTTTTGAGTTTCATTCTTCCACCATGGCAACCCTTTCTTTTTTTTTCAGATGTGCATGTACAGCAGGGTGGACGGGACCAGACTGCAGTGAAGACATAAACGAATGTGATTCTGAACCATGCTTGAATGGAGCCACATGTTATGAATCTGTTAAGCAGGGGCAGTTTGTGTGCATTTGTCCCCCATTTTATACCGGTGACTTTTGCCATCAGCGCTTCAGTCCCTGTGAGTTGCCTTACAATCCATGCATAAACAACTCAACCTGTTTGGCACAAGCTGATGGAAATCCAGTGTGCATTTGCAAAACGGGTAAGAATTGGTATAGTTAGTCTTCTATTTTCTGTTGTGCTGAAGAAAATTTGCAAGTATTTGTTGAATTTAATACTATCTTCAGTGAAAGTAGCAATGGATACATTTCAAAACAGGTAGGGTTTTCATGAATTACAGCAAGTCTATCTGTTATGTTTAAAGACCTGGTAAAATAGCTTTCAGTTTTCCCACTATTACTTTCTTTTATTATAGTCCTTATTAAATCTATGGCTGTTTGGATTCCAGCACTCAGAATTACTATCTCTGAGACAATTATTACAACAATATAGAGATAGGTATTACCTGGCCAGCAGATTTGACAGACTAAATTAAAAAAACACCAGAACAAGACAAAATATACGCAAACTGTTAAAAGTACAAAAATTGGAGCAAGTTGGAAACTGTTCTTCCCGCTGAGCTCTCAGGATGGCCTGGCACATCAGGGGAGTAATCAAGTCTCAACATTCCTCAGAAAAATCTTCTTTTCAAAATATTTCTGTGCACATTTCTTAAGAGTCTAAAAAACTTGCAGTTAAGATTCTCAGGAAACTTTAATAGAAACTTCAAGGATTCTGGAAGCTTGCTTCAGGGAACTAGCAGGAGAACTAGGTGAATCAGTAACATGCATTGTTAATAAATCTTGAAAAATGGAAAATATTTCTGTAAAGAAAAGGAATAAAAGGCATAATTTGTGCTGGGTAAAATGCAACTATTTTTTCAGGACTCATCAAAAAAGGAGAGACAGTAAAATGTAGAAATTTAATTGAAAGGGGTCACAGCAGGGACCCCGAGTCCTTAAAGTCCATAGATTCCTTTGGTTATATTAAGGTGAAATGACACCAGACCATCAACTGAAAATGAAAGAAATTTATTTACCTAGACAAGGACTTGAGAATAAGATAGGCATTGACTTGTGTGATCTGTGGCAAAGAAAAGAAAAGAGAGGAGAAAAGGAAACAGAAAGAAAAGAGTAAGGTATCACCACTACAGCTTCCAGTGTTGTCCAACATTGTCTCACATCTTACAGGATGCCAGGATGGCAGTATCTCAAGAGTGTTATTTAGATGTGAGCATCATTTTCCTATTTGCATGCATTTACATGCTGGACATACAGGGGAGGAGTTTTGGTGCGCTTGCACAGTCCCCTTTCTGGAAGGGTTTAGGGGTTCTGGAAATTAATTTGGGTTCTTTGGAGGACTTAAAGGATTGTCTTGCCCCATCTACCATTGTGACCACAGTAGGATCTTATTCCTTGCACAGGCACAGTTGTGTTGCTTACAAGATAGGGAAGTTGGCATAGGAAGAGGCACTGTCCTGCCTCCACGTGAGTAATCTCCAGAGGAATATTCTGTAATAGCTCTCTGCACTGGAATAAGGAGATGAAAACGACCACAACTGTAACAGCACATGTACAGCTTTTACACTCTCTATATTCCTGCAGTTTGCAGCTCACAGAAGGCCCATAGATAAGAGCTGAGTCACTCAGTAGCCATTTCATAGAACCATAGAATGGTTTGTGTTGGAAGGGACTTTCAAGATCATCTAGTTCCAATTCCCCTGCCATGGGCAGGGACACTTCCCACCAGACCAGGCTGCTAAAGACCCCATCCAACCTGGCCTTGACCACTTCCAAGGAGGGAGCATCCACCACTCCCCTGTACAATCTGTTCCAGTGTCTCACCATCCTCATCGTGAAGAATTTCTTCCGAATGCCAAACCTAAATCTTCCCCCTTCTAATTCAAAGCCGTTCATTCTCATCCCACTACTACATGCCTTTGTAAAAAGTCCCACGATAGTTTTCTTGCAGCCGCCCTCCGGGTACTGGAAGGCTGCTATAATGTCTCCCTGGAGCCATCTCTTCTCCAGGATGAACAAGCTCAACTCTTTCAGCCTGTCCTTATAGGAGAGGTGCTGCAGTTTTCTTATGATCTTTGTAACCCTCCTCTAGAGCCATTTCAACAGTCCCATATCCTTCTTATGTTGAGGATTCCAGAACTGGACAAAATACTCCAGGTATTCAAGAGAAAGGAGTAGCGAGGAAAAATCACCTCCCTCAACATACTGGCTATGCTTCTTTTGATGCAGCCCTGGGCACGAATTGCCTTCTGGACTGTAAGCACATATTGTCAGCTCATACTAAGATTCTCATCAATCTGCACCCCCACAAGTCCTTCTCCACAGGGCTGCTCTCAATCACATCGTCCCCCATCCTGTATTGAAACTGCAGATTACTCCAACCTAGGACTCGACTTTGTTGAACCTCATGAGGTCTGCACAGGCCCGCTCTTCCAGTTTGTACAGGTCCCTCTGGGTGACATCCATCCTTCTTATATGACAACTGCCCCACTCAGCTTGGTGTCATCTGCAGACTTGCTGAGGGTGCACACAATCCTACTGTCTATGTCATCAATGAAATTATTAAACAGCACTTGTCCCAGTATGGACCCCCTGAGGGACACCACTCATCATAGGTCTCCATCTGGACACTGAACTGTTGACCATTACTCTCTGAATGCGACCATCCAACCAATTTGTTGTCCATCGAACAGTTCACCCATCAAATCCATATCCCTCCAATTGAGAGAGAAGGATGTTGTGGGGGACGATGTCAAAGGCTTCACAGAAGTCCAGATAGATTACATCCACTGTTCTTCCTGTGTACACTGGTGCGGTTACTCCATCATAGAAAGCCACTAGGTTGGCCAGGCGGGATTTTGCCCTTGGTGAAGCCATGTTGACTGTCTCAAATCACCTCCGCATCCTGCACATGCTTTAGCACAGCTTCTAGGAGGATCTATTTCATGATATTCCCAGGCACTGAGGTGAGGCTGACAGGTCAGTAGTTCCTGGGATCATCTTTTCTTACCCTTTTTTAAAAACAGGCACAGTCAACAGGGACTTCCCTTGACAGCCATGACTTTTCAAATATCATGGAGAGTGGCTGGACAACCACATCAGCCAATTCCCTCAGGACTCTGGGATGCATCTCATCAGATCCCATAGACTTATATACTTTCAGGTTCCTCAGGTGGTCATGAACCTGACCTTCCCCTACAGTGGGAGGGGCTATACCCCCTGGTCCCCATCTTCTTGGTCATTGACCTTGGAGTGGTGAAGAGAGTGGTTGTCAGTGAAGACTGAGGCAAAAATGTTGTTGAGTACCTCAGCCTTCTCATTGGCTGTTAATAAGAGGTTACTGTTTTCATTCATCAGTGGGGGTATGCTTTCTTTAACCTTCCTTTTCTGGTTGACATGCCCATAGAAGACTTTCTTGTTATCCTTTACTTCCTTTGCGAAGTTCAGCTCCAGCTGCACCTTGACCTTTCTGACCCCCTACGTGAGTCTATGCATGGTAGACCTATGAGGCTTCAACAAACACTATATAAATAAACTATCAGGATGAATCTTTCTATAAACAAGTTCCATTTAGGTATGAGCATTCTTTTGGATCTGAAAGTAGTATGACTGATGTCTGTCCAATCATATTCATAAAATAAACATTTTTCAAATATTTTAATCCTAGCATCACAGTGTATGTTTCGAAGTTTGACCTCTCACGTTTATATGAGTGATGTGCTCAGTCTGAGAACTTATGTCAGGAGTGATGTAAAATTGGCTTATTAGCATATGCTTTTATTGTAAAAGTCTTTTCACAAGCTTCATAAATTATAAATATATTCAACACAGACATGTAGAAATTATGAATGAAATAAAGTTAAATAACATTGCTAATATTTTCCAGGTCCTTTTAAGCACATTTGAGTGGGGTTTTTTTAACTATTTCAGTTGAAAACAGAAGTTTTTGCTGAAATCTTCTGTAAAAACTGTTAGCAAGGTTAAAAATTCCTTAGACAGAAAAAGTTGCTTAATGAATTCAAAAGTTTTCATTGCAGATAAAAAAATCATCTAAATAGTTCTATATATTTTAACAGGATATATCATTAAGAAACGAATAACTTTTTTTATAAAAAATGACAGAACTAATTTATTTCAGTTAAAACAAGACAAAAATCAAGAATAAAATGAAAATATAGATTTCTTAATTCATATTGTAGTAGATAGTCAGTAAAATTTTGTGATGAAAACAGTATTTTTCTCCATTTGTAGGAATAATAGATAAAGTGGTATGTCTGCTGTATATTTACTCATTTTAGGTCTTTTCAAGGTAGCTATATTTTTCTATGGGCTGGAAAAATATGTATTACTGCAATCAAAAATGTTTCTAAATGGTGCTTTATGTATTCACTTCAGTAGTATTTACTTCAAAAAGACTATAAAACATCCATAACTAAGAAGGGGTGACAGGCAAAGGTAGGGTGATGAATTCTCTCCATTTTCCTTTTTGTATATTTTAAGCTGACAACAGTGGTAGTGGGTTTTTTTTTCAAAGATGCTTACTCGAATGTTACATAGTACCAGAAGAGAATAAGGCGTTATTACATCTAAATTCTGTTAGTATTTTTTTAAATTTTACTTCATTTTAGCTTCATACCCTTTTCAGATTGCCGTATAAAACTAAAAACTGCCTATATATCTTTGAGTTATATTATATTGCAAAGGTTTACTTTCTCTTCCAGTGTACTATTTGTCAGTGAAGTCACTTCCACAGATAAGGAAGTTCGCTACAAATGGCCCTGTGATCCTGATATCTTACATTTACTGTGCCTTCCAATTTCTTAATCAAACCAGACTTAGAGAAAAATTTTTATCATCTTTTCTGTTGTTATTCACTGGCAATATGGCGATATGCGTCAAAAAACAACTCATATCTATTTTGAGTG
The DNA here is from genome assembly GCA_033558235.1 of Neomorphus geoffroyi. Classification (NCBI taxonomy): domain Eukaryota; kingdom Metazoa; phylum Chordata; class Aves; order Cuculiformes; family Neomorphidae; genus Neomorphus; species Neomorphus geoffroyi. The sequence goes on along the minus strand of JAUMJM010000053.1, from coordinate 8,433,437 downwards.
TCTGCATGTAAGTGACTGCTGTCCAGAGGAGACCACAAGGCTGGTGAAGGGTCTAGAGGGGGAGTCGTATGTGGAACGGCTGAAGTCTCTCGATCTGTTCAGCTTGGAGGAGACTGAGAGGGGGTCTCATAGCTGTTTGCTGCCTTCTCACAGGGGAGGGAGCTGAAACAGGTGCTGATCTCTTCTGTCTTGTGACCTGTGATAGAACTAGAGGTAATGGCAGGAGGATGTGCCAGGGGAGGTTTAGATTGGACATTAGGAAGAGGTTCTTCACCCAGTGGGTGGTGGAGCACTGGAACAGCTGCCAGGGAAACAGTCACGGCACCGAGTCTGCCAGTGTTCGAGAAGCGTTTGGACAATGCCCTCAGACACATGGGGTGAATATTGGGAGTGTCCTATGCAGTGATAGAAGTTGGACTTGATGATCCTTTGGGGTCCCTTCCAACTCAGGGAATTCTATGATTCTATGAATCTACTTGCTGTAAGTAGATCTTGTCCTGAACATTGAACTAGCATGTCACAGCCCAAGATATAGTCCTTTTGCCTTTCTTTTTTCCTTAATCAAACTTCCTGCAAATACAGGTGAAGACTGAAACTACAATATTAGGATGCAGATTACACATGCTACAGATAAGATTGTTTGGATGGTTCATTCTGGTTCTGGTCCATTTGCAAATAGTAAACTAAAACATCCAGAATATAACAAAGTTGTCTGCATTGAGGCAACTGCTTCAAAGCAGTTCACTGGGACAGAGAATTTTTTTCCCCTATTACAGCAATCCTTTTACAAAATTTTTATGAAACATCATACAAAGAGGAACTAAATTGGGGTATAATTTCACACTTAAGATATTTCTAAAAAAAAAAAAAAAAAGAGTAAAAATATCAGAGTATAGGTGACTCTAACGGAAGGGTTAGTTTGAGATACATTTCAGGCCTTATTTCCCAGCTTTGTAGCAGGCACTGCTGTGAAGTCTTTAGAAAATATTCATGACTCATTTCAGCCAGGTCTAGCAAAGAAAGCTGTTCAACAGCAAAAATCCTTTCAGTCTTTTAAATTGGGTTATATTTCTCCAGTATATTTAGCCACGAGCTCCATTTAAATCTTCTCTCTCTGGTTCATTCAAGTATGTTAAGACATTTTCTACTCACTGGAAATGAACTTACTGATGATAAGGAACAAACACAATTTGAAAAAGTTATTTTAGGATTGCATCCACTTGCTGGCCCCGATCCTCAACTCGGAGAGCAGGGAGGACTAGCTACTCCAGAAGCCAAGGTAGGCAAGGAGCCTTATCAAGGCTGACCTGGCAGGAAACTCACTGTCAAGGGTCCTGCCTGATAATATCTGAATGAGACAAGCAATGCCAATGCCAGTGTCCAGGATCAGCATAGTATACCAGATCACCAGTCAAAGCCACAGGAAATAAGGCAGGTCCAAGGTCAAATGGGGGAGCTAGTCTAAAGGCCAAAGCCAGCATCCAGAAGGTGCATAGCTAGGTATGTGCATGGCTGCAGTGCTGGTCAGCTGGATACCAAGGGCAAAGAACCTCAGTTTAGATGCTCCCAAGAGAAGGGGTAGTCACCACTCGTGCTTCTCTCAGCTCTTTCTTGAATGGCTTCAAGGAAAGCTGAGGTTTCTAAGGCCTACCATATGTTTTGTCTAAATTGGTCCTGAGCACAGACAGCCTCCAAGACGATCTGTGGCTCTTACATTTGCATTATGTAGTGGAATTCATTCATTTACAGTTAATACAATCTGTTTCAGGATTTGAAGGTGCTTACTGTGAGGTTAACAGTGATGAGTGCATCTCTCATCCATGCCAGAATGAAGGTCTCTGTGTGGATGGGGTTAACAGTTACAGGTGAGGAATTTTATTTGAATGACAGATTCTCATTATGATACATGAACGTTTATCTTCTAGATATTCTTTTGATACTTTGCCTATATTAAGTTTGCTGTCTTTCAGTGATGTAGTGTGTCTTTTTTTGTGTTGTGTCTGAGACGTTGTATTACACTCAAAATCTTCTAGCCCACAAAGACACACATGTACACCATTATATGTGGACTCAAGAATCTATTGTAGGACTAATTAAAAACTTAAAAATATAATAAAAATATAAGAAACCTTTGTTATTAGTCCAGTTACAACAATACTAATAGTCTAAGTTGAAATTAATAGAAAATACCTCCATGAAATTGTAGTTTAATAACTTCTTGTATAAGAGATCTTGCAATTATTTAACTCCTGTCTATGTTATTATGATTACCCTCACAATGTCTGTCTGGGTCCTGTGATCAGAGATTCCAGTCTTACTCAGTAAGAATTGACAGTGTTACTGCAAGTCACGGCTATCTGGAATTCTTTGCCAGGAGAAGTGTGGCTCTAGGGCGAGTGCCAAAACAAGGTGAAAAACAGCTCAGACTAAAGCAAGTTCTGAGCCCTTGCACACAGAGGTCAGCACAAAGCTTATGATCTTCAACTAATAATGGCAAAAATCTTATTTCCTGGGCGGCAGTCACTGTGCTTATGAAGTTTGTTAAAGTATAGCACTTTGTAATGATTGAAAAAAACCCCAAATATAATTTTCAAATCATCTAATTTGTGCACTTCAAAATATGCCACATTTTTCTGGGATCTTTTTATATTAAAGTAAAAATTAATATAGTGACAAACTTTTTACTAGGTGCTCCTGCCAACATGGCTTTACTGGGACACTATGTGAAGTGGAGATTAATGAATGCTTATCAAGACCCTGCAAAAATAATGGAACTTGCTTGGATCTCATAAACAGGTTAGTTAGTACTAAACTAAAAGCTGTTCCCTGATTTTCTATAAATAAAGTCTACTTGCTGCCATGAGGTTTGGATAAGACTTTCAGCACATGCCAAGATTTCTGTAGGCAAATAGGTAAGCTATTTCTTATGTGACCAGAGAGGAAGATAGAAGAGAAACTGTCCTCAGTACAACTTGGGGTTTTTCTTCTTACTTTTTTTTAATTAATATTTGGAATAAGAGTGAACTAGAGGAAGATTTATCTTCACTTGGATTGCTACATCTCTCTTTCAAGCTTCCAACAAACACCTTTTCTAATGTAAATGCTTATTAAATGTTAAGTGTAAGCAAGAGAAAAATTTGTACCTCATGTTTGTTCCATGACACTCTATAGTTATTCAGAGACTTGTGTCAAAAGAACATTAGCTCTTAAGTCGTTTGTTATATTTTCAACTAAAATTATTGAGCACATCTTTTCTACTGATTTAAAAAAACATTAAATCACTCTACTTGCTTTAGAAACCTGGAAATGAGATAAGATGGGTAATTATTTTAATATGGATGATTAAGGACACCAGATTGACTACAGGACAGCTTAGAATATTGGAATAGATAATGTTGTTTGCTTCTATTGACCTACCTTATTTTCCCCTTTCTGAAGATTCATCTGTAGTTGTGTACCCGGATACTATGGCACTCTGTGTGAGATGGATGTAAATGAGTGTGAAACTTTGCCGTGCTTGCATGGAGGAAGCTGCATCAATAGGCTTGGAGGCTATCATTGTTTCTGTCCTCCTGGATTCACAGGTACAGTCCTCTCTCTACCACAGTGGTTTTACGTTTTTTACTTTTATAGGAATGACCTCGGCTAAATCAAGGAAAAGTACCCAGGATCATCAGGTTATTGGAGGATAAATCAATATTAATTCAAATAGAACTTTGATCCAATTCTTGTTAAGTAGCTCAAGATGTTATTTACATTAAGGCTTGATCTATAATTTCTTTAGTCACCCATACATTCAACTGAAACGAATTAAAGAGACATTGTATATTGTAAAGAAAATCAATATTTTCTGAATTCAGCCAAAAAAAAAGTGTTTCCATAGATACAGACTAAATTTTTTAAACATAATAAAATATTACTTGTCTTGTGAATTTTCACTGAACCACAGTAACACTTTGACTTTGCTGACCTGTTGGACTGACACCGTTGCCTTTAGTGTTAATCTTTACATTTTTACAGAACAAATGACAAAATATTTAATGGGTAGAGGTGTAATAAACTTTCTCTAAAATGATATTGACATTTATTTAAATGCTCTGCATTCTGCAGAACAAGTAGGTCACACTTCATATTTTGACACAAACAGCTTAAGCAACCTGAAAACAGACATGGTCATATGACTGTTTGCAGAAATGTTAATAGATATCTGCCTCAAGTTGTATAATTTTTGCAGTCTTCCTGCATAAAATGTATTTTTCCTACCTATTTCAGCCTATGATCAATATCACATAATTCGTAAGATTAGAAAGAACGTAATTTGCAACCACTGAACTGAAAGGTATGTAATTTCTTCACAGAACATAGAACAAGTACAGTTTTGGGAATACCTATACAGCCATATAGCCTTCTTCCATTCACCACAAACGTTAGTTCACATACTAGTTGTGCAGTGTTCTTCAAAATTGCCCTTGACATTTCAGCAAAAATTAGGAAAAATCTGTATAGTTCTCATATCAAAACTTTTAAAGCTCCTCTTCCCTGATACGTTCTTCAGAAAGTCTGTGTTCCGAATAGTACTTTTGGGGTATCACAGAGACTTTGGTTCATTAGGCAGTGGTGCTGCAGCTTTATAATTTTAACTGATAGATGTTAGAACAGTTGTCTTCACCTTGATGTACATGTTTCTGTAAGAATTCCCAGTTATATTCATAGAAGACAAGACAGCTGTACCTGAAGGGCTTATGCAATCTTAATTTGAAATGGAGCAAGTAACCTGTAGGTGCGCTTTCCTTTCATGATTCTTCATTACTGACTAAGAAATTTCACTACAAGTTTTTCCCTAACACTTTTAACAAAAAAAAGGATAGGATGTTGGGTTTTGTTGGGGGGGGGGGTTGTGAGTTTGGTTTTTTTATTCAGGTGTAGTAGTTATTATTACAAGTAGTTATTTACTGGAAAAAATACTTTTACTATATTTACAAGGATAGTTGTTTACTATTTAGTCTAAGTTATTTACTAACAAGGATGGTGTGATATCAAGGTCTCTATCAAACATTGAATCATTACTCAGAAATTAGTGATAGATTGTCCATCACTTAATTATAACCAGTGTTTCCACTCTCTCCCTTCATTAAAGTGACTGACACTGTCTAAATAGCCAGTATCAATGTACCAGTTAGATACAGTCTGACAGAGTAATTCGTCCAATACAAAGTGTTTGATATCTAAACCCTACACATCACTAATAAACCTTAGTTAAAGTTCTCACCCCAGATACTTCAGAAAACAAAACTATATGATCTGGGCATTCAAGAAACTGTTTTTTCCCTCTCTCAAAAGGAGAAGTAAGATGACTTATTAAAGCAATACTGTATTAGAAAGAGGAAAAAAGTAACAAAAGGGTAATACTAAATAATCAACTAATCCTTTGGCTGGCCTGTGTTGTTCCATGAAACAATACTGCTGAGTTCCAGGAGCTACTCTACAAGTACTAATTATTCCACCTCTATCAGCTGCTATTGTTCTTTTACTCATATTTGGTCTTTAGCAACTATATATATAAAAATCTATGGTATACGTCATCTTTTTTGCCCAAAAGGTTCTTTGTAAACTGACATATGTGGTGCAACACAACCCTCCCAAAACTGTGCCCGTAACTCTCTTAATTTAACTAATTAAGAAAATCAGTTCTAATCACCTTCAAATTAATTCCCTTATGAGCTGACATACAGCTTCATACAATACTGCTAATGTTCAAAGCAATTCTGCAGAGCATTTTCTGAAAGGCTGAGATCTCTGCTATTTTTGCTTTCACATCTACTGACAAAAAAATGGGTTCCTTTGAGCATCGACTTGATCTTTGTGATCTCTGCTCCGTAAGCCTCAGTCAATAATTCAAAAGTTTCCATCGTGCATTTCTTCATTTCCACAAGAAACTTGGTGTTAACTTGTTTTTCAGTTTTACACACTGATATTTTCTTACTGAGAGTAAGAAAACATCTATATTTGAACATGGGTCCACTCATATTGAACAAAGCAATCAAACTGAGCCTTGTCTCACAGTGACAGGTTAGAACATGTTTTATAACAACTTCTTTGTTTCTCCTTTCCCACTCTTCATTCCCAAACTATAGGGTTAATCTCTGGGGTTTTATGTTGGACTCCTGTGTTGTCCCTTCAGATCTATGACTTCAGCACACTGAAGCTGCAAACTGTCTTCTTGCGTTAGTTTGAACATTCACTTCCAAGAACACGGAAACATCATTAATTTGTCCCAGTTTTACACTCCATTGCAAAAAAACCCAACAAAACAAAAACAAACAAAAAATCCCAACCCCAAACTGATTTATTTGAAATAACATTAAGCTTCCTTGTTGAAAGACACAGGCCTTGATGTTTGAAGCTTAGGTACCACAAAGAGACTTAACAGGATAACATAAAGTCTCTAGATAACCAGTTAGTTACAAAATCCCATGAATTCTTTAATTCCCCTGTCTGATCATTCTCATTCCATACCTCCTAACTTTACATGCAAAAAAGTCTAGCCTGATTTATACAACTAACTGAAAAAATCAGTGTCTGAAAGTCCAAAGTATAATACTTCTTTACTTATGACACAAATCCTAAACCCGCTTTGTTTAAACAGTCAGACATTTGGTGGCTGGACTGATGAATGTTAACAGTTGTAATATGAACTGTTGAATTTTTATGGCAACTCTAAACATTATGCTTTGTAATGTACCAAGTGTGAGACTTAATGTAGACAGAGAATAGGTCTTTTGAGTAAGAAAACACCATATTTGCATAATCATCTTTTAGCCCTAAGATAACTTTTTAAATGTCTTACTCAGGGACTGTTTTTCAGTATATGATTCCAGAATCCTTTTATTTCATAAATATTCTTATAATTATGGGAAATTTGCTCATAACCTAAAGAAATCGAAGGAAAATAGTAGCTTTGTCAGATTTAATTTTGACTTTGTGGGTTACTAAACATTTGTTAGAGAATCTGAAGATAAAGTGCAAAGAAGTGGAACTTTTACGACTGTGTGGAATTATAGATTTAATGGAACACAAGCAGCAATTTAAAGCAAAATAAGGAAATATAATCAATTGGTATAGCTAAATCTTCATTATCACAAATCAATATGATATTTCCTTCTACATATTCACTGGTGCATAATGATGTAAACAATAAAACTAGAAAAAATACATATATGTATATTCTACTGAGTTTGATATTAAAAAATCTTTACTTAAGCGCTAATATTACCTTGTCTTCAGCTGTGCATTAAACATCTTAAAAGGAATAAGTAATTAAATGTAATGTATTATGATTACTTACCCTGAAGGTCATTTTCATGATTGAGGTGTGAATCATTTCTTCTTTATAAATCTTACCATCTGAACAACCTTACGTCAAACTATAAATCCGTAATTCAAACATGCCTCAAGTGAAATATTTTTCATGTTAATAAAAAATATGGGGTTTATTTGTATATAATATATAAGTATCTGAGTCACCAAGTCTGATGAAAAATGAGTTTAATAAGACTGCAAGGTTTTGACTGTAGAAGTTTGATCATTCCTACTTCCTTTCTTTGAAAGGATTCTAGGATTTCAATATCATTACTGCCTTCATTGACAGATTTGGTAATTTTTACATCTTTATTTACGACTTTTCTTTTTTTGATGTTAACTAAATAATACTAAGATCTCATGTAAAGACTAAAGATCAGCAAAAACTGACATTGAGAAGTGACTAAGGGTGCACTTAAGTTAAACCAAGACAAAACATTGGCTTAAATAACTCTTCTTTTATTTTACCTTTAATACCAACTCTGAACCCCGACCTTCCTTAGCCTGGGCCTCAGAACCTGCTGTTCAACTTGACTATGTGACAATAAAAACTCTGTCATGCTGTTCATACAACAGGCTGACCCCCCTTAAAGGTCAACTAGTCTAATTGCCTGCGATGTGTAGGGATATCTTCAACTATATCAGGTTGCTCAGAGTCCCATTCAACCTGACTTTGAATGTTTCCAGAGCTGAGGCACCTACCTACTCTCTGGGCAAGCTGTTACAGCACCTGACCACACTCACAGTAAAAAAAAAACTCAAAAGCATTTTCTTAATCTTAAAGTGGAATTTCATGTATCTCAGTTTTTACCCACAAACAATCGTCCTGCTGCCAGATGCCACTGAGAAGAGCCTGCCTCCATCTTTTTCAGTCCTTTCCAACAGTTATTTACACACGCTGGCGTGAACTGCCCTGAGCCAAATCCACTTTTTCAGCATGACAATCAGAATTGCAATCTGCCCTGAATCTTAAAAGTTCTAAAGTGACCTTCCATCAAGTAGAAAATCCTGTTGATGGGCTCATTCCAACGTAGCTCAGCTAGAAGCTCCGAAAAAATGCCAAAACTTGACAAGTGCAGTAATATCAGAGCAGAATAGGTCTCAGAAAGAGCAATTATTTTGCTTTCAGACACCTTACAGCAGAAGAATAGAAGAAACTGTTTTTTTTCTCACCTCTGTACTTTGTACCAAATTTTCAGAAAATATCAGTCAAAGCACTCAAGTTCGCCACAGACACAGGTGTTTCCACAGAAAAACATGTAATATCCAAGATGTAACAGAAATGTTTTTCCTGAGTAGTTCAGTAAAAGCAACAGGAATCCTAAACCGCACCCTCAGATGCACTGTGCCTGTCCTTCAGCTGCCTCTTGATTTGGTTGGATCTCAATCAGAAATGGCAAGGTGTTCAGAGAATTCTAGGTTGGCCTATTAGCTACACAGTCCATGTAATAATGGCCCATTCTACAGTAAGAGTTTATGTTGCCTAGTGCATCCAATCAAACCAACAAATAGCCTGAAAACACACAGTGCTCAGTGACAAATTCGTCTCTTATATGCTAAAGCCTATTGGACTATCCGAAGTAGTAAAATGAGAGCTCACTTTCAAACTTTCAATGTATTCACAGCTTTGAACTTGAGGCACTAACACATGCCACAAAGCTCCAAAGACATGCACTTCCAGTCACTACAGAAGCTTCAAATATTCATTTTTCTGTCTCCTCTTTCCTCCTCTGTTCTTTTATTCTCTGAAAGCTTAATGCGCTGTTTTTCAGACATCTGTTTGACCCATCTTGCATACTCTGCAAGTTTTCACCTGCAAAAGCCTTGTTATGCCTTCATTTCTGATGTTCCTTTGGTGCTTCTAGTTCTTCACTCATATATAACTCCTAGATATTGTCCTCAAAATTTCACCCATGTCTCTGCTCTTTTCCCCTGAATCTGCCCTCTTCTAGTTTAAAATCATTACACCTTGTCCAATCACAACGTCTTGCTAATGTCTCCATCTTACTCATAAGCCCTCTTTAACTATTGAAAGGATGAAATAAGGTCTTGATGGAGCCTTCTCTTCTCCAGACTAATTAACCCCAACTCTCTCAGCCTTTCTTCATAAGAGAGGTGTTTCATCCTTCGGATCATTTTTGTGGTCCTCCTCTGGACGTACTCCAACAGGTCCATGTCTTTCCTGTGCCGAGGGCTCCAGAGCTCAAACCCTTCTCTGCAGGGCTGCTTTCGAGCTGTGCTGACTGTTCCCAGTAACCTCCTTCTCCTAGAAATGTCTTCTAAGACGATTCATTACATGATCTTCCCAGGGACTAAAGTGGCCTTACAGGCCTGTAGTTCTGCAGATCATACTTTGGCTTTTTTGGAGGAGGTAAGTGCAATGTTTGCCTTTCCTAGTCATTAGGGACCTTCCCCAATTTCCATGGCCAGGAAATGAATACAGGAATTGAATACAAGAATTTATTTTCATCCCAGTGTTATGTATGCCACAATAGAAACCAAATTAGATTATCGTGCGTGACCTTTTTATCCAAGTTCACTATTTGTATGTGACCTTTCGATAATTTTACTTCAAATCGTGTATTTACAGCTTCAGCAACAGGAGAAGGTAATCCAGTACATATTTTCTTCTTTGAGGAAGCATTTATTTTGTGTGATCTGTAAAGGTTACTACATCATATAGCAGTCAACTCCAACTAGAAAGATGGAGAAATGTATTTGTAGTTTAAAAACGGTGACGTTACTGAAGAGCTAAGAATTCTATTTGTAAGAAAGAAAAAGTCTCTAGAGAGCATGCAAAGTCCTTGATCCTTATGGAGACAAAGTCAATAACTACCTGGGGTTTTTTTTGTACAGATTATGCTCAAAATACATGATGCTACAGCCCATTAATAAGCAGTGTTTGGCAACAGCAAGTCTCACTGTGTATACAAATTAAATCTGGTGATTAGGAACTTGGATGAGAGTCCACTCCCTTGTTTAGTAAAATATAGTTGTTTTGGGTTACAGATCTGTGCCTTTAGGGAGGAAAATCTTTGCATTTTGGCAAAGAATATAAAAATGTGAAGTATGTATTCTTCATCCTTATTACTGTCAGTTTTGAATGTGTTTAGTATAGCAGTTCTAAGGTGATTTCACCAATGTAGTGGATAGTTGCTATTTATCTTCAAACAGAACCGTCTTCTTTTTTCTGGATTTATAGGAGACAGTAAAGGAGGAATAGAACTAGCTCTGCTCCTTATTTGTGACTTGTGAAAAGAAACAGTATTATTTATAAATAGCATCAATGGAGAAGACACTGCTTTATACTGATAAAAATGACATTGTTCATCCAGTCCCACATTGGTTAAGGCTTATACCCATTTGCTGTTGTACCTATTACCTAAAGTGGTATCAATTTGATTCTCACAGACTTTCCTCCAAGTTTCATGCACCTTCACAGAGGTTACTAAATACAACAACATTAATAAAGACTTCTGAATATATTCTGCTTCTTTTTACGAACATCACCATATATAATTTAATATTAATTATTTATACTAACTGGGGAAAAAAAAATAAAAGAAATATTTCCAATATAAAATGTCCCACAGGTGAACCACAGTGTGTCAGTTTATGTGAATTATTCTTGCTCCATATCAAGCAGATTTGGAAACATTTGAGAATTTTTTTAATTTTTTAGTAAAATTGAAGGATGGTGATCCCTTAGAATCATGCACACTATACATTACAGTTCAAAATTTGCATGGAAAAAAAAAATAGCTGCATCAGAATCTTTTCAGCCTCAGGCTGTTTAGTTCTCCTTACAGTCATGTCATTAAAGCCAGCTACAATGCCATACCACCAAGTCTAAAGTGGTTTTGGAGTTACTGCTTTACTTGTCTTTCTTAGGAGCTCTAATACTCTACTGTATTACGCTACCTAGATATGTGCTGCTAGTTCTTTCTTCAATATTTTAGTTTCTAAAGTCCTTATGTACCTGACATCATTTGTGGATTTCATAAAAAGACTGGTTGCCTGTGTGCCTCCAAAAATATTGGCACAATTTTTGTTATTTCTAACTTGTTGCTACAAAGTGGCAATCAAAGTAATTGTAATAGCAGGAGTAGGAGTAGGAGTAGGAGTAAGGAAACTATGCCTCACAAGAATAGAATCACTATTAAACATTGTATCTTGATTATGGAAATGTTGCTGTGAAATTCCATAGTTTGTCTTAGGTTTTTGATCATGATACTATATATACCACCTAAGTATTAAGAGAACAGAAACAAACAATCCCCAGCTAAACAGATAGCAATTAAAATTGATAACGTCCTAATTTACCTCCTCATAAATATAATCAAGCAGATCAAGCAGAATTCAGGGGATAGGACTATTCAGTCAGAACATTTGAAAGCTTCTTGTCGGGTGGTTATATCTAGATCTTGTCTATTATAGTAAGATATTAGGTGAGAATTGAAACTACCTAGAGCTTCTAAAGCCAAAATCAGTGCTCCAGATTATACCCACAACAAATTTGAGAAAGCCCTGTTAGAGCTGTTTTCTAACTATTACTGCTAGCTAGAAAAGTCTGTACTTTTCAACAAGTGCAACTTTGGAGAGCTTTTTGAATGTATTCAAGCATGTCACTGTGCATACTTTATTTAAAGAAGTTTTTATTCTATAAGAGTTGTCAAGGCCTAGGGGATTGAAATCTCAATTTCCACACAAATTGCTCTGCTACAAATACTGTGACAAAAGAATTTTTAAGCAGCTTTAATGCTAGAACACCACAGAGGAACATTATACATCATAACGCCAGTCTATTCTTCTGTGTTTCTGTGATACTTCTTTGAACATTATATAAATTGTAAATATACTTTATGTCTAAATCTTTTATATTAAATTATTTTAGTATTTCTAAAAGTTAATGTTACAAATTAAATAAGAACTTTTTAATATCTATTTCTGATGGTGCTATTCTCATGTTGCTATAAACTCAAAAATTCATGACTGGGGATTAGTTAGATAAATACATACTGTTCCTCGCTTAAAAATCTGTGTATGTTTCAATCAGTTACAGCAGTAAATATCTAAAGCAGTGACTGTTGAGTGATGGTTCCACTTTACAGAACTCAACGTGCTAGAATAATTTGTGCTGCTTATTTCTGGAAAGCATGGCCATGGTAGCGCCGTGGATTCTTTTGGCTCTCTGTAACTACCTCTGCCAGCAATCTCTGTCTTTTATCCTCACCAGGATCCAGAGAAGCACATGACTTCATGACGAGTATTTTGTTCCCTGAAGTTGAATCTAGTAGTTTTCTTAGCAATTCCTTTGGGTTTTTTTCCTAGTTTCTAGTAGAAAAATGCGTGGTATAACTCTCTGAATTCTCACTGGTTACATGACTTGGTTGTATTTTATTTCCCCACAGTCAATCTAAAGTACTCTTCTAAGTTGCCAAGCTCTCATTTGAAACAAATAATGAAGGTATTTTTCTATACTAATTAAATGAGCGAGACATCAGTGACTAAATATAATACCCAAGACATACCTCTATTCTAAATAATACATTTTCTCATCAGTAATTAAGATTATTTGTAAGTATTTTTACTGTCTGCTTATCTGCATGGAGTCTCAGTGTGTGGTTAACAGCAATCTAAATATCAAAGAAAAGCAGCCTACATATTTTGTATACTTTCTTTTTGATTTTTTTAGGTGAAGTTGAATTTGACCAGAGTGTTATTAAATAGAATAAGAATGTTGAAAAATGTTAGGCTATGATGAAATGCATGCTATTCAAAAATAATTTTGCATATAACTTTGATGGAATTCTTGTTGCATTGTCACCTGCTTCTGTGCACCCATTGTATACTTTTGATCCCATCCATTTTGCCATTAATAAGGCTACCAGGTTAAGATATCAGGGTAAATATTATTCTTGAATCAGAATAATTCAGGTTGGAAAAGAATTTGTAAGGTTTGTAGTAAAACATCTTGCTGGAAAAAGTGTTAGCCATGGGGTCAGACCAGGCTGTTCAGGTCTTTCTCCAGTTGGGTCTGGAAAACTTCCAAGGACAGTATTGTTCTCATTTCTGATGGGACATTTAAACCATAATGTGAATAATGTATTACTTTATTAGTGGTAAGAGTGATTCCTTGTGTTTCAAGAAGAGAAAGACAAGTTGAACTTTTAGCTATACAGTAAACTTTGAGTTTTATTATCATTTGACTGTAAAAATGCAGAAGTGCTTCAGTTTTAAACACAAACTACATAAAATATACCTAATAGAGAAGAAAATCAAAACCTGTAATAATAATCATAATATTAGTATATTCTCAAGACATTCAGGTTATAGAGTGGTAAGGAATTAAATGTGAATATATATATTTTTACACAAAATTATACTTATGTTATTTTAGAGTCATTCTAGAACATCTTTTCCTTGATGCCTTTACTATATAGTATAGCTCTTCAGTTTTCCCTTATTTCCCTTATATTTTTTACACTCCATTCTATTTTGCAGTGTTAAAATTAAAATGGCTAATAAACAGTGACAGAGTCTTACTCTGCAAGACTGCATGTGTGTTTATATTAATATAGAGATGCAATATATGAAATATATACACTATGCAAGATATCAATATAGTTCTTTTCTCTCGTATTGAACTATATTAGTTCAAATGAGAGATACTATGTCTTAGAAATTTGTCTTTCAGTTACAGGTTTTCAATTATCTTTCAGTTTTTAAAAAAATTCTAAATTTTAATAAAGTAACTGCTCATACTGAAGTTTATGTTCTTAAAATCATAGCTAAAATGTCTTAAATGTTGAATTGAATTGAAGCTTGCTCAGCTATAATGTGACCTCCTCTGGCAATACTGACAACTCTGACATTTTTGTCATGATTTTTCCAATATTTGGACATGATTTAGTAGATTTTACTTGCATTGTCTTCAGATTTATCTTGTTCTCCATTACTTTTTGTAAATTTATTGATGTGTGAACTGAATCATAACTCACACTGTGATATCTTTACATATAGCTTGATTCTATCATTTTTCAATCCAGTAAATACAATTTCTGCCCTTAGCAGGGGGAAGTCCCTGCTGTGTGCTCACGTGGCAGTGCAGGGGTTCAACTCTGTCATGATCCAAGCTGAGTCACTCTGGTTTAGCCACTCTACCAAGACCAGCGACTGCTGCCTCTCCTGCTCCAACACCAGCTCTTGGGATTATCCTGCTGGAGAGGGGATGACATCTCTCAACACAATCACTCACTGACAAACCATAGCTCGTTGTGTACCTAGGGCTGGGGAACAGGAGGCCACTGCCATGGTATGGCTGGCAGCCTGGGAGAAGGAAGGGAGCTGTGACAGGGAAAGGTATAAAGGGAAACTCAAGCAGAACTCAAGACTAAGGGATGAAAAAACTATCAACTTCTTGTTCTTTCAAACAAAGAGAAGAAAGAAATCCCCCACCAGGCACATGACAGTCCTCCTGGCAAAGATGTCATGATGCAGGCAAATCCTTGCAATGCTTTTCCTCCGTTCCCATCTACAATGTCACACTTTAGACCCACAGAGTCATCTGAAGCATAAGGACGTCACCAGTGCAAAGGGTTAGATACAGGCAAGGTTTGGGAGGGTTTTTCAAATAAACATTTTAATATCAATACTTTTCAGTACCGATAATTTTAACTGTTAAAACAGTAATAAGACTGTCATTAAATTCTAGACTTCTATATCGTGTATTCCCTTTCACCTGTCACAAGCTTATGAGTTTTTGAAATGCTATTTTTTTTTAGTAGAAATTGTTCAAATCACTAACATCTGATGCTTGATCAGATGCTATGACTAAGCAAAGCAATAAACCAAGAAGTAATTTGCTTAGGTAGATTACTGCTTTTGATGGTCTCATCATGCTCCAATCTGGAGTCCAAATGTCTAAATAACAGACAGTGCAAGCTATAAGTAATGCTTTTTGTGTTTAATCTCTCTGATTTTTGCATTCCCTTTTAAATTAAATGGACAGATGAGGTTCTCAAAAGCTATGTATGCATATCTAAGATCAAAAAGTGATATTTAATGAAGACAAATAGCTTAAAAGTTTCAGACCAAGCAAATTAATCTGCATTTGTCTTAATTACTTTGTTTCCCATGGTTTAATCTAATCTTGTAAAGTTCTCTTCACTTTCCCATCCAGAGTGGAAATCAAACCTAGTCAAAAAGAAGTAAAACTTCAAAACTTCAAAATAGTTTGCAACCAATCAAATTTTCTACAGTTTGATCATCATCAATTTCCATTTATTTACTATAAGGAAAGTGAAATAATTGTCTGAAATAGGTATATTACTGGCATGAAATACAATAGAAACAGCAAATCTAAATCTCTGGTATTAGTCACTATGGTATAACAAACCTCTGTTTAAATCAACAAAAACAAATTCAGCAACCTTGTCAGTCCAAGTTTTTCCTGTAGTATACTTAGAAAAATTTTGTTACAGCTTATTTACTCATTAAAGGCTGATAAGGTGTTACTAAAATAATGTTAAAAGGACATTAGAGTCACAAGATTAATGTCATTGTAACAAAATGAGTACTCATTCTTTGTAGGCAATTACTAATTTTAAGAGGCAGCGTATTTCTAGATTTGTAAGACAGTTTCTTTGAGTATGATGATCGAAGCATACTCATATTTTATCAAAATTAATTTGTCAGAGATGAAAGACATTCTGCTGAAAAATGTCTTCTAAGGCATTTATTTACAAAGTGGTTTTGTACGTATGTGTATTGAGAAAATGCATTTATTGTAGAAAGTATTTCAAAAACTATGGAAATAAAAGTATAGCTTACGTATATTTATTACATGTATTTTTTCAAGATCTGTCTTCTGTATCTTCCTGTAATAGGTAAAATACCAGTTTTTTTCACCTAGTACTCAGCCCAGTTTGGTTTTGCTTTAATTATGAGACACAACTACATGATTTTTCTATATACCAGTTGACCTTTACATTGCTTTTGATCCCAGATAGCTCAGATTTTTTGCTTAGTAGTATTTTCTTACTTTTTTCTCTCTTCCGAAAAAAGTCAGCTAAGAATGATGATTCACCATTCTTCATCATGGTGAATCATATGAATACCTAATTTTTATCTATCGAAATAAAGCTTTTGAAGCTGTATATACCAGTGTTAAGCATTATATTTTAGTGTTTCTCCAAAACTTCTGTTAGTGATTTATTTTTGTGCAAATATTTCTTGGAGTTATTTAAGTAATGAGCATTACTGTTAGATGAAAGGTGGTTTTTTAAAAAAAAGAGTTTTAAAAAGCCCACTAATTAAGTCCCTGTGAACTCATATAACTATGGTACTAGGACATGAATGTTATCTACAAACATAGAGATTTTTCACAAGCATTATAATCATTATTCACAATTTCTATGATAAGTAGTCATGTTAGAAAATACTGTCACTCCTCATTTTCTACTTCTTTTGGGTTTAACACTCTCATGCTGAAATTATTTGATAAAAAAGTTATTTTTTTCTCTAACTTAAATATGCTCTGCAATATATTTTGTAGTATTTCTGCTCATGTGTAAATTGAGCAATATTTTTTTCCTTAGACTTATGATATACTATCTTATATTGTATATTTAATTGACTTCATTATAGTTTATACATTTACGTCCATCATAATCATCCTTATGATAAATCTATCAATTGATCGTTTGATTCATGTCTTTCTATTATGACATCTTATGGAATGGTCAGTAATAGCTGAAACTGAAGTTGACTTCAACAAGTTGCAGAGTTGCCGAGTGATTCTGAGATGACGTATCTCCTTTTCTCTTAGTTCTGGCTCTTCCCAGCTGGATATAAAATTTTCAGTTACCATAGAAAGACCTACTTTTTTTTTTCCTTATCACATATAAATTATTATAACATGCTGATTTCCTGTTCCTTTCCTTTTTCATGTATGCTCTCAGCAACCATTTTTTCATCATATAATTGCTTTTCTTTTCCAGCTATTACATGTTTAATTTACCCTTAAGTCCAATTATTCCTTTTCTTCTCTTTTCATAATAGCCACCTATTATAAATGAGTATTCTGAATATTTAACCTCCTGAAATAGCACTCAAATTTCTTTATTGTCTCCTAGAAAAAAACCCAGAAAACCCCAAAACTGAAGACATCTATAAATGATCATCTTCTTAGTCTTTAACCCTAACAACCAAATAATTGTATATTTTTTAAATAAAGGGTTTGTATATTTTTAAAATATATAAGTTCTAATATATCTTCTTAAGAGTCTAATAAGAATTATATAAACCGGAATATGTATTGTATTTTCAAAAATCAAAGTATTTTTACTCTCAGGTATGTACACAATCACAAAAACTTCAGAATACAAAATGTCATGAAAATGTCGAGATTACTTATCATGATCGGAGTATCTAGAAATTACCATATACATTTCTTGTGAAAAAACTCATATTATTTGCTGTCTAATAAATTAAAATTTTTCAATTATGTTCATGAGGCATAAAGAAACCCAGTAAAAAATGTGTCTTGCAGTAACAAAACTGAATAACTGAATCATTTTAAGGTATATAAATCATTACGTGCATTGCATAGACTACAAAACTTGGAATGAGCACAACAGCCATAGGTAAAATGCAAAAATATGCTGAAATGTTTTGGAGTTGCTCTTGTTAGTAGTAGGATGAAGGATTAAAAAGAGATCATAACTAAGAATGCTTGTGCATCTCAAAGATCATGTGTAAGTCAGAGGTGTTTTTTGTATAGTCCATTCTTATGTTCAGTGTCCTCCCTTCAGCTCTGTTCTGTTAAGAGCAGAACTCTCGGGAGCAGCTGTTTACAAACAGAGAAGGACTGATGGGAGATCTGGTGATCAGGGACCATCTTGGGCTTTGCAACCATGAAATGATAGAGTTCTCTTGGTAAAGTAAGGAGGTAGGTCAGCAAACCAACTGCCTGGACTTCCAGAGGGAAAACTTTGGGCTGTTTAGTACACTCATTGAGAGAGTCCCTTTGGAGACAGTCCTGAAGGGTAAAGGGGTCCAGGAAGGCTGGACATTCTTCAAGGTGCAGTAGCAGGTGGTCCCCATATGCCATAAAACAAATTGGCGGGGAAAATGTCCATCCTGGCTGAAAAGGGAGCTTTTGCTCAAACTCAGGAAAAAAAAGGAGAGTTTATCACTTTTGGAAGATGGGGCAGGCCACTTAATAGTACATGCTCTCATTAGGTCATTCAGACAGAAAACTAGAAGGGCAAAAGCCCAGCTCAAGCTCAATTTGGCCACTGCTGTAGAGATGACAAAAAATGTTTTCACAAATATATTAACAATAAATAAAGAATAAAGGAGAATCTCCATTTTTTAATGGATATGGAGGGGAACATTGGATATTGGGAAAACTTTCTTCAGAGAAAGAGTGGTGAAGCACTGGAAAATAGTCCCCGGGGAAATAGTGGATTTCCCATCCTTGGAGGTGTTCAAGAAACATGTAGAAGTGGTAGTTCGGGTGATGGTTTAGTAGACATGGTGGTGCTGGGCTGATAGTTGGGCTGGACTTAGAGGTCTTTTCCAATCTTAATGATTCTGTGATTCAAATTTTGCGACTATGAGAGTCTGCAAAAACAACTATTGGCTCATCCCCATTTCAGGCTCCTCCTTTCTCATGCTGAAAGACAGGATCTGATTTCTCAGCTTGTTAGGTACACTACAGCTTGTAAAACTCAGTTGGATGTTGGGGGTTGTGTTTGTAAGGGAAGAAATGCCAAAAAACAAATTTCTTTTTTAACAGGATGAGAATAAATGCCCAGTGATCAGAAGCAGGAGAGATTCTAGCTTGAATCTGAGGTTGGTGAGAAAAGTCCTTGAAGGCAGAGTAATTTCTTATCTGGGTGTACTGTTGAAAAGATTGAAGTCTTGATGGAAGATGTGATAATTCATAGATTAGGTAGTATGTGTGGAATTGTGTAATTGTGTAATTGATTTTTGTATCTGCAATGTGACAAATTACAAATTTAGTTAATTTTGCTCTTGGAAAGAATTTAAATGAAAATGTTTGTTCATAACAGAGTGGATTAATCCAGTGATGTTAAGGGATTAATGCCAGCAATGTATTTGGCCTGATTTGTTCAGACTGTACTAGAATATGTGTGTTGAATTTAAAAAAGAAATTTCAGCATCTGAATGTAATTTATTTTTTTTAAATACTATCAAAAATATTTTGAGTTAGTGCATTTTGGCAAGAACTTTGAACTAGCTCCTACTATTGAGCAAGTCATTTTCTTTGTTAGAACAAATACATCAAAATAGCATTCTTCTTATTTAATTCTCTGTTTTCATTTAATTATTTTTCCCATGTTACATGTACTTATTTTCATCTGTAAGCCTATTGTACCAATAATTGCTGTAATGATTACAGTCTGTATTCACAGCAAATCTCACAAATTCCTTTTAGGATGAGAATGATAAAATGGACTTTTACTCTCTATATATATCTGAAACTTTAACACTGGCAGGACTAAAAATCCATTTTTCCTATTAACATGACTAAAACCTTTCTAGTAAGGGCAGAACATGGAGTTATCACTACGAGGCATTTCACTTCTTTGCATCAGATTCAGTCTTTCTTGGAAATCTAAACTGAATTACATTTCATCATAACTGACTTTTAAAGAAACTAAGCACAAAGTGGCACTTCTTAGCTTCCCATACTATTCCCTGTCTGAACATTACTTCACGAATTTTGCTTCCTATATTTCAGATACACTTGGAGACAAGACCCTCTGTCACATTAAGCATTCTATTAAGCTAATATTGCCTTGGAAGGTGATGTACAGTATTTCACAGTATTTGTGCAGAAATGAAAGAAGATGACTGTGATACTCGGTAAAGTCTAAGGACTAGGAGAACTGGGGCTGAGAAGAGAAAATTTATTTTAAAAAAAGTTATTAAGGATTTGTGCTGTTATCTTAAAAACTCCTATACACACTACAAAAAAAAAAAAGTCTAGATAAAGAAAGTGTAGGTTTAGAAAATGTGGAGCAAGATGTATTGCATGGATAATGGTGCTTACAACTAATATTAGGAATAGGCTCAATTTCCCCTAATTTTAATCCTCTAACAACTAGACAGCTGGTACAAGTTACTAATTTAATTTCCTACTGCAAGTCATTGTCACCACTAGGACATTCAAGTTAAGTCCTTTGAAGCTGCTTCTCTCTTTAGATGTTTTAAATCAAGTTTAGACACCTATCTTAAACGCTACTTAAATTTACCATAGTTAAAATTAAGTGGGATATTGTATACTTTAGCTTCCCTAACAAAATATTATGTGAATTCTGCTCTCTTCACTGTGTCATAGAAGCTGAGGAATGGGCAGATGCGTTCTGTCCACCGTCATTTCCATAAAACTACACTTTTGTAGAAAAATAATTTTACAAAATTTAGTCTTGCATAAGCATGCCCTGTCTAGAATGCCAGAAATAATTACTTTCTTCAATTTATGTAGTCATTCTGAGGGTTGGTTTTTTCACTAATTCATAATGAATATTATACTGAATTGTCCAAAGGAGGTATGCCAGCCTATACAAAATACAAGAGATGATAAAAGAAAGAAACATTTCTTTGCATTAACAATATGTATGACTAGTTCTAATTTGGCCCTTTGATCAGAAGTTTACTAAATTCATTACCCTTTCTTTTCAAGTCAACCAAACAAGTGTTTGGGCACTTCAGTGGAAGTAACCTATTAATTTCATCTTCTTCTGAGAACTGTTGCAGGTTTATTTACCTTTCTATGGCATTTTACTGACATGTCCTCTTTTATTGTGACTTAAGTATATTAAGTCATATCTAGTGTAAGTCTTCATGTTACAGAAAATGCAAATCTCTTTATAAAATGTACGTCGGATATTTCTCTAAAATTTGTTAATTCTAAGGATGTAATTCTGGGAATTAAAGAGAAAAAAGTGCAATGATTCCTATTTTTAAAACTCTTCAAGGTTAAAATTTTAAGGTTTTTTTCTAGGAACAAACAGAAGATACAAAATATGAGGTTTTTCCACTGCGTCTTGTCTTTTGAAACATAATTTTTGCAATCATTTATTGACACACTAAATTTATGCACTGTCTTCTTTTCCTGCAATCAAGTAATGGTTTTTTTATGTCAGTGTCATTGCATTCATTGAGCTGCTCAGGCAAAAATTTATTCAAAGATATTGAGCTAGTAGATCAATGTAGCATAAATAAGAGTAGGTCAGGAATGTAATTCAGATCTATTTATTTACAAGATGTTACTCATATAAATGAAAAATTATTTTTTCCTTTCTCGATAGATTATGCAGTTATGAAAGCACATGTGAATATGGAATAACTGTCAATGATTATTTTAACTCTTAATCTGTCTTTCAGTATCAATATATCAATATGTGTCAGCCTTTTCAAATGAAAGGTTGCAGCCACTGAGGCACCTCAGCCAAGCTTTTACCTGGCTGATTGTCAACAAATCAAATTTCATTAGGTGATTTTGGAATCTACCACTTGTATGCTGCTGAACTAATATTTAAACACCTTACTAGCAATATACTATTTTTTTAAAATATATAATGTAATTTGATTTCTGATTTATTTTGTTTAGTAGAAAGCAGTGAAAAGTATCAGTAGGAATGAATGGCATTGGATTATTTATAAAGCAAACTAGTTTAAATAATAAAAATCACTGAACAAAACTCTTGTAGGGTTTCCTTTCTTCAAGAGCAGAACTATCTGCCTTAAAAATTTAAAAAAACATTAAAATTATTTTTAATTATTATTGCTTTTGCATGTATCTCATCAACATCAAATTGCTAAATTTGAACTGAAAACCTTTAAGCCTTAAAAGACAGTTTTGCATCTCCTATGTAACATATGTGATTAACTAGGAAAGTGAGATTTTGAAAGTAAGTTGTACTGTTTTAATAAGAGTACACAATACAAAAAGCAACAGTAGTCTACATACATTAATGCTACTCATTTCATTAATATATCCTTGCACTAATTTGGTAAGTTTAAATTAGTAGCACTTCTCAGGAGAACAGACTTTTTGTTTGCATGGGAAGCTAATAAAATTTCTCGTCGGCAGTGTTGGAAGGATGAGAGTGAAAACATGATTGAGTGAAAATACAGCCTGTTATGAGAGCGAGACTGGAGTTACTTATTTACCAAAAACCTTGGCACCATTACATTTTGAAACTCATAGTCCATGCTAAATGGACTAGGAAAACCAAAAGAATTGTGAAATGACCTAATTTTTTTGTAATGTTGTAGAATAGAAGTACGATTATAGAGATGTCCTCATCATTCAAATAAAAGAAAACCAATCACTGTAGAGTTGCAAGGAAAGTGAACTGTAAGAGTATTGTTATGAAATATTATTGTCCTGTCAATGCTTTTGAAGCATTCCTTAAAAGACAGATTAAGAATTTTCTTTCCTAATGCTGATTTACAAGAATTGCCTCTTTGATATTAAATCTTCTGTAACAGGACAGATTAAAATGACTTCTACATTTTCTGTATTTGGATTTTGGCAGTAGTTGTGGATGGAGAGCTAGATTGTTACACTTTGCTCTTTAGAGAGAAGCAGCAATATGTTTATTGATATACAGCAGAGACTTAACAAAGTTTGACAATAAACTTGACTGATTTACAAGTTTTGATGGTAAGGTACACATGATTATTTACTGCACAGTAGACAAGGTTGAACAAAACTGTTAGGGAGAACCTCCTGTTGAGTCATAGGATTCAGAAACTTTGAAACTCCTTGCTTTCTAAACTCCTTGAGAGGAGACTAGGTGAGGTTGGATCCAGATTTAGCCACAGACTCAGTCAACAATTTGTCTGAAGAATTATATATATGTGCAATCAATTCTTTATACTTCTTAGCTAAGGTTTCAGTGCATTTATTCCAAATTCACTTACCAACGATCTGTTGCAAGGATTCTCTCACCCTCGAGGAGTAACCTTGAGAAGTATCCCTTTCAAGGGGAGATCCTGATGTGCAGCCCATTGTTGTTTCAGGAGAGCTCAAATAGCTCTTGGTCTGCTCTCTATAGAGTAAGGTGACTGATCCATAGTCATATTTACATGCCAACCACAGGTGCCCGTTTCTTCCAGATTTGGCTTGAGTCTGGTCCTGACCAGCACTGTTGCCAGGTTGGTGCATTTCCATAGATTAATCCTTGACTGTTATGTAGTTATCTGTCTTCCCCTAAATCATGATGAGGCAATGCAGCCATCAGGGCCACCACCGACCATCAATATTACCACTGATCATTATCACTTGATCAGGATTGACAGGGAAAAGATTGGGGAGCAGGCAGAGCACACATCACATCACAGCTGTATGTTCACAAAACATCTGTTTCTAGAAGTTTAAAGTTCTTCTGTGTAGTAATATCAAATAAGACACCAGTTGCCCAAAGAGTGTGACACCATAAGACAGAGTATTCAAGAAGCATGATCAATCACAACTGTTTGCATGGGATTGGAGATAAACAGGTTTCAGAACTGCCTTCTGATTTGTACCAATAAATAGCTTAGCATAGTGGAACTGCCACTACACTGAGATCTGCTCAAATACAGAATCACACACTAGTCCCTCTCAGCTGATTGTCTCGGGGGTACCTGCCACATCCAAACTCCTATTCCACACTTTCCTCTAGAGCATGAAACAAGTGCTCTAGTGTTGCTAGGGCTGAGGACACAGCTTCAGAATAGAATCTGGGATGTTGTTTATTCTCTTGGACTGAATTAGAAGGCTGAGAGTATATTGTGAAAAAGAAACAATACCCTTAAATGTGTACAATATTTTTACACACCTAGCGTTAATATAAATGTGAATATTACACTATTGATCTTCACTAGCCAAAAACATTCCCCATGGTTTTAAAGTAATACTAAGTGTAGCACTTTAGTAGTTTATTGTTGTTGATTTTTATTTTTGGCTGTATATTCACACATGGACTATACAAAGGTTACAGTATCCTTATGTTTCCTCCTTGCTGTGGATTTCTTCCTTTTAAAAGAAGCTGCTAGTAATTGGGGACATAGCAATGACAAAAGGCTATAGGAACTTTCCATTTGTTCCTCACATTTGTATATAAAATAGCTGTGTTTGAGCTGAGACTAAGTTACTTAAGTAGATAGCTCATTACAGAAACGCAAGAAACACCTTTGATTTTTGTTGTGAAATGGAGAGCCAGAAAACCTGGTGTAAATTCTGGATTCTAGACACTTTCTCTGCATCAGAGGAGGACCTTTTTTTCCTAAGCATTCTTTTTCTCTTCTCCACTTTTGCCCTGGCTCAGACAACAGAAAAATCAGGAGAACATTTTTGCATTTTCCCTAGTGTAGTGGTTTTGGCTTGAACAGAGCTAAATTTCTTCATATTAGCTTGTATGGTCCTCTGTTTTGGATTTATTCTGAAAGCAGTGTTGATAGTTCGTCACTGTTACAATTACTGCTGAGCAGTGCTTACTCAGAATCAAGGCCTTTTCTGCTTCTCACACCACCCTGAAAGTGAGTAGGCTGGGGTTACCCAAGAAGTTGGGAGGGGACACAGCCAGGACAGCTGATCCCAACTGACCAAAAGGATGTTCCACACTATATGATGTCATGTTCTGCATATAAAGCCGGGGAAAGAAGAAGGAAGGGAGAGAAATTTGGAGTTATGTTTTTTTGCCTTACCGAGTAAACATGTATGTGATAGAGCCCTGTTTTCCTGAAGATGGCTGAACACCTGCCTGCTGATGGGAAGGAGTGAATGAATTTCTTAGTTTGCTTTGCTTACTTACACAGCTTTTGCTTTTCCTATTAGACTGTCTTTATCTCAACCCATGAGTTTTTCACTATTATATTTTTGGTTTTCTCCTCCATTCCACTCCTACAATGAAGCCTAGGTACCTTTTGGTTGTCAGTTACTGTTTCATAAAGTACTTCGAGAAGGTTTCATGGAAGATGTGTGGCACTAATTTGCGGGAAAACTAGAAACAGAGAAGTCCACAACCATACCTTTCATAATGAATGTCCTCAGAAAGATTTCAAAGAATTTTCCACCTTGTATAATTTACCAAAAGCCCCTGATTTTGATGTTATTTTGAGAAATAAAGAATTATAGTCAGATCACCACCAAGAGAGGTATAAAATTAATTATGTATTCCTCTTACAGGAAACCTGTGTTATTCATCTTTATAGTAACAGTGTAAAATAATTCCTCTTCAAATTTCATTTTCTCTATTTAACGTTTTTGCTTGGAAATTGACTATCAAAGCCTTCTTGCTTTTTGACAATTATATATGTTATAATTGTAATATGTTGTAATATAACCATTCCTTTCAGATTGGCACCTATAGGTAATTCCAGTGGGATATTCTTTATTGATGAATATAATGAAGTACATAAACAATGTATGCAAATAAAAACAGTTTATCCAGAATTAATAATAAATAAACTGTTAGTTGATTTAAATTTAGAATTTAGAGCTTAGTCCTGTCTTCTGTTTTTTACACAGGTGATAGATGTGAAGTAAATATAGATGAATGTATTTCTGCTCCTTGCCTCAACAATGGAAGTTGCATTGATGACATCGGTTCCTACAAGTGTCACTGTAGGAGAGGCTTTATTGGAACAAACTGTGAGATAAATGTTAATGAATGCTTGCCAGATCCTTGTCTTCATGGAAGGTGGTTATTTTTATTTAACATAGTGTTAAGCTAGCTAGCAATATTTAAGAGTTAATGATATGGGAAGGTTGATAAATATAGTTTTAATTATGTTCTTCCATGAAGTAAGACTACAAGTACACTTAAATACGACAGATGTTGCCTGCTTAAGCTAATGCAATAGACTGTTACATTATCTCAGTTTCTCTTTCATTTTTGTTCATTATCATGAACCCATTTTCAGTACATGTGGATTAATTAGAGTTTAATATACTTAAAAGCGAATCTTTAGCTGTTACATGCCAACAGGTTGAAATCGGAAGAAATCTTTCAGTGTGACAATCAGTATCCTTATAAACCCCTCAGCACTCATAATACATACATTAGAAAGTTATTACTAGTTAAAGGTGCCATAAATTTCAGTAGGTTTCATCAGACTATTATTTTGAAATGTATGGAATGATACTACTAGCGCTGAATCTAGAATTACATAGCTTTATCTGAATAACACTATTTTGTATTTCAGATGTATAGATCTCATTGATGGATATCAATGCACTTGTGAATTAGGATGGACCAGCTCAAGATGTGAGATAAATATTAATGTATGTATTCAAAATCTATTTTATTTATAGGAGAAGGGCTAATATGCCATTTGAAACTTCTTTTTAGTTAAGAAACTTCTAAATAGTTTGTTGAAAATGTAAATGAAATTCAGTTGTTTCAAATCCATTCAGAAAAGTTCATTATTCGTTACTTACATGAAACTGCATTAAAAACGACCATTGAGAAAATGTCTATAGAAGTGTGAATAATTAACCTGAAAAGCCACAGCAAGCTAAGCCAACATTACCAGAAAATCATTTATGCTTCAGTTCAACATGGATGACACAAGTACCTAATTTGCTTTGGGATCCCCATTTGATGTAACTTAATTGTATATTTGAAGAGTAAACTACAAGACGCAGTGTTCTACACTGAAGGTAGGCATGACTTGTGTTTAAAATTTCAAAATTTAGGTAATTGCAGAATTCTCTGATATAAAACTGTGTTGTACAATATACACTGTCCACTTCCTCCTCTTAAGTTCAAGAATTTTTTTTGTATTATGGGAACTGGCTGTGGATAAGAAGGAATCTTTATATGCGACTCTGTGCCATGAAGATCCCCATGACCAAGAAACCAACTTGTAGAAGGTGACTACACCTGGTATAACAATGAACAGCCCTTACAATGTTGACCACACTTTGGGGAAAATATTTAATTGGCTAAGATTTTTCCAGGTTTTGTGCCAAACACTTTAATCAGATCTTGGCATATGATCTTTCTAAACGTATTTGGTCTCATGATGAAATCTGGCATGAGCTCTACCTTCCTTTGGGCTATCTGGCTTCCAGCATTGTGCTTCTGAATTGTCAGAAACACATTCCAAACTGTTATCCAAACTTCTTTTTAACTTATCTATGCATGTAGGGACCCTTCTTTTTTATATATATATATAGCTAAAAGTACTACATAACTAAAAAATATCTCATATTACATAAAGGAAGTATAGTCTATAACTTTTCTGATGAAAATGCATGACAGTCTTACAAAAGGAGTAAATCTAGCTGGAATATTATCTTCCAACTTCCTTGACAGAAAGAAAAAGTCAGAAAATAAGTATTCAGTTCAACAGAGTGTGCATCATGATATGATGTTGCAAATCTGTATGATTATCAACTGTTGCGAATGCTAATACAGAATACCCTTGGGTAGTATTTTCTCCAGCAATATCCGTGATTTACACTTTCTTCCATTTTAAGAGAAGGAGAGAGTAAATGACCTGTAGACAACTGCATAAAATCTTATTCAAAAGATAACCACATTTCATACTGAGATGTTTGAAAATGCATAGATTAGAAATTCATGGGAAGAAACAATATGCATATATATTTGACAGATAAGTCTGTCAGAATGATGGCTTTATTTTTTTTTTTGTTCATTCTATTTGCATGAAATGTGATTAGACCATGCTGCCGGTGTCATATTTTTAAAGACTCTAACACTGCGTTCATCCTGATCAGACATATATCATGTCTCTACAAGTCTTACAGTGATCAACAGGGCTTTCTGAGTGTGTAGGGGTGTGCACATCTAGATTTATCTTCCTCTAGATTAACATCAGCCAGTTGTATGGTTTAAAAAATAATCAGGAAGTAATCCGGATAAATATATTTCAATACTTTCTTCACTTAAACATACATTATCTTGTATTAACGTTTATGCAACTGCATTGGGCGTAGGTGCCAAGGTTTTGTTTAAAGGGGAGGCTGCAAGGGTGGGTTCTGTGAGAAGAGGCCAGGGCTGCTTCTTGCTGGATGCAGTTGGTTCTAGTCAGCTCCAGCGGACTCACTGCAGGACACAACTGAGCCCCTCTACCAAGATGGTGGCACTTTTGTGGAAACTTATTTAAGAAAATATAAAACCCACTGCCCAACAGAGAGAGTAGTGACAGAAAAGACTGTGAGAACTAACTCAGCAGACATCCAAGTCCTTGAAGAAGGAGGGGAAGGAGGTGTTCCAGGTGCTGGAGCAGAGATTACCTGGCAACCCCTGGACAACCACAGTGGAGCAGGTATTTCTCTACAGTCCATGAAAAGGAGCACATCAGAGCGTATGCACACTGCAGCCCATGGAGGATTTTATGCTTCCAATGTGGATATGACCTGAAAGAACTGCAGCCTTTGCAGTGACCACAGAGGAGCAGACTCCAGGAAGGACCTGCTGCCCATGGAGAAGACCCCAGGCAGGATCAGTCTTACCCTGCAGGACTGCAGCCTGTGGCTTCACTAAAGGAAAACCATGCATGAAAAATTTAGTGGCCTTCTACAATGGAGTTACAGTGTTGGTGGATAAGAGAAGAGCAATCATCTACCTGGACTTCTGCAGAGCATTTGGCACTGTCCTGCAGTGTCTAAATTAGAGACACATGGATTTGATGGATGGACTACTCAGTGGATAAGGAATTTGCTGAATGGTTGCACTGAAAGAGTTTCAGTCCACGGCTCGATGTCCAAGTGAAGACCAGTGATCAGTGGCATTCCTCAGGCATCAGTATTGGGACCAGCACTGATTAACATTGGTGGTGTAGACAGTGGGATTGAGGGCACCATCAACAAACCCGCCAACAACACCAAGCTAGGTGGTGCAGTCAACACACTGGAGTGAAGGGATGCCACCCAGAGGGACCTTGACAGGCTTAAGAATTGGGCCTGTGCAAACCTCATGAAGTTCAACAAGGCCACGTGCAAGGTCCTGCCTCAGGGTCAGGGCAATCCCAAGCATGAACACAGTCTGGATGGAGAACTGATTTAGAACAGTGCTGAGTAGAACGACTTGGGGATGTTGGCTGATGAGCAACTCAACATGACCTGGCAATGTATGCTCTTATCCTGGGCTGCATCTCAACTTGGAGCACCTCATTGGGTTCTGGAGCCCCCCAAGAAGGACATGGACTTGTTGGCTTAAGTTCAGAGAAGGGCCATGAAGATGATCAGAGGGCTTAAGCACCTCTCCTATGAAGAAAGGCTGAGAGAACTGGAGTCGTTCAGAGAAGGCTGCATGGAAACTGTATAGCAGCCATCCAGTTCCTTCCCAGAGTAACCTAAGGAGGAAATTTAAGGCTATCACAGGGAAAATTTGCCATTTTAACAAATGGAATGTTTGCCCACATGGGAAGAACAGAAAAGTTCATAAACCACTTTAGTTCAAAAGTTGGCAGGAAGTTCAAAAAGCTAAAAGGCAAATTGAAAACTGCCTTTTAAAGGATACTGTAATTTGTAAAAAGCTCTTCCTATACATCAAAACCAGGAAGCTAGGTAGGGAATTGGTGAAACTGCTTGATGGCTGAAGTGCAAAACGGATACTCAGGCAGGGTAAGGTCATAGCTAAAAAAGCTCAGTGAATTCTTTGCATTTGGAGGATAACAGAAAGACCTCAAAAAATGCAGAGAGATCAAAGTGGTGGATAAGCTTCAGTGTAAGACATTATATCTAGGGAAAAGAGCTTAACACTTACCTACAGCTGAATCCTGAACTGTTACAACTCAGGAATGAAGTCTTGGAGCAATCATTGACTGCTCTCTGAAATCATTGTCTCAATGTGAAGTTACAGAGCAGAACGGGGACACACACACCTCTCACTCCACCCCCTCCCACTGGGCATGATTAGGAAGAGTACAGGAAACAAGACAGAGGGCATGATTTCACTGCTATATAAAAGCTGAGTGGACTGACATATTGAGTACTGTGCACAATTCTGGATCTTGCATCTTAAGAAAGATGTAGCAGAGTTAGAGAAACTACAGAGGGAAATAAAAATTATACGAATTAATAGTTCCCTTGGAAGCAGAGATTTAAACAGCTGAAATTATTCTGTTCGAAGAGGAGAAAGCTGAGGGTAAAGAAATTAAGTTCTAGAAAACTGTGACGAGGTAGATACCTAATTCTGCAGTAAAAGAATTGCAGCAATATGATAAAAAAAATAGGAGAAGTATTTAGAAGCAAAAAAGTATTTTCTTTCAAAAGAAGCAGAGAATTTCTAGAACTTGCTGTCCCAGAAGTCAGGAGAGGCAGGTGATCTCTTAGGAGGTTCAGAAAGTTAGGCAAGTCAGGAACAAGAGGTCCATAGATGAATGATAAATGAACTCTTCAGGGAAGTGATGATTACCATGTCTGATTACACAGTTCTGTTTACAGGGAGGCTGCACGAGACACAGAGTGTAGAAAGTGGCAAAGTTCACATGATTTTCCTGAAGTGACTTTCCCTTCACAAATATTATAAACAGAATACTAGGCCAGATGGAGCATGCTGCTCTGTATTGTTGTTCCTGCTGTGCATTGTTGCCTAAAAAAAAGGTTTATTTTTATTATTATTCTCTTTTCCTTGAGTCCATAATACAACATTTCAAAGTAAAATATTTTGGTTCTTTTCAAATAATTTTGAATTTAATTATGTTGTATAAAATCAACATTCTGAAACACACAAATATGTTTTGCCAATTAATTCCACAAAATATTGTATGCACGTTTAATCAACCAAATTAAAAAGATTTGGAAAGTTAATAACTAAACAATATGGATATGTTATAATAGTAACCAAAAAAATTAAAAGGAAAAATAATCTTTTTTTATAATTTTATTAAACATAAACTAGAAATAGTCATCTGAAGCACTCATCTCAATTCTCAATGTAAATATCATACTTTTATATAGTAACAATAATATTGAGATTTATCCCAAAGTAAGACTGCACTTCAAACTTCCACGTGAATGGAAAAGTCCATAAGTCAGTGAGCTACACAGTTTAAACTAAGTGCTATTTTAAACTTAGCAAAGGATATCTGGACCTTTTGGTCTTTTATTAGCAGTCATAATTACATCAGCTGGTTGTAGTCATGATAAATTAAATAAATTAAACTGCAGTAAAATATCTTTGGAAGGCACTGAAATGCATATATATAGTTTTGAACTAATGCACTGTACAGTGGCTGATTCGCATACTATGAAATCATATTAAAAGATTAAATTGTACCTTTCTTATGAAGTAATAGTGCCAATTCAGTCTTTTCTTTTTAAATCTAGAGTCAAGGTGCATTAAAACCATATGCATACCAAATTTTGTATGTACAAAACCTTGCTTTAACACATGAATTAGTTTCTAATGCATTTATTTACAGTATTGATTTCACTTCAAACATCTTTTTTAAAAGTTGTGTTAATGTCAGTACAAAATACACTAAACTAGTCTCTCATAAACTTGCCCTGATGCTTTCACATCCCTGCCTTTCCCCAAAAGCTCAGATAGCAATATCTGTTTTTTTCTCAGCTCAATCTCATAGCAGATTTGCATGAGTTATTTATGTTCAGAATTGTTCTGTTTTATAATTACCCTTTTTTGATACAAAGCAAAACTTCACTTAAGTAAAAATACAACTATAATCAATTGGGGTTTTTGCTTTGAATCTCTCTTATAGAAATAGATTTTGAAGTGAGCTAGAAATATATTTTTTATTTCTATCACAGTATCACACAGTATCACAGTATCATAAGTTTGGAAAAGACCTTTGAAATCATCGAGTCCAACCTATGACCCAACACCTACACCTACTCCTACTTGTCAATTACACCATGTCACCAAATGCCTCATCCAATCTCTCCCTAAACACCTCCAGGGATGGTGACTCCACCACCTCCCCAGGCAGCGCATTCCAATGGCCAATCACCCTCTCAGTAAAGAACTTCTTCCTAATATCAAGCCTAAACCTCCCCTGGCGAAGCTTGAGACCGTGTCCTCTTGTTCTGTCGCCAATCACCTGAGAGAAGAGACCAACCCCTGCCTGACTACAACCTCCCTTTAGGTAGCTGTAGAGAGCTATAAGGTCTTTTTCTAATCAGTTTCCAAGGAGGACTAACAAAAAACAGTCCTTTCTGTAGGATAAGGGAAAAAATTTACTAACTTCTACAATGCACTTTTAGATTTCATTTCAAGAAACAGAGTTGAACTGACATAGTACTTGGAAAAATAGTGGATTTTTACTATTTATATTAATTTGCTAAAATATATCCCCTCATAGTTCTTTCAAGATATGGATTGTGACTTTGGAAATTACATAAGGTGATATGTAGAAAGTTGAAATTTTTTACGTAGATTGACCTCACTTCTGAAGACAGATGTCAGTGTGGACCCACAGATTTGGGTAAAGGAGCAGGATGCCTTGAGCAAAGCGCTGTACCTTTCTAGGTCAGTTGCTAGAGTCCAGATTTCAAAACAATTCCCTGCCAGCAGAACCAGTGGACTGTGCCATGCCAGGTGTCATGTCTCTTAAGGGACAGTCATACTCTTCCATGCACAAACAAGATTTACTACACCGTGTCATTCAGTGAACAAGACATAATATATTATTGTGCTCACATAAATGCAGTGGATCATGTTTTGCATTATTGGAACTAAGAATTCTTAACCTCAAAAGAATTGCATAACTAGAAATAATAATGTTCTTTCACTTTTTTTGCCTTGATTTTTAAATGGTCTTGCAAAGGTAAGAAAAACAATCAGGATTTATATGAACTGTAGCAATCATTTAGTAAAAATAAAGCCAGAAAATGCCCATTCTGCTCTCCTGTCAGAAGTCTGTGTAGTCTTTTCATTTACAGCCCAGAGGAAACTAATACTTGTATTTAACTTACGTTTACCTAAAGCACGTTTTAGCGATACATTTAGTCTTCCTTTAAAAACATAACAAGGTGGAAGATCAACTACTTTTCACTGTTTTATAGCACCTGCTCTCCGTAGGAAAGTTGGACCTTATCTCTAGCTGGTTGTATCTGAATCTGGGATTCCAGGTAGTTGGTTTTGTACCGACTTTCTCTAGGAGTTAAAATACTCCTTAATCTATAATATTTCTTGTGAAAATACCTGTGCACTGCCATTATATCTCTCTATTTTCTTGATAATAAACAAAACCTAAGAAAGTTCAAAGGGCCATCAAGAGTTCTGAAACTTCTTATAGCAAAGAACTCACACTGGTTATTGTTTTTAATAGCTAGAAACGGACCAGTACTCCATGAATTTGTCTAGTCATTTATAGCCTATATAAAAGATTTATGTTCTTGGCATTATCATGTGAAAATGAGATCTATGATGTAATAAGGTTTTGGGAAAAAAACCTTCTATCCTAAAAATTCTGTTGTGTTATTTTCCTCAGATCTAGCTAACTGAAAGGTATTTTATCTAGTACCTAAATAATTTTATATTGTCAAATTTTTTTACATCCTTTATAATAAACAATTTCTAGAAACTGGCACAGTGTTTGTTTCCCTTAGCCATAAAAAAAGGAATAATCATGTGTCCAAGTGTAAGTTGTAGTTCCTTTCTCTGAAGACTTAACGATAGCGTTAGCAATTTTTCCACAGCTTTGCAATGGGACTTCATGTTGATAACTTGTTCATTATAACTTTAAAATCTTTTTGAAGGTCATTGCCTGTTAACAACACATAAACTCAATGGATTGCTTCTTAAATCAAAATGGAAAAAATTTATGCTTCAGAGGAAAAACAGAACCAGGAGAAAAAAAACCTACTGAAAGGGAGCCATCCTGCTTTACTCTAACGAAACCAGATCTAAGAGAACTCATATTTGTATGAGAATAAAGTGTGACAGATTGGCAAAGTGAAAAGTTGATGAAAAAAATATTATACAAATAATTACAACTGTAAAATTTCTATTTTGATAAATGATTTAATTTATTTATAAGGGAGTTTACTGAAACTGTCCATGTTTTAAAAGATGAGCTGGGAAAAGAAATACTGGTATGCTGTAAAATGTGAGCTCTGGGCATCGTTTACAGATATGATGATGTTTAAGGAATGAGCAGAGGACCCAGACTGAAGTTAATAAGGGGCACTTCTTTTCTTTTTTTTTTTTTTTGTGAAGGGACAAACCTCTTTAGAGCAGGAACAATCTGACAAGATGAGGCCTGAGCAGAAAAACTCCTGGCTTTCTGGTTTCCTTGGAGATGGATGGCTGCAGCCCTGATTTGTCTGAAGCTGTCTGTGGAGGGAACAAATTAGGAAACAGAAAGGGAAAATATAGAGGACAATAATGCCCACAAAAAAAGGCTAGGAAATACAGCTCACATTTGACAGACTACTTGCTCTAATGAAAGAAAAGAAAGTTTTACAGCCTGTGAATAAATACATGTGTTGAGTTAACTTTGGATGGCCATCAGACACCCATCCAGCTGCTCTTGCAATCCCTCTCCTCATCAGGACAGGGGGAAGAAAGAGGAAGTAAAGCTCATAGGTCAAGATAAGGACAAGGAGATTGCTCATGGTCACCAATTATTATCATGGGAAAAGAGACTCAACTTGAGGAGGATGAATTTGATTTACTGACAACAAAAAACTGAAACACTCTCTTAACCTACCAGAAGACGTTCCCGTGCAGGCCCCTCTCCACAGGCTGCAGGTTCTGGCAGGGGCCTAGCCCATCGTGGGCTCTCTATGGGCTGCTGTTTCCTTCGGGGCACATCCAACTGCTGCAGCATAACGTTCCAACATGGCACTGTGGATATCTGCTCCACTGTGGTCTTTCACGGGCTACAACACACTTCACCACGTTCTTCTCTGGTGGAGATTGCCTAGACCACCATGTCCCCCTACTCCTTCTCTGACCTTTGTATCTGGGGGGGGGAGGGGGGAAGGTGTCACACTTTTCCCCTCTCCTTTCTCTGACACTTTGGTGCACTGTGCTTTTCACTCTTTCTCGAATACACTTTCCCTAAGGTTCCACCACCCCAGCTGCAGGGCCCAACTGTGCCCTCAAGGGTGTCAGTTGGAGCTGGCTGGAACTGATGGTCTGGCTTGAGCTGTCCTGACAGAGGCTGTCCTGCAGCCTGCTGCTCTAAAGAAAACATTGCCACCTAAATCTGTTTTAACCGGATAGCACCAGAGAGATATCTGAATTACCTCAATTTCTTTTCTTAAAGGAAGCAATCTGCCAGGCCTGGAATAATGTATTACTTCTAGGAAAGGAGTGCAGCAGACCTATGTGGCCAGGCGGCTTGTGGCTTTGGAGAAACTCACACACAGAGCCCACACACTGACACAGCAACAGGAAAGCCTTATGCCTTCTGTTCACATCCTCTCAGGATGAGCTGAAGCGGCCCCAGTCAAAGGACAACATTTTCTGTGTTCTCAGAGGAGACTAAAAATGAAAGTATTTCTTGAAAGAAATCTGAAAGAATAATAATAATAAAATAGAATGCTTGCTGTTTCTAGAGAGACCTTAGGAAACAAACAAGGGAATCAAAGAGAGAGAAGCTGTCACTGTTACTGCCCCTCAGTCTGTTACTATTATGATTGCTCAGTGGTACCTGGGATCTCAGCATTTTTACTGGTTCCCAAATGGAATATTTTTGCTGGGAACTCCAACAAAGAACTGAGAGTAACTGTGATTTTGGAAGGGAGTTTCATTTTGGTATTTTGTTTTTTGTGGTGATTTTCTGTTGAGTTTTTTTTCTAATCATTAATTTCTAACAAATTGTTGGTAGAAGTTACACAAAGTCATAATAGGAATAAATGCTGAAATCTAATGAATTGTTAACGTACATAGATTTCATCTTGGAGTAAGTGACACTGAACATCAGTGGTTCTGTTCAGGAAACCCTAGCTGCATTAACTACTCCTGATCCTAGTACATTCATACTTACTTCTTCCACTTCTGTTAAAACCTTTTTGTGTGTTTCTTGTCAAAGGTCAACATTAAACTCCCACCTATGAGATCCTTTCATGCTGCCAATGCATTCAATCATCTTGAAAAAATCCTATCTATCAAAAGGAAATACTGATTTCTGCCTCCTTTGTTGAATACACTGATATCCACTGTGTCCTTTGGAATATTAAGTTAATGTTAATCTTATCTTCTTCTAACTAAAATTGCCCATCTTCGCGAATATTATTTTTGTACTTTTCAAGTATCTTGGTTATTCAAAGGCAATTTTCCTTTAACAGGATCTGATCACTTCTAGGTGATAAAAGATTGAAGGTTTTCTTACTAGACTGGGAACTGGGCACCTGAGATACCCAAGAAAATCCTTTCCCCCTGCTTTACTGGAGAAGAGAGAGAAGATATTTAGGACTTTGAGTCCCTGTAAATGTTGCTGTAAATGAACTTTCTGGTTAGGGGTCATAGTTAACTTTCAATCTCCCATTATATAAAGGAAGACAAAAGTGATATAGCATTGGTGTTTACGTGACCTTGTCTTCAGGGAATGAGGATAGTTAAGAATTTTTTGTAGAGTCAGCTATTCCCTCATACAAAAGTAAAGTCACTCTCTGATAGCATCTAAGATAGGCAGGACGTGGTCACAGCCGAGTTGCAAATTCAGTTTGCTATCTAATGTCCTATTTCTTTTAGACTATGAATTACAGCATTTGTTGGTAGTGTGGTAGCTCACCTACTTTAGGATAAAGTTATTGTTTATGACATTTTTAACATAGTTGTGTTTCTGTTCACTGAAACAATTTTCTTACTTAGGAACTGTACAGACTAGCACTTCTCTGGTAACAGAGTGAACTTTTTTTTTTGCAAGTTCAGTGATGAACTT
Source organism: Neomorphus geoffroyi (assembly GCA_033558235.1). NCBI lineage: Eukaryota > Metazoa > Chordata > Aves > Cuculiformes > Neomorphidae > Neomorphus > Neomorphus geoffroyi. Next base: position 8,396,222 of record JAUMJM010000053.1, on the reverse strand, counting down.
TTAACTGCAGCACATCAAAGTAGATTGGAAAGTGATAGGTGTGATTTCTTTACTATGAGCTATCTGGGTTTTGTGTTACTTAAAAAAACAATTAGTGTGAGCAGGTTTATAAGATTTTACAAAAACAGTATATTTTGCAGAAGAAAATGAAAACATTTCATATTAAGTTTGCAACTTGGTATGACTGTGATGGATTATTAATCCAAAACTGTGAATATTTGTCTAAGCTTTGAACTTATCCTTAGTTACTTTGATGATTTTGATTTTATTTTTAACTTTTGAATTATAACGACATAAAAATTATCCATTAATTGATAGATTTTATTCTGCTAATGAGCAAAGCTAAAAAAATGGAAGTAGTAAAGAGAGATATAAGTGAATACAAATTAAGAAGACTAGACAAGAGAAGTTACTGTGATAGAAAAAAGGAACAGAAAGTTGGAACTGTGAAATGAGATATTTTTATAAAAAAAAAACAAAGAAGACTCATGTTTGCCAATAACAAATATATTTAATATAGAAAAAACCTACTTCGAGAACCTAGATACAGTATTTATGGTAGTCAGTAGATCTATCTCCATCTTCCTGTGGGATGTATAATTCAATTAGTTCATGTAATGCTCACTAATATATCATCCTATAGACACCCAGCTGGAGAGCTTAAAGGAAAATAAGTTGTTTTCTCATAATTCCCCATAGGTATCTGATTTTACATTCTGTCAAAGCAACTGTAGTACCTGCAGGAAATCTGAGTGCCCTTGGATATCCTTTAAGAATTCAACCTTCTAAAGTTACAGCAGTGAGAGAATTAATTTAAAATACTGGATTTAGGTAGGCTGTTTGGGTGGCAGCAGCAAAATGAAACTCCTTTGGGATACAGGAGAAATCTATGTTTCTGTTTTCAAGGGGAAAACCGCATTACACTGGCAATTTCACCAGCTAAAACCTCCTGTAATTCCAGAGAAATATTAATTTGCTGCTACTTTGCCTTATTTGAATTTGATGACTTTCACATTAGCTTTACCAGAGGGAATTGTTACTATTTGAACACATAAACATTTCTACATGTTTGTCTTTGCAATATTATGAATTAATTGTTAATATAAAAGCATTTCTCGGGAAATATTTGATAAAAGACTTGTGTGTGTTGGTTAATATAAGTAAATTTTTTGTTCTGTTCAGAATTGTCTTACTAGCGTATCTTTTTTCACTGCAATGGACCCTACTATAAAAACTTAGAAGGAAATATTGTATAAACTTTGGCTCAAAAACATGATTTAAAATTTTAATAAAGGAATCATGAGCGGGAAGTGCATATTTATGGCTGTAAGACTGCTCATATAAAAATATTTTTGCATTTCTCCAAGATTAATTGATGGGATAAAAGATTGTTTCAAGAGTTAGTAAGAGTTGTAATCAAAGGATCTCTATATAAATAAATAATGCCTGCGATTAGAGAATTTTGCTTATTAGACCAAAAAAAAGTCCAATTTTGAGTCTCCAGATTCAGTCTCTTCCACCTGTTGCTCATATGAATGAATAAGTAATGTGTTTTAAAGCTGCGTAGTAATGTATTATTATCTCTGTTCTCAGGAATGTGAATCTGCTCCCTGCATTAATGGAGGTTCTTGTCAAGATGCAGTCAATGCATTTGTTTGCACTTGCCTGAGTGGGTACACTGGCAGGTTTTGTGAAGTTGATGTTGACGTTTGCAGTGAGCCCACACTGAACTCAGTTTTCTGTTACAATGGAGGTGTATGCATTGATGGACCCGGAACAACTTTTCATTGCAGGTTAGTATCAACACTGTCATTTAACTGCTTTATTTTATACTGTCGCATAACTGCATTTATTTGCTAAGATTTTAGGCTGGTGTTGTTACTACGTGCGGTATGTAAACTCAGTTGGAGTGCTCAAAACTACGCTTAAAGTGGGACTAAAGGAAAGATGAGGAGAATCTCTGTCGGGTAGTGCAGTGATAGGACGAGGGGTAACACTTTTAAGTTGAAAGAGGGTAGATTTAGATTAGACAATAGGAAAAAAATTTTTAGTGTAAAGGTGGTTAGGCACTGGAACAGGTTGCCCAGAGAAGTGGTGGAAGCCTCATCCCTGAAGATGTTCAAGGCCAAGTTGGATGAGGCTTTGTATAACCTGATCTAGTGAAAGGTGTCCATATCCAGGGAACTAGATGATTTTAACAGTCCTTCCAACCCTAACCATTCTATGATTCTATGATTATTCTCTACTACACCTAATAAATATATCAACTCACAAGTCCCTATTTAATTGCTACATTTTTAGAAATATTAAATATACTAAGAAAATACTTTATAAACAGATGTAAGAATGAAACATAAATGTCTTTCCCTATACTATCATGTATTCAATATCTGGACTTTGATGACACAAATTGAAGCTTAAGGATAACAGTTTTATTTTTAAAAAAACACCTACTAATGATAAGGTAAGAATGATCATTCTTAGTTGCATGTAACACGTTCATAGGTTTTCAAGGTACTATAAGAAATAAAACTAATGTAATTTATTTTGAAAAGAAGATTAAAACCCAAATATATTACTTCTAATTTGTGGTTCAATTTCTGCTTCTTGATCTTTGTGTTCTTCTTTCAATAATTATGGGATTTCATTAGTATTCAATATAATTAACAAGACAAATAGCCCATGGACTGCCAGAAACTTTTAATTTAAGAAAGTATTTATATTGATTGTTAGCATTGTTTTCCAGAATCTGAGAGGATTATCACCTGTAATTAATTTCTATCCTACAAGTACATAGTGAAGTTACAATGACTTTTGAGGCACAGAAACATGTTAACAGATAAAATGTCCACATGTCAATGAGATATAATTATTATATTCGTGACCATAGAAACACAGCGTATTTTTAGTTTAGAAGGGACCTTTAAAGATCATCTAGTCCACTCCCCTGCCATTGAGCAGGGACGTTTTCACTGAATTAGGATACCCAAAGCCTAGTCCAACTTGACCTTGAACACTTCTAATGATGGGGAATCCACAATTTATCTGGGCAATCTGTTCCAGTGCTTCACTAAAACCATCGTAAAAACAAAATCTGCCTTATATCAAATTAAAATCTATGCTCTTTCAATTTAAAAGCATTGCTTCTTGTCCTGTCACTACAGACTCTACTAATACATCTTTATCTTTCTTGTAAGAACCTTTAAGTATCAAAAGTCTCCCCAGAGCCTTCTCTTTTCCAGGCTTAACATCCCCAACTCTCTCAGCATTTCTTCATAGGAGAAGTGTCCCAGCCCTCTGATCATTTTTGTGGCCCTCCTCTGGGCCTTTAACAGGTCCATGTCTTTCTTGTACTGGGAACTCCAGAGCTGGATCCAATATTCCAGGTAGGGACTCACCAGAGTGGAGTAGAAGGGGAGAATCACCTTCCTTGACCTGCTGGCCACACTTTTGGCGCAGCCTAGGATATGGCTGCAAGTGCACATTGCTGACTTATGTTGTCTTTTTCCTCTACGAATATCCCCAAGTCCTTTCCCGTGGGGCTGCTCTCAATCTCTTCTTTCCCTAGACTGCATTGATAGCAGGGGCTGCCCTGACAGCACGGCAGACTCTTGCACTTGGCCTTGTTGAACTTCATGAGATTTGCATAGGCTCACTCCTCAAGTCTGTCAGGGTGCCTCTGGATGGAATCCCTTCCCTCTAGGGAGTCAACTGTAGCACTCAACTTGGTATCATTCACGAACTTGCTGAACATGCACTCAATCCCTCTACGTTACTGATGAAGATATTAAACAGTATTACTCCAATGATAACTCTAATATACCAAGGTTTAGTCTGAATCTCTCAGTACATGCTAAACAAACTCACATTATATTGCTTCTGCAGTGGACTGCTACCTGCACAGAGACTGTTTCTGTGACTCAGGTGTCTGGTAATTTGTTTAGCCCCTATTGCTTGATCACAAGTCTGAACAATCAATTCTATGAATTCTCCTATTTATTCTTGTTACAGAGTCACTGTAGTATCAGCAAGAGGAAAGACAAAATCCAGTATTATTTTGAGCCTCCTTGCTTTGGGGATTTGACTTGGGATGTTTGCATTATTGTGGCTGGTAAAACCAGAAATACCAAGTAATGAAAGATGCCCAATAACAGATGTCAGGCTGCCTTAACTATGGGCAGCACTGCCAGCTTCAGCTGCAATGTGTGTGATGTTTTGAATGGTTAAACTTTTCTTGAATTATGTGGGAACCAATTACATGAACAACCTTACAGGCTTCTTCCTGAAATGAATATGAAAAATACCCATTAGGATAGCCCTTGAATTGTGTGTTATCTGAAATATCTTTCTATATTCAAAAGCTTGGTTTAAAATTAAAACCACTTATTGGAAATGGGAGTTGCAATTCAGTTCTTTCCTGGGCTTCAGGAAGCAGATTACCATCTGAAAGGGTATCCTACCTTGTTTTGTATTTTTCTCTTCTTAATTAAAGGAACTGGCTGCCACAACAACACTATATAAATTAGCAGATTAATAATGAAGCTATCACTAGGCTCAGGGAGGCTTTCAGAAGACAATTCAACCCAACCTACATACGGCTGCTATAATGAGTTGGTCATAGAAATTCTTAAGCCTTTTTATAGTGTTTTCCAAGGATTGTAAAGAAGGGAAACTGTTCAACATAAAATATTTAGGTTTTTTTTCATCATACTTAATTTACAGTTGGTTCTTCCTCAATTTTGCATCTTCTGGTCCCAGAGAATTCAGTGTGTTTGGCTTGGGATTTAAAAAACTAAAAATAATAATGATTTTAAAAAGTAAAAATAATAGTGATTTAAAAAATTCATCCCTCTCCACTCATTGTTGCATGTCTTTTTCAAATGTGTATTTTTTTGCCTTCCTGCTGACTAGGTTCAGAAGTCATACTATCTTGAGAAGGATTATCTGTGCAACGCTTTCAACCTGATCAGATAAAATAATGTCAACAATCTCATGTCAAGCCTTACCTTAGGTCAAATTGTTGAATATTATAGCTTCGTTGTATTTTCTAGGTACATTATAACATATTATTCGTTTGTAATATTTTTTCTTAGGGAAATCAGAGGTGATTTTTTATGTAATTTTGTCTTTTGTAATGCACTCCAAGTAATTTTTTTCTTCAGAAATTAAATCCATTTAGTCATATTAATATAAGACAAATTCAATGGTCTGAGGATCACAAGTAAGTTTGATCCTATCCTTTGATTCATAAAGGGATACTGATGTTTTTTAAATCTGATTTTTTGGATTATATTTGACTATATTATTTGATTCAGAACTGAAGCTTTTTTGGCAGCATCTTTCAGAGAATAGTTTATACTTAAAAGACAATTTTATGGGCTTGAATTTTGTATTCCAGGGGCAGGTAAGTGTAAATATTTGATCAACAGAATAGCTGATCAACAGCATGTCAAGGTTTTTCTTCCAGCTCATGAGATTTTAGTATAAAAGTATTCTAGAACAGGAATGTGTTGTTCTATATTACCTCAAAATAAAGTGCAATTAATTTAAAATATTTATTATGTTATCTGCTACTCCTTCTTATTTGTCACTGTGAACCGATTGTAATGAATGCAATGACAAGTAGTAAAAGGCTGGATATTTCTGTTTATAATCTCATACATACATGAGAAAAGGTGGAGGGACCTCTGACTCATATTTTACCAAGCATTCACTAGCTTTTGTAAAGGAATATAACATAATAATTACTTGAATATTAAGTTAAAAGGGCAAAAATATGTCAAAACCAGTCATAGTAGTACATCGTATATATCAGCTAGTAACCTTCGAATATCAATTAAAAGTACATCACTTTTGGACATCTTAAAGTGGCAGAAATTATGCTGGAAAAAGTATGAAATCTGTATAATTTAGCCTGATTTCTGACTTCCATAAAGATAAGGGACTAGTATTATCATGTAGTGTATCATACTAAAGTGAATTCAAGTATAAATGAAAATATATCTGCAAAACCTGTAAGCAATTTTTTTCTTCCTTAAGATTCTTCATGTGATATTTGGCACTCAGAAAAGCCTTTCCTTTTCTCCTTGTAACTATTCTTCCCTTTTCTTTTTCTCAGTAAAACCAAATTCTTCTTGAAGATATTCTCATTGTATTATTTCATATATTTTCTTTATTTAATATTTTTTACACAATTGGAGCACATGAAGAACATGTAATTAAAAACCAAAGCTATCCTAAAATCTTACTCTTGTACTGCTTAGGAAAAGCAAATAAAAATAAATATCAGTACATTGTTATTCTTGTATTCTACTGACAAGGAAGAAATATTTCAATTTTAAAATATTTTGTTTTCAGTTCTCTTCCATCTTTATTTGTTTTATCTGTGTAGCCAAGGTGTCTCACTGGAGGCCCTGTAACTAGCTAAGGCCGCTGCAGGGATCCAGGAAAGGTATTAAAACAATTAAAGAGTGGAGATGCTCTAGGAGCGGAAAACTGGAGTCTGAAAAACATATTAATTTCTAAGCCTAGCACACAGATGGCACATAAGATAAACAATAAAGGAGAATGGTTTGTCTTAGAGGACGTATAAGGTAAAGGATACATTGCTAGTATAAAGCAGATGGTTGTGGGGAAGCCTAGGAGTGCAGAGTCTTGTAGGGCAACTTAGGCAACTGTATCTAAAAAAGCTGCTATTTAAATCAGTCATGGTATGCAAAAGGAGTTAATCTGGATGATTTTGAAGAATCAGAGTTGTTCAGGATTTGATAAATGACAGTCAATATGTAAATTAACAGCTAATGAATATTGCAAATCAAACAAAATATAGTTTGCTCTTGAAGAAACAGTACTTAAGATGGGTGTGGTCACATTGAGCTTCGAAGGTCTCTATGAAATTGTCCTTCACCAATTGTAGCTATCAAATCTGAAGTTGACGAATACATTGATCGCCGTGATAATAGGGTCTACTTTGAAAAAGTAAGAGAAATTGGGCCAATATTAAAGATAGAAAACATAGTCAATTCTTCTAATTATTGCTGCCAAAAATGTATATTGCATTATCATGTTCCCTATACCTTTCTGTCAACTGGATAACAAGTAAAATGTGATGCCACCACATACAAGAAAATGTCTTTCAAACAGAAGAAATGTCATTTATCAGTACTGTATGTTCTTTATCCCAAAGGCAATAGAAAAAATCTTTGAAGCTGTTCATGTCAACTGTACCTCCAGGCAGTAATCAAAAGGTCCTCCTGTACTTCAAAAGGCTTAACATATGAAGCATTTGCCCAACGTTGTGTCCCCATCAACCCAAAGAGTGACTTACTGGTAAAATACTCATTTTGAGACTTCCTCAGTCTTATGTTCCAGGGAACAAAAGAATATATGCTTCTGTTGAAAGACTGTTAACTGAAAAGCTTAATTTCATTTAGCTGTTTATCACAGCTTGCAAGGTCTGACTAAAGTTGCAGAGTACACATTACACAGATATATGTATCTAAGTTTCTCAGAACACTGGGAGAAGTGTAAGAATAAAATCATTATATGATATGAAAGGACTGATTCCAATGCACTGGACCATCAGATCTCAAAACAGTCAAGTCATAAAACAATAGATTCTCACTTTTGTATGTGCTGTGAATACATACACAATACTCTCTCTGTCTGCTCTGCATGAAAACAGATGCCTCTCTGTTTATATGTAGAAAATGAAATAGGGTTTGCATGACTTGCTGATTTCATAATCAACTGTTTAGTTCTTTAGTGAAGACTGAATATTTTAGGGTTTGCATTGTGTGACTCTATTAAGTTATATGAAAACACAAAAATTAATATAGTGGTTCAAATCAAGAACCATTTAACTCTATACGCTATTTCCAACAGTGGCCATAACTGGATTGCCAGGAAAGAATATGAGAAGTACATTCATTTTACTTATCGTCTGTTTCTCTCCCATGCACTCTCAAACAGTTTCTCCTGAGCATGTTGTGATTTGTTCAGTAGAAGTTAATGAGTCCAAAGTACCTACACAGTCTTTCCCTGAACTTATATAGACTTGTTCTCTGAGAATGGGGCTTTGCTAGGCAATCTCTAGAGGTCCATGTCTGCATCAGCTGTCCTGTGACAGTACCATTCAGCAAGCAGACCCATAGGTCTACCCTATTGCATGAAAAAAATTCTTCCTTTTTTAAAGTACTGCATTTGCTTTTCTTTTTTCGTGTCCCCTAAATTCAGTGTGCAAAAGAAGAATGAAAAGCTGGTTCCAAATCATCCTTTACTGGCTTTTGTGGTTCACTACCATATTGTGCCATACTCCTTCTTTTCCAGGCTAAAGATTTCTGGCTTTCCCAGTTCTTCCTCCTTCATAAGACATCCCAGACTTCTGGTCATACTTGTTGCCCCTTTTAAAGGCTTTTAAATTTCTATTTTTTCTTTAATAACATGAGGGGACAAAAAGTACATTCATTTTCCAAGCTATGAGCCAACTTGTGATTTACAGTGGCATAATATTTTCTTTCTCCTTCTCTATTCCTCCCATAATATCAAGAACTAGCATTTAATTGATGGTGGGAGGAGATGGAACACAAATGTTTCAGTTTTATTCCTAAGTTACCTTATCACTCAACTGTAATTTCCATGGAGAAGGATTAGATAAAGTTGGCGTATTAACATGTTCCTTTACCACTCCATGTGTGCAATTTTTCTTTATATTACACGTCTTTATTTTATCAAAATCCAGTTCTTACTTTTGGAGCAATAAGAGCAGGTCATTATGATAATGACAATTCTAACCATTTAGTCCATTTTATAATGACAAGTGCTTGTGTTCTATATGAAAACCACTAGCTGTAATACTATGAAAAGGAAAAGTGATGCATGTCCTGTCCTATATTTTTCTTACTTTTTTGTTATATAGAAGAACTCCTTACTTACATGTCACAAGCTTATAACGGAAAAAGAACAAGTACACCATAATCTTTATTTGCTACATGCTAATATAAAGTAAGCATGAATTTAATAAACTGCATATGCTAATAGGTACTTTTAACACCTTTAACTAAACCCAGAACTATAATCATAAAAATGCTAATATGTAGTTTAAAAATATTTCTCCTAGTGAATTATATTTCTGAATGATTTTAGAAATATTTTTTAGAAGTCTTATTGAGAATTATCTTTCATTCTCATGGCTTGCATGCTTCCTAATAAGTTTTGGTTATTATATGCCTTATTGCTTCATTGTTTATTCAGACTGGATAAAATCAGTATGTTGCTCTTTTTACATGATGTATAAAGGATAAAGGAACACATCACAGCTATAAAGAGGCAACACATCCATTTTAGAGAACTCTCTGTCATATCCTTAAAGTTACCTGAAGGTCAAGATCAGGGGACTTGGAATGACTTTAAAACAAACAAATAATGTGTCTAAAGATGTTTAATATATGCAATATGCCTATTTAAATATCTGCAATATCTGTCCCCTGTAGTGTTTCTGGGCAAAAGTAGAGAAAAAGTATCATGCCGTCACTCAAGTGGATATTTACATTGATATTCAAAGACTATATCAAGCCATTTTAAAAATGTTCAGAGGCAATTTACTATTTAAATACAAAACAGAAATAGGAGTATGAAGAAAGGCAAGGCATTAAGAAATGTATCCTAAAGATGGCTACCTTTTTGTAGTAGATGCATGTTCTGTCTGTCTTGTTGCATTTTACTAGTGATATTTACAATGGTAGCACTGCATTTAGTTAAAATTACCCACTCTCCTAACCATTTTAAGAGGCTAAAATTCAACAGTAAAGTGCAATCTGCTAGAGAATTAGCACTGTCTACAGAAATGCAGACAGCAGCATCTGTAAATGAGATGCTAAGACTAGTAGGAAAAAAACACACCCAAAAGCAAAACACAAATCTAGTACAAATTACCCAGCTGCCCAGTCTTGGAATAAAATCAGTTCAAAGCTTCTATCTGAATGACTATTTCCAATTGTTATATTCTGTATTTTTAAACAAACTTAAAAATTCATTACCTGAAAAGACACAAGACGCCTCTACTTTATGTATATATTGGGTTTGGGTTTTGTTTTACTAAGTTGTTTTCTGACTTTATGAAACAAAAACCAAACAAGAATAGCTACTGGGAATTTCATTTACATCCCCATTATACAAGAAGCAGTGACTGAACAGTTGGGAATGTGCCTGTAACAGAACATTTCAGCTTTTTTCTAGCCACACACAGAGAATATTTAGTTCAATATTACCTAAGGCATGCATGCTGAAATAAAATCCAACACCTGGAACAAGATTTAAAATTTCACAGTACTTTAAGATGTAATGTGCTGCTTATTTCAGAATTCCACATGGAATAATAAAGCTTAATACACAGATGATTCAAACACATACCATCTTTGATATTTTTGCTGTCACTGTCTTCAAAACTTTCTGGTATTTGTGACATTCTTTTTTTCTTTTTCTGTCTAAAATATATATTCTGGTTGCATGTACACAAATGACACATGTAACGCTAACAACGACTTTGCTTTTTTATGGTGATTGTTGACAAAACCAGCAGTAAACCTGCCATAAAATTACGGCATAATTTTAAAAAGAAAATGTATTTGGTTGTGTTAGCAAGTCATATAATGTGATAGTTGAAAATGTTTTATTCATTATTTTTTAAAAACTTTCATTTACTTTTTTGTGGAGTTCACAAACAGGTGTTTTGCCAACTTATGGAATCAGTACGTTGTGTATTGAATGACAGTGTGTAAGTTAAAAAAAAAGGCTATAATTCCTCTGAAAACATGCTAGCTCAGACAGGAAGATACAGGGTGTGTAAAAATGAGAAAACAAAGTACATCTGAAATACTACTAGTCTTCACTAACTTCTTTTTTTAGCACTAGCTATTTCATATTGTCATTCAGATGTACAGAGAAAGGCAAGGGCAAGGCAAAGGCAGGCATTATTGAGGTAAGTTGATCATTTTTGAAGACCAGAATAATAATAAAAAATGTTTTTTCATGTAACTTCAGAGTTGAAAATATACATTTCAGAACTAGTCTCAAGGGGATCCATACAAATTTTAACAAATGCATGTTTGTGCCAGTATGCATGAATGTGATCAATTACTACCTTAGAATTTTACCCTATATTTATAAATAAGCATAAGCCAGTCCATCTGACAAAGTGGAAGTACCAGAAAGATACTTTTTACCATAAAAAACTTCTATCATCTCACCAACTATTTATATTTACTCATATTTAAAAACACACGTAAGGTATTGTGTTCCATATCTGAATGTGACATACAATGCAATTCTATTGGAATTTTCCTAAAGTGTCATGATCTGTGCATATTAATGAAATTGGAATTAAATAATCTTTCTGTTTGTTGTACCTGAGATGCTTTATTATTTCCTGAAGGTTTCATGCTGAAACTCTCAATTTCAGTTATGTAGGACACAACTAAAGATAGATGTTCACTGAGTTCCATTCATCTGCACTTGTTAATTAGTACTTTTCATTAGGAAATAATCTCAGTAGGTAAACTTCTTCTCTTCAAAAGCTACTCTAGCATAGTACCACTTAAATGCCCTCACAGTCATCTCGTTGGTATAGCCACACTTTTCATCACAGAATACAAACAAGTTGGTCAAACAACATTTTCCATTGATAAATACATATTAAATGCTTCTGGTTAACTTCCTGTCCTTTTGAAGTTGAGAGATGGCTTCCAAGAGGCCATGCCATGATCTCCCCTGTGACTGAGATGAGGCTGATGGGTGTATAGTGCCCCAGCCTTCCTTTCCGCATTTCATGAAGGTAAACATAGTATTAATCTTCATTTATGATCCATTCATTGAGACTAACACAATCAAGAAACTTCAGGTACACACTTCTGAAAAACTGGCAGTCTTCATAACACATAATAACAATAGTCCTTATATTCCAGTATATAAATCATACTTTTGTAATAGATGCACAATCCATCTTCCCATGTCCTCTTAGTTATCAAAAAGCAGCTGAAGACATTCCAGATGATGATGGTTGTGTTCCTCTTAATGGAAAAGGGTATTTTGTCAGGTAGCGTTATCTTCTCACTCATGGGGAACACTCCATAAAAGTCCCCACAACAGAATCCATTGTGTTATTCTGAAGTTTTGCAGCCACTGCTTATCGTGCCAGTTTTTGGTGGTTCGTTTTGTTGGGCTTTTTCCCTCTGACTAATATTTATTTCATGAAATTTGAACTAGATGTGTTCAGAATGATATTGCTCAAAGGCAAGTGTTCCAGAAACAGTTATTTAGTCCTGGTGCTGTGCCCTTCTTGTCAACCTTCTGATTCTTTTTCAGGCTGTCTTCAACAGCTAGTATGTTTAATATTACTGACCTTCTAGAACCTAGGACGGTTTAACTTCCCATAGGATAAGACCCAACCGGGTCATCACGAAGTATCCATGTAAAGGTTTTATCTGGATGGAGTGGTGAAATCTATAATGTGAACTTTGTTTAGTAGTTCAGGCACAAACATAGGCACACCTGTAGGGAACTGCCAATCAGTAGGAGAGAATCAGATAATAACATCATACCACCTTAGCTGATTATCACTCATCTAATTGCTATATAATCAAATTGAGATGAACTGAATTGTCTATGTAATGCTTTAGTGGGTCCCAATTTATATTATCTTCATTGAATTTGCTGTTTAATTAGAGCTGTGTGAGTAGAGTCCAATAAGCCAGGCAGTGAGTAGCTGAATTACCATTTGCTGTCAAGTCTTCTCTTCTTCCTCTTTGGTTGATGTACAGTTGAGAAAGAAAAAAACTAAAAGTACATATCAGTGCTACCTAATCTTGATGGCCTTTGGTTAGTAGGTTAAGTACTGATTGACATACGACAATAGCCACCTTAGGTGTTAGAACCTAAATACCTTTCCAGGTTGTGTTCTCAGTAATGGATGTTGTGTTTAAGATGACAATACCCAGTTAAATCCATTGTTCTGAGTATAATGTTGATAGTTCTTTTGGCTTTGTTTCATATCTGTGGATACTTTTTGAGAAGCAATGAAGAATTTGCAGTGATTACACTGTTTTTAACTTTGTTTTGAGGGAAAAGCTAGGTGTTTCTACCTGAAAAAAAAGAAGGGGAGGAATGTTAACGACATCAGCAGGCTACTTGATTGCCCTCATTGTGGCAGGTGTTCAAAACGATAAGCCCAGACCACTCAGTGTGTTTAAGGATGCTACCAGTATGAGTCTTTTCAGAGGCCTGAAGTAGTGTGTATGGTGCATATTGCTGAGATTCAGAAACTGAGAGCAAAACTGAATACATGACATGCTTTCAAATGAGAATGAATGCCGCTCCTGGTAGCTCAGCATGATGTTTTCTTTGGTCTCAGAGCCAACTGCTTCAAAAAATAAAGAAAATCCACTCCAGGCTGCATCTATCCTTCAAATAGGAGAACAACAATAGCTGGCAGTAAGTGAAAGAATCCTGCACTGTCTTTCGGTAGATAATTTCAGACATCTCCTTTCCACATGATTCATACTGTAAAATCCTATTTCATGATGAAAATTGGTATCATCAATATTTTATATGTATCTTTATACACCCTTATACATATATGTATGTATATACACTGTTTTGTTGTGAAATAAAAGTTTATCTGGATTTTTTTAAAAAAAACCTAGATGCCAGGACTAAATACCAAAAATACTGAGTTTAAGATGTAACACACATCTTAAACTGTTATATTAAGCCTTACACTATAAATACTTTTTAAAAAAACCCTTGATGTTACTTGGGGAAAAAAAGAGTAGTTTCTGAAGGCAGCATGGACCAATGACTTCTGTATCCTGCAATGAATATGTGGGCATAAAACTTGAGACACAGCAGGGCTTGATGTTCAGAAAATATTCCTAGTCTTTTCCATTCAGAGCTCTTAAATTTTTCTTTCAAGTAGACCTTGAGGATGTTACTTTCAACAATAACATGTAAACTGGAGGCGTTGCAAATGTCAGTGTTTCTTGAATGTCACTATTTACATGTAAACTAACTTTCAAATAGCATGTCATGTATGTGATGTGAGAGGGTGTTAAATATTCAACCTTTACCACTTCGGCACATATCATGCAATTCAGCAATCAGTTTCTAAATAATACCCATCAAATTTTAAAGTTTTAAAATTTCTCTTGTAATTTTAATCCATTTTGTTTCCAAAACAATATTTTACAGGAAATACATCTCATAGGCATGGTCTGAGTTTGGATGTTAAAAGAAATTAAGAGTATCGGGATGGTGCTGCCATCATAAATTAAATACAGTTATTCTCATTTCCTCCCCCTCCATACATGGAAGCATCCAGAATCCCACAGCGAACCAGTCCTTTACTAGGTGTGGACTACATCCTTTCACCTCTTTGACTCAGAAATGCTAGCTGATATATTATCAAAGCTTCCACTCCTTTCCTGCCTGGCCCTTCTCACTCATTATTGTGGGGATTAGCATAGCAGTCAGAAGGTGAATATTGTTCCCTCTCCCAGACTCTGAGTGTGCAAAAGCACAGGGAAGAGGGCAAGGGAGTTCCATTCAACCTCATAGCCCTCTCTGCAAGAAAACATGAAACTGGAGTTCTTGAAATAAACAGACACAACATTCTAGTCAGACTTTTTAACAGTTATATTTCATAACCTCTCTGAACAATAAAACACATTTTATTTCATCCTCACTATTCTCTCTCTGTTTTTTGGAAATGAGCATTAAGTACAATGTAATGTTCACCTTGATTTTGAAATGTTAATAAAACATTACAGGAAACCAACATAAACTTCATAAAAAAGAACCTTTCTCATTTTAGCTCCCTTTGCGATACAGCATAGAAAGTTCACTGATATTTCAATCATCTCTTTAAATCTTTATTTAGCAACATAGGATCCGACATTGTATTCCTTAGAACAACAGCCCACTGTACCTGAAATTCCATTCAAATAGTGTAGAAGAGAAGATTCTATGTATATATACATATGTATATGTTAAAGCCATCAGAGAAATACACATCTCCATTTAAACTGACACTTTTGGTTTTTAGAGATTATTCTGACCTTTTTTCTTTCTGATCTGACACACTTATTTGAAATAGCCTTCAAAACTGAGCATGAAAAAATTCTGCTGTTTTTTCTTGTCTTATGAAAGAACACTGTATTACAGCTGAATTCCAGTGAGATTGCAGCAAGTTTACTAGGGCAGTCATATCAATAAATCCCTCTACTGGAGAGATACTGACTTGCAAAAGGAACCTTTTCTTCACCATAATTAAACTACCATTTTGAATGACACAAGCCATAGCAGTACCAGGAATCTTTTCTCCTCCTAGTTGTTTTGGATGGAAATGTGGAGACTTTTTTCCCCATATTCATTACATCTATGTGAGCAAAACCTATGAAGTTCAGCTTTAGCCCTTTTGTCTTTCTCCTCAGGAAAAAGGTTGGCGGTCTGACAAAAAAGATAGCTAAACATGAACATTGTTAGGAGCTAAGCTCATACTGCTGCCAAAGCAACACCTGCAGCAGCAGCATATGCTGCATTGGGAGTGCTTGGGAGTAGACAGAGCAGTTTTACGAGCTGGGAGGAGGAGATGACTGACTCAAACCATCTGCAGACTGCAGAGCTGGCACAGGCCATGCAAGACTGCCTTCAGAGCTGTGAAAGGTGTGACTACCGGAGAGAGACATCTGCAATAGTCGTTTGTGTGTAGTCTGAGCAGTATGCCTCTGTGTCAAAATCAACTTTCTCCAAGTGCCTCCTTCTGTGCATAATGTATAACTGAATGTGAAGAATTATATGCAGGTAATATGGAGCAGTGCAGATCAAAGTCATGCAATGCATGCCTTGTATATCTATGTGTATTTTTTTCCCCGTTAACCCAAATCCTCTAAAAATATATGTAAAGTATACTAAATGACAGTTGTATAGGTTACAAGGTGGTGAAAGTATAGAAAATGGCTAATCTGTCACTATGCACACCATGTATGCAGAAGAATACAGTATGTGTAGCCACATAGCGTTTCTAATAGTGCTTCACCAGCACTGAGTAAATATTTCCTGTATATCTAAGGACAGACAAGGCTACTCATAAACCTGTAAATCTGATTTTTTAGCAATTAAACTTGTACACAAATAGGTTAGTCTTTCTTTTTCTGATTCACTGCATATATTAACTTTTTCATTGAAAAATTATCTTGGAAATGTATTCTGGATAAGAAATGAAGATGGTTTTTGTTTGTTTTTTAAGAAACAGTCTCACTTTCTTTCAGAAAATACAGCTTCTCCATTGGTTTGTTTAAACTACCATTTTCACATGCATTACAGATGATTTTATACTACCACAGCTTTATCCATAGGAAGAAATTCATGGGCATGGTAGGCATGTGAATGACACTCTGAAGTACAAATTCTATGATTGCGTTAGACACGTGGCTGGCAGGATTTCAACAGATGGAATTAAATGATTAGCATAAGGAAATAACTGATTTTAACTACACAAGGTGGTATGAAGTATAAGTCCTGCTGTGTGATTAGCCCTTTATGTTTATTCATTCACATTTAAGTAGTTCCCTTCTGTGTGAAGCAGCCAGCTGTGCAGTAAGAATGTTAGAATATATACTTGTTCTTGCCACTATGGCATCTTCTGTGACAAGGATTATTACTCGTAACAGTATGAAGCAATTATTTCAAGGAAATAGAAACAGTAAGAAAATAGCCAAATACGGAAAAGTTGATAAAAAATTAACACTATCGACTCCCATGTTTTCTTCAAAGCATATAGTCAATATATTAAAAATTCATATGAGTTTATTTTTGTTAGCTGTGTGAACTCATATAGAGTTTTGTCCTGCTGCATTTTATCTTTTCAGAAGTTGTTTCCACTTTTAAAACTCTGCAGTAAAATTATGTTCTTTGTTATCCCTCTATTTGATATCACTCTTCAGCATTGCTTTCAGCACTCTCAGTAGCACTTTAACTGGCCTCCCTTTTAATTTGCACATGATCAAATAAACCTGCAACCACAAAAACAAGTATTGCTTCAGTATTCAGTAGTCACAATGGAAGACAGAAAAACGTCACCAAATGCTCAACAGAATGGTTTGGCTTCTTTTTGTTGTTTCCTTTTTGAGAAGCTGGTGTATTCACTAAGAACTTTTCAGAGGACAATTCAATTGTGACAATTTCTCAGGCTAAATAATAATCATGGTGTTTTGTTCAAATACTCGCTCTCTTAGTAGAAAAGTGAACCACAGTTTTGAGCATACATTGGTCGCTGTAAATACCTGATTGTTCTTATCTTGTGTGTTGCTGTTAACCCATACCCTGAGCCTAGCTTCTTGTTTGAGAATTATTTATATGGTTTGGTACCTGACCAAAGATTAACTTCTGACTGACAAACCCCTTATTTTTCTCTGTAAATTAGTAGTTATGTAGCAAAATTCAGATATTAAAAACAGAAAATAATAATTGAATGTTGGAGCTAAGGTCACCGCACTTCAAGAAACTTCACTTTACTCATAAGAAAAAGTATGTTTACTGTAGAAGCTGAAAAAAGATTCATGATTTCATTAACTATGTGTGTTGTTGATCAGTTTGTAAATGGTGTGATCGGTAGGTACATTATTATTACTTAACTTTAGCTGATAGTTGAAACAGATTTTCTTCTTTCACAAATATCTTTCCAACAGAAGCACTTGGTGTCAGCCGTCATATTTATGGCCCCCAAATGAAAGAGATTTGTACTCTAGTTTCCTCACTCCTTGGGATATTAGATGAAACAATAGGAAACAGCATATTTGTAGAAGGAGGGAAACAGGAAACAATGTTTCCTTTAGTTTCTGAATATATATGTGTATATGTTAACATGTGTCTTTTTAAGGTTGAATTATAAATCTTTCTTTTATTTATAAATTGCTCTTAGACGCAATATTGCCATAAACCAAGGTGAGGGATTTTTTGGTGTAAAGTAAGAGAGCTCTAGTTCTCAATTTTTGCTGACTAAACAAGAACAGCAGTTTGGTTTCACTCCCTCTCCATCATAGACTCTCAATTCTCAAAATCATTTTACTCTATAGCAATGCAAAAGCTAGAGAGGTTACTAGTTATTAAGGGTAACATTTATAGTTGAGAAGGAGCCTTTGAGACACTAGGTATCATTTCTAGATTGAGCTCTGCGGCCAGAAAAGCTGTTGAAGTATCTGAGGTGTTTTTCTAGCCTTTGTATATTTTACAAAGATTGTGTTGAGGCAAATATGATACTTCAGTGCCCCATTGACACCACCTCTTTGTCACTAAAACAAACTATAAAACTAGTAATGCAGAAGTCCACACCTTACTTTTATCCTGCTAGCTTCCAGTTGTAGAAAATGGAAGTCATGGGGGACAGATGCATCTTATTTCACTTTTCATCTGTAGATAATTCTTCCTTTCTCATTGACTGAAGTTCCTGCTGTCTCATTTCCTTTGTGAGTAGCTCCCTGTGTCAGGTAGGATTTTACTGAAAGAACAGCTTAACATCAAGCATTAAGAGTGAAGGAATCTTGTTCTTAATATATTGAAAGCATTCTTTGGGACAAGACTAAGTTTAACATGTTAAATTTATACTCAAAGTTAAATACAGCATAACATTAATATATTTCAATATTACTTTATATTTCGTATTTATTTTATCTTTTCCATAAAACTAGTGGACATATTTTTTATTGTGAAGTCAAAACCCCTCTATTTAATCAGTCACTTGTTTATAGCTGTACATCTGCAAAATTCATGTTTTATTAATTACAGGATAAATAACATTTTCAATCATGAATCTTTCAGATTAGCATAATTTCTTATTTGGAATTAGAGTTGACTGTTCACTTGCTGTTATATTCCTTCATTCAAATCAAATTGCTAGGTCTGAATATATATACATGGCCTGCAACTGAGTATCAACCCTTTCTTTCAGTTGAACTAAACATTTGAATATAGGAGAAATATCTCCTTATATTTTTATCCCCTGAATTATCGTAGAACTTCAGGATGTTCTGCCTGCAGTGTGTTTGTATGTGTAAGAGTGGGTTTCACAGCCTTTTGTCTTTTCCTGCAAGACAGACAAATAGTTATTTTGTTGTCTTTGCTCTGGATTTTGACCACAGTCGAGCATTCTAAGCCCAAAGTTTTTGAAAAACAGTATCTATGATATGAACATCTGCAAATGTTAAAATCTTGGTTTAATTCCCACATTTTGGGATACCCTGGTCACCATAGTAGTACAGGCAACTTCCTTCCTATTTCCTCTTATGCCTTCTCTATTTTCTCTCATGCTTTTTCTATTTTCTCTCAGTAATTTCTAACTTGTAATTATTTCTATGTTTTCTTTCACTTATGTGAATAAATACACATATGTGTATCTTTGGCCTACCTCCCTCTCAGAATTGTTCATTAGCTGTAGAATTTTCAGTGCACTAACTGCTAACTGCCCATCTGAGTAAATTTCCTGACCCCTTACAGAACTATATTTCACCCTATCATCATTAAATTTACCCCAGAATAATGTGTGTAGATGCAGTGGAAACTGAGGGCTGGCTTGCAAGTGCTTGATTGTGGTTTTTTTGTTGTGGGAACAGAAAATTTAACTTAAAAGTTTATTTAGAACTACAATAAAAATTTTGAATGAGTTGTTGAAGAAATAAATTATCTAGAAATATAAAAATCTAAGTTATTTAGGGCACAGACTTTCTACAGAATTCTGAGTTTAAGTCTTGTCGGTTGCAATGTTGGATACAAGTTGTTTATTCATACTTTCTTCATGTAGCTGTTTCTTTACCGTTTTTATGTTAACACGTGTGTGTAAGAGTTGCCAAAGATGTCAAATGCTAATTTTTAAGGCTTATCTAGAAATAGAGTTTAATTTATTTTCTGTATTGAAATCAAGGATGCACAGAGTCTGAATCACATATATTACAGTGTTGGATATTTAAGCTTAAGGCTTGTCACATAGAATTATATAAAACTAACTTTTCCATTTAGTAGAGAAAATACTTCACTACACAGACCAACTAGTTCTTTAGAAAAGCCACATTTTTATGGTTCTAATATTTCCTTCTCAGTTTAATTTCTCTTCTTCATGTTTGATTTGCTCCTTCAGAAAAAAACTCACCTCTTTCACTGTGTGAATTCTTGTGTGCTAATGCTGTTTCCCACTGACTGACACGCCTCAGTGTCCTGAAAGATTATTTCATACATTGTAAGATTATTTCCAGATCATTGTATTCTTGATAATGCAGGATGCTGGGGTCAGCTGCACTAAATCCTGAACAAAGCAATGTAGCCTGCTCATTTTATATTTGAAATATCACAAAAAAAACCAATCAAAAGACAATTCTATTCTAAAAATGGGAAGAAATAGTAACAATAAAGGCTTTTTCTTTAGGAAGAGTAATCAGCAATAGGCAAATGTGTAGTCATAGAACTAGCTAATATTCTACTGCATGTGAAATCTGATTGAAAAATTCAGTGAGCTGACCAGTTAGATTTATATCTGCTATCTCATTGATTCTGACTGGCTGTAGCTTATCCAACAGCAAAGAAATAAATGAACAAGACATACTGGCTGCAAACTACTAATGGCTAGCGGACTGATTTTCAAGGGCAGCTTTTCTGATTTTTGTTTTATATATCTCTATGTGTCAGAGTAAATTTAAAAGAGAAAGTAGTCCATTGTAATTTCATTAATACTTTGTGGAGAAGAACATTTGTTTGCAATTGCTGTGTTAATCCTGACAGGAGGCTCAATCCCACACTGCTGCTCTCCTTGTTGGATGGGGAGAAAATAGGGAGAGTAAAAGTGAGAAAACTCAAAAGCTGTTAAAGACAGTTTAATAGGTGCACACAAGAAAAGTAAAATAATGAAGCTGTTCATTTCTTCCATCAGCAGGCGTGTGTTCAGCGATCTCCAGGAACACAGAGGTCCATCGCACTTCATGGTCACTTAGGAAGACAAACGCCATAACTCTGAATGCCCCCCAATGCCATTTTTTTATTGCTGAGCATTTTGTCATATAATATGGAACATCCCTTTGGTCAGCTGGGATCAACTGTCCCAACTGTGTCCCCTCCCAGAGTCTTGCACACCCCCAGCCTACTCACTTGCAGGGCAGTGTGAGAAGTAGAAAAGGCCTTGAGGCTGTGCCAGCACTGCTCAGCAACTGCTAAAACTTTGGTGTGTTAGCAACATCGTTTTTGTCACAAATTCAAACCATAGCACCGTAATAGCTGCTGTGAAGGGAATTAACTCTATACAAGCCAAAACCAGTACAGCAACCCTCTGTACAACCTCCAGTGTAAACCTGAGTGCTTGTAGCCTTTCTTACTGCATTACTGTCTTCCATGTCTGCCTCAATATTACGTGACAGCATGAATAGGAGTGCAAAGAGAACATACTTAATATTGTGGTTATTATTTTACAAAATTTTAAACATTTTTTATTTTTAACATCTTTGTAAATATTTTGAAAATTCAAAAAATTTATTAGGAAGAAGACTGTACTTATAAGCAGGACTCAGGAAGCCAATTGTGATTGTACTAGCACAAAGTACTTTATAGATAAAAATGTAGATTTAAATTTGTGGTAGTTTTTTTTTTAACATATGTTGCCTTTGTTGAGAAGGTGTCTATATAAATCACTGGTCATTAATATTTACTCATTATGTGATACAACCTGGATAGGTGTGTTAATCTGAAACACCTGGATGTGTGAGACTTAAGAGCTTACTACCCTGGTATACGTTAGCTAGAGACCTACTGTAACCTACCTTCACGTACACATTTCTTGAAATCTTGATTTGAATATTTTGCAAAGGAAGGAGATACATTGTCCCTGGCTTTGTGTCAGGCTAGACAGGGCAACAGTTCATAGCGCTTAGCTAGTAAGTAACTGAAATGTAACTACAAATTTACTGCCTAACAATTGCTGATAGGTTGTAATCATAAAATGGTCAAGTGAGCAGCAGTTCTCAGAGCACCATTATCGCATATCATTATGATACAGCAAATGCCTTTAGAAGGACTCATACATTTTTATGGAGAGTAAATGAGAGTTGTGTCTCTATGTCGGAGTCTAACGGAAATCTGTAGTCTCAAATGTCAACATAAGTCTTTCTGAGAGCTGTACACAGCGTTCAGAAACTCAGTAACGGCTGGTTTTGTTTTCTCCTGAGAAGGTTGCATATTTTGTTTGCTCTGTATTGTTGTACTACTGCTGCCAGCAGTTATTTATTATTTTTAATATATGTATATATACCCAGAGTTTGGAAAAAGAAAATTAAAAGCTTCATTGAACTTCTCTGATCCATTTTGTCCATTTTTGTGAGGATGAAAGCCAAATCCATTGACGTGATCATTTTTCATCATGCATGTCCATGACAGATGGTCATAATGAGATACTTGTAGAGCTCTACCAACAAGACTATATAGATATTGGCAGAAATATTGAGAATAATAGTAATTATTTTCAGTTTCTTTTCAGTCTCAATGATCAGTTGGAAAAGATTTCTGTTAAGCAGAGTTTAGGTAAACTTACTGAAGAGTAGTGCAAATTTATACCGCTAGAAAATATGTCATAGATTTTTTTTTTCACTTAATCTACTAGTGGAAGAAGGATGGAATGCAGATAAGGCTATATTTAGTAATGGCAAATAATTAAATTTGAACTATATAATGAGTTTGTTTGTGAATACGTATGAATTGGTAAAGATCAAAGCAAAAACACCTGAAAAATTATGCTATGGATTTTTTTATACGTAATATATATGGAGAAATAATGGAAGTATTTAATGAAAACATGAATGTACAGGCGAGACTCTCAGTTACCAAGACTGCTAGTATGTCCCATGATACACTGTTTTCAGTTGATGATCTTGTCCTAAAGTTTTGGCATTAATATTTTCATGTTAGGCTGTCTATTTGAGGCTAAAATCAGTCAAAAAGTCAAGACAAAATATTTTTAAAAAACTTTTTTTTTTTTTCTTTAAAAAGCTCACTGGCTAGTGTATATTTTGAAGCAATAAACCTTGATATTTGGCATTGGAGAAAGAAGAGTAATCCTTCTGGATTTATTTTAGTTTAGTTTTTAAAATCTATATAAATATATTCACATGATAAACCTTAAATTTTATTTATCCCATTGACTGAAACATTTTGAATTTCATGTTCAATGTGTTATATCCAGATTCATCTGAACAGATACTTTGTGGATCATGAAGTATCCCTAGTCTAAACCAAGTTTATTCTAGCCAAAGGTAAGATTTGTAACTACTGTTACATATAGTAGCATTTGCATATACTTAAGATTAAGTTTCTTTTTTTTGAAGCTTAAATTAATCAGGAAAATATAAAATGTGGTAGAAATGAGAAGCCAATAGTCAGAAATAAAAAGACAGAAGTCAGGGAAGTTGTCAGTCACCCCAATACACCATTTTGTAAAAAACACATGAATTTTGAGTGCCTGGTTGTTACCACAAGAGCAAGAGAAAAAATAACACCATTAAAGACTAGGAAAGGAGCTGATTCTGCATATGCCTTTCCCTGAAACTGCCGCAGACTAAGAATGGGGTTCTGGTGTGTGAAAGGACATTGAGCTGAGTATGTTACCCTTTCTTTCTGACATCTTGGTGAATATTTAGCGTATTTACTTGTGGATGTTGCTGTAACAAAAGTAAATACAGTACTGAACATTTCAGTCATCATCCAGATCTAATTTATATCAACCAACTTTTGATCTATCAAGATTATGTGTATCTTCTTGTCCTGGATACTTAGTACACAACTTTAACACTTTCTAGGTATCCGAAAGCACAACTTACATTTTAAGTTGATTTGTTATTTTGGAGGAAGTGATATCTTTGGAGAAAATATTCTGATAAAAATCTTGAGCAACTCAATATGTCTTATAAATAGAAACGGCAGTGTTAGAAGCAGAAATTCTTGTAATTAATCATGCTTTTAATTCACTTGTAGTTAAATTGGAACATTTTACATTTGAAATATGTCAACTCTAAAGATAATTTTTTTTAATTACATTATTCATTAAAATACTACCAATATGTACATATACTCCCATATAGCCAATATGGACCTATTTAGAAATGTAGTACTATTTTTTCAAATCAAAAGCTACTATAGTGTGTGACTGTCAGAATCAGATAAACATACTTTTTTTCCCCCTTTCAGTTCTCCATGTACTTGTATTCTCCTCCATTTTTTTATTGCCTTGAAATATGAAATGTTAAAGATGTGTCTGTATAACATGCACTTAGTTATCTTTCCCTTGCTGTACGGCCAGGATTCTGATTTGGAAATTATCAGATACATCTTCTTTCTCGTCAAAATGCTTTTTACTTTATAATGTACTGCAGAACCATCTGTCTCACTGACAATATTAATACGTGCTGTTTCCATTAGATAGTTTCCATTATTTAAAGTGAGTGATTTTTTCTGCTTAAACTAAATGTTTGTAGCAAGACTGGAGTGCTCTGGACTGTGAAGATGTGTGGGTTTTGTTCTGTTCTGTTTTCTTCTTGTTGTTCATTGTTTACAACTCACATGACAAATATTTTATCTTCACTCTGAACCAATGCCCTGCTTTACTTGAGGAACATATATTATAAAAGCTGGAGTTGTGCTACATTTAAATGAACCAGGCAGACCTACAGCAAAGCTCAGTGAAGAATTTTGTTTCCCTCTGCTATAATACTTTGTGACTTGAGTTATGCCAGCAGAAATGGTACATATTGCCTCAAGTACTACAGCTTAATTATTCTTCTATACAAGTCAGTGCCTACTTTTCTATTCACTTAGTAGAGAAGTGTCAAGCCTTACATTGTAAATGTGACGAATTAAAAAAAATCCTGTTGGACAGGCTAATCTTCAGATATAAAGAATATGTTTAGTATAAGAAGTTTATAATAAGAAAATGTTTACAGTCACTATTATTTTACATGCAAAAATAAATCAATGGGTTTCTGCTAGCCTGTCCTTTCAGTTACTATGGTCTGTAACCGATAGGGTTTTTTTTCTTTCCTACAAACAGAGCTCAGATAATTTTTTAAAAATGTAATATTAAACATCCTTATTTTACCTTTATGAAAGAACTCATAACTGCTACGTCTTTTGATGATACCTCATTTTTCAAACTTAATTATTTGATAATGTTTTTCTGTCTTTCCATAATATCTTGGTTATTGATTCTCTATGTATTTATTCTAGGTATCTAATAGCTATTCCTAACTTGTTATTTATTCAGGTCATTTTCCTAAACTATTCTCTGATGAGATTAAGACCAGATTTTAGACCCAGTGGCAGACGCAAGAGTCATTCTCTCAGATTACTCCTTGTGGGACAAGTCTTGCATTAAGCCTCAAGAAAATTGTTTTAACTTCACAGTATTTCCCCCAAAAACCTGCAGCTTTCATCAGACAACTAGCAATCTATGTGGAGACCAAAATCAATAATTTTGTTACAGACAGTCTCTATTTTCTTTCTTCTCACTGTAACTGAAAGAAAAAGAACCAAACGGGAAGACAGAACCAAAGAAAGAAAAAATTCTACAAGATACCGAGGGCATAAAGCCCATAAGAAATATAGCATTTTTGGTTTTAATCCTTTGGCTTCCTAAAAAAACAGTGGAAGTATGACACTTCATATTTCTGATAGTCTGTCCCATGATCATTTGTCTTCCTGGTCATACTTGCAATATGTTGTCAGTGCTGTACGTGGAAGGAAAAAAAATTAAGTATATGCTGTCTTCTACAAAATTCTGATCTTACTGGGTGGCTGTTTCTAGAAGCTTTACAATATTTTCTTTCCTTTTTGTGATGGGGTGACCACAACAATGGACACAGGAAAAACAGTGGTTGTAATCTATCTGGACTTTTGTAAAGCCTTTGACATCGTCCCCCAGAGCATCCTCCTGTCTAAATTAGAGAGATGGGGATTTGATGAGTGGACTGTTCAGTAGATAAGGAATTGGTTGTATGGTCACATTCAGAGAGCATTGGTAAAAGGCTTGATGTCCAAATCGAGATCTGTGACAGGTAATGTCCCTCAGGGGTCCATACTGAGACCAGTGCTTTTTAATATTTTCATTGATGATGTAAACAGCGGGATCAAGTGCATCCTCAGCGAGTTTGCAGATGGAACCAAGCTGAGTGGGGCTGTGGTCACACCAGAAGGAGAGGATGTCATCCAGAGGGACCTGAACAAGCTGGAGAAGTGGCCTTGTGTGAACATCATGAGGTTTAACAAGGCCATGTGCAAGGTCCCACACCTGGGACAGGGAAATCCTGAGTTTCAATACTGGATGGAGGACAACATGATTTAGAGTAGCCCGGTAAAGAAGAACTTGGGGGTGCTGGTTGATGAGAAGCTAGACATGAGCTCTCAGCAGAGAAGGCCAACAGTATTCCGGGCTGTATCAAAAGAAGTGTAGCCAGCAGGTCAAGGGAGGTGACTCTCCCCCTCTACTCTGCTCTCGTGAGACCGCACCTGGAGTATTGTGTCTAGTTCTGGAATTCCCAACATAAGAAGGATATGGAATTGTTGGAATGGGTCCAGGGGAGGACTACAAAGATGATAAGAGAACTTGAGCACCTCTGCTGTAAGAACACACTGAGAGAGTTGGATTTGTTCAGCCTGGAGAAGAGAAGACTCCACGGAGACATTATAGCGGCCTTCCAGTACTTGAAGAAAGCTGGTGAGAGTCTTTTTAACAAGGATATGTAGTAATAGGATGAGGGGGAATGGCTTTAAATTGGAAAGGGGAAGATTTCGATTAGATGGAAGGAAGAAAATCTTTACTATGAGGAGGATGAGACACTGGCACAGGTTGTCCAGGGAAGTTGTGGATGCCCCCTCACTGGAAGTGTTCAAGGCCGGGTTGGATGGGGCCTTGAGCAGCCCAGTCCAGTGGGAGATGTCCTTGCCTATGGCAGGATGGTTGGAATTAGGTGAGCTTTAAGGTCCCTTCCAACTCCAACCATTCTATGATTCTATATATTTTCTAGACATTCTAGTGTGCATGTAAAATAACTATATTTACAGATCATTCCATATATTAAATTACTGAAATAACCCAATCATTGCATTATTGCCCTCAATAGGCACCACTGCATGTTTCTTGGTAAAGATAAGGCTAAGCATTTGAATGAGAACCTTTACATTTTCATTCTTTTTACGATCCATTTATAGAGAAGTTCACAGAACCAGGTCACGTATCTTTGGTGTTTTCAATCTTATTTCCCAGCTTCTAATCCATGGCTGAATGGATGACTCAGTTTTCATTAAAGAAACCAATTTCAACAACTCTTTGGCACTATCATAGATTTCAAATGAAGCTTTATGCTCCATAATGTTAATCTTGGTTGAACCAGTTTCCGCTTCAGACTTTAAACTGATATTCTACCTTTCATATCTGCATAAAAAACATGAATCACATCAGTGCTCTGTTGGTTTGAAACTCTTTTTCTTATATATTATCTAAGAAAAACTCCTTAAAAATTATAAATTACTGTCTGGATTTTGAGGACTGCATGGACTCAAGCTGATTAGGATTCTGAGTAATAGCATTTCATAACCTAGAGCCTTCAATTGTAAAAGTCATCTTCCTACAGTGAATTTACCTCCTTGGGTTAAATTTCAAATAGTAGCAATTGTATTTTATCTGTAATTTGGTTTTCATTAGCTACAATGAATTAGATTGTTTTGTTGAGTTGTAATAGCTAAAATAGTTGTACAGATTCTTATAGACTAGGGTTCTATTTTTCACTGTACAGAAGAGCAGTTTTTTCTTTAAAGAGGTTTCACAGAATCACGGAACTACAGCATGGTTGAGGTTAGAAAGGACCTCTGAACACCATCTTGTCCAAACCCACTGTTCAAGCAGTATCACCTACAGCTGGTTGCCAGAACCATGTCCAGATGTGCTTTGAATGTGTCCATGAGTGGAGATACCACAACTTCTCTGGGTACCTTGTGCCTGTGCTGGATCACTGTGTTTCCTGATGTTCAGACAAAACCACTTGTGTACAGCATGTGCCCATTGCCTCTGGTCCTGTCTCTGAGCACCACTGAAAAGAGCCTGGATCTCTCCTGCGTGCATCCTCGCTTCGAGTATTAATAGACATCGATAAGATCCACCCTGAGCCTTCTCTTCTCCAGACTGAACAGCCTCAGCTCTCTTAGCTTTTCCTCCTTAGCTTTTCCTCCTTAGCTTTACAAGAATCATAGAATCATAAGGTTGGAAGATACATCCGAGATCATTGAGTCCAACTGTACCTGTCTCCCCACTAAACCATGTCCCTAAGGAACTCAAAAACCCATCTTTTATACACCTCCAGGGACGGTGACTCCATAACCTCCTTGGACAGCCTGTTCCAATCCCTGACCACTCTTTCAGTAAAGAAATTCTTCCCAATGTCCAGTCTAAACCTCCCCTGGTGCAACTTACGGCCATTTCCTTTTGCCCTATCGCTTGTCACTTGTGAGAAGAGACCAGCACCCGCCCCATCACAACCTCCTTTCAGGTAATTGTGAACAGTGATGAGGTCTCCCCTCAACCTCCTCTTCTCCAAGGTAAAAAACCCTAATTCCCGCAGTTCCCTTCCTCGTAGGGCTTATTCTCCAGCCCCCTCACCAGCCTCGTTGCCCTTCTATGGACACGCTCCAGCCCCTCAATGTCCTTCCTGTAGTGAGGGGTCCAAACCTGAACACAGCACTCGAGGTGCGGCCTCACCAGTGCTGAGCACAGGGGCACAATCACCTCCCTGCTCCTGCTGGCCACGCTATGTCTGATATAGGCCAAGATGCCATTGGTCCTCTTGGCCACCTGGGCACGCTGTTGGCTCGTGTTCAGCCGCCTGTCAACCAACACCCCCAGGTTCTTCTCTGCCAGGCAGCTCTCCAGCCACTCTTCCCCAAGCCTGTAACGCTGCACAGGGTTGTGTCCCAAGTGCAAGATTTGGCAGCTGGTCTTGTTGAACCTCATCCAGTTGGTCTCAGCCCATCGATCCAGCCTGTCCAGATCCCTCTGCAGAGCCTCCCTTCCTTCAAGCAGATCCACACTTGCAGCCAGCTTGGTGTCATCTGCAATCTTGCTGAGGGTGCACTCAGTGCCTTCATCGAGATCATTGATAAAGATGTTAGACAGGACTGGACCCAGCACTGAACCCTGGGGAACACCTCTTGTGATTGTTCGTGATCACAAATGAGGGAATTATTTATCTATTTGCTTGAAATACTTTGGAGAAGATATTACAGAAAAAACCTAACTTGTTTTCAATGTTACGTTTAGCTAAAAGGCAACAGTATGAAGAGGATGAAAGTTAATATATTCCCATTTAATTTGTTTTCCTGTAGACGCTGAACTCTAAAAAAAAGGCATGCCTTCTAAAAAAAGGTAAATAAATGAAAAAAACTTATTTTTGAGTGTCTGGTGAGGTTAGGGCTCATAAAAGTCTGTCTGACAGAACACAATATATTGTATTAGAAATTATATTTTATAGATACCCTTCAAAGTAATACGGATTTATTTAACACAATTTTTACTCATTTATTTTTTTATTTCTATTTGTCTTTCTGTGCAAAAGGCCTAGTCCTGGATTATGGGCTACCTGGAAAATGAGGTCTGCTATCTATCTCTTCCTGACAGGATTTTCTACATTGTTTTATTACTGCTAAATCCTATTACTCATATAGACAGCCAAGGAAGAAAACCAAACCTGTTTTTTAAACTTTATTTAAGACAAATATAGTTGAAACTAGTGGATGAAATGTGTACTACCTTGCTGAGCTGCTGAAAAATAGCTCTATACCCCGCTCATTCTGACTGTCCTATCTGTATTTCATGAATCCATCTCGTTGAATCAGGTAGGAGGAATGATGTTTGTATTTGCGTAGACAGGTGCCAATTCATAGAATCATAGAATCGCTAAGATTGGGAAAGATTTCTAAGATCTTCAAGTTCAACCATCAGCCCAACAATTATAGTCAGAGAAAAAGCAATACATTTTATTTTAAAATGTTATGTCTTTTGTAGATTTTCTTTGAAGTTTTTTCTCTGATGATGCAACAAAACTAAATATGGATACCATGTAAAAGTTTTCTGGCATATAAAACTGATATTATTTAAGCAAGGTGAGGTTTTTAGGCTATGAAAAAAAAACCATCTATGTCAACCTGAACTGATATTTTCGGGCTTCCAAGATTTTGGTGATAATTCTCTTAAGAGCGGACTACTCATTAGTACAGACTTAGAACTTGGTTTTACTGTGTTATAAGTACATTTCATGTCAAAATCAGAGAGGTGGCATATTAGCATGGCTATTGCTCTGGTCAAAGATCTATTTGTTTGAGAAAAACCTCATACAGTGATTCTTTGGATATAGAACTGCTTTGTAAAAGCAGAGTGACAAAAAGTAAGTACAGGCATTCTTGAGACTGAGTCTTTGAAGCGTTACGTGGTGGTTCAAATGCAAGTTCATTTATGAAGATTTACAGTTCAGTCTGCAGTTAGATACTTTCTCAGATCACACATTGAAAGACAAACAATATTATAGGGCAACCAAGGGTCTGGGAAGCAGCTGAACAAAAGGGCCACAGCAATAATTTTTTTTTTCCTTGCTAGTTGTTCTCCCTTAACGTATCTGTCAATTACGAAAGAAACTAAGGCTTCTATTATTTTGCCAAACCATTAACAATAAGTTAAGATTCACAAATTTTAGGTCACTGATTGCTATTTTCACAGTCTTATTACTTACTGGTGCATTCAGAGGGTCATTCCTTCAGTGTATCAGCAAATATTTGTACTAATTTTGATTTTTCCAGATTAAAATAGTTTTGTTTTGTTTTGTTTTGTTTTGTTTTGTTTTGTTTTGTTTTGGTTTGGTTTGGTTTGGTTTGGTTTGGTTTGGTTTGGTTTGGTTTGGTTTGGTTTATTTTAAGAACTTGAATTACATACTGCTTTTCTTGGACAATACAGATCTGTATTTAAAGGTCAGTTTTCTCATAAATTATTTAAATATTTAAGAACATTTCTTCAATAGCACATTCATTCACAAGCAACATCTTCAGTTTCAGAGAAATAACAGCTGGTGGAAGCTGCAAGGCAACTATGCGGAGCAACATATTTTCTTTTGCTAAGTGTCATACATCTGGCATGACAACCCTGACAATGAAATGTCAATTTGGGTGCCAAATCCTAGAGTCACCTGCAATTCATCTGTTTGACTATTTAGAAATTATTACTTGCCAACAGAGATTTTTCACTGACAGAAAACAACAAAAAACAACACTCAAAGCAATTCTCCACACTAAAATAGGATGGTTCTTAAATGTTCTGTTCAGTCAAAACAAAACTCACTTTCTTTCTCATATTTCGGTCTTTAAATTAGAAAAGAGACTAACAAAGAGGATCATGACCTTCCTTGATCTGGAGTTCAGTAACTTACTATAATAAGTGATGAGCAAGATGAACAAGAACTGAGCACGATGAGCCTTGGTACAAGCAGTGGATCAACAAGTGACAGGAGAATGACACCTGAAACTGTTACAAAGAAGTAGCATGATAAGTATTTGGGCTGAATTGATTGGTGGCCCATGCCGACATCTGGTTGTAAAGTGCCACTTATTACAGGCCTGCAGGGCAATATTATCAAGACTTCCAGCACTGCATAAAAACAAAGGACTGAGGTGGAACTGAGCCACCCCTGATAGGCCAAGAGAGGGGACATGTCAGGCACAGGTTTACACTCAACAGCACACACGCTCATGTATGCACTGGTGCAGTTAACTGCAATGTACTCCAATTGGCACTCCAGTGAGTGAGCGCAGTCCAGCCTGAGGGAAATTTTGTCAGCTAATCTTAGTGTTGGGCTGCTAACTGGAAGAGCAAAATTTGGAAAAAGAAAAGGAAATAATGTCAAGATAAACACGGTTTAATAAGTGAAAGTAAGAGAGAAAAATTAAAAAGGGATGCAAAGGAAATCATTCATCAACTCCCACCAGCAGGCTGAGGCTGAGGCATTCTCTGGTCAATGGCTACTTTTAACAGATTGCTGCTCCACACTTTTAACGCTGAGCATGATACGATACGGCATGGAATATCCCTTTGGTCAACTCAAATCAGCTGTCCCAGCTGTGTCCTCTTCCAGCCTCTTGCCCACTCACAGCCTACTCACTGCAGGGGTGGAGTGGAGGAAATTGAAAGCCTTGATACTGCACTGTGGAGCAACAGCTAAAACATTGTCAACACTGTTATAGTCCTATATATAAAAACTAGCACTGTACAAGTTGCTATAAAGAACTCCATCCTAGACAAAGTCTGTACATTGCCCCATCGTGTGATGGTTACTGGACAAGGCAGACATGCTCCAAATGAAACACAAGAAAGAGTTAAGGCTTTCTGATTGTATCTGTAGGTACAATACAAGGAAGAGAGAGACAAATGAAAACATAGTCTAGTATTAAATAGGGCAGGATGATTTTGATGACTAAGAAAAGAACACCATTAGGCCTATTTTTCAAGAATTATGCAGGAAACTAAAAAAAGATTCATGAAAGCTATTTCTGGACACAAAAGAGTCAGAGTGACTGAGAACAGCCTGTTTGTGCTTACCACAGACAAATCGTTTCTAACCAAATTTGACTGTCATCTGAGACCAGTCCCATCTGTTTTGGAGACCAGGTGACGTTGTTTACTTTGACTGTATTAAGATATTCAAAAGAGTTTCCCATAGAATCCTTGTAGCCAGACTAAAGGGTTATGAAATAGATGAGTAAAGTATAAGATGTCTGGAAAACTGTCTTAACACCACCTCAGAAAGTAGTGTACATTAGTTCGAAATCTCACTGGCAGCTCTTATAAGTGATGTTCAGGATTTTGCACTGGGGCTGATATTATTTAACACTAACCAAAGGGACGTGAAAGATAGAAGATAATACATCCTTGGCACATTTTCTAGTAATAACAATTAAAGTGCAGAGAGCAGCTGATAAGATGAAGGGCGGCATTTGCTACCAGATAGACCTAACAAACAAGGTGGAGGAATGAGCCCATGGAACTTCACGTGTTACAACAGAGACAAATGCAAAGTCCTGCTTGTGGGACTGACTCCTTGCATTGGTTCAGGTGAAGAACACACTGGCTGAGGTGCAGCTTTGCCAAATATGACTTAGTTGCCCTAAGCAACTTGGATCAACTTTTAAGTTATCCCTGTTTTGATCAGGATGCTGGACTAGATATCCTCCAGATGATGCCTTAAGGCTAAGATTTTTTCTGACTGTCCTACGATTTACATGCTTTAGACTAGCTTATACCAAATCTTCTCTTACTGTATTCTGAGGTTGGTCTAGAAAGAAATTATATGGCATTCGGTTAAAAATCAAGAACATAAAATGCAAAGATTAGAAGAAAAAAAATTACACAGTTCAGAAATCTCAAAAAGATGACAATGTATCAAAATTTGTTTGGCTATGGATGAATGCTTTTGAAACAAGGAGCCCTTAATTATACAGAAATTGCCTTATATCGGAAATTATAATAAAGTAACGAGTATCTTTAGACTAAGAGGAAAATACTTGGTATTCTATAGGTGGCTATGTTGTAGTGGACAAGCTAAACATAGCCCTTTGTCTCCTCAGGTGCAATTAGCTGCCATGGATTTAAAGGCAAATAGAGTTAAGATGTATCAACACAGTACACAGATTTGAAAATCACTGCCATAGGAATAGAAAATCACAGCCTAACACCAACTTCTCTATGGCTTGTTCCTTCTGTATAGACATGAAGGAGGTAGACAGGTACATTTCATATGATGCCAATTCTGGCCCAAATACTGATTATTTTTTAAATTTCAGTAATTTCAATGTTCCTACACTGGTATCAATGGATGTACGTGTTTAGGTTTTTTAAAAATATCTGAACAAGTAGTTAAACATACCTATCAGGGTAAGAACAAATTTTAAAGGTACTTATGTTATCAGGAGCTCATATATAAATGAAAATAAGGGTTACCTCTGGTAGAAAAGCAAGATTTAAGGATCATGCTCATTGTCAAAGATTTATTGGTGCGTGCTAATTCATCGGTGCTTGTTTCGAGCAAACCAGTGAGCACTTCAACAGCATAGAAAATCAGACTTTAAATTTAATCACAGATTATACTCTGTCACTACTATGTTAACCAATGTCATAACATAATAATGCAATTCTGCCAAACCTGAATTACTGTAGACTTCAGATAGTTACACTGATGTCTAGAATTACACAACAAAACTCAAGATTAATGGAAGTAGTTGAGGTTTCCTTATTAGTAGGAATATATATGTCTATATACAGTAAGGCAAACATTTAACTATCACTTTAATCAAGAAAATAAAACTCTTTAACATAGTAACTGAGTTTTAAAATGGAGACAGTGTCCTTAATAGCACTAGAGATATTACTTCTGTTCCTAGTAATAAAAAAACTGCTAACAAAAGGCCATCCAAAAATTCCATGAAAAGTGAAACAGAACTCACAAAAGAAAGAACCATTTCCTTTTTTTGAGACTTAAATACAAACCCAGTATAATCTTCATCAATAACTGATTAGCTAGGCATACTATTCTACCGTATGTATAAAAGTATTACTAGGCTTCTATATTTTTGAAGGGCAGAAATAAAAAATAATTTGCTTCAGATCATTGTTCTACAGATGAAGTGTGATCTGTACTCATCAGAGAAATCTTTCATTTCCACCTCACTTTAATGATAGCTCCAGAATAACTTGGATATACAACTGTACTTTATATTAAATGTCACCTCCATTTTGTGAATTAACTCAAGAATGAAAATACAATTTTTCTCCCTAAAGACAATAAAGGATCACTTTTTTGTTTTATTAAGCTGCAGGCATTAAGATCATAGTTAAATAAAATTTCCTGAGCATGCAAAATGTTAATATTCACTACAAAAATAAGAACGTTGGAAAACTGCTTAATGCTTCTTAAAATCTATTTCAATCACTGAAAACTTCCATCTGTTACTTTTTTAAGAGAACTGTATAAAATAATCAATTTTGAAATAAAAAGGACAGTTTATCAATGTTATTCTAATGTAAGATATTCTCTAGTTCTCTTTAAATTGTAGAGGGTTTTACTATTTTGCACATAATTTCTTGTATAAGAATAATATTAGAAATGAGCATCCAGATGAGGAGTCCTTTTATATTATGTGCACATGTATTTCCACACCTGGTCCAGATCAGCATTCACACTGATTAACAACATGTGAATTCTCTTGACTCTCAATAGTATTCCATAACTCTCTATTTCCTAATTGTCTAATGAGTACAGCACTTTTTAGCAGAGTCCTACCGAACTGCAGTCTCCAACGTTTTTAAATGTGAGTGAATTTCAATTACAGATTAGTTCAGAAGCACAACATCTCATTCCATTACTGATGTAACATGCTTGAACCCAGACCCCTAGAGATCAAACGCCGGCCCAAGGAACCTATTAGGTCATCTATCTATTTAAAGTATTTCTCACGGTGTACTGAGCACAGCCGTCCCCTCTCCCTCATACATCTTTTTCAAAGCCCTGTGCTTTGGTAACCCTACTGCATTAACTTAGAGTGAGACCCTTCTTTTTATTATTAGTTTTAAAGCCTCTTGTAATTCATGTGCCGTTTCTTAGTCAAGCAGACTGTTCTGGAGAACAAATCTTTTTGTGCTCTGAAAGACTAGGCATTAATAACAGAAGTCTGGCTTATCACCCCAGAAGTACAGTTCTACCTCTTGGCAAAGACCAGACACTTTGGTATGAAACAAAAGTTAGCTTATCCTATATTTG
Source organism: Neomorphus geoffroyi (assembly GCA_033558235.1). NCBI lineage: Eukaryota > Metazoa > Chordata > Aves > Cuculiformes > Neomorphidae > Neomorphus > Neomorphus geoffroyi. The sequence continues at coordinate 8,360,310 of JAUMJM010000053.1, read as the reverse complement.
TGTGATGTTGGGTTTCGTACTGAAAGTGGCAACAAAATGTTACAGGTGGTGTGCCTTTTGGTGTGCAATACAGACAGCTGGGCCAATTCATCTCCAGAATAAAACATATACATTTCGATTTCCACATCTGTCTGTGTTTAGCTGTACATATATAGCCAGCTGTCCATGCTGCTCCTATAGTCAATAAAACCACAAAGGATAGTCACTGCAGCCTGAAAAGTGATTCAGTCCTCCCTAGAGACCTGAAGCTTCAGGTCTATTGCCTAAACATTGAGAGCAGTGCCCTTGCAAATGCTCTAGAGTACCCAAAACATTAACAACAGACTAAGAGACATGACGGCGTCTGTGAGTGATTGGCAGATCTGGTCGCAGCCTGACTCTGCAGCCTCTAGAACAGTGGGGTACTGTACCATATCCCTAAGGATGGTCAGCTTTACGTCTAAGCTGGCTGACTAATTGCACTGGCTAGGTTTTTATCAAATATTATGGGATATTAGGAAGGGTATATGTTAAGGTTTTAGTTTCTATGGAATGTACTTTTGAAATATCTTTTGATTGCCTCTACTTGATTCATATAATGGAATAGTCAGATTACACAACAGATTTATTTTGGATGAAACCAAATCAGACAATGTACTCTAAAACCACACCTAGTGGTCTCCAAATGGGTTTGCCCACAGGACTAGTGCATAATTAACTTAAAGTTCAAAAATATAAAATCATGAAATGCATACAGTATGGTTTCCAGACCCTCAGAATTAAATTGTTGATCATCAAATCCTCTCCTATGTCCACGTCTTGCAAAGCTGGGCAGACCCTAGGTACCATATAAGGTACATGCATATTTGCTTCTTGACATCTAAGTTTAGATCCTAGCCTTATATATATACACTAACTGCCAGATTAAGAACCCTTTAATTTGCAAAGACATTGAGTACATCTTAAAGATAACAATTTTATAGCATCTGATTTGTGGAAAAAATTTATACAACAGCTTTTGGAGTTATAGACTCTGTATATTATAATCGATACTTTGACCTATATTGGTCCACTTAAAAAAACTTGTTGCTTTTTTCTCAGCTTAGTAATAAGGCTGCATTCTTTAAAAAAAAAATATTTATCAGTGTACATATACCATCCGTTAAAAGGCACAGTTGTTTAACACCAACTTGAAGTTATATCAGAGATGCAAACTGCATTCTTTATTAGCATTGATTGTTGATGTAGTGCTGACCCAGACAGGTTGTAATAGGGGCGTTTAGGCTGGGGTGGCTGCAAGAACAGAACGACACTCCTTGGTAACATAAAATATAAGATTTATTTACTTAGTTGGATGGGTACAGTAACTATACAGCAATTCCTATTCTATAATACAAACACACATATTCATACAAATATGTTCACATTGATCAAGACACCAGTTCCTCTGCTGTCATTGTGGCCAAATGCCATGGACCTGGGTTAGGAAGAAGACAGTCAGTCCTGGCTGGTCCCAGTCCTGGGTTGGTGGTCTGACTTTTCTGTGTGAGACTTCTGTCACACAGGCTCAACCTTCTCTGCAGTACTGGGTTTTTGCAAAAGCATTCATCCAAGGGACTATTGTTTTCACTAGTCATTGCTTTTCGACTTGAAGGGTTAGCACAGTGACCTTGCTGGTCAAGTCATCCTAGATAAATCTTTACAATTTTTTTTTTCCATCTTAAGCAATTATTAGTCATTACCCTGATTACTATCGCTTTCCGGCCTCCACCCCAAATGTTCTACAAGAATGTAAAGATATTAACAGTTCATCTATGATTCTGTTTTTTTACAGAGAATATGGTTAAATCATTATAGTAGGGTAGAGATAGGTCAGATCTCCTCATGGCTGCTTTCCAGTAGACCTTCCCTGTGGCAATTACCTGTTCTTTATTTTCTCAGGGCAGAGCAAATCATCCCATCAGTTAGTGCTGAGCAGGTCTCATTTATTTCAGGTAGAATTCACTCTGTGACTGTAGATACAGGATTTTAGTAATTTTTTTCTATATTTATCAGAGAACTTTCACAGCATGACTAAAATCTTATTCCATTTGGGGAAGAAGCATACTGCAGTGTTTTGCCACTAATCAAGGATAAATTCAGACGACCACATAAAGATGTTGGAACATCTCAAAAGTAAGTAACTGAGCTGATTCACAACATTTAAACAAAGAGGTATGGAGAATTAAGCCATTCAGCTGAAGAGCAAGAACAACAAATCCAAACTGTCTCAGTTTATGAAGATTAGAATGAAAATCTTTCTCATCATAGACAAAAGTGTTAACTGTTCTGTTTTATAAGAAGTTGTGCTTGAATTCTTCTCCTTCATCGGTGTATTTTTGTCAAGTTGTCCATATCCCTGCATATGTTGCTGAATTCAGTGCTCTCTGACTGTGAAGGGTAAGGGTACCAGGACAGTTCTTCGAAATGGTCCCTGCGGGCACACATCATCTTCAGGTACCACAGTGCTAGAAATACTGTCTGTACTGTTCATTACTGCTCATCAGTGATGTCTTTAACCTTATGTGCCACAAAGGATTCTTAGCAGCTATGGGAAATAATTGCCAGAAGCAGAAAGGATTGAGTAAAACTGCCCCAAATGAAGTCAGATACAGTCAATTGTATTCGTCCAAACTATCTTCATTGGCCATTTAAGCCAATATGACTGACATTACTTGGAACTTGTGTTATATGTCTGTGTGAAGACCTGCAGGGCTGTTACCCTCCAGTAACTTGTGGTAACAAAAAACTGTTGTACACTATGGTATACTTCTTTTCTTTAGCTGTCTACATCCATGATTTTAGTCAATCATCTTCTGTCTTTAGCTGAAAATGTACCTGAAAGCTTTATTGTTAGTCTTAAATTCAATAGCTACTCAAGGCATTTAATTTAGACATAACACAAATCATTCAACTATATAATAAAAAAATTAAGTTGATATGAATGTATGACAAGAAAAGGGAATTAATATGATGCATAAATTACAGTCTCATAACATGTTAATTTTAAAAATTAATATTTCAAATTACTTCTATCAACATTTAAATTCTCTGGGTAGTACAGAATTTGGTCTGGATCTTTATATGATATACTTTTAAAACTAGAAGCTTCCCAATTAGTTCAACATAAATTTCTGGGCCCTATATTTTAACTGTAAAGAGAAGAAAATAAAATACTTGAAAAACTTTATTTACCAAACTTTTTTCCGTGTCATAAAATGTATTTTACCTTTTAATAAATTAACCTAGAATTTTCATACATTTCTTTTAATTACACTTCTCTATGGAACATTTCTCTGTCATGTTATCCTTTTGAGTTTATGTACGTAGATATACAGTATAAATGTGCATATATATATGTGTGTGTGTGTGTGGAGAGAGAAATATCCATGTATTTATATATGTAGCCACAGATGATTTGTGTAATAACATTTTCTAACCATCAGTGTGAACGCCATTCTGTACTGAGATACTCGCTCTATAAGATCTGAATATATGATGAAAATAGAAATAAAACAAAGTAGTAGCATATATTGATTGTACTCATCAGCAGTCAGGTCATCTCTATTGATAGTCATACCCATAAGTAAATTAAATAGTCCACCAGTGAACATTCAGAAAAATATCCAAAAGATGAGAGGTAAGACATGGAAATATTTTCTGTTTCTGATGTATATGGCAAACAGTTTAACTGTTCCAACTAAAACTATATGGAATCATTGAACAGATAAACACTAAATTATTTGTCTGCTACTTCTTAACAGCTAAATGTAATTTAGCACTGCAAAATAAGTAAGTTGACATTAACCTTTTCAAGGAGAAGATATAGTCTTGAATGATGGTAGTCTTCCTTTGAGATTCTTCAGTTCTAGCAGAATAAAGTGTCTGAGCAAGTCAGAATATATTACCAGATAAACATAATAGAGTCTATGAGTAATGGAGGTAAGCCAAAATACATTATGATATATATCATTTCAAAAATTTAATACGTGGTATTTTTGCTTTCTGAGGTGAAAAAAAATGTTTAAATGTACATAATGCTACAAGTTATAAACATCTGGAAGGAGAAAGACTTTTCTAACACATATAGTTGCCTGTAACTGTGAGGCTTGGATAGGTGTTTGAAATAGTGATCCTTCCTGCTGCTGAATGCAGAATGATGGGCCCAGCGGATGATATTTTTAAAAATGAGGCTTCATACACACAATCAGTTTAAATAAAATTTGATGGGCTTAATAAATACATTTCTGGGAGCAGTTTTATGACCTGTGTTTTGCTAGAAATCTAAACATTAAAGGGTGACTGTACCTCTGAATTTAGAATACATTAGTCTGCACAGCTACAGCAGGAGTTGGATAGAAAGGAAAACAGTGAAATGTTAATGTTATTAGGGATTATGATTCATGCTCAAATTAATTTTTAATATCTGCTGCAACATAGTACCAGATATACTTGACTTCTAATATGATTATAATTTCTTTGATATCTTTAACAGGTCAAGGTATTAATAAAGAATTTGAAACTTACTTTCTTGGGCATGAATATAAAAAATAGATGTGGACAGGTTGGAGAGGGTCCTGAGTAGGGCCAAGATTTTGGATTTTTTCTTGTGTATATGTTCAATATTTTTTTCCTCATCTAGTCTTCCTTTTTAACAAAAGCTACCTGGAAACAGCTTCCCTACAAAAGATCTACTTGTAATTGGGAAAATCCTATATTTAGACAATGTCGCCAATTAACAAAATTTAATGTGATAGTTGTGCTGGAAAAAATAAACCATATTAGGTTAATTCCTAAGTGAAACCATAGATTATTTTTCTTTTTTTGAAGCTTTAGATACATATTTATTTTATAAAACTACAGTACTTACTATTCTCTATCTGGTCATACAATCAGAGCTCTTGTGTGCTGTAACACTAGAATCATAATATCTGATAAATATGAGTACGAATATTTCAATCTTCCATCTAAAAAAGAAGACTACAGACTATTTAAGTTTTATAACAGGCACTGCCTACTAGAAAATTTGAGAGCCACATGGAGCATTATGTTTTCACAGAGCAAGTATGTGATGGATTATGAGATAATGTACAATACCCTGGCAATTTGCCAGCATTTTTATTTATACAGATTTGCGCACTGTGCTTTCTAGCAAATCTCTGAGCACATTTGAAATCAGTGGCCTAAAACTAAAAGGACTCAGTCAACCCTAATCAGATTTTGAATCATCTGCATCTTTATAATGGATAACTGCTAGGTTTAGCACAACTGCCTATGGAAAATGTTTTTTTCATAAGACCAGAGCAGAGCCTCATCTTTGTGTTTGCCAAGGTACTTGATACTGATATCTTTGCTGATTTACATCTCAGCCTTATTTTCCATGTCTTCCTTACATAAATGCTGCCTAGCTTTCTGCAACTTTTTCATTCAGAAGTAAATGAACATCCAACATCTGATCAAAGCATCAATATATGTGCTTAAATGTGCATGTGCATTTTTGAAGTTGCAAACATCTGCATGCAAAAATCAAGCGCCTGCCCTAGAAAAATGTTTGATGACTTTAAAAGATCTAATGTTTAGATATGTCCTAGTATGAATTTTTTTTAATCTAAACTTGTGTTTCATTCAAAAGACAACACTAGGAACAGAAAATAAAGTCTTTCAAATGGACTTCTTTTGACACAAAAAGCTAAAATTGTATCAGACACCTACAAATGTTAGTATTTGTATCAGCCAATCACTGTTCTTGTATACAGGCAATGTAAATACATACACAAGTGTTTATATGGATGTAAGTGTATGTATCAATTGCAAAATGAAAAGGAGGTAATAATATATACAAATATACTTTCTGCACATATATATTTATTTTAAAAATGCATTTACTCTAAATTGCAACATATTCCTGGTTTAAAATGTTTATTGGAAGAAGCTTATTTACATGCAGAAACTTATTCTAGTGCAAAAAATATGTGTATTAGTAGACGTGCACACTTATTTAGAAGATTTATGGGGTGCCCAAAACAAGAAAAAAAAATGTTGCAGTAAGAAACTCCTACCTTTATTTTTCATTCCAGGTCCTTCAGTTGCTGTCTTTAACAGAACAACATTGATTACTGACTGTAGAATTCTATTCTAGCAGGAAAAGCATTTTTTCCCATGTTATAAGTACTTTATATTTTGTTGACTATTGTTCTAGACATTGCTATAGCTGAATTCAGAAAAAGTAATTTTGTGCCATGGATGGAAAAGCCAAAGATGTAAAACAATTATTTCAGAGAAAACCTTTAATTTGATAAGCCAAACCCCTACTTTCTGTTTATTCTTCAATCCAAAACCTTGGTTTGTATACTCTATATTTAAACTTATGTAAGACCTAAGCTACTTTCAGCACTATTATTGATGAATGGGTATAAAAATGCAGACAGAAGCCAAGCCAGTTACAGATGTTTCTTCTTGAGGAGCAGGAGAGTGTGAACTTTCAAACATGTCAACCATGTAAGACTGAAGATATATGGAAAACCTGGAAGTGCAATGACTAGACCCTGAACAAAAGTGGAGTGACTGTGTGCATGCAAGATACCTGTTGAACAATTCTCTGCAATACATGTGAACTGCCTTGTGTTCAAAGGAAATACCTTCCAAGGAAACTTTTGTTACTGTTGTTTTCTACTATTGACATAGATGGATCATTTCCTGCTGCCACTGAGAGTAGGCTTTAAATATTAACTGGGGTTCATAAGCCTCTATGCAACTTTTATAAAACATTACTTCACAGTACTAGTGAAAATTGCCAATTGCAGAATTTCTTTTAAGAAAAGAGGCCTGAAAAAAACAAGGGATAGTTCATATTTTTCCTATTAATTAGTATGAGAAAAGTAGTTCTAAACATCTCAAATTATTACAGAGCTTAATAGACACACTGCAATTCTGAGTTATAATTGTTTTATTATATGCATATATGTAAAAATAAAATGAAAGTTTAAAAAAAAGTAGTATTTATACAACTGCATCTTCTAATGTTGATTGATCATTTGCATTGTTGTCGAATGTGCTTTAAGGCACTGATGTGAAATATAGTATTAGACATCAAACCCAACATCAAGATTAATGGGTTACAGATTATTACTTCTGATTATTCTGCGTTTGTGTCAGATAGGATTAGAAAGTCACTATAGATTCATTGAAAAAGATTAAGCTAGTAAGCATTAAATTATGCAGAATGATATCCTAAATTTAGATTGCTCTGCTTTGGTAAGTTGTTTATGTTACTTTTGAAATGGCTACCATATGGAATGCTTCAGGAATTTTTACAGGGATAAAACCTCAGCTCTTTCTTACTGATACTTCAGATGACCTTGAGTATCTCACTTCTCACTGACTGTGTACCCATCGCTCTGTCTTCATCTATTTATATTGCTAGCACTTTCTCTAATCACCTGTACAGACTTGCAGACCTTTATCTGGCTATTTTGGTGTTACATTCATATGAATGATAATAACAATGACAACAATAAATGTATCAGTGATGTTATTCTGAGACTACAGGAAAAAAATAACACTTGAATAATGGGTTCTTGGCCAGAGAGAAATCAGCTGGAAATAATTTTTTTGTCAAGTACCTAAAAACATGTATCCTTTTCAGAACTGAGCAGGGTCAAGGAGACTTAATGTACATAAAGCCAAACTAGTATTTTCGTACAGTTTGGCAAATTGTAACTCAAGTTATTCTCTTCTGTGAAAGTCACTGTTACTGAATTCTAGGATCTCTCTAGTATTTCTCTTTGAGAGTTGCAAGACAACAGTAGCAAAGTAGTTTGAGTCACTCATCTTCTTTTTAAGGCTTTAGTTCACATTCAGCCAAAGAAGTTAAATTAATGGTATTTTCGTTGTCAGTAAGAGCACAAAGATAAATGTATCACTTATAACTTCTACCTTGTGAGCAGTTATTGACTTCAAAAGAATAAGCAGAGATCACACTTAGAAAACCACTTTGTTGGGTTGTGCAAGGTCCCAGAATCTTAAATTGGTGTCGTAAAGGAAGCATAAAAATTGTAGGGGTTGGAGCATTTGGTCCTCTCTGAATGTACTTGGCACAATGTCAGAGTTGGTAAGATCAACAAAATGTAAGAGTGCCTTTGGCCTGTTCTATATTGCTGCAAAATGTATTTAAAAGCTGTGGAGGGATTGAGGAAACTGAAGTTTTGTGTGGCGTTTATATAGCAAAAAAAATCTGAGAGCGGAGCTGCACACTAGTGATTTTTAGTGGTTTGGAATGGAAGACACAGATCACATTTTCTACTCGTAGAATAAGATAATCTTCCTTACAAGGCCTTGACATATTTAAAACGCTTTTTCCTGAGTGTTAGCAGGGAAGTCTAAGTTATCTCCACATTTATTTTTCTGCCTCTTGTGAACTTGTCATGCCTGAGGAGTGACTTGATTTTATGAGCTGCCATGTTGTGAAGCACTGCAGGAGAGGGACACGATGGTTTCACATGATTAAGATCTGAAGAAGTTGCAAAAGAAGTGGAAGCAATGGCTAACAAAGCGTTAGGTAACTTTCTTAATGGATATTTATGACAGCTCTGTGAATGCCAGGAAAGAACAAATAAAAGTACAGGAAATCAGTTAAATCAAGCCTTCAAGCATAAAAGATGATTGTTACTTCTGAATACTTAATCATGAGATCTTAACTTTCAATGTTATTTTCTGTGGAGAAGGTTTTAGATAGCTTAATGGGCAAAGTTTTTATCTCATCAGATAAAGTTAGACATAGCCCTGTGTTTCCTACTGTGGTTTGAAGTGTGGAGTGCAATAGAAATGACTGAAGGCTTAAGAACTGTACTGTGGTGTGATGGGCATGAGTCAGTTGTCTGGATAGGATTAAAAATGTGTTTAATACCTGCCCATTTTTTAGTGATATGCTTGTACTTCCTATGTCTCTCCATACCCTAAAGGCTGATGTTTCAAGTTTCCTTATGCAAAATGTGAGGTAGGCTGTGATAAACAATTAGTATTCTGATACCTTCTCTATGAGGTGCATGTTGCTGATGGTGGGGTGTTCTTCCTCCTCATTTTGGAAGTTTCTTTTTTGTGTTTCTGTATCACAACATGCTGCTTCTCCTGGGCTGACAGCTGCAGCCACCTACTCACAAAAACTGTGGTTTGTCTGTCAGTGGCTTGAGGTGTGTATGTGATACCGTCCCCAGAGGGGGCATTCCCAGAGCTGAAGCTGGAGCAGGCCAGGCAGCAGTCATTGAGCTCATCATAGGTGCTACAGCAAAGAAAATCCAGTTAAAGACAGGTTCAGATAAATCCTGAGACCCTGCAATGTTAGGTCAATATGGAGCCTGTGTCCGCTTACTGTAAATGGCACAAATCACATTTACTAGAGTACAATAGGTGTTAAGTGCAATTGTAATTTCCCATCTGAGTTTGAGACACAGACATAGTAGTAAATATGATATGGGACCTCTGGGAAAGCTAAGTACTTCTGGAAGAGTAGCAGGAAGCCTGGTGGAATACATTAGATTGCCTAAATTGCCACTCGATATCTTTATGTAGGTGACTGATTCCCATCCATAATACTATAGCTAGCAACAAAAGGCTAGGGAAAAAAAAGAAGTAGAAGGCACTACCTGCTGCAAATGGCAAGACTGAAGCCTTGGTTCAGGGGGTATAAAGGAAATCCTAAGGAGAGCTTAACAACTACAGTGCAAAAAAATTTTGTAGATAAGGGAGATGTTCAAGGTTGGAGATGCAATTTTAGGCAGATAATGATTTGAACAGAACCTTCAACTTACTCCTAAAAGATCATGAAGTAGTTGTATAGTAGTAGTGTTTTGAATGGACAGGGGAGGATTAACGTCAAAGGTGCTGCAAAGTGATGGGTTAAGATGGATAATATATTATTTCCAGTGCTAAATTTTGCAAAACCAGTTTATGATTGAGCACTACTTCACATCATCTTTATGCTAATACTCATCCTGTCTGGTTTAGGGTGGGGGAGTGTGATGAGGGAGAAGAATCTAATTCTTAGCTTAAATCATGAACTGGAGATGATCCTTTGGCAGCAATATTGGTAGCTTAGCACAGATATTCATCAGTATTTGTAAGATACCGACAATGTAAGGGAAGCATAAGTTTTTCCTTCTCATACACAATAGGTATCCTTGCCCTGAGGTGGAATATCCTGTGTTAAGGTAAAACAAAGATGTGAAGTCATGGGGGGAAAAGGTTACATTTCGGTCTTACTTAGAAAATGTGAGTATTGATTTCTGTAAATATTCTTGTTCGTCCTTAACATCTATTTTAGTTTAGTTTAGTTTAGTTTAGTTTATATATTAGTAACAAAGTACAGAGATTTTTTTGTCAGTATACAGGATCTTGCAATTACACAGTATAAGAAGCAAATTAACTAATGTTTTCGTTAGTGTGAAGAGCTCTTATTTAAAAATTAGTTCTTATTTCATCCCCACCAACACCTACATAATCTTTCCAAGAAGCTGGCATGTAATTCTGTTTTACATTGTTCTTCCATCATCATCTTGAATTAATCAATAAATTCATGTTAAAAATAGCATAGTAAGTACTGTGGTTGCACTCAAATGGTTCTTCACAATTTCTCTTCTCTCTTTATCCAATATTTCTTTTACTGTGTCAAAATTATTTTCAGCTCTTCAAGAATTAGAACAACTTTGTCTGGCCTTTTGAAGAGGTGCTTTGACTTCTTCTGTGGGAGTGCTGGTTTTAAGCATTTAAACTACACTGTTGGCAGTCAAATATGTCCCTTGATAAATAAACTGACTTGACAGTGTTCTCTACTACTATTAAATGGAGTTATATGCTCCCCTAAAAGATCTGGTGTGCAGAATTGCTGCAGATGCTAGTAATCTGGAAAGTCTGCAATACTGTCTGATCATGCTTCTGTGGAATGTAATCGTTCAGTTTTAAATGAGTTGCTTTTAGCTATTAGAGGCATTTTTATATATATCACAGTTTCTCCTTGCTATCGTAGTTCACCAGCCCTCTCCTCTGACCATCAGCATAGGAGAATTTCCAGTGTATTTCTCTTCAGCAGAAAAAAACAGTAGCAATGACTAGTCATGAATAAGTAGAATTTTTTTCAATATGACATTATCACTTCACTTTCATAAGTCAGTCTGTGTTTGGAAGGGATTGGGTTCCATCAGTGTTTCCAGATTTCATACCTCTTAATAATAGAAGTCTATAGGTGGAGAGTGCACTAGAGGTATGAGAAAAACTGGGAGGGAAAAGTTTGACTAAATTTTATAGTTGCCTCTTCTGCTATGTCGCACTAAAATTTTGGTTCCTGAACTGCACAAGGGACACGCTTTCATATGCAAAGCCAAGAGTTTATTGTAGGTGTAACTGGAATCTTAACAGTTTAGCCAAATAAGTATTAACAGTCCAGTCGCAAAAGTACTGAGACTTACCATGCAACTCATCCCATTATTGCAGTTCTAACACAGTAATAGTAGTTTAATAGTTAAAACTGAAAAAAACACCACCAACAACAAAACTTTCCACTTTTAATGGTTTCATTCAGGGGAAAAGGTTACGGTGAGTTCTCAGACTGAGTGTTTGGCAAGGGAATGTGGTGGAGGCTTCTTCCTTCTAATACTTGAGGGGTTATACTAGGGGATACTTTAAAGCTTTTTTGGACACATTCTACACCTTGTTTCTTTTGCATTTCAGTGTTACATCTGCATTTGATATGTAAGTTGTACTTCATTTGTGTTGGAAGCTTGTCTTTTGTTACTCGTAAAGCCATTTTTACCCAGCTCCAAATGTATCGTATCTTTATTGATCAGTAGACAGTCAGTGATGACTTGTTTATAGGCTTCATCCGTCATCCCATGTCTATATTTTTTCAATGTCTCTACTGTTATCTAGTGTTTGTATTCCACAATACCACATAATTTATTCTGTGCAGAATAAGTTGTCACTAGAATAATACTTGTTATCACTATCTGTTACTCACAGAGCTATATCAGAATTATTACAACAAGAGACAGCACCACACAATTGTAAAAAGATAAGCAAAACTCAAGCAAATTAGCTAACCATCTTCTAGAGCTAAAAAAACCATAAAACAAAGCTCCAGGCAAGCGTAAGACAAGTCCAGACAAATTATGCCAGATAAAACCCTGTCCAGCGGCCTTACAATGTTAGAACAAACCCTGAGGTTTCTCCTTCAGCAATACCATATCTACTGAGCTAAAGGACTACAACAGTGAGACACAGAGGAACAAACTGTGTTGATGCTATTCGTAAAATTGAGGCTGTATTCTCAAATGGAACTTTATAGAGTTCACTTGTATTTGAATTATTCAAAGTCAAAACATCTGAGAAGCAGTTGAAACAGCCACTGTGAAATGATCCCCGGGGATTCTTACAATAAACTGAGGGGTCTTGATGGTAAATAGTGATTGCTAATGAGGTGTTCACAATTCTGTGTTAAGATTTTATTATCAGAGTTGGGAAGTAGAGGTTTTAAATAGTACTTGCAAAACTAGACTAGTAAAAATGGTAGAGGATGTTTTTTATCCGAAAGGTGATCTCTTTGGGTAACACCTCTCTTCTGTTCTTTGACATTTTGTGAGTTTTATAAGCTAGTATACACAAAGGATTTTAAGTTAAACTCTTAACATGAGGTAGCATGAAATACTGGCAATGATTAAATCATGTAGTGGTTCACAAAAGAAAAGTAAAGGAACAGAATGACAAAGAGAAAAAAACCCAACCCCCAAACAAATAAAAAGCCCACTATACAGCAGAGCACCTCAGTTGTAACACAAACCAACTACCAGCCTTTGCCAGTGCTGACAAAGATTCAGTTAGAGTGAAGTGAGCAGCCAGTGCAAGTCAACTTGCAGTCCTACTTACATCTGCAGTGTTTGCAGAAGGTTACTGAGAAAGCAACAGCTTAATCTTCATTCAAGTTTTTGAAGCAGTGAGGACACCAACTCCTCAAAGCTTTTTTTCACTTCATACTTCAAATTGGGAAGCCAGAGTAGTAAGTAAGAGCAGATTCTGGTGGATTTTCGGCAACCCCAGAGGATTTCTCCACTTGATCTGTTTTTACATTTACATGTTTACATGTCTGGCCAGGAGTGAGGCTGGATGCAAATTCCAAAAATACAAATATATCCCCTCTAGCCAACCAGTGACATGGTTCAATACAGCAGTGCCTTTACACACATCCACATAAACACAATAGCAGTAACACAGAAACTATACGCGTGGACTTCCTGATCCTGTTCTTCCCTTTGGTTTGTGGTCTTGATTTTCACTAGTGGATTTAGCACACTTCTACATCTTTATTCACATACAAATTTGCATTTATACACCCTGAAATATTAACATGGATCTAAGGTCCAACACCCATAATCCCATCACAGACCCCTTATCAGTTGCAAATTCAGACTTCGGGTTTTTCCAGATTCTGGTCCCACAGAACGTAGTTATTAATGGAATTTAGTAAGAGGGTAGCACAGACTGAGGATCAGGTGGAGGGACTGGCCAGAGAAGCATACTGATGAGAAGCTTGTTTACACACTACTACTACTTTCTACAGCTATTCTCATCACTTGCCGCATGATATTGTTTCATTTCTTGCTAGATAGAAGGCTCTGGTTGAACCTCTCCCTTGCTGTGTTCTGTTCTTTCATTGTCCCATCAGTTAGCGACTTGAAAAGTCTTTTCTTTATTACTGTCTCAGTTATCTATTGCTCCTTAAGGTTCGTGTTATCCTATTTCATTCGTTACTTTTCTTATGTATTCTCCCTCTTCTTTATGATCAGTAGCTGTTAAACAGATATCCTTATAAACCAGGTGTCCTTACATTCCAGGCATCCTTAAGGAAGTGTGGGACAGATCCAAGAGAACAAAAGTAGGTTGGATTTAGCTTTGATATGTGGCCTGTCTCAGACATCTTCCTAAGCCTAGAGCAAAAATCTTTAGTAGCTTAAATATAACAAAGTAAACCGCAGACAGTATATTTCAGTGAGAATTTTTTAATCCTGTATATACTCCTGAAGGTTTCTCCCTCAGGATAGCTTTCATCTTGGAATAATGAGTGTTTTGCATGCTCTTTAGAAAACAAAAATCCCCAGCTGCAGTCACTTGTCCATAATTTGTGGCTTTTCAAAATAAAATACTTCTCATAAGTAATATTTGATTCTGGCTATTTATAAGCAGGAAAGAATCTTAAATATAGAGACATACAGACTAATGAAAAACTTTAGAAAGGAAACAATTTAATAAGTTTTTTTAGCTAACTGGCTTTATAAATTCAAAATCTCACTACAGGTATAAAACTCCTAGTAATAAAACACTAATAATGAGATACATCTTGATAAATCTGCTTTGCAAAAATTAGGTATCTCTGTAAAGAAGTTGTAGGAGTTCTGCTAATATTGAATGGAGAAACAGGAATCCTCAAACTGTAAATTGTCCCTTTTTGAAATAAACAATTAAATCACCTTCTGGAGACTGCAAAGTAGGATAGACATCAAAAGTGGTATGTATTGCTCTATGGAAGCAGCAGCCTTCCCCCACTGAAAATGATAAGATCTTACATAAATAGAGGGAGGGGGCAACACAAATAACTGTTGCTTTATTTAGTTTTCTTTCTTGGCTGGGATAGGGTGATGACCGTTTTGGTTACTTTTGTCATGATATAATGGCTGTCTCAGCTCTAAGAGATCACTAAAACATTAAGAAGTGATGCCTTCAAGTAGATCTATACATAAATCTAATAATTCAAACCTTTCATTTTCATACACACCGTCCTCAACGCAGTCACATAAGGAGCTGATTTGAACCAAGAAAACTGGACAAATAAAAGAATGAGAAAACAGTGCGTAATATTAATTAGTTTTGTTGTATCCAGGATTGTGAATGAGTGCCTGGATAGAAAACCTGACAAAACTGATATTATGAGAGTTTACCTCAGCTAATAACCTGTCTTAACGTACACATTTATTGGCAAGAACTATAAGTAAAAATCTCAGGGACATTTCTGCTTGAGGAGGGATCACCCAGATAATGTTAGGTTTTCTGTGTGTGAAACTTGAGTGCAAATTTGGATTATTTTAGCAAACAGCTGAATGGTGGCTTTTCATGAGTCCTGCAAGGACACACGCACACACACATGCCAGTTCCTCCTTTACTTCTGCTCACACTATTGATGTGTGAAGAAATGCATCTAGTTTCCAATTGGGTAGATTAATGAAATGAAGAAAGGAGTGCATTAACTTCAATACACTTTCATCAAGGCTTAGCCATTCTGGTTATTTTACTGTATTCATTCCAGCTTGGTCTTCCAAAGATTAACCTTTCTTATAGCACTGTCACACCCCACCAACTGTGATTTAGCAAGTACGTAATTTATCACTTAATAAGAATGTTCATGTTAACCACAGTGGGAGATTTTACTGGCAGTAAAATCTGCTTTTTCTCTTAGGGAAAATAAAGGCTGTATCCAAGTGGACTGAGAAAGTTTAAGGTCTCTTATAATGAGAATGACCTTAGAAAGAACAGAACTTTTTATTAGCTCTCCATGGTTGTCAGGAAATGTTAGTTCTATTTTAAAGAACAGTGAATGCGAATCAAAAAAAAAAATAAATCGTTGTGGTGGTCCAGAGGCATTCTGTGAGAACAAAGACCCTTATTGGCCAGACATTTTTATAAATAGAAATACAGACAATGTCTCGAGTAGTTTTGTGTGTTCTGAATAGTATAAACATAGTTTTATTTAACCCATATTACACTTATATTATTATAGTCAGGAATAAAGTTCTAAATACAGTCCTTACTGCCCTACCACGTTTTTTTCCTAGAGCTTCCAGCACCAATCTTGTCTAAACTACCCGAAACTGTCTTGGGCTATTACATGCAACATTCCTCCTCTGAGAAGGATGCCTCATACTAGAGTAGCTAGCATAGCATACTGACAAGGTTTCTTTTCTAAAAGGACTAATACTAAACTGCTTCTGTTTCCTTCATTCCTTACAAAATGTTGATGTCTCAGTTCATTCTTCCTTATATTTATCCCCATGAATATAATCTCAGGCAATGATATGCAGTGGAGCTGGGGACAATAACCAGCAATGACTGTCTGACATCTTTAAACCAGCCAGAGAGTTCAGTAAGCCTATGGTAAATTCTAATTGTTAGCAAAAATCTGGGGTTTTTGAAAACGAGCATATGAATAACACTTTAACTTCACAGGTTTTAGCTCCTGTTCTAACATTGATTCTCCAAAAGAATGGGTCTACTTATCACCCTTTTCAAATTAGTTTTACCTTTGCAGAGCTGCATTCTGTAGAAACAGAATGCAATATGAGAATATGAATATGAGAATATGGAGACGTTCTTGACTAAATAATCAAAACATTTACAAGATCTGAACCTAGATCTCTTGAATTCTGTATGTGACTCTTCAACTAATCAAAATTTTTCACACAACTGCAAATTATTTTAATTATTGAATGACTTCTCTCATAAACTAAGAAAGAAAGAAAACAGATGTCTCTTGTTATTTCAGGTTAAATCTCAAGGAGAAACTCTAATGCTAATGTGATAGGAACATAACTGGAGATGAATAAATGGAAGAAAGTGCTCTAAAATTGAATATACACTCAAGTGTGTTATTAATATTTTTTACTTTTTGATTCACATTTACTATTCTTTAAAACAGAATTAATATTTGATGACAACCATGGAGAGCTATAATTTATTTTTACCTCATTCTAAGCAAAATTTTACTTCAGAGGTAAATAAACTTGCGTCAGCCTTGACAGTGCCTCCGAGGAGAATTCGGACGAGGGAAGGGAAGCAAAAAAAAGTGATGTGATATACTAGACTTGTAGCTTGGGGAAAGATTCATTGTCAATGTTCTTAAATTAACAATCACCGTATCACCCTTAGTTTTAGAGAAAATAATCTCAGAAAAGCACTCTGGGGAGGTTTCTGTAAATTTCCTACTGTCTACTTTGTCATATTCTGTCCAGAGAAACCTGCTTCAAAGTACACCATGAGAAGCAATTTTCAGTGGAATTAGTGAGAAGGCAATTGATATATTACTTTGAACTCAGAGTCATTTGGCTTATGAAGAAAATAATTTTAACCCATCAGTGAAACCACAGATTATTCACTTTGATGACTTCAAAATCTATAGCTGGTGAAACATTTGTGGGACAATTTCTATGAAGACGATCTCGTTCTGCAACCTGTTCAGCACCCTCATTTTTAGTGTTACTTGAAGACCCTGGTAAATCTAACCGTGAAAGTTGATTGAAATGCATGAAGACCTTAGCATAGTGAAATATCTGGAAGAAAGGTTTCTCAGTTGATGTTATTTGCCTATAGAAGTTACTTTGAAAGCAGTGAGATTCTTTGTCATTATTAGATCACTATAAAATCTTCCTCTCTGAATTGTGTATCAGGTTCACAGTAACATCCCCATAGCTATTAATCTCACTTTCAGAAAAGAAATATATCAAAAATTTCCATAACTTAATAACAAAAAAAATTCTATACAAGATACTGCTGTAAATACTTTTTTATTTTATTCAAATTAATGTTATAATCATGAATGGTCAAAGTATATCAGAAAGACTATCAAAAATCTATTTTCAGATAGACTGTGATATTGTGATAATGGGTGGGCGTATACAGACATAGTGTTTCATACAAATTTTCTTGACCATTTCTTTTAACATCAACTATGGCATTGCGAGAAATAGAAGGGAAAAGAACCCCACAAATCCACAAAAAACATTGTCACCAGAGGATGATATTTTTGATTGTCTCATAAGTATCTTTCTTTTTTACATAATATTCTTGGAGTATAGATCGGTTAATGAAGATATTAATGTTATGTTGTTTTTTTCTGAGATGGGCTGCTTTGCAAAAGCTCTGAAAATGGCTGGTCTTTGTCTTAGTTACTGTAAACAGAATTATTTTTTGAGGTGTGGAAATGAAATGAGAATTTCAGTAGCAATCTCTGGAAAAGCATATAGCATGGTAGTGGGTTGAACCTGGCTGGCTGCCAGATACCAACCCAGCTGCTCTCTCACTCCTTCTGCTCAAAAGGATGGGGGTAGAAAAGAAAATGGAAAAAGTCGGGCATCTAAACAAACGCAGAGAGACCACTTGTAAACAGACTTAACTTGGGGAAAATTAAATATATTTCCAATTTTAAAAAAGAATAGGATGGTGAGAAACAAAGACAAACACTAAAACACCTCATGCCTCCTTCCCCTCTCCCCCACTGCTCCATTTAACTCCTCTTTTCTCCACGGCTGGAGTGGTGGGGGGGTAATAGGAAATGCAGGATTGCGGTCATTCATTGTGTAAGCTGATGATA
Organism: Neomorphus geoffroyi; assembly: GCA_033558235.1. Lineage (NCBI taxonomy): Eukaryota > Metazoa > Chordata > Aves > Cuculiformes > Neomorphidae > Neomorphus > Neomorphus geoffroyi. The sequence goes on along the minus strand of JAUMJM010000053.1, from coordinate 8,341,892 downwards.
GTATTTCATGTACAGTACTTCATATATTCATTTATTAGACAACATCCTTTTTTTACATGTGTATCAAGGAAATATAGATAATGTGTAGGTAGATGTGTAGAATAATTTTTTAAAAAATCACACAATAAGAAGAACAGTTATGTTTGAAAGAAATAGAAAGATATGAACATTCGACTCTTCATGAACATGATGCTGTAACTTGGAAATTAATTCCATTCCATTTTCAAAGTAATGTTGGTAGGGTCAGGATATTTGTTTGCTCTTGTATTTCTTGAGAAATAATCATTTCAGTTGAATAAAATACTGTTTGTCCCTTCTGTTTTGCCCATGAATAATCCTGCTTGAAAATAAAAAGTGAAAATTACTCATTGACTTCCAATAAACTGGAACTTATGCTCCAAGAAGTTGACTGTTAGAGACTGAAGTATGATAATGGCTGCAAATTCACTTGGCACCATAGAAGAATTTTCCCTGTAAATTTTTATAACTGCAAGAAATTGCATTTTCATGGTGTATATTTAAAATCAATCTATGCTCTTTTGAATTTTTCCTTAAAATTAAAAAAATTCTGGAAAAATTTGCTGTGCTAATAATATTCAGGAAAGACACGCCTTGATAATGTTAAAGTAAGGGACATGTATTTCCCAGGAATCATCTCTAACAATCTTGAAGGATGCTGAATTATGAGGTTTTCCTTGTCCTTTCTTTTTCCTTTCCAAGATGGCATATGCACACTGATTAAATGATTGATAAGGTCCATGTTTGATTGATTTTTCACTTTTTTAGTTTAGAAGGTAAAACTTTCTATCACATTTGAAATTGAGAATTATGGTTGAGCTAATAGAGATCTGATTCCAGTGGAAGTTAAAAAGAAAAAAGTTGTCTTGCAAATGTCAACGCACCTTGTGGTCCAAGATGATTAAAACTAAACTGTTTGCTATATGAATCGCAAGGTGCTGCTATATCTCAGCTTCCATGACATTTAGCCAGTGACTTTTCATAACTTGTTAATAATGTATAGCAATCCCAGCTTAAATTTGCAATGACAGAGCTGGCCTGTTACAGTAGAGCAGTTAACTAGATTTATTTTGGACAGAAAATGCAGATATGAAAAAGAATAAAATCATGACTAATATCAAAAGAGGCTGCACATTTACAAAATGGTTTTGCTGAAGACAGCTGTTTAGGAGAAACACTTACTTTGACATATTATTCTGTGCACAGTCTTAATTACCAAAGTCAGAAATATTAACACAAAATTATCCCATTCATCAAGGTTAATATTAGTGAAGAAAAATTGACATCCAAAACAAATTTCATAAATTTCGTTGATTATACCAAGTTTAATGAGTCACAGGTTAAGGTTACAGCAGAAATGTGCTTTTACAAGTACAATTCGTGTTAATGATTACACCCAAACAAACTGAATAAATTTCTGTGTTATAGAAACAAGGTTTTTTTCTGACCCTGATATCTCGTAGATATACAAATCATCCGAAAGGTATAAAAGATTACAAGGCAGATGAAGAAAGAGAAGGAGAGGGGACAAAGAGAGTACAGATAAAAAATAGACTTAGAGAACATTGAATTACAAATCAGAGTCAAAGAGCGATGACTTATTAAAGGATATTCAAGTTCTAGGGGAAAATGTTGCTGAAATTTGGGTTCTTGCAGATTTTCGCTGAGTCTGAAAGCTTACTCACCTAGAAGAAATTTTAATGTGACTGCAGGTATTATTGTGACAGATCAAACCCTTCCATAGTTCCCTTACCCTTCCTCTACTGAATCTTTCCAATGCTGATATAAATACAGAATTTGTGTAGAAGTAGCTGTATATTTTTTGTTTAAATTACTGCAAGTTTTTTTTTTTTTTTTAAAAAAAGAAATCTTATGCACTTACATAACAAACTAGTAAGATAACTTTGCTTTTTATTTAACGTAATTTTCAGGAGCAAAGAAATTGTAGGGACGTTTCAGATTTTTCTATAATAAGTGCTTTGATTGATAATCATTTATAAAAGAGACTTTAGGCACCTGGGTTTATGATGAAGTGTGAGGAACTCAGGAAATAAGCAAACATTCATACAGATTTTTCCTCAACTGCTTTCCTTGCTGCTCTTTTAGTTTTAATCTCAAAAAAAAAAAGAGATTGTTCCTTTTATGTGGGAACACTGATGTTTTTAGGTACAATCGGACAAAGGTCTGGACTAATGGAAGAATAGCCACTTCATTCTCCCAGTATAAGTTCTGACAATTCATTGCTGAAAGTTTGCGTTTATACCTTATAATTCATTGATGAATCATAATGTCCAACTTAAAAAACCCCAAAACATTTAAGTTATCCATATATATTTTTTATATTTGCTAGTTTGCTCTCCTGCATTTGATTTTTTAATTATTTTATTTGATATAATGAAGAGCAGAAATGCAGACCTGGGATCTGACTTACATGTGCAGCAGCTGTTGCATTCAACTGTTAAATGTTATAGAAATGTTGTAAAGCAAGCATATTTCCTATTACTAACAGGTAGCCCAGTTCTGATCCACTGTATAGTCAGCCTTGGAGCAGGACATCTGCAACACTGTGAGACAGGGCTATTTAAATCAAGTAGATGGCACTTTATCTGACCTTTGATTGGTAAAATAGCAATAATGTTACAATTTCCTGTAGTTCTGTAAATATATCAATATTGTAGTGGTAAATGCTTAAATAGTGGTTTAAGATTACTAAATCTTTGAATTTTTCTTAGGGCCTGATTCACCTTTCCTTAATAGGTCAATCAAGTGCATAGAGACTCTGTTAACTCTACTGTCTTTCTATATTTGTACGACTCCCTCGGGTTTAAAGGTCAATTCTTCTTTATATTAATGGACATCCCCTTAGACAGCTATGCTCCAATTCCTGAATGAGTCATCTTTCTTTTTAGCCTGGTCTGTACAGCTAGGCTAGCTTTAAGCTTGCGTATTGTTTTTGTATTGAACGTTACGGGCCCATTCTCCAGCCCCTTTCCTGCTTATTCCCTGATTTTGTATAAGGTCTCACACACTCAGTTTGACTGTCCTAACTTCTTTTTGCTAAAGGTCTTCAATGCATAAATATTCCCTCTACTGTTATTGAATCCAAGTACCACAAAGCCCTGTGAGGCAAAGACTAAGAACAGCTTATATCAACCCATAGTGAATCATAATGAAAACCATAGTGAAAAATCGTCTTAATAAATTTAGAGTCCTGTCTCCGACCGAATAAATCTTCCCAACATAACTCTGTTATTCAAGACCCAGAAAGCAGATATTTCTTTCTATTTTCTGAGGACTGAATCTTCCTAGGTATCTGCAAACACTTGTGACAGCCAGCACGAGTGAAAGCTACAAACCTTTGAATGTTTTTGCTGACCAGCTCTAAGAGCATCATCAGGGCCTAACATGGCAATCTCTGTTATCTCAGCACTTTGGGAGACAGTGAGAGTGTAATGATCATGTTGTGGAATCATCTAGTGAACTTTTCAAACTGAACATCTCACCGGAAGACAAATTTGAAAACTCAATTGTGATAGAGGCATGGCTTCTTTAGAAGAGTAGTGTTGGAAATTTCTCTGCTGGGGTCCTCTATGGGCTGCAGGTGGATACCTGCTCCATGGTTGACCTCCATGGGCTGCCTCTCCGTGGTCTTCACCACAGGGTGCAGGGGAATCTTTGCTCCAGCACCTGGAGCACATCCTCCCGCTCCTACTTCACTGACCTTGGTTTCTATAGAGTTTTCTCTCACATATTCTCACTCCCTTCGCTATTGCTGTTTCTGTGGCAGTTTTTCCCCTTCTTAAATATGTTACCACAGAGGTGCTACCACTATCGCTGAAGGGTCAAGCCTTGGCCAGCAGTGGGTCCGTCTTGGAGACAGACATGGGGGAAACTTCTAGCATCTTCTCACAGAAGTCATCCTTGTATCCCCTCCACTAACAAAACATTGCCATGCAAACCTAATACAGGCAAGCATAAAGAGAAAGCACCTTTAAATTGATGTTAACTGGACTTTGCTCATAGGCGCTTTGCTTAGAAGTGCCACAGATGTCATAGGTACACTCTGGGATCAGTTTGACTCTCAAGGTTTCGTAGATGGCTTTGGATTAATTAAAATATAAGATCTAAGGTATGTGGTGAAGCTGTCTACTCTTTCTAAACCTGCTTACATGTTTCAGAGGAAGCTTAGACACTTGAGACGACCTCTTCCTCCTACTTCTGTTTTTCATTGTGCTACTTAATATAGGTGTTACTGAAAAAGCATTTATCATAATCAGGGCAAATGTCCATTAACATCAAGATCATCTTGCATTCATTGTAGAATATAGAGTTCCATTTCCAGCTGAGATTAATGGGGAGTGAGGAAAGACTGCAAAATTCAAAGTTTGCAAGCATCATTTCATCCCAATTTGCAGCTAATATCAGATGCAGGCTGAAAATTGTAAAGAACTAGCTTGTACAGTTACATAGGAGATTTAACGATGACTAGTTGTCCATGTTTTTCTGGGACAAGGAAATGAACTGTCATCTTCGACACCACACTAATACTCAGTTAAGCATTTTGCTGAGATGTTTATTCCCATTTCTATTTTTTACTGCAGTGTAAAAATACTAGAATTACATTCTTCTGCATCAGGTCCATTCAGTTCAATAGAATCTATTCAGTCATTTGTTCAGCTGTTGCATTGACATATGCAAAGATGACCACTGCTGATAATGATTGATATAAAGGTAAAACTGAAAGCGGACACATTATCTCAGCATTTTATATGACAGAAAAAAACTGCAGAGAATGATAGAAAAGAGAAAGACCTTGGTCATCATCCATGTAAGCTGGTTATAATTAAATTGTGAATGCATTATTCTTCCAGAAAATGAACAGTAATTTTTTGCAGCCTTTCAGTACTGAACTATTGATCTTATGCTGATACATTTGTAAGTTTAAAAACTCTGCCTTCTTAGTGTATTAGCTCTCTTTGTCAGATAAGCTCTAAGAGTTATTTGCTGCTAAATGTAGATATGCATTTACTTACAAAGGCATAAACTGCTTTTTTATTAAATGGTAATCAATGTACAAGATTTGCAGGGTTCATATCTCAATATGAAAGCTATCTAAAAGCTCCTGTTCTTCATTTGCAGAATAGACAAATGTGTTCCAGAGTATTCGAGTTATATTTAATGCCATTTGTAACACAAGGATTGTATTCCATGTATTCTTGCAATTTCTAAGGTCAGTTGTATTTAAATTATATTGTTTCTGTGACTGTTAGTGCTCAGAACTGACAGAATGGAGGTAGTAATATGAGTAAGCAGAACAGAAATATAAATTTACAAAAAAAAAAGGAGTAAGAATGAAAGAAGGGGAAAGAGAAGGAAAAATTAAGAAATTATTGAAATGCTTGTCATATCTTCAGAAGTATTAACTTCATTAACACTCTTAAAGAAGAATACAATTTATTGCGATGTTGGGAAATTTGGGAAAGCTGCTGACATTAAGGTGTTATTTTATGACTTTCAAAGTCTTGCAAGTAACATGCCTGACTAACTTGATCTCACATGACTCACTTAGTGGATGAGGGAAAGTTGTCAACGTTGTTTAACTGGACTTTAGTAAGGGCTTTGATATCATTTCCTGCAGCATTTTCTGGCTGCTCATGGCTTGGATGAGCATACTTTTCCATGGTTAAAAAATGCCTGAATGACTGGGCCCAAAGTGCTATGGTGGATGGGGTTAAATCCAGCTGGCTTCTGGTCGCAAGTGGTGTTCCACAGAGCTCATTATTGGGGCTAGTTCTGTTTAATATCTTCATCAATGATCAGGAAGAGGGGATTGAGTGCACTGTCAGAAAATTTGCAGATGACACCAAGCTGAGGTGGATCAGAGTACTGATCTGCTTGAGGGAAGGAAGGTTCTGCAGAAGGATCTGAACAAGCTGGATCAATGCACCAGGGTCAACTGTATGAGACTGAACAAAGTTACGTGTTGGGTCCTGTGCCTGGGTCTCAACAAACCATGCAGACTCGGCGAGGAACACTGGAACCTGGAAACTGCCTGGTAAAAAAGGACCTGGGGAGTGCTGATTGGCAGCTCACTGTATATAAGCTGTGCCCAGGTGGCCAACAAGGCCAACTGCATCCTGGCTTGTATCAGAAATATTGTGGCCAGCGGGACCAGGGAAGTTATTGTCCACCTGTACTCGGCACTGGTGAGGCCACACCTTGAGTGCTGTGTACTCACTACATGAAGGACATTGAGTCGCTGGAGTGTGTCTGGAGACGGGTAACAAAGCTGGTGAAGCTTCTAGAGCACAAGTCTTATGAGGAGCAGCTGAGAGGACTGGCGTTCTTTAGCCTGGAGAAAAGGAGACTGAGGAGAGACCTTATCACTCTCTACGACTACATGAAAGGATTTTGTAGTGAGGTGGGTGTTGGTCTTTCTCCTAAGGAACAAGTGATAGGACAAGAGGAAATTGCTTCAAGTTGCACTAGGGAGGTTTAAATTGGATATTACAAAAACTTTATTCATTGAAATGGTTTTCAAGCACTGGAACAGGCTGGACAGGGAAGTGGCAGAGTCACCATTCCTGGAGGTATTTAAAAGACATGTAGATGTAGTGCTCAGGAACATGTTTTAGTGGTAGCTTGGAAGTGCTAGATTAAGGGTTGGGAATGATCATCTTAAAGGTCTTTTCCAACCTAAACAATTCTATGTTTCTATGTGAAATATGTCTGTATATAACAGATCTCAAAAGAGTGAACGGTGTAAATACTATTATGATGCCCTGTCTTGCAGAATGTATTTGAGTGTATCTGTAAAGTTATGCATGTGTATGCAAGTATATGTCTCAGTAATGAGTTTACTAAGATTTCTGAGCTTCGTGAGAGCTCTTGTGAGTCTGTTTGGATCAGTCATATACTTATATATTGAAATCATACAAAACTATTTTTGGTATTAATGATCACATAGGATTTACAACCAGAAAAAATACAGAAGAGGTTTTTAAAGATTGCTGATATTTGAGAACTAGAATGATAACGAGAGCATGTCCCTGAAGGTTAGCTTTTATGCTGTAGTTACATTTAATTGTGCAAAATTTCTCAACAAATGATTTTCAAAACATAGGCTGCAGTTACTTAGCTAAATAAACTATTTTAGTAGACAGTGTCCCAAGAGCACATTAAGAAAGGTTAGTACTTACATTGCTAAAATATGTAAACTGAAATGGAGATTGTTAGGTTTGATTATGACCCAAATTTGAAATTTGTGGATGGATGTTGCTGTCATAAATTCCCTAAAAGTGATGTAATCCATGGTGATCATGGATTACAATGTGAAATTTGGAAGAGTTCCTTAAAAAAAAAAAGAAATATATGAGATTGTGTCTTATAAATGCACATATTTTATACAAATTTTTCTACATAAAGTATGTTTTATATGATGGTTAAGCATACTATAATACTTTGAAATCCTTTTTACTTTAGGTGTCTTGCTGGATTTTCTGGACAGTTTTGTGAAATAGATGTTAATGAGTGTGACTCGTCACCTTGTCTACATGGCTCAACTTGTGAAGATCATATCAATGGATACACTTGTAAATGTCAACAAGGTAACTGACATTTGACAGAACAATCTTAAATAATGATAGTTTTGAATTATCCATGTTGCTACTAAGAAAAATGGTAAATCATATCAAGCTATTTGTGTGCAGCATATAATGTGCAAAAATACTATCTCTTTCACAAGCTTTTTGAATGAAATCTAAAGAGAATTAGACACTTTAATAAACATGTTAGAAAGACAAAACTAAAACCAGCTCACTCAGTGAAGAATTATCTTTAAATTGGAATGGGGAAGATTAGAAATCAAGAAAAAATTCTTCACACTGAGGGTGGTGAGGCACTGGCACAGGTTGCCCAGGGAATCTGTGGATGCCCCCTCCCTGGAAGTGTTCAAGGCCAGGCTGGATGGGGTCTTGAACATCCTGGTCTGGTGGGAGGTGTCGCTGCCCATGCCCCATCCATGGCAGGGAGGGGAGAAAACAGATGATCTTTAAGGTCCCTTCCAACCCTAACCATTTTATTATGCTATTAGTCTTTGAGTGCCTCAAAATATCTAAGAGTAGATGCCAGGAGAATGGGGCTAGACTCTTTTCAGTGATTCCCAGTGAAAGGACAAGGGGCAATGGTCATAAACAACCTGAGCATGAGGAAAAACATCTTTACTGTTAGGGTGACCAAGCATTGGAACAGGCTGCCCAGAGAGATTATAGACTGCCCTTCTCTGGAGATATTCAAAACCTGCCTGGACATGTTCCTGTGCAACCTGCTATAATTGAACCTGCTTTAGCAAGGAGGTAGGACTAGATGATCTCCAGAGGTCCTTTCAATCCCTTCCACTCTGTGTTTCTGTGTGATTATTTTAAAGATTATTTAAATATATTCCAGAAGATAAATATTCTGTTCATGCATTATACCTTCATATATTTTATCTGCTTATTCTGTTTGTACTGAGGTATGTTCACCTTGTTGGTTTTCATTTGCAAACAATAAGATTTTGCTAGACTCTCCAGATGTCAAATGACCATACATATATTACACAACTTTCCTGCAATCTTTCTAGCTCTTTGTTTATATAATTTGACATAGATTTATATTGATGCTTGTTCTTCTTTAAAAACAAAGTACTTAATGAATTTAATATTAATAAAATTAGATTTCATTTTACATATTTTTTTCATTCTGAAGTATCCTCAGTGCAGTTTACAAATCTCTATGTAGCAGATTAAAACAAAACAAAACAACAACAAAAACCTCACAAAAAATCTATGCAAAATACTAAAGGAACAGAGTTTGTGTGTTTGTATGTGTGCATAATGAGAGTCAATATGAAAAGCTCATTCATGAGTTTAATTAGTATTGAAGAATTATACTCTAGTATGTACAACTTAAATGAAAGTATCTTTGGCTTGCTAGAGCTTAATTAATTTCAGGTCTAACTTGTTCAGAGATCAATATTTTTATAGCAATTTTTTTGTATATCTAAGGGATACTCAATAATCCAGAAAGACACTATACTCTTGATGTATGAACCACTGAGTGAAAAAATTTCTGGACTTTGCCATATAGAAAGTCACAATTCATGATCATAAAACTATTTTTTGATCTTAAAAGTGTGAGTCACGACCTACCTTTAGTACTACATATCTTTTTCCTTCTCAGTGCTGTTACAAAATGGAAATTCCACCTCGGTAAAACCATATGTCCTCTCACTGTGCTTGATGCCGCATATAGCCATATACCGCTTCACCAATAGAGATGTCTTAAAAACTTAAAAAAAATGTCTTTTTTTTTCTTACTACAAAGCCTCATACAGAATACACCATTGACTTCAAAATGCTTCTCCTGATTTTTAAAGCTAGTAGTATTTAGAATATATTTGGATATAGGAATTTAAAAATCACTTGCCAGCCAAGAGCTGTAACTGTATTCTCTGTGCAACTGTACATGGAAGTGCTTGATATAAGCAGCAGAAGCTTCTCTGGCACCTTGGGACTCCTGCTTGCTAACATTATTTAAACATCTTCTAACCCATGTGAACTGCCCTTCTTTTATACTTCTTTTAACGACAGTGCTCATTAGTAGGGGTGAAAGAGCTCCACATGACTTCTATATATAGAAAAACACATAGTGAAGGGATTATATGCATTACATTTATGTGTCTTGGTTATATACCTTGGGTTTTTTTAGTTAATGTAGTATTTTCAAATTTTTTTTCAGTTTCATGGCTTCTGAAAGAGCTGAAAAGATGAGAAGATTACAAGTCAGGAGTGAATTTTGACATACAGGGGGACCTTTGGGAGTAATAACTCTTTGGAAAGTTTCAAAACAGAATAAAGGGATTGAAAAATAAAAATAAAAATATCTTCCAGACTCAGAAAGTAGAAATGTTTGGAACAAATATGGTTGTGTTCCAGTTTACTACTATTCAGATATGATAGATCTTGAATTTTTCTGCTATGCTCCACCTATAGAAATATGGAGATGGGATTGAGTAATCTTGGATCTGTAAAGGCAACTATGGGAAAAAACTTTCCACAAGGAAGAAAGGCTGCGATATTCAGCAACAGACCCACAGTTGTCATTTGGTGAAATAGAAAAGGGACAATGGCAAGACAGGAGTGGAAACAAAGCAGATGACTTCAGTTTTCCAAAAAACCTCTGGAGAACAAAATTGAGCACATGGTGACAGCACGTAATACCAGAAAAGGGCATTGATTCAGCCCTGACAAACTCTTTGTGTAAAGGATCATTAATTTTGTCAGCTATTGTCCCAGTAGCAGGCCCCATACTCTTAGACTGAAATATGCACCTTCGGGTTCTGTGGCTGCAGCTGCAGGCTGTTCAAGTGCTGGAGCAACACGCAGAGATGTAAACGCTAGTCCAACCGCATTTCAGGCAGCTCAAAACCACAACAGCAGCATTGGAACTAATAGCAGCTTCACGGCTGAAGACTTTAGCTGGGGCAGGTTGCACTTCTACCAGGGCAGATAAAGCAGGACTGGGATGTAACTGGTGGGCCCATTTAATGCAAGCTGTGAGGCAAACGCAGGGCAGGGGCAACTAGATTTGTATGAGCTCAGGATTGTTGAGGTTTTTTGGGAGGTGGGAGGGTTTTATTAATTTGTTGGGGGGTGGAGTGCTGTTGCTGTTCTAGAAATGGGAAAATCTAATTGTAAAAATAACAAATCTGTGATGAGTGGTGGGAGTATCACAGCAGAAGGTCTGGTGTTCTTCAACAACTAGCCTCAATTTGCAAAATCCTGGGGCTAAATTTACCAAGCAAATGGGCTGCTTCACATTCTGCTTAGCAAGTCCAAGGAGCAAGTTCAAGACAGGCTCAAATTACATGATTTAAAAAACAGCTTCAAGATCAGTTTTTGGCCTCTAATTTATGGCTCTGCTTAGTTGTAAAGGAGATTTTATTAAAAAATTTGCCTTAAAAATATGCCAGTAATCTGACTATTAATGTATAAGATGGTATTCTGATAGTATTCAAACTCAAATCTGTATTGGCTCAGAAATTTTCCTCATTGATCTGTTACAGCAATCTGTCTGATTTTATCTTCTTTTTATTTTTAAACATCTAGTTTTCCTTCCCCAATGCAGCAACAATGTACAAATTTAAGGAATGAGATGAAAGTTTAAAAATTAAGATAGGAAATTCCATACTTTCTCAGTTTAAATTTTGGAAAAAATACGGCTTTGGTTGCACTATGCAGATCTAGAAAGAGATAAGAGTTTTCAGGGAGTGTTTTATATTTGCCAATTCTTTGCCATAAGAAAGAAAACAATACTGATAATTCTGTAGACAAAGAGCAACCCATCAATTCAGTAGTGAAATAATATACTCAAGTTTTACTCATTTGCTTACTTACATCTTTACAGAAATAGAATTAAACAAATATTGACTTCCTTAACAAAAGTTCATTAGAGCATAACTGTGAAGTCCATATAGTTGGGATTGTGTTTGTTTATTGTTGAACTATTTATTTTCTTTTTTCTACTCTGAGAAACTGCAGCCCAAAACTCTCCATGGTCATCATATACTATATATTTATATATGTGTTGAGACTGATTGCAGCTACCTATAGGTTTTTTTATTATTATTTTAAAGGGTCTTGGCTTTGAAGTTTTTATTATTTTGCTTTTTTTTTCCCTGACAGGATGGGAAGGCCTACATTGTGAGCTGGATGTTGATGAATGCATATCCAATCCCTGCATACATGGCATCTGTGTTCAGAAGGACCCTAGCTTTGGTTATTCCTGTTTTTGTAAGCCAGGATTTGTGGTGAGAAGCTGACATTGTTTCTTCTCTTTCCTTAACCTGACTATTCATTGCTGCCCAGAAAATATTATATGTAATCCCTATCCTTTTAAATCTCACTCAGATAAAACCTAGCCTTTTTCAAAATACGGTAACAGCTTTAGTAACTGTCCTGCTAATTTTGTTTGTTTTACTAACAAGAGTGCTAATATTCCAGAGAAATAGACACATAACAAACACAAAAAGGGAAAAAATTGTGAGTGTATATAATGATTTTGTCAGTTGTCAGAGCACATTCATATTTTTAAACCGTATTTACTATTTTTTTCACATACCAATTCATATTTTTACAGGCTAAGATAACTCACAAGAATAGAATGATAGAATCATTAAGGTTGGAAAAGACCTCTAAGATCATCAGGTTCAACTGTCAGTTCAACACTGTCAGCTCAACAGCACCATGCCTACTAAACCATGTTCCAAAGTGTCCTTTCTACAAGTTGTTTTAATAACTCCAGGGATGGTGACTCCACTACTTCCTTGGGCACCCTGTTCCAATGATTCACCGCTCTTCCAGTAAATAGTGTATTTCTAATATCCAAGCTAAACCTTCCCTGGCAGAACTTGTCCTATCACTTGCTATTTGGAGGAGACCAATATCCACCTCACTACAACCTCCTTTCAGGCAGTTGTAGAGACCAATTAAGTCTCCTGTCAGCCTCCACTTCTCCAGGCTAAACAACTCCAGCTCCTCAGCCACTCCTTGTAAGACTTGTACTCAACACTTCACCAGCTATATTGCCCTTCTCTGCACGTGCTCCAGAACCCCAAAGACCTTCTTGTAGTGAGGGGCCCAAAACTGAACACAGTATTCAAAATGTCGCTTCACCAGTGCTGAGTAGAGAGACACAATCACCTCCCTGGTCCTGCTGGCCACAATACTTCTGATACAAGTCAGGATGCTATTGGACTTCTTAGACACTTGGGCTCACCCCTGGTTCATATTCAGGTGGCTGTTGACCAAAACTCCCCAGATCCTTTTCCACCAGGGAGCTTTCCAGCTGTTCATCCACAAATCTCTAGCATTGCATGGGGCTGTTGTGACTGAAGTGTAGGACCTGGCTCAGCCTTATTAAACTTCATACAATTGACCTCAGCCCAACAGCCCAGCCTGTTCAGGTCCCTCTACAGAGCCTTCCTACCCTCAATCAGATCAACACTCCTACCCAGCTTAGTGTCATCTGCAAACTTGAAACAATTGCTCACAGACTAGTATTTTGAAAACAAGTTCCCTGAAACTAAATCAAACAATCCCTTTGAATGCTTGAGCCTGTGGGTTTTGGTGCTATGTTTTATTCTCTCTGTTTAACATACCAAAAGAATCCTTTGAGGGTGGCTAAATGCCAGCACGTTTATCTAAGGTTGAAATATCCATGCTGCCACATTTTTATGTCAGTGGTTTCTGTAGTTGAAAGTTGGCACTTAAAATTTGAGCTTGTGTTTTACCTCATTACACTTCAGGTTTAACTTAATAGTATCATTTAATAATTTAGGATTAGTAACAAGGAAAGAAATGAGTACATGTTTTTTAATCTTTTTTCTTACTCCAAAAGTTCTTATCCCTACAATTGCATGTTTGAAATTGTTATATGAATACCTTGTTCTATAATTATGTCAGTGATGCTTATTTTAATGTCTATGTTCCCTTTGCTTTGTGTATTTACATCCGCAAAATAGAAGGAACAGATTATTGCAAGTAAGATTCAAATTTAGCTTCCTAGAATCTTTGCAACCATATCAGTAAGAAATTAGTGACTTTTCAGATGTTAGCCTCTTTCATTTCTTCTTTCTATAGCAGAATATTCTCATTTATGGTCAACAGGGGAAAAATAACAAAGCAATAAAATGAAAAGAAAAAAATTCCTATAATAAAAAGTGAAAAATCCTTCTGTCTTCAGTTCTTCTCAGGCATCACTAAACTCTGTCCCATGCTTTCTCTCAAGGAAATCCTCAGGACATCCTAGCATATGTGAAGAAGCACCAGGGTCAAGTAGACTGCTCCACTGGGGGAGTCAGACCAACAGCCAATTATAGCAGCAAGGTAGGCAGGGGCAATGATCTTGCAGGCAAGTAGTGGAGTCTCACTGTACCCAAACAAGGATAGTAAAACAAGAGCACTGATGGTGGTAACCATGTAAATGATTCTTTCAGGAGTTCAGGTACTGCCAAGTGAGTCCACGATCACAAAGTAGGTCTAAGGTTAACCCAGGAAGCCAAGGCAGCGATGCATTGTCAGGATCAGTAACCCATTGGACTGACTATAGCAGCCTTTAGCTTTATTTTAAGCTAAATCAAGAACCTGAGGCAAGTGTGTGAGACTAAAAGCAGCTTCTGAGCTTGGGTATGAAGGCTCCAGGTGGGCTATCTCACACATCTTTCTCACAAGTTAGCTCTTTTCACCTCAGGCTGATCCAAGGTTGCACAGCTGTATCATATCAGAGCTGACCTTGAGCACAGGGCGCTAAACTTGCCAGTTACAGTGGCAAGTTACAGTGGTGGATTGTAGAAAATTATGAGGCTGATCAAGGCCTTGACAATAATATGTTCAGAATTTTGTAGCTGTCTTTTCTACAAGTGCACATTGCTGGCTTGTGAAATTTATCATCCACCAAGACCCCTAGGTTCGACTCTGCAAAGATGCTTTCTATTGTGTCAGCCCCAAGCATGTTGTCATGCTGGTGCATGACTGGTGCATGTTGTCATTCCACCCCAGATACAAGACTTTGCATTTCCTTTTATTGAGTTCCCAGAGGATCCTGTCAGCACACTTCTCTAGCCTCTTGAGGTCAATAAAAGTGTCAGCAAACTCACCTGGCATATCAACAGCTCCCCCCGATTTTGTATCATGTGAAAACACAACGCTTTGAGCCTGGTAGTTCAGCCACTTCAGAAAGTGCTGAAAGTCCCACTAAAGTTGAGACAGACAACATCCACTGTTCTCCTCTCATTCACTAAGCCAGTCATCTCATCAAGGAGCGCTACCTGCTTGGTAAAGCACTATTACTCCATTATAGCTCCATGCCAACTACTCCTAATCACCCTCTTTTCCTTCCTGTGCCTCAAAATGATTTTCATATGTGATTACTTCATCATCTTCCCAGTAACCGAGGTGAGGCTGACTGGTCTGTAGTTCCCTGGCTCTTCCTTCTTACCTTTCTAGAAGGCAGGAGTTACATATGATTTCTTCCACTCACCAGGAATTTCTCCCTGTTGCAGTGACTATTTGCCCTCAGTTTTCTAAGATTTATAATTTACCATAAGGACCCAGATTTTAATAATGTATATAAATTGATAAAATTTACTGACAGACTAAAATAAATTTTCTTCACTCAGTGCAAAATTCATTGGTACAAGTCAGTGTTGTGTGATTCTGAGAGACTAAAAGTACTATTAAGTCCCAAAACAGATTAGAAGGAGGATAGATTAATTCTTTTTCCAATTTCTCTTCTGAATGTTACCCTGGCTTATGGAGTCTTTGAATTACTCATTGGCAGAACGTGGTACATTTGGTAAACTACCAGATGCAAACTATGGTTGTTTTCTTCCCCAAGTATTCATTAATAGCTTACTGATGGTGGATAGATATTTGACCCATAGGGGCAGGTTTCTATTAGTACATAGCTTGGGCGTTAACTGTACAGTATGTTGTAGAACAAGCCCTTACAGAAGAAAAAGTACAAACCTTTGAGGTAACTAGAATTTAAAATGCGTTGTCTGCTTTTATTCCATTATTCACTGTTCCATCTTTAGTCCATCAGGTTCCACTCTACTTTGGGAAGTCCACAGTAGAGAAAGAAATTGTGGAAAAAAACCTGAAAAGAACATTTAACATGCTTATCCTCAGTATGAAAAATAAGGAGTTAGGTTCTAAACATCTTCAGGTGTATTTGGTAGGGCTCTGATTGGTTCTGGTTTCTAACAGTATGTATGGAGTGGAAAGAGTGGAACTCCCAGAGATAAAATATTCAAGGAACTCCAGCTACAGTGTATGTTAATTAAATCTTCTGTAGTCTATATATGTAATGCTATCTGAAGTATGGCACATAAAGTATAGATCATGAAATTTCTCATAAATTTTTATAAGACAAGCATAGTCAGTAATATATGGAAACGTTGTTTACCTTTGAAATGGAAACACCTATAGACACATACCTACTTTTAAATAAAAATCTGCCCCATCTGCCTGCATGGAAGCTGTTAAAGCATTTGCAGACACTTTCAAGGCTATCAAATTTATCTATGACTATTTAATGTACCCTTCATGCACAGTGGAGGTTATCCACATCTGCTTTGTTTCTAGGAGTCATAAAATCATAATCAAATGCTCCTCACCATTACATGTAGCTGTAATAAAAATGCACAGGGGAAGTCACAATGACGCATAAGTTTTATAGGATTAAGAAAGATTATTAAATAAAAATCTTATTCAAACTGATGATTTGTGCTATGTGTAGAATTAGAAGAGAGCAAGGAAGAGGTAGATTTTTACCATTGTATGGAAAGCTGACACATAAACTGACCTGGTATTCCTTTGTGCTTTGGAATGCCGATAGAGTGAGTGATTTTATAAGACGACATGGATTTACCAGGTAGCTCACCTACTTGTAAAATCAAATTAAGAATTTGATGGAAAAAAGCATGGATGTGTCTGAATCATTAAAAAAACCCTCAATTTAATCTCTTCCATTTTAAACACTGAATTATTTAAATTACTTACAAGAAAATTAATTTCAGCTTCTGTGTCTGCATTTCTGCCTCTTTTTCACTTACACCTCCTATTGTTTCCTAATACCATAAATAAATTTAATAGAGTTAACAGAGATCTTGGAAAATGTAAGTTGCTTCAAGTTCTGTGTAAATGGCTAGCCAGGTAGACAAGAGAGACAGACTATTTAAATGTCTTTTCTGGGGAAAAGTGTGCAATGAATACATGTTTATTGCACACTGGAGAGTTTACTTTGATTTTGTGCACCAGTCGCAGGAGAAACTTCAGCGTGTAATTATATCATGATGACACTGATATGATATCATGAGCCTTTGTAAGGGATGACACTGTGCATATTTTAAATGTGTAGGAACATTCTAGGTTAGCTAAGTCAGCTGTACCACTTCACATAGCCCATTAGTTCATTACAACAGAAGTGAAAATAAAATGAACTGAGGCCAGCCTTCTGCATATATTTATTTCACACTTCAAGAATGCATTTAATTCACATAATTATTGCTGTAAAAGAAATGCATTATTGCTTGCCATTTTTACAGACCACTGAATATGAACATTTTAAATTTATTACTTAGAAGGATACATCAGGCTTTCCATGAACTGTTAGTCTTGATAAAAAATAAGAAGTGGGTGCTAGGTGAGACTTGACACTGCCACTGCCTTTTTTCATTTTTAAGAGTCATTTGTGAACATAATGTATTGCTGTGTGAAGTTTTGGTAACAAAAGGCAACAAACACTGAGCCTCAGTCTACAAAAAGTAAGAATATTACCTTGACAATCCGAACAAACTGGTTTTTTAGACAGCTAAGTCTAACGTACAAAGTTTTCTGTAGAACAATCTGCTAACTGAAAATTACTATTTCAACACTTTTTTTAAATTGGTGACTATTATTTTTGATATTTTGCAATTACAAATCTGTTGGGAAATTATTTTTATTGGTAATTTGTAATACTAAGTCAGAGTCA
The DNA here is from genome assembly GCA_033558235.1 of Neomorphus geoffroyi. NCBI lineage: Eukaryota > Metazoa > Chordata > Aves > Cuculiformes > Neomorphidae > Neomorphus > Neomorphus geoffroyi. The sequence continues at coordinate 8,324,300 of JAUMJM010000053.1, read as the reverse complement.
AAATATCATTTAGTTAAAATTTAAAATATACAACTATACTATTAAATTAATTAAGCAATATTTTCCACATGATTAGATTTGCTTTTGGAAGTGTGAACAGCTTAATATAAGCAAATAACATTTTAGAATAAAAAGAAATTAATAATCTGAAGTAACATGACTATGAAATGCAAATTGCCTTCAAAATGGCTTTTTAAAAATTCTCTTTCAGGGACGAAGCTGTGAGCTTAATTACAATGATTGCCTTATACAGTCCTGCTCCACTGGGTTTCTCTGTGTTGATGGAATAAACAATATCACCTGTTTACCTACTATCACCCAAAGCAAGAAAACTGTCACTGAAGTGGCTGAAGTGTTTCCCACTGAGATTTTAGACAATGACCTTCCATCAGCCCTGGCTGTGTCTATGGGACGTTGGTCTGAACATGCTTCTGAATTTCATAGAGGAGAGGTGTCCCAAGGTAAGTCAAAAAAACTTCTGAGTAGTACATATATGCAAATTCTTTCCTTGTTAGTGCTTTTTAAATGGTAAGAAAATTCAAAATGTATCAATTTTCTGCTCAATAATGTTGTTTTCTCCTTCCTGTATTACATCCTATTCTTTTGACTTAATCCTTCATTATTTCTTAATTGCATTCGTACGTAACTGGAAAATCACTCTCTTCTGTCAAAAGAGGTTCTCCCAACATTTTATACATCCAGTAAGAAAAAATACACTTTTTCTTATCTTGGTTTTCAATTTGCTTTTCTAGAGTGCACCATTCCATACGCCTCATATTTTGTTCAGTAGTCTCTGACCCTAATGGGAGTCTCCCTTCTTCCTTAGCCAGTAAGCAGTAGAATTTACCTTAGTCTATGGGGACTTCTCTTTCCTCGGTCACATTTTCTGAGTGTTTCCTTTTCTGTGCATCTGGATGTTTTTTCACTGAAAACATCTGCAACGAGCCTCTCAACAGCTCTGCCATTCGAACCGTTAATAGTGATTTTTGGGGGAACACAAAAATTTGCCTATCTTGTTATTTTTAAAATATTTGAAGAAAAGTCAACACTAACAGATGTACATTTTATTTCAAAGATTATTCCTTCTTTGTGGCCTGTTCATTTTACCAAGTCTAGTATTATACAGACAGCATGTGTATGACACCCTCTTTAGAGTTAGTTTCATAAATTTTTTCTTATATATCTTTTCAAAGTAATTACTTGTATGAAAAAATAAGCCAGGCGTCTTTTTTTTAATTTGGGTAAATAAGTTTTACTGAACATTTGGTTTCTGTATAAACTAGTTTTTTTGGGATATATCAATGATTTTGCTTTTGCATTCTTAATAGATAATATTCCTTCTTGATATAAGTAATGACACTGAGTGAAACACAGTTAGTAAATGGAGTTGTATGTGTGTATCTTCCAAAATATCGTTATCTGTTTTGCTGATGTTCTCTATGGATAACATTTTTAATTAATTCATTTTAGATTGATTCAAAATAACAGGTTGATTTAAAAATTTTAATACTTCTATTCTGAGCAGTGCTACTTCTGATGCTGGTCCCCATACAGAATATAAGTAATGGGAAAGTTTGCATTTACTCAACTCCTGAGGTCACTAAAACCCCTAGTACACTTTTGTTAGGAAGATGATTTATGGAGTGGTATTTTTCTACTATATAGTACTTGAGTAAGACTGATTGAGGTTTTGGTGGCTGTGTAATTTGTTTCAGGGCCAAAGTTATTCACTTTTTTCTGTCTTATGTGTTTGGGGTCTTGTTTGTCTTGGTTTGTTCTGGTTTGCTTTGTTTTTTTCTACATTTTTATTCCTAAAAGTCTGAAAAAAAAAATATATTTTCAGCTTTGGGATGCTTCTAACCACTAATTTGGCTAAACTGAGCTATGGAATAGGAGGACTAATCACCTCTAGAGATTCTTCAACAGTATTCAGGATAACAACCTCAACAGCTGTTCTGTCTTCACACTTTCTTAGCTCTGCTGTTCAGTTTCAGTAAAAATGAAGTCTAATATCACACTCATACCATGTGTGGCTACTGATACTTCCATAGATTTAAGGTCAGTACCTCTTCCCCAGCATAATTACAGTATAATCTCATTTATCACTAGTTCCTTAATGACAATTTCTGTTTTCCCTACACAAGTTTCATCATTAGAGCAGCACCAGACTGCTGCTTTATCTGCCACTGACATGAGTTCAGTAATTAGTAACGTACCAGAGGCTGAAATAGCGAGTCATTACTCTCCCGTGGCTTATAGTTTATAGCTGATACATGCAGCTTCAGTTCTGTCTAGGTTGCCTCAAAAGGGTCCTGAAGAATTGTCAGGTGGTTTTTCAGCATCAGAAGTGCAATGAAGATTATGAAGTCCTTCAATATTTTCTCATTCCTCTACTAAGAAATATATTTAAAAACAGGTATCTTCCCTTAGTTTGTTAGTTAGTCACGAAACTCAAATGTAAACATCTCTTCTTAGTGAATATCTGGCTATTACTGCTTCATCCATCAGTCAGACACTTGCAAATATCGAATCATATTCTGCCGATTCTTTAAGTGCATTAATCCAGATATGTGCAACATGATCTACAACTCAAATAAAACTGATGAATTCTCAGACTAAGTTCTGCATAGCAAACAATCCCCATTTTATGAGATGTTTTGGATGGTCTCAGTGATATTAACCAGCTGGTACACGCTAATGGGAGGTACATCTAATACTTCTGGGCATTTATTTTCTTCATCAAGCAACATAACATTATCAGTGGAGTTCACAGAACTGTCAACCTTATATCTCACTACAGGAAATACACACATATCTCTGTTTGATTGAACTGTCTGTTCTGCCTTTTCCTTCAAAGGAATCAGATACTGATCTTCCATGTTTTCATTCATATTGAGTGACTATTTTTCCTTCAAAGACCATTTCTTTATAATCATAATTTTCATTACTTATGACTTTTAAAGAAATAAACATAGACTTGACAAAATTATTAACTATTATTGAGCAGCTGACAATAGAGGAAAATCAGCAGTTACTGGCGACAAAACTGCACGATCCAGTTATGGAGATCTATCATTCATTAAGTCAAGATATTTTCTTAAATATTTAGCTGAGTAGTATATCTCAAGAACTACTTTTAGCCCATATTGTAAATAGTAGTTCCAAGTTCAAAACACATCTACTAATAAATTCAGGTGAGACTTTTAAAATATTTTTGAAAATAATCTGGTCAAGCATTCCTGGAGTATATCTTCTTCCTACAAACCTTCAGGTATGGATTTACTGGTGGATACTCTGAAAAGTTGTCGTTATTTGCATCTTCCAGTGATGAGTTATCTTACTTGGTTTTACACAAGCCTCACTTGTGCAAACAGAAATTTGTAAAATGTTAATGAGAAAAAAATTGTCTTTATAGACCTATATTACATATATATATGTAATATATATACGTAATATATATACGTATATATAGAATTTTAATATACATATATATATATATTAAAATTCTGCCTTACAAGAACATTAGCAACATTGTACTGAAACATAAGAGATGAGCAGATGTTACTACTGTGCATCACAGGGAACTACTCATGAATCTAAACATTGTCTTGCCTAGAGTTCACAACGTATCTACTGCAGATTCAGTTTCTGGTCTTTATCAACAGTTGTTATCTGTTGAGTTTCTCATTTCTGTTCAGATAACTTTTTGAGGTGATGGGGTGTTTTTATACAAAGATAAAAGCATCTGGCAAGGTTGTTAGGTGCTTCAAAGAGATTTTATTGTAATCAGGCAGCAGCCTGTTCAATGGAAACAGCATCTGCTGCTGTATGTGACGCAGATGGTTATTCTTTGTCTTCTGCCATATAGGCTACTAGATCAATACAGAAGTAGATTGGAGGCTGCTAGAATGCCAGTAGGCCATCCACAACTGAGCAGTGTCACTTCACTACAGTAAAATTTTCAGGATTTCTGGTGTAGTTTTTGTCATACTTACATGTAAATTCAAATGGTATCTATATGTTTACAGTACACAAGTATGATTATTAATGTTTTTGAATGTAAAATGCATATAGAGAAAATGTATTTTTATCTCTTGAGAGAATCATTTTTATATATAATATAAGTAACTTTCCACTTTTCATTCCAGAATGAGACAGATTATGGCTACATGTTTTTCTAAATCAGTGTTTTTGTACAAACATTACAACTCTTTCAGAAATAAAGTCAGGGAATTAAAAGAAGACACAAAATCCTATGAATTCTAGAATAAATGTTAGGGAATATTGATTTCTTTGGACCACCCTTTTATACTGAACTTTACTTTTATAAAAATACTTTCTGTAAAATGAATACCCATCAAGATGAGGAGAGGGTTTTATTGCTTTTCTTTCTTTGCTTGGGCATTTCTGTATGAAAAAAAATGGTTTTTTTCATTGATTTAAATCTCACAGAAAAATCAAAAATTATTCTAGACTATGAAAGACATGTATAAAGATGTCAAGAGACAGTAAAACTTGGTTGGTTTGGGTTTTTTTTGGTATGAAATAATAATTGTTTTCCTGTGAATGCTTGTCCATGTAGATTTCATTCTCAATATGCATACAAAAACACAGAGATCAAACTCTTTCTGACAGAAGTGCCTCTTGATACTATGCCTGTCCTCATGAGGTCAGACTTTCTGAGAATACTACTACTGTGGATTCCCAACTGAACTCTTTGGGTTCCGTATTAATCCTACTTATTGGCTTATACAACATCAAGACACCTAAAAGACACCAAGATCATAATGTTGTGTACCGCAGTTTAGTTGACCACTGTCTGCTTCCCCTTTAAAAGTGGAAGGCCCAAATATGCCAAAAAGACTAGAGTGGGAACATACTTTAGTTCATCTTTCCTATAAAAGAATTAGAGAGATTTATCTCCTAGTCTTTCCTCTTAAAGAAATTGTTAGAAAGCAGAGAAGGGCCTTAGAGCTTACTCTGAGTAGAACATTTCTTAGGAGTTAAAGGAAACAAGTATTGTTACCATGATTCCAGTGTCCATATGTTCAAAATACATGAACACACGTAAGTTATGATGTACACAGAAAGAAATCTAGCAAGGAATATCTTTCAATATCTTATTTTCTGTGGCTGGAAATTCTTTTTATAATGGAAAGAACAAATGAGGAAGAACAGTGCATCCCCAGGAGTAATATTTGCCATTGTGTTGATGCATAAGCAAATCTATGCCTCGTTTAATGGAAGAAATAAGGCTATTATAAAGCCAAATGAGAAATGCTCTTGGATAAGATTCTTAATACACTAGGTTATCCGTAGTAGAAAAAATATGTCAAGTTGTTTAACCTGCTGTACACTTAGGTACTTATTAGACTTAGTGCACTAATTAATAACCCATATTAACTAAAATTTAGGGAAAAAAGACTGATGATCTTCCATTGCTAATTTGCACTCTGGGGAAGATGGGTACTGCATACTTCTTCTAGGTTTTAGTGTTGCTTTGTTCATCTGAAAATGAGTTCATGCATTGCAGTAAGTTAAATGAGAGCTTAAAGTAGCAGGGGCCTTTAGAAAACATCTATGAGAGCTGGGAACTCTTTGGCAGAAAAATATATTCTTCGCTGTGATCTCCAGGTATGCATTTTAACTACCATACCATTGCTTGTGGCTAATGATGTTTTGTAAATAAATTTAGGCTGAGAAAACTATGTGTTTATAGAAAAGCTTTTATGGAACTAAAGGGAATGATCTACGTTCTTCATCATATATAAATGTCTGTTAACCACTCTGCAAAGTTCTGTATACATGCTTAATATCTCTATCCATAATATGACAATGCTCATGTTGATGTGAATATTCTTCTGATTACAATTATAAAAGCAGAAGAGCTCCCATCTGGGTTTTGAAAGATCTTCAAGATCCACCCTAGGGTGATGAGAGAGCTGGCGGACGAGCTTACTAAGCCGCTTTCCATCATTTATCAACAGTCCTGGCTCACTGGAGAGGTCCCAGAAGACTGGAAGTTGGCCAATGTGACGCCCATCCACAAGAAGGGCTGTAGGGATGATCCAGGTAACTACAGACCTGTCAGCCTGACCTCGGTCCCAGGTAAAATTATGGAGCGGATAATCCTGGGCGCAATCATGCGGCACCTGCAGAATGAGGGAGAGATCAGGCCCAGCCAGCATGGATTTAGGAGGGCAGGTCGTGCCTGACTAACCTGATCTCCTTTTACGACCGTGTGACTCGCCTGGTGGATGAGAGGAAGGCTGTGGATGTGGTGTACCTGGACTTCAGCAAGGCTTTTGACACTGTCTCCCATAGTAGACTACTGGACAAGCTGGCAGCCCGTGGCATGGACGGGAATGTTCTGTGCTGGGTTAGGAATTGGTTGGATGGCCAAGCCCAAAGGGTGGTAGTGAATGGTGTCCCATCCAGCTGGAGGCCGGTCACTAGTGGGGTCCCCCAGGGTTCGGTGCTGGGCCCAGTCCTGTTTAATATCTTTATTGATGATCTGGATGAGGGGATTGAGTGCTTCATCAGCAAGTTCACAGATAACACCAAGCTGGGAGGAAGTGTCGATCTGCTGGAGGGTAGGAGGGCCCTACAGAGGGACCTTGACAGGCTGGAGAGATGGGCTAACTCCAATAGCATGAGGTTTAACAAGTCCAAATGCCGGGTCCTACACTTTGGACACAACAACCCCATGCAGAGCTACAGACTGGGGACAGAGTGGCTGGAGAGCAGTCAGGCGGAAAGGGACTTGGGAGTGCTGGTGGACAGGAAACTCAACATGAGCCAGCAGTGCGCTCAAGTGGCCAAGAAGGCCAATGGTATCTTGGCCTGCATCAGGAATACTGTGGCCAGCAGGACTAGGGAAGTTATCATCCCCTTATACTCGGCACTGGTCAGGCCGCACCTTGAGCGCTGTGTCCAGTTCTGGGCTCCTCAGTTTAAGAAGGATGTTGAGATGCTGGAGTGTGTCCAGAGGAGGGCAACGAGGATGGTGAAGGGGCTGGAGCACAAGCCCTATGAGGAGCGACTGAGGGAGCTGGGGTTGTTTAGCCTGGAGAAGAGGAGGCTCAGGGGAGACCTTATTGCTCTCTACAACTACCTAAAGGGAGGTTGTAGTCAGGCAGGGGTTGGTCTCTTCTCTCAGGTGACCAGTGACAGAACAAGAGGACATGGTCTCAAGCTTTGCCAGGGGAGGTTTAGGATTGACATTAGGAAGAAATTCTTCACTGAGAGGGTGATTGTTCATTGGAATGCATTGCCTAGGGAGGTGGTCAAGTCACCATCCCTGGAGGTGTTCAAAGAGAAACTGGATGAGGCACTTAGTGCCATGGTGTAATTGACAAGTAGGAGTAGGTGTAGGTGTTAGGTCATAGGTTGGACTCGATGATCTCAAAGGTCTTTTCCAACCTTACGATACTGTGATACTGTGAAATGTTGATAGATTTTGCTTTATATATCTACACAATGATTAAACAGAAAAGAAATATTGTTACTACACGGATATAGCATTTTAGTGAGATGGATACTAAGGATCATTGACCTGAAAACTAAATATTTGATGAAGTAACGTTAAAAGTCAGTATTCTCAAAATGGACAAAATATTTTTCAGTGTAGCTGAAGTAAAAAGTGTTCACATTAGTAGTACAGAATGATCAGAGCACTTTCAATCAGTTTTTAATATGAAGCTTTCCTGATGCAAGTAAAATGGTGACAGTTGAAGGAAAAATATATCTTGAGCATGCTCTTATTACAGTAAAATCTGTAAGAGAGATATCAGAAAGAACAGAAGGAATAAATTTTACTCACCTACAAATTATGACAATCTGATATGTGAAAAATACACAATATTATAGCATGCATTCCTCATTTATAAGAAAATGGGATTGACAAAGTGTGAAATATTCTGTTATATGTCATAATACACAAAAAGTTTAAACAAGTAAATGAATGACAAATCACAGACTGTAAGGTTGACATCACTGTAATGTATGTGTGTAATGTCCAGTAAGCCTCTTAGTATTGTAACATACATAATATGAAAAATATTTAAAGTGTATCTGCAGAGCATAGAATTGGTGTTGACTGGGTGATGGGACATTTCAGCCTTCACAGAAAGTGAGGTACAAGAAAGTGCACTACTTTAATAATTTAACGTTCCTGAATAAATAGAAATACTTCACATTTTCATTTATGTTATTATGCAGTTTTAGCCAAATGAAACTAAGATAAATTAAGCCAGTCTGCTAAATTGTGTTGCCTTATTTTCATTGATTTTTTTTTCACTTTGTGTTTTCTGTGCTATAAATAGTCTTAAAAACAAACCTCCAATAACATAAACTGATCACAATGATTTCAAGTAATATCTTTGTTAATTATTTTAAAGACTGCCATGAGAAACTAATTCATGGTATTCTGTGATATCTAACAGTAGAAAGATTCTGACTTTTCAAGTAGATTGCATACAAGGAAATATCTATGTGAAAGCCTTTTTACTGAATATTGTGATTCATAGTAATAAGAAAAACAAATGACAAAATAAACTCTTTAGTGATATCTGTATATTTTCCAAACATGTAATTAGGTTTAGCTTTTAAAAATAAAGATCATGATTTAGATAACATTGTTGTCCTAGAAAAAAAGATTATGGACACAGGCATTAATTCCTTACCTGTGATGAGTTAAACTTCCCTTTTGAATTGACAGCTATGTTCTGCCTTCTAACCATCGCAAGTGTTCAGGTAATATTTCAACATTTTCTAGACTTTGTATCAACCTTCTATAGAGATTGTAATTTTACCTTATATCCTCAAGACTTTTTTTAGTATACAACAGAAGAGATCATGATACTGGAAACAAAATTCTTGGCATAGATGTCAATAATAACAGATTTTTCAGTGTTAGTTATATTAAAGCCACCTTGAGAACAGTATTTATGCCAGTATCTCCTGTCATTCAGAGTTTCAAAGCCCATGGGCTCATGAGCACCATCCACTCCTGAGGCTGTTAGATCACCAGTAGCAAATTCTGTTTTGAAAAGATAATACTTTAAGGAACTTCCATATGAATAGGAAAAAAAAAAAAAAAAAAAAAAAGAAGAATTGAAGGAAAAAATAGTAAGTGGAGAAGTAGTCCAGAACGAGTATTTCTGGGCTAGAGAAGCTACTGTTTCCCCATCAACTCGCAGTAACTCACAAGTTTTCTGTTTTTGTTAAACAATATCATCATTCTGTGTTACAGTTGTATATATCTTGGTTTAATTTGTAGATTTTTCGACCATCTAAACTATATAGTATTCATGCTAACTTTCATCAGCATAGCAAAGAGTACTGTTTTGGCATCTTAAAATGTGCTGTAGTTTCTGAAGAGCTTAAAGTGATTAGGTTTAATTTTCTTTGAAGAACAGTGAATTTAAGATATGAGGAATTCCATGCAGCTGGCACGTTGCATTTACATTTTAAAGCAGCTAGTGCAATTACTGAATTTATTTATGCTTTGCCCTTAAACCCATATGTTGAATATATTCAAAATAAATCATAATAGTCAGCTTCTGTAGTTTAAAATAACAAAGGTTTTTAGAGTCATGAAAACCCCCTACTAAGACTTTATCCTGTTATTTATTTGAAAAAAAATATTATTTGGTATAATATGAGGTGCATCCGAAATGCACAGATTGATCTTCATGATCTTACATGCCCTGGAGTTAAGTAATCCTTAGGGATAATTTAACATCATTCAGGAATTGTAAACAGTTCCACTTTAACAGTTACTGTAGCTTAGTGGAGGAAGTAAAGAGGGTGTTGTATAATTCCCTTGAGCAAGGAACTGATCACCAGCAGTGATAAGTTCTGATAACAGTCACTGGGATCTGGATGAAAGGGAGAACAGGCTCAACAGGGAAGTAGTCACGGTGCCAAGCATAACAATATTCAAGCATTTGGATAACGCACTCAGACACATGGTGTAAATGTTGGGATTGTCCTATGCAGGGATAGGAGTTAGACTCGATGATCCTTGTGGGTCCCTTCCAACTCAGGTCATTCTGTGTTTCTGAGGAATAAAATAGGAGGGATACATTATTGGATTCTAGTGCAAGATTTCCAGCTCTGTAGTTGATAAACATTGTTCAAACAAAGGCAACTGAATTTAAATTCTATTGCACAATGAATACAAAATATGACAGGTATTGCCCATCGAAGACTGGAGAAAAAAAACCCCAAAACCAACATTAAATGTGGATGTTATACAATTGTTCTTGCTCGTAATAACTGTAATATTTCTGGATAACTTTGATCAAACTTGACCTGTATTGGAAGTTCAAATAATGTGAATTCCCAGGCTTCATCTTGCTAATTAAAAATAATCAATATTTAAGGAAAAATAACCAATATTTAAGGAAAAATAACTCTTTCTTGATCTGGTGCATCTCAGAAACTGCCTTTGACTGTGATCTCTGCTTGCAAAGACATTACACTGAGATAGAGAAACTTTTGGCTAAATATTATTTATAATTCTTAAGATTGTTCTCAGATGAGACATATCTGTATAGATGCAAAGATGGTAGTATGCTTTTGCAAGTAGAAGAAAAACAGCTAAAATGCTGTGGTATGTGCTTGCAAGTAAAGGAAGTTACAGGACAGAAAGAGTGAAACGGAAAAAAAACATGTGAGGTGGATGGGGTGGGGGACATCATAGGGTCAGCACTGGATAAGCAAAAGTGGCTGCACAGTGAGGCAACAGAGGATGAGAATCAAGTAGGAAACTCAATCAAGAATGTGAGAGCATTCAGGATACCATGTTTAGGAACAAGAAATGGTACAACAGGTTATTGATCCTGAAGAACATTAGAGTGTCTATACTCTTCAGTTTCTGTTAATTTATTAATCATAAAAATCTCCATATTTACCTTGATGGAACGAAGACACAGTACCTTCTCACAAGTAAAGCACTAGTCCTCCTACCATGTATCATGTAGGCTCACTATTTTACCCTTTGAATACCTCTACTTTTAACAGACTTGTAAATTTGTGAGCAAGAGCGGATTATGACCCTTGGAACTTTGACCAGGAGGGGTGTCCCGTTTCAAGTAGCCAGTAAATCTTTGTGCGTTGTTATGAAAAACATAAAATGATTTCATAAGCCAATCCTATTTTTTCTTTTAATGTCACATGGGTCACTGTGTAATAAAGATTGAACTGATTACTCAATGCTCTTGAGATAATTGTGCCTGATTAACAGTAAGCTGCCTCATGGCTTGACTTGGCCCCGCCAGCAATTTGTCATACATAGCTGTTCTTTTTAGTTCTTGAAAAGAGAGATGCAAGACGTTTCTCCCTATTAGAAAGTACTCAGTGTGGAGTTGGAGCAAATTCCCTCCAGGATTTATTTCAGCTTTGCTTCAGACATTAGGGGTACTTTAAATACCTTTATATACTTTCTTAGCACTGCCGCCGTGTACATAAATAAACAGCTGATGATGAAAGCCTGTTACCACAAGAAGACAAGTAGGATAGCTGAAGAGGTATTGAAAATTTTCTGCATACTTGAATAGATTAAGAATATTGCAAAGCAGATGTTTTTTTCCTTCTTATTAGCTGGAAATAACAACTCCCCAGCTAAAGGTTTTAATCTAGAGCTTTTGAGCAATATTTTCTATATTGTGAAGGGGGAAAGAGGTTTAGCGTCTCTCAGCATAATTTATCATAGAGGCTTTTTTTTTCTTCCAAGTTGGCCAGGTGTAAGGTTGCTAATCCTTATTTACATCATGATTTGCATTTTTGCAAACTGTCAGATATTCTAAATACTGCAGAAACTCTGCATTATAAAGTTTCAAAAACTTTTTAATCATATGGCGTATCAGTCATTGTCACAAGCACTTTTTGTACTAGTAACTCTAAAAATGTAATTTGAGAATAACTGTGTTTAGAAATAGTCAGTGGTCAGAATTTATATAGTATCACAATAAACTAGGCAGGAGACTTTGGAGGGGGTAGAACATACTGAAGATATTCACTTTAGATGCATGAGATAGAAGTTTAACTGTTTTTCATGATAGATGTAGGAATGAAAGAATCAGACAATTTTTCCTTACACACAAGAGCAGCTGTCTTCCAATCTAGTGCTTCCACCGTGTGTCATTAAATGCTTGAGCATCTTGATGTACTTTTTGGACCAAGTAGTCTCAGTATCTCCTGATTCCATAGTTTTCAGTCTGAATATTAAAATATTGATGTTTTTATCCTCACTTGGAGAATTCACAGAGTACTGACAAATATCCTAGCATTTAGTATTTCCCTTTAATTATTGGAGACTACTGAATGTTTCTAAAAGAATACCAGTATTCGTGTCACAAGTTTATTCAGTCTTCTTAATGATCTTTTAGAACCATAAGGAAAAGGAAATGTTAAACATGTGCAGAGCAACAGCACATTTAACAGCATATTTAATTTATAGTAAGAATACTTATTTCAATGAAATGACTGGGATAGAACAATATCTTAAAGGAAAACTTAAATCATTGAAAAATATCTAAAATATCTGCTACAGATCTGATTTTAAAGATCACATCTTAAAAATTGGAGGACATGGAAGAGTATACTGAATTTTCCTAATTCTTTTATCTTCTTTTTGTGCACAGATACCACCACTTTCATTCTTACTTTTCTCTAATCTCTTTAGAGATAGTTTCCTTGGTAACCTTGTTTTTTAATGTATGCAGGCACTTAATATTTACATAAGGATAGGGATACTGGAAAAAAAGTGTAAAGATCATTGTACTTCAGTTTAAAATTATGAAGTATGAGATATCTTTGCCTCCGATATTGTGCATTTATCAGAGCTGTTTATGGAAAGGATGAAATTTTACTTAATGAAGACTTAATGGGTGACTTTAAATATGTTTATCTTTGTAAATATTAGTAAAAATAATAGTTCTTTTGTTGGTGAGAGGAATGTAATTGCTTATATAGTGTAATACAAAAGCCCTCCAAGGGAACTAAATTTGAAATAAGGTGCACACAGAACCACTTGTGGTAGGGAAGGAAACCTAGATTGTGGTTTTTTTTCTGGGCATATGGCAAATCTTAAATTCTAACTATCTCTAGAGACACCTGGGTAACAGTCACTTCTGAAAATATAGTGTTGGGGTTTAAGACTTTCCCCTACCTTCCCTGAGAAATAAGTATTCTTTTGCTATAGGACTTACCACCTCTGAGTCTTTCAGAGTTGTCTCTCTGTGTTAGCGAGCACAAATTTTCAGCAAAACCTGGAGTCTGACATCTATTTCCAGTTCTACTGAGCTTTGTAGTGAAGCTGAAGTGCAGGCTAGACTACATCATCTCTCCATAAGGGACCTGAGGATTAGTGTCCTGCACGGAGAAAGGAGTCTTTAATGGAAACACTGTCCAGAAAGGCAGTATCACCACTAACCCCAGCTGTGACAAGGAAGATATGAACTTTCTCATGAAAAGAAGAATTTGGATCTAGATACTTATCCCATGAGATTTCTGCCATGGATTTCCATGGAAGAAATGTATTATGGATTTGGAAGGGGGATTGTATAAGAATGTAGGGAGATAATTTTTTGTATTGATGTATCAGTTTCTCTAAAGGTTTCAAACTGTCTAGAAAGTGTGTAAGGAACATAGACACCTGACACAGACCTGTGAGCCTCTCAGGAAAGAGATACTTTAGATATGCTGAGAAATTACGATCTGCTAAAAATAGATTGTGACTAAATAGAAGACTTATGGGTTTATCAGTTTGAGTCTCTTTTGACTTGAATTACTACGGAGAGATGTATGCTTGTTTGATCACTAAGGGTACTGTATCATGTGCCTTTTGATCACAATAAAAACACAAATAAAAACAAAATAAGTCGTAAGTTCTAAAAGTAAGTTGTTCTTAAAGAAAAAAACCTACAATTTAGAAATAATGAGATCTAGTTGAACTACTGTATCCAGTTCATCTTATGAAGACTTCTCAAGGTTATCTGAGTGAACAAATGGATTGTAATACTCCCATGTTTCTATGAATATGCAAGCCTAATCATTGACTAAGTTAGTAATCTTTTCTGAATTTAGGAGTACAATAAAAGATTAAAAAAACAGTAAGAGATCAGTGATGAAATCTCAGTGTAGACTTTTTATATATCAACATGGAAAAAGAAGTTATTGGTTAACCTTAGCACAACTGCTTTTATCTGCATTTGATTTGAGGTGTAGGAACTATCCTGTCAATATTTTTTTTCTCTATTGAAAAAACCCCTATATGATATTGGATAACTTGCTACATGTTTTTGATTCTGAAAGGCATGTTTCAAATTTCATATTATATAATGCTCTAGTAGTTCCCCTGAAAGATAAACTCAGAAACAAGTTTTTCAGTTCTTCTGGAGTCTGACTCCCATGACTCCATTTCATATATGCAGAGTGTATTTCAGGACTTCTTTGTAGAAAACACATGACTCCCAAATCTGAAATGCAGCCTATATCTGAAACTATACATCTCTTCTCTATGTTGGGCATTCCCAAAGTTGCATCTGATTAGCTCACCTATGTCTGTATGAATCCTCACAATATTTTGAAGAGGAAGAATCAGTACTAGTTTAGACACCATTAATGCAGCTCTTAGCTGTGTCAGTATGACATCTGGTAAACAACATACGGTGAACGTGGTTATAACAGAAGTTCTTTTAGAGACCATAAGGCATCTATATTTTACTAAATGCATTTCAGTATATAGGAATTATAAAATCCAAGTCTTGAGTTTTGAAATTAAAAAAAGAAATAAAGAACTCGATTATTAACATTAGAAGTGGACTGCATTTACAATTATTTTTTATTAGTTTATATTAGAAAGGTATCGGGGCAAAGAAGTGAAGGATTGTTGTTTTTTGGTTTTACACACATCATGCTTTGTAGTGGGTATATCTATTATTGTACCTATTTCTTAAGTTAATTATTCTGTCTAAAGCATGTGAGACATTTTTTCTTCTAGTAATCACTTGCCCTTTTTTGTTCCTCCTTTTTTTTAACCTCAAATGTATAAAGGAAATAGTGTCCATCAGTGATACTGTGCTGATGAGTTATAATCCTGACCACCTCTAAAAAGGTGAACTAATTAATTCTTGTAGTTTTTATTTAAGACTACTAGAGAGCCATCACGTTGAAAGATAGTTTCCTGTTGAAGAGTGAAAAATAGAGCTTGTAATACTGACTCATCCAAAATTCATCAGTTATGTGAGGTTTTTTTCCACATTGGATAGACTGTCTTAAGATCAAGTCAAGAACTATTAAATGCTGCTATTCATCTTCTCTTCACTTAAATAGAGTAGCTTCAGAAATAGTATAATTTGTCATGACAAGGATTTAACAAAATCTCAGAACTTACACTCCTATGCAGTCAGTAGTCCTGCTGATGAACCTCAGTAGCTCCCATAAATAAGAAGGTAATGATAGCTTGGTTAAAAATTCAGCTTTCACGTTTTTGAGGTTTTCTGGTGTTGGTTGGGGTTTTTGTTTTGTTGGTTTGGGGTTTTTTTAATGTCTATGGCATTAAGTCCATTATGATTGAGCTCAGTAAAGGCATAGGAGTGAAAGATACATACATACTGTGATGTACTCTTTCCCAATTATAAATAATTTTGCAGTAAAGTTTCTTATGTTTTGAAGTTATATTTCTTTGAAACAAGTTGACTTCACTAAAATATTTACTTACCTAGAATTGAAGGTAAATGATACAAGTGCATACACAAGTGTGGCTTTCATTTAGTAGATGAGTAAAACATACCTCTAAGATACAAGTAACAAAAAATGAGGACTTAATCTAACCGTTGTGATTATTTTAAATGTACTTTTAAACTTGCCAGTTCCCACCTGGCAAGTAAATAATATTCTGAGAGTGACTTTTCTTTCCTAGAAGTCTTTATTTTAGTAAACATAAAAAGTTTATTGGTACTTCCACCTAAGGCTGTTGTTGTGCTAATTAATTTGGGGTATTTTTAAATATTATATTTAGGTGTCTTGGTTTTGTTTTATGAGCAAGTTTTTCTCTGTAACGTATGTCTAACACTAGCAATAAGCAATGTTCAGATGTGGCCATAACGCTGACAATAAGATTTGACTTCCAATTCATTAGCAGAATTCACATCTGAAAGGCAGTGCCGTGATAAAACAGATTAAAAAAAAATACATATATAAACACACGCACACAATTGTGTATGTATATATTGCATAGAAAAGCAAATTCTGTGTATAATGCTACAAGCTCTTACTAATGGGTGTAGTGCTTCCTGTGATGAACTTGATTATACTGTAATGTGAGTTGCAGAATCTAAGCCTCAGCTAGCTGCCTAATGTTTTAATATACCAATTGTAAAATCTTTATAAGACCTATGAGTTCATCTGCTTAAAATCTAGGTAACTTTTTTATTTATATCATATTTTAGTGTCATAAACATAATCTTTTCAAGACTTGAGTGGATAACTCAAAGTTGCTTTTGTCAAAAATATATTTTTTTTAATTAGAAAACAATATGAAAATATAACCAAAACAGTTTAAGCTTCTGTGGGATACAGTTAGACAAGGTTATTTAAAATTATTTTTACTGAAGCACTTTTTTGCTATTTAAAAGTAATTACTAAGTTATTGCTACAGTAACTGCTGCAAATATCATGCCCCATTTGCAGGGTAAGCAAGTGTAGGTCATACAAATGATACAGATCTACTTGAATTTAATTTGAAAAAGCTGTTAAAACACCCATTTCACTGAACTTCGGCATTATAAACATTGTTCTGTATATTTTGGAGCTATTACAAGCTTAATCCACTACATTAGTAACGCTTGGTTAATCACTGCTCTTTACTAATTTCAAATGAAAACATTTTAATACCAACACTTACTGCAGTAAACCAGCTTTAGTTGTACTAATAAAGCATTGACTCAATGAGATCTTGAAGTATCCACTCATAATCAACAGGATCATTATAACATTTCTGAATAATTTCTTTCCATCTCTTTGCTTTTAGATAATACCTTTCTTCAAAAATTGCTTTGGTTTTGTAGCAGTACAGGCTCCTGCTATATGCAGATTTCACTTACCAAACATTTAAAATACCTTTATTATGTAGGCATGATACAAACTTGATTAGGTTTTTCTTGGTAACCATTTCATTCAGATTTGTGCTAGAAGAAAACCTGGTAAAAGTGGCAAGAAAAGCAATAATGATTGTTTAAGCATTGAACTATTTGTCTAATGCATAGTGTAATCTCTTGAAATGTAATTTGCTGAGCCTAATACAGCATTGCCTTATCAGATGTAAGCAACTGCTTAGACAGGTGCATTACATCCATGGAAATGAAGCAAATAAATGATTAATCCTTCTAAGCAGTATCACAGTATCACAGTATCACAGTATCGTAAGGCTGGAAAAGACCTTTGAGATCATCGAGTCCAACCTATGACCCAACACCTACACCTACTCCTACTTGTCAACTACACCATGGCACTAAGTGCCTCATCCAAATTCTCTTTGAACACCTCCAGGGATGGTGACTCGACTACCTCCCTAGGCAGCACGTCCCAATGAACAATCACCCTCTCAGTGAAGAATTTCTTCCTAATGTCAATCCTAAACCTCCCCTGGCAAAGCTTGAGATCGTGTCCTCTTGTTCTGTGGTCAGTCACCTGAGAGAAGAGACCAACCCCTGCCTGACTACAACCTCCCTTTAGGTAGTTGTAGAGAGCAATAAGGTGTCCCCTGAGCCTCCTCTTCTCCAGGCTAAACAACCCCAGCTCCCTCAGTCGCTCCTCATAGGGCTTGTGCTCCAGCCCCTTCACCATCCTCGTTGCCCTCCTCTGGACACACTCCAGCATCTCAACATCTTTCTCAAACTGAGGGGCCCAGAACTGGACACAGCACTCAAGGTGCGGCCTGACCAGTGCCGAGTATAAGGGGATGATGACCTCTCTAGTCCTGCTGGCCACACTGTTCCTTATGCAGGCCAAGATACCATTGGTCTTCTTGGCCACTTGGGCACACTGCTGGCTCATGTTGAGTTTCCTGTCCACCAGCACTCCCAAGTCCCTTTCCGCCTGACTACTCTCCACCCACTCTGCACCCAGTCTGTAGCTCTGTATGGCGTTGTTGTGTCCAAAGTGTCCAAAGTGTAGAACCCGGCTAAAGTTCAGTTCTTGATTTCTTTACATTCAGATGCATCACTGTACAGTTCAAAGTTAAACAAAGAAACAAATAAATAAATAAATAAAATCACTGACCTTTTTCATTTTAGGAAAAAGTGTTAATTTAATATTTGCAATTATTGTAACACAACTGTTACTTAAATGCTCTTTTAAAACTCAAATTTTGCATTGAATTATACTTCTGCTCTGTCTGTACAGGACATTCATTTCTGACAGTTTAACAGTGGGCTGACTGCATATGGTTTTGCTCATCAATGGAGAAATTGGGTACATTGAGTACAGCCTTTCCCAGGGCCTTAGTTTTGCAGTAATGCCTTTAAAGGTCTTGAAATTGGCACATTGTAAAACTCAAATATAAGTTATCGGTGACATTAACTTAATAGGGATTTACTGGTCAGCTAGCGACATCTAAGAAATAAATCTAGGAAATTCAGTTTTTTTCCACTTAAATCAACACAACAGAATATTGGTAATATGGTTTTCTTTATTTTTTTTTGAACTTAAAAGTTAGGATGGTCTACTTCTTCTGTGGTTTCTTGGTTTCCTTACTTGGTAAGTTGGTCTTTCCAACTCAGGACATTCAATGACTCTATGTTCTCAACTTTAAACCCACTCTTCTCTGTATACTAACTGCAATGCCAGAAAGTTAGGCTCTTTCCTGTCAAAGTATGAAACAAAAGGAGAAGAGAAATTGTTCCTGAAGAAGTGATTCTAAGCTGATTATGAAGCTGATTATAAAAATAGGCTGAATAATGAAAAAATATTTTGAACTGTTTTCTCTTTGAGTTTGTTCAAGAAAGATAGAATACGCTGATGAGAAGCATCAGTATTTTTTTTTTGTAGGCAAGATACCAGCCCTCACTGCTGAACGTATTTCTCTTCCTTCATGTTCCAGTGCTTCGGTTTCACAAAAAAAGAGCAAACAGTAGCAGTGCATAGATTTTCTTAATTGCTGAAGTCCTTGGCAATGACCTAAGAACAAAAGCATGATTTAAAACTCAGAGACTCATAGAACAGTTTGGGTTGGAATGGATCTTAAAGATTATTTAGTTCCGACACCCCTGCCATGGACAGGGACACCTTCAATAGATCAGATTGCTCATAGCCTCATCCAACCTGGCCTTGAAAACCTCCAGGGAGGGAGGCTTCCACAACTTCTCTGGACAACCTGTTCCACTGCCTCATTACCCTCACAGCAAAAAAATTTCTTCCTAATATCTAATCTAAATCTATCCTCTTTTAGCTTAAAATCATTCCCCCTCATGCTATCCCTGATAGAATCCCTCCTCAGCTTTCCTGTAGGCCCCCTTTAAGTACTGGAAGGCTGCTATAAGGTCTCCAAGTAGTTTTCTCTTCTCTAGGTTGAGCAATCCCAACTCTCTTAGCCTTTCCTCATAGGGGAGGTGCTCCACCCCTCTGATCATCTTCATGGCCCTCCTCTGGACTCACTCTAGCAAATCCATGTCTTTCCTGTGTTGCGAACTCTAGAACTGAACAAAGCACTCCAGGTGAGGTCTCACAAGGGCAGAGAGAATTACCTCCCTCAGCCTGCTGGTCACGTTTCTTTTGATGCAGCCCAGGATACAGTTGTCTTTCTGGGCTGCAAGCGCACATTGTCAGCTCATGTTGAGCTTCTCATCCACCAGCACCCCAAAGTCCTTCTCTGCAGGGCTACTCTCAATCCATTCTCCACCCAGCCTCTACTTGTGCTTGGGATTGACCTGGCTCAGGTGCAGGACTTTTCTCTTGGTCTTGTTGGACCTTATGAGGTTTGCACATGCCCACCTCTCAAGGATGTCAAAGTCCTCTGGAAAAACAAAAATATCGTCTTATAAATGTATTAGAAAGTTCCATTTAATAAAAGACAAAACCTCTTTGCCTTAGTTCCTGAATTCTTACTGAATCAAAAAATGTTTGGAAATAAAGGTATATAATATCTGACTTGGAAAGTGAAAAGCTTCTGTAAAGGTGATAACAGTTCCTTGAGAGTTAAAGATATCATCAGGATAGCTTTCTATTTTGTATACTTTCTGTGGTTTTATATGAAAAATAATACATACTTTTAAGGAACAATAAGCATAATATAAGGTGTATTTATCAAATATTCTAAGGCAGTTGAATATGAAATTAAAACAAAACAAACACACATACCTTCCAAGTATTTGTGAAGCAAGGGAATTAATGAGACACTGCTTTTTACTGCCAGGATTCATAACTTATTTGTCATGTTACGTTTAAGTTTCATTTTCTCAATGTGATCAAAGCCCAGTCCTCAAATTAGCTAAAGTCTGTCTGACATTTTATTGTTTATAAAGCATATCAACTTGTAGTACCTCTTGATGTTGATTTAATTTTTTGTCACTTTATATTTAGCAGATTTCAAGTATCACAAACTATCGGATACAATTTTGCACCTAAAAAGAATACTTGCATTTACCATTTCCTCTTCAGTATAAGATGCTAGAATATACCAGGAAAGGGAGAAGAATAGAACTCAAACAGCTACAGCTCACCTGACCCTGCTTAACTCATTCACATTTGCATTTAAAACCTGTTGTTAATTTGTGGAAAGCAAGGATAGACACTAATAGTCTGTTATTCTGACTGTTCTAATGTAGGACTGTAAAGCTGGGAGCTTTATTTTCTCAATATTTAGTGCTTTTTTATTTACAAATCTAAAGCACTGATGATAGATATTGTCTATCACTGCAAATTACTCTGAAACAGTCTTGAAAAAGCACTAGAGGAAAGTGGTATAGTTAAATATTGTCCAAATGAAGAAAACTAAAGATGGTAAATTCTGAAATTCTGGAAAGTTAAAAATAAAAACAAGACAGGTCAAAAAGCTTTGAAGAACAACTAACAAAACATGTTCAAACCAATGACACATCTTTCTTCTGTATTTCAAGGGCAGTATGTCAGTTAATAAGTCCATAAGGTTGATGGATAAAAGCAAAAAAAGGAGTAATGGAGACACCAGGGCCATTACAGAGAATCTGAAATCAGTCTTTAAAACTTTATGCTTTTTATTCTGTCTTAACTTACAAGGATCTGCAGAAGCTTCTAGGCTGGAACCCTTCTTTGAGTGTGAGTTTTCAAAAGAACTTTTTGGAGAAAAAACTGCATCAATGATATTTGAATAAACTGAGAAGATGAACTTTAGAAATTTTCTGTGGCGCCAATGCCAAGTCAGTTTTAAGAAAAACAATAACTGCCATACCTGAAAAGGTTTTAGGAGAGCTACAAGAAACTACAAGCTGTAAGACTGGTGTTCTGCTGTATCAGGGAAGGTAATAGAAATAATAATTAAGAATAGAATTGCTGAATGTGCATCTAAATATGACCTTGTTAAGAACAGTGAATATGTTTGAGGTCTTTTTTAAAGAGAAATTGTACCCTAAAACCAATTGATAGGCTTGGAAGAGTTGGCAGTCATGTGGATAAGGGGTTGATGGAAGCTTTATAAATTTCCAACAGGCTGCTGCTGAATCCCATAAAACAGGCATTTAAGGAAAGTGAGTAACGAAAGGGTAGGAAACAGTAAAACAGTAAATGTTTATTGCAGCTGGAGATCAGTAGTGAGATTCTACAAGCTGCTAAGTTTTTTAATGCCATGAAAACTGAATAATCAGCACAATGAAAAAAATTCACTGAAGAAATCAACTTAGTCTGTTGAAGAAATGTAGAACAGACTTATGGCACTGTGGGACTGTATCATGAAATGGCATAATGAAATTCAGCGTATGTCTGAAACGGTGCACAAGCACAGAAGGAAGATAAAAGCATCCTGACTCAGTTTACAGTGACAGAATAAGGAGCAGTGTTTGGGGTTCATATCTCTTATTTGTATGAGTCACCTCAATGCTGAGTAATCATAAAAAAATCCCCCAAATCCGCAGTTCTAATAGGAATTATTCAGAAAATAAATGAGGGAATCTGCTGTATCAAAGATACTGCATGGATGTTCGTATCTTGAATACTGGGTGCAATTTTGATCTTCCTAGCTCTTTTTAAAGAGATAGAATCAGGGATGATCAGAGAATACTGAAGTTATTAGTGAGAAAGCCATCAAAGCTACAGCTGAACTGAAGAATAATAGGAGACTAGCAGAGACACTCATATGTTTGATCTGTTCTTGCTTTTCTACAGTCATTAATTTTTAATACTTCTGAAGAATGTGAGTTCCTCAAATCAGGCACTAAGGCTGTTGTCACGTTTCCTATGACAGAATTTGGAGTTCCATCCTCATTCTGACAGAATTCTTGATTGGTTGTCATAAACCAATGTTAAACAAAAAAACAAGAACAAACCATTTTGGGCTCATCTATCTTAATGCAATTTGACAGTTAATTTATTTTACCTTGAAATGTCAACACAGTCCAACATTTTTACAGTAACATAACTTTACTTCTACTTTAAATAAGACTTTCAAGCTGTTAATCTTTATTTTAAACTCAGTTACTTCCTTTAAGATCCTTACAATGCTGCTCTGAACAATTGGTTATATTACTCTTCTACATCCCACCCCTACTTTTTTTTTAATGTGTGGTGCCGAGAAACTATAAAATCACTTGAATTCTATTCCTAATAAATACTTCTGAAATGAGGTTTTTCACAGGGAAGGGCACATGGCTTCTTTATTTCACATGTTGTTTTTTGCTCCCCTGGAGCAGAAGTTTCCAGGCTAGAGGTGTAATATTTCTCAAGAACATGAAAAATGTGTTCAAAGAGACTTACCCCTAACAAACACGATGATAAAGAAATTAAAAAGTTGTCTTTAAAAAAATCCTGTAGAATATCTATAGAGAAATATACAGAAATACAATTTCTATATATAGAGAAATATACAAAGTTTACTAAGTCAGGGCTAATGAAACAATCATACGCTATGGAAATTTTCAATGTAAGTTTTGTCAGTTAAAGTCACAGATTAAATTAGATTTTTTACTTTTTTTAAATAAGCAGCAAGATACAATTATTAGTGTCGGGTTAGAAAGTTGCAGTAGCTATGCTACTCTAATAATTTGTTCTGAAATTGTACTTGACAGTTGAGGTGAATAAACCTTTTTACATAAATCATTATGAACATTTTGAACTCCCTCAGGCTGGTTAGAGAACTATAGATGAAAAGGGCTTATTCAGTCAAACATGAAGACTTCTACCAAAATCACTTTTGAAAATAAGGAACAAACATACCTCTTAAAAAGAGGGAGGGTTCATGAATGTCTTCAGTTTAATATTACGTGAGAGGGGAGGCTTCTTTTGCCATGTGTTTTGCTTTTAACATCACCTAAATAAAGTGCAGTTCCTTAGGCTACAATATTTGGACGGAGATCTGAAGCGTATGCCTACATTCATAGTTAGGAGTGTGTAACCAATAAAAGTGTCCTCACCTAAGAAGATAAAGTCCTGTGTTTCCACTATTCCAGAATTTTTGTGTGTATTTTGTATTGAGAAGCTACTGACTTCCAGTTTGCCCTCCGTGTGTATCTTGTCATGCGTTTCTGCTTGTCACCAGACTATAGTGCCAAGCTCTTTACTCTTTCTTTGTAAGCTATTATACTGCCTTACTCTAGTGAAACGCTCTAGTGTCCGTTAATTGCATATTCTGGGTTATAGCAGCTCCATACCTTTCACAGGATAAATGGCAAGTATCCTTATAATCTAATCATTGACAGGCAGAAGACATAGATTTCAGTACTTTTAGGTTGTACATGGCTTAAAATTCAGGGATTTTAATTAGCTGAATGCATGAGCAATTGAAGCCAAGACATCTGCAGAATGATGTTTCACCCCCCAAACAGGTATGAATGTAAAAGTTCTCAGAATGCCGATATTTCTAGGCCCACACAGTATGAGAACATAATTACTAAATCTCTCAGGTTGGGAAAAGATAGTTTGTGGTATTGACTTTGAGTATGCTGAGGTGTGAAGGCTGACTCTACTTGTATTGTGTCTTAAACATCGACTGATTCTACTTGTATTGTCTTAAACATCCTGTGACTCTGCTGGCATTATTGCATTTAACATCTCGAGTGCTGTGGCTCCTGCTGCACTGCCTGTGCTGCTGCAGAGGGGAAGGAGGTGCAGCTGCAGGTGCTGCCCCATACACACCTGACTGCGCACACGGACCCCAAGGGCTCAGGCAGAGGTGATTGTGGCACAGGTCTGTTGAGCTGCCAGTGACCCTGGAGACCCCAGACCCAGATCCACAACCTGCCCGAAGGAGCTTCTGCACATACGGTGATTCGAGAAGTTTCGCAGCAAGACCACCCCTCATTCTAATGGAGGGGGCCATGGACTTTTTCTATAAATAGAAGCCTGCCAGGATTACAGCGCACACTCATCCTCCAATGGAATCCACTTGCAGATGCTGCAGAAAAACCACATGGACCACGTGCTCTTGATGACCACATTTTCCACAGGCGCATGGAGTGGTGACTACTTTTCTTCCTGCACTGCTACTCTTATTCATCTCTATCTCTTCTTTCTGTCGTCTTTTTCCTGTGACGCTACTGTGCATCAGATTGGACCCGAGTTGCATTGTTTTGTGCAGCTGCCTTGTGATCTGAACAGATTGTGATCTGTTTTCACTACTTTGGGGAAGCTGCAACTCGGAGTGCAGCTGTGTATTTGATTTGATATTTTGGCTGTGTCCAAATAAACACTGTTTGAATTTACCTTGGGAGATCTGTCAGTTTCCAAGTCACCTCACAGACATCACAGGACCCTTCCGTCTCTGACTCGAGCAGGTCTGGGGATGAGGGGACCTGACATGGGGAAAAGTGTAGAAACCCTAATCACTATGCTATATTTCTTGAGGTAATATTAAAGTTCATTGCTTATCAGAAAGGTACAAATTTACCCGTGTTTTTTCAAATTCAATATTACATTGAAATAGCACTTTAAGTAAAATGGGTCATTTCACTTAACATAGGCCACTTTAGGCTTTGAAAATATGAGAGTTTGTATGCATTTAATACTTACTATGTAGACTTACATTTTAAAAAGTTAATCTCGCTTCTTTTGCTAGGGATCATTGAGAAGTTAGGAACCTCTGTGTTCTTTGCTCTATGTTTGTTGTGTCTTGAACATTCCATGAATGCTCAAATTCTTGATAACTCTTTTTTTATAGAGAAAGATGTCTTTGGCTGATATTTATTCATGGAAAAATTATTTATGGGTAAACTAGAAATGCAACAGTATCTTAGTATAAAACATGAATATCCCTCCATAACCCCAAGAAAGAATTCAGCAATAGCTCTTGCATTTCTGGATTGAGAAAGCTTTGTTTTAACATGGAAACTGCTGTTTGTGAGAACCTACTTCACAAAAACTCTCTGAAACCTTCGCAAAGTTTTGTGATGTTTCCTCTTGTTGGGCCGTGTAGCCTTTACAGTCTTCAGCAGGGAACAATAGAGGGAAGGTGGAAAACACAGAGAGTGAAACTGAGTTGAAGCAGAAATCTAGGTGGAGGAGAGAAGGAGAAAGCAGAATCATGGAACAAAGTGAAGCAACATGAGCTGGCTTTTTTGTAAAAGAAAGCACAGAGACTGAAACATAGACAATAGGTGAGATGACAGATGGAATGGGGACAGGGAAGCAGGGGTTTGTAATGGAGTGCTGAGTTGGGAATACCTCTGAGTTGCAATAATCATGGGAAATGACAGGAGAGCAAGGGCTCATTTGAACAGAAAGCAGGAAAGACAAGGTAGGAAATCCAAATAGGATCTTTTGGACAGCATGGCTCTTGTGATGTATTTTTGTCTTCTTCTTTTTCATACTGCTGTGTGATTTTTTTTCTTTTCTCTATGATCATGGCTAATTAACTTTTACTTAATTGAACTAATATTAAATGCATGGCTTTGTATAGACTTGTCAATTTATGGCATAACATTAGTTATGAGGCTGTTGATCTATTTATAGTCCTTTTTAGAACATTTCCATGATTTTTTTTTTTTTAAATGTGGTGTCGACTGGAGTCTAATGATAGCTTGAACAGTGAATAGAGAGGGGTCTTTTCTGTGAATACAATAGAGCATTTATTCCGGGATACATTTTCTGCACAAAATCTATTAGCACGTCCATTATTTTGCCAGGAGAGAGAGAAAGTACTGTTGTGCTGATATTAATCAGAAGGTGATCTAAAGGCTGAGGGTAGGAACAGAGTCCCAAAGTAGGAGTGAAGGTGGAGATTGCTTTTTTTTCTAGACTGGGAAAAAGAGGCTTCCATTATGCCATGGGGGAAAATCAGAACAGAGTAAATGCTGTTACTTTAGCACTAATGTAGGACTTAAATTATGTTTTTTTGCCAAGTAGAATTATGGCTGGAGAAATCAAGGATAGACTACTTGAAAACATAGTTGTATAATACTTAGTCTTATATCAAAGTCTTTCTAGAACTAGAGTTTTATAATTATGCAAGAACAATGAATTTTTACATCGTCTAAGGCTCATGTTGTTTAAAACTTAGAGGCTATGTTTGACAGCAAAAATTTGTGCAGTTCTTTCTGAGTCCCTTGGAAAAAAATTTACTGTCACCACTAAAGTACAGCTATGTCCCTGCTGCCTGTTTTTCTCAGATACTTCTCATTCTCTGTCAGTGTTACAAAATCCTTGCTTGCAGTATCTCCTATTCTGTTTATCCCACTAGAATAGGTTTGCTTTCGAGGAAGGACCGTTCTTCAAGCTGCAGTGTTTCTGCTTAACAATAGTGCAGTAGATGGGTGAAATCAAATGGATATTTCTTCTTTGAGAGTCTTCTTTATACAGGTAAATTGTGAACAAACAAAGAAGTTAAAGCAATCACTGATGAAAATGCTGTAAAATACAAGACTTAGAACCTAAAGTACTCTGTTGATCTTACAGATTAAAAAGTATGAGAACTTAGATAGTGTTTTGACTTATAACAAACTATGAGTTCAACCAATACATATTCCGAAGAGAATGTCTTCAGTGGTATTATTCCTGAAGTCAGTCAGGGACTGACTGGTAAAGAACAGGCTTGCTGGGTAAAGAACAGGCTGGACAACTGGGCCCAAAGGGTTGTTGTAAATGGAGTTAAATCCAGTTGGAAACCAGTCATGAGTGGTGTTGCCCAGGGTTCAGTGCTGGGTCCAGTCCTGTCTAACATCTTTATCAATGATCTCGATGAATGAATTGAGTGCACCCTCAGCAAGTTTGCAGATGACACCAAGCTGGGTGCAAGTGTGAATCAGCTTGAAGGAAGGGAGGCTCTGCAGAGGGATCTGGACAGGTTGGATTGATGGGCTGAGACCAACGGGATGAGGTTCCCACAAGACCAAGTGCAGAGTCCTCCGTTTGGGTAACAACAACCCCGTGCAGCGTTACAGGCTTGGGGAAGAGTGGCTGGAGAGCTGCCTGGCAGAGAAGTACCTGGGGGTGTTGGTTGGCAGCCAGCTGAACTTGAGCCAGCAGTGGCTCAGGTGGCCAAGAGGGCCAATGGCATCTTGGCCTGTATCAGACACAGTGTGGCCAGCAGGAGCAGGGAGGTGATTGTGCCCCTGTACTCGGCACTGGTGAGGCCGCACCTCGAGTGCTGTGTTCAGGTTTGGGTCCCTCACTACAGGAAGGACATTGAGGGGCTGGGGTGCGTCCAGAGAAGGGCAACGAGGCTGGTGAGGGGGCTGGAGAATAAGCCCTACGAGGAGCGGCTGAGGGAATTGTGGATGTTTAGCTTGAAGAAGAGGGTACTGAGAGGAGACCTCATCACTGTCTACAACTGCCTGAAAGGAGATTGTGACGGGGTGGGTGCTGGTCTCTTCTCTCAAGTGACAGCGATAGGACCAAAGGAAATGGCCGCAAGTTGTGCCAGGGGAGGTTCAGACTAGACATTAAGAAAAACTCTTTCACTGGAAGGGTGGTCAGACATCGGAACAGGTTGCCCAGGGAGTTGCATGTATTGTCATCCCTGGAGATGTTTAAAAGATGAGATGTTTAAAAGATGAGTTTCTGAGGTACATGGTTTATTAAGGGAATAGGTATGGTGGGACTCAATGATCTGAGAGGTCTTTTCCAACTGGATGTTTCTAAGTACTCAGTCCTTTATCAACTCAAAGACTTCTTAATTAGATCTAGTGAGTGTGTGGGATTTGTGGGACAGATAAGGTGGTTGTAAGCTGACAGGGAAGCAGAAAGCAGGCAGGCTTCTTAGACTGCTTTTTCACTGATTTGCTCAGTGTTTCTATACCTTGTTTCTCTCTCTTTTTTTACCCATTCCTAACTGAATCTCTTTGACTTCTACTGTGACTGTTTGATCAAGAATTAATCAATTTACTCACAGTATGGTACTTCTTAAAATCCCATCATTTCTAATACTGATGAAACGATGCTCCAGTTGGAAAAAAACACATGATACTCCTTCAAGAGTCAGGTGAACAGGTTTTTACTTTGAAGTACATTTTAGCATCAGGACATGAGTGAATGCCATCCTCTTCTCTGTGTGATAATGCTTGGAAATGTAACTGTTTGTAAAATGCCAAACAAAACTATTCTCCTCCAAGATTGAAATGTTATTTTGAACAACTTTTTTTTTTTTTAGAAAAAAACATTGCCACATATTG
Source organism: Neomorphus geoffroyi (assembly GCA_033558235.1). NCBI lineage: Eukaryota > Metazoa > Chordata > Aves > Cuculiformes > Neomorphidae > Neomorphus > Neomorphus geoffroyi. Next base: position 8,295,501 of record JAUMJM010000053.1, on the reverse strand, counting down.
AGATTGTTGTAAGAGACACAGCTGTTAATTTCAGAGCTATGAAATATTGATATCTATCTGCTAACCTTGAGATCCAGAAAAAAAATACATTTATATATTTCTCTGTTAATATCCATTGACTTTATGGAAAATCAGTGGATATAATAGTAGAACATGATCAGAAAATATATAAATAGCAAGATTGTGTTTGTACTGGTGTATAGTTATATAAAGGATAAACTGTCATTTATGCAAACATTCAGACAATCAAAAAGTCCACACATACGCATACTGATTGAAAAAAGCATAGGGACTGCACCTGAATAGAGCTGTTAACAATTCAATTAATTTTTAAATAATATTTTGCGTGTTACTTGTGTAATATTCAATTTCTATAGAGACAATAGGATTGCTTGAAAGTGGTCACACAACCGGTCATCCATACCTATTTTACACTGACCAGTGCGTGATATAAAGATTATTTTCTTCATTTTATATTTCTATTGTTTATCTCTAAAGATGTTTAGTTATTCATGCTTCAAAGTAACTGGCTGAAATATGGTATATGAATGAGAAAGAAGATGATGTCAGTGTTAGCTGACAATAAATATATTTTTGACACAGTAAAATTCTGTAAAAAGGAACAGAACTTGAAAGAGCTTTTTTGTTGTTCGTGAGTTTTTAACTTGACCTAATTTTCAGGCAGCATCTACTTTTTAATAGAAACCAAAGAACACAAAAAGCCCTTTAATATATGCTGACTTCATCTTTACCTCATTTTTTACATCCCTGGGATATGAGGACAAGACTGATGTCAACTCTATTAAAACAGACTTGCTAGACTATGTTGATTTTGCAAGTGAAGTGAGAGTATTATGTGTAGCCAGAGTGGAAAATGTAGGTTTCACGTCTGTGGTTACAGCTCAAAAAACACAGTAATTATGTGTATCAAATAGTGCAGTCAGTCTGCATCATATTTGTGATCTGGGATCGAGTTCAAGAATGTTTCAGAAGAAATGGGACTTCTAGAAATTTTTCTTGGAATCAGGGAGAAAATTGTGAGAAGTAAGCTCATAACCATACAAATACCTTGAAATGAAGATTTGAATTTCAGACAGTTTTGATAAAAATAGCGTGAAATTACAGAGGGAGCCAGGGCTGTGTAAATGAAGCTACCTGTGTTTCACGGAGAGGTAGCTAGAGTCGTTGGGAGGGAGCTGGAATACAATCTCCATGTTGAGGCGAAGTCAAAACCAGGAGAATCTTAGGTAGAAGTAGTGCTGCCAAATGTACTGGTGCATGTTCAGTAGGAACAGTGGAATTAAATGATTGTTAGGGCCTGTAGTAGGAAAAGGAAGGGGAATCGGCTCTCTTGAGAAAGCCTGGGGGGCTGCAAGCTGAGTATTGTGCACGGGCATGGTGGTATGTTTCCCTTGTTCTTGTGCCATCACTCTCATGGCTGTGCTCCTGTAAATCCTGATGGTGCCGTTATTATGGATTCTCATGAGAAGGAAATGCCAATGACATGCAAATCACCTCTTTTTTGCCCCTTTTCCTACCTTGCAGCTACAAACACTTTTTTTCAAAAAAAAAAAATACTGAGTATACTGTTTTTTATGGGCTCAGGACAGTTAATTAAGCCTAAAGTACTGCTGAATTGCTTTAATTCAACACTGAAATGAATGTTTGTTTTTCATTTTACCAAGGACAACTTTTAATATTTACCATAATGAATCCTAATATTGCAGAACAGTATAGATTGACTTTAAAAATTAAAAAGATATGGAGATTATAAAAAACTATTGCATTTGCTGCTACTTTGCCTTGATCAACCAAGATAGATTTAGGATGGTTTTTTTCTGTTGGAAAATCGTGAATGCCTCGCTAACATTTCTCATGTTATCCATAGCTTTCTAGGCCTTTCTCATACTATTCTTCCATCCTTCCTACTCTATTCAGCAGGAAGGTAATCATTCTTCTTTGTTATTTTTCCAGTTCTACATTGCCGATCTCTGAGATGGGGGACAAGGCCACTCAGTATTCATAGTGTAGGGACATCATCAATACATGAGCGTAACGAGATCTTTTCTGTTTCCTCCTTGTCTCTTATGTTCTTAGTGTCTAACATCACTCTAATCTACGTTGACTTCTATTTACTTTTTTATTGGTCTGTAAGTTAATATTGCAAAATCTTTCTACTTTATTTCAAGTTCACTTTGTGTAACAAGCATCAGCTCAGAAATTTATCACATCATGACCTGATAGAAATGAAGAGGGAAATATAGCTCTGTGGTTTGAGGGACTTGTTTCAGATTTATCTGGAAGGTTGAAGTGTCACAGTAGACATCTGATCTTAAAACCAGAATAAAGTGGAAGTGCATGTTTATCTTTTGTCAGGGTGACTTTTACTGCATTGCATAAATTATTATTCACTGTAGCAGTAAGTTTAAGAATAGTTTTACGCTGGGCATATTACTGTTTATGATAAAGTTTCTCCTTAGTCATTGTAACTATTATAAATCTTGGCAAACTGTTGTCATGGTTTAGCCCCAGCCCGGCCATTTTTGGCAGCTAAAAGCAAGCAGTTGGGCTTCCAGTTCCCTCTCACCCCCAGGGAGAAGGGACAAAGAAACAAGAGGGGAAAAGACTTGTGGGTTAGCAACAAAAACTACAACTTTAATAAAGAAGTATTGATGATGATGATAATAATAATAATAATAATAATATAATGAAGAAAATAATAAGAAAATAATAACATATCTACAAATATATGAAATCGCACTGCGCCACCCCTCGATGATTATACGTCAGGTGATAGAGAGCAGGCAAAGTGAGTGGCTGGAAGGAGCTGGACTCAGGAACGGGATTCAGGAATGCATGGATCCACGATCAGGGGCAAACAGGCAAGGTCCTTACGGGATGTTGACTATTAGAAGAGGGACTTGACCTTTGTGATATATGACATATATGGGATGGAATACTCTTTTGGTCGGTTTGGGGTCATCTGTTTTGTCCACCCCTCCTTGCAGGTGTCACATTTTTCACCTTTTTGACTTACAGCATCTACCAGCTGGAGGATAGCCTTGGTTTCTGTAGGAATAAGTGTAAGCAATGGCCTTTCTGCATGCCAGTGACCTGTGTTATCACCTCCAGAGAGAAACACTATCTGAAAAAACTTGCAGTTAACTTTCAGAAAAAGAAGTTACTCAGACAAGACTTATTTGAACTTAGAAAACCAATTCTACTTTAGCTCAAACCAGAACAACTGTGTATGTGTGTGTGTGTACACAAATCATTGTTTTGTTTTTCCCTCCAGAAAGATAGGTCATAATTCATGAAGGCTGGCACTATACCAGCTTATCCTTTGTCAGGATCAAACTCTTGTCAGTGTAGACTTCTGATCCTTTGCTCTCATGATCAGACTGTTGTTTTAAGTCACTCTCTTCGTCATTGCCAGGTCTTCATTAGAGGTAGGAAAGGAATGAAATTCTTTACTTTGAATCAAACAATCTCCCAGGAAGACTGGGATTAAAATCAAACCTTTCAAAATAGAAAGAAAGATAGAGTCATTATTGATATAGATATTTATACATACAGTTGCAATTAAAAACAGCCTTTATACAGGATAACAAAATGCATTTAGGACAACTGACTTCTTGCTCTGAAATATAAAACTAGAGAAAGTGTTTGTGCTTCATTCTCCCCACCTCCCCTCCCCAAATCAAAATTCCAAAAGAAAAGGTTCAAAACAGAACACAAGTGAGACTTTGTGAAGCTGGGGAAAAGGAATAGTGACATTTCTAACTTCTTTAACAAATAGCGGAATACAGCTAGTGTTGAACATCTCACCACTAGAACATACCAGGAAGATACTAAATCCTAGCTTTGTTGTGGTGTTTTAGGTATGTCCTCCAGTTGTGGATCAGTCTATACATCCTTAGAAGTGTTTCAAATTAGGCTCTTTCAGATTGGTCCACTTCTCAGTAGTGTTCCTTTTCACACTGATGAAAAGCCAATAGTAGATTTCTTTTTTGTATGAGGGACTTAGCAGCACTGAGCACTGCTGTGGGGCATGGCTGGTCCTCATCACACTGCAGAGAAGTAGCGATTCATCTTCCTCTGCTGTCTTTGGTACAGTTAGTTTCACACATACAGCTTGGTACAAACCAGTAAGATCTGATTCCTCACTGATTTTGGCTACCCTTTTTCTGATTCTGGGTGAGAACTTCAAACTTCTGAAGTTATTCTTTGTCAAAGAGATGTATATCTGCTTTCATAAACTCTAAGCAAATATATTAGTAGTACGTAGCACTTCTTAAAAAGAAAAATACAATTCCTGCCAAATACATTGAGGATGACCCTGAATCCTTTCACCACCCTACCAACTGTCTCTTAACAAAGGTATGCCCTCATATGAGCCTTGTGGAATGAACTTAAGTGTGAACATGGCTGTTCAAGGATTAAATCTAGTAAAGCATCTAACACTGGTAAAGAGGCACCATTTACTGTATAAACACCTTGGAATATTTAACATGCAAGAAGCACAAGGGGGAATATTTCACGAGTGTGATCAGACAGAGCCAAGAGACAATGATGATTAGAGAGAAATTGAAAGAAAAGAACAAAAGTCTGACATATTAGAAGAGGGAAAGAGAAGGCAAAGTTTGATCAATAGGAATCTTTTAAAAAGATGTGTTAGTAAAAGAGATGAGCAGTCAGTCACAGTAAAAGGATACAGCTATAAGCAAGGTGCGTAACTTTCATGGTGTTTGTGATGCTTCTCTTATCGACAGTTTTATACCCTCTTGTGACAATAAAATGTGTTTTCTTTGCTTTAGAAGAGGAAAATAATCTTAGAATGTGGTATTAATAAATGTGTTGTCCATTACATTTTACACTTCCTAATGCACACTGTAGCTTAAAAAAAACAAACCACAAACACCCTTCTAAAACTCTCTTCAATGACTTCTGTTATTTGGAAATTCTGAAAATACAGTGATTGTCAACTTGTACCTACCAATGGCTCTCTATTGAAATAATCTAATTGTGATAGCTGCTTGTACGAGAAACAGCATGATGTTTAGAATATAGACTTTATCAGTGCCAGTTCCTACAGTGTACTGGTCTCTGAATGGCTGTAGCTTCTCCAGTCTGTTACAGCTGCATAATCATTTAAAGCAGCCACTAAAATCAACCTCATTGCTGTATCAGCCTTTTCATCAACAATTTCTGACAAACTGTTTTATCACTCATATTCTTTAGGTGAGCGATAGGTAATGTAACAAAAATGGATCTAGACAAGCTACATGTAAAGTTGCTACAGAAACTGGTGTTTTCCAATTTAAACCTACACTAGGGCAAAGAAAGCAAGCTACAAAGTAGCATCAATAAAAGAAATATTAACATATTTTGAAGCCATTTTAAGGAACACGGTGGGCAAACTGGGATTTCTTCAAATGGTAAAAGTCCCATCAGTACAGCCATATGCAGGTAGTTGCTTTCTTGCTCTCCCAAGGCTTTCTAGAGTTTTCTCATGTTTTATTATATCATTTGAAACAATATTAAGTAGGGAGTAAGCAAATAGTTCAGTATGTGATCTCAGTGCGTTGTTTTCTGTCAGTTACTGCAAATCCTATTTTGAACTTGTGTTCCGAAGAACTACTTTTTTCTACAGATAAAAACACTGTATTTTTAATCTATTAAATATACCTGAGTTAAAGTTTACAATGCTGTATGCAAAAATCAATCAAAATGGTTTTCCAGTGTCCAGTCCTGGACCATTGCTTTATAGTTTACACAACATGAGACAGGAGATGAAATTTGCACTGGTCTCCTCCTCCTCCTCCTTCTTCAGCTATTTGACTTGAGGCATTCATAAAGAGAGTTGGGGTTCTGTGCCAGGAACTGTAAAGGTAAACATTAAGCAGTACAATGTCAAATGTTAGTTGATTACATGTTTTGTGAATCTGGCCCTTTGAGAGAATCCACAAGGTTAGTAAAAGAAATGTAAACAGCAAAACAAATTCTAAAGAATACTTCTATACAGCACTGAGAAGCGCGTCAGGCTATATGAAATATATATCTTGATGCATAACAAAAACTAACCATGGACATAAAGTCTTGAGTAGAACAAATGACTGGTACTGAATCCTCTTCAGTCATGAGCAGCTTCCTGTATTTGGAACACAACTGATGAAAATACTCCCTAGACTAAGGCTAAATGTATGAGCTCACAGACGTCTGCACCTATACATATACGCCAAGAAACTCCAGTGAAATCACTGCAGCCTGGTGAAACAGAAAATTGTGCCAGTTTGGAGCCTTCTGTACTGTTCTAGAAAATGAGATAAATACTCAATTCTCTGTAAAACAGAATGGCTGCCTCTCTGTCCCTTACTGAAGAATTAACTCCTGGCCTCATCAAAATGACACTAAAACTTACAGTAGTTTTAGGTTTGATAATTCATAGCACTGAGGCTTCCAGGGTTCAACAATAACCAAAAGAGCTCATTGGCATCACTAAAGGCTGTGGAGACAATGCTTAATACTCAAAATGTGAAAATGATATGAATTATTATATGAAATTTTATGAAAACCAGAATTATATTGTTGCTGCCACTTGAGTTGTTAGAATTTTGGTGCTCATTCGTAGACATTATTGATGCTGTTGCCATTGAGCTATGAGAAGTAGTATAAAGAGGTTATGTCAAACATTGAGCAATAAACATTTTAGCAAAAACTTCAGTTTAAAAGGTTCAATTTTGTCTTACATGTATTAGCCTTTCTACAGTCATAATAGAGATCAAAATTCTATAATGGTATTTCAGTGCTACTTGGTGATACGTGTTCTGGTTTCAGATTAAACAAATTCAAGTTCCCAGCTATAGCTGGTTCTAGCCAGAGGTTAGACAGGTCTCTCCCCCAGCTGCGAGGGTAGCTAAGGCAGTTCAGAAGCCAGGCAGGCCTGCAACACAAGCAATGCTGTGCTTGAGCTCAGGTCAAATGGCTTGCTCATCCACCCACAAAATGCATGTCCATACTTTATTGCAAAACTTCTTCTTTGTATATTGGTTCCATGTAATCTCAATTCCTGAATCTGCATTTAAGTGTTGTTTCTTAAGAAACAAAGAATATTTTTCAAATAGGAGATGAAATCTGTAAGTCTTTCAGGGAGTTTTAGACAGTTATTTTAAGATATGTCCACTGTGGTATATATTGTAAGTTCTATTTTGCTTTATAAGTGAGAGGAAAATGAAATGCCAAACTCTAATTTCTTCAGAAAAGTTGAAAGTTGAAAAGTACCAGAGCTGTCAAGGTTTTTGAATGCTTCATGATATTGTTGCATAAGGAAGATATCAAATAATTACCAGTGAAATCTGAGAATAAATTATGTACATTCAATATAAAAGATATCAAGAAGATCTATAAAATATATTACTTTGAAGTTCTTTATCATTAGTAATTTATCACATAGCCTTTTTACAGCATGATAATTATTTTTCTATGCTCTGAGCACATTTATATTTCCTTTTGAAATCGATCCTATTGTTACTAAATGCTTGCTACTATTCAGTCCTCTCCAGGACTTAGTAATCCTAAAAGATCTACTAGTTTGCTAAAAGCATTATCTCTTCCAACTCTCATCAAAACCTTAGTCAACTGATAAGTAGTTAAAGGGTGTTTGGGGTGGGGGGGGTTATTGTTCAGTTGATTTGCTTGCTATGGTTTTGTCTTTTTTGTGTTTAATTTGGAGAAGTGAGGGAAGTCTATTAAGCATAGACTGCTGTTACACAGAATGCCCTGGTCTCCCTCTGGTCTGCATGAGTAATCCTTCTCTTCAGACTGTTTGGGAACATATTATGTCCTTAGGTACCTACTAATGGTTTCAGACTTGACTAGCAATACCAGCAGGTCAGCCAGAGTAGATTTTTAATGCTACCTTTCTCCTTAAATGAAATGGGACAGATTTTATCCCCCAAAAACCACTTCAAACCTCTTAGGAAAAAGTTGTTTTCTTTTTTCTTTTTGTACATTGTTTTCACCCATATTTAATATTTTATAGTGGTCGTTCTAGGTCCCAGTGAGGAAACTTGACACAATGTAAAGAGAGATCAAGTCTGAACTCTGAGGCATTTTAGAAAGACAGAAAAATTTTACTTCCTTTGAAGAATCATTCTTATGGCATTGAAGACATTCTTAATGTCTTGAAAAGCATTTTAGAAAGGCGTCGTGCTTCCATTGAGATGTTACATTTACAGGATTTATCACAAGGTAGCTCTCAAAAGTATAAAAATGTTTGCAATACGTAAATAATACTCAGAACTGTATTCCTTGCATTTTCTTCTTTTCAGCTCTTTGAGTATTTTGTGGAGATCTTTTTCCTTCTGCTTTTTTTGCATTTGTAGCAGATCCCTAATGAATTGTAGGTGGAGCAATTTTTAATTAGGTCAGGAAAAAATTCTAAAATATACTGGAAGATTACCTAAAATGGAATAATTATTTGATATTTCCCATTTTATGGGTAGATACATATATGCTCAAGGTCTTTCTTGTGGTTATTTTTTTCAACATGGAATTTTGAATGTATACAGTAATTTTAATCATGTACTGTTATTATTTGAGATATATATAAATAGTTCCTTAGCTTGCATGGAATAAGCAAATTTGCACTGGGAAACATTTAACTTGGTTGCATGAGTAGTTTTAGAAGAATACTATCAGGTCCTAAAAACACCCATTATAAACAGTAAAAAAATGGAAAAAATCGCATTAACATTAATTTATCTTTTATAATTTTTGAAGCTTTCATTCTCGTTGAGAGTTCATTGAGAATGTCTTAGTGGAAAAATATGTTAAAACATGGATAGCAAACACAATATACTGATTGCTTTGTCTAAGAACCTAGAGGTAGCAGAAAGATTTCTTGAAGGATGCATAACAGTTTCTGCCAGAGAATTCCAAGACACAGAAAAAATGCTGATGAATTACCACTTGCCCTAGGAAATTTTGATTTGATGCTCTTTACCATTGCACTATTAATCTTTTATCAACTTCCTTCTTGTTCCAGGCATACATTATTTTTCTTATTTATTTTCCTACCTTTTTTTTTCCTGTCACTGGCCTCATTTTCTTTTTTCTATAAATGGGGAGAAATTTTGTCTTTAGTTTTCGCACACCTCATTCTTCTGCTGCTAATTTACCAGTAGTTTTCTACTAATTCTTTCCTTCATGTTCAGCTACATCCACAGGTATGTGAAATCATAAAATCACATACATAAATCCCTGATTTTGTTTGTTCAGTCCTCTTTTTCTACACTAGGCTTCTTTTTTTCATCACACTTCTATCACCATTAAAATATGCTGATGATCAAAAACCATTACATATTGTACTCCCCTGTGTGAGTACCTTCCTACACCTTAGAACTCTTGTTCAGAAGACCGTCCTTTTGTATTAGCATCTGGTCTCCCACTAATGAGTAGCAGTATCCTTGAGTAATCTTTGACCAGCACCTGAGGCAAAGCACAAACAGAGGGCAAAATAAAAAGCCCTTCTTTTCCCTCCATATGTAGTTCAGTCCTGAAATGAATATATTTAAAAAGTCATTGAACTTGGTTTATGCTTACTTGTTTATATGTTTATACATGCTTTACTGAGATATTTTTACCAAATTGTCCTCTAATCTTTTATAATCAACAAGAACTGGAAGCTTAATTAGTCTGTATTTTATTTTGTCTATAGTCATCAGAAATCTGTTTTATTTACGGTGTCCTTTATCTAACTGATTTCTCTTCAAATTACACCCTCAGATGATACCATACTAAAGATAATAGAATTGTAAAGATGGAATTGAAAGTCTATTTTGGGAATAGTCAGTTTCCACAGATGTAGCCCAAGGAAACACTTGACCTGTGGAAACTTTATTACAAGTGATTTTGTTCTTTTTCTTGATTAGGTATCAAGTTGGCTTTAGGATCCTGACCCCTTTCTTTCTACTGAGGAAACAATTTTCTTACAAACTCTTGAACAATCATGCACCACCAGGCACAGAATTTACTAGATAATTTTGCATCTGGTTTTGGAGTCTTCTGTCTCCTTTTTCTTATTTTTTTTTATGGCAACCTTAATAAAATGGCAAGTACAACTTGCATGAGGCTTCAGGCAGGAGTAGAATAAAATATTCTCTGGAATAAGAAAAAACTGAGTGTGATCAATGTTTTTCAACATTCTGCAAAGCTGCTTTTTCTGGTGGTAAAAACACTTGAAAACACAAAATGAAGTAAATATAAGTGGACCTGCTGTATTTCTTCGGCATTTGCTCAGGCTGACACCCTGCTTTCCTCAGAATTCTCAAGAGACGATTTTGTAAATACGGTTAATTTTTTCCATTGCTACAATTCACACAGAAACATTTTTATTTCTGCAGCTGAGTAACAAACATCTCTCAATTCAATTTGTGTTGGAAGTGAAGAATTTGAAAGAAAATGCACATTCTAGTAAAGGAACACAGAGACATGCAAGAGCGAAGCCTTTTGTCATCGTATGCTGTGATATCTAATGTCTCTAGCTTTTGAGTGAGGCCTGGAAATGTTTTCATGAAGTTTAGGAAATTGTTCACTAAACTGAAAGTCAGGTACAGGACTTGGTTCCTTTGTGACATTAAGATGCTTCTTTATCCTCTGTAGCTGTGTGGATAATCTTCTGAAAAGTGCTGTAAATTCAAAACTACTACTTTCTTAGTCAGAGTCCAGTCCAGTCTTACTATAATGACAGTTTGATGCAAACAATGCAAATAACTGACTGAAATAAAGAAATTAATTGAAGGCATCTGTTGTAATTAGACATTTCCTGTTAAACAGAATTCATATGTGTGCTTAATTGCTTGGTACAATGGAAAATATCAGGTCAAGAAAAGGCTTGGCTGAAATTTCTTTTCTAACACATCGATATAAAATGAATAACAGCAACTGCTCAAGACTAACAAAAATATTAAGGTCTAAAAATTATTTGATTTTACCAGACTGAATTTACCCCATGACTAGTTTGTTGACTTTAAAAATACAATTTTACAAAAATCTTACAAGTAACAGCTTTCTGAAATGGTTTTACACATTCCCATCTGCTGTTAGTATAATTTTCTCATTTGTATGTCCAGTTAGATCATTTTGTACACAGGTGAGTCCAGGCAGTTCAATGAATTCCTGCTGTGATAAAAAACCACCAGCCTGTTTGGATTCTCATGAGGAAGCCACATGAATGGCAAGTGATTATGTTATATCAAGAAGAATTAAACCTAGAGCTCTCTCGATTTGTGACACACTCATCTGTCCTGCGACAGCAATTCTAGATCGACTGCAATGCAACATCCTTCATTGTGCCGCATCTGATGTAGCAGTCTCAGTTTTAATATTCCCACCCGTGTAATGGCTGCACAAAGTTTAATTCCTGATAGCTTTTCCTGAATGTGAACAAGAGACAAATGCCTGGTAAGTGGCTGTATATCATTTAGTCATCTCCCTGCGGAAAGCAGTCATTTGAGCTAGATTTAAAATAAGAGAAGTCACAGTCTCGGGCACTTAGAGACTTTCCCCTTTGCCCATAATGGAGAAGAATAATGCGTTTCAGTACAAATTGTAAGGTCTAAAAATATTGCTTGGTGCAATGAAATTTGTGCTGTTATATATCACCTCCCCCTTCCTCTGACACTTTCAATCAGCTTGTCAGCTTTCACCGGTAGATAATTTCATGAAAACTTTGCACTGCGTAAGGCTTTTTACTTAGTTGTATACAGCAAAAATATTGCTCATGTCAGGACCAATTAATAATGCTGAGCATGGTTTCATACATGTGAACAGTTGCTATAAATCTTTTTTCCATGAAACACCACGATCCATAAGAATAATGTTAGCAATAGGTACTAACGGCATACTTTGTGACTGATCTGAAAATGTTACAGTAGCCACCTGATAAATTTGATGATGACTGACAAATTACTGATATGTTAGGATGCCTGTAGACTTCTGACGATATATTTTAAAACTTCAGTTCTTGTGCTTACCTTTAACCAACCTTAAAGGCCGCAAAGCTATAAACGGGTTTTAGACCGTGCTAATATTTCTCTCTCCTTCTAGGCTTCATGAAAAAGCGGGAGCGTGGCACTTAAGATATTTGATATTTAGAAGATTCGTCTAGGTTCCTTTTTATTTTTTTCCACTTCGAGGTTATAAAAGCCTAGGACTTCATGACATTTACAATCCAAAGAACATATTATTAAAAGACATGGGAAAAAATATCTGATAAGAAGAATATGAAATGCATAGCAGTGTGGTTCCTTATAATAGCATCTCAATTGAAAAATAGTTGATGAGACAGCTACTGTTGGACACCCACAGGTGTCTTTTCTCACTGAAAATGGTATGCCATGAGCTGGGGAATGCAAATAAAGCTAGAGAGTCTACTGTAAATTCAGGATCTGAGAAGCTGAAAAATAAAGTAATTGAAAAAGTTAATGTGTCAGACACTTGCCTGTTTTGACAGAAGTGTCTGTTGTTTTAGCTGCTTCCATTCTCTCCAACCTTCTTTCACTTTAGATACCTAAATGTGCTTATAAGTTACAGAAAGGTTCTATGTTACTATGTGAAATAATTTAAGACTACTAACCAACTTTTCCTCCAAGGATTTACAAATCTGCCTTTACCCCTCAAGAGTGTAGCTTACACATGATGTTTACCAGGGCATAATCTCTCCGGTAAGCATATTTTCTTTATTTTTAATTTTGTGATATCAATATCACATCAGATTTCCCTTAGAAATGGTTGTTTATTTTTCCATTACTTTATAGTTCAGTGCTATTGCATAGTTAACAAGTATGATTTTTTTTTTATTTTCTGACTGAATTCAATTTTTTTTTACTTGCTTCATTTGAAAAGAATCCAATTTGAGTCTCAGGGGTTGTATTGGTGGCTGGAGCAGGGGCATGGTTGAATACATTCTTAGATATGCTATGTTTCTTAGGGAAAAGAGGAGATGAATGAATCCACATACAAATGATGATATCTGAGGACTGTCAAGTGAAATTCTAAAATGTACAAGGCAATAATTCAGCTGCCCTACTAAGGCTGTCAGAAAAGACCGTATCAATCATTTTTCAGTGAAAGTATCAATTGTTTCCATCTTGTTTCTGTTTTCAGTCCCTGCTTCTGATGTGCTGACTTCATAAAAATCATTTCAGCACGTCTCAGATTCCCATCTCTACAAGAGTGATTAATATATTAGATTTTGCCAGCAAAGAGCTTTGAGAACCAGTAATAGAAAAATACAATACAGAAACTTATTATTGCATATCTCTTTATCAAAGGAAAGTGGCTTGTAAAGAAAGTACTATATATAAAAATCCTTTTTGATTTTTTTCACTGTAGTTGATCAGTGTGTGACTCATCTTGTAAGTACAATTGCAAAGGAAATGTATAGGAAACCAGTATTTCTTGTACAAGTGGCCTGTACATAACCAGTTCCATCATCGAAGTCGTGGTGGTGGGTTCAGAATAGAACCTAGGGGATGCTAACATGATGTTCCCCTTCCACTTCATGACTCTGAACATGGCTTCTTCAAACAAATTTACAGCTGCCATTTGTAGTGGTTTAATCAAGGCAATGTTCAACTGGATGGCTACAGGGATGTTATGTGAAACTGAATCAAGACATTATAATGCATCTTACCTATCTACAAGACTTTGTATGCTACAATAGGAGGGAACCATCTGTAGCTATCTCTTTTTTCTTTCTTTTTATCCAGTTGACCTAAGGTCATGTAAAGAGTCATAAGAAAATAAAAGTATTTTTATCAGGCCTAAATTTTGAAAGCTTTATAATGTGTAAACCTTGATATTAGTTAGGATGAAGTACAGCTGTGCTTTTCAAATGATTGCTTGTTATGCCAGAGGCTCAAGAATAATTTGAAAAACTATTAAATGATAATAAGGAATGCCTAAGTTAACACAAGGGTGACAGAAATTGATTTGTACCTTTTACAGTTTTCTGTCTCCAACTGTCATGTAACACAAGAGGGCTGGAGTAAACCAGCTTGTGTACTTTAACTACTTTGGACTTTTTTATGCATAAATAGTGATGTTTTCAAACTTCTGAAAGAAAAAAAACATACAGATAGAAAACATGGGAACTTTCTGTCATGGCACAGGAGAGAGGAACACCACACGGTGTGCCACCAGTAGGTTCAATTCAGTATGAGCACTAAAGAAGGGATATGTTGTATACGCACACACGCACATACCTATATAACTGAGACCTACACCTGATGCTGTTATGAGTAGGCATCATTAAGCTGAGGAAAAGGTGTCTCTGACCTGTGTCAATATTGGGGACTGGCCAGCAGCTTGGCACAGAAACCAAAAGTTCTGCAGCTCAGGTCTTCTGCATCCACACAAAAATCTCTTTTTATAAATGGACAAATAGTGGGGTGTTTCTCTAAAGAAATCCGATTTGAGCTTACACGTTGTTAAGAACAGAATACAGAATTCCTCAACTATTGTCAGCCTTATATAAGTTTTTCTTCCGTGCCTACGTTCAGCTTGGGCTGTAGTATCATCTCTGGTGTTGTTCTGCGTAGTCTTCCATGAAATTGCATTTATTTACCCCAGGGTATTGATCACATAATTACTGAGGCTGACAGTTGTTCACTGAGACAACACAAGTTTGTGTCATCAAACGAGAAAAAGGGAAAATTCTGTGAACTCCTGCTGTTCCACGTGATCCAGGCAGAAACTGGGAGAACTGGCTGAATGTTAGTTTTGTATAACGTTCTCGTTTAATTCTGAGTAATTCAGTTAGATTCGCAGTGCTTCATATTCTTTTACCTGAAAAGACAAGAGTTTCTCTTATACTTATTGGAGCTTAGGGGTTTTTTTAGTTCTATGTAAGTGCTATTTAGTTCTGTATTTTTATGCAAATTATTAATTACTATGGTACCCTAACAACACAAGTGTATAAATTGGATAATTTATTGCTGAATGCTATCAGAGATCTAGTATAACCAGATATTGAGACTGTGTCATCTTAGGACACTGCTGATGTTCTTTGAATTAAATTGAAAATTCTGAACACATTCTGGGTTAGACTGCATGGAATTATAATGGACCTGGAAACAAATGCCGTCACTAACAAACACTGAGGAGGGAACATTGATAGCTTCAGATGCCAACTATTACAATGCTGAATTTTAATATTACATCACCTCTGAGATGAGCTAAGCACAGAAACAAAGACTTCAAAATAAAATTCAGCTTTGATGATTTATATCTGTATCTCAAGAATTTTTCTCATTAGGAAGGTTAAGAAGTGGGGAGATCAGAAATGGAAACTTTGGAAACTTTGCCTCTATGAATGTCAGGTTGAATTAGAATGTCCCAGAAATTAAATACCTTCTCTTTATTTTCCGTTACTTGGAGCTGAATGTTCTTACAAGACTTCTGCAAAATTTACTATTTTAGTTGACAAGTCACAAGCAGAGATGATGATTCAGTATCCTGCGTAGCTACAAAGCATCACTGACATTCTTCAGAATGAGCAAATGAGCATGAACTTGATGCTACAGTTGTCATTATGCATTGTGCAGAGCTAATCCATTTGCACAAGAATTGTAGAGTTCCTCTACTGACATTTAGTCTGGTTTGCATTTCAGTATGAAAAGGTATTTTAATTCAACTTGGAGAATACCTAAGAAGGATGACAGCTCTTGAATGCAATTTTCATAGATCTCTCTCTGCTGAGATGCTTGTGGTTTTCATTTCTGTATTCTAAAGAATCAGTTTATGAAGTAGCTTTATGTATATTATCAGAGATTGCATTTTGTACTCTTAACGTTTAACCAAGAGACATTTCCAAATAGAAAACGGGTTTCTGTTTAAAGGATTTTCAAGTTTCTATTTAATTATATTGAATGCCTAAAATAAGTGGACTGTGCAATTACACTTAGGATATCTAGGATTAAAAGGAATCATAGGCTGAGATTCATAAACCAAGATTCAGTCTGATTTTGAAAAGTGAATGTACTAACAGTTTCAAGTGACTGAGATGTGGTTAGTACTGTCAGCAAATCTTAGAGAGCTATTCAGCTGACCAGGAGTCCAGTTCATTGACTTAACTGTCAAGATGTCAAGTGAAACACCAGATTTTCCTACATGTACTATGGTAGAAGACCTAAATTATCCTGTGCATACTGAAGGACTAGAAGATATGGTTTAAGTATGCTCACCAAACAGAATCCTATGGGATCTAAAATGGTATATTTATGCTGCTAGCATAGGTCTTTTGGTAACCATGGATGTTCAATGCACTAGGTGCAAGCAACATCTTCTGAAATGTTGCAGTTGTCATAGTTCTGAAATTACTGTTATGAATCCACTGATGGTGATCTTGGGCACCATGCCTTGAATTTAGTTAAATAAGCAGCTGAGTAGCTTGAGAAATGTGAAGTTGTCTCACTCTTGATGGTCATAGAACACTCTCTAATTGCAGAGTGTACAAGACATTTCTACAAGTCAAGTAGAGCGAAAACTAGGCCAACATATACTCAAACTCACTCAGTTATGAGTGTAATTTCTCTTAAGATGTTATAGTTAGAATGGATCCCAACCACACTGTACTCACGTCAGCTGATGACTGAATCACAACTGCACAGAGAGGATTCTAAGCTCATTTTCTCTGTTGTATTTTGTCATGAGACAGTATAATCAGACAGATGTCACCTCAAAGCCCCAGTGGACACTGCCATTTTAAAGAATATAGCACCGCATTACCAATGAGTGTCAGAGCCAGAGGTGGGACTTCATCAGCTGCAGTGCCTTGAAGAATCATGGCAACTATGGGACAAGCAGTAGCTCTTACAAAACTAGGAACAGATACCTGATAATCTCATTGCTAAGTTAACAAAGAATTACTAGCTTCATGCTATCTACATGTTTAAATGATCATCTTTTAAAAATACGTATATTTTTGGTGAATTTTAGTGTGAATTTAGAAGGTAATGAGTAGAAAGAAATTGGCGATTGTTCTTTTTGTTACTAAGTTATGAAATTTGTGTCTATAATTGCATTAAAACTTTCTATGGATGTGGAAGAAGATTTTTCAATCTCATCTTTCATGTGATCTAGAGGTTACACCACTCAGAGTACTGGCAATGCGTAAAATGAGAACACAGCCTTGTAAGCCTCTCCCCATCCAGTAGATCTGCTCTTGTTGTTTTGGCAAGATGCAGCCTCCTTGCATTCAAAGTTAGTCAGAGTCTTTTGGAACAGTTCCTTACCTTTTTGTGTATGTGTCTGCTCTGCTTGGATGCTTCCAGAGCATTTCATTGTTATTATTTCCATTTGTTTAAATATTCTTTATTCATTTTTTTCCTACATCTCTCAGCTCACCTAAAGCGAACAAAAGTACATAGTTTACAAGGAATTGAACACCAAAAGTTTACCTCTGTGTTTGCACAAGTTAGAAACACTAGAAAGTCACCGTTGTAAAATCAAAGATAGAGAAGTCTAGCTCTGTGCCTTTTGGATGCTTTGAATAAAAAAAAACAACCCAAAAATGTATTGTGGGAAGCTTTATAGCTGTAAAGAGGTCAAACACTACCTGATTAGATACACCTTTATTAAATAACTTAGGAACTTTATGAAGTATATCAAAGGCTATAGATGGCAAATTTTCCCTAGTAACAGCATATGTTTTGACTGGATTAACAAATTGATTATGTAAATAATGGACAATATTTTAGCTGGGCTTGTTTTGAGGAAGACAGAGGTATAGTATTTGATGGAAGGTTTACTGCCATTAACAAATAAGTTTTCACATCCAGATTTTGTTTTTCTTGTTTCTTTCTTTGTCTACTTACTTTTTCTTCCGCTTACTGTAGTGTTTCAACTAATGCATCATCCAAATGTGATGCTTTCAAATGACAGCATGCAGTCACTTTTGTAGATTTTGTTTTGTTTTCTGCCAAGTCCTACAATGTCATTTTCATTAACACTCAGTGCAGACTATGAAGTGGCAGAATTATTAGCTATTGCTTGTCCCCTTCTTAAACTCAAGTATTATATTGGACTTAATACATGTATAAAAAACTTCTGAATAGTGATTCACACCATTAAATGCCTCTCAGATTGTCATAAAAGGTTTGCCTGCTCATCTCCTTTTGAAGCAGAAAGTGTTCACTGGTATAATAGATTTTCTGTGATCTACAATGACAGGTTTATAGGTGTTAAGCATCAAAAGGCTTTTTCTAGTTCTGCATTACAGGTACGATCGCTTTAAGAACACTAAAACTAGTTAAATTGCTGAAGCTCTCATATGTGAAGTAGTATTACAGCTCAGTGATAATTATGTTAAATGAGGGTCCAAAGGCATAGTGAACTCCAGAGAGAAAATAAAAAATAAGTATATTATTTGGAATTAGTACATACAAATTAATTTTGAAACTCCCTTTGCAGTCTCATCGATAGTTATGTTCTCATAAACAGCCACAAGGAATTTCTATGAAATCACAATATATATGGGCCCATTAATGGAAAACCTTTTGTTCTGATTCTTTAAGGTAAGAGTATTAAATAGAAATGAAAGGTCTTAGTTGCAGCATATCAATCACTATCCTATTCATGCACTAATGAGATGTGGAGCATCTGGGTATTTGTCAAAATAACTAGAAACACTTAGAATTTTTGCTTACTGTTTTTATGACTTGCTTTACTTTCATACTGTTCTCCACAGACACTTAAATCAAATGGAGTTACCTTAGATTTACTCATCCAGTGTTGTCAGATGGAAGAAAAAGATAATAAAACACTCTCTTATTTATTCTACAGTGTTTTACACTTTTGTTCCTGGTTATAGTCAGGAGTATATTTAGTCTTTTAAATTATTTAGGTTTTTCTTAGTGCCTAAGAGGAAAAAAAATGTAATATTTAAACTCTTGTCCTTGATCGTTAGATAGCCTGTCCACAGGATGGGAGCATTACCCTGATGAGGAAATTCTTTTAAAGAAAGTCTAAATGGCTGTAGGTTGTAAAGGAATTCTCCTTATTTCATGATTGTTGTGCCGTTTTCTCCTTTTTAAACACATTTCTTGACATCAGTGATAATCTCAAGTCTTAGATAGTAGCTTATAGGTGAAAATTGAAAGGAAAGGCTGTGAGAGGACAGATGCATTTATATAAACAAGCAAAGTTAGGCTTTACCTAAAGGTACCAGAGTGCCATGGTACCATTATCATTCTTATTGGCTCTGAATAATTAGCTTTTTTTCTGTGCTAAAACAGAAGGGAATCTTCATGATAGAAACTGGCTCTGAGTAGGCTGACACTTGATTACAGAAATGAACCTCAACCATAAAAAAGAAAAGGCTGTACCACAATTTTTCCCCACCTTGTATGTTGAGCTTCCACTGCACTGATGATGAGAAATCCGCACTGTTACACCATATGTGATGAAGCAGATAGCAGAGTTGAGGTTAATCTATAACGAAATCATTCACTGATGCTTCAGGACAGAGGATATTTCACCAGCACATTAACTGTTTCATTGGAACATAGGGGCAATGGAGCCTCTGTGTAGAAAGCAGTTATTCCAAGTTATTTTATTTTTTTCCAGGAGCACTTCTTTTCTTTCACCAAAACTCTGAAATAGTTCACATTACAGGAAAGGTTACACCAGGTCAGGAAAAAGGCTCAGGTCCCAATCTTCTTGATTCAGCTGTTTAAGGGCATGCTGTTGTTCTGGGAGAACGGCTATAGACAGCTAAGCAGTCTAGGCTCACATTTTCTACAAATCCCATTAACTTGTGCAGCAGGCAGCCTTGGGGCTTTTTCATACAGGAGAGGTCAGAAGCTACAAAACCATATGCCATATAGACCAGGCATAAAGTACTCCAACCATCCATACTGCACGAGGGTTCATGCCTTGGTTTGAGCTTAATAGTGATGCAGATCTTGTTTACAGTTCCCTGAAGATCTCCAGGTCTGGACTTGGTCAAGGCCTTTGGTCCTCACAGCAGAGAAATCAGAGAGGTTTGGACTCGGGCATATGCTAAATACTGATGCCTCAAATGTGCTATGAAAGCAAATACAACCCTTTACATTGCCATTAAGAGATACTGCTCTGAAAATCTTCCCTAGCAGCATTTTGTGAATGAGCAAATGTAGGTGCTCCAAGAAACCTTCAAAGTCATATTGGAGACTAGATAGAAGATCTGCTCAGCCGATTCACCTGGTGGCTGCTAGTTTGCCTATAGAGACTGAGACAAAGGAATAAAGTGAATGTAACACCATTGGCAATCTAAGCAGAGAAATTCAAACTCTTAATCATGAGAAGACACACAGACAGAACTTGCACAGTGGGAAAAACAACCTGCCAATAAGTATTAGCTCCCTCTTCGTGTTTTAAATTAATATCTGTAGATTACTGTAGGTATTTATTGTTCTCCAAAAGTCTGATCCTGGTTGCCAAGCAACTAGAGCAGCTTTGTTACAGGCATTCAATAGGAAATACTACTGAACTTTTTTCTTACCTTAAAATTAATTGCAAGAAAATTCATCATCTTAAATTTAGTTTTCTTTATTACAGTTCTCCTCGGTGCTACAGATTATCTGTACTGAACAAGCAGTGTGAATTTTTACCAAAATACTCCGGAGACAACCTTTGTTAAACATTTCAAGAGCAGCAGAAGACATAATGACAACAAGCTTGTATTATAAATTTTAATTATATTGAATTATTATAACTATAAATTTTTTAAGACACTATCTTTCTGTCAGGGAAAAAACAATAGATAAGGAGAGAGAAAAATTTTATAAAATTAGTTTCATATGTACCCTTACCCTCTATAAGATGTAAAATGTATAGAGTCAACACTAAACTTTTAGAGAAGGTCGCTATTTTTACAGAAGAAAAATAGATCTTTTAACTTACACAAACTAATGAGAGACCAATTAATTAGACTGTGTTTAGGTTTATATTAAATTTCTTCTAGAAATCATATCTGAAATCAAAACACAGCTAGAGTTTGGGAGGCACTATGCTGCAGTCTCTGAGCTGTTCTTGTGAGAGGTTTGATGCAGCTGAAAGACATTTTGAAACACTAAACCTCGTATAGTTGAAATATATTATTAGCAGATTCTTATGGTTTTTGCTGGCTTGGAATTAACATTAAAAGAGTGTTTTTTCCTTATCAATCTATAGATTAATCTGAACATATACCGGAATCCCTTCCAGTAGAGACTGGAGTATTTACTTTGAATTCAGGTTGCTTTATAGTAGAAATCCTAAGAAACCTGGCTTCAGAATGAGAACTGAGACAACATCTTTTTACAACACTTCTAGTAGCTAAAATTAGAAATTTATTTTCTTTTTTGACATGAAAGGGTACTAAGGGAGTTGGCAAAGGTTCTCACTAAACCGCTTTCCCGCATCTACCAGCAGTCCTGGCTGACTAGGGAAGTGCCACTTGGCTGGAGACTGGCGAATGTTACACCCATTACAAGAAGGGTTGGAGGGAAGATCTGGGGAACCACAGGCCTGTCAGTCTGACCTCGGTACCGGGGAAGGTCATGGAGCAGATCATCTTGAGTGCTATCACACAGCACATGCAGGACAACCAGGTGATCAGGCCCAGTCAGCATGGGTTTATGAAAGGCAAGTCCTGCCAAACTGACCTGATCTCCTTCCATGACAAGGTTACCCACTTAATGGATGAGGGAAAGGCTGTGGATGTGGTGTACTTGAGCCTTAGTAAAGCTTTGACACCATTTCTCACAGCATTCTGCTTGAGAAACTGACTGCCATTGGCCTGGACAGGCACACCCTCTGCTGGGTTAAAAACTAGCTGGAAGGCCGGGCCCAAAGAATCCTGGTAAATGAAATTAAATCCACTTGGAGGCCATTTAGAAGTGGTGTTTCCCAAGGCTCAGTACTGGGTTCAGTTCTGGTCACTATCTTTAAAAATGAAAAATAAACATTTCAAGACTTTAAAAAAAAAGTTGTGTTCATTTCCTAAAATTGTAAACACTTGCTCAACAAAGGATAGGGTGGAAGGAACCCTCCTGTAAAAGATTATTTTTCATAGAATATGAGATGTCTTTTATGTGGTTCAGTAATGTCAGAGACTTCTGTTTGGAGTTACCAATGGATAAAGTCCTAGCAGTTATTGTTACAGTCTAGGTTAACTTAGAAATCGGCACTAGAAACAACTCAATGATCAGCAAAATCCTGATGGGGTACCCATTCCTCTATCATTTTGGTAGAGCAGAAAAAAACAGGAATTTCCTAATCAAAATGCAATTACTCAATTTAGTGCTTCAAACGGCTTCTAAATAGCAGAAAAAAGGGATAGGAGGCATATGTGCAATAGCATCAGTAGGAATGTATTGAGTGAATATATTAGAGAAACTGGGTATTATATTCTTTAACTCGTCAACAAAAGCAGTAGTACAAGTTACTTCTTTGTTTTATCTGGAAAATCACAGTGTTTAATTTATTTTGGATTTCATTTAATTTGGAGTCATCTCACATTCCTTGAATTATAAGATTCTTTCTCTCACAGATTAAGGGTTTGGGGGGAACCATGAGCAAGATGATGGTACAGACTTCATTTGATGAGTTAAACTTATTTTACTTCTACACAAGTGAGTAGACACTTCTCAGAACCTTAGAGGTGTTAGAGCTAAAGTCACGCCATTCTGCTTTTTCTTGTTGTTGTTTTTATCCCCTGTTTAAAAGGACATATA
Source organism: Neomorphus geoffroyi (assembly GCA_033558235.1). Taxonomy (NCBI): domain Eukaryota; kingdom Metazoa; phylum Chordata; class Aves; order Cuculiformes; family Neomorphidae; genus Neomorphus; species Neomorphus geoffroyi. The sequence continues at coordinate 8,272,741 of JAUMJM010000053.1, read as the reverse complement.
ATGTAACTTTTAATAATATCAGAAAATTCAGCTTGGCTGACTTAGTTTGCAACGGATATTGTTTGCCCTGTATTTGAGCATTAAGAGACCATAGTTTGTACTTAGTAAGACTTCAGACACTAAAGATAGACTTCATCCTGCCTTGGAGATTTATGGTGACATCCATATAGGAGCTGGGTAGCTAGTGCAATGCCGTAAATGTGATGTCTGTCCTCAGCACTGGGGTGCTCTGGCTGTAGAGCAACCCAGCAGTGCAGGGGCTCTGCCTCATGATGGCCCACCTGCACTTCACTGGTTCAAACCCCTGCATCGGGGCCAGTGACTATTGGATCCCCTGTCCCAATTTCAGTTCTGGGGATGGCTCTGAGGGGGAAGGGGGAGGCAGGGAGGTGGGTGACACATACACCCCTGACAATCACTGCCCAAGGGCTGGGGTAAACTGGAAGAAGGAAGTGGTGTATGACAGAAAAAAAATATAAAAAAACCCAACTCAGAGTCCTAGCCTGAGGAGAAATAAATGTGACACTTTTCCTAGTGAAGGATGCTGACAGCTCACTCTGACGTCCCCTACAGTCTCCCCCTCCCGTCCTTGAGGAAAACTGAAGAGTCCACCTCAGGACTCAGCAGGACACAGGAAAGATGAGCACAACAGCTAATAAAAGGATAGGTAGACTTTATTGTACAGCAATTTTAACTACATTCATTAATGAAGCATTTCTGTATTAATTACGTAGTATGTTCTATGAGACCTTTAAACCACTGACTGTTTAGCATCGTATAAATAGTATTTTCTCTTTTGCCTATGGCAGGATTTGGAGTCTGACACTAGAATGCCTTTATACAGAGAAATAGATGGGTTTAGGGTGTGATTCATCTCAAGGAATGCATCTAAAATTATTCAGATAAATCATGTTATAGAAGTTCCTCTCTCCATCCACCATAAAGAAAATCTGAAATGTCCTGTGTCTCCTTGCTCTCACATAAGTGCCCTCATCTAAGGCTACAAAACCTATACTTTCCTCCTCCCTTATGGTTTTCATGAATTTTGCCACTCTGAGGGGAAAAATGCCCTCTGGGCTAGCTTTTTATCTAGTAGCTAGGACATTCGCTAATACACATAAGATGCAGATATTGAGTCCTAGACAGGAAAAAAGGAACCCGGGTCTCCCACTGGCTGAATGGTAAAATAATTGCTTTGTGGCATAACAGATGAGCAGTGGCACTGCCATCACCTCTGTGGCACTGCTGTAAAAGAAAATAATGATCCCTGTTTGTTTTTTTGAAAGTGCAATTGTACATGTCAATGCACTGCAGAAAATACTGGCCTTCAGCTTCCAGGCCAATGAATCTGCATGCGATCCTTAATCAGACACCTGGCAGCTGAGGAGATGTCTGAGTCCCAGCCACTGTCTTCCCTGGTTTCTGTTACCTAATATTAGATAGGTTCCTGCTTTGCATACAGGTTTTGGATTATTGTTCAGGAACGCTTAATTTCCTAGCTATGGCGTAATTCTTGCTCCCATTTTAGGGAGGTGGGGGCAGAAAACCACATTATAGGGATTTGGTAGCGATCACTCTAGAGGAGATGGTGCTCAATCAGCAATTACTTGAAAAACCAGAATATTATTTATTTAGCAAACTGAATTTTTAGATAGCTATTTTTACATTGCTTTTGATTATTTTTATATTTGATATTTTTCAGATTAAATTAGAGGTTTAACCCATTAGAGCTATATATTTTTTCTTACTTTTCAAGGCATACTGCAACTGATATACCATATCACATTTGTCTAAACTTCCTGGGCTTCATTTGCAAATATATCTCCTCTTATTTATTCTTACAAATGTTTTCTCAGCCCTCACCAAAAATGACAAAATCTTTTAGCTACGTAGTTCTTCTTAGGGTTAAAAGATGACCTAAATTCCATTCTTCTTGTATATGTGGTGCAGTTCAAGTCATACAATCAAAAATACTGTTATAATACACAAGTCCTGTGAGTTTTCTAGCCAGGTGAGAGCCTTGTTCACTAGATTACAGATAGAAGTCTGAGACAACTCCCTCCTTTCTCTGTCCAGCGTTCGCTTCTGCAGAATGGCATCATTATTAAGACCTGAGCATGATCCATAACCCCCAAGAAGGATGATGAGAGCAGAAGGTTAAGCATCTTCAGGCAGAGGGGTTTTGTGATATATGTGTAAACTTCTTTTATTGTATTGTGTGTATAAGTGTGCAATGTTGTCATGCCTAGTGTAGATACAAGAGAAGAAAACGTTCCTCATAGTTTCAGAGGGCTTAGGACTATGTTCCTTAAGCCTGCTTTGCACTTTAAGCAAAGGAGATCTGTTTAAGTCCTTAGAACTTAAAGCTGCACAAAGTTCAATGTGCTAATTATTGCAATGCTGGTTTAACTGATTTCCCGTACAGTAAGTAGCTGATTCTCATGAGACCTTTACAACACCCAGGTTTTAAACATCAGGCAATTTTTTTTTTTTCTGTCCTTAGCAAGATGGTAATATTTGTACCTCTGCTTTTTACTAATTACTGTTCCCCTAAAAATGTGTGCAGCACATGCTCCTGTTGTTATGAAATGCACTGCAACTCTTTGGTTACTTTTGTCATATTAACAATTGAAAACAATAAATCTTAAATCTTACAGTGTTTCTCTTTAATCTAGTGATTTTCATATGAATGTTTTTGCTGAAATTCGTATGTATCATACAAATATATCAGGCAGCTACTCTTCGGTTTTACACTTTTTGTACCGAAAATACTTGTTTAAAATTGCTCGTATTTCATGCTTAATATTTACAATAAATCAAACTAGGATTTTGGAGAGAATTTTAAACAGAGTTAGGTAGGTAAATGAAATGTCATCATACCCAAGATTTCTTTTCCATATTTTAATTGGTGTAAATAACTGCTTTTTCCACCTTTATCTGTATCTGTTGATAATTTGTCTAACTTTCTAAATAAATAAAATACAGTATTATCTAGCTCACAAATAATAATCTGCTATCACAGATTGTTTTCTGTCTGTTTTGACCAAAACAGATTCCAATATTGGTCAAGAATTCCCCAGTCAATGGTGCCGTGTGGTATTTAAATATAACTCAGTATTGGTAGTTTGATTTTACAGAGTAATCTTTACTTGGAGACATTAAGGACAACATTGTTTTTCTTAAATGGTACTTTATGTAGGGCAGGTAAACAATGGGCTTACCAGAGGTTAATTTTAGATTTCTGTGAAAGTTAACAAGTACATTTAGTTTGAAGTGCTTGGGATAGTGCCAGATAGGGTAGAAAATTTTGTAACAGAAGAACAAGAACTGAGAACTGAGCGTGGTCTTGGTTGTGAAATTAGGCTATTTCCAGCTCCTATACAAACTCTGTTTTTATTCCTCAGTCCTTCTTCAAATGCTTCAAATATTTCAGTATTGATTGTTTACAGTTTGTGGAGACTGGAGATACAAGAAGCAGGTAAGATGATGCTCTACATTCACTCTGTTTACATTTTTTTTAATCAGATGATAAATATATAGAGGGGTTTTAGGTATTAGTGGTATGCACAAGATGTAGAAAACACTGGTTTTATTCCTACTTAGTATAATTTCATCAATATAAAAAATCATAGTCAGAAAATTATATAAGGGCTAATAAGGAATAAATGTAAAGTTGAAACAGTGACTCTTCTATAATAAGCTTATCGATATCCAATTTTTATCTTAATAAGAGGTAGGCATAATAGGAAATATATGGCCTGAAATTATAAATATCTGGTCCATTGAAAGTCGTAACAATAAGAGGCTTTACTTAAAGTAGAATACAATTGTAGCAGTCCTGCTGCTTGAATGCACAGAGATTTAGAAAAACAAACAAACAAACAAACAAATATAAACTTCTGGGCAAGGCATTTTATATCTAGACTTTAGTAATTCTCCAAGAGACTAGAATAAGATCAAAGGTCTTTCATTAGTGGAAAAACAAGTATGCACAGGGGGTGCTTTCTATTCTTTCAGAAGGCTGTCTTGGGATGGGGTAAACTTCCTGCTGGGCTTTCCTCTCCATTCACTGAACATGAAGACAATATGATATAGAGCTCCTTTCCAGATTTTGTGTGGATAAATTAGATAGCCCAGGCACTGACCAAGTGATCCTTTCAATTGACATTGATTCCGAACCCATGCTGTCCTTCAGAATGTGCCTCAAACATAAATAACTATACAGTTTTTTGTTTGTTTCTTTAGGATTTGGAGCTCTAGCAACATTTTTGAGTACATTAAACATTCATATCCATAGGGAATCTGTTGATAAACTAGTGAAAGAAATAGATTATTTTGTTACAGTTATGGAGAAGCTCAGTACATTTGGCCAAATAGTAATTTTCACAGCATTGTCTTTATCTACAGTGACTCCTCAGTAGAGGAACACTTGTAGTTATTATGACATAAGAAGTGTAATCATTTGTATAGCTAAAAACTGTATAAGACTGGCCTGATTTTTGTATCAGCTTAGGAAGCTGTGCAGCAGTTTCTATGGTTGAGACCCATACACAAGGACACAACAAGAGAGTACTCTGGTCAATATTGACATCAGTGAAGAGTATTACTCTACTTCTGACAAAGCGGGTGCAAAATATAAACAGAGAAACAGATGCTTTTTCTTTTTGTTGTTGTTTTGTAATTAAATATGTATGAGAAAAAATAGTGGAGAACTTGAAATGGTGTACTCTTGGTAGAATATTCAGCAGAAATGAATATTGTACATTACGAAAGTGAGTATGACTATAGACTTGTACTGTTTGAACATAGACATCTCCCTTGATATAAAAGAGATATTTTGATTATAGTAAGAACTGGAATACGTAACAAGGACTTTTTTTTTCTTATACTGACTTAAAAATAATTGTATTCACTGCAAATTAAGTATTGAGTTTTATTTTCATTTTTACCTCAGAGATAAACAGTATGAAGTGTAGATACAGTTTTTACTCATTTTCTTCCTCACTCTCTCTTGAATCTAAGTTGTAATTGTTGAAATTAAATATCAGGGAGGTGGTAAGACATTCCAGACCGGGTGGAACTCATTATAAAATTTAGTATGGCATTTTCTATTATGGACATCATTTTATGAACATTCTGAATTAAATCTGAATAAGCTATCTGAAGGCATGCATTTGAATAATAATACCAGGCAGATTATTTAGAGAACTTCAGATCCCTTTACAGTAAAAATAGGTTTAAATATAAGCCTCTCATTTACCTCTTACAATTTCTAGAGCTGACTTCACTTTTCTGTTAGTTGTGGAAGAGTCAACAATGTGTCATTAACACAAGAAGAGCTATAGCTGTTCTGTGGTTTTGACATGAAATTCACGTATGCCTCTACTTGGCCCACTTTACTTCAGTGCACATATATGCATAAAGCTGGCAAGGACTTCCACGTACTAAGTTAATTCTGCTGGAGAATAACCACTTTCCATAAGATTTCACCTGAGTTCTGATCACAAATAATCCTACCTTTTTGTTTTGACAGTTTCAGAAATGCCATCCATACTCCTCTTTAGACCAAAGCTCTTAATGCTTATCTTTAGCTTACATGAGTGACTTTACTCCCATTACTTCTCATTCCTGGTTTCTCCTCTCTACTATATCTCTTTTATTAGCCACAATTCTTTCCTGTCTTTTCCTCATTGTTGCTCACTTATCTGCATCATAATATATTCATAGTTTCTCAAATGGCATACATTTGGGGCGAGGCTATTATCTCCTACTACTATTTTCTTTACTTCATATGTTTCTTTGGATCTATTCTAAATTTGATCAGTGTTTCCAGCTTTTGTTGTTTTTATCGTCAAGATCAGAGAAACTTCATATATAAATACATGCATTTGAAACATAGTCAAATATTATGTATTTTGCATGGCCTCTTCAGAAGCAAAAATTACTCTTCTTGCTGTCGTAATTGTCTGTGTTATTTTGATAGCGGATATCTTCACCTATTTGGGTTTTTTTTCTTCATAAATGAAAGTATATGGGTAACTTTTATTTGTTTTGCAGCCCTGATTACTAGCTAGCGTGCATTGTTAAGCACTTATTTTTCAGTCATGCCCCTTAGTTAGGTTTGCAGTTAGCTTTCTGTTTAATATGATGTCATGATCAAAGGTGGGAAAATTTCCACAAATCCTTGTTTAGAAAGTCTTTATCCCAACCACAGTATAGTTTCTTCAGAGTCTTATCTGCATTTAAACCAAAGACACTACAGTCAAGCAAAATATATACACATGTACTTACTCTGATGCAACAGAAGTTACTTGTTTTTCATTACCACAGACAAATTCTATACACGTACTTATTTCGGAAGATGTCCTGTGTCTGCACACTTTTATCTTTATGATTCGTTCAAAATTTTGAAGATAACTTTACACAGAAATTTTGTGTGAGGTTTCCTTTTGCACTATTAGTTCTTCTACACGGGGAAATTATTCTACAGAATCTTCCTCATCCTTAGAGCTGACAGTGCCCGTATTAAAATGCTGTCAAATAAAAACTTTACATTTACATTTTGCAAGTAACTAGATCATTTACAAAACAGGAAAGGAAGGAGCTTGGTCTGTATATTATAATGTATATCCATACTTAATTATGAACCATCTATTTTAGATTTTGAGTTTTGGTTTTCTCAAATAGTGTCATAAATGATACCGACTAAATTTCCTGATCCTATTTTTAATCAGTTTCATTTGAGGACCTTCAAAACATTCACTGAGTTTTATGAGGTGTGACATTAGTCTGCTGTGTCATTAATAATTAGTTTCTTATTTATATTGTTCAATATTCATGCAGCATTTGTTTCCATAGTACTTGTTCACATTAGCAGACCCCAGATCACTATGATTCTGACAGTGAAACAGAATGTGGAAGGTTGTATGCAGCTATCCTACGCCTCCTTGATCAGATATCATTGAGGAAGTTAGTACTGTGAATGGTGAGTGTTTTCACTTTCACTGAATGTATTCTTGTTGGTACTTTGAGTGCATGTAAGTCTTCTTTAGAACTCAGAAGTTAAGTGGAAATAAAAGCCCACCAGCACACAGCACAACCTGCAGTCTTCTACTTCTTGACATATTGTCCTCAACTGAGCTAAAGAAGAACAATTTCTCTACCATTTTCACCTAAGCTTGTTCTAAATAACTTCATTTTCTGAAAGTTAACACCATGTTTTTCGGACATTGTATGCCTTTAGAAACTATAATTCTTGATATTTATAGTTATCACTAAATAACAAGATTAATAGTATGAAAAAAAGGCCATTGTTTATACTTATTCCTATTGAAATCAAGGGCATCATACAGTTGGTGGAATGCTGTAATTCAAAGGGAGGAAAAAGGTTGCACCAGCAGGTAAAAGTGACAGGAGAGGTGACCAAAACCTGACCAAGAATGTATTCCATTCCATGTATGTCATATGAGCATAAAGCTTAGGGATCATGAGGATCGGGTTCTCTTCCTTGATGGCTGTCGTGCAGTGAGGACCTCATCTGTCTATCTACTCCCAATCCTGATCTGTGCATTCCTCAATCCACTTCCTGAATCCAGCTCCTGTCTGTCGAGGATTTACCCTGTGCCTGCCCTGTGGTGTCACTGGTGATGAATAGTAAAAAGGGAGGGGTTGAATTGGTTTTGTATATTTGTTTATATTTCATTATTTTCTTACTAAAATTATTTTCTTTTTTATTATTATTGTTTCATTCAAGTTGTTTTAGATTTAGGTTTCAACCTACAAGTGTCTCTGTCTTTCCCTTTCCATGTGGGTAGGGAATTTGGTCTAGTAGAACTGCCCGGTTTAGCTGCTGACCGGGCTGGTGGGGGCAGGGGGCCAGCTAAATCGGGACACTCAATTGAGTGCTTTAGTATTTCTTTCATAACACAGCCAGATATTTGCACTGCAAAGTACTATGGGAGAAGTAAAAGCAGACAGATACAGACAGACCGAACACGGCGCTATATGCAAAATATTTGTTGAAAAGTCAGAACCTCACCAGAACAGATGAATGAAGCAGTATTTCAGAGCACTGTGACTTCACTGTTAGGATCAATAGCATTAGAACTATTTGTAAAAGGCAGCTTGACAGAGCGCTACTGTGAATACTATTCACGTCTGAAGGTGCAGCTTCAGTTGAGACGGTTTTCATATTCCATATGTTCAAGTTAAAGACAGATTCTGCAGCTCACGTCCTTTCCCAGAACAGTTTTGTCACCACTCTGAGAGCTGACATACATAGCCAGGACCAAAACAGGACAAACTCAAGGCAGAAACATGCATTTGGCTGATTGAACTGCAATTTGTTGGGCAAATATTGGCTTATGCAAAGTTGTGGCTGAGTAAATACAACATGTTTACTTATAAATGCAGAACACATAAAGATTAGCTGTCGATTTAGTGAGGCGTGTGTCATTAATAGGAAAAAGTAATTACTGTAAATTATGGGGAGCAAGCATAGGCACTGTGCAAGCCTTACAATGCAATCTTGCCACAGTACCCCATCAGCAACTGAGCAGAGGTGGTTGTCAGGATGAGCATAGTTTTAGTCTTGCAACTCCACAATAATTTATCCAATAATATCCAACAGAAAGAAGAACACTTCTGAGAATACTTTTCAGCTAATCACCTGAATATCGGTTTCCCTGTAGCAGAATAGTGCTAAGCAAATTCAAGATGAGTTGCAAAATAAAACTGTTGCATCTGTGAAAATCTGGATCTGGAACAAGAAGAAATCAATCACACAAAGTTCCATTATCCTTGTACTACACTAGATACCATGCATAGATTCCCAAGTACATGCACAGAATACACAATATTGTTGTAAGTTCCACTTCCTAGCAACAGCTATAGTCAGATAGTCCATGCACCTTCTTCATGGTGACTTTTTGACTGTATTAGAGAAAACGAAACACCATGAAACACATCTAAACTATTTATCCCTTCTACTAGTGGATTTTTCCATATAGAAATACTGTTTTATTCTTGATTTCACTATGATTTGTTTTTTCTAGTCAGAAAACAACCTTGCTTAAGTGACTTATTTGGTTTTGGTGGGTGGGAAGGAAAGGATGATTACTGACCTATTTTTTTCTTGTATTATAGACTTAAAGCTTTGTGCTCTTGATGTGCAGTTCTTGCAATGCTTTGCGAGGTTTTTATTACTGTGCTATTCCCATCTATATTATTTATTCCGAATAATGGGGAGATAAGTTTTTTCAAATAAGCTACTATACTACACTGTAAAGGACAGTTTAAAGCCGTATTATGTACATTTGAACTTGTGACCATTGATATTGGTTGTAATCTTTAGAATGGTTGATAAGATGTTAAAATGAGTTCTTTTCTGCTAGTTCAAAGTCTAGCTGTAAGAGACTGAAAATAGCAAGTTGGTTTATAAGTAAGATAAGTGAAAAACCTTGGTTTCTTATGGATACATCTGCTTCTCTCCCAGTGGTGTTCCTAATGCTTTCTAGCCGTGGGGGTTATCAACATAAGCAATGACACTGGGCTTGGTGCTGGCTGTGTGCCAGCTGCCAGCACTTTGTAGAAAGGGCAGCTGAAGGGAAAGATTTTAATGAGGCTTCTGAAGTTCTGCTGAGAGCAGGCCAAATTATCCCCGAGGTAAGAGCTGTGTCTGATTTCTGCTATAATAATACTTGATCCTCTCTATATCCCTTATTGTACTTTTAAAAAGAAAGAAACAGCATAGATTTCAGCTGAAACAGAACCATACATGGCTGAGGTATCTCCTGGTTTTATATATGCATACACATGTATGTTTTTATATGCATAGTTAGAGAATCTCTTCTACTTACCTGGCGATTGCCATAAAACTTAATGCCTCTCGCCGTTATCTGTTGTTGAGCGAGCCCACATGTTAAAAAAAACTCGTGTGAGTGACAGACAGCAGTCACACAAGTCTCTTTTCATCTCCCTAAGCTAATATTGTAATTAATAGATCTAGTTACGTAGTTTATTTGATGTTAAAATCCACACTTGAGCATGAAATAAAATCCCATTTTAGGAACTATTTATAATTTAACAATAATAATAAAACAATTTCGTGCACTAATTAAATTCCAGGTGCCTCCTATACTTTAAACATGTCACTGCTAGAAGATTCTGCCCTATTTTCCCCGCGTTCAAGAAGGGGCCAAGACCTAACACCTTCTTAGTTATTTGCAGTCAATATATGTGTGAAAAGAAGAAGGAAATTATTATTTTTAAATGTACAGTATTATTTTTAAGTGTACAGTAATTAACTAATTTATGTACTGGTTTATGTGTTCTTTATAAGAAAAAAATCAGAGAATGTCTGTTATTCCATTCCAACATGTACATAAGCATAAGGAACCTTTTATAGAAAATCAGTTGTGTGTGTCTATTTGTAGACCAAAAAATACTTTTTCAAAGAATGAATGAGCACAATACCAAGTTAAAACAAAAATGCTTAAAACTTCCAGGACTGTCATGTTCCTCTTACTCTATAGATATGTTAAGTACTTTTACTACTGGAATCAAACAGAACGAATGCCTCAGTTATAGTCTCATTCTTATAAACCTTCAACTTGGTTAAGCTGAATTACATATACCTTATCCTGAATTTTTCTCTATATCAGCATTTTTTCCATGATATAGCACAGTTTTTTTATTTCCTGTTTGATTTATTGATGGAATTCTTTTAGCAGAAATGGTAGAAGAAAAAGTATTTAATGTGACTGTCTCGGTGGTAAATGCAAAGATAAGAAAACCATAAAGATTTTCAAGTCCATTAGGTCAGTTGACATGTCTTGTATAGCAGTCTTCTGTGGTCTTACTTTTAGAGAAGACATTTCTGTCAGTCTAATTTAATCATCAGTGGAGTATATCAAAAGATGCTTTGGTACAGTGCCCCAGCAAGGATTTGTTAAATCCAGGAAAAAATATTATAGTGGGCTTTGATAGATGGCTGAGTGCAAAAATAAAAGAAGGGATTTGGCATCTGAAATTAAGTAGGTGAAACCTGCAACTAAAGCATTGCTCACAGGCACGTAACAGCATTAGAAAAAGGTTGCATTGCATGAGCATAGCGTTCTTCAAGTTCAGTAACTATAAGGAAGAGGAGATGGGAAAACCAAAGATATTGGATTGTTAGTAAATATGGAGATTTAAGGTACTGTAACACATGCATATATATATTACTTAAATAAATAGCAAATAACTACTTCTGGAAATATAGTGCAGTTAATTGTTCTGGCAAGGTGGAACATAGCCAGAGTTTTCTTGCATTCGGTGATTCTGGAAATATGTTGAATTTAAAATGATGACCTGAGCATTTTTAAATGACCATCAATTTGGCTGTCAGAATGCAGGTTTTGAAACTGGAATGGAAAGCGACAGCATTTGGGAGCTTCATTTTAGGCATTGCAAATTAGTATCTGTCATCTTAAAATAATTTCAATAATAATTTCAGTTCAAGAATTCTGTGTTCATAAATAGAGGTACAGATGTTAGAGCTCTCCAAATTATTTTACCTGGGCAAGAAAAGATGCATCTGATTTCCATTTGGTTTAAAATGGACTCATTTAAGTTATACTTTCGATAAGTTACTGGAGAACAAATATTTTACTGGCACATAGCATATGCCAATGTAAGGCATAGTCCACATTGCTGAGCACAGTCCAGGATTCCAGTCCTTCCTTTGCATGGCTTATATGAGTCATAGAAAAAGGACAAAAATAGAGGTATTTGCTGATGTTTGGTAAGTTTTCTTTCAGTAAATTTAAAAATTTAAAATAGTTTAAAAGAAACTTTTCCCCCCTTCCCTAAAGATTTTAAAAAGTGCGTGGTTTATGTATTTTACTCATACCTAAATTTTGTGTGTATTACCTATATATCTCTCCCAAGATATAAAAAATGGAAATTATTACCGTGAATATGTTGCTTGGATATAAACAAGTTTCACACCTGTGTTTCCCACAGTATTTAAATAGTGTAAGTAATAAACACAGAAACTATTTACACTTAATATAAATGAATTTTACTGTCACTTCCTATAAAATAATTCTGTGTTACAGAATGTCGTTACTTGTATGATTAGAGATCTCTAAATTTCAGTATAGTTTTGGCCTCTTTATACCTCTCTACTTTCTAAAGATTTATGCTACTTGTGCATATAGATCTTTTTTGAAACTTAACTTGAAAAATGTGTAAGAAAATCCAGCACGTACAGGCTTTTTTGTTTCTGACTGGGTTTTATAACTCCTGAGTAGATTGGAGAGGAGAACTGAAAAGTATATATGGCCAGTTGTCCCCTTTATGAGGTAAGCAGGGAGAGTAGGTGTAGATCTAGATACCAACAACATTGACTTTCGAACATGAGAGAGTTAAGAATCAAAGCACGGATCAACAGAAGTGACTGATGCATGTGTGAAGAAAGGAAAGATACACAATAATAGCAGGAAAAGGGAAAAAGCCTCCAGGGTTTTAGAGTCTGCATGTCCATCCTTTTAAGGCAGCTAAATTCTGTGTATGTGTTTGTACATGTGTCTGTGTTTAGGCTAGAAGTGTGGACATTGTGAATTATAGGAGTCCCAAAACAGACCTGTTTTTCTTTGAGAAGAATTTTGCAGCCTACTCGAATGTGTAGTTCTGTGTAAGCATAACAAAGGAACGGCAAAGGGGGTTCACACAAAGCTGTTGGTTTTTCTTGGCTTGAAAGCTGCTTGTGGGCTGCGCTGGCAACCATTCTGGATGTTAACAATGTTTTATTGTTGTCTAGCATGCCACATTAGAGAACATTTCAACTTTGAGAGAAAAACATAACTATAATTCTCTGCTAGTCATGCAGCACAGAGTCCTTTGATAGCATAAACCAGTTTCAATGTAATTGTGGGTATGTCATGTGGAACTGAAGGTGAGGCATATCACAGTGAAATAGCATTGCACCTGGAAATAGAATTAATGGTTGAAGATCCTTGTTCTGCTCTGTCTTTAAGGTGTTTCAGCATATGGAATAGCATGAGACATTTAAAAATAAACTAAGAACTTTTAAATACTAGTTACAGATATGAAGCAAATTATCTTATTAAAGGGAATAAAGAACAAATCTTTCTGTTTCTTTTGCTGTGGCTGGCCTCCAGGACTCACTATTTTGGAATGCAAAAGAGAGTGATTTAAATGACTTATTAAATGTGAAAACTCAGAGAAATATAGCTTTTGGAGATAATAGAAATGTAAAAATAAAAGCTGACGTACTTTCAGCATATTGATAGTAAAGAAAAAATAAAACACTGCTACATGCATAGGCCACCTGAGACAGGAGGCTCTAAAAGAGGTAAAAAAAGAGACATCATACAGCCAATATTATCCATTCACTCTACTTTTGTATTCTGTCAGAGTTCACACAACTAGGAAGACATGAATTCTTTATAGTTAGACAGCAGCTGTGTTTCTACATGGTAAGTTACCTGTTTCAATTTAAGACCATTTTCCAATGCAGAAAGTGCAAACAGCAGTTAAGTGTTTGAAATAATTTATTTGTGTTGAGTGCAAAGGTTGTATACACTATAGTTTTGACAAAATATTTAACTATAATTGACAGTAGTTAGAGTCATTGTTCGAAAATCTTCTCCAGGGTGCAGAACAGTAATATTTTACTGAAGACATAAATTCCAGCTAGAAATGGAAATCTCACTAGGCAGCTTTATGACTGAGACTAGTTATAAAAATCTCCTTTCCTTTTTTTCAATAGTCAACTTCAAGATAAAAGTAATACTAATAAAATTTACTTTTTGTCCACATATTTCCATGTTCCTCAGAAAGTCAAGAAAGAAGCCAAGAGAAAGGTTTTCACCGGGAAGTATCATGGCTTAATTTGCTTTGCTCCATCCTAATTAGAGGATTGAAGACTTATTTATGAAGTAATAAAGAAGTTATTAGTTGAAGAATTGTTATGAGCACTAATTTCCCCAAGAATCTAGTCACAAAAATATTTTTTAAACTTTACCTTTCAGCATGTGTTCATGTAATTTAAAAGGATGCTGTGTATGAATACTCATAGGAGAATGAAATGGTAGGGAGGGCTATCTACACATAATTAGGTTTTTACTTGACTTTCCCACTGTAATTTTTTGCAGTTCTTCTACTATTCTCTTCTTCAAATGTCAGTGGTTGAAAAGGTTGTCTATCCTACACCAGCACGTACTGAGATAAATTCATTTGGAGAGCAAGAGCTCTGTCATGCTTTTGCCTAAACACACCTGTTTCCCTCTCCCTTCTCTTTGGGTTATTGTAACTGTCCCTCAGCATACCCTGTCTAAAGACCTCTTCGTTAGGTTAACGAGCAAAACCACTTTTGCCAGACTTTGTTAGGTGGCTCAGCAAAACAGCCAAATCTTGACCTGCTGGATGAGATGGCTCCTAGTTGGGACTTTTCCCTCTCTGGTGGGACTGAGGGATCCCACGTCTTCCTAGAGCTCTGCAGTCACTCCTGATGCTTCAGGTCACCCTGGAAGTACTGTTGGGGCCCACACAGAATAGTAGCAAGGGTTAACTGTGTGTGACCTGGGCAAGCCTTGTGAATCCCTGTGCAAAATCCTGGTCCTTCCAGTCTCTGGAAACATCATGTCCGACTGCCAGATTGGTGCCTCTGTACCTTGCAGAAAAGTAGTCTTCCGTAACTGTCTCTCAGTCACCTTTGTCGCTTTCTGCAGACACAAGATGTGGGCTGAGCTGGCTCTGAGGGGTTTCTTGAAGCATCTCTTATGCCCTCTGTGGTTCCCTGGGCAGTTGCAGGTTAAACTGTCCTCACGTGCCAGAGGACATCTCATAAGCTTCCAGTTTACCCCATCTCGGCATCCTCCTGTCAGTACCTGTGGGACCGTGGCTGCCAGCTCTGCCAGCCAGACTCATTAGAGGTGGTGAAGCGTGCATGGATGTCCGGTATGATGGGACACACAAAGCCTGGCTGATGTAGCCACAGCACCGTTTATGTCTGCCCCAGGAGAAGCAAAACATATTGTTTGCATAAGATTGGGTCATGGACAGCCATCGGAAGTCAATTGTTGGGCTAGAGGTGTCTGTAGTCAGCGCAGTGAAACCATCCTTGCTCTGATCTTCTCATTTCACTTGTCTAAAACTTTTTTTTTTGTCGCTTGCCATTCCCCAGTTTAAAACAAATGCAGCTTTCTTAGGAGGATAGTTATATACCGTTGTAGGAGATCTGTTCTTTCTTTCATTATAAAAAACAAATGAAATTTCCAAGTAGCAAATTAATGCTTCATATTTTTCGTGAGAGAGTCCTTCCCCCAGGCAGTGGTGCCTTCTCATTGAATGTTGTAAGGTATTTCTAATTAAAGGAGTAGTAATTGATGTAAAAGATGTGTCAATGAAAAAAGAAAAAACAATAACTTGAACAGGAGCGTTGTATGCTAAGGTGTAACAGAAAAAATAAAATCAGTAGAAAAAAACCCATTTATCAGAACTCTCCTTGTGCCTGAATCCATATGAACTGCAGAGTATGCGTGACAAACAGAAATATCCAGAGATAGAAGCTCCATCGTCCACAAGAGTATATGCTCATTATTATTATTATTATTATTATTAAAAGTTATCTCTTCCAACCTTTAAAAGACAAAACTTAGAGTTGTGTAGCTTTTGAGAAGTTTTAAATTTGAAAGTCTCTGTTCAGAAGCTGATGAAGCTGAAGTTCTTTGGAAAGGAAGAAACCCAGTAGGTACTGGCAAGAGTTAATGAAGCCAGTCAGCTGGGCTGCAGACCTTCCTGGGTTATGTGCTTACCATTAAGATTAGGTCTCAAGCCTTTAGATATTCTGACATTAATGTGAATTCATGTAAACAGACAAATATGGAGAGCTGCACATACACAGGGGAATGAGCTACAACTGAAAGGATTTTATATGCCAAAGGGCTTTCCTGTTTCTTAGAAAATCAAGTGTTAGACATTCAGAGTGAAAGATAAAATATAGCTTCAATTTTTTTTTTTTTTTATTTCTTTTCTTTTTTTTTTCCTCCAAAGGCCTGGGTGACGAGCACTCTGCCTTAGGACAAATAGCAATCTAGGAAGCCAGCTCTAGAGGTCAAATGAAAAAGCTGCATGTAAGTCTAGTAGAAAGATTACAGGAAAAGCTTCTGTTTTATGAAAAGAGATTGTGTGCTGCTACAAATAGTGTGGGAATCTAGGTAAAATTGCAGCAGTGTTTTTTGTTAATAGCTATTGTGGGAAGGTATGCAGTCATTTCTGATTCAAGGAGCACATTCTATGGGTTTCACAAAAACCTAGAGCCTGCTAAATATTTATTATTCAATGCTTCTCACATTATCTCCATATTTATGGACATAGAGCAACTGCAACAATTTTACTGTTACTAATTCCTTTAAAAGCTTTCTGGTTAGCAGCATGAATCTATGTCCTGTAAGAAGCCAAACTGGCCTCAAATCTATGGAATAATGGAGTGTATTGTCTTGCAAGGTAGCATCCCTTGTGGTCTTAGGAAGACAAAAAGACACGGATGTCGATGAAAATACAGAACACTTTTTGTCTGCAGTGCTCTGTGTACTTATTACAATTACACATAAGAAGCTGAAGGTAGTTGCCACTATTTTTTACTTGTTTGGTCTTTCTTGAAATTTAGTAGAGAATCCAGTATCTCCTTAGTTACCAGAGTTAGATTATTCTTTCAGGAACTCTGAGTATACCGCTTTATTCCTATATCCACCTGTTTTTTACTTCTCATGAGTGAAGATTTTACTCTCTTATAGTGCGATCTCCAAAATCTGACAAGGTAGAGAAGGAATTAGAACTGCAAGAAAGAGATGTTCCAAGCAACTTTGCTGTCTTTGAGCCAAGCTGATCTCCTAAGTGAAGTCAAGAAAAAGAGGTGGTTAGCTATCAGTATCTCAGGAGTGGGGATAACTGAGCAGTTCTACGGGAGAAGCAAAACCATGTACAGGGGCAGTTCAGGGCAACTGGAATGAAAGGAAGATTTAGTGCTCAGGAAGGAAAGCAAGCAAGGGGGATTGGAGGTAATCCTCTAAAGCTGTGAGTGCCCTTTCTTGGAGGAATTGTTCTGTCTATAAAATGGAAGAAGTTTTCTATGCAAAATTATATAATATTTGAGTTTTCTGAAATTTACGCATACAGGCTTATATTTCAAAACAGATTTTTTAAAGATTAAAATAATTGAAAATTATAAGGTCAACTTTTTTGCATTGCTGGTCTTCGACTGGTATTGTTTGAAATTTTTGGTTTGTTTTGTATGTGTACCTCTGTTACTAACTTGTTACTGTTTCTCTTTTCACCTTTTGTGTAGAATTATGTTGAGAAGTGCTTTGTTCAGGATTTGGTCATAGTGACTATGGCTTTGTAAATAGGTTGCTGAAAAGTCATGAAAGGATAAAATTCAGCATACTCTTAGATTGATATACAGCAGCATTAATAGTTTGTAATTTATCTTAGTATCATTGACGTACAGAATGCAAACATACGTAATAATGTATTTCCTGCTGCAGTTCATGCCACAGTAGTTTATAATTCTGTCTGGTTTTGAAAATAGAAACAGGAATTGTGACCTTCAAAACACTCAGAATCACTGCATAGATGGTTCAGTGAAATCTGAGGGAGGCAAAATGAAGTTATTCATTTATTGTTATCCATTATATCTAGATTCATATTGTTGCACCGAACTTTCTGACAAGATGAGTGAGTATTATTGTTGATATTACTTAAATTTTTACCAATCTTATAAAGTTCATCAAGCAAATAGTTGTATGCTAGGTGATTCTTCAAATGAGTCTAAAGCATATTGGTGCTTGTGCAAAAATCCAAATAGCATAGCTGTCCTAAAATGAAAGAACTGAACTCTTCCTGTTACATGTGTAGAAGAGGACACACATTTTTAATTCCTTGTGGGCAGAAAATGTAGTGATCTGAGACTCCAATGAAATATTAGCAAGCAAAAAATACCCTAAGAAGTGCATGACTGCATTTGTTCATGAATGGATACCTATGTGTATTTTGAATGCTCTTTTCTTGTAAAAAAACAGGTGAGAGAGAAAGGATGGAAAGGGAAAGGAGAAGAAGGAAGAAACAAAGGAAGAGAAGTAAAGGGGTGGGAAGGGAAGATAGAAAAGAGGCAGAGAAGAAGGAAGGGAGAAAAAAGCAAAGAGAAAGAAAAGTAAAAAAGTAGAAAAATAAAGAGAGGGAGAAATAAGAAAAAGAAAAAATACAATAGAGAGAAAAAGAAAGTAGAAAAGAAGGGAGGAAGGAGAGAGGGAACGAGATGAGATTGAAGAGGGGATAGGGAGGGGCAGAAAGAGAAGGGGAAAAAGCTTAAAAAGCCAATTTTCAGGTGTACTTGTTAGTCAGCTGATGATCTTGTAGCCACCTATTCACATATGAAGGGAGTGTATCCTTAGCAAGTTTGCAGATGACACTGATCTGGGTGGTAGTATGGATCTGCTTGAAGGAAGGGAGGCTCTGCAGAGGGATCTGGACAGGCTGGATCGATGGGCTGAGACCAACGGGATGAGGTTCAATAAGACCAGCTGCCGAGTCCTGCACTTGGGACACAACAACTCCGTGCAGCGTTGCAGGCTTGGGGAGGAGTGGCTGGAGAGCTGCCTGGCAGAGAAGGACCTGGGGGTGTTGGTTGACAGCGGCTGAACATGAGCCATCAGTGTGCCCAGGTGGCCAAGAGGGTCAATGGCATCTTGGCCTGTATGAGACACAGCGTGGCCAGCAGGAGCAGGGAGGTGATTGTGCCCCTGTACTCGGCACTGGTGAGGCTGCACCTCGAGTGCTGGGTTCAGGTTTGGGCCCCTCACTACAGGAAGGACATTGAGGGGCTGGGGTGCGTCCAGAGAAGGGCAACGAGGCTGGTGAGGGGGCTGGAGAACAAGCCCTATGAGGAGCGGCTGAGGGAGTTGGGGTTGTTTAGCTTGAAGAAGAGGAGGCTGAGAGGAGACCTCATCACTGTCTACGACTGCCTGAAAGAAGGTTGTGACGGGATGGGTGCTGAGCTCTTCTCCCAGAAGACAAGTGACAAGTGATAGGATGAGAGGAAACGGCCACATGTTGTGCCAGGGGAAGTTCAAATTAGGAAACTCCTTCACTGAAAGGCTGCCCAGGGAGATGGTTGAGTTACCATCCCTGGAGGTGTTTAAAAGCTGGGTAGATGAGTTTCTTAGCGACATGGTTTAGTAAGGGGACAGATACGATTGGGCTCCATGATCTGAGAGATCTTTTTGAACCAGATGATGCTATGATACTTGATCCATTCAAATAAGAGCTGCATCTGCCTTTGCTAGGCATGGCACAGGGTGCTGAAGGTCTGGATAAGTCAATCAGACAACCTACATGTAGTGAGAAGGAACATTTTCTGCTTTCACCCTAACAAGATCCCACTGTTTGTTTTAGACAGAAATAGCTGGCATATTTGATTATGATAGGAATTTCATGATTAGGTTATGGAATGTCTTCCTCCCTTTCCATACTGTGAGATTTTTGAAAAGACTTCAAATTCATTCATTCTTGCATCAAAATTTACATGAATGTCTAGCTTTGAAAAAGCTATTCTTGACTTATGAAGAGCCAAAGCTGCTAGATATATTTCAAGTGCTTCATAGCCTTTTGTTTTAGGAATTGATCCTAGTTGTCCACTTAATATAATTTGATCTAAATCTTTATGTCTAGTTTTATAAATTCTCAGCATTAGTCTTCAACAGAAAACTATCATCAGTTATCAGATTCATATCTGTTTCCTTGACAGATGTAAAAAATATCCTATACCTTTGATACCATTAGCAGAATAAGAAACCAGAGAGTGAAGAAGAAAAATGTCTTTGTACACTTATATCTTTCAAAATTCTATTTACAGATTTTAGTTATGCTCGCTATTATGGTGACTCTTACCAGGAATTTCAAGGCTTGCATTTGAACACAAAAAACTTCATCCAGCTGGAATTTAAGACGCATAATCCTCATGGACTCCTCCTATATATTGAACAGAGCCCAGAATCAGTAGGACATTTCTTAATTCAGCTTTTCATCAAACATGGCAGCTTACAGGTAAGACATCAAAACCTCCTACTGAAGAAGTAAGTAAAAGTTAGGATCTTTAAAAATGTTAATATTTGTTTTGTTTCCTATTGTAAAAGATAGTAGGTAGAGCTACAGAGAGTCTTGAGGCTCTTCAGTATATTAAGGAAAATTGTTGTCAAACTTGCTCTCTGTTAAAGTAAATTTATGATTAATATGATTAATATATCTCTCAAGATGTGATTCTTGAGGAAAATTGAACAGTGACTGTAATTGGAATGTCTCATATAAAAATATACATTAATACACAAAAATAAAGAATATAGATATTGTCTTTACAACTTGTACAAATTAAGGTGTTCTACTATATATATGAAGCCTAAACCTACTGAACCTCCTCATGTGCAAGTTCACGAAGGAATTATAAGGGAGGCAGTGAAATTGAGTCGATTACCATGTAAGGAAACAAAGTATTTTTGGTACCATGTGTCTCTGAGTAGAAACCTTTTACTTGATCTATCATGTTAATTCACAGTTTCACAAGATAAAAAAAAAAAAAAAAGCTTGGTTTTCATAGATAAACTAAATAGGAATTCATTTGTTTATAAACGTTACAGAGTAAAGTGTGTATGCCACTATATCTTTACCTTTGGCAATTTATACTTTCTTCTCTGAAGAAAAGATAAAGTTTGAGCCTTATGAAGAGGTGGACAGATACTAAATTGTCTATAAAAAATATAAAAAGAAAAGTTCCTTTTGTCATAGTGAATCTTCCATTTCCTGTTAAAAATTTCCAAAAGTTTGGCTGTAATCATGTTCTTCTGCAGGGATCGTGAAACGACAGTTAGGAACAGAATATTTGAGTTATATTTGCCTTCATGTTTAAAGAACAGGATCATATTAAAACAATATATACATTTCAAATAAACAGAGAAAGAAGAAAATAACATTATGATTTACTGTGTTTTATTATATTGTGATTATCCAGAATAAATGAGACTAGTCAAGGATAGAAAGTCATCCAAGGTTTGGAAAATGTTGATGGGTGTAAGTCCATCTTACTTGTATTCATGGTAAAGTAATGATGCAGAAAAATATTTTTCTAACGTATCATAAGCACCATAAAATATGAAAGTACTTTAATTGACAAAAATCTATTCAGAGATCCCAGTGTGCCATGTTGAAACTAATTGAATTCACTTAATCATTCACAAAGCCAGTCAATTAAATGTAAATTTAAAGCCCAATGAACAAATGGTTCTCAGCTCACAATCAAGCTACAATTACAAGTAGACAAACCATGAAATCAAGTGCTTGTTCACATTAGTATAGGAAATTAAATGGTGTTCCAAAATGCTCAAGCTTGCACGCTACATTACGTGTTTGGAAGTGTAAGGAGGCTATAAAATGTTAAGTTAAATTCACCCATAGCCAATGTTAATTACATCTGGGTGCAGATGGTCAACTTCTTTGCAAATCAGACCTATAATATCTAATTGTACAATACACAAAGACTAAAGCATTTTCATGTGGGCGAGGAAGTGTAGATGTTTGCTTGTGTACTTCTGGTACAACAGGTTTCCTGATCCAAATCTTTAAAGAAACATTGGTTTTCCTTGATATGCATGACAGCCTTCAGGTTGTTATGAAACTTTTTGTTATTTAAAATTCAAGTTTCTAATTCTGTAACAATTTAGTAGAAATTATGTAATAAAAGCCTTTTTCCCACTCTACAGTACCAGTTTTTATGTGATGAAGCAGCAGAAGTCAAAACCAT
The DNA here is from genome assembly GCA_033558235.1 of Neomorphus geoffroyi. Taxonomy (NCBI): domain Eukaryota; kingdom Metazoa; phylum Chordata; class Aves; order Cuculiformes; family Neomorphidae; genus Neomorphus; species Neomorphus geoffroyi. The sequence continues at coordinate 8,250,885 of JAUMJM010000053.1, read as the reverse complement.
CACTACTACTGCTAGAGTGGATGACGGACAGTGGTATAAAGTGCAAATTAGGTAAGTTTTATATTTTACTGTTGTGTGTGTTTATAATTACCTCAAACACCATCCAGGTTGGATAGTTAGTAAATTCCAATGATATTATATTTCATTAGCTATGACTGATATCTGGATGTGTGCAGTAAAATCACATTATGGCAGTGTGGACTACGATACAGCCTTGGAAAGAATATTTAGAAGTATAGTACAGCTGGACAGATCACATCATTGAGGTGGTTAATGGAAATAAATTTATTCTTGTTGAAATCATATACCACAGCAAACATAAACATTCAGGCAGGAAAGCTACTGTGCGGTAGGTCCAACCTACTTAGACGAGGAAAAAGTGGAGTATCTGACAGTAAAATTGTGACTCTTGGAAAATAGATATATAAATAGAAGCAATACCGCGTATTTGTTGCTGCAACTTAGAGTATAATATATTACTCCTTTAAAATAACAATACTTGCAGATGAAGGAGGACAAAATGAAAGGAAAATGAGGTAGGTAGTAGATTTCTACATTTTTTGTTTCCAGACTGTGTTTGTTTCATGACAACATAATGGGAAAGGCAAATCTATGTTTTAGAATAACATAAATACTCACCATTGTAACAATCCACAAGGCGGCTGACCAAAGCAATCATTTGGATATTATACAGGAAACCAAAGGGGGAAAAGCACTTGGTGCTATCTTCAAATAAAAGTGAAGAAAATCAGAGTGCCATAGGTCTGGTAATCAATCTCATTGGTGACTCCCTTGTGTCGTGCAGCTGAATAAACTATTTCTTTCCTACCAAACTCTGACCTACAAAACCAACTGTACTTGATTTTGAGAGGTCATCTGGGATTAAAAAGAAAAAAAGGGATATTCAGGGTTTGGGTTAGTTGAGATTTCTAGTGTGCGCTGATCTTATTGCTAATTTAAACTTTAAATCAATATCACTAATAAAAAGTGGATCCTTTTCAAATACTTCTGAAGAAAAGATTCTTTGCTTAGGGCCAATGATGTTCTACATGTATTTTAGGGGGGGGAGGGTCACCCATCAAATGTACATAGATGTGGCTAATTACCAAATGGCTGAGATTTTAGAATCCACAGATTTTAAGAACCTGAAAGATGAAGTTTTCATTTCATTTTATAGGAAAATTAAGCATGAGTCCTAGTGAGCTTTCCAGATGTCTCGTTCTCATAGACAGATTAAAAAATATTCAAGTCTTCTACTCCAGCAAAGAGAAAGAGAGTTGGTGTCTGTTTGTCTCTCAGGAATAAATGACTCCCTAAAAAGTTTGTGGATGGGTACAGAAGGTACGAAAGTCTTTTATTGGAATAAACCTTTTTTACAGCTACACCTGTCCAAACATAGCCAAATTAAGCACGTTCACAGGACAGCTACATCTGGATTCTTTGATTCTATGGGAAGCTGTGATGGTGATTGTATCTGTTATATTGTGCCTTGCTGCCTTAGATGTGGCAGTGAGTAGTCAGTGAGAAGAACAGTAGATTGTTTCTGCATTTCAGCTATCATTGCTGTCATATTTTTCCCAGCGTGCCAAACAAGGCCCAAGCTCCAGACCACATGGTGAGACAATGCAAACTATTTCAAGGAGCAATAGCCAGTTATTCACTCCAGTTCTATTTATCACCCAAAAGGGGAATAACATGAAACCAAAGGATGCTAATGGAAGCTAAGAGCAAGTGTACGCACCTCTCTGACCAGGGAGGAATAGAATATAGGTCTATAACACGCGTAAAAGTGGAATTCTCTAAAATGTTGAATAATGTATTAGTTGTCTTTATTTTGTTACTTGTAACTCCCTCTTAATCGCAAAGTAGAGAAAGTAGAATTGCAATTTATTTTAGAGAAGAGACACAACGATGATAAAGGCATTAGGCAGCTTCTGTATCAACAGTGACTAAATAATGAAGGACTCTGAAAGTCCATTAAAGACAACTGAAAGTGAATAACAAGTCTAAAACGTCACAAGCGTCACAGAGAAAGTGAATGAGGACTGGAGATATACAATTTTTATACTGTTAGCTAGTTTAATCCATTAGAATTCTATTGTTATTCCTTTGTTGTTTGTTTTAAGAAAGATTTAAGATCCCGAAGATAACAAAGTCTGAATGCCTGAGCCCTCAGTACTGTAGGAGAATTTAAGTAAAACATCTTTTCCGCTAGAACTGCCATGTCATTGATATTACTCAGGAGTGCATTAACTATCATGATGTTAGTGCATATTTTATGGATTTTTCCCCAACTCTATTGAGCAGAAAATAACTTGAATCTATAAATCGGTCTATGTCAACAGCTGGAGAAAAAACCAACCTAATTTCTGTTTCCAGTGCTCCTTTTGAGCCTAAAAAGGGGGGAAGAGTTATCTCTTTCATTTGCAGAGGATGGTAATTATTTCAGGATAGTTCAGGTAAGATGGGCCACACTGATTTTTGCTGTTGAAAGAGAAGGAATGCACAATGTTTATGGGATCCAGACTAATGAGTGAGCAATTATTAGTTAATCGCTGGAAATGGCTTTGGACATTGGTTTAAGGTGTAAATCTAAATGGCACAGATGTCAAAAAGATTTGGTTAGAAATTGCTTCTTTTTTTCATTTAGTGAATCTTCACATGGGCTTGAACTAATTAAGAAACAGATAACTACTGCTTTACATAGTTTTTCTTTATCAACAATTAAATATATATTCTTGATAATTAGACTTGATAGAGTCATTCTTGAAATATCCATTACTTGTTTTAGAAATTTGACATTGAATTTAATCAACTATAGTATAATACAGCATAGTAAAACTTAAACTAACTTTAGTGAAAAAATCGCCACAGCTAGTTCAGCAGCTGTCTAGAGCTTTGCAAACATTGTTTAATTTTCACAGAGCTGATTTGCGTTAAGATAAATAAATTAAGTTTTGATCAATGGCTTCTGCTAAATTGGAGAAGTTCTGGCAGGAAAGTAGGTGATACTGAATACTATAATGTAGTGGATATGCACAGTGTGGGATTTTCTTTGTCCTGCAGATGTGAAGTACTATGAACAGATATCATGAATAATTAAAAAAAAAAATGGGTTGTACTAGTTTGCTGAAGGAAACAGCTCATTCTCATTACTTAAAGTATTTCTAATTGTTCAGAGCCCTTTTGATGTGGCCCTGTGATGGAAAGATTTTTTTTTTCACATTCACTAAAAGCAATGCATTTCAGCTACTGAAGATAAGCCATCTGCAAAGAATATACTGCCTCTACAACATCATATTAAATGAAAGAAATATAGACTTAAAAGCAGTGAGTGTTGTATAATAGAAGTTGAAATACAGTGAAAATTAGATAGTGATAATATCTTCTTTTTCTGCTTACAAGGGAAAGTTTTATTGCTTCCTTCCCACAAAAATCATTCCTGGTGTGAATAAAAGAAATATCACACCTTCTAATGTTTGCAAATAAACGTGCATATTACTGCTAGACATTACACTCCATCCAGTTCTCAGAGTTCACCAGAATACTCATATTGAAAGTAAAATAACATCATTGTTGTAATACATTTTTTGTGATGGTGGAACACAATTGCAACAATTTAATAAAACTGATACAATAATAAGAAGATTGGATTTATATCAGATCTTGGATAGCTTGATGATTTTGAATAGAGTATAGCTTTTTGCATGAGATTAGTCTGTATTTATGACTACTAAAACCAACAGGTTGCCAAGGTTTGCCTCAAAGCAGTGCCTGACAGTTCTGTTCTACATGTGAGCTAGTACAGCTGTTTACTAGGTTTAGCTATTAACAAAAATCATTGCAGCTGTTTCTCTCGCATATCTGATTGCATGGCTTTGATTTTCTTAAGAATGTTACCAAGGAAGTGAAAGAGCTACAGTGAAAACCAGATATGGGCAATATCCCACAGGGATTAGGTTTCTGCAAGGTATTAGGAAGGGAAGAAAATGTTAAAGGGGCTCAAACACTGAGAAATTTACCTGTTTAGTTTTGTTCTGAAGACACAGTTACCTTACTGGCAATGCAGGGGATGCTGTACCAGTCTTCTAATTACATCCCTTATAAAACCACCTTCATTAACTGTTTTAAGAGTCTTCATCTTCAATCTTCATCATCAAAACAAATTGATATTGCAGAAACAAGTCGAACTGCAGCAGTATTAGTTTTTCATCTGCTATGCTGCATTTCAACAGTATTTTAGTACTGATATATATACTATCTTAATTTTTTGATAAATAAAATAAGCAAAAATTTTTTTAAATTTAACTTTTAATCTCAGATCACAATTGTCAATTGATTTAGCAAATATATCATCTTATAAATTGATTATGTAGTAGATGTCAACAATACAACTTTTTTCTCTAAAAGAAATCTATCCACTTTGAACTTTTTTAATTGAACGTTACTGTCAGGATTGGAAAACCGGTGTAGATGTTTCATCAGTCTAGAAACTAGCTGCCAAATACTGCAGTTTTCTCTTTTTTAAACAGTATCTTGTTCTTCTCCTTTAACTGATAATGTTTGTAATTTGAGGTTTTCACTAATTAACTATAGGATTTTTGAGCTCAATTGCCTTGGTTTTGAGATGTAGGTGTTTTCTGATTCCTCTAGTCAGAAAAAGAGCTTTCTAATCGTGCCATAATGCAACATATGCTTACTCTGGAGCTTGCATGTTGCTTGATTTAGATAGCGGTTTTTTGTGAAGGCCTGAGATAATCCATATGCTGTATTTGTTATCCTTCAGAATATGCTATAAAGCTATAAGCAGATGCTTTTACAAGCAGACGATGGACAAATTGGTTAGAAAAAAACCCTTACAGATGCTCACTTTTATTTCACTTTTACTGTAAATTCCTATTTTTATTCTATCACAAAGGTGTTGAATATAGGCCTTGATTTTTAAAATAAAGAGTATTATATGTGAAGATGTAATCCATCTGTTGTTTCATGTACTGTGTAAATGCTATGTACCCTGCTTGATGAAAACATGCTTAATGGGCCATCTCCTTAAAAACAGTGTAAGCCACAAGGTATTAATAGCAATGATTGCTCTGCTTAATTTAGATAATGCCGCAAGAAGTGTGTATTTGGTGTAAGATAGATTCATGCTTTTTTTCATTTTCTGAGCCTTCCCCAAGGAAGCTATCACTGTATCACAGTATCGTAAGGTTGGAAAAGACCTTTGAGATCATCAAGTCCAACCTATGACCCAACACCTACACCTACTCCTACTTGTCAACTACACCATGGCACTAAGTGCCTCATCCAATTTCTCTTTGAACACCTCCAGGGATGGTGACTCGACCACCTCCCTAGGCAGCGCATTCCAATGAACAATTACCCTCTCAGTGAAGAACTTTTTCCTAATGTCAATCCTAAACCTCCCCTGGCAAAGCTTGAGACCGTGTCCTCTCGTTCTGTCACTGGTCGCCTGGGAGAAGAGTCCAACTCCTGCCTCACCACAACCTCCCTTTAGGGAGTTGTAGAGAGCAATAAGGTCTCCCCTGAGCCTCCTCTTCTCCAGCTCCCTCAGTCACTCCTCACAGGGCTTGTGCTCCAGCCCCGTCACCATCCTCGTTGCTCTCCTCTGAACGCACTCCAGCATCTCAACATCCTTCTTAAACTGAGGGGCCCAGAACTGGACACAGCACTCAAGGTGCGGCCTGACCAGTGCTGAGTATAAGGGGATGATGACCTCTCTAGTCCTGCTGGCCACACTGTTCCTTCATTTGTATTACACAATGATACTATTACTGCTCACTAGCAAAATCTGGCAGTGCCATAACATTAATGACGATTCTGGATAGAAGCAAGAGAATAAAATGAAATTCTGATTCATGAACAATGAGATTAAAAGGAAACATGCATCAGAAAAACACTAAATACAGGAAAAGTTTAGAAATCTTGTTAGTCAGAATATATCTCCACGTGTTTTCTGGTTCATTCAACTAAACTGTGCAGTACAGTTAGAGAGAATTAATTTGATTTTATTCCTTTCATAGATAAGTAAAAGGGGAGCTGGGCTAATAATATTCCCTCCTGTGACTAATTTGATTCACTACTTTACCTCATTAATACTTGATAATTTAAATGTAGCTTAATGTATCTTTTTATTGGAGGTCAAGTATTCAAAATAAATGATGATGCATCTTAAGAATAAATGATTTTCAGATTATACTATTTTTTTGTTCAAAATCTTAATACTTCAGTTTTAATGCCTTAGAACACTATACAAATGACTTTGTAGATGCTGGAGGGGAATAAGAATGTAAATAAAAATACAACATCCCGCTAAAAATCATCAGAACAATTACCAATAATAAATTTAGACAAGAAAATTCATCTATACATAGGTTGAATACTGAAAATGCCTTGATGATACCTGATGCTAAAGAAATACTAAGGGAAGCGATAAGCAAACAATGAAATTATACTTACCCAGATTTCTTTATCAATAAGCATTGATTTCTGTTGCTGAAGATTATTATTGTGTGCAAATACAAGGGATTAGTTTCATGTACATTGTATGGATGCATTTATTTTCTATTAATCTTGGGGATTTTAAAGTGACAGTTACTTTAAATTATATTTTTTACTGAAAAAACATCTCAAAATTCATTAGTAGAAATAATTTACCAGAATTATTATTTATTTTTGAAGTGTCATTGTTGTCTAAAAAACCTCTACATTTTTATTTTTAGATTCACAATCTGTTCATTTTTTCCTTACTTACAATTCCCTTTCTTTCTCTGCCTTTAGTAGAAAAAGAAATAACATGCTCCCTCTTACTGACTGCTGCATATCACTGCATTCCGTATCTTTTTGAGATACTGTCTCAACAGGTTATGCATTTGCTGAAGGCTTTTCCTCAGGATATATCCTTAGCTGGTACTCTGTTTAAGCATATTTAAATCATGTTCTATCCCATATAATCTATACAGTGACTCTTAACTCCATTCTTCACATTATTAATTTCCTAGACTCTTCATAATTCTATTCTCAGAATAACCAAAATTGATACTTTAAAACAAATTTGTTACAATATCTACTGACATCTTTTATATATTTGAAATAATTTTTCCTTATAAAAAATAACAGAGCATAACAATATCCGCTTTCTGAATCATATTTTCTATTTGGAAAGCAGACAATATATATATTAGACGCAATCCAGTAGTTTATTTTATATGCTTAAGTGTGTTGAGCCCTTTGACTTCCTAAACAAAGTAATTTTAAGTTCTCATATTTTCATGTGATGTCAATACATTTTATAAAACATGTGCATGTTAACTAAGACTAAATACAGCAGACACTACATACACCGTGCAGAATGTAGAGAATATGTTACAGAACTTCTCTTCCCCTCTATGGATGAACGTTAGATCTTTTGAACACTACAGAGTAAATTCCCCAGACTACCCTTTTTATCTGAGATAAAATTCCTAAAATTTGGGGTTTAGAGTTACAAGATAGAAAGGACAACTCATTTGACCACCAAAAGATTGATCTTTTCTGTGTAATAAATGATAAATATTTTTTTCAGAAAGCCACAGACTTCTGTTAAATCAAACCTTTCCATTTCTTAAATATTTTCCTGATATACCTTTTCTTGTGATCATCTTTTCCTACGCTCACAGTATTGGTGAGAAATTTAGATATCCAAGTGATTCCAGCTGGCAAACTTCAGTCAGTGCTTCAGTGAAAAACTGAAAATAAAATCTGGGTAAAGATTCCTTTCTGACCTCGCTAACCTCATGTCTCAGATAGTGACCCTGAATATATGAACAAGCATCAGCAGGCATCCAAGAGGTGTAATTCCTTCTGACCTCAAAGGCTATTTTTTTACCTGCTAGATATCCTTTCAGCACCAAACTCAAGCTCTGCTATTTGAGAGGTGTTCTAGAAAATGGAGAAGCAAAAATAATTAGCCAGTTCTGTACTGGGAGAAAAATGCTGTGAGGCACTGCCCATTGCATGCAGAAGCCTAAAACCGAAAATTTTGTGAAAATCATTATATGGAGGTAGATCTAAGGCAGCATAAGTGTTTAAGAAATGATGCAGTGTATCCTTTTCTCACTTAGGAAAGAAGGATGTGCAGAGCGTGGCAAAAGCAGTGTAGCTATCTCCTTTACTCAGACAGAGCTCTATGAACACCACACATTGTAACTCCTACTTAGTAAGAAGGAAACTTCCTACTTTATCCTGCATGATTTATCCTGACATGGTGTAGTTGACAAGTGGCAGTGGGTGTGGGTGTTGGGTCATAGGTTGGACTCGATGATCTCAAAGGTCTTTTACAACCTTATGATACTGTGATACTGTGATACTGTGATGGTTCCCTTTCACTCGGAGTCATCTGGAGGCAGGGAAATTGCTCCTCTTCAGAAAGCAAATAAGCTTTGTCTCCCTGAGGGACGGGATGGAGCTTGCAGAGAGTCTGCAACAACAGCATAGACTAGGAAAATCCTGTAAAAGCAAGCGAAGACTCTGCCTGCTGTAGCAAGCACGCACTAAGGTGAGCCTTCTCATGGAAGAAAGATTTTGTTCAGGACCAAAGGTATATTATAAAGTATTCATTCAAGTTAGAGAATAAATTTTCTTTCAAGCCTTTTATTTAATCTATAACACTTATGCCTACATTTTCTTTACTTAAAAAGTTACCTTTTAAAAATCTGATTATTTTGCGCTCTAAACAAACCCCAACATGAAATAGGGGGCTCCTTTTATGTCTTTTTGGAGAAGTCACTTCAACAAAAGAGGGAAAATTCAAAATCCTTTCAGAAAAAGACTTTGGTCTTCATTTAGACTTAGGGTTTTTTTTCCATATTCAAGGTGCTTTGTTCTCCATCTCTTCTTTTTCTTTTTCATCCGGCTACTGGCTGAGGTGGACAGAGAACATACAGAGAGCTGTACCAGTTAAAAATATATATTTCAGCTGAATGATTTTGTTAATGCAAATTGCTTTGCAGAGAAGGGAGGAGGAAAATACGGATGCCCATGGAATAAAAGCTGGAACTTAATCTTCTGTTTAAATTGCAAGGCAAGCCACATCTATAGATGAATAGAAAATGACAGTGAGATGATCCAGGCTCCATATCTACTGAACGTATTCAAAGTCCTCTGTTCACTTTCAGAATTTCTTTAACACGTTACCTTAAAGTTTGTCTTCTTAAAATGAGCAGGTTATCTTTCTTTCAGAAAGAAGCTTATTTTCAGAAAAAAATGAAATCATGATGTTATAGTGCTGATGGTACACTAGCATAGTCATTTTGAACATTGTGTAGTGAAGATCTCAGTTCTGCGTTGCCAGACACGTCAGAATACCTTTTCTTATTCAGAATTCTCTACCAGTGCTTTTTTCATGCAAAAAGAACTAGGATTTCACAGAGAACAAACAGTGGAAAGGGACAAAACCCAGAAATTACAACAGAGAAATTGGCATTAATTGTGCAGTTAGTTTACAGAAATTAAGAATAATGAAAGTAGACTTGCTTCTTGCACATCTGTCTAGTATACAAAAAAATCCTGCACCAATCAAATGTAATAAAAGATTAAAACTAAATGCATTTGCTTGCTGCTAAATAACATGGGTTTATTTTGCATCAATGCAATGTAAAAGTCACAACTGGAATTAAAAGAACACCAGGAAATCAAACCTCAACATTTTGTGCATGATTTTTATATTCCACAGAGTGACTGTTTTTCATAGACTTCATATGTCAACAGAAAATAAACAACTGCCTTTTACAATGTAATTGAATGCAATAGGTTTAATTATACTAAATTGATCATAATAACAGTTAATAGCAACTTAATACCACCAATTATTTTGATACAAACAGCCTCTTTAAGATAAAAGCTTAATTAGTCATGCTGCATCTTGGGTACAAATCACATTCTACATCTTTTCAGAATTCTGCCATCAAAGGAGACATTCAGAAGTTAAAATTCAGAATCATCAAAGGCACAATCTGTTGTGTGTAGTGATCTCTTCTTGCTCAAATTATTTAACCAAACAAATACTAAAAATGTTTCTGTCATTGCCACTTCTTTTACTTTGGATCTCAAAAGAGCTCATTAGTCTCATTTCTAAGAAAGAAAATTTTCTACTTTAACTTCTAAAACAATTTATTGCAGGGATAGAAACATAAAAACCAGTAGAATAAAACTCAAAAAACCCTCAACAATCCAAAACCTTTGTTCCATATTATTTTCTGAGGAACATCAGAGATTCTTTACTGATACTAAAAATGGATTCAGTGTTTCGTGGCTGCCAGCTGCCTTAGCCCCATGTTAGAAGCATATAACGATATTAAGGAGAACACAGGGTACAGAGACGAGAACTAACGTTGGCCTGCACAGTTCATGTAAATACTAATTCCTACTGTGTAATTGTGTTCTTATTCAGTTCAGCCTCTCTGTTTCCCTTGAAATAAAATGTCAGTGTTCTAGCTCTAGATCCAGCTCTAAACTTGGCACTGTCTATATGTTTGATACAGTACTGCCATGTGGGCTAGGATGATACTGTATTTACATTCACGAGAAATAAGTGCATACTATTTTATTTCTGTAAATAGGATTTAATGTTGTTAAAATGTGAGCAGCAGGAAACTTGAAGCTCTCGCAGCTGCAGAGACAGAAGCGGCCAGAGGCATAGATTTTTGGGGGCTTTTTTTAAGCTAAATCTATAGCAGTAAATAAAACTGAAATCTGAAGACTGTTCTCTGGGTCTGAGGCCAGCTGGCAAGTCCCAGATCCTGTTTGTAAAAATGCTTACTGCAAAATAGGTTGGTAGCATTTAAACTAGGAATGATTCCTGCATTGCACTAGCCAGTGAACAGTTTCACTTTCAGAACTGCAGGTAAAAGTTAGCCTGGGTGGCAACGGTAAGAGAAATCATGATAACTTCATAAAGATATGGATTACTGTGTGTCAGGATTTGAACTCATGTTGTTGTCCTTTTTAATTTAGTGTTGTAAGTGTAACCCCTGTGGAAAGAATAAGGGGATACAATATTTATTCATTCCGTAGAATGTGAAACAAAGATTATTTTTCCCTTGTGGTCTTAGAGCAATTTACATGATGCCTGGTTATTAACTTCAGTGTTCTTAGTTAGTTAGTTAAGTCACTCTCTAAGACTGAATGAGAAAAAATATAAATGACTCATTAGTTCACCTGCAACATGAAAGTGTGTGTTACTTGGTGTCACAGTAGGACGTAGGAAACACCAACGGATGTGAGCAGTGATGCATCTTACTCCAGGGTCAAAATTCAATGACTCTGAGACTAACTGGTGTATTTAAATATATATTCAAAGCTGAATAAAACTATGGAGGGTAACATGAGGTTATGCCTTATTCTCTCAATATTATTGCTATGGGGTTGGAGGGGTTTTTGCTACATAGATCTACAGGAAAACATCACAGGACTGTAGAACCATAGGGCAATTCAGGCTTAAAGGGACCTCAGGAGGTCTCTAGTCCAAAGCTTTCCCCAAAGCAAGAGTCATGGGGGCAGATCAGGTTGCTCAGGGCTTTATTCAATTGGGTTTTGAAAACTTCCTGGTCTGAAACCTGCACAACCTCTTCGAACAGAGAGGTCCAGATGTGCTAATCTTGACGTTATCTCAGCCAGCCTTGTAAACCCTTAAAGTTTTTAAAAGCATTACTATGTCAAAATTGATCACACTTCTTAAAAGTGCATTTAGAAAATAACACTCAATTTCTGTGACAATAGGTCTATTTTCTGTAGTAATTTTACAAAAAAATAACATTTTACTGAAAATATTGTTTTGAGTATGAAACCAGAAAATTGAATTTACTAGATATTGAGTGAAGACTGAGGGAAATGTGAGTTGGGTTTGATTTTTTTTAAGCTAAAAAATCTGTAAAATAATAATTAAATGCAGCAAAAAATGAAATATGTTTCTCAGCTTTAAGGAATCAATCATTTGTCTTCAATAATATCTGAGAACTGAGGGACTGGGTTTTAGAATATACGATAATAAAATTGTAATTCTCACAACTCAAATTTGATATAGCTGTTTGCATGCCTACATTTTTTGTTTAATATATTGAATGCTAACATTACACTCTAAATTGTTCAAAGGTGATTTGTGAGTTGTTTATGGCTGTATAGCATGATCACCTTTGAAGTGAAATTGCTGGAGATGAGTAAAAGTTTCAATCTTATTTCTAGACCAAGAGATTTCCCTTTCTTATCATGAAAACCAGATTGAAGAGGCTTTATTCCCAGTGAGGCTGCACAGCAAGACTGACACTACTTTATCTGGACACCTCTCTTTCCCTCCTCCGCTTCCCCATTTGTCTTATTTAATTTTTATCACTTTATGATAATCCCAAACATGTCATTTAATCATTGCTACTGACTGTCAGCAAGAAAGGACAGTATGTAAAAGGATTTGGATTTCATGTAGACATTGTCATGTTTAGATTCCGTTATCCCAACACTTATCAAATTATTATCTGACCTTTCCATCCTTCCAGCCTGCGAGGCACTGGGGCAGTGGATTCAATACTATTTAGAAAGAACTCATCTTCAAGTTATAATTAATAGGCCAGTATTTAATCTTTACATTTATATGACTACAAATGAGGAATCTGTGAACTACTAGTGCTGGGTTGGACTCAGACAAAATTACTAGTAGCTTGCCCAGCAAAAGTGCTTGAGAGTTGCTGTATGCGTTTCCACATTTATAATTATGCAAAAAGCTCTGTCTTTTTACTTGACATTTAAAGGACCCAGTGTGCTGATTGTAGAAAAAGTATTTTAAAAACCTGATGGAAATCTCATAGAGTGCATATATGAGCTGGTGATTGTATCATCAGCAAATGCTAAACAGTAATGGTTTAAGGTTGTTATTCTAATTTGGCCAGACCCTGCTAGATTCAATCAAGCACAATCAAAGGTGCATAGCTGACATTCTAACAAGCTTAGGGCGAAGGCAGCTCACACAATTGGATTGCATTAACTTGTTTTCTGACATAAAGTGCTGGGAATTAATTTCAGAATATGTTTATATATGCACGCAAAAATACCTCTGCATATCCATCATATGAACTACCAAGGGCAAGCTAATAAATACATCTAAAGCTAATATGAAAAGAACTGCATTTATAAATAGGATGTTTGTGCAATAGAAATACATACATGGTAATGTCATCAGTTACAGCATTAACATCTCAAAGTGTATAGCAGAAATAGTCAATTAACAAAAAAGAAAGGTTGTTTGGGTAGCTATCCTTCATTTAGCACGTCTGTTAATTTTATTTTTTTTAAAAAAAAAAAAAAGCCTGTCATTTCACCTCCTGACCCTCTTCTGCTCCAATCTTAAGACTTATTTCGTGTTGAAAATACTCTCATTTAAAACATTTCTGAAAGATTCCTATCTTATTATTATACTTTTATGCATAAATATTATATCATTTTATCAAAAAATAAGACATTTTAGACACTTTAAAATATTTTTTCCTTAGAACTCTCAACAAAGCTATAGAAGGGATATATTCAAGATATCAAACTGGGTTCAAGCCTTAGGAAAGCAAACTACTAAGCTGCTGAGAATCCATGTATAAGTTACTTGCGTTACCAGCAAACTTCCTTTGTAAACAGATAACAGAAGCAGTGTGCTGCAAAATCCTGTGTATGTAGTTAGACATACAACTATTAAGTAATATCTACAAATGTGGTAGGAAAATATTCTTTTCCTTGATTTCAGTTCTGGCTATGATTTTCTCCTTTTTTTTCTCATTCATGTTCGTCATTAATTAGCAAATTTAAAAACAACTTCATAAAAACTGAGGTGAAAAACAAAGAATCCCCTGAACTAATGGCTTAAGTAGATTTTTTTAGTCTACAGGATTAAAGCTCCAATTTATTTATCTTTTTTAACATTGATTTTAAGAACAAAATAAAAATCCATATTTTTCATCTGAAGTTGTTTAACATAGGGTGAATAGACCACTTTGCTTGCAAAAACGTATTTTATTGCAATCTGTTGAAAGGCTAATACCATCTTTTTCTGAAAAGATAACAAACCCAAAATTATACAGAAAAAAATTAGTGAACTGTTTGCAAATATTGCTAATATTAAGTTTCCAACCTCTCAATTAAAAAATTATAGAAGAACTTACCAAATAGTATGTGAAAATTTTTTTATATGTCATTAGTTGACAAAAGATTGTGAAAAATGTTTTTTATGCTCTTTTTGTAACTAATGTTTCTGAAGCTAATTTTACATTAGCTAAAATAGACTGAATTCATACTTTACCTGTAACATTCTAGACAAATTACAGACTCTTGCTTTTATAGTTTTGTTTGGTACATGCTACTTTCACACAGATTTTTTTGTGGCACCTGTATTACAAAGGCCCTCAAATGTTTTAAAATGTGCAGCTGATTGAATTGTGTTTTGTTACAGTATCACAGTATCATAAGGTTGGAAAAGACCTTTGAGATCATCGAGTCCAACCTATGACCCAACACCTACACCTATTCCTGCTTGTCAATTACACCATGTCACTACGTGCCTCATCCAACCTCTCTTTAAACACCTCCAGGGATGGTGACTCGACCACTTCCCCGGGCAGCGTATTCCAATGGCCAATCACCCTCTCAGTAAAGAACTTCTTCCTAATGTCGAGCCTAAATCTCCCCTGGCGAAGCTTGAGACCGTGTCCTCTTGTTCTGTCACTGGTCACCTGAGAGAAGAGTCCAACTCCTGCCTGACTACAACCTCCCTTTAGGTAGTTGTAGAGAGCAATAAGGTCTCCCCTGAGCCTCCTCTTCTCCAGGCTAAACAACCCCAGCTCCCTCAGTCGCTCCTCATAGGGCTTGTTCATTACGCAGAGAGAAAGATAGGCTAAAAGAAGTTCCTACATGAAAGACTCTTGTTCAGTTTTGTAATTCCTTCACCGTACTTTCTTTCATGAAGACAGACGGCTTGCTGCCAGTTGGTTATGGAAACGTAAATGAGGGTTGCATAATTAAAAAAAAAAAAGAAGAAAACCAGACTGTTTACTTTGCACATTTTGTTTATTGTTAATGATTTATGGGTGCTGTTAAGAGCAACACT
This sequence comes from Neomorphus geoffroyi, assembly GCA_033558235.1. NCBI lineage: Eukaryota > Metazoa > Chordata > Aves > Cuculiformes > Neomorphidae > Neomorphus > Neomorphus geoffroyi. The sequence goes on along the minus strand of JAUMJM010000053.1, from coordinate 8,235,749 downwards.
GTTAAGAAGGTGTGTGGTCAGGGGAGGGAAAAGGGAATATATGTATTCATTTCAGGTTGTAATATTACCGCCTTCAGTTTTAGGAATAATGCTTTTGAAGGTAAGTATTACAGATTATAGCAGGTCTGCACTCTCTAAAATGCAATTTACTTTAAATTACTGAGCTTTCTTATTTTTGTAATGAAAAAGAAGGATATTTAAAATATTTAAAGTCAATGGTTGTCTTTTTTTCAAATCACAAAGCCTTCTTGTTGTTAAAAAATGCCCAAAATTTTATTCAGCCATTATTGTGCGTTTTGGCCTTTTGACAATACACTGCTCAGATTTAGAATATGGCTTCATTTTAGTGGAAGCTCTAACCACAAAGACACACCAATTTACAGCTTACTAAACAGCTTCTTTGCATTTATAGTCTTTAATACAAAAACAGCTATTACTTGACTTTCATTCCTATTTGGTTTAGTAAAAGCCTAATTAATTTGTCAGATAAACAGTAATGTAAACTACATATGGTGGTAAAATGTGCCTGTTTCTACATTTATTTAGGCAGGGCATGGTACCGTGTGAAGCAGACATGTCAATCTTGGGTATATCTACAAAGACAACTATGCCGAGCAGTTTCTCGTCCAGTTCATATTTGCTTGAAACCGGATCCATATTTGTTGGTGGTCTCCCTCATCATTATGCAAAAGAACAGGTATTTTTTTTCTCATTATTTATTTTAATTTAAGATGTTCGATTTTTGGGGTGTAGCATATTGAATAGGACATAAGTGCAGAGATTTAAACTATGCAAAGACTACAAATTACTTACAGCTTTTTAAGGATAACATCTGAGGGATGAGTTTGATCCCTTATAGAGTTTTGCTGGTGTCTGGGGCTTTGGTAATTGAAGTAAAAGTGTTATGATCTACGTTTCTGTTTGTCTTGAGTAGGTAGAGTTAAGGAGTAAATACAACCAAATTAGAGGAGGTACTTGTTACATGAGATAAGTTGTGAGAAGCATAGCTGCAATGGGTTCTGTAAGTGAAGAAGCCTCTCTGCTTGCTTCCTGTGCTGGCACAAATGGGTGTGCGTAAAAATGGGCCAAGAGAAGTAACCTGTGGAATTATATTAAGGAATGAGAGTTTTGGTACAGGCGCTTGAATTTCTGGGGCCATGTATGCAGCTAGAGTAAGGCTTTATGCAGGGGTGAAAAGTAACATGCAATAGGGCTACCAGGGAGCTAGGGAAGAAGTGAGCCATGAAGGTGGTATGAAGAGTGCACACAGGGTCATGCAGAGCAATGGAGAGAAGTGGATCATTACTAAATTGTTGTGCTGGAACAATTTGGGGTAGAATAGTCACAATACCAGATATACATCACTGAAGTGGCTTTCAGTGGAAATATTTTTTTTCAAAGCTGGATGAGTATAAATAGTAATTTCTATTCTAATCTATGACAGTCACACTCTGCACACTGGCACTGATCGTAGTCACAGTCCCTGTAATTCATTTGAGACTGGCACCGTACACCCAGAGGACACTCACTTCAGCTTCGGACAGTGTGGTCCCTGTGCAGAACAGGTCTCACCTAGTTCAGCCAACTCGTCAGGCACCTGAATATAGTCTCCTGCTCTACACCTAAGGCACCATTATCATAACTATGTACACTTTTTTGGAATTAAGTTGTTTGCGTAAGTTGTCAGGGACCTTACTAGTCACACAGTCCAAAGTCAGTCTCTGATTATCCCTTACATGAAACCAACTGATATTGCTACCTGGATTATTTCACTCATGTGTCAAATGTGTTACCAGAATGTAAAGCTATTCATTGTTACATAACAAAGATTAACTATGACTCTTTATTTGTTTTCCACACATAGCAGAATAAACTAAACTTTTAGTCCTAGGTTGATGTACTCCATGTCTCATTTATCTGAGTAGTGGTCTTTGGATAGGTGTCACTCCAACAATGGTAATATGTTGGGATTTTTGTTATTTTCTAGTGCATAGCAGAATCATGTTGTCAGAGCTGGACATACATGTCCAGATTTCATTTTTTAAGTCATACTTTTGGGTTTACATCACCCTGTGGCAATTATTTTAACATTTTTATTTGTCTTGTATTTTTTGGTAGGTGTTGATCATCATATTAGTTTCAAGCACAGATGTGGTTTTGATGTTGCATTAACCTTATAATAAATTTTACAATAACAGCTGATGTGGCAATACTGTTGAAGTCCAACTTTTAGAGTTGCAAAATATTCAGACAAAAGTAGAGTTCTAAATACCACATGCTTGAATTAAAACAATGCATAAAATGGTATTTATTTCCCTTAATTCAATTGTTCATACTCAAACTATCCACTCATCTGGAATATTGTTTCCTATTAGTTGCATATAAAATTTTATTGACTACAGAAATATATCATCAGGAACTGTTCTGTACTAATAAGATATAAGAAAATAGTATTTTCAATGATTAAATGGCCTGTCTTTTAGGAACTAAGAGAAATGTTTTTGGGGATGTCCCAAAGAATTTATAACAAAAACTTAAGAGTTTAATCCAAGGACTGTATTTAGAAGCAGATAATGAAGCAGTTCCTTTGAGAGCTACACATAATAATGTGTATGCGAGAAGGAAGTTTGAGATGAATAGCTCTTCTATTCTCTTCTAGCTAAAGGCAGAATAAAATCCAGAACAATACATTTACCTTAAGCAAGTTAAAACAGTGATAAAAGACAGTGGATTAAGGATAATTTATTGCTAAAAAAAATTACCTATATATGTGCTGAACTGCCACATGCAGATGCGCTTTCTTTTGTTAAGTATGTTGCAGTTCAATAGATCATTCTGTTCTTAATGCAGGATTCATAAGTGAAATGTTATGGTCCATGCTTCCTATTAAGACGATGTCACAGATGTGAGACCTGTGCTAGCGCTCAGGCTGGTGGTAGTTAACCTATATTAGTACTTGGAAAGTACTACATTCATATAACTTCCCCAAAATGTAAAAATACATCCTCAACTCTCAGCTGCCTCTCTAGTTTTCCATGAAGACTTTTTGAAGCTCATTGTGTTGTTTGAGATTACCTCAGCCTTTTATTTAATTTCATTTTCTTTGTTACTTGGTGATTTTTGAGTTCATTTTGATCTTAGTGTCTCATTTTGCTTAATTTTTACTTTTTTGTAGCTTTTGGCAAGTTTAGTTTTCCTTGGCTTGTCTATCAAAGCCTGCTGGCTATAAGCCATATACAGTGTATAAAGGCCATATTTATCCTTTAGGTCAGGGAACTGTCTGTCCAAGTTCTCTTTTCAGTCCCGGCAGTAGGAAACCACTCTAGGAAGTTTCTTTCTCACCAGCTTTGACCCAGACAGTCAGGCTTCTATTGTAAAACCTTCATCATCCTCGAAACAGAAAAGACCTGTTTCTGACCTTCATCCTGCAGTTCGCTTTGAGGGAGATACCTGCTCCAGCTGAGACTCAGATCTTTCTGGCAAATGCCCATTCATCTGATCATTCTTTGAGCCAAGGCTGATAATGATCCTTGTGATATCCATAGTATCTGCCTAATAATACGTTGTCTTGTTTTAGATGAGCTGCTTCTCTCACTGAAGTAGTTGACTCGGCTGCTGGCTCTCCTACCTTCCAATATTGTGGAAGTTGTAGAGAGAAGTGACTTCAGACCGTAGACTGCTTCAGTTTCTGTCTAATAGGAACTTCTAACTGTCAGTGCCAGAAACTGTTAACACAGGTTCCATGCTACTGGAACTGGGTCAGTATTAACTCAGGCTAAATTCCCCTTCATTTCTTTACGAGTGAAGTTTGTTATGATCTATGAAGCCCTCGGGCTAAAATATTGAATCTTCTGAGGATTTCCTGTACAGTAGTTTCCTAATCAGTTTTCATGTGTCCATACATTGTTCCCCACACATTTATTTGTGTCTGTATGTTTATTATTCGGTATTGCTTAGAGTCAGAGTGCCCTCAGCGTGTAAGGAAAGGTGCAAAAATTATTCTCTGCCATTCAGTCTCAAAAAGGTTCTGTATAAAGGGTTCAGTAAGTGGTAGCATTCTACTCTTTCTTTAAGGAAGAAAATTGTTTCAGTCTTCCTTAAAGATCAATTAGGAAACCATAGGGTCCTTTAGGAATTATTAACAGAAGTTAAATGTTTCTCTGTATGTACTCATTCAGCTGAACCTGATTTGCATTCTGCCTATTACACACCATTTTGAAGAGAAGTATCAATAAACAAAGTCATAACAGTTCTAGACTGGAAGGCCTGATAAGACCCAACTATGCATGTTTCCATTGCCCAGGGTAATAACAGACTTAACATACTATCAGGAGAAGTTGGAATTTCCTTCCTTATCACCCTGTACTGATTTCCTTGTTTGTTGCCACAGTTTAGGAATGCACTCAGGGAGAACAGATTACAGCCTTACCCTCAAGGCAGTGATGTATTTAAAAAAATATCTGTGACATCTTGGGAAGCCATGCCATAATACCCAATAGATTTCTTCATTAATCAGAAGCGCTCAGACTTCCTACATCTGTGTGTCTGGTGGCAGTGGCTGGTGGGGAGAAACACTACCAGCTGTAGAGCAAGACAAAGTTATGGACTGCTGGACATAGAGTATCACGGGTCCAGATGGGATGCACACAAGCAAGCGCCACTGGGTAGCGTTACAACAAGGCCACTCTCTATCACCTCTGAAAGTCTAGAGCAATTGGAGGAGATTGATGATGACAAATACGATGGCATGTTCATCTTCAAAAAGATCAAGGGGGAAGATTTGGCTAACCATGAGCCGGTTAGAACAACGGCACAACTCAATTGTGAGACAATTGTAGAAAAAAAAGGACAAGCAGGTCCTCGGGAACAAAGAGCATAGATTTACCAAGAGGAAATTGCCTGACCGGTGTGATTACCTTTCATATTGAGAGGACTGGCTCTGTGGAAAGAGAAAGGGAAGTACTTATTCCTTACTTTTTTCCCCAGACTCAACTTCACTCCCAAATTCTCTGTCTCCTCTCTCCAAGCAGCACAGGAGTATGGGGGAATGGGGTTGTGGTCAGTCCATAACAGTTCATCTCGGCCTCTGCTTCCTTGTGCACATCTACAGCTCTCTGATGTTGCATACCCACAGGGCAAAGGTAGAAAAAGTACTTGTCTGGGTATGAGTTAGAGGATAAGGATCTGAAAACATAGTTAGAAAATGAGCTAACAGATAGATGCACTGAAACACTTTGGATTAATTCATCCAAGTTCAAGCATTGAAAACTGTTTCACACATAGCAAGAAATTGTTTTTGTGATTCTGTAAACCGTCCTGTGTGAAATGTAGTAGATTCATCTGACAGTGCAGGAAGACAGAGTTTGAATCACCAGAAGGAAGGCTAAATTATAAATAGCTGGCTAGCAGACATCTTGTCTTGCTGTCTCTATGCAGTGAAAAAACTTCCATTCAATTCTTGGAGTTTATTACTCATTTCTAAATTATATCCTTTTTCTTCATTAAAAAATGTGATGAACATACTTTGGACTTGTCACATCTAAGAAACAGATAAAAGGCAAAATCAGTTAAATGGTTAAACAACGTCATCTTTTTAAAACATTGGGTTTTAAAACCTGTTTCTGATAGCTATTTTTTAAAACTTTAAAATCAACAACAGGGAAATAAGAACAAAATTACACACCCAAAATAGACATTTTCAATCATAAATTGAAAAAAAAATGTTATATGACTTCTGAGGTTTCAAGACATGTTTCAGAATAATTAATTTCGTGCTAACTTTAGTATCATTTATTGTTTACAGTAGCTTGTACCTCTGCAGAGAAGATAAGATTGGTATACTCAAAGGGAAATTAAAGATTGTTTTCAAATACCTACAGATTGTAGTAATAGTGTTATTTCTGCTGTTATAATTGCTCCAATAATTCGTATTTCTAGACTTAATAGCATTTTAACATTGAGAATGTGAAATGTTATTACATATTCATATTCCTATTCAGCAGAAGCAATTCTCTATAATTAAACTTTCCAGTTATTCGAACAGGGAAGTTTCAGAATGAAAGGAAATTTCTGTGCAATGATAACAATTTTCTAAGTAAAGTAAAGATAAAAGATTAAGTGGAAAGTATGCAGCTATATATGTGGGCATAGTACCAATGGGGAAAAGGAGAACAGATAATTGAGTAGTATCATAGAATCATACAATGGTTTGGGTTGGACGAAACTTTTAAAGCTTATCTAGTCCAACCTCCCTGAAATGAGGAGGAACATCTTCAACTTGATCAGGTTGCTCAGAGCCCCAGCCAACCTGACCTTGAAAGTTTCCAGGAATGAGACTTCTACCATCTCTCTCAGCAACCTGTTCCAGTATTTCACCACCCTCACAGTAACAAATTTATTCCTTATATCTAGTCTATATCTACACTTTTTTAGTTTAGAGCCATTACTCCTTGTTTTATTGCAACAAATGACACTAAAAAGTTTGTCCTTGTCTTTCTTATAGACCCCTTTTAAGTATTGAAAAACTATAGTAAGTTCTCCCTGGAACCTTCTCCTCTCTAGGCTGAACAACCCCAACTCTCTGAGCCTTTCTTCACAGCAGAGGCATTCCATCCCTCTGATCATTTTTGTGGCCCTACTCTGGACCCATTCCACCAAGTCCGTGTGTTTCCTGTGCTCCAGAGCTGGATGCAGTACTCCAGATAAGGTCTCAATGGTCAGGATCATAGCTTGCTACTGTTGTAACTAAGATGAGACAGAAGTCATTATACATCTAAAGTCTCAGTTAGACTACTAGTCCATGGCTGGGTGAACTTTTTTGTGGTGTCACGTATTTAAAATATATAGCTATGTTTTAAACATTTTAATTGCTAAAATACATAAAATTACATTCCTTCTGTTGCAATTACTCATCCACTGAATTCAATGGTATTGAGCGAAGAAATAGACAATGTAGAATATGTGTTATAAAATGCTGAATCAGACCCTTAATTTGGAATGATCTGAAAGAAGTTTGCTGTATATTACAGATGCTGTTCTTCCATAAACCAAAGCAACAGTAATCCCTCTGTACATGTCTAGTTAGGCATAGTTTGATCAATTTCCCTTGCTGGAACATGGCAAAACAATGGGAGAACTTAGTACAATCTCCACAATGTTCAGGTTTGATTATCTGGCATTCACCTTTCTGATGAAGTTACTGAATGGGCCTCTGACAGTAATTTTCACATAATAATTTCTAATAATATATTTACATGATGCTTCAACATCCTACTACAGTAGTTATCAAATATGAGTGAATGGTTCTGACTCAGTTAATGCTCCCTGCAGTGTTCAGCATGAGGAGATTCTTACAGAAGCAAAAAAGGAAAGGATATCCAATCTTTCATAGAATTACAAGCCATGCTAGACTGTTACATGGCTACAAGTGGTTGCTACAGTAGTATAAGCAAGAGTGAGTGGTTTGAAACCTTAGAGGAGTTAGTTCTTGAACCTCCACAAATTTCCTGTTGGTCCACAGCACATCTGAAATGTACATTCTCAATTATTAAGAACAATATTATTTGTAAAACCATTTTATTTTGACAGAATTTGAACGTAGTGATTGCCAGCCAAATTGTTAGATCTGTTCATAGTCCTCTAAGTTAAAAAAAATCTGCTTCAATTTTCTTATTTTTTTTATCAACATACACAATGATACCTGTAGGCTGGTTACAGGTTTCTTTATTGGATCATAAATCTGCTTGGCAATTTTTCAAAGGATGTATCATATTTTAAATAATTTAAATCATCATCTGCTCCATGAGTTTGAGCTGTAGCTCAGAATAGACTAAGTGGGAAGTAGTTGCTAGGCTTTAGTATTCATTTCAAATATACTGGAATACAGACTTTTAGCTTGTTGTAGCTATGCTCTTTAATTTGAGTTTCTGTTGTTATACAGAGAATGAAAGTGAACAATATTGACTCTTCTATCCAACATCTTCATGTGATTTCAGTACATTGCAGAAACTGAGCTGTTTCTATTTGCATCAATTCCAACCCCTCTATTCTTTTAAAAAAGAGATGAAAATATTTATTGTTTTATTTATGCTGTGCCATATTAATTTGCCTTTCCTTACACATATTATACATCTTCTAGATCCACTCTGTTGTCAAGTTTGTGATTACAGTGTAAGGGCTTTTCATAGTGTTTTATTTCTTCTTGGATCTTGACATGACAGCCTAAAGATCCTGACGTGTATTTTCTTTCCAATGTCCCGTTTAGGATATGTTCTGGATCTGTCTTTGCATGACCTAAATTCTTATTCTAGTTAAGAGCTCTGTTTATTCTTCCTCAAGTTATTTTACGTATTTGTGCTTTTATATGCATATGCAGATAAAGATGTCTATTTAATGTATTTGTCATATCACCGAAATACATCTTCTACATGTCATTCACTGTTTTATTGACTGCTATCACATTCACTGCTGCTCATTCTTCTTTAGATTGAGAAGTCATGCAATCATAGGATCAAAGAATAGTTTGGATTGGAAAGGATACGAAAAGACCTGTCATAGGGAGGGACATCTTCCACTAGGTGAGGTTGCTCAAAGACCCATCCAACCTGGCTTTGAAAACCTCCAGGGATGGAGCATCCACAGCTTCTCTGGGCCATCTGTTCCAGTGCCTCACCACCCACACTGTGTAGATTTTCTATCTTATATTTAATCTAAATCTACCCTCTTTTTACCCAGTTTAAATCCATTACCTCTTGTCCTATCACTACATGCCCTTCTAAAAAATCCCTTTCCAACTTTATTGTAGGCCCTATTCAGACACTGGAAAGCCGCTATAAGGTCTTCCCAGAGTCATCTCTTGTCCAGGATGAACAACCTCAACTCTCTCAGCCTGTCTTCAGGGAAGAGATGCTTCAGCCTTCTCAACACCTTCATGGCTGTCCTCTGAACTCATTCCAACAAGTCCTTGTCCTTCTTATTTTGGGGGCTTCAGAACTGAATACAGTACTCCAGCTGAGGTCGCCCAAGAGCAGAGGGAGAGAATCAACTCCCTCAACCTGTTGGTCACAATTCTTTTGATGCAGCCCAGGATATGGCTGACTTTCTGGGCTGCAAGCATATGTTGCCAGGTCATGCTGAGCTTCCCGTTGACCAGGACCCTCAAGTCCTTCTCTGCAGGGCTGCTCTCAAACCTTTCCCCACCCAGTCTGTATTTGTGCTTGGGATTGCCATGACTCATGTGCAGGGCCCTTATTGAACTTCATGAGGTTCTCATGGGCCCACATTTCAAGACTGTAAAGGTATCTCTGCATGATATCCCTTCCCTTACTGAGAATGCACCCAGTCCCATTGTCCATGTCACCAGCAAAGAATCATAAAGGTTGGAAAAGACATGGAAGATCATTAAATGCAATCATCAGTCCAACACCACCATACCTACTAAACCATGTCCTGAAGTGCCATATCTACACACTTTTTGAGCACCAGAGATGGACCCCTTTCATAGAATCATAGAATCATCTGGTTGGAAATGAACTCTGAGATTGACTCCAACTGTACCTGTTCACCTACTAAACCTTGTCCCTTAGAAACTCATCTACCTGTCTTTTGAACACCTCCAGGGATGGTGACTCAGCCACCTCCCTGGGCACCCTGTTCCAATGCTTGACCATCATTTCAATGAAGAAGTTTTTCCTGATGTCTAGTCTGAACCTCCTCTGGCACAATTTGTGGCCATTTCCACTCGTCCTATCACTTGTCGCTTGGGAGAAGAGCCCAGCACCCACCTCATCACAACCTCCTTTCAGGCAGTTATAGACAGTGATGAGGTCTCCCCTCAGCCTCCTCTTCTCCAAGCTAAACAACCCCAGTTCCCTCAGCTGCTCCTCATAGGGCTTGTTCTCCAGCCCCCTCACCAGTCTCGTTGCCCTTCTCTGCACACGCTCCAGCCCCTCAATGTCCTTCCTGTAATGAGGGGCCCAAAACTGAACCCAGCACTCGAGGTGCGGCCTCACCAGTGCCGAGTACAGGGGCACAATCACCTCCCTGCTCCTGCTGGCCACGCTGTGTCTGATACAGGCCAAGATGCCATTGGCCGTCTTGGCCACCTGGGCCACTGCTGGCTCATGTTCAGTCAGCTGTCAACCAACACAGGTCCTTCTCTGCCAGACAGCTCTCCTGCTGTCTTCCCCACGCCTGTAATGCTGCACAGGGTTGTGTCCCAAGTGCAAGATTTGGCAGCTGGTCTTGTTGAACCTCATCCCGTTGGTTTCAGCCCATCAATCCAGCCTGTCCAGATCCCTCTGCAGAGCCTCCCTTCCTTCAAGCAGATCAACGCTACTACGGTTAGCATTTGCTTTTCAGGACTGTCTCCCAAAGGTCTCTCTCAGTCAACATCTTGAATAGGCCAAAGTCTACCCTAAAGAAATCCATAGCAGTGGAATGATTAAGTGGTTTTGCTGACCCTCCCACCTTACTTCACCAAGAATCAAGAACTCCTATCATTTCAAAGTCATTAAGCCCAAGACATCCTCCAGCCACCACATTGCCCAACAGTCCTTCTCTGCTTGTAAACAGCAGGTCAAGCAAAGTACTTCCTCTGGTAGGCTCACTTATCAACTGCATCAGGAAATTATTTTTCACACACTCCAAAGACATTAAACAGCAGCAGTCCCAATACTGGCCTCTGAGGATTACCAGTCATCACTAGTCCCCACTTGGACACTGAGCCATTAACCACAACTCTTTGAGAGTGACCATTCAGCCAATTCCTTATCCACTAAGCGGTCCATCCATCAAATCCACTTCTGCAACTTAGACACAAGGATGTCGTGCAGGATGGTCTTGAATGCTTTGCACAAGTCCAGGTAGATGATGCCAGTTACTCTTCCCTTATCCACCATTGCTGTAACCTCATTGCAGAAGGCATCCAAATTTCTCAGGCATGGTTTGCCCTTGGTAAACTCATATTGGTTGTCACCAGTCACTTCCTTATTTTCCATGTGCCTCAGCAGAGTTTCTAGGAGGATCTACTCCATGATCTTGCTGGGCACAGAGGTGAAACCAACTAGTTTGTAGTTCCCCGAGTCTTTCTGTTTTCCATTTTTAAAAAATGGGGATTTTTTTTCCTCTTTTCCAGTCAGTGGAAACTTCATCAAACTGCCAAGACTTCTGAAGTATGATTGAAATGGCTTAACGACTTCATCCACCAGTTCCCCCAGGACCTGTGGTTGCATCTCATCAGATCCCATGGACCTGGGTACCTTCAGGTTCTTTAGTTAACCTTGCACCTACAGTGGGCTTTTCTTTGTTTTCCTAGTCCCTGCCTTTGCCTGCTGCGCCTTGGGTGGTGTGGCTTAGAGCTCTTGCTGGTGAAGACCAAGGCAAAAAAGTCATTGAGTACCTCAGTCTTCTCCATATCCCAAGTAGCCAGATCTTCCATTTCCTTTCAGAGAGGGCTAACATTTCCCCTAGTCTTTCTTTTATCACTGACATATCTATAGAAGCTTTTCTTGTTGTTGTCCTTGACATCACTGGCCAGATTTAATTCTTCTAGGGTTTTAGCTTTCTTAACCTGATCCCTGGTTACAGGGACAATTTCTCTGTACTCCTTCCAGGCTATCTGTCATTGCTTCCAACTTCTTTAAGCCTCCTTTTTGTGTTTGACTTGGTCTAGGAGCATCTTGTTCATCCGTGCAGGCCTCTTTGCATTTTTGCCTGACTTCGTTGGTATCCATCATTCCTAAGTTTGAAGGAGGTGATCCTTGAATATCAACAAGCTTTCTTGGAGTCCTCTTTGCTCTAGCACTTTGTTACATAGTATGCATTCATGGTATATGGGTTCAGACCCAAAAATAACCAACCTGAGACTCTGTGTGTCACTATATTTATTTAACAAATTAAGAAAATCAACTATGATCACCTTCAAGATAGTTCCTTTCTGAGTTGACACTTGGCTGCATACAACGCTGCCAAAGTTTAAAACAATTCCACAGATCATTTTTTGAAAGATTGTTGAGGACGTCTGGTTTTTTTGCTTTCACATCTTCCACCAATCAAAAATGGGTTCTTTTGAGCACCGACTCAATCTTTTCAAAGAGGTAGAAATACGAGTGAATAGGGTGGATGCTCAAGCACACTGATGTTGTTATTAGCTAAAAACTGCTTCACAGATAAAGTGTGGTGGGCTGGCACACACCAGCATTTTCTGACCGACGATCAGAAAACATCTATATTTGAACACATGTCCACTCATACTGAGTGAAGTAATTGAGTTTAGTTTTGTCCCAATGTGACAGTTTAGAAAATATTCTGTAAGCACCTCTTTGTCGCTTCCCTGCCACTCTTGGTCTGAGAGCTATAGGTTTAGTCTCAAGGGTTTTTTGTGCCAGACCTCATACAGTCATGATATATAGTCATGGTCTACATGCTCTGTTCTTATACGATTAATCATTTCCCCGAAATCAGGGGCCCTGTCTATCAAGTAAAGAGATAATTCTGCAGTGTTCGGCAGTGAGTTACTGCTTTGACTGCTCTGAATAGTTTGTTGTGATCAACTTTTTCACTTCATTACTTTGTACATTTTAGGGCAATTTGTGAATGCTTTTAACAGCACAGGACTCGGCAATATTCACATTGGTTAACCAATGTGAAAACTCACCTATTATTTGTAAATTTTGTTTCCTTTCGTTTAAGCAGTTTATTAACACAAAAGAAGACTTTCCACTATCTCCCATGACCATTTCTTTTCTTTAAAAACTTTTGATAGGGAATGATGTTAAAATATTTTTTGAAATTAAATTAGGTATGTTATTTGATGACCTTCTTGTATAGGACCATTAATGTTTTCAAAGAATTCTAAAAATCTAGGAAGCATAACTGGCTTTTACAAAATTTTACACTGATTCTTTATGTCATATTGTTCTGTATTTTTGCTACTTACTTACATTCTTTTTACAGCTTTTAGGAAATTGCCTCTGAATATAGATTTACGGAGGTTTAGTTTGCTTCAATGATTTTGGCCTTTCATTGTCCCTTTTAAAAAATAGTTGTCATATTTGCCACTTTCCTGTATTTTGATACCAGACAGAATTTAAGTGAAAAGTTACGCATCATCTTTGAACAATTTCAGGCTTCCTACTTTTCACATTTTAGAAAGTTTTGGTGAGTACTGGAACAGCCTTCCCAGGGACATGACGGAGACCCCATGGCTGGAGGTTTTCAATATGTGATTGGACAGGATGCTACATAATTTCATCTAAGCTCCCTTTCCCATGAATGGTTGGACCACATGATCTTCCAAGGTCCTTTCCAACCTGGTCTGTTGTATGATTCTATGGTTCTATGAGAATTTTATTCTGCCTAAAACAAATTATATCCTAGAACCCTTTTGAATATGCATAGTTCTAGATTTAATTTGCCAGATGATTCCTTTACATTTTCCACCCTTATTTTGGCCTGAAGCAAGTTGGCAAATAGTGTTCATTCTGCTATTTTGTCATTCAAGCTCCTTTTTTATGAAAAAAAGGTGTTAATTTTATTTTTTTTTCTGCTAGAGCGTACATAGTTATTTGAACTCTAGGGACATGTTTTTCTATTACCTGTAAGCATTTTATGAATTAGTTTTTCGATTTCTTTTTATCTTTACTATACTTGTTTTGTTGCAGTTAAACTATTTTTGGTGAATTTTAAGTGTATTTTTCTCCCAGACGAACTCCAGAGTTGAGTACATTATAGTCAGTGTTTTTTAAATATAGGGGGGTTTTGATGATTATGTATTGAAACAGATCCTAGGCCTAGCTTACTTCAAATTCAAGAGTTATTTCTCTTGTGGTTTCGCTAATGGTTTCAAGGAACCGTTATTCACAGCATCTAAAAATGTAGTCCATGTATCATATTTTGTCATGATTTCTTACCAGACTGCTTGAGAGAAATTAAACTCTTCTATTACTGTGTTTTCTGTCTTACCCTTTCTGACCTAGTTTAGTATTTAACAAACACAATCATCATCTTGGTTAGCTGATATATAATGTAGCTCTAATACTGTATTTTCCTTTTTGCGTTAATTTTCAGTGCAAAAAGATTTTAGCTAGTTTGTATATATTTATTTGACTACTTTATTTACATTGCCTTTTTCTGCTGCAGCCTGTGGCTTACACGATTTTTACTCTTTCATCATAATATCCCAGTATGGTTTTTTATACCATCAATATACTGTTTGTCAACTGCTTTTTTTTTTTTAGAATTTCAATATTATTCCAGAGGCAGTTACTTGTCTTTTGAAAAGAAATAATAGTTTAGTGGTTTGATAGAAATGGAGTTGTATCTAAAAGAACATAAATTGTTCATACTACATTTTTTGGTAACATGATTGCCTAGCTCAGTTGTGACACGTATATTTTGAATGTTATTTTTTTTATTTTTTAAAAATATGTTCCAGGTAAAGGAAGAAATATAATGGAATTAAATTTGTAAGTCAGTTTTAATGTAATTGTGATATTCTATAATTATGGCTACTATATAATGGTAGTATACTATCTTGCCTAAACCTGTTGATCCAAAAATAAATATATATATATATATATATGAGACTTAAGATATTTTGCTGCACATTCTGGATGTATACAGTCCCTCCCTGCAGGGATTCTTTGTTACTAGTGTGTCAGTAACCCTTACCATCTATGCGTGTGATCTTCCTAGGGCTTTAAGGATAAACAATACAGAGAAGTAATACTGTCAAGGAAAATCTAATCTGTTCCCATAATACTGTATTACTTGCTCGCATTCTTCCTTTCAAGTCATTCTGTGTTGTGAAGTCTACAGATTATGATCTTGGATATTGCAGGATTTGAGACATCAACTTAAAAAACAAGAGTCAAGCACAGAGATCCTTGTAGTGAATAGCACCATATTCTATTTTTTTTTTTTTCAAATTAGATTAATCAGTATTCTTATAGGCATATTATTGATTTTCAATGCTTTTTCTTATATCTGAATACTTTCATATAAGTATTTTGGAGAATTAATTATTGATTTATCTACTTGAAACAAGTTTGAATACTTGTGAATCAATATGTGAATCGTATGTTGTAATTCTTAAAGATAAAAAAAAATATTCTAGCTCACACAGACTGCAGAACTTTTGGCTTCTGCTGGTTATAGTCAAATCTAATCCTAGACTTCATTAATCAAAACGTGCAATAAATCTTTATAGTGTCTAACAAATTTCACAATTATGATTTTCAAAATGCATTATGGAAGAAAGCACTATTTACTAAATGCTTCTTGATAAACATATTGAACAGTTTGAATTAACTTGGGTGATTTTACAAGTTAGAGCTTGCATTTCAAATGTTACCAGGAAGATTTTTGAGAGATTTTTGACATTTGTATCAGAGTTCTTATTGATTGCGAACATGTATCTAGAAGCAGTCATATTTTTTCTGCCTTTTCTCCAGCTACATTCTGTAGTATTTTTACTGCTTCTTTTTTAATTTAATTAGAATTGGTTTAGAGAAGTTAGAATTTCATATATATACATATGCATAATGCATATATTGATTATTATATTATGTAACTATTCATATTAGCAATGTTAATACAAATAAAATATTGATTGAATATTGTTACTAATATTAATATACTGTTAATTTATCATCATCATCATCATTAATTTTTTTCCTTAAAATCTACCAAAACCATAACAAAATGATCTGAAACCAGAAAACAAAAAATATCCTTCATTGTGTTAAACACACAGACCAGAAAGTATTGCTGGTGAGAAATTAAGATCTTTTCTCGGTGATCACCTTCTGCATCAAATTAAAGGATACACTTAAGGTTATATATGTAATAAATTTTCACATGGCTGTGCTTCACGGAAGTGCAAAAACCTCATCAATATCAGCAACTCTACACAAAAAAAATGCATTTGCATTCCACATATATGATATATCAGCAATCCACAGGATAAAGATGGAAAACGCAATTTAGTCTCATTACATAATGCTAGAATGCAAAGTTCCTTATACCCATTACAGAGTTAGAGATCACCCAAAGCAAGTGATCTTATAGTTAACACTATGTTCTTGCAGAACAAAAGCCAATGAACTTCAAGAAGTTCACGGGCCAGGGCCATCTGTGCAGCAGGCCTTGGCTAGGAGCAGCCACACTGAATCAGAACACGAAAAACAATAGGTTTGCACTCCAATACTCTGGACAGAATCAGGTTGCTGAGCTAAATAGATTATTCCTATTTCTTATTTGTATGAAAGTCTTGAATGCATGGCTTTAACAAAGTTTTCCAGATTTATAAGCAGCTGGAAATAACCAAACCTCTCTGCGCATGAGGAAGTCAAATTGCTGAAGCTTCAGAGTCTGAAATTAAATGAGTGTGGAGACAAAAGGAAAAAGAGTTAGCAAAGTCTCCTGTTAATCCTGAATGATGATGATTGCCACTGTTTCACTGAAATCCCCTTAGAATTTGACTTTATGGAAGCATTTTTCTCAAAAGTATTTTAATTGTTTCACACTTACAGTGTCTGAACTTAGAATTCCAAGTTTTAAGTGCTTGAAGCTAATCAGATACCATCCTTGGTAAATTAAAAGATTGATACAAAGGCGTCACTGAAACTTCCTCTGCCTTGTTCTCTTGAGATCATCTTTAAAGAAACGTATGAGCGAAGGGGACATAAACAAACTCTGTATTTAGAGAATTTAAGAAGAGATTTGAGTGCAGATATCTGTTTAGTATGGAAGAAACATTTTCTTTGACTAATATTTCCTATAGAGATAAATAAGGGTTTGGGAAATCAAAGATAAATTAAAAGGAAAATAGCATGATATTCATTTTCTAAAGACAACAGATGGATGCACTCAGATGAATTAACATACCACTGTAAAAATCCGTATCTACATGAAAGAAAAAACAATTTATATATTTCTGTATTACACAAGAATATTTTTCTATTGCAGTACCTCTAAAGGACCTCCTCAGGCTCTCTCAGTCCTTTTAGTCAACATGTGAAATACAAGAATATCTGCAACAATTTCACAGGGTACTGAGCTGAATTCCTCTTCTACTTGGTATTTCTTGCTCTAAAGTTTTCTTTGGGTTTTGGGCTTTAGGAAACCAGCTTTGACTCCCATTCGACTTTGTGTCAGATGTGGGTTTGTATCCCTTTTCCTGATAGACATTATATTTTTTTATACCAGTCTTTCAAGTTTCATCTGGCAAGAGAAGTCCATTGTGGGCATTCACTTGTTTATCTGTTAGGAAGACAGGGTTTTCGGTGCAGAATGGAGCAGAGGAACAGATTACAAAGGGCATAGAGAATGCCTTCTTTGCTTTGGTCTTTACCCTTAAAATCAGCCTTCAGGAATTCCAGAGCCCTAAGACTAGAGGGAAAGTCTTGAGCAAGGAATACTTACCATTGGTAGACAAGGAGCTTTTAAATGAAGTGGTCATGTGTAAGTCCATGAGGCCTGACAGGTTGCACCTGGGAGTGCTGACGGAGTTGGCTGATGACACCATGAGATCACTGTTACTTATCTTTGAACGGTCTTGGCAACGAGGAGAGGTTCCCAAAGTCTGGAAGATAGCAAATATCAATATCTTCGAGGAGGTCAAGAGGGAAGTTCTGATAAACTGTAGGTTGGACAGCCTCACCTCAGTCTCTGGAAAGATGATGCAGAAAATTAATTTCCAAACACATGGAGACAAGAAGATCACTGGGAGTTGTCAAAATGGATTTACAAAGGGGTAATCATACTTGACAAGGCCATAGCCTTCTGCAATTAGGTGGCTGGCATGGACAAGGGTGAACAGTGGATGTTGTTTACCTCAACTTCAGTAAAGTTTTTGGCACTGTGTCCCATAACATCATTATAGACAAAATGACATACAGGTATAGATAAGTCCACAGTGAGGTGAATTAAAAACTGGCTGAATGATCAGGCCTGGAGTGCTGTGATCTGTGGCCCAAACTCTAGCTGAAGGCAAGTTTGCAGATGGTACACAACTAGGAAAAGTAGCTAATTCTCCAGAGTCTGATGTTGCCTTACAGAGGGAATAAACTCACGCACAAGTGCATCGTGGAGGGTGCAGCTGACTGGAGAACAGCTTGGTAAAGGAGGACCTTGGAATTCTGGTGGACAACAAGCTGACCATGAACCAGCATTGCACATTCAAAGCAAAGTATCCTGCAGCTGCATTAGGCAGGGCATTTCCAGCAGGCCAAGATAGCGGATTCATCCTCTTTACTCAATACTGGTGAGGCCATATCTGAATTGATGTGACCAGTTCTGTACCTCCCCAGTACAAGAAAGATACGGACTTATTGGAGCATCTCCAGTACAGGGCCACAAAGATGATTAAGGGACTGGAGCATCTCTCATATGAGGAAAAGCTGAAAAAGCTGGGACTGTTCTTTTGATTTTGTGATCCCTTACTGTCATCCCATCCCCGTGGCTTCTCAGCCCTCACAGGGCTTTGTTCATCAGTCCCTCACAGGGCTTTGTTCATCAGTCCCTCACAAGGTTGCTGATAAATCCATCTCTCCCCTCTCATTCCTATTTTAACCTTTAAAATAGGTTCCTTCAAACATAAGTAGTTCTGTGGTTCTGTGATCCACATCTGCTCTAACCACCTGAGAAAGTGCTGATACTGATATTAGGGTCAATGTCAAAGCACATATCCGAACACTGGTTTTTGAACCTCTCCTTAATATTTCACTCCATTGAGTCTTTTGCTCTGGAGTCACAAGTTGGAACTTCCATCCATGGTGTTTCCTGTGCATTACCACAGTATGACAATGTGGCCAATGAAAAGATGAATACAATTGTTTCCTAACTGGCGTACAGGCCTTAAGATGTGATATTTTTGTCCTTCAGTGGTTTTGAGGCTCACCCTGCCTTCTTCTCCTAATCCAGTGTGCTGTTTGATCCTGGAAATTCTATCCAGCATTCAAAGAGTTAGGGCAGATACAGTGCAATGAAAATTTTCTTCTATAAAAGCCCATGAACATTATTTTCCATCTGCAGGCCTTGCTGGAGCCTGACCAGGCAATTTGGCAACTGTTACACTCTTACTGTCATTAATAAAATGAATGGAGTACAACTGCTAAACACTCAGGAATACCGAGTATATGTATCCTGCTGTCCTTTTCTTTTACTTCCACGGCTGCGTCAGAGGGGTATAGAGGCAAGTATCTCACAGGAAAGAGGGATGTTACGAGACTGATGCTAGAAGAAAAGGCTTATTCTCCTGTGTCACTCAGATTTCCCTAGTGAACTATTTGGACTTCATGCACCAGTTAGAACTCATCAATAAAATATCTGAAACTGCAGAATCTTGAGCTTAGAGGACTTTTTTGCCTCTGTCACCAGTTACTCCATAGTGCTGAAAACTGTTCATCATCTGTCAGGCTCCACCCCCTCTTAGTATCTTTCATACTTTCATTTTTGCACAAATGGAGGAATCTACAGAACTGATTGAAGTCCTTCAATCCTTTAAAGCTATGTCATCCCATACCGAAGTGTATTCTCTGTTGAGGTGCTCTTTCAAGGTCAACCTTAAAAGTCATTTAACCCTTTTCAGAGATGGCATCTCTTTATCCATCATGGATTGTCTGCATTATTCCTACCAGCTCATTCCTGCATATCAACAGCCTTAAGTATATATCAGAACTCTTGATACTATTTTTCTCCTTTCTACCTTTTACTGAATGCAACAACAATATCATCTACAATATCATCTTAGGTACAAATAGTCATGATTTAACTTCTCCATCCTACTACCTTCTAAGCCCTTTCCAATTTTCCGGAATGTAGTGGGTTAACGCTGGCTGAGTGCCAGATATCCACCCAGACATTCACCCACTCTCCCTCCTCAACTTGACAAGGGGAGAAAATAAGATGAAAATTCTGGTGGATTGGGATAAAGACAAGGAGATTGCTTGCAAGTTAACATCACAGCAAAAGAAACTTGACTTGGAGAAAATTAATTCAATTTATTGCAAATTAAAATAGATTTGGGTAGTGAGAAACAAAGACAAAATCAAAACAGTACCTCTTCCCCATACCCACACTGCTTCTTCTTAAGCTCAATTTCATTTCTCGCTCCTTCTGCCCTAATCTCTAGTGGCGCAATGGGAAAGGTAGGTTGTGAGCAGTCCAAACAGCCACTCTCTTCTGCTTGTTCCTCTTCATGCTTTTCCCCCATTCCTGTGTCCTCTCCACAGGCCACAGCTCTTTCAGGAAACAGCCACCTGCTCTGGCTTGGTCCTCTCCATGGGCTACAAGAGAATACCTGCGCTGGCATAGTTAAGCAGATATTGACCTTGGTGTTTGTGCTTTTGGTTCTTTGTCTCTCTTTTTTTTCTCCATGCCTCCTCTGCCTCTGTAGTATTTTCCCAGAGGCACCACCACCATGGCTGTGTGGCTCAGCTGTGCCCAGTGGAGTGTTGATCTGAGCTGGCTGGAACTGGCTGTGTCTGGCATGGAGCAACCCTGGACTGTCCTCACACAGGTCATATCTACAGCTTCCTCACTGTCAAAACCTTGACACCTACGTCCTTTACAAAGAGACACTAGTTTTATCAGAAGAAAGATGCTGTTTTGGTAGAGATATGATTTGCTGATGAGCAAAGATATGATTCTGCTCCTGCAGAGATTATTCCCTTATTTGAAAAACAGTTTGAAGGGATGACACTGTTTTGAAGTGGTATGCAAGTTGATTTTATGGGTTTGCAAGTCCAAATCCAGGTGATATTTCTCATTGCACGTATTGGCATGGCTGAAAGATGGCTTTTTGTCCTTCAGCTGTGAGGTCACTTACTTTCCCATAGCTGATCTGCTGTTAAAAACTTCAGTTTGTGGTTGATGTTGCCACTTAATTAGTCCACAGCTCCTGCATATTCCAACAGGATCCTAGCAACAGCTACAGCCAATTTTTTGTTGGCAAGACATCTCCTTGACTCTTTCTCTAGATGTGTGTGCTGATGTAGGAATTCTCCTGGGAGAAAATTTTCAGTCTATTTGATGTTTTCATTCTTCAGTGACCTCACTTCTTTTAGTGACATTAACTAAATTGCCTCTTCTTTCTATGAAGTGTGCAAAATTCTGTGCAGTTACAGATATTCGGGGTGACTTATCTTCTGCTGAGTATATTCAGCCCTTTTTATCCAATAGCTTTCCACATTCCCAAATTGTCTGACTTACCTGAAAATGTGACAGTGTGTGTGTGCATAACACTTCCTCCGGTACCTTATCAGGTGCTTCAGCTTTGTTTACTTGTAGTTCATGGTCCAGTCTGGAAGCTACATTTTAAAAAGTGATTGTTATAGAATCATAGAATAGTTTGGGTTCAAAGTGGCAGCGCAGAGCATTTTGTGATGGAGACCACTTTCAAGAAGTCTGCTACACAGGATCTGCAATGTTGAATAGAGCTGTGCCTCCACAATGACATCTTGGAGGATGATGCAATTCAAAATGCATATACTTTTGAGAATTGTAGGTATAGGTTTACCACCACCTGTTATGCAAACAACAAAAAGAAATAATTTTCTTTGTCTGGAAGCAGTGGAGCTCAACAGATGGCATCATCTCTGAAGATGACATTTCAGTAATTCCTCTATGTGACCCTTGAGATTCTTTTTTGGAAAAATTCAGCAGATCTGTTTGATGATAAGGGAGAATTAAGGCACAAAGAGTTAGCAGATAACTTTCATGAGCCCTTAGAGGATGTGTTTGATATCAGTCCCTTCCGGCAAAGCTTAGAGCTTAAAGAAACTGCAGTGAAGTAACTTAATGCAACAGTGCTTTTCAGTGCTTGCATCCCAGACATCTGTCGTCTAATCACTTTGAGTTTCTTCCAAACACTGACTGGACACACAATGTTTCCAAGCAGCCTCCCAAAGCTTGGGAAGATATTCTGTAATCATTCATTGCATAAATATATTCTAAGATCTTCTGTAAGAAGCTTGATGGCAGACTATCTACTTGAACTGAAAATTCACACGCAGTCCACAACTAAATTTTTATGGCTCCTTACTCTGGCTTACATCTCCTTTTTAGTCTCCATTTCAAGGCAGAATTATATATGAGTCTTGAATGGTGGTCACTACACTCTCTCTTTGTGCAATGAAGTAAAGCAGAGAAGAGCTAGAGTTTACCTCTTAAAAAAGAAATATGTTGACTATACATACCAGCAATTACCAGTTAGTGGCTTGTAATCTTCCTTTGTAGTTCTTGTGGTGACACAGCTTGATGCTGAAAACCTCAAAGGGAACTGTGTGACAGTAATTATTTCCCTGCAGTTGGCTAGGACACTTTCATCTTCAGAAGAAACCAGATTACAACCCGTTTGACAAGGCAGAAATATATTTAACAGAAAATATGTAGCAGTCAGCTAACTATTGCAACAATTAGCCAAACGACCCTATCAATCAGAAGTTCCCTAGATTAGTTGCTCACTCCTGTGTCTTCGGGAACTGTAGGTTCGTTTCTTGTAGACTGGTTCATTCCTTCTTCTATTGATGAGAATGCACAAATATTACCTCATATTTCTTTATACATTCCCTGCAGCACACAGCTGAAATCAAGAGCTGATCTCCTTTAACTATCAATTTACTCATCCGTTAACTTGTTTTAGATAGCAGCTAATGTCTAGGTATAAACTACAGCAATCTAACCACAAAATTCAAGCTACATGAAAAAGAGTACGTTATGCAAACTTGCAAATTTCTTATCACAGTTCAGTACACAAAACCAATATTCATCTATTCCTATTTTATATCCTTTTTACTTTCCTCCAAGTTTTTTCAGCAGCAAGGTTTATTCCACAAACAGGAAGTTTTGGGTGTATACCTCCATCCCATTAAAATGCAAATCCAAGAGTTTCTCTTCAAGAAAAAAAAAAAAAGACAATTTGCTGCTAAATCCCACAAAATCCCACTGAAAATTACTTTTACTGATTAAATTTCTGTGCTTTGGATGGCAAGTGGAGCAAATTGTTGTAATTTCTGGTAAATACAAACTTAGTAATCAAAAGTATTTATGTGGCTGGAAAATATATTAATGAAGTTTATTTATTAGTCTGTAAACATATAGTGCTACCTCCATTGACAATAATAGTCTTTGCTCTCACAGTGGTGTTTTTAGAATATTCTGGGACAGCAAGTTTTGTGTTTTATTTCTCAACTCTGGCACCATTTTCACTAGAGTTCGTATCACTTTGCATTTCTCTAATATCTTTACTGGCAATTGTTTTTATTTACATGTACTGACACAGTAAGCATTACACAAACTACTTCTGTCATGTGACTGAGAAATGGATGTGTGTTGATTCCCTGTGCTGTGTCTGGCTGGTATGGAGCTACTTTTCTTCATAGCAGCCCATATGGTGCTTTGTTTTACTGGTGACCAAAGCAGTGTTGCTAACACAGAGATACTTTGGCTGTTGCTGAGCAGTGGTTACACAGCATCAGGGCATTCTCTGTCTCTTGCTTTTATCCCTCAAGGAGTTGGCTAGGGGTGGACAAGAGGCTGGGAGGGGACATAGCTAGGACAGCATATCAAAAGGATATTCCATACCACATAACATCATGCTCAGCTATAAAACTGGGGTGGGACTTTTCCAAAGTAGCTGTTGCTTGGAGACTGGCTAGGCAGTGGTCTACTGGTGGTGCCTGGTTGCTTTTGCATCATTTGGAGCTTTTTCCTCTCTTTTTTCCTTCACTTAGTAGACTGTCTTTATGTCAATACACAAGTTTGCTTGCTTTTGCCCCTCTTTTCTCCACCATCCTGCCAGGGGAGAGCAAACGAGCTATTGGAGTGGTCTGCCGGCTGGGGTCAACCACAACATTCCCTCAACCTCAGTCACTGTCACCCAAGAGGGACATCTTTGGCTAACTTCTGTCACACGCTTGCAATGAATTGCACGAAGTATTCTCTCTTATGCTTCTGTTAGCTGTCATTGTTCATTTGTAGGTCTATCTGTAGTAGACTTGTCAGTGTGTTAAAGGTGTGTCCAAAGGTAAGAGCAGTGTCTGACTAGCTGATAAGAACTCTTTCTAACAGAGTCTTTATAAAGAACCACCGGGACAGCTCCTGAAAAATTCTCTTTACTATCTAGACATTACAAGTTTCAGCCTAGCAATACTCAGTAAACATCGGCATTTCTGAAATTAAAATAATAGTAATAATTCTTTGGGAGAAGTGTGATACCTTATCTTGAGGTACCTGGTAGTAGACGTATCTGGTTTATAGATTGCAGGAAGTCTATAATGAAAGGTACTCCAGTAAGAAAATAGTCACATGAGGTTATATACTTTCCCTAATCTTTCAGTGGAGGTAATGTTCAAATACGGGATTTCTTCATGGAATCTTAACACAGGACTGCATAAATACTCGCAGAGCTGATAGCTTCCTGACCTAACCCAAAACACAGGAAGCTACCCAGACATGATGTTTGGCATGGTTTTCTTTAACCAAAGATGACCGAAAGTCTTCAAAGTAAGAAAAATCAAGGGTTTAATATAATAAAAACCAGAATGTTCAAAGTCTTTACAATAAAAGCTTAGCATGATATCACAAAAATGAGAGAAAAATGGGTACACACAATCTTCTCCAACCTACCATCATCTTGCATGTGGCTTCTTAGTCTCTTACTGCCTTTCTGAAGTTTAATGAATTTGCATCTTCTCTGATCCTCTCTTCTTCTCCGTTATCTCTGAGCTCAGATTCTCTGCTGTGTTCTCCTAACAGTAGTTTCAGTTTCTCTGCTTAAGCTATCGTTTTACTTCCCTGCTATGTTATTGTCTAATGTCTGGGTTCTTCTCCAAAACCTTGTATTTAACCAGAGCCACTTCTATGTCTCCTTGTGGAAATAAATCATGTTTTCCCTTTCTACAGAAGTGATTGCTATTCTTAAGGGAACATAATATTAAAGTAAAAGAGAAGCAAATGCAATATCAGCCAGTTACAGCAGTATACAGTTAAAAGACAGTCTAGGAAAATCCTAGAAGCACTTCTCCAGTGTTGGTAAGACAATGGTTTTTGGTGACCACAGCAGTATCTGTAACTTGATCCTGCTCCTCACTTGTAGTCAGTCACTCTTCTTTACTCAATATGTTTAAATTTAGTATAAGGTCTAACTCAGTTTGAATTTTGACAAGTTTTATTTCGTCTTTATGCTTTCTACTTCTACAATATCATTCTCTGCTGTTTATTTGTTTGTGTATGTTCTTTATTATTCCCAGTACCCTCCTCAGCTTATAATTGCCAGACATTTCTGCCACTTTAATTAAGGAAATTTCACACCTCTCATCTCTGATGTGTTCAGATTTTAACTGGTTTAACTGATTTAACTTTGTCTTATTTCTACTCCAAAAGAGAAAAACTTCTTTGAAGACGTAGTTTGGTCTGGACTATTTAAATTATGGTAATGCCTGTTTGCTTCTTCCAGAGTTAATCTGGGGAACTAATGTTTCTACACCGTCTTTTATGAACCTAAGATATAAGGTATCATCATCTAGTTTTAGGCTGTGGATTCTATGAACAAAAGAATATCAAATGTTTTACTGAGGAATAGAGACTATCAAAACCAAAAGCAATTGATCTCCTGTTATGCATGTTAAGTTAGTCTCATAGTTGTGTGATTTCCCCGAGAACCTACTTCTCTAATAATGTTAGTGATCTCTTTCTGCATTCATTTTCAGTACCAGGATCTTCCATTCTCATTGGTCTTCTACATACAAGTTTCCGTTATTTCGATAACAATAAATTGACTTCGTATATCTCAGCAGCTTTGACATTTTACTGCGTTGCTTCATTTCTTTTCCAAACTGCAAGCAATGTAACAGAGGCAGTTTTTAGAGAAAACTGTAGCAAATGGAAGCCATTCCTGATCCCTGACAAATAAGCTTTTCGGTGCTTTTTGCTTAATGGTTCCACTCTAAAGTAAGTATCTGAATGTACCTATTGGGCTGGCAGCAAATAGCTAAGCCTGAAAATCAGTCAAATAACACATTTGCCAGGCCAGCAGGAAGTGCACTCTACTCTAAAGGTAGAAACCAACTAAGCTGTTGTAATATACAGAAATAATCAATACTAAGAGGAACATGGTGATCACATTGTTTGTAAAATTTTTGTTGTGCATCACAAAAACAAGAAAGAAAAAAGTAACTGGCAGCTGTTATATGTGGAACTATTGGAAATGAGACTGGTTTGTGGTCTTTTATCTAAATGAAATGAGATTTGGAAATGAAAGAACAGAGAAGAAGGAAATATTAGATAAAATGGAACTTTGGGTAACACTAGCATAAAATCATTAATTTCCTATTTTATTCATATTAATGCTATTCTTTCAGAAGAAAAAAAGAGCAAAGATAAGTAGCTGTGTCAGTGCCTGTTTCTCTCTTCTGCCATTTTACCTCCTTATTTACTTAACTACTTTCTACCTACTTTACTGTACTGATGGCTATGCAATCCTGAAAATTATACCTGCACCTGCTAAAAGCTGATATCTCTGTGTATAATAACAAACAGAAAAAAACCATACTTTGATTGTATCACTGTTTCATTATATGCATTATACAGATTCTCATTCCAGGTTACAGAACGTTGTTTTGCAGACTGCTGTTCACATCACAGGCAGAATAGTACGGAAAACAAAAGAGGAAAAAAAAAAAAACCAAATACATTTATAGAATGTATTTCAAAAATAATGCAAGGTAATTATAAGGTGGAATGGTAATGTAGACTTGATATGGTAGGAATATCCTGGCTTTTCACATAAGCCTATATTGTTTGCCATTTATGAGCTCATGGGGCACTCAATACCTGAAAAACAAGGCTTTTGATTTTTCCTGTAATCAGTTTGTGAAAATTATGAAAACTGTCTATGCCGCAAACTTGCTGTCCATCTTCTAGTAGCTTTCATGCATACAGCAGAATGCTTTTGAACCCTTTAATTGATTTGGAGGAGGGGAATTTGAAGGAATCAGCTATATTTAGCTAAAAGAGATTCCTGGTTAACATAATAAATGACTGCATGTATGCAAACTTGTGTGCGTGTGTGTGTGTGTACATGTGTGTCTGTATATATGTTTTATATATGAAAGTGTATTCCTTTTTGCTTCTGAAATTCTAATAGCTGCATTATATGAAAAGTCTTATACTGACATGGCAAAAATTCCCAGCTGAAGAAACTCCTGAGATAATCAGGCATCCTGTGATTTATAGACTTTTTACAAGAAAGAGTTTCTGGAGTTCCTGCAGGAAAGGACCTGGGTGTCCTAGTGGACACCAAGTTGAACAGGAGACAGTGATATGCCCTGGCAGCAAAGGATGTAAATGGTATTCTTGGCTGCATGAGGAGGAGTGACGTCAGCAGTTCAAGGGGGGTGATCCTTGCCCTGTGCTAGCCCTGGAAAGGTCACATCTGCAATGTTGTGTCCAGTTCTGGGTTACTTAGCATAAGACCCATTACTGTAGTGGAGAGAGTCCAGCAAAGGGTCATGAAGATGATTGAGGAACAGGAAAAATCTCTCCTGCGAGGAAAGTCTGAGAGAACTGGGATTGTCCAGCCTGAAGAAGAGAAGGATTGGGGGTAGGGGGAGAGATCTCATCAATGTGTATAAGTATCTGAAGGGAAGGTGCAAAGAAAACAGAGCCAGGCTCTTTTCAAGAGGTGCCCAGTGATGGGATCAGAGAGAATGGGCACAAATTGAAACAAGGGAAGTTCCATCTGGATATCGTGAAAAACGTTTTCACTGTAAGAATGGCTGGTCACTGGCACAGGTTGTCCAGATTTGTTCTGGAGTCTCCATCCATGGAGATGTTAAAAAAACATGTGGACATGGTCCTGAGCAACCAGCTTTAGGTGATGCTGGTTCAGCAGGGGGTTGGACAAAGTGGTCTCCGGAGGTGTCTTCAGACCTTAACCATGCTGCGATTCTGTGAAGTACTACAGCCTATGTGATCTGTTTGTTCTTTTTTCCTAGCATGCTATATTGGTTGCTACTGGAGATATATATTCAGTGCCTGGTGAAAGCGGTGCTCTCAGCTAATATTGATGTTTCTAGGAAAAAGTTGGAAAGGAGAAGAAATGAATACATTTTCATGGTCAGATGTCCTTTTTTGTGGCAATAGAAGCCTCAATAGATGCAGAATAGTGGAAGAACGAACTCTGAACACTCTGAGTACCAGATCTCTCTACTGTTATCATGACGCTTGTTATCTCCGTGAAGACAGATGTACTGTGTGTACTCTCTGTGAAAACACAAATACTTGTTTGCATTTTTTTTAAAGTGATAAATTTATTTCACAGTTCCTTTTTTTTTATAATATTGTTTGTCTCCTCTAGATCATCTAGTGTAGAATGTAAGTTCATGTGAATTTGACCTTTTTGCCTACTCTGGCTTTCCTGAAGACTATCATTACCAAATAAAATTTTTAAGTACTATAGACAAGGACTCCAAGAGCATGAAACTCAGGAAAAATATGAGAATCTTAGGACTAGGTGTGTCTTTTGACAAGTATATGAATAGCGTATGAATCAAGGTGGAAGGAGACAGAATTGAGAGCTAAAACGAAAGGAAATGTTCTGCATAAACCAGTATTGGCCTCTGGCAATGAGTAGGCAGTACAGAGATAGTTCACAGCTCTGGAGAAAAGCATTGTCAAAAGTCTCTCAGGACTGTGACTCTCAAACTGCAAATTCAAGCTAAATCAAATAATTATGTAACTAAATCCAACTGCTCACCTCACTCCTTTGCTAAATGTTTTTGTTTCCTCAGGACAGGTGACAAAACTGATCATAGGTCCACTTCTAGTTGTGTTAAGCTAAGTTAAACTGCCATTAATGTCAATCTACACTGATATGATGAATTAAAGATATTTTTTCCTATTCTATTATATTTGTCAAAGAGGCAGTAACATCTAGCTGAAAAAGAGTGCAGGCAACAGTGGGTAGCAACCTGTCAGTTATCTCATCAAAAAATCATAAAAGTTTTAAATAGTGTTTATTGGTTTTGGAACACAGACATTCTTCTTATCTTAATATAGTAAGAGAACTAAATACATTTTGGAACTGCATGGATTCATTACCTTCTTCACACGTCATGGTGAACGTTTTTATGGGATCTCTCTACTGTAAGATACACGTCTGATCTCATATATACATGTGACTAACATCTTGCTGACCCCGGAACACACATCTGCTCCTAAACACCTTATTACATGTCAGGCAGCTCTCCTTATTACTATGTTCATCACACTGCAAACCACCGTAATACTAGTTTTCACCTTGTCCTGATAGTTTACATGTGCCACACTTAGTATTCTCCAAAGTATTTTTGGAGAGAGAAGGCATATACTAAAAGAGATAGTGTGTAATCTGATATATTCCTTACATCTTGTGTGAGGAATACTCTATTACCTTGAAACCTCTTGTCTTGAAACAGTCTGAGCTAGAAAAAAGCTGAGCATTTGCAATATACAAAACCCAGGCAATCCAGTTTCAGATGTTTATAAAAGATGTACAGGCATGGTATAAGAAAGCACAATCTCATTAAAATTTATGAAGACATTTTCTTGTCTCTCCTTTCTTCAGCTGAGAATCTTGAGTGTTCTTAGAACTCTAACAAAAGGAACCCCTTCTGCATATCATACACCTCACTAAGAAAAGTTTATTTTGTTCGAACATTTTAGCTTTTATAACCATTTTTTTCCTTTCTGAAATGTAAACCTGTACCAACCTCCACAATTTGAGGATTCCCCCACTTAAGTTTATTGTGCTTTACACATTCTTGTTTCATCAAAGTCTTATGATAATGCTCAATATCCATGATTAATGCAGATCCAAGATAATAGCAATCATTTGTTTCAAAATTTCCATAGAAGCAGCTACATGATAGAAATAAACTTAAATTAACTTACCTGCTAGCCTGTTTTTCATTGAGTTAATATAATTGAGTCAAAATTTTTTGGGGGGTGTTTGGATCAGAATCACAATTGTAATATAAAATATTCTCTTATATTAACATATAAATTAAATGACATTTTGATATTATGCATATTATACAGTGGTTTGTATCATGAGCACTACTGGTCAAGGTGAAGGAGAGATTTTAGCTCCTTTGTGTTTCGTTCACTTTATTTTATATATGGCGGCATGTAGGCAATTTTGTCAGTATATGTTCCCATTTAGCCTTCCTATTTCTGTACTAGTACTAATACAGAAACTGAAACAATATTCTCTCTCCCATATTTCAAGTGTTTCTTTATGTTACCATTGTTTTCGAATCAATATTACTTTTCATTTTCCCACACATTTTGAAATGTCATTGAACTCTAACAAAAGTTGTTTTAGACTACGTTATCTAAAAATAAAAATGGACAGAGATTAAAATTAGAACTGAGTAGGAAAAGTATTTTAAAAAGTAGCAAACATCATAAGTACCTGAACACATACACTCCCCCTGCCACTGTCTACTTCAGCAACATTTCTGAAAAGAAAGTGCCTTTCTCTCTAGTTAGTGGGTATACAAATTAACCAGAGAAATGCTGCCAAATTCCTTAAAATGTATAAGGTTTAATTTTTATTAATTGGTGTTTAAAGAATTTAAATCAACAAAATCAGATGTGTTAATATTTTTTGGTCAAGGTAATATCCGAGTGACTAAAGTTGGTTTTTAACAAATCCTTGAAAAGTCTGTAAAAAAATGCGTACATTATTTATAGCATGTCACCTTGAATGCGGGCAAGTTTCAGTGCTCACTAAAGGGAATACAAATGCAGAATAAGGTCCTGTTGGATTAAGCGTATTCTGTTTGCCTTTGTGCTAATTTGGTGGTATGTGTAGTTTTATTTTGTGCTGTATTTAACTCAAAATCTAACTCAGGTACATGAGTTGCAAAATGACTCTTCTGTAAAAGCAAATTCTTCTTAAGGCAGGAAGGATCACCACCATCACCCATGGAATGATGAATTTTTGATAAAGATATTATTTTTAGTTTTCTGATTTTTTTTTCATGGATTTGACATTGAGGTTCACTTGCAATAGAGTTTGAGCAGATTAAAATTGAGATAGTCAGGTTTTTGCAGTTTGGCCAATCCAAAGTGAATGCAGAGTGTTCTACAAATCTGACTCCAAAATCAGACATATTTCACAGGAATCATGAAGATGTGAAAGATGGTTGAATAGTGTAACCTGGTACACTGTAATATTTATAGTAAAAAATTTTAAGATAAAAAAAATTTATCTTGAGCAGAGACAAATGAGTTTTTGTAGTATTTCTTTTCTACTGAGTTAATTATAATTTTATTTATAAATGCTCTGATCATAAACCAAAAGCTCATTGTATAACGTTTATGAATCTGTAGTGAAATGACAGCATGTAAGCTCATTTCACTAAGAACTCAGTTCTAGGTTAGTTCTTCCGAACAGCATCTCTAATTTGGGTTAGTCAGTAAAGGATGTTAATAAATGGTTTGGCATATATGTGTGAACTTTTCCTACCAGGTAAGTGTCTGTACTCATTTCTGTCAAGTCTAAAGGGCATTTAAAGAGCATGGTTACTATATGTCAAACATATCTGCATAGTTCCTGAATAGCAAATTTTATTAGATTACATTTCTGGTGTTACTGTGACCCTGACATTTTCAAGCAATTTAAGTGCTGCAGTTTGTCAGCATATTTATGTCTTTTTGTAAATGGATAAAGCCCAACTACACATGAAGTCTACATTTTAATACTCTGCTAATCACAAACTATTATCTATTCTCATATCCAACAGAATAAAAGCTGCCTAGTTTTGATTATTCATATCAATAGCGCTATTCCTAAATATCTTTAAGAAGACATTATTTTTATGTATAGAAAGTATAGCAGTCCAAAAGCAAGTAACTGTTTGACCAAAGCGTTTATGACATAGGTGTAATTACAAGACAAAGAAGTAAGTATTTTAATATTACTTTAGAGGAACGCATTATAATCACAATATATGCATATTAATGAAAGAGAAATTCTTTGGAGCCAAAACAGTATGCATGTTTTGAGGGGAAAGAAACCATGTTGTTAAAATATTCACTGATAATAGTGCTTAGGGGAATACGAAGATAAATGTTTACTCCCAAACCAAGTGATTAATTTGTTGTTTCATGTGCAAAATAGATCATAGGTTACCACAGTGAATTTTTCCTATACCAATCTGAATGAACTTAGCTAGGCACAATAGCTGTCATAAATGTGACTATATTGTATCAGACATTTACGTTTCTTGAATCTTTTTAGTTTCTATTTCTTTATTTGTTGGGGTTTTTTTTACAATCCTGAGCAAAGGCTTTTGTAGAAAAACATACATGGTGTGGCTGGAACAATCATAATTAAGCTTTAATGAAACTTTCGAAGAGGATAAGGGAGAGAAGAAACAGCAGAGCTCTAACAAGTAGATTTCTGTAGCCAATGGTAAAACACCGTTCAATTTTTCATTTTTTTTAGACGATGTTATGAATGCCATGTCATTTCCAACTCACAATCATGTAATTGTTTCTGTGTTCATATTAGATTTGCAAAAGATCCTGCATACTGTTAATCTGAAAATTATTTTATTTCTTATTTATAAAGGGCAGGAAAAAAAAAATAACAAGTATCTCTTCTAAAAAAGTAAAATACTAAACTTAGTAGGACAATACATTTTCAAAGATTACCAGGTATAATTCGTTATGATAATGGTAGCAGAAGCAGGCTGCTAAGTATAACACTTACCTCCTGGCCAAAGTGACTGGCAAAAGAGGAAGACAGATGGTCGTCTTCTCTTCATAACCCATATCAATAGTCCATGTATATTTGATACACCTCATGGTGTATCATTTGATACACTTCAAGGTGCATCAAATAATAGTGTTCTCTGAATATATGAAGTGTAACTTTGAGGAGTGTTCACATCCAGTCCTTAAATAAATGTTTTATTTCTTTCTAAGCTCCAGGAGTGCTCAGTGCATTCCTTTAAAAGATGTTTGTTACACAGAGAGATGATCTGCCTTATTCCAGCGGTTGAACTTTGTTGACTTCAAATGCCACCTTAAACAGTTACAGAACTTTCCACGTTGTCACATTGTAGCAATATACATTTTAAACTCTTAATTTCCCTTCAGTATTTGCTCCCAAAGAAATAAAAAATGAACTGTTAGTGAACTTCCTTGAGGCCTCCCAAGGGTTGGATAGCCAGTTCATTTTGCTTCTTGTGTATGGCATGTTAGGGCGTGTTATGTTTCACAGTGATTGAACAGTGCAGAAGAAAGCAATTCTCCTACTTGTGAAGCATCTCTCTACTGGGAGGAAGAGTCCTCTCCTGTCTGGGAGAGCTGGCGTAGCTTCTGGCAGCCCCAGATAGAAAGCCTTTGGGAGGAAAAAAGGCCAGTTTTTGATCCTATTTAGTCTTATATCACCCACAACATCCTATGGTAGAACTCTACAGCTTAATTTTGAGTTATATGAAATGCACACCCTTTACCTTACTTTTGTCTTTGCACTGACTTATGTAATTTCACACCCTTTTGATGCTGTTTTGTGAGAAACTTGTGAAAACTCTTCATCTGTGCACGACTCTGCTCCAACTCTCCTTCATGGTGGAGTAAAGACTCCAAGTATATATAGTCATTCTCTGCTCAGAAACTCTCATACGTATCATCACCCTTACATACCTTATAGTTTTGCATGTTGTGAAATTTTTGCATAATGTGAAAATTTTGCATATTGCAAAATCCTCTTCTTGTGATTTTGGTTTTCCTATCCTGAATAATGCAGGAAACATTAAACCATTTTGAATATAGTGAAGAGTACAGACCCTAGTACAAATTGCTGAGGGGATTTCTAGGGGTTCTCCAAGTTGAGAAAGCTCACTCTTAATTCCAGATTTTTCTGCTTTAACCATTCTCTTGACTTGTTGAAGTCGTTCTTTGTTATCCCAGGGTGAACGAGTTACTTCAGAATCTTTTAGCATATAGACTTGTTAAAAGCTTTTTGAAAACCAAAGGCTATGTGCCAAAGCATCATTTATCACATATTCAGTGTTCTTCCTGTGACTTACAATTTCCTTTTTCAGACACCATCTCAGCTATTTCCCAGAACATTATGTTCATCTCTGTCTCTGTTGATTCCGTTTTTTAATGTAGTTCTTAATGGTTCATCTGGAATGGAACTGGGACTTAATACGTAGTTTAATGTGTGCTGTTGCATTCCCTAGTCTTGTCTCCTTTACCCAAATCATAAAACCCAACAAATTCAAACCAACCCAAATTCAAAGCAAACAGAAAAAAAATCCAAATCCGCATCTATCATTCCCATGTTTTGGATTCCGTTTTGGGTGATGACCACAATAATTTCCTTTATGACACTGTTTGGTCTTTTTCTTGCTACTATTCATTTTGTTAATTTATTTTAAAACATTTTCCAGTAATAATTCAATTTGAGACAGATCTCTGCTGAATCCCCACTCAAAAGGGTTTCTGGCATGGGAACATCCCAGAGCTTCTCCACATTAAATTTTGATTTGGTGAGTTCATTTACATTTCCTGCTAGAGCCTTATCTCTTTGAACACTCCTTTTATACTTTCATGGTCTATTGGCCCTACAGCCTTTCTGGCAGGCTTACTGCTCCTGTTGGGTTTTAAAAAGCATTTAGTGCTCACCATTATGCTTTTAGCAAATTGTTCTCAAGATCTTTTTATTTTTCTTTACCTGATCTGCTTCATTGTTTTTTACTGCCAACACTTACATAGCTTCCTATTTTCCTTCATTTGGACATGACCTCAACTTTTGAAGGATGTCTTTTTAGTTATTATAAACAATTTTTACCCTGCTATTCTGTTTTTTTGAGAGAGTCTGAAGTTTTTCTACTTCTAGTACTTTATTTATATTTTATATGAACTTCTGAGAACTTGTTTTAAGTATTCATCTGTGTGTGCTTTACCCTTCAAGATGTTCATTTTGATTTCCTTTTAAAAAATTCTTTCATTTTTATGTAGTGACCTTGTATGAAATCATGACTGCAATACCTTTCTTTTTTTATTTTGTTTCTGCTGGTATCTAAACCTTCAGGTTTCTAAAACCCATGTCATGGTCAGTGTCAGGAATAGGTCCTCTGCCATATTAAGGACCAAGCCAAGACTTGCTTCTTCTCCTTTGAGCTTATGACCAACATTCATTTAGGTGCCTCAGGTCATACCCTCTTCCACTGTTAATATCTTTTCTTCCTAAGTAGTCTCCAAGGCCCCATTTCAATGTGTCAATGACTTTAATCTCTTAACAGTACTTTTTTCTTATTTTGGTGTGAAATATATTACGTTAACCACGGTGTCTTACCTCTTATGTGGAACCAAGGACAGTTACACATGATCTGGTGTTACCAGGAACTTGTCCCAGCCCAGTGGCCCAGTTCATAAAGACTCAGTTGCAACATTTTAGGTGGTTTGTTTATACATTCTAATGCCTGTAAACCTGTTACGTTTGTGTTATTTGTTTAGATGGTGAGATATACATAGCATTTTATTGTTATGTGTTTTTTCAATGCCCCTACAGTGATCCCCATTTTCAGTAGGTCTGTAGGAATCTTTGAAATATGATTAATAATACTAGATAAGTTTTGAGCAGGAAGGTAGTAAAATTAAAAGTAGACTTTTGAAAGCTTCCTTGTTTACCATTGCCCATGATCTGTTTATCTATAAAATAAATATCTGATTAAAAATAGAGTAGTCCACTTTTTGCTGGTTTCTTGCTATATCTGTGCTACTGTCTGCATGTCCAAAACTGCATGAGTTTATTTGTAAGTCAGCATTACTTGCCTTGCTGTAATTTCTTTTCACATTCAAATTTTTTTTAATTTAATTTCATTAGACAAAAAGTGGAGACCAGGAGGCTTCATCGAGCGTAGGGTTAAATTATGTTACAAATCTTTTGCAGAAACTTATTAAACTGGTCACAATGACTACAAGTAAAAGACCTTTGTGCATTTTATCCTTTGTAGATATCTGGATCTGTCTACAATTTCACTGGATGTATACAAGTTGTGGAAATCAATAACGTGGGACCTTTCAACTTCTCTAATGCTGTAGGAAGAAATAATGTTGGCAATTGCAGGTAACCTACCTTTTGTGCCTTTTCAAATCGGAAGAAACTGTGTTGATTTTGCTTTCTTCCTTAAATAGGATGACCATTTTAGATAATTTGAACTATGGTTACAGGAAAAAAATATTATATGGAGATATATTGTGCTTTCTTTTATGCTTCTGAAGCATTTTCTTTATGCAAGATGCTTTTTGCAGAGATGTTCAATTAAGCTTGACAGCTTTTATAGAGTGAGTTTTCACCCACTGAATGCTGAAACAGTGTACTGAGCAAGATAATCTGCAACAAAATACAGGCATAGAAAGCAGAGTGATGTACTGGATGTGTTTCTACTCATGGGTCTGGGATATCCATTAATCTTGTAACAAATACAGATGACTTGATGTCACACTTACCACGTAGACTGAAAAATGCTGGTGAGCGTTCTTTCTGAATACACACAAAAAAGCCCTTGGTTTCATTTTTGCATGTTCACATTTCTGTTGGTCATATATCGATTGAAATATTATGAAAGGCTGTATAGAGATACCGGTATGGATTAAGATACTATGCTGGCATATAAAAGATTTGAACATGGAAAAATGGAAAATAATAGAAAGCAGAGGTGAGCTACATTTATAGATCATTAAACCTTTCAGAGTGTGATTTTAGTCATAGGACATATGTCCCATATCCCTGGAGAATTTTATATAAAACCTTTTTTATATATGGCTTTAATTTTTTTTCCCTAAAATTTACAGAATGGTAGTTTAATTAATGTTTTTGTGCTTGTTTAAACAGTATGTTAGAAAGCTAGTGATAACTGACTAGATCATTAATTAAAAATCCATGAGATCTGGACTCTGCACTCACTTCTACCACTGGCCCCTTAATGAATCTACATCACACTGAAAGTTATGAAAGAAGTGTAAATATCAAACCTATTATCTGATCAGCCGCCTGCCTCAAGTCCTAGGCGTCTAAGCTTTTCCCAGACTAACTTACTCTCAACATAAAGTTCAGCTTGTTACACCTCTAAAGACCTGACACTATTTTTGTTTAGAAGAGCAGTTCAGTGGCATCTGCTTGTCCAAACATGACATAGAAATCAATCTTTGCACCCTTTGAATTCTCCAAGGCATTTTGTTTGGAAGATGTTCTTTAAGCGCGTTTAACAAACAGTTGTGGGTATAAATCCTGCAAAAAATACAGAACCCTTTCCTCTGTTGTGACAAACCCCAGTGAAGGAAGAAGCCGTGGCTCCACTCTTGGCTTTTTAAACTGAGTTTTTCCTAGCCAGAACTGTGGTCTCCTCTGAAATGGGGGCATATACTCGTCTGTAGAACTATTCCTCTGTGCACAACAGAAATTCATGGAGATGAAAGCAAGTGAGGAAGATATTTCATTCCTTTAACGCAGTTATTAAGGAAAAAGCTTCAAAAACTTCAAAAACTTCAAAAACTTCAAATACTAGTTATATATTACAAATTAAATAATCATTAGGAAAAAATCAAACCATCTCAGGTGTCTCCTTTGGTTGCAAGATTAGGAAATCGTTCTCCATTTTGCACAGGCATCAGAGCTTTGGTGTCCCAAATTCTAGGGAAGATGTAGCTCTGTTTTTTTAAACTACTAGATAAAAAGAGGGATAACTTAAAAATCAGGACTGTCATCATCTTTCATGCTTTCTTTCATTCTCTAAAATACTTTTTCGTCTACATCCTTGGGTTTTTTAACATCTTTTGTTTTTTTCAGTTTTTCCTATTGAGTAGTTTATGTAGCCATTCATTTAAGAATCAATAGCCTTCAGGAACAAAAAGACCAATGAGGTCTGCTTTTTCCAGTCTGTGTATATATCATATAGAAGGATGTAGAGAAGGCTTATATGCAAATTAAATTTTGCTCCTTTTTTATTAATTAATATAGAATGCTACATTATCTGTTATATTATAATCTATAGAATTACCTGCCAAGATTTACTACATTTCATATTGATTCTGATGCTTCTTTTCAGTTATTCAATTAGCATAGAAATATGGCAGATACAGTATAATATAGATATTAAAGATTGCTTTATTTGAATCAAAACTCAGTGATTACAGTTTAGGGCTA
Source organism: Neomorphus geoffroyi (assembly GCA_033558235.1). NCBI lineage: Eukaryota > Metazoa > Chordata > Aves > Cuculiformes > Neomorphidae > Neomorphus > Neomorphus geoffroyi. The sequence continues at coordinate 8,197,534 of JAUMJM010000053.1, read as the reverse complement.
TTTCTTATAAATACTCTACTGTGTGATTAGGTGAGTAAAATGGTGTGATAGTTTGTATAGATGAGCCATGGAAATAGTCTTGCATATAAAAGGACGCCGGAAGGATGCTGGGCCTCCTCAGTCCTGGATAAGATGCTCCTTTTACCTCACTGTTTGTTCTAGAAGGCTGCAGATGAGACTAATAGTGTCCAGCTCCATGCAGTCCACATAGAGCTGGCTCCATCCTGGTCCAAATCACAGCTAGTCCTTTCTGTGAAGAGCTGAGAAACAGAAGAGAAATTAGCCTGAATTTCCCTTGGTGGAAAGGTGGTCCCATATAAGTGAACTGCGTGGAAGCCTGGCAAGCATTCTCCTTACTCATTACCTGCCCCATAACACGTGAATTTCATATCTGCCTAAACATGTCAGCTTACATCACCCTTTGCTTTTCACTCTAGGTATAACCCACATGCAACCTGACCATCATCAGTCCTTATATATTAATTCTGCTTCCCAGAAAGCATCTAGAAAGCCCAGCTGCCATTCTCTTTTTGCAAGACAGGCTTTTGGGAAGAAGGGATTGATTTTTTTTTTGTTAAGGAAGGAGAAAATGAAGGAAGTTGCTTAAATAGAGCAATAATGAATTATATGCTTTGTAAATACAAGTAGCTGGAGAATGCTAGAAAGCCTTGTGTACTTATATCGTATTTGCAGAATTCATATGGTTCTGCTAATGCAATATTGCTACAGCTGGAGCTGCCTGGCCTGGAGCTGAATTACAGACAAAGCAATTCAATTTCTTTCCGCAAAAACATCCCTGTATTTATCATCCAGTGACACCAAGTATTTTTGTTCTTGCTGCGGTAATTTTTCCTTAATTGATCTTCTACATATCATCACTTCTAATCTTTGCAAATGCCCCTGCTTTTGCATATTTAGCTGTACTCTGGTGACATTCGTTTACCCTGCTGGGGTTTTTTACTTCTCAGTTCCCCATCAGCATGGTTTACTTCATTATTGTGCTGTAGAAGGTCAGCCAAAGGAAGACATGCAGAAACTCCTTAAAGTGTATGGGCTTGTGAGTAAATTTTAAGCTTATGAATTTTTAATAGGTTTGAAATTTACGCAAATGTGTTCTGCCATTTTTTAAACTGGATCTATTTGAATTTTAAAATACCAGAAGGATAAGCAAACATGTGCAAGGAATATAGAGACATTTGAAAAAATAAGTTTAGATACAGTTCATTAACCTTTTCAAAACCATTGACATCACTACTTCAGGACAAGTCAGTACCTTTCATAGGACATTATATATTCCATGTTGTTTATCCCCAGAGATCAATGCAATTTAGGTTACTGTTTAAAAATTTTGTCAAAATTAAGAAACTTAAAAAATGAGGCCATAACATTAATTTCAATGCCATACATATCCCACTCTCTGCTGTCTAATATGCCCTAAATATAGAGAGCAAAAATACTGTTTTTTCCTTTAACATTCATATTTTGTAACACAAATATCATACACCATAAGGGAGGGAGAATTTGAATTTGATAGAAATAAACAGGAGATGGAGACAATGTGGAAATTACCTTTCATGTAATCTGGGAAGCAGGTGCTAAATTCTCCTTAAATGCAAGAGGATGATTGATAAAGGTGGCATTGGACAATTGGATAAGATCAAAGTCCTTAAAACTCGCAGTAATCCTGATCATTCTGAAAGACTGAGGGGTTTTGTGCATGCTCAGAAGCACTGAGTTTTCAAGCATTGGGCTTTAATTCTGCAAGGACATGGTCCAGATCCTTTGGCTAATCACATGCGTCACTGTTTAAGCCTGGAGTTTACACCTGATACCACAGAGAGGAGAAAAGAGCTGGGAGGAATGTATTGCACTGAGGGCTCATCAGAGCTTCTTGCCATAAGACATAACCAAGGTGGAATAGGAAATGGCAGAATAATAGTATGGACAGGAGAGGGAATTTAAACTTTACTCTGAGAGCAGATTTGCAGCCATAAAAATCCTCTGAGCTATGCAACTTTTGCTTTCAGGAAAGGTTATAATAGAATCATATCAATGAGTAAAGGTCAGTCTCTAGGTGGTTTTCTAGAATTATGCTAGACCTATATACTTGTGTAAATCTTGTCAAATTTTATTTTAAGATTCTGTTTAAACTATTCCTGTCTCAAAGCTATGAATATGTAGGCTAGTTTGAAAAGCATTACATAATGGCAACAGTAGTAGAAGAGACAACTGAAAATAATGGATCTTGGATGAGATCTGTTAAGAAATGAATTTTTTTATTATTTTTTTCCTTCTTCTGAAGCAAGTAAGGTACTTGCAATGTGTTAGTGCAATAAAAAGCTGCTGAAAGTGTTTCAGAAAATGTTACTGGAGTAGGTTTGCAAGATAAATGGCTATCACTTTCAGGTAGAGTTCAAATGCCAGATGTAAATGAAGATTTGAGTCACAGTATTAAAAGATGGTGTTTACTGCATCTTCCTTCTGTTTCAGAGTCTGGGAGCTAGGACTACTGTATAATAAAGAAGGACATTTTGGTGCTGGAGCACATACAGAAAAGGGCAATGAAGCTGGTGAAGGGGCTGGAGAGCAAGACTTATGAGGAGTGGCTGAGGGAACTGGAGTGGTTTAGCCTAGAGAAAAGGAGGCTGAGACGAGACATCGTTGTCTACAACTACCTGAAAGGAGGTCGTAGCAAGGTGTGTTTTGTTCTCTGCTCCCAAGTCACAGGCGATGGGATAAGAGGAAATGACCTCCAGTTGCACCAGGGGAGGTTCATTTTAGACATCAGGAAAAATTTCTTCACAAAAAGGGTTTTCAGGCTGCCCAGGGAGGTGGTTGAGTCACCATCCGTGGAGGTATTTAAAAGACATGTAGACAAGTTTCTCAGTGATATAATTTACTGGTGGACAGGCACAGTTGGACTCACTGATCTCAAGGGTCTTTTCCAACTAATGGATGCTATTATTCTATGACAGCCTTGTAAGAGCTTCCTGTATTTAGCAAATTCAGAGTAAATCTATAAACACAAATATACAGAATATGTACTTATACATATGCATGCACATATGCATATATACATCCAAGCCATGGTTTGTTCTTTCTCAAAAAGATTGCTAGTTAGGAAACAGAAAAATACTGTTTAGTATTTTCTTAAGAGCAGTCTTACTGATGAATGCAAAGAAACAAGAGTGATTTGCACTCTCAGACAGGAGCTAATAAGCTGAGTTACTTTACTGCACATTGGACAGATATTTGGTTTATTTTATTTAAAACATTTTATTTTGCTGTGGATTTATCTTAAGATGTTTTTCCCAGGCTGAAACTGAGCTTCATTTCAGCAAAGATTATGATTGTTATTTGCATTCAGGAAAGACTCTTGAATGTGCATTACCCAAGTTCCATTTCATCAAGAGGACTGATGGGTTTCCTAATGCACGGCAATTTTCTCAGGAGCTATGCAATATGTTTTGGACATCTCTGCATGTTTTCAGTAAGCCCTTAGTTCCACTTTACCCTCACTTATCCAATTTCCAACAGGCTCCAAATCTCTTTCCTCATGTGTGAGTACTCCCCATTCTGTGATTTTCTGTGATATTTTTACAAACATACCAACAGACTTCTAACACCTTTGCGAAGTTCAGTCTGCTGTGCAATTTCTCAGCATGTCTCTGCATTTATGGAACTTCCTACTTTCTCAGAATACTATAAAATGCCACAACTTAGAGCATCTGACATCAGTCATCCGAGTTTTATTTCTGTCTTTGGAATGAACTGCATACTTTGAAAAGGGGACAATCAGGTCTACTGAAAGTTATTTTTCAGCTGGTTGTGAAAGTCAAACAGTTCCCGTTACACATCTGGAAAAGGAAAGTGATTATGGTGATGCATACTGCATTTTACAGTTCATCAGAATAGTCCATACAGGACTCAATAAAGGTTAAAGGGTTTCTTCACATGAATCCACCTGAGCTGAAAAACTTAGATTCAGTCAAGTATACAAGCTGTCTCAAACCTGAAGGGGAAATCACAGCTCCAGACTTTTCTGTCTACTTACATCTTAGTTTATGAATAAATGCGAGATCCTATGAGAAGCATTGAGCTTCTGTTACATGTGAAAAGGAAATTATTCAGAGTTTTAGTTATATTCTTATGCCTCAGGATAGATACTTATGTTCTTATTTTTTAATTAATAGTTTGGAGATGCGTGCTTAATTCTGAAATTAAAAAAGAAAAAGTTATCTAGTGCTTCTCAACACTGTAGAAGAGAATTATTAAGTAATGCTCACACTTTATTTAACAGGATTTGTGTATTTTTTGTGGTTAAGATAAAGATAGGACTAAATGTTTCTAAAGTACAGAACTGAAGATAAAGCTTCAGAAATATCACTCATTTGTATTCACTACCTCTATGATGTTTGATATGCTGTTAATTCTATGCAGTTTTAACATAGAGAGTGATAACAAGCATTTGCTCTTTAAGTTTTTATTTTATTACTTTTTTCTCTCTCATCTATTGCTTTTAATGGCTGATAACCTTTTCTATGTGTTTGCAATTGCCCTTTCTTCCTTTCCCAATGCCCAAGTTACTTTTATATACTTTCATCCTCTTTGCTTTATTTCCCCTCTTAATTTCCTTCATCTTTTACAATATTTGTTTGCAATGTTTTCGTTTCCTTTGTAAGTTTTGCTGTCCTGTGCAATTTAATTTCTGCTTTGTGTGTGTACATGAATTCTGGGTGCTTTTCTGTTACCTTTTCTTCCGTCTTTCTCGTTTCTGCTCATATGACGACTTTTCAGTGATGTAGACTATAATGTTGAAAAAACAAAAAAATAGGAAGAAGTGATAGAGCTAATATTTCCTACTGTTATAAATCCTCAAAATCACTGTAAGTTGTTATGTAAGCTTTTAGCTCAATACTTTGAAGTATTCTGTGGAAATTGTTTGTGATGAATATTAGATGAATATCCATGTGTCAAATATATGCAGGTGAGATAGTGTGTGTTTGTAAATATTACATTTCTCTCTCTATTTCTGGAAAAGGTTGCCTCTTATGAGCATATCACAAAACTAACACCAGTCTTTCCTGGGGCAACTCTCTATTTCTCAAAGGTTAATAACAATTTTTGGTGATGTTTATCTTTACCTTACTTGCCCTTCTGTAACTTTAGGCGTGTGTGTTATACCAACAAAGGACTGAATCTTAATTCTGTTAATAGAATTCAGTGGCAGTCACTGTCTGTTAATGTATCTGTAATGAACAATTGTAATGGATCTTGATTTCTGCTGAAATTGCCAAGTATCTGCATGGAAGCTAATAAGACAAGACTTAAAAGATACCACACTTTTTTTTTTTTCTTCCATTTTTATCAAGGAGCCGTTTGGAAGAATTCTTGTCAATGTATGCATGCCAATGGATATATCTGATGCAGTGTATTCCTGCAAATAAATAATACCTGGATTAAACTTGGAAAACATTGACACAGTTTCACAGAAAGGAAATTTTGTTATGCAGAAGACTTATAGGTTTTCAAATTAAAATGTTTCTTTACTACTCTTCATGCATACTTCATTGTTTTATACCATATTTTTTTCATGTGCCAAAGAAAAGGTTCCAGTGCCCGAGAAACGCTATTTTGCACTCATGTCACACTTTTGTAAATATTTTAGTGAAGTTATATAATACTTAATATCTCCGGTTACTGATGATTCTTACTCTATACAATTACTAAATTTATTAATGGAACTTACGAAGCTTCTTTCACCCCAAATGCTTAGTTATTGCATAAAAATCAATCTGTTTATACATCAGTAAGATCAAGTGCAAAGTTTTAACCAGAACACTCACAGCATAGGACTGAATTTGTTACATAAATATGCAACATGAAGGAGAATCACATTTAAAAGTTCTGTCACAGGAAAGGAAAAAAATCTATATCTGCTTTGGCCGTTTGACATGGAGTAGTTGATTCAAAGCCTCACAAACAATGGTGATTAGCATATGAAGTTGCTCTATCCTTCCACAGCACATTCTTAAACATGGAAATAAGAGAGGCTGCCCATCAGGTGCCTGGTCAGTAGATCATTACAGATTCCTACATAGGAGATGAGAGCGTAAAGGATGTGCACCAGCATGGGGTGGTTCAGAAATTCTGGGAAGTATTGCAGTCTAGAGGACAACACGGTGAATTTTCTGTACTTAGAGCTTCTTCAGTGTCAAGAGTCATCAGAATCAGAAGGATGGTAAGACAACTTAAAAGTGTTTTTGCAGTCTTCCAGCCTTTCTTACTTGTGGATTATATGGCAATCTGGCGAGTAGAGAGATTTCAACTGTATATTTTTAGCTCTGGCAAATGAAGAGGATTCCTTTTTAGCTCTACATCAAAGATCATGGTTACAGGAACCCTAAAACTTCCCACAACATTTTGGATAACACTAAGCTAACGATAGTGTTCATTACCTTCTGCCAGTTTGCCTCAAATATTTATACGTCTCCAGATACTCCATTATCCTAACAAGAACTGTGCTTGAACATGATTAGCTTTTGAAATGTAAAACCACAAAAATATTTGTATCAAGAAAACAACATTCTTAGAATTTATGAGGAATATTTATTTTCTCATTAATGAATGCAGCTTTTTAATTTCAGATTTCAGCATAGCTTTCCCTAAAACCGAAATAATAATATAAACAGGAAAACAGAATATCCCAACTTTCCTACAAAACTTGAGCGTGTCCACAAAAAAAAATTAAATTTAAATCTATTTTTCAGAGTTCTTAAAACTTCATCTCATATAGTTTTCACAGCCTTAATAATATTGTGTGTCATTGCAATACTCTTTGGAAACTTTACCTTAATGCTTAAGAAAAATTATCTTAGTGACACAAGACATCAAGTGATATGGTTCGATAGCTTCCTGAAATAATCACTTGGGCTTCTAGCCAGACAGGTATGTGAATAATAAAACTCTTTTCTCCTACTCCTGTAGAGTAGAAAAAAATAATCCCCCTTTTTTTTTCTGCCTGTCTAAAACTTGCAGATGGGTACATGGATGGTTTGACAGAATTCTGCTTTAAGACTATTTCCCTATATATCTAGTCTTAAATTTATTACAAGCAGTCACTCAGAAAAGCCAAGCATATAACAGGAGGAATTGTTTAAAACCAATCAAATAGTAAAATAAATTATCTGACACGCTTTCTTTATTGAACTACAGTCATACTTAATTTTACTGCTAGCATTTGATGTCATTCCAATTACAGAAATCTAGAAATAGAGAAAAAATGGTTTGTTATATACTCACAAATAACTAAACTTTGGAGCAGGTTCCCATGACTTCCAAGTTATATGTAGGCAGTGCCTTTTAATGGAGATGTTACTACACCAGATTGTATTGTGAAGAGAGGCGTATTAGGTAGAATAAGTAAGAATGAGTCATACTGAAAGAACAATTTGCATACTTGAAGCCTTGATTGGTATAATACTTCCTCTTTGACTTTTGTCATCTTTAAGATTTACTTTTGAGTTTGATACAGAAGTAATAAGAAATCATAAGCGTTGTCTTCAAGTGTTAACAGCCAGAAAGTCAAGAAAAAAGTTTGGAATTTTATTCTGTCTAGCAGCTCTCTGTTGGCATCCGTTCTGTGTTCCTCACTGTGTCAGTAAATACATCGCAGGACTTCATGACTTATAAAGTATTTGTGGATTTGTAAAATACTTTTTAACAAGGCTAAAAGTGAAACAATCAACAAAATCACAAAACCCTGTGTGTTTTTATAGAAAACAAAATCTTTCACAAATAATATTTTCCTTTTGAAAAAGATTTTTAACGTTGTCCCTCGTATTATTGGTATCCAGAATGTATCCATTGTGCTGGTATGTATTGAGAACTCATAAATAAAAATTTGATATATTAATATATGATTAGCTTCATAAAGGTAGTTGTAAACAAGTAACATTCCTCTAAAATTGCTAGGTTTGCTAGGTTTCATTACTACAATTAAAAGAAAGCCTGAAATGTAATAACTTTTTAAAATTAATTTTGTACAAAGCTTTGTATTTTAAGTTCTTCTTTAAACAAACCATACCCCAAAGGAAGAACAGTATCCTGAATAATTATTTTGAGTTAATGTAAACAAGCAACTCAATGAAAGTTTATAGACCAAAATGGTGAATACGATTTTACTGTGTCTGAACAAGAAAACAGGAAGACAATTTCATTTCTGTCTACACTATTGATGATGATATTGATTGTAGTGTATTTCATTATGTACTGGTCTGCATTGGAGCAGCACCTAAAAAGTACAAAATGTGAAAGACATAATTAAAAAATCCTCAAAGATACTGCTGATACTTTTTTTAAAAAAATGTATGCAGAAAGATATATTAGAAATTCAGTGTTGTTTTTTTTTTTCTAAAATACGACTGAGGTGACTATAACGTATATGAAGATGGCACATATGTTTAATGGGGTGAAACACTGAACACGGAGTTTTCTTTAGCTTAGCAGAGAACAACATGTTAGAACCAATGGCTGAAAGCTGTAGCCAGGACATCTGAATTGATAAGAATAGTAACTATGGTTATAATCGGTACAAACTACCAGTTGAAGTGGTGGCTTCTTCGTGTGTTGCTGTGCTAAAATTAGACTGAATGTCTTTCTAGGAAAGATTCTGGAATCTTGACTTATTAGGCTTAGTACAGTTGTAACTGTAGGAAATATGAAGATCTGATAGAGGAGAATGAATGCTAATGTCAACTGCATTAAAAATTTAAAAAAAAGGAATTATATGTATAAAGGAATTAAAGAATAAATAACTAGTACTCAATGTGAAACAGACGATGCAAGCATGGTTTCATGTCTACCATATTTTGCTGAGCAATAAGTTGCCATACATTCTTGTTATCGAGAAATATCTACATCTTAGATGCTATAATTGCTGGGTCCTAAAATAGAAAATATTAAATAAAATTATAAAATATATAATTACTTCTTAAAATATACAATTATTTCTTATTGTAACATGTTCTTACTGAAATGAGTCTGTGAATTAGATAGTAGCTGTATTGGCTGATTAATGTATAAACACGTTACTGTCAACAAAAAAGGTGTCCTCTGGGGAACTGCAAATTTTATTTTCTACAGGGAATGGAGATTGTTTGTTTAAGGCTATAATATTAAGTAATGCAATACTAGAAAAATATATCTTCCTTCAAGGGACCTTGGTTATAAAGTTAAGAAAACAGTCTTATGCCTTGTCCCTGCTTGATTGCAGCAGAAAAACAAATATATTTACCAGTAAAAGAAACATTAATTCCTCTCTAAAATTCATATAAATATTTTAAAATTACCTAATTTCTCAAAACCTAAATTGATTATGAATTGTTTATGTGTTTTTCTGTATCTGTAACCTGCAGAACTGTTTAATCATATCCTGTCTGACTCTTGCGCTGCAATTCTATCGATATACAGTGCATCAGTGCCCCCTGCAGCCATGAAACATTAGTATAATGTTTAAACAAATATGCTATTAATTCCTGTTGGTGTAACTACTCAGGAAATGAACAGCTTTAAATCCTCGTGTCCTTTATTTTTTTCTCTTTTCTTTTTTAAAAGTGGAATCACAGCTCTTGGGTAAAGTGAAAATGCGTCAGAAATGTAACCTAAAAATCAAGACAGATTTTAATATATTTGTGAGAATAAAAATCTTTTTTTTTTATCCTCCTTCGAAAAAAATGGTATATGACAAGCAGAAACCAGAAGCATAAGCAATTCAGAATACATGTGTAAAAAAAATAGTTACAAGTCAGGCTCTCCAAAAATAAATTCTGTAATGTGTATAAAGTTCAGAGTATAAGAAATCACTGCTTCGTCTGTGCAAAACTGCAGTAGGCATTCAGGTTTATTTTTGACAAATCTCTCCAAATCACACATATAAAGATAGATTCGGGGTTTTTGTCCTGTCCTTCAGCTCCTACTCACATCTTTCTCAAGTCATAGGTAAATGTCATTGAAACAATATTAGTTACAGATTTGAGGATTCCTTTTGAAGCTCCAAAGTTTAAAGGAGGCACTGTTTGGTCTGTAGAAATCTTAAAGAGTTTATCTATGTATGGGAGGAAAGGAAAGATTTCATCTTATGAAGTTGTTAAAATTGCAAGTGATGTCAAAATAGGACATGAACATAGGTGACCTGAACTTCAAAAAAACATCCGTCTCCATGCGGTGCAGGAGCTTACTGAGATATACATGCTCCAGACCAGCTTCCTGAAGCCATATTTCCCCATTTTAGCTCTCTCCGTCCTCTCTAAAATTAGGAAGTCGAGAGGGGAAAAAGATGCTGCACTACTGGTACTCATACAAGGTCCTAGTTGGTGTAAAAGTGTGAGTTTGTGTTTCTTAACTGTCAAAAAAAATTGTTATTTATATAGCAAGAGGTAATATGAAATATTGACATTTGTAAGGAGAAAAGCTGAAGGCCAAATTACATTAGCCTATTCAAATGCAGTAATTTCTTAGAACTAACTGCCTAACATATTTCATTGCTGTTATAAAATTGAGTATGTATTGTATGAAAACAAAGTGTAGTGATTAGATCTCTTCAATTTCTGGGCACATCAATAACTGGCTTCCAGCATTTATGAACTCTAAAATCCATTTCATAAACCAGAAGATATAAAATATTCCTGATTAAATTAAAGTCTATAAAAGAAATTCACCAAAGTTCAAAACTCCTAAGAGGAAAAATTATTCTGGTTGGAAGTGAAAATAATTTTATATGAAGTAAATATTACAAATAAATTTACAATATAAACATAGTAAGGTAAGCTCTTTAATTTAATTAATGGCATATGGCCATATAATTAAGTCTTTGTCAGGTTTTCATCAAATTTGAGTAATTTGAAGGAACTTATTACTTTTTTACTTAAAAAAGTCAATTTGTACCTCCTATGGACTGCTACACCTTTTGCAAATGGCAAAGGCAAATCTACTTGCCATGGTGGGTTTTATTTTCATCATTTAACTCCAAAGGTTAGATATTTTGAATCATGAATTCTAAATGAGTTGTCTGAAATTTTCACAAGGAATGCAGAGAATGTAAATTTAAAAAGAAGTAAGAAGATAAGCACAACAAAGTAATCCCTTATATCTTTTAACCTTCTTATGTTCAGATGATAACTTTCATAAACATCTTGTTTTGCTAATATGGTTGTTGAGGATTTGGCTGATATTCTTAAATCTGACCTGCTTTGAGGTAATGACCCTGATAAATTGCTGGTATCAATGCTTTAAATATAGGTGCCCTTCATGACTTCAAGTTACTGAAGAAAGGATGGCAGAAAAATGTAGTGCAATTTAAAGGTAACAATGAAAAGGATTCACTCTGCTGTTAAGAATATTCCTCCAGTTTTGCCTCAGGATTCTCTTTGTCCCTTACTTTGAAAGTTGTTCTGTAGTTGCAAAGATCAGGAAAGACTTTTGGCAACTGGTATTGCCTTTTCCCAAATCATAACTGGGTAGTTAAGCCTCCAATGACACTGTGTTTGAGTTCAGGTAGGGTTTAGGAAAACCAAATGCTCTTAGAATCAATAGATAAAAAATATGAACTTATTTAAACGTTACTCTCAAACAGGTTGACCACCTAATAATTTCAATATAAAATACTTTTAGTTTAATATGTTCTCTGCCTCCCTATGATCTTGCAATGTCAGAGTCTTTAGGCTGTTGAGAAGATGGGAGGGTATGAATAATGCATTTTTTTGTATTTTTATGTTAAGAAAACCAGGTTGAGAACAGGCAGTTCCTTAATTATTCCTAGTCCTAACCACAACAGAGTAGTTTCTTGCAGCGCAGTGGCATGTTGTTCTTCTGCCGCATTTGATCTTGATTCTTACGCAGACAGTTTGGAATACTGTTCTGCCAGTTGAAAAGAAAGACAGAAATCTACTAACAAGGCATCTGGAGTTTCCTTTCCTTATTTCTTGTCTGTGAACTGCGATGCTTTTCTTCCAGTTGTTAATACTAATACTAAAATATCTGAGTTGCAGTCCTGGTAAAGCTACCTCTTAACATCTCTCCATGTTCAAAGATTTTGAAAAACCAGAGTCACATTCTCTTGCCAAGGTTAAAGTCATATTAGTCTTTTCATTGTGAACTTAAATTCTGCAAAGCTTTTGAAATATTATTTTAGGTTGTAACAGGGTGAAGTTCACTCTTTTCTTTGCTGTAAAGTTATGCGACTGATTGATAGGGAATGGTTCCAGCAAGCGTTTGAAATGCCTGAAAATGGTTTGGGATGTTTCTCATTTATATAATAAAAACATGGTTGTTACGAAGTGTGACACAGAAGTAGGACGTGATATGGGTACACCTAGGAATTTGTCCTCACTCATCTAACTTAATTTGTTCAGTTCCACCTCTCATCAATGGAGAAAGGTGGTCACCTGTCTCACAGTGGGATGGACTACAGGTGACTCTGCATATAGATTGTCTTCGGGGACAACCAAGGTGATCATTTCAGGCAGGTTTCCAAACTCTGAGGCAAATAACATTTGACAAAGTGAATTCTGTCCTAGAGTTTTATTGACAGATTACATTTCTTCAAATATTTAGGAGGGAAAGGGTTATTTTTGGTGGTATTTTGGTGCCTTGAGGAATTTGGAATTGAAAAGAGATTGAACATGAGGTCATAAGTATTGAACATGTTGATTACTTTGTTATTGATTGTTCTTGTTGCTGCTGTCAATGTCATTGTTAAAGTATTTATTTGCTCCCAAGTAAAGTGAGAGTGCACCCTATGAAACACATTGTGGCCAAAATTCAAATAGTTTTCCAGTTGAGTGAAAAATATTGTACACTCTGACATTTAACAACTTTCCTTTAGCAAAATCCCATTAATAAGAACATAATTTTTTTTTAGTGTACCCTTACGGTCAATCATTCTAGTACTAGAAAAAAAGAAGAAGAGATCTGCCAGTATTGTCTTTTAGAATAAGACACTCTAGAATATGAAAATTGCTTTAAGGAAAAATAAGATTAAATTGTAAACAAAAGCTGACAGCAGATATTGGGACACACATACACACACACAGATGAAGATCCAAAGCTGAACTTTTGATACTTCTGAATTCTCAGACAGAAGCCTCCTACTCGATAGCTGCAATCAATATGAAGTTGTTACAAATTTTGTTAACATCTGAACCAAACAGAAGTAGTGCATCCTAACCTCCAATTACTAAAGAGACATGAGATGAAAGCACCATATATGGAGACTGATCTCACGTTGTGCTTCTGAACAGAGAAACTGTTTTGATAGGGAAACATGGGTTGGAGGTGTTCTGGAGACAAAAGTGAACGTTGAAATGTAAGAGTTCCTGAAAAGAAGATGTAGCCTTGGATAAAAGAAGGGGCTCAGCAAAGAAGGAAAGATCTTGGCTGGAGGAAAGATCATGGAAGTAGGGGAAGGTACTGAAGATGAGAAAGATGCACACCAGGTAATGCACAGGGACTGTGATTGGCAACAGTCAAGATCAGTTACTACAGTCAGCAGCTCTGTGTGAATTGACATTACTTTCCACTTGAGTTTCCCAGTACAAAACTCCCTCCTGGGAAGGAAAGCAGAGACGTAATGAATGTAATGAGGCACTAGGTAAACTGAGGGCATGAGTGAGTGTGTGAGACAATCAAGCAAGGTATAAACTCTGATCTCATTGTTTTTTAAATAAACCCTGATATCCGGATCCACTATGATCTCTTGTTTATCCTCTCCCCTCCATCAATGCTTTCTTTACTGTAAAATCATTTTTTTCTCATAGAAAAGTTTTACATAAAAGTCTATTGTTTTAGTTCCTTATCTGTTATCTTGTGAAACACTATTTAGGAAGTTTTCAGTATTATATTTTTACTCTATCTGTCAACATCACAATGATTTTTTTTACCTATCATATTTACAACTTTTTTCCTTATGCACTCAATGAGAATGCAGTCATACTTTAATTAAATGCCAGATTGCTGATAAATAAATGATGCTTGTGTTTATGCATGCCAACTCTTTTCCAGCATTAAGATATAATTAGAAATTAAGTGTGGAAGAAAGACTAGATAACACACACAGTATCACATAACATCACACAGTATCATAAGGTTGGAAAAGACCTCTGAGTCTATGACCCAACCTACACCTACTCCTACTTGTCAACTACACTATGGCACTAAGTGCCTCACCCAATCTTTCCTTAAACACCTCCAGGGACGGTGACTCCACCACCTCCCCAGGCAGCGCATTCCAATGGCCAATCACCCTCTTAGTAAAGAACTTCTTCGTAATGTCGAGCCTAAACCTCCCCTGGCGAAGCTTGAGACCGTGTCCTCTTGTTCTGTCACCGGTCGCCTGAGAGAAGAGACCAACCCCTGCCTGACTACAACCTCCCTTTAGGTAGTTGTAGAGAGCAATAAGGTCTCCCCTGAGCCTCCTCTTCTCCAGGCTAAACAACCCCAGCTCCCTCAGTCACTCCTCACGAGGCTTGTGCTCCAACCCCTTCACCATCCTCGTTATTCTCCTCTGGACGCACTCCAGCATCTCAACATCTTTCTCAAACTGAGGGGCCCAGAACTGGACACAGCACTCAAGGTGCGGCCTGACCAGTGCCGAGTATAAGGGGATGATGACCTCCCTAGTCCTACTGTCCACACTATTCCTGATGCAGGCCAGGACACCACTGGCCTTCTCTGCCACTTGAGCGCACTGCTGGCTCATGTTGAGTTTCCTGTCCACCAGCACTCCCAAGTCCCTTTCCGCCTGACTGCTCTCCAGCCACTCTGTCCCCAGCCTGTAGCTCTGCATGGGGTTGTTGTGTCCAAAGTGCAGAACCTGGCACTTGGACTTGTTAAACTTCATGCTATGGGAGTCAGTTCATCTCTCCAGCCTGTCAAGGTCCCTCTGTAGGGCCCTCCTACCCTCCAGCAGATTGACACTTCCTCCCAGCTTGGTGTCATCTTTGAACTTGCTGATGATGGAATCGATCCCCTCATCCAGATCATCAGTAAAGATATTGAACAGGACCGGGCCCAGCACCGAACCCTGGGGGACGCCACTAGTGACCGGCCACCAACTGGATGTGACACTGTTCACTACCACTCTTTGGGCTCAGCCATCCAACCAATTCCTAACCCAGCACAGAACATTCCCATCCAAGCCACGGGCTGCCAGCTTGTCCAGGAGTCTGCTGTGGGAGACAGTCTCAAAGGCCTTGCTGAAGTCCAGGAACACCACATCCACAGCCTTCCTCTCATCCACCAGGAGAGTCACACGGCCGTAAAAGGAGATCAGGTTGGTCAGGCACGACCTGCCCTCCTAAATCCATGCTGGCTGGGCCTGATCTCTCCCTCATTCTGCAGGTGCCACATGATTGCGCCCAGGATTATCCGCTCCATAATTTTACCTGGAACCAAGGTCAGGCTGACAGGTCTGTAATTACCTGGATCGTCCTTACGGCCCTTCTTGTGGATGGACGTCACATTAGCCAACTTCCAGTCATCCGGGACCTCTCCAGTGAGCCACAACTGCTGAGAAATGATGGAAAGCGACTTGGCAAGCTCATCCACGAGCTCTCTCATCACCCTAGGGTGGATCCCATCAGGCCCCATAGACTTATGACGTAACAGTACTCTTCCTTTTTAACTCTTTCTGTACTAATAATTTCTACATTTCTGTCTCATCTTCCTTGCAGGCCAGCTCTCATGTAATTTCAATAATGTTTTGTGTTGAAGGCCTTTTTATATTCCACTCTCTCTTCAGTTACATGGTCTTTGAATAGCAAAGTGCTTTCTATCTAGCACTCTTAATATTTATAAAGCAGCGTAGGCCTCGCCTCCTTCTATTACTTAGGAAAGAACTGTTTTCAGCACATGGGGTAACAAATGCAAAAAGAGATTAACTCAGCTTGCCAGTGCAGTTTACTCAGGCATTTAGGATTGGGATAGAATGTTTATAATCTAATCTTGCAGAGGCTTTTAAGGACAAGTACAGTGCCATGTTAAAAAAAAATATTTCTGATCTGCTGAGAGAAGCTTCAAGGAAGAAATGAAAATAGTTTTCCCATTCAAAACCACTAGTTTCAAGAAACAAAAATAGTTGTCTAAATCAATGAAAGACGCAGAACTCAGGCATTTCAAGTACTATTTTACTGAGATAAAAACTGGGAGTAGGTTTTCTAACTGTGACTATTGACTAAACGTAAAATAGAAAAGTGAAGTTCAGACAGATTTGAGATTTACTTAAATTTCAGAGAGTTTAGGATTTGCATATTGATCCTCTCAGTGCTCTGGAGTTTTGATTACTCTCCTTTTTTAGAGTTTAGTGTTTGGCTGACAGAAAGTCAAGAGGGGCTTAAAAAGCTGTGGGTACGGATATGTAACAACAACCTCACCCTCCCCCTCCCCCCCCCAAAAAAGCCAAAGTGAAGAGCAGTGCTCATTTGCATCTTCAAGCAAGTCAAGTAAAATGAGTACTGGATTTGGTACAAAATTTCAAGTCTAGTGAAAACAACTATTTGTCATGCTGTAAACCTTAGACTGAGAAGGCTGGGTGTTTTTTTTCAAATTTCATCCAAGGAAGACTCATCTAAGGAAGAGATTCACTTTTATGTCTTATTTATAAAGTCTTTTGTTATTGCACTTTCAACATAAGTAATATTGCTGCAAGTTTTGTGTCACATTAACTTATTTACCTGTTAAAAAGTCTATGCAATCTACATGTTTTAATGTTGTGCCCACTAAAAGGGCAACCTTTCTTTTGACTTCAAAATCTAAAAGATTTGCTTAAAAGGATAGTATGTCATAGCCCAAGAAATATGACATGTACACACTTCCCCACCCAGGAAAACTGCAAATAAAAGCAATTACTTCTCAGCACAAATTACTTTATTGACAAGCTAAAAATATAAACTTCCTTATCGTGCTCCTATCAGATAAGGCTAAATCCATTACTTCAGTAATAAAATGTTAAGTGTATAAGTACCAGCAGATACAAACAGTGGAGATGTTATCATATCGTTGGGACTCCCATGCCACTTCAAGTCTCATCAACCTGCTTCAGCAAAAATGTCAGAGTAGTGCTGGAGACATGGCTACAGTCAGCCCAATAACGAATTACTTTGGGGACAAGTCTACTCTCTTTGCAGGTCTCATTTTGAAGTCCATTATACAGATATAGCATCTCTATGAAAAAAAAAGAAAACTGTTTCTTTTCTTATATTTAGGTGATATTTCTCAAATTTCAGTTTGTTTCTATTACCCCGCATCCTGCCACTGGCCACCAGCAAGAAGTGTCTGGCTCTTGTCTTCTCCCCTCTCCTGCAGCTCAGGTATTTATACAAATTGACAAGATCCTCCTGAGCCTTCCCTCCTCCAGGCTGCACAGTCCCACCTGGCTCAGCCTCTGTCACTGGCAGAGGTGTTAAACCACTGACACCCAGATTGGCTCCAGGTGAGACTGACCATCTGCACTGTCAGGTCAGAGCACAGCTGGAGCTTCCCAGATGTTTTGTTAACATTTTAATCTGCAGTGCCTCTAACTCCACTGCACTCTTTTAGAAAACAGGAGAACATGGGGGAGTGGCAAGTTGGGGAAGTTGTGCTTTTGGTTTAACAATGTAACTTCAAGCATGATCACTAAATGCTGTATCCCTGCCATTCAACTGATCATACATTGCCTTGAGGGATAAAGAATATAATATAAAATAAATAAGGCTTTAAAATGCAGTAACATCTGTATTTAGCATTTCAAACTTACATGCAGTAAGCTATGAAACACAATGTTACAGGCCTCTAAAACTCAGCTGTCTGAGCTCATCTTAAGATTAAAAACAACGTGTTGATGCTTGCCGCAAGTTAGAAGGTCTTTGTGTGCATTACTGACCTGAGAGGGAGTGACAGGCTGGGAAACTGTAAAGAAAAGAAACCCAGAAAATTGTGGTTGTCTTGTGTGTTAACAAGTGAATGGAGTTTTGCCTTATTATTTTTGTTACACTTTGTCAAAACTTCTGACACCTCAGTTACTAAATTACTTTAAACACTACCAGGTTCTTTATTCAAATAAATGTTTTAGTTAAACTGTGTTTAGTTAAACTTGTTCTCCAATCACTTCTTTTTCTCTTCTGCATCTCACTTCTCTCCTTTGCCAGCTATCTATGACAGTCTGCATCCGTGCTTCAGCAAACATCCTCTGATGCTTCCTTTACCATTATTCCTCTGCACGTTTTCTCTTTATGTCACGTAATAAGTGTTTCCCTATTATTCTTCGCCTGATCTCCACTGCTTTATCAATTGTTGTCCCTTTCTTTGAGGTCCTTTAGATACTTTGTCTTGAATTATTTCCACCCTTTCCCTTTCCAACTTCTTTTCCTTCCTATATGTCTCTCAGCATGTGTCATTGTCTTTGTATAGTTTACACGTGCTGTATTGATGATTCAGAAACCTGATTTTTCAATAGTGATCTTTTCACATGCCATAATTACTTGTGATGTATTGTAGTGTTTTCTTTCACATTATTGTGAAGCTTGTTAGTACTTTCTAAACATAGAATTCAAAAATTAAATTATTAAAATCAGTTTTCAGGGTACCATGACTAAATAGTTTATGTGAAAAATTAGGAAGCTAGATTTAAGACAGTTGCCTGGAGTAGAAAATGAAAAGTCACACTGAAGATGCCCTATCACACCACTCTCTCCATCTATCTTGCTTCTGCAGTCATACTCTATTCTCATGATGCATCATACTTTTCAAATGTTTCTTTTAAAACATACTGCAACCTCTACAATATAGTGAAGCAGAAGTTTTAGTTGATACAAGAGCAAGTGCTAAGGAGAGAAATGATGGGGCAGCAGGAGCCAATATATGATCTTTTTGAATTTATTTTTTGTAAAGCATATTTATACCAAAATTTTCATCAAAATACCTAAGAATTTGACGGTTGATTTTTAATACATTGCCAGAAATGCAGTTTCACTGGTCATGACACCTATAAACCACTGTATGAATTATTTAATTTCTTTGTCCTGTTTTCACCAAAATGTTAGTGACATTTCAGTTCAACCCAGCCTCCCTTTCTGTAATATGATTTTTATTTTGCATAACATTAAAACATTAGAGAAATATTGACAAAGTACTAATGAAATAAAAATGGTAAGTTATTTTATTAGTTTACTGTTGCCAAATTTCAGAACTATAAGTTGCTTTCTGGAAAAGGTAGAACCTCTTAAACTTCATAAAATGAAAATAGAATATCTGTCTCTTACATAAAATTTAGTGAAAACTAATTTTTTAATTGTACAAGTTTATCAAATAGTCGTGAATCTTCTTGTAACTAACTCTTCATTTTGCTTTGCTTTCATCATAGTAATTTTTTTGATGCGCATAGGTTGTTCCTGTTCATAAATCAGTAGCCTTAAATTTGTATAGTTTTAGTGAGTCACAGGTTTGATCCTCTGGATAAAACAAAAAGAAGTAATAAACAAAGTTGATAATTAGGACAAACAAGTGGTATTGCTAACTAGTTTCTTAAAACTTTGAAATAGGAAATAATTAAAACTGAAGAAACTGATTAACATATCAGCCTAGTAATTAAGGTGAGCGTTCAAAAATTGGGAAGAGAGAGATAATGTCATTCTAAACCAGAAAATGCATGATACAAATTGAAAACAGAAACATTTCTTTTTCTCCACAACAACAACCTCCTCTACCCCCCAAGTTATTTCTATGAATTTAAAGATATTGCATTGCTGTACTACAGCGTTTTCCTTCTGTGTGTGCCTGCCTTATGTACTTGTATGGAAGTCATGTCTTCTAAAACAGCCTTATGAGATTTGGTAACTTCAAGTAATAAAATATTTAATAATACAAACCTGTATTTATTTATCACTCCAATTTTGACATCTGCCGAAAAGGAATTATGAGAGCACGTGCAAACTCTGCTACATGTGTGGAGGTGATTTCTTGCATCCTCACAGGAAAAATTGCGTTCACTGACTTTTTGCCAGATTTCAAGACTGGGACTTGATTTGGGAATTACTGGTATACTCACATTTTCCTAAATATAGTCTGAATTTCTAAACAACAGAAAAACCCTACTGTTCTTAAATTAAACTGAAGTGTAGAGGGAAAATTAGGTCTCACAACCGTTTTGTTTTCACGTGTTGTCTTATTCATTTCAGGATTCCAGTACTCACACATCTGTCAACAGCATTCCCTGTACTTTCTTTGGATGTGCCTGAGTTGCCTGAGCTTGCTGTGCCCTCTCAGATTTACCCTGAACTGCCGTCTGTATGCCAGGAAGGACTGTGCCGTAACGGAGGGACTTGTCATCCTGTCTCTCTGCCTACTGGGGCCACTTCGTTTCAGTGTGACTGCCCACTACACTTCACTGGTCGGTTCTGTGAAAAAGGTAGATGTGGTTCAGTCTTTCTCTATTAGTTGTGAAATGCAAGTCTTATAATTCTTTGAAGCTGGAAAAGAGGAAGAGGTAATAATCAGCATGTTTTTCTGCTTTCGTCCCAGTAACTGTTGGGAACTCAGGAGTAAATTCTTTGAGGTATTTTGAATAATATTTAGTTGCAGAGTAAGCTAGGAGGTATCAGTCAGGCACTCTAGCAAAGTGCTGCAGGAATCAGCTAATAAAAAACCCCATTGTATTATTTGTGCAAATTGTTGTTCACAGTGTTAATGCATGTTATGCAATGTAGTATTTCTGGGACAGAAGAAAGTTAACAGGAAAATTAGGAGAAGATTTCTTCAAATTATTATATATTTTCCTCTTTCTACAGATTATTTTTTTTCACCAATGTGCTTGATCCTTCGTTGAAAAAAGCTTTTTTTTACTCTGTAGAGTATTTATACTTCTGTTATACCACTGTTGCTCATAAAGCACAGATTAGTCAAATGAGCATAATTGAATTAGAATTTGAATAAAAACTAATTCTTTGAATAATTTTGATTTCTTTGTAAGAAGAATCAAGGCTATATGACAAACAAATCAATAACTGCTAGAGTTTTGGGGGTTTAATTGTAATTATTTAGCATTACTGTTTTTCAGGAAGTTCTTTTTTATGGCAGATTTTATAGTTGTCTTCCAAAAATGTTTTGGCTTTTAAGGTACAGTGGGTTATAAATGGCAGTGAATAATCCTCATAGTATTAAAGGGCATTATAGGTGTACAGGAAAAGAACAAAAAAAATGTCTAGATTATGGTTATATAACTGTAACATCCTCCTAATGAATTTCCAGTCGTATGAAATAGAAGCAACTAGAGATAAAAACGCCCTTGCCAGACTGCTGGTATATCTGAGTTAACATCACCCTGTATTACTGTTTGAAAGTAGGCCAGTACACTCACTATATGTTAAAGCAATCAATGACTGTGGACTGAAAGAGAAAAACCTTTCTTATCTTGCGTAGAATATCTTCTGTGCATTTGGTATCTGGGCGTACTCCTCGCACTTGCTTCCAACAGATGGTAGCTGTGCAAACTGCATCATAAAATAATGGTACAAAAAAAAAAAGTTCCCTTCAAGGCTTTAGTTACCATTCAGTTTGTGTTTCACTTAAGTATTTTCCATATTTCAATAAAATGTTTTATTTATTTACATACATTTTGTGTGTCAGAATTCCCTTCTGTGTTTCAAAGAATGCAATGGGCATCTTTTTTATAGGTGTCATCTCTGGTATTTTGGATGGGAGCAGGTTTTGTCTTTTCCCAAGGGTTATGCTAGGAGTAAGCAATGTTAAATTTAAGCAGGAGTTTGACAGATATCGTGTCATAATAGCCATAATAGTACATATCTATAACCATTGTGTTGGGCAAGTGACACCTTGTTTGGACTCTACTGGTGCCTCCTACCAGTGTCTGATTTTTGCCTTCTTCTGACCTAGTTTACCTTCCATTTGGTCTGTCAGTCTCCGGAAGTCTTCTACAGTTTTACATTTTTAATAAACAATCTGCTTGAATCGTATTATCTGGGCTGAATACTTACCGCCCTGTGCCACAGACTCCGGTAGAAGTAGCTTCTGGATCATTCACTGAAACAGCTAGTTTTGAGTTGCTTATTCAAAAACATATCAGCCTAAGCTATTCTCTTCTTTGAAACTTAACCACTACAGGCCTACCTAATTCTTATAATAAGATGAGTTGGCTGTCTTCCAACTACATTACCAGGGGAATTTCACATATTTATCTTACCTGTTTAAATGAAGTAGTCCCCTTCTCTCTCTCTCTCCGACTTGGTCTCAAAAATTATGTGTGAAAATATAAGTAAATTATGACTACCTAAACAACAAATTAAAAACAGGAGACTATTACAAGAGGTCACAATTGTAACCAAATCTCTGATGATTAGAACTGAAGTTAGACACACTGGTAGTTATTCCATTCAATAAAATCAGAACACAAGGCTTGAAAAAACCACATAAAACAAGCAGCTCCTTTTCAGAATATAACCTCAGCTGTATAATCATATTATCCTTTTAATGTCCCAGTGTCAGGTTTCCATGAGATACCATTTCTTTTTTTTTTTAAATTAGAAGAGATGCCATTTGCTTTGCTGAAGCTTGCAGGCATGCTTGATGATGAGATTTTAACAGTGATCCATTTTCCTGCATAAGACGTCTTTTAATAGTTCTGGCACTGGAAGAAGACCATTTCTCTTCTTTTTTCCCTTTGTGTGGAGAAGATGAATTAAAGAGTTCCTGTTTTCACAGAGCTCTGCTTTTACTCTGTACAGCCCCAATGTCTATACAGAGAAGTGCTTCCCACTTGGTGCTTAGTGCTCCTGAGTCAGTCAGGGCTGAGCTACGTGACAGGGTCAGCAGCAGCTCACTGTGACAGCTACAGCCCTGTATATGTTCTATCGCATCGCATGTTTATATACGTCAGGATCAGATTTGATGTATTCTGTATTTAACAGCTGAAAAGAAACTGAAGTATAATGTGATTTTATTTAGTTCTAAAGTTTCAATAAGACTGATAATTTAGTGTCTTCAGGGACTGGTTCTTCAGGAACTTTGGAAAGAACTCATAATTACAGGAGATTAGGGTGTCTGTAATTATTTTATAATTGTTTATAATAGATCTTGCAAGGGAGAAAGTAAATTATCAAGTATGCAATCCAGAACTTTATTCCAGTAAACAAATGGTCTCTTGACTCCTTTCTCTTTAATATAGCTATGATCTTGTCTAATGATGCAGTAACGTGTAATTCTGCAATTCTGTAAATGTCCTTCTTAATCATAGAATCACAGAATAATATAGGTCAGACAGGACCTTAAAGATCATGTCATTCTAACTCCCCTGCCACGGGCAGGGACGCCTTCCACTAGATCAGGTTGCTCAAAGCCCCACCCAACCCGGCCTTGAACACCTCCAGGGATGGGACATCCACAGCTTCTCTGGATAACCTGTTCCAGTGCCTCACCACCCTCACTGTAAAAAATTTCTTCCTAATATCTAATCTGAATCTCCCATCTTTCAGCTTAAAACCATTACTCCTCATCCTACCACTGCACTCGCTGATAAAAGAGCCTCTCCCCATAAGTCCTGTAGGCTCCCTTTAAGTACTGGAAGGCTGCTATAAGGTCTCCGAGGAGCCTTCTCTTCTCTGGGCAGAGCAAGTCCAGCTCTCTCAGCATAGGAGAAGTTCTCCAGCCCTTGGATCTTCTTCATGGCCTCCTCTGGCCTCACTCTAACAGATCCATGCCCTTCGTGTGCTGAGGACTCCAGAACTGAGCACGGCATTCCGGGTGAGGTCTCACAAGAGCAGAGTAGAGGGGAAGGAAGACCTGCCTCGATCTGTTGGTCACGTTTGTTTGGATGCAGCTCGGGATCCAGTTGGCTTTCTGGACTGCAAGGGCACATTGCTAGTTCATGTTGAGCTTCTCATCCACCAGCACCCCTAAGTCCCTCTCTGCAGGGCTACTCTCAACCTATTCTATGCTCAGCCTGTAGTTGTCCTTGGGTTTGGCTCAACCCAGGTACAGGACTTTTCACTTGGCCTTGTTGAGTTTCATGAGGTTAGCACCTCTCAAACCTGTTACAGTCCCTCTGGATGACATCCCTCCAGCATGTTGATGGTACTACACAGTTTAGTGTCATTGCCAAACTTGCTGAGGGTGCATTCAATCCCGCTGTCTAGGTCTGTGACAAAGATGTTAAACACCACCAGTCCTAATACTGACCCTTGGGGAATGCCACTTGTCACTGGTCTCCACTTGGATATTGAGCCATTGACCACAACACTTTGTGTAACCATCGTGCCAATTTTTTATCCACTGAGTGATCCATCCATCAAATCCACCTATCTCCAATTTCGAGACAAGAGTACGGTGGGGGACAGTGTTGAACGCTTTGTACAAGTCCAGGTAGATGATACCAGTTACTCTTTCACCATCCACCAATGCTGTAACCCCATCGTAGAAGGGCATCAAAATCATCAGGTATGAATTACCTTTAGTAGAGTCATATTGGTTGTCATCAGTCACCTCCTTATTTTCCATGTGCCTCCGCAGATTTTCCAGGATCTGCTCTATGATCTTGCTGCACACAGAGGTAAGACTGACAGGCCTGTAGTTCCCCGAGTCTTCCTTTTTTTTTTCTTTTTTTAAAAATAGGGGTTCTGTTTCCCTCTTCCAGTCAATGGGAACTTCACTGGACTGCCATGACTTCTCAAACATGATGGATGGTGGTTTACCAAGTTGTTTGCCAGTTCCTTCAGAACCTATGGATGAACTTCATTAGATCACATGGACTTGTACACCTTTAGGTTCCTTAGATGGTCATGAGCCTGATCCTCTCTTTTAGTGTGCTGTTCTTCATCCTCCCAGTCCCTGCCTTTTCCTTCTGCAACTTGGGCACCGTGGCTTGAGTCCTTGCTGGTGAAGACAAAGGCAAAATAATCATTGAGTATCTCAGCCTTCTCCATATCCTGGGCAACCAGGTCTCCTGTTTCCTTCTGGAAAGGATACACATTTCCCGTAGCCATTGTTTTGTCACTGACGTACCTATAGAAGCTTTTTTTGTTGCCCTTGATATCCCTGGCCAGATTTAATTCTATTGGGGCTTTAGCTTTTCTAACCTGATCCCTGGTTGCTGGGACAATTTATCTGTATTACTCCTAGACTTCTTGTCATTGCTTACACGCTGTAGGCTTCATTTTTTGATTTCAGTTTGTCCAGGAATTCCTTGTTCATCCATTCAAGTCTCCTGGCATATTTGCCTGACTTCCTCTTGACTGGATGCATTGCTCTTGAGTTTGAAGTCGATCCTCGAACATTAACCACCTTTCTCTGACCCCTCTGTCCTCCAGAGCTTCATCTCATGGATTGTACTAAGCAGATCCCTGAAAAGGCCAAAGTCTGGTCTCGTGAAGTCCAGGCTAGTGAGCTTGCTGTTTGCACTCCTTGCTGCCCTGAGGATCTTGAACTCCACCGTGGGATGGCCACAACAGCCAAGGCTTCCCTTGAGTTTCACATTCGTCACCTGCTGTTCTCTTGTTGGTGAGAACAAGGTCCAGCATAGCACCTGTCCTCATCAGCTCTTCTATCACTTGGAGAAGGAAGCTTTCATCAACACATTCTAGGAACATCCTGGATTGCTTGGACCCTCCTGTGTTGTGCCCCGGACAGATATTGGGGTGGTTGAAGTTCTGTATGAGGCCAGGGCTTCCATACATGATGCTACGCCTATCTATCTACAGAAGGCATCATCCCCTTGCCCTGCCCCGGCCAGTAGCCTGTAGCAGGCCCCTACTGTAATGTCCACACCCCATGTACACATCGTGGCCTCATTAGAATATGTGCATTTGCTTATTTCATATCTAGGTTAGGATACACCACTTAGTTTCTTATTAGCAAGTGTATATTTCGGCAAGTTTATATGACAATCTTCTAGAGTGAAACTAAGTAAATGTTATTATCTAAGTTATATGGTTCAAGTTGATAGCATTTTATTATATACAATATTACATTTTTCCATTCAGTTGCTCTTTAACTAATAAACTCCAGCAGCTTGTTCTGCCCGTATGAGAAATACATTCAAGTCATAATTGTCCTTATGGATACATAAGGCCAAGCCAGTTTATTAAAATATGTACTGTATTTACTCTGAACCACCAGATATCTTTGAAACCTTAAGTGTCCTTAAATGGTAATTTTGAAAAGTGGAAATCTACCTCCATTTTTCTAAGGAAACAGGAAATTATGGATATTTGCTGAAGTCAAATTGAAGATATCAACATTGAATATAAGCCAAAGTACACAATGTGGGGATTTAGTCTAAAGTATATACGTGCAACCATCTGAGGCCTCAGTTCCCTTTAATACTGGTAGATGCTTTTACTACAAATTACCAAAGTCATCTGGAAATGAGAAGTTGTTACAAGCTTTATTTTAAAAACTCTTAACTTTAAATGCAGCGTAGAAATTATACTGTCAATGTAAACTTAATCCTTATTACTGAGTAGTGAGTCCTAGGTCATACAACAGAAAGGGAGGATTGTGTAGATAGGCAATACACTGAAGGGTAAGTTGTACTCTGAGCTATTTTTTCTTCTTTTTCCCTTCTGGGTAAATAAGCCTTTTAACTTTAATATAAAATGTATCACTCTCTCCTCCATGGAATTTCTTTATTAGCTAAGTTGTTGTATGTGGTTCATTGTGAAATCCCTACACACGACTGGAAAAAACATAATGCTTCTATTTTAGCATGAAGGCAGATGGTTGTCTATAACTGTAAAGTTCACACTGATAGGTTCAGAATATCACTGTCTTGAATGTGCAAAGGAAGTATGTCCCTGACTGTTAATTATAAGATTAACATTTTTAAAGTCTCTAAAATTTTTAGTATTCTGTAATAGTTTTATAAATTGTTCAATAAAAAGATTATGTGAATGCCATGTGTTAAAAACTTGAAATCTGTTTAATTTGATATGTTACCTATATATTTTCTGTACATTACTTAAAGGTCAACTCCTTTGACAAAGCTGCAAAACCAGGAGTAAAATGGGAGGCTGTTACAGACTTCCAGCTGGAGACTTTACTACATTTGTTCCCTGAGATACATCTCTTTAATTCCTGACTTGTTGAGCTATAGTTGATAAAATTACCCCGAATATTAGAGATTTCTCTTATTAGCAGTTTTCTAGACATTGTTTCTAACTTAACATTTCTAACTTGGATCATCAACTACTATGATTTATCTCTGACATTTTTATTTGTCTTCAGCTATTTAGTTTTTAAAATAACTGTAATTAGCTCAATCTCTATGATTACAACCACATTTAGCAGCAAGAGTTGTCAAGAATTGGAGTAGACTGCCCAGGGAAGTTGTTGATTCACTATCCCTGGAGGTATTTAAAAGCTGTGTATACGTAGTGCTTAGGGACATGGTTTATTGGTGAACTTATCAATGTTTATGATTGGACTTGAAGATTGGAAAGGTCTTTTCCAACCTAAACAACTCTATGATACAGTTGCAACCCCCAAAAGTTTTCTATGATACAATCTCATGTCTCTAGTATTTGTAGATCTATTTATCTCCTTAATAATGCTTATACTATATATGTATCATCTAAAACAAGTTTGTGAAAATTTCCATCAAAAAGAAGGGTGAGGAAATCGGAATTATTAAAAGAGATATGAGTGAGGAAGGGTAAACACGCATTCACCTCTTTATTCAAGTTTCAATTTGAGGCACCCAGAAATAAAACTAGGATACTGTTACCTTCTATCCTGTGTTTTACCAGAATTCAAATGTTCTGTCATCTTTTTTGTTCATCATCAAAATTATTCATAGCCTTGAAAGACTCTTGTCAGCAGAAAAAAAATAATGTGTTTAGGGACATGTATAAACTTCAGTAATAAATTTGGTGTCATAAACCATAGCCAAAGTCTTAACTCATGAGATACATACTGATTTCCCACAAAATGTATTCATTTATGTATGTAAAACATTCAAATGAACCCTCTATCATTTGGGCTAGATGTTAAAAATACTAGTACGTTTTCCTTTCAGATTTAGAATATTTTTAGAGGGTGACTTAAAAACTTAAGAATGCACTAGGCTTGTTAAGAACAAGCAAGAATTTAGTCAGAAGTTATATAACTTTATGTATTCGCTTTGATGGGCTCGTTGCCATTATAGCAACTTTAAAGTAGTGTGTAGGAAACAGCTATTTCCACAGAGTTACTTGATACAATGAAACTCAACAGAAGTAATATTTTGGCAAGCAATGCAAAAAGTAATTACCTAAATTAACTTCTAGCGCACTCCTGGATATAATCTTGCACTTTGGTATGAGACTAGGCAAACCTTGTGAAGTGTAACTTGTTAACGTCTCATAATATCCTGCATCTGTGAGTAATCACATTACCTGCACACTCATCCAGACCTAGTAAACAGTCCCTACTCTTTTTCCTTCTTAGTTCACAAAATTATGGAAAAATTTCTTAAGATATCTAAAATATCTACAATGTTATACCATCTTGTTTTATCAGTTACTACCTGTCAGGTTTTCATTTTATCATGGGTTAATTGTGTGTTTTAAATTGAATTGAATTGAATTTCATTTAATTTAATTGTGTTTTTTAAATTGAAAACAAACAAGATTTTGAGGGAAGAACAGCTGGATTCACAAAGAAGTGGGGAAACACTTTTTGACAAATCCTTCTTCTGCCATCCTGAACAGTTTTGTAGAACTTTACCACCTCCAAAGCAAATGTCAGTGTAACTGAGCTTTAATGGAACTTAATACTATGTTTTCATTTAATCTAGAAATTATATCCCAGATGCAGTGGAACGTGTAAGCTTTGCATATATTTAACTGTAAGGGTGTGAGAAATTGGTGTGATTCATATGCTTAATGGTAAAGATACAGTTATTGTACTGTAGTTATATCTAGAGAGATGATAACAAGAAAGAAAGAACTTGTTGAGATAGTTAAGGATAGCAAAGCTTTTCAAAGCACCAAACAACTGGCATTCCAGTCTCTGTAAAGCTATTTATCACTGCAACTGTCACCTACCCCCAGATCATGAGCTTAAGAACTGCTGCAGGGTCTACCTCTATAGGGTATACTATAGAGCTACAAGACTCTCTTACTGAAGAGATAGTTGGCACATATTTCACAAATGTGTTCTGGGAAAGAATGTTATGGAAGTAGTTGATTTGAGTACGGTGAAAAAAATTAATAGTGATAGGAATGTCTTAAATAGTTTCCAGCTTATTAATACATTATCTGTTTTACATTCATAACTAGTTGAATCCATTAATGAGCTGTTTTAAACGATTAAGTATTGTTTAAAGTTTGGGTTTTTTATTTGGATGTTATTAAAAATTAAATAGCTGGACCATTTGGTTATAAAGACTTGCATGGATAAGAACTTTTCAAGAATTTATGCTCTTATTTCTGGGAAAAAACAACTGATAAAAGCAGTAGAAATATCTCTGTTACCTCGTGTAAATCAGATCTGTGAAATTTTGGCATTTCCAGCATTAGGAATCTGGATCACTGTTTCTTCAATGCGAATGAAAGTTTTCTTGTCCTAGTAAGCTTTAGGAGAATTGAAAAAAAAAGGGAACAAGCACTACTTCGGACAATAAAAAATAACAAAAAGTGAAATAAAAATAAGTTTCAAATTTTCTTTCTTCCCTTCATTTACCATTTGAAAATGTCAGTATAAAGACTGATTGTTTCTAAAGCTTGTAACCTATTCAGCTGCTAATCTCCCAGCTCCTTCGAGTCATTTTTCATTCAGAGATAACCATTGTTGCATAGATGAAAAATGCTTGCTTTTTTTCTTCCTTTATTTCTCCATTTATGCCATTTTCTGGAACATCTTCTTTCAGTAACACCTGAATTTCTGCCATTTGTTCTGTTATTGCTAATTTGCTGACAATCAAGTCATCTCTGGAAATGTTATGTGTTTCCCCAGGCAATATGGCAGTGCTTGTTTTCTGAGCTTGACTCATTTGCATTCTTCCACAGGAAATATCATGTAATAAAGCAGGTGAGGTATTAAATAATGTCTTTGAGTTTTATCACATAGCCTGTAAGAAAGAGATATTCTGTGCTTTTATAGCACAGAATAAACAATAGTCAGTTAGGCCTTTTACCTATGAAATCACCTATGTTACTGAGTTAGGATAAGAGTATATTGTGTTACTTTAACATTTGGATTTCAAGAATGCTGAGATTAAAAATAGAGGGGTTTTTAAATTCCTGCATACAAAGGTGTGCAGCTGCTGATCACCTCCTAGAATACTCTCCAGAGCTTCAACTAGTTGAGAGCATGACGCAAACATCATGATTCTCTAAGCACTTCACTAAAGCATTTTGTTCAGGGCCGTGCTGACTGGTAGATCCTTTCATGGCACCTCCCAAAGCCAGTGGTCATTTTGAGGAAACATTGGCTGCTTAAATGATGTGGTTACGGAGGAAATAACTTTGCTTTTTCGTGACCCAAGCATAAAACTTTTGCTTAAACATGAAACCCCACATTATTTCTAATTAAGTGTGCCTAATGTTCCTTTTCGTAGATCTTCATGGAAGATTGGTGCTTGGGTGCATTTACATAAAATTCCAAATTGCTGTTGTTTAAAGGGGAGCAAAATTTATATGTGCTAAGAAGTCACTATTGTGAAGTTTCTCAAGACAGCAAACCTCCCTTTGAGAAGTCACCTCCTCCTACATAGTATAAAAAACCCCAGTTTTTCTTCCCACTGTTATAGTTTTTTACATTTTTGTAATAACAGTTTGTGGTGACAAAACATGGAAGTAATTATATAGCAAAAATATGTTAGCTTTTTAGCTATTTTAGCTAATAGGGAAATTTAGGTTTTAAAAGGTGGATTTCCTAGTAGCACATTATATTTACATACTTACATTCTACATGCATGTAGATCAGTTCTGTGCAGAATGTATATGAGGTTCAATAGCTTGGCAGCATGTCCCCCTGTGTTTCAATGGAATTAATGAGAATACTGAATACATCATCAAAAAGAGCAAATATTAGAGGCATTGCCCAAAGGGAAATTCAGATTACTGTGGGATTCTTACTTTCTTTCACATTCATATCTAAAATGGGAAGCTGCAGAAATGAAAACTACTTTACATTAATTGTATTGCCATCTATCATGAATTCTCCTTAGTGAATTCTTTAGCCCTATAAAAGACAAAATAAAATCACTGTATTATAAATAAATAATACTCAACTATTACATATTGAAGAAGATGAAAAATTTGCAAATAGGGGAAATAAAACCAAGACAATAAAGGCAAGGATCTTTAGCCTTTACCAACCATAATGGAAAAATATGGATTCAGCTGATTTTCAAAAATGTTTTCCAAAACATGGCGTTATTCTCAGTACGATCTTACAGAAATAATCATAGGTGTAGTGACTGTTTCTTATTATTCATATGAACAACCTGTTTCAGTAACTGGTGAATTTAAGACAAATAGAGAGCATAAATCAATCAAAAATTCATATGACTAAAATATATGTGATGTGACAAAGTACAGCCTTTAAAGTTTAATTTAGAGATTAACAGCAGAAGCCTAGTCCTTGTTTAACACCTGTTTCTTCATATGCATTTTCTCAGGGAGGGTTTTTTGCATCACAGTTGCAAAACGAAAAAGGTTATCACAGTAGATGTATTTGAGGTTTAAGTTATAGGCTTGCTATTTTAATGGCAAAAAACCTCCCGCGTAAGATGGCAATATTCCCAGTAAATACATGTGTACTTTGTTAAATATCTTGTTAAGAGCATAGTAGAATCAATATGTAAACCTCTCTGCTCCTGGAGATTCTTATACAGAATTCCTATTATGTTAATTGTATTCTTCATATAGAAGTATTTTAAATCACTCATAAAAATATCAATGTCTAGAAAAGGTGCAGAAAATCAAGTTTTCAATGCATTAAAAAAATTTGAGTTAGAAGACACACGTCTTTCATGCTTTTTGAAATCCAGCAAATTGGATAAATCTCTTCCTTTAAAAATTAATTTGACCAGACTCAAGACAGGAAATTTTAAGAAGAAATTCAGTTCTAGGTGATCAGAATTAGTCTTCCATTTCTTGATGTTTCTGGAGACCAGATTGGGTGCAGGTGACAATAAAGGGAAAAATGTCAGCCCAGATTTAAAGCTTGAACATTTCTATGATTTATACAGATGCTGACGCTTGAGGGTCTGAAATTTATCCAGAGATGCTGAGGAACCAAAAGATTTAAAAGGAACAGTAATAATAAATTTTCTGAAAGCTGAGCATGTGATCCAAAATATGGGCTCAAAATGTGTTTGATGCAGAGGTCACCCCTGCTTTGTTTTGTTTGTAAAACTACAAAGAGTTAGTTTCACAGGGAATTAGGTCCACTAACAAGGTGAATAAGCCTTTGATCCCTGTTAGGTGTGCTAAAACATTGATGACATTTAAGGAATTATTTAAGGAGCAAGCAATAGGACAAAAAAAATACTCCTGTGTTGCTTACCAGCAGATAGAAGAGGTTTCTGAAGCGGTGTGATAGGGCAGATGAACACTGAAAATATTCTTGAAATACTAATCTGAAAAAAAAAAGCAAATAAACAAGAAAAAAACAAAATAAAAATTAAATGAGAAGTTATAAAGCAAAATATTCAGCAGCATTATATCTAATCCAGCTGAAGGTATCCTACAAGAACAAAGAAAAAAATAGATGCAGAGAATGCTAGTACAGCCTCAGAACTACCTAAGGAAGGAGACTAATGTTTTACACTTGACATTTGCCACAAACTCTTTCAACTTGTGGAGTTATCACAGTGCAGAGATAGTCTACTACTTTGTTGTTCTTAAAATGAGATTTCAGCAGGGACCTTACCATCCCCTGCATTTCTCTTCATTTTCTGTTGTCTCTGAAAATAAGTTTTCTGCATTTCTAGAACAGATATTCTTCATTCTTTCTTCTGGCTCTAGCAGTGGTGCACTGAAATCCTGCTGATTGTTGTTACAGTTTCAAAAGTAGTAGGTTAATACTATACTATACTATACCACTGTTAATATATATATATACTATACTATACTGCTGTTAATACTATACTACACTGCTGTATCCTGTTTTTCACATGAATAACCTACCAAAAGTATGTATGATTCTAACTCTATGAGTAGTGGTGAATCTTAAGCATAATAATCAATAAGGTTTAGTCATTGTGTATGACATTAAGATTTCTGTAAGTTCTGGCAATATCTTCAGTTATCTGTGCCACGATTTTTTGCTTATAAGGAGGTTATTTTCATTCTTTGTGTTACAAAGTGTTCTCCTAACAAGAAGTATCAAATGCTTCTAACTGAACCTGATCAACACCGTTTTTTCTTTTCTTTCTTTGTGTTGTGTTACAGATCACACAATATTGATATTATGTTCTTATTTGTTTTCTTTGCTCCCCCAAATAATTATAAACTGGTTGTATGTTATTGTGCATATGTGTCTGAAACACCAAGAGCATATAGAAGCACTATATTTCAATTTCATAATACTTTTTTCTCTTTTCCTGTCCCCTCTTTCATTTGTTTATTCTCCCTTTTTGTTTGTGGTAGCTGTTACGGTCCTTTATGACTTTCCAAATCACCCAGGTGCAGTGTGAACAGGACAGAAAAAGACTGTACTTCCTTTTTTTATGAGCCACAGTGTAAAGATAGGGACATTTTAACATCTCCTTGTGTTTGGCAATTTCTTTGTCACTCTTACATACATGATGGTTTGCCAAAAAGAGAGGAGACCTAGTCTGAGGAGTCCTTGCTCAGATGAAAGGTGATGTCTTCTGCCCAGTGCCAGCCCACTGTTACGAACTAGCATTACTCTTTCTGTAGTCCAGTTGTGTGGAAAACCTTTCTGATTTCCAGTGCAAACCAGTTTAAGCTAAAGTTAACTTTACAAATACAGCAAAGCCTATGGAAGTATGTTGGGTGTCAGCTACAGTATTGCTCTGTGAGTTAGTCTGAGTAATGTAGCAGTTGTTCAGTTTCTCACCGTGAACAGCATTTGTTTGCACTAATCTGCTCATTTCTCACGAATCAGCAGGAGATGCCGCAGAGGCATTTGTGGTGGTTGTGGCTAAAGGTGGTTATGGTGGCCCCTGTTGTGGGAAGATCAGGTCGGTAGAATCATTGTGTACCACATCCCATTGAACAGAGGACATGGGTGAGACAAGAAGTTAAAGTGAGGTTCTTTATTACCAATGTTTTTACTAAATTCTTATTGAAAAAACGTACTTCTACATAAAACACTTCTTCAGTTTTCCCATTGCTCACGTGTGCTATCTGCCCACACTTAGTGTGTTTTGTGGTCCTTTATAAATGACAATAAGAATGACTTTAGAAATGAGATAATGCTTACTAAATAAAATTCAGTTATCTCTTGGCAGAAATCTGGGTGCAATTCTAAAACCAGTGCAAACAAGTCCAACTTAGATTTTTGTTCTTAAAATACCATGAATGTTTCCTTATTGACATCACTGAATAAAGACTGAGCTATGAAGTTTCCTTCTTTTTAAGTCAATGCTATAATATAAAAATTTTATTCTGGCACAAAATGGAAATATTTGTAGTAGACTGAAGATATGGCAGCATAACTATTAAATAACTGCTCAGAGGAGTAACAATGAAAGCAAAAACTAAGAAAAGGATAACCTTCGAATTTCTTCATAATGTTTGTAAATAATGATTCTTTAGCCCTTGGTGTTTTGGGCAATAACATGTGTGGAATACAACCAGTAATTTTTCCAACCAATACTTCAATAGGTAGTGTTGTGAGCTCCTTATTTACTTCCTGGTCTGATCCTGGAATGTCTGATCTTTCAGATCACCTGCTTTCAAAAGCTAATAGATCGTAAAGAGCACAAGGCTCAATTGAATGAGTAGCCATTGTGATCTTCAAAACTAATTGAATATGATAAATGTGAAAGAAAAATTTCATGAAAATTTGGGGTTGAAATTTTGTAAACATACTGGTCACCTAAAAAGACAACATTAGGAAATTTGAATAAAAATCTGAATAATTTCACTGCTTTCGGCCAGAGACTATTTCAGAAAGCATATCTAAATACTTGTGTGATGATTTGACTCTGGTAATTACCGTGTTTTACTTGTCCTATCTTTGACCACAAAAAACATGGTCTGTACTTTGTGTTTTTCTGCTGGATTCATAAGCCCTTCTTTCAACATCTGCAGTTGCTGGCTGCTTATTTTCATTGCTTTTATGACCACCGGACCATCACGTGTAAGATACAGCAGAGAACAGAATCCACCACCTAGCTTAGTTTAGTGCTCTGCACATGTCACATCAGATCTACAGTAAGAATAAAGGAAAGGGAGAAAGGATTTAGGGAGAAAGAATAGTACATATACTCTGAGACAGCCTGAGTCACTCTAGTGAGACCACAAAAATGCTTTTCTTTGGCTATACATAGCAGATTATAAGACTGAATTATAAGTAGCAAAGAAAAAACCTTCTCCAAGTTGAAGCAAATGGAGAGATTAATTTCTAGAGAGTTTAGCTTGAAAGCAATACGTTTTGGAGAAAGACAATGTCATGCAGCTTTGCAGAATTAGTTTCCTGGAACCAGCTATTCAGTTTTTTTCACAGTAACAGTAGAAGAGGTACTTGGAGAGTGTACAGTGTAAGAAAAGAAATAACAAAGCCAAATATACTGA
Source organism: Neomorphus geoffroyi (assembly GCA_033558235.1). NCBI lineage: Eukaryota > Metazoa > Chordata > Aves > Cuculiformes > Neomorphidae > Neomorphus > Neomorphus geoffroyi. Next base: position 8,161,802 of record JAUMJM010000053.1, on the reverse strand, counting down.
AAGAAAAGTGAAATAGACTGTCACAAATCAAAGAATGTGACAGTTTCTCAGTCAACATAGTGTATTGGAGAAAAGAAATGTGAAGAGAGCATCCTGGCCTCCACTCCCAAGTAAACCTACAATAATTTAGTAGAGCAAAAGCCTCTTTCTGGGAGTAGCTTAGGGAGAGTACATCAGGACACTAAAAGCAACTCCATGTATGCTTTACAGGAAACCAATTTTCCAGTTACTGATGTATTTTTTTTCTATTGTAGCATGACAAGTTCAGGATTTAATAGAGAAGCTGTACTATTAAATAGCATAGGAGACTAAAAACCAAGCTCTCCTGTATTCTTGAATTAGTCTCACAGTGTATGACCTTAAACTTCTGTTCCTTCACTGCAATTCTTGCTGCACATTCTTCTATAATTCTTGTGGGATCACAATGATGGGATTCTACTTGCCAAGGGATAATTCACTCTTCCATTCTTCTTCTAGATATTTTTTAAGATTTTCAGGGCTGCCTCAAGGAGGTCCACATTTACATCCTCTTCTAATCAGGGATGTCTGATAATTGGAAGCTAATACAGTATCATAAAGAGCATGAGGCTCAATGAGCTGACAGGTACTGCAATCTGTCAGGTTTCACACATTAAACACCATACATGTGACGGCAATCATGTCCTACAAAGGTAAATTCCATAACTCTGCCAAGGATCATCCAGACAGTTTATGTTTCATAGGCAGTACGGGGCAGGGCAGTCAGCACAGACAAACTCATTCTCGTGAGAATATTTGGTAATAGAAACCTTACACTGTGTATGCAGGTATTTCTGATTAATGGTTTTAAATCCACTGCCTGATTTTTAAGACCAACCACAGATACCCCATGTGTTTTCAAGGATCCTTTTCATTGTATGTTTTCACTGAACACAAACCTTTAATTTTGTTTCTAAGAAACAGGCACGTGTATATTATCAGTGATTTTTTTTCTTATTTATCTTCCCAGAAGAAAATTCCTTTCCTCAAGGGAAATCTTACTTGGATTTGAAAACTAAGTACATTAATATGCAAAAGAAACTTGAGGATTCATTTGCACTGAACAATTTTAAAATATGTATTTTTTTCTATATCAGTACCATCAATGTACATCAAATATCCATAATGCATTCTTGGCAACAAATTCTATCCTTTATTAATAAAAAATATGCCTCTCAGTCTAGTAATTACATAAAGGCAGTTTCAATGGAATAAGTTGTACACATAATTTTAAAAAGATCTTTGTGCATCTTTCCTTAATGACTGACTGATACAAGAGGAAACATCTTGTAAGCTGAATACTCAGAATATACTCAACATGTTAAGAAACATACAGTAGCTCTCAGTATTTTCTCTTGAGAAAAATCTAAGGTCAGACTTTATCTGATTTGGTAGAGATTTCAGAATCTTACAATCTAAACAAAATCCAGGCCCCATTGCATGTGTTACTTGCCTTGCTAGAATATATATATGTATCATGATATGATAGCTTTCATCATATCATATTCATGATTATGTATCCATTATTGGTCTTTGAAATTAAATTTTGACCAGATGTTGTGTGATTACTCCACTCTATGAATGTCCTTATGATCAGTGACAGATGGTCATGCTCTGACTTCATCTCCAGAAATCACTAGTCTTGAAGCAGTATGTGAAGAAGTCATAAATAATGTGATTTTATTAGCATGGGAACTCAACATTTGGGAAAATAGCTACCATCTGTGTGTATTAGTGCAGTATCATGCCTTGCAGACCAGACCTGATTCATGCCCTGCCAACTTTGAATAGAAATGGAATTAGTATTTTTCTGCATAAGATCATGCAGACAGGCCTCTGTGTGTCCATCCAGTTGCTGTCCCTGGAATACCAGAAAGACATTATTGCCAGCATTCTCCTATATGGCTGTCAGAAGACTCTGATTATGATAGAAAATAAATATGGTAATTTTATTACATGGGATATTCTTCATCTAAAAGAAGAGGGTTTGTCTGGAAGCTGACCATCCATCACCAGATCTCGTTTGCCATGACTCATCCATCAAGTCTGCAGAACACTGTAATAGAAAACCTCAGCAGGCATACTGACCTCGTACCATAAGTAGGAAATCAAACTTGATATGACAAAATATTTTTTAAATATTTGAACTTGGCTTTAGGTTTGTATGTATTTAGACTTTGATTAGTTCTTAAAATATGAATGTCAAGCAGGATTCAAACAGTTGGTTTCTAGAGCTCAAGTCTTTTCTTCTCTTCTCCTCAGTATCTTACTATTCTGCCTGAATCTCTGATCACAAAATGAAGAAGTTCTATACATAAACAAATAATCTTTTACAGACTTCACAGACAGATTCACTTTTCTTCATCAGAGAGCTATAGGACCTTCAGTACAAGAGACACTTCTTGTCTCACTTCTGGAAATACCTCAGGAGGTTTCTGATACCTGTGAGACCTTGATACCTTTAATCTTAGACTGCTTATTTAAACTGAAATAGAGAAACTTGGCATTAAATTCAGTCAAAGATTATTTGGCTGCTATCAACTTCGCTTTTTGTGTCAAACAACTTTCTCACGCCCTCCTTTACAGTAAAATTATTGAACGTTTTGATTAAAAAGGATTAGTTTTTAAACCCATTAAGACTCAGTCACATTTAGGACTTTAATTCAAATTTTTGACCTATGGAACTGTCTTAAAATAGTGGGAATATGAAACCTCATAGAGATAATATTAAAAGTCACTTGTAGATTGGCAAGGGAATAAACTTTTGAGCTGTGGTGATATTTTTCTTGTCTTCTGTCTTTACAAGCAATTTCTATCTAAGCTGCTGGAAGTAATAATGGAAATACATTTTAATGCAAAATCTTAATGTATTAGCACTATTTATTATTTTTTATCATTTACATGCTGGAAGAGCTGGTAACAGCTCTCACATCTTCAGTGTTCAGTGTGTTCTAGTCTTCCGTCTTCAAAACCTGAAATCATCCAAATATTTGCCAATACTTTCTGCAGATGTCTCGAAAAGGAATGAAAGGCAAAGCTGCCTGAACTCAATCTGTTAAGATGATTTTCATATGAATGAAAACTTGCTATTGAGTAGTCTGTCACTTAGAAGTCACTTAATCGGCACTCCCGGCTATCACTGGAGTACATGTGCAATTTGAATATTGATATAACAGCTGCAAATATGCATTTAGAATGTCATGAAAGTTGCTGTCATTAGATCTTCAAGAGGTCGAGATAATACTTTTTGCTATTTGTGCTCTTAATACAGAGTACAAGAGTTTTAATGGCGCCTTTCGCAGGGAAAATAAGTTCAAATAAATCGTCAACACAGAATACACACAACGCATTGTGCCATTAGTGGAAGATGTGAGTAGACATAGTTCTAAGAAGTACCTAATGTGAGATGATTAAGGCCTCATTTTCTATTGCATACTGCAGAAATTATAAGGAAATTATGTGATATATAAGTGAAGTTATGCAAGTATTTTAATAGTAATTTATAAACTTGTTATTGACTTACATACGTTAGTCCTAGATGAAGTACTGTAAGAACAGCAACTTCTACACATTGCATAATGAAGTAATTTTTACTACATTTTATAGAAGCAGAATCTTCAGTATTATGTGTACAAATTGAACACTTGATGAAGAATTTGCTATATGAAATATGCAAATCGAACTTAGGGAAGAAATGTAACTGAATTAGCACTGAATAGTCCCTGATATTCTGTGATTTTACTTGGAAAGTGATTCAGAGAAATTTAATAGCATGGAGTTAGAAAAGCTATGAAAACTTCTGCCTATGAGAACAAAAGTCTTTAACTAAAGTTTAATGAGAAAAGTATTAATAATTGTCCCCAAACTAGGGCAAAGTGGAAGAGGAAAGTTGCTGTGCTTCGGCACTATTGATTATGGCCTTCTAGAATGCTTCGTTATCAGCCAACTGTGCATTGCTTATAAATGCTTTGGAGTTCTGGGACAGATCACTCATTGTTAAAACTGGCAGTTTAATCCCTAAAGGCAGACAAGGTGCAGAGCCTGGATGTGTGTGGTCCCCCAGTAACATCCCTCTTGTACTTCTACTTCTTTCCAGATAATTTTGTTACAGACTATAAAGTATCCTATTGATTGAGCTCTGAAAGTTGTAAATGTGATTTATGAGCTATATTTGTTTAAAAGTGTGGCTGCTCTGGGGGCACAGACATTTCTTCCTCCTTGGTCTAACACTGCGTAAATCATTTAAATCCATAGCCTGAGAGAGTATGCTCTTATAAAGAACTAGTAAAAATGGAAAGTTGCATTGGAAAAACAGGTAAAAAAAGCTTTATTTTAGCCAGAGTGCTAGGCAAAATAAGATAGATGGGCATAGGAGAACCTAAATACTGCAAACATTATTCACTGCTAGATAAAGTAATGTAGTTTTTCCAGAAATTTTGTAGCTACAGCAGTTTGAAGATAGTAAAGTATAACTTGACAGCAGGTTAAGTATCTCAGTGGTCACTCCTGGCATTGTCTTTTTAATTATACTTTTATTTGATATATAGTACAATGTATCCAGTTTTCCCTCAGCAGGAAGGAAGTTTTATTGTCAAAAAAATCATGCAGAATGTGAGAATAATAGTTTTTAATCAGATGACATCTTTCTAGAAGCAAGTATTTGGCTTTCAAATTGTTTACATATAAAATGAGGTGTTTACAGACTTCGAATTTGCATTACTTTTAAGTTAGAACCAAGTAAACACAGACTGAAGATATACGATATGTGCAGGTGTCCTTACTAATAATTAAGATGAGGCATTTTGTGAGTGCCCAGATGACTTATCTCTTGTGGCTGATATCCAGTGAGGCTATATTGGCTAATTTTAAAAGAAAAATCTCTCTCTCTCTATCATCAGCCTATAAAATTGGCTAGGAGACCGTCCTTGTTCTACCAATTGATCAAACTAACCTTGCAACGTACTGCAACTTTTTTCCCTATATTAATCATATTCCTAATGAGACTCATTTAGTGAGAAGAATACTGCAAGACATTGTATTTCAGGGTGTCAAGGATTCAGGAAATTAATATTTAATAGGGTTGGAAAAGCACGCTTAAAAGCTGATTGGGTAACTTTTCCTTAGTACGCATCAACTTTTCAGTTTAACTTTTTAACATAACTCTGATGTTCTATCTTTCTTGGACACAAGATATAAATAGCTTTATTGATGTACCAAGTAGATAGTAATAGGAATCATGTGATAAAATTTTAAAGCATATGACAAATTATTTATGAATATTTATGCATGAATTTCTATACATCTTCCCCACAAACATGGTTTTGTCAAATCTCTGGTACCTTTACATACTTCTGTCTTCAAACAGTGAAAAAAATAAATGTTTCCTTCTTTTGGATCAAATTTGTAACTTACTATAAAAATACTTAGTATGAGCTGCTGGATAGACAGTATTTAGTCAAGGACCAGAGCTAAGCTGCAGAAAATACTTTCTTGCTTACTCTACTTAGATTTATAAACTTCCTAATACAACAAATATTAGAAAAAATTTAAAAGATTGTGTCAGTCTTTGGCATGTTTCTTTGTTTTCTTTAGAAATTTTTGCATGCAAAATAGACACTTGCAAATTGTTGTACTGAGCTTTCTGGACAGAGAAGTATAGAAAATAGCAGCAATAATATTTTAAAACACAGAAATGTTTGATTTCTCAATTTATACCTATGTTGGAATTGCAGTTAGTTAGCAACTACTGGTACCAAGCCAGCTGTGGTAGCATTGAACTCAAGCTGTGATAAGAAAGATATTGTCTGTATGGAGTGACATCAATGGAGCCCTCTCTATAAAAGTGTACTTCTGTGAAAGCAAGCTTCAGAGACTGGATCGTTTTCTTCTCTTCTAAGCTCAAACTTGCCAGAAGCTTTAAAGAATATTGTCAAATTTTCCACTATGCTTCCAAAAAGAAAGTGAGGTACTATGGAAGTTAGTTTCCCAGCCTTGAACAACCTCTGCTCTTCTTATATTTAGGATTGTATTTGTGATATTAAACTAAAAATAGTCTTCACTCAAACAGACAGAAACTTATAAGCCTGTCACCCTACTAAAAAATTACTTAACTCAAGCTCTAGAGTGGCCTTCAATTTCCTTTATGGTTAATTATCTTAATTTTGGTACCTTGGTGCTTACTAGTGTCTCACATAACTGTATATACAATATAAATAACTGCATCTGAGCTAGACATCCTAGATTCCTTTGCTTAGTGAAGAGGAAGAGACATTTTTTAGACATCTATTATCTTTCACATCTAAAACAGTCCAGGAATCAGGCACTTAATATGCCAATTTCTACTCACTGACTAGAAACAATCTGCATGAATAACTCATACTGAGTGAGGTGATGTTATGGTTTGAGTTAATTGGAGTTACTCCTGATTCTGGTTTGGCCTTAGTCTAAAGTAACTGTATTTTCTGAAAGCTAACTGTATGCTTTTCAGACAGTTTCTCTCTAGAAGTGATAATATGGAACATCAGTACGCAGAAAGGCGAATGTTTGTAATTATTCCTCTAGTAACCAAGGCCATCCTTAAACTAGCGAAAAAGGCCACACCTACACGGGGAGAGAGGACAGGACAGGTGACCCCAAACTGGCCAACAGAGTATTTCATTCCATATATGTCATACTCGATATAAAACTGAGACATCATGATGGTCTCATTCTCTTCTGTGATGGCCGATGTCCAGTGAGGACCTCATTTGTCTGATTGTTCCTGACCTCCAATCCATGAGTCCCTGGATCCAGTTCCTAAGTTCAGCTCCCTCCTAGTTGTGGACCCATAAGTGGTGATGTATGGTCATAAAGGGGTGGGGTGGGGGTGCAATCTCAGATATTTGTGAATATTTCATTACTTTCTAATTATTTTAATCATAATTACTATTATTATCACCATTTTATTAAAACTGTAGCTTTACTTTCCAATCTGCAAGCCTTTTTCCTCTCATTTTCCTGTCTCTTTTCCCCTGGGGGTGAGGGACATGGAATTTGGGAGCCAAATTGCATAGTTCTTATCTGCTGAATTTGGGCAGGTCAAGCCTAAACCGTGACAGGTGAACATGAGCTTAGAAAGATAGTGTGCTAATGCTAACCATTAGGCCAGGAATAAAAATTGGTACTTTTTATTTCACTTGTAGGCACTGATCGTTTAGTTCTCTTATTCTCATGATAATTAATGATGCATTTTATGTTAGCTCTTATTACCAGGTTTAAAGAGAAGAGACATTTTTTGCAACAACAGGGGGTTAAGTCTTCCAATGTTTTCTTCTCCTCCTATATACGAAAAATAAGCTTCTCAGTGAGTGATATTTTGCATAGATTGTACTCCTACTGCTCATATACGCGCAAAAGTCAGATTTTAATAGATTAAGAATGTACATTGTGGTTTTGTGTGTCCATCATACCTCAACATAGAGACATATGTACATTTTCCACCATACTGAACTCCATACTGCTGCTCTGAAAGATTCTTTACATCCACGTCAGTGCCACTGTTAGTGGCTGGTGACAGCAGCGTCGCCCAAAGATCAACAAGGTCTAACCAACCCTATGCCCCAGTAAATGGAGAGTTAAATTCAAAGCCCAAAGACAAGAACTGCATTTTGATTGCTGTGCAGAGTACTACGCTGTGTTTGAACCTGCTGGGTCGTTGTTGAAGGTGATGGTTTCCTAACTGCCATGGTAGGTATGAGTGACTACTCTTCATGAGTATAAACCCAGTAATAAGAACACTGTTTTTCCTCTAGGAAATTAAGGTAGTTCTTATTAAAGAGGATTGACAATTTGCTATAGTTTTACTGCACTGGAATGGTAAACTCACATGTAAGTGTTATTGTTACATTTCACTGGATTTTGTTTGTTTAGGATCTGCGTTTAATTCACTTTGATATTATTTGGATTCTTTTAAAGCTAATAGTAATAAACCCAAGAAATTTTATAATGAGCCCTCATTTAGTTGAGTCTGCAGCATCATCCTAAGGCAACAACTGCTGCATTTTTCTCATTATTACTTTAACACATTGAATTCTGAATAGAAGCAGAGAATTTTTTTCTCAGACGCTCTTTGAAAATACATGATGTACAAAAGCATTAAAAGACAAGAAAGGTTATGAATATGCCTGAGGGTCATCTAAGGACAACACTTACACATCCGATGTTTTGCTTCAACACAGAAGTTTATAATTTATGGCAAAAAAATGCCATGTGACTATTAAAATCCCTTTTCCAAGTTGCTCTGCTCTTTCCTTTTGTTGGCACTCTAACCCAGGCTGCCAAATACAGTGGGGTTAGTTTGTCTTGTGGTGATGCAGCTGCTTTGCTTCTGGGAAACTTTCTTTGTTTTGTGAGTGCCAATCTTCACGTGGTAGCAAAGCACAAACAAAAGAGAAGTTTTTCAACCTCTGTGGACCACTCTTCCTAGTGGTTGTACCATTTTTCCCTCAGTGGGCATAGAAGTCTCACATCTTCTCTAGCTTTTTCATAGACAGTAGAGATTTTGCTAGATTTGTTCATTTCTATGCTCAAAGCATGCTCCTATTCTGTATGGTCAGCGGTAGTTGCAGTGTAATCATCTTTTGTTTGATCTGGAAGATAATAAAAAGGATTAAGCAGGTTGTTACGGAAGTAGCTGCTTATTGAGGCCACTGATACTTCATATACTTGACAAAACAATCATTTTAAGGTAAAGGTAACTTCGTGGACTTAAGTTTTGTTCAAGCTTATCTTGAAACCTGCCTTACTAGAGTCTCAGTGCGTGATTTCCTCAAGACAAGGCACAAACGACCAAAGTACTACAGAGGTCTGAATGCAACAGAAGCAATGCCAGCAGCCTTAAAAAAATCCATGATTTTCTCCCAGCTAACATCCATTACTAACAATATCTCAGATTCTGGATATCCTAAACTATTTGCTTAAGGAGCTGTTCTTGTCACTGGATTTTATAACAGTGAGCTACTACCTCAGCCCGATATCATCTATCTGTTGCAGAGCTTTTTCAACATTTTGTCAGCAAATGACAGCCTTTCCAAAAGTTTTAAATAAAATTGTCCATTAAGTGGATGTAGAATATTGAGTTTATACTTGCATTTGGCTTTAGTAAACCTCATGATTCGACATTCCCTGTGAAAGTGCATCTTATACATATACCAAAGTTGGCTGTGTGTCAGTTCATAAATGAACTTATTCCCTTGCCAACATTTCCAAATGACTTTCAGGTAAAGAGAACATGGACTATAATATTGTGTGTTTGCATAGAATTATCGCTCCATCTAGACTGGTACATTTTAGAAAATGTCCTGGACAGTTGGGAATATATGGTTGAAGAATAAAATACAGATGTCATTAATGAAAGAATCTCCAGTGGAATATCTGGATATATAAGGTTATATCATCATGTGGCTGAAAGACCTGCTGCTTCTGAAAAAGTTGCAGCTTGTTTTAGAACACAGGATCATCAAATGAACGTTGGGCTTAGGCAGTTATTTAGCTTGCATACTTTTGGGAATGTGATACAGTGATCTTTTCTAAGATCTCACAAAACTTGATAAACTTTTGCTTTTTTTTATTATGTAGACACTTTTTTGTTGGAGTTTCTATTAAAAAAACCTACTGCAGCAGATGATCAGCAGTAGAATATGTACACATAGCCACTCAGGGAGGAAACTGCCTCTTATCTCCCAGTAAACAATGAACTTTGATATATGTTGCATCTGTGTTTTCTGCTGTGCCTTCTGTTCCCATTACTCAATCATGAAAACTTTGCAGAGAAGGACCATCTTCAACTGTGGTTAATAAATAGAAAACTGTCTGGACTGAAATGCTTTGAATCTCTAGAACAGAAAAATGCTCTGATATACAGTATATCTCAAAAGCCACTCACTGTTGTAATATACTTCAGTGTTTAGCATGACTTGCATATATTTCAAATTGCCATACTATATTTATTATTTATTTTGCCTATGATATCCTAATGAAACACTTATAAACTGATAAAAGGAATTATATATGAAGTATCAACTAAATAAGCTTTTTAAATGAGTTGCAGAATGGCGGAGTCGTTTGCTGTCTTTGGTTTTTGCATATTATTTTATTCTATTTCCACGGATTCCCACTGTTCTATATGGTCCAATCTGCCTGGTAACGTAATTTTTATTTAATTGGGGGGAAATAGAATGTTTTATCTGTTGCGATGATGATGACTTCAGAAAAGTATTATTCCGGTCAATTTAGATTCTAGTCTGCATACTTAGGTGTTAGCTTCCATTTCAGGGGATCTAGCCATAATTTGAAGATAGTAATGATGCAATAATACATACTCCTCTTCATGAACAAAGGCAGGTGTTGTTCTGTTGATGGGAATGAAGGTCATCTATTTGTAACCAGTCAGCCCAAATATCTTGGTCAAAAAAGTGGAAAAATTGAAGAGAAAATCTGTTAGGAATGCTATAGCAGACTCTTAAATGTGCCTTCAGTAGCCTTTAACAGTGTCCACTGGCAAGCTAAAAAATTTTCCTTTTTTTCTTTCAATCTGTACAGTTAAACATTCTAGTAACATCTTTTGGATATAAGTCAGATTCTACAGGCTCAAAATTTCAGTTTGTTTCATTTGGTTAAATAAAAGTTCTGAGCAACTGAAACTGTGTTCTAAGGACACATGAAATAATGACTTACTGATACCTTGATACAATATCTAGCCTTAACTGATGCTAAAGTAGAGCTAAAGAAATAGAAATACCCTGTTCCAAACTTCATTATACCAAATTTGTGGTCATTTTACATCATTATTCAATGTCATATCTATAGAGGCTGGACATCTGTGACAAAAACTTTCTCAGACCAAGTATTGTTTCTAAATATTCTCCATGAAACACAAAATCTTGAACAAAAAATGCTGCAGTTTTTTCCTGTTATATCACGCAACAGTAGCACCATTTTGATAATCTGAAATCAAACCACTGCAAACTTAGAATCATTAAGGTTGGAAAAGACCTCTATGATCATTGAAACATCAGACCAACACCACAAAGCCTACTAAAACATGTTCTGAACTGCCATGTCTACAAGATTTTTGAACACCACCAGCAATAGTGACTCCACCACTTCCCTAAGGCAGCCTGTTTCAATGCTTTACCAGTCTTTCAGTAAAGAAATTTTTCCTAATATCCAATTTAATTGTCCCTTGACACATCTTGAGGACGTTTCCTCTCACTGCTAGCCACTTGGGAGAAGAGACCAACATCTGCCTCACTTCAGCCTCTTTTCAGGCAGTTGTAAAGGGCACTTGTAGAGAGACTTGTGCTCCAGATCCTTTACCAACTTAATATCCCTTCTCTGGACATGCTCTAGCATCTCAAATTCCTTCTTGTAGTGAGGTTCCCAAAACTGAACACATTATTATGAAGTGTGGCCTCACCAGAGCCAAGTTAAAGGGATGATCATTTCCTTACTCTGCTGACCACAGAATTTTTGATACAAGCCAGGAGGCTATTGTCCTTGTTGACCACCTGGACACACTGCTGGCTCACGTTCAGCTGGATATCGACCAACATCCCTGGGTCCTTTTCTGTAAGGCAGCTTTCCAGCCACTCTTATCCAAGCCCTTAGAATTGCATGGGCTTGTTGTGACCAAAGTGCAGGAAGTGGCATTTGGTTTTGTTGAACCTCTTACAATTCATCTTGGCATATTGATCCAACTTTGTCATACTTCTTGTTATATTTGAGAACTACTCATTTGTGTATGAAAAATTCTGAACATGTTCATGTCAAAATATCATATGCCAGAGAAAGGCATAAATTGAGTATAGCAATGATAGCCATTGTATTATACAAATATAAAATATAATCTAATGCAGAATACATTAGTTAAGTAGAAACAGGAAACAAACACCACAGAAGCTTATATCCGAATGTGTGCTGGTTTTACTATTCTGGGCTAATTAAGCTGTGAAGGGTGTTCTGGTCCTTTAGAAAGCTGTGTTTTCCACATGCCTGCCTAGAGACAGTACTCATTTCATGATTTGCGTAAGAGCTAACAGAATTTTAAACTGTGAAGTGTTCTGTTTTTTAAAAACCTGAATTCTTATTTAGCTTTTGGAAGCATACAGTTGAATGCATAAAGCAAAAAGGCTTGTTTTTAGAGGTTCATTCACAGGTTTGGTAAAGTGTGAGTCTGCTGTTCAATTTTTCACCTAATTTAGGATATTATCGTAATCCATGGTGATAAAAATTGATTCTGTAATGCTCTCATTTGTAAGATGATTTAAGCCAACATGCTTTACTGTGCACTGAAATTTACTGAAAGGATTCATGATTCACATGATAAAAGATCTTATCTGGGACACAGTAATGAGTAGCTGAAGAACAGTAACCTTTTAAGCTACTACATCTAATTCATAAATGAACATGAGTATAGTGTCAGCATTTCAACTATTTCAAAACTGTAGCTCATTTGAAGAAAGATTTTCTTACTTTCATTTTCAAATGAGCAGGTTCTTGCTCTCTGTCGTAGGCCTTCTGATGTTCTTTTTCAGATAAGTTAAACTTCAGTTCTTCAAATAGATGGTAGTATTTGTGAGAAAAATAAGAATCCAACTAATTGAGACATTAATTAAATCTTCTTTTACAGATAAGAGATACAAGGAGTAGCTGTGTCTGTATGGACATGAGAGGTTTGAGTAGGAATTTCTCCCATGACACCAGAATGGATAACTCGTGAAGAAATAATTGAGAGCTCGGAATTCTTGGGTTCTCCCTGTAATTTGGTGCTGGTAGAAAGTAGTTTTTTGATAGATACTATTCCCTTTTATTCCTTTTGACATTAGGAATGGTAGTTTGTCATATTTTTTGTCATGTCTATATACTCATCAAGACTTTTATTGTTTGTAGAATCAGTTGGTTTTTCTCTTCATTCTCAGCAAATGTGCTGAAACCTAGAATAGATTTTCTTAATTTTCAGATTCTGAAGGAAAATATGAATTCTTCAGAAAAAAACAAAAAGAAATAGTTGTGGAATTAATTTCTTCTTGGGGTGTAATGCAGAACTTCCAGCAGAATGTCTGAAGAACTGTTTCATGGAATTCACATTTTCCTGCAGTTTTTTGGTGTTTTGTCTTTTTTAAGGCACTGTATGTTCTGAGAGGAAGGAAACCCTTGGCCTGGTTGAAATCATTGGGGATGCTTCTGCATTTATTCTCCACATCGTATAATTAAGCAGTGGGACATTTTTGGTAGGATGTTAAGGATACTAAAAATTGTATGGGTTCAAAAAGCAACATGAAAGTTTCATTAAAAGATATTAAATACGAAGACAAAATCTTTGGCTCATAAAGTCCACACTTTGCAAATTGATGGAGACTGGAAGAATATTTTTCAGAAGCATCACTACATACCTGCCATGTTCTTCTCCTCTTCTGTGGCATCCTTTCTTAGCCCTTATCATAAAGAGAATCCTGAGACTACCTGTTCTTATGACACCAGGGTTTTACTTGTGTAGCAGCTTGGCTCATATGCAGGTTTCAGCTTTTGTTACAGCTTGGCTACTTCTAGTAGCAAAAATGAATGGGATGGTTGTAAGAGTCTCTTTGTGTGTCTGCCTCTGATGCAAGTCTTAGTTGAAGGGGTCAGCACCTGAGAACAAGCTCGTCACCTTGACATTTCTGAACCCAGATCTCTCTTATCTGAAGATACAATATCTCATAACCCTCCTTCACATTTCCCCATTTGGAAATCTTCGTTCTCATGCTTTTCTTAGTGGAGATTTAACCCATGTCCTGCACCAGCTGCTGCTCTGGTCCCTTCCCAGCCCTCATAGGAAAATAGAATGATTGCTGCTCTAATTGAAAAGAATGGATTATTAATTTATTTTGTAGATTCATCAGGACTTTGACTTTTTGTCTCCTTGATACATAATCAAAGAAGAATCATTACACTCTGGCTGCAGATACCTCCTTACATAAATGTATGAACAAAATCAAAGACCAGACAGTACATTTTTACAGGAATAGTATCAATTCAGTTGTCACACTTTCTCTCCCATGTCAGACTTATATGCTGTAATAACAGATATATTCATTTATTGTCAAAGAATAAAAAAGGCAGTCACACATTTCTCCATATAAATCAAAATTTTTCATAGATTAAGAAGAAAATATTTCAGCCTGAAAGAATTAAGTGGTTGGATAAGACATCAGTCTATGATCACGTTATTTTTTCTCTCTTGCTCTACTTCTACACTGAAAAACCTTTAAACAAGTCTAATAAAGCCAATTTGGTAATTGGGCAAGACCACTACTGTGTGCTCTTGGTACTGCCAACATGATTTACAAATTGATTTCATGTTTGAATATAATTTTGAAAATATTTTGCTTTTGAAACAATTGCTTGATATGACACACTTTGTTTTCTAAAATCAATTAAAAGCTCATTTGAAAAGAGTTGCTGTTCAGGAGCAAAGGAACACACACTATATAATGAGGTTTTAAATACCTATTTTTTATTTACTTCCTGTGCATAAAAGGAAAAAAATAAACAAATTTTCATTCTGTTGGCCAAACATACCAAAAACAGTAAATATATTTTTATAATAAGTTTTATTGCTAATAACATCTGTCCACACTTTGTTGTAGCAGTCAGTATCATCTTTAGCTTTACAGACTCTTTATTTTGGCTTTATACTACTGTATCTGACATCAATAAGCAATGTAAAAAACCAAACCAAATGGCAAATTTCAATTTTTACAGGCATGCATTAAAATATGTATAAGTTTAAATCAGTCTAAACAAGACTGACTCTCCTAGGCATTAGCCAATAAAGGTAAAGAGCTGTTTTTAAGACGACATATGTTAGTTACTTCGCATTTTATCCAAATTATAAACTGGAAGTGGTGTACTAATAATGGGGGGTTTTTTCTATTTGTTGTTTAATTTGTAGGAATTTATTTGACTTGAGGAAAGTGTGTAGGAGTCTTTTCTTCAAATGACCGTTTTTGTTCTTTTTATTTTTTTTAAATCTAGAGGTAACAGCTGACAGTCCAAAACTAATTGAAGTAATTTAGTAGATAGATTAGATTAAATCTGTCTTGGATCATTTACCAGCAGTTCATCCATTGTGATACTTTTTAGTAGATTTTTTTACCAAATGAATGTAGTAAAACCCCAGAAAAGCAATTACATTTTCCCATCTGAAATCCATCAAAACTGAAAGTGTTAGGAAGAAAATATCTGAGGTGTGACTCAGGGAGAAAAAATCAGACTGCATTAAAATGTAGAATGGATCTTTGTTAAAAGCGAAAAGAGCAAATGTTCCTTTTCCTGGGACAAGATCTTCTAAACATATTTTGATCTTATCTCTCTTTCAGTGTTGTGTTTCTTTCAAAATAACCATACTCCTCATCATTTAGCATCTGAATTATGCTAAATGATGGCTCGTTTCAGCCTTAGTTTTTCTCCCATATTAATTTTTCAACTATGATTTGAAAAAGAAGCAATTTCATAGATGAGTATTTATAGCCCAGCATATATTGGTAAGGCTGATGGGGAATATGTATATAAAAGTAGCAGTAAATGTGATTTCAGTATTATTTTATTCACTGCTTTCCTGTTTTCTTTACCAAGTGCTATAGAACCATGTGATGTTGATGACAAAGATGTGACCTTGCTGTAGGGTTGGTTTTCAATTGCAGTTGCTCATCAGGCTGAGAAAAATTTACAGAAAATACAGTAATGCGAGTAGTTCTCAAAACGAAACAACTCAGCCCTGCCAATGACTTTAAATAAAATTTCCCATCCTAAAGTATTATGTCACATTAAAAAGGAATTGCTAATAAATGTATTTTGTTATGTAAGACCAGATCTTGGGAGAGGCTCCCGTCTACACGATTCAGGCCCATAATGCCTGGAGGCAAAGAATTAGAAGTGTCACTTGAGCAGTGTTTGCTACCCAAAAACTGAACACAGTAAATTCATGTTGCAATCTCTACCTATTCTTCTTGGGTTGTGCCAGTGAGGCAGTTAAAATGATGTGACTTATTTTGGTTTTGCAATGACTCCTAGGGATACTATTCATGTCCTCTACTTCTCCTTTTCTATCCCCTGCATTGCATTTGGCAAAGCCTGTCATTCTAAAATGATCTTTCGGAGTTTGTTGGAAGAACAGATGATTTACAAAAAGGACTGTCAAAGAAGGAGTGCTACCTCCTTTTGTTTAAACTAGAATTATTGTTCTGAATCTGTTGCTTCAGACATTTCAGATCTTTTTTAGAAATTCTTGCAGTTGGCAATCAGTAAGGATCTTACTGTGTTTATTTTGGAGTTCTGTGTTTAACTTCAGGAATGTATGCAGATGTATACTTCCCAGGCATTATTTCCAATATACAAGGCTCAGGAAGGAGCTTCACCTGATTTTCAGAGTTGTTAATTGTTCCTAAAAATGACAGCAAACTGCATTACTATACTTTCTAGATGGCCTGGAAGTAGGTTTTTCTAGAACAGTGTGCGGTTTAACCCCAGCAGGCAGCTCAACTCCACACAGTCACTCAGTCATTCCCTCCCAGTGGGATAGGGAAGAGAATCAGAAGGGTAAAAGTGGGAAACACTGTTTTCATTTCAAGTCCAAAACATAACACCATATAGCTCCTGTGAAAAAAATTATCCTTATCCAAGCCAAAACCAGTATAGTCATGCCATTGAAATTTACTGTGAAATATCAAAGGTTTAAAACTGAAAGAATAACATTATAAACAGTAAAAACAATAAAAGTGCTGAACTTCATGAAGTGGCCCTTGAAATTCTAATTAACTCAGCAAAAGACTGGCACATTGATCAATTAACATTATTCTAAATTATTGGTTAATTTTAGATATATAAAAGCAAATTTAAGCTTTTTGTATTTTGATAGTAACCTTCAGTATGTTAGGTAATATAATTAAACCAGTGCAAAATGGTTATTTAACACATATCAGCCATGGATCAGTGATAAAAGTAACAGAGGAGGAAATAGTAACCCTAGAAGTTGGGTTACTTTGATATCAGTACATTAGACTATAGGTTTATTTTGCTACATGTCAGTAATATTATATAAGAAAGTTAGGGTCGGAAGTATTTGAGTTTTGAACCTATTCTGCAAATTAGTTGCTGTTGAAGCATGCACATCTGCTGTTTGGAGGAAAACAAATGGTGCTCAGCTTTCTTG
Organism: Neomorphus geoffroyi; assembly: GCA_033558235.1. Classification (NCBI taxonomy): domain Eukaryota; kingdom Metazoa; phylum Chordata; class Aves; order Cuculiformes; family Neomorphidae; genus Neomorphus; species Neomorphus geoffroyi. The sequence goes on along the minus strand of JAUMJM010000053.1, from coordinate 8,144,554 downwards.
CATATAGGAAGTACTTTGTGAGGTACTCTAAGGTCAAAAATTGAAATACATTAGCTGAAAATCTGGAAGTACCTTGAGCTTTCCATTGGTGAGAGCAGCAGACTTTCTAGCTCTTAGATCTCTGAAATCACATAATCCTGATTATCATCTTTCCTCATGCAGTCCTGTGTGCCTTAGTACGATTTTGATTTTAGCCACTGCTCACTGAAAGACTGTTAAAGCTAAATCTAAAATCAATATCAGACGTGAGGTAATGTATTAATCTCTAAATCTTGGAGTTGATGAGAATATATGTTCTGAAATCCTGATGGATGGTGGGAAGGAAAAATAATCAGAAATGCTTACTTTTAAAAGAAAGGCATTAATTTAGCTTCTCATATTCTGATACTGATTCAAATTGAGTCTTTAATAGTTTCACAAAATTTAATGAGAAGTTAGTGTTTGTATCTCAGGTGTGTTCACCTCTCTCGTCTGAGAAATTGCTTGTATCTTAGCTCACTTTATTAAACCTTACTGATTTCCCAGTATCATGTGTAGCAGCAAAGTAATATTCCAATGGATTATATAGGTGGATTTATTTCAACTTTAAAGAAATAAATACCTAACATAATACCATAGGTTTTTTTATTGAGTTGGCTATGATTTTATTAAAAAGGGGAAATGAACCTAAGTATCACAGCAATATCAGCAGCTTTATTTTGAAATGATCCTTCAGTTTGCTGGGAGAAAAGAGAAGCTGATACACAAACATTAAGCCTCTAATTGAGATGTAATAAATCACATAAAATTATTATTCATGGCTTGCCAAGGAAAATGTATGAATTGACAGATATTGCAAATGCCAAGTAAAATATAAATTTAGTTGTCCTGAGACTTTGTGTTCTTGTGTGTCACCCTATTCTGTTTGTACAAAGCATTGATCCAAATCAGAAAGGGAAAGAAAAAAACATTCTTACTGAGTCCAGACATTGCTTCACCTCTAATCAGAAATTAATTATCTGGGTCCTTGAGTTGGTATGGATTCTTGGTATGGTATCTAGGTACAGATCTGTTCTTCTCTACTGCAGTTCCATATGGTCACATGAAGTGAAGAGTAAGTTTGTACAATGTGATTTGTACTTCTAACATAGTCACTTGGTTGTGATAGATTTTTTCACTTCACTCAAGTGAAGTATTTATTTTATTTTTTTTTAATTCTCCCCCTTCAGATTTGAGAGGTGGATTCCATCTGCCTTTTCTAATCATGAGTGAAAAATATTTCTCTTCTGGGCTCAGTTTTCTCCCTGAGATCTTCATTACTTTTCTTTCTCTGGATTACACCTACAAAATGCTTCTAGACTCAAAACTCATTGCAGTGATTATAATGTCATTTTTCTTCTGTTATGTGCTACGTTTTAGTGTTATTTTGGAAGACGTCCCATGGCATACAAATACAGTACGTTGATAAAACCTCACTAGATATTCTTGAGAATCTGGTGTTCAGAAAGATTTCCTAGTGAAAAAATTAATAACTAGGAGTTGCTAAAACTAAATATAATGATATATTGTATACAAATTCATATAATTCTGTTCTGTGTTTAACACTGGAATTTACCGGATGGGTTTATGTGTACATTTCCTATGTAAATTTTTGGCCAGAAAATTCCCCTTTTGACATAAAGAAATGTACAACAACCCCATGCAATGATACAAACTTGGGGAGGAGTGGCTGGAGAGTTGCCTGGCAGAGAAGGACCTGGGGGTGTTGGCTGACAGCAGCTGAACATGAGCCAGCAGTGTGCCCAGGTGGCCAAGAGGGCCAATGGCATCTTGGCCTGTATCAGACAGCATGGCCAGCAGGAGCAGGGAGGTGATTGTGCCCCTGTACTCGGCACTGGTGAGGCCGCACCTCGAGTGCTGGCTTCAGTTTTGGGCCCCTCACTACAGGAAGGACATTGAGGGGCTGGAGCGTGTGCAGAGAAGGGCAACGAGGCTGGTGAGGGGGCTGGAGAATAAGCCCTGTGAGGAGCGGCTGAGGGAACTGGGGTTGTTTAGCTTGGAGAAGAGGAGGCTGAGGGGAGACCTCATCACTGTCTATAACTGCCTGAAAGGAGGTTGTGACGGGGTGGGTGCTGGTCTCTTCTCACAAGTGACAAGTGACAGGATGAGAGGAAATGGCTGCAAGTTGTGCCGGGGAGGGTTAGACTAGACATTAGGAAGAATTTCTTCACTGAAAGGGTGGTCAGGCATTGGAACAGGCTGCCCAGGGAGGTGGTGGAGTCACCACCCCTGGAGATGTTTAAAAGACGGGTAGATTAATTTTTTTAGGGACATGGTTTAGTAGGGAAACAGGCATGGTTGGACTCAATGATTTCAGAGGTCTCTTCTAACCTGGTGATTCTATGATTAAAAGGTAGACTATGCCAGGTATCTTTTCCTGGTTGTTGGAAACAGCATATAAAAAAATGTGCAGTGTCACAAAACATTATATTATTCAGAATAATAATATAAAAGACTACAAGCAAAAAAGGTACTGTTTGCATAGTGTGTTTCATCAACAGATTTTAAACTTTGCTTGGGAAATGGATTCTGCAGCTGTGAAAAAAAATACCCAAAACAAAACAAAACAAACAAACAAACAAACCCAAAGGAGTTTTATTTTTTTCTTTTAATTTTAATTTGTAACATGAAAAAGAAAATATGTTGGTTACTGGGACTTTGTATTTTGAGATTGCTATCATTATAAACTCATCATGTTTTTTCCAAACTTTAGCCATCTGGTTCTCCAGTACTGCAGAAATTCATCAGTCTCCAGATCCAATACTCTAAAATCTGGAAATCCTAGATGATCTGAGGAGTGTCCTGAAGTGCTGGAGACCAGGGGATCTGAAGACTCCTAGGTCCAAAGTAAAGAAGTGGGAGCTCTGACCTAGTGGACAGCACAGACTCCCAATGCTTCCAGTTCTGTTTTGGGTTCCTGAAGAAACTGAGATCAACATCCCACTGTACATCACTTTTCAGGACAGGTGTTTTAGGAAGAAAACCTAAGAAGTCAGTCTCTGGGCATACTGAATTTTTACAAAATCATGTTTTATTTGTAATGATTGTTATTACCCCTTTTATTTTCAGTAGTCCAATTGTCCTTCTACCTGGGAGGACAGCTCCTTCAGGTGGTGTAAATTAGTAACTAAGTGTCTCCTACGTCAGATATTATTCTGCTCTATGGGTTTAGCTGTTATATTTACATGGAGGGAAGTATGCCTATTGTGATATGCTTTCTTCTCAGACTAGGTATTTGTACTAACGTAAGGAGGAATATTTTGGCAACACAGAGGAAAGGGGGATCTATATTTCAAATGTATCCATTTCTCACATGCCATCTTCATTTACTTTGGCCTTAATTCCAAAATATGTATAATTTAGTAAATTGTAGAAAGGAAGAATTTCTCCCCTCCCACCTTTTTCATAGCTGACTTGAAGGGAAGACTGTCCTTATTTAACATTAAATTAAAGTCTTAAATGGAGCACTTCAGATTCACGGTGTGCCGCTAAGAGTTCAGTACCAACCTCCTGGTGCTGATTCTTTGTAATTATTACTCAGCTGTTAAAAATGTCTTATAATGGATAACCGCTAGAGTTATCACCTTTTTCCCCTAAGAATACGGTGAAAGTCATCCCACTACATGAGAAAATCATTGACAACAATGAAGGAAATAAATAATTTAAAAATTTTTGAGAGAATGCCACACACTGTGTAATAACACATAATTAATTGAAAATGAGATACTGCAAGATGAATTCCCTAGCTCAACAATTACAAAAAATTACTAAAAATAAATTTACTTCTTTTTAAGATTGACATCACTAATGAAGTGTATCCTGCATGTGATAAGAAATGTGTTTTAATTTAGTATTTCTTTCCAATTATACTTGCTTATACTTCTGTCCCTCGAAACACAATAATAATAATAAAAAATAAAGAAAAAAAGGGGTTTTTAAACAATTCAACAGCACAATGCAGGAGACATGGATGTGGTTTCTAAGACAGAGCTTTCTGTCATTTCTCTATATCCTTTGGGCACACTACTAGGGAGGTGGTCGAGTCACCATCCCTGGAGGTGTTCAAAGAGAATTGGGATGAGGCAGTTAGTGACATGGTGTAGTTGACAAGTAGGAGTAGGTGTAGGTGTTGGGTCATAGGTTGGATTCGATGATCTCAAAGGTCTTTTCCAACCTTACAATACTGTGATACTGTGATACTTAAAAAGCTGTACAGTGAGTCCTATACGACTGGAAAAACTGACCAGAACTTCAGCTAAGTTCTACATGCTTGACTGTAGCAGCACCAAATCTTGAAATGAAAAGAAGAGCTGTTCCTTTAGAGATGTAAAAGTGAGTGGCCATCAACCAAATCTGTAAAAGATTTAATTGAAACTTTTCCGTTAAACGCATCATTTGTATTTCACTATTCGTTGATGCTCTACACAGCTTTTGATCTTTTGCTTTGCTTCGTACAGTGCAATCTCCAAGGAGATCTACCTCAGTGTGTTGGTAGATCAAACAGATGTTTATACTCTAAGAAGAGATTGGAAATCTCTGTATTACTCACAATTGTGAGCCTCTTGCACTTCCACAGTAGCCTCCTGCTTTTGTCTTTGGAGCAGACCAGCTTATAGTAGTGCATATGCAGTTCACTTCTGAACTGAGCAAAAAAACCCATACTGAAACAATATTTTAGGGGCTTGTTGTCCTGGTTCACTGAAAAATTCTCTAACATTATCATGTTTTATGCTTTTATCACCACATAACGTTCATACATCTTCTGGTTTATGTTTCTTGCATCAGAGACGATCAAACAATTTTTTAATAATTCTTGTGGGTTTTCATAATGAAGCCAGGCAAGCTTGAGATCTGCTGCTGCTTATGTGCTCTGCATTAGAAATTCTCTTTTGTTTTCTTGAGCTGCAAGTATTACTTCAGTCGATGATAAATGTTACTGCATTTGTTGTGTTGCCTGGAAGAGAACATTATTTTCCTCCTGGGATCCTTTCTAGAAATATCTATGTATACAAGAAAATGTTTCTTAAATGTTGGCAAATGCTAGAAAATAATTTTTCTTTTGCTTTCTGGCGTTTCAGTTATTGTGTTCTCCAAACTGTATTCTCGTGAAGTAGATTGGCCACCTGAATTTCAATTATTATCAAGAGGAAGTTTTGCTTATCTTGAAAGTAATGTGTTTGAATTCTGCAGTAAAGCTAGGGAGAAAAGGAAATTTTTGTGTATTTTTCTGTACGATAAAATAATCTGTGTTCTTGCATTAGCTACCTTGTTATTCATTTAACTATGTATATATACAAACTAAGGATGTAAATCAAATGAGCAGCCTGTTTAAGTGTACCTACTTATGCCAATACAAAAGGGTTTACTGTAGTACTAAAATCTATTCTGTATAGTTTTAACAAAGAGGAAATTATATTACATGGTGTGTAATGCTTTACTGAAATCAATAGGCACATGATATTTTGCAATATCTGGAAATTTGTACCAGCAATGGTTCTGAAATAAGAGCTTTTGAAATAACTGCTTGGTAGGTTCCCAAATAAGCCACAACCCAGAGCTGAAATACTGTTAACCTTTTCTTCCAGAGAGAACAACCCAAAACATTACAGCAATCTTTGTCTAAATTCATCCTTCATAGAACATAAAACATTGTATTAGAACAAAGTAACTCTTTGGATAGATGAAAATCAGATCTGTATTGCAAATACATTAAAATAAAAAGGGATGAAAACAGATCTCTTCAAGAAAAGTGGCTTCTTAGGTTTATTGAAACTGTCATAGACCTTTTTATTACATTTGGGTCTAAATTTTTGGATGGGCAGAATGGAGCATGAGGAGAAATGGGATTGGGAATGTCTGTGTTTATAGCCATACCAAAGACTACTTCAGTCTCCAAACAGAGCTTGCACTACAGTTTCTTGGAGAAGCAATGTCTTCCCTCCTATCTTCCTTCTCAGAAGAGATTTTCACTGATCCAAAATGCAGCAGCTATGGCAAGGCAATGATTAAGTTTCTTCTCTACTGCTCAGTAACTTCTGCTTTAACAAAATCATAGAATCATAGAATGGTTTGAGTTGGAAGGGACCTGTAAAGGTCATCTAGTCCAACTTCTCTTTTACATCTTGGCTGAATAAGACTGCTAAAAAATAAACAATTTTGCAAGAGATTATGCATTTCAGAGTTTTTATTTGACCATCTCATTAGTTTAATCTAGATAAATTTTCTTACTTGATTGTAATATTCTCTTGTAATTTCATATGACCTTTTGAATTGCTTGTGTGCCTACAACACTGAGCCAAATTAAACTACTTTGAAATTATTGCTGTTGGGATTAAGTCACCATGTATATTTGCAAAGGTACCTACTTCCCTCTAACATCGCTCTCTTCTAATTGCCAAAATAACAACCAAAGTTACTGCAATTAAGATTTATTATTTTTGTTGTTGTCATTCTTGCTATTATTATTAAATATTAACGGGGCAAATATTATTCTAGTCCCAGTCTAGCCCTTAGCCAGCAGTTAAATGATAAGCAGCTAGTCTCTCACTTCTTCCCAAATTAAAGGGGAAGAATTGAAAAAGGAAAGAAAGGCCTGTGGGTTGAAATAAAAACAGTTTTATTAAAACAATTGAAAAAAGAATAATGATACTACTACAGTAATAATCATAACAATAATAATAAAATATAGAAAACTACACTCAGCCTGTTCCAAATAGTGACTGCAGAATGTGTGCTCCCAGCAGTGAATGCCAGATGGTGAAAACTGCAAGCACAGCAGTTCTAGTGGGTACAGAGATCACAACTGACACAGAGATCCCCAAAGGTGAAAGACAAATTTGGAGCACATGGAAACTGGACACCAAGGAGCACCGAGAGCAAGGGATTGCCAAAAGCAGAGGGACCAAGGAAAAGGAGGGTCATCCCCAGAAAACTCTGTGCTTTGTGGTACGGAATACTTTCTTTAGCCAGTTTCGGTCAGTTGTCCTGGCTCTGCTCCTCCCAGCTTAATACACCTGCTTATTGTAAAACACAAGAAACTGAAAAGATCCTTCTTTTCCCTAACAATAATTATAAACATCAGTAGTTTTCAGCATTCTTCTCATACCAAAATATGGAGAAATAGCAGCTGCTGAGAAGAAAATTAATTCTATCCCAGCCAAGAACAACCATTCCCTCGTAGCACCTGTAAACAGTAGGTGTTAGCAATACTGTTGTCAATACTGATCATTATATGTAAGTGGTAATTCCAATTTGGTACTTCGTCACAGTGTCGATGTCATGAAATGAGGGAAAGGAATATGTAAAGTGTCTATAGAGATACTTCTCCATTTCATATTTTTTAATTCGTCTATCAGAAGAAGTTCTTTACTGAGAGGGTGATTGGCCATTGGAATGCGCTGCCTGGGGAGGTGGTGGAGTCACCGTCCCTGGAGGTGTTTAAGGAGAGATTGGATGAGGCATTTAGTGTCATGGTGTAATTGACAAGTAGGAGTAGGTGTAGGTGTTGGGTCATAGGTTGGACTCGATGATCTCAAAGGTCTTTTCCAACCTTATGATACTGTGATACTGTGAAAATATTCTTAAATTTTCTTAAATATTCTTCTTGGTCAGTAATTTGTTGATTTTATTTCGCCAAACTCTAAACTGACTTATTCACAAACGAAGCCATGGGAATGTGTCAGTATAATTGGGAGACAGGAGAATTTGCTTTTGTATTCCTATTCTATGGCTCTCATTATTCCTCTTAATACTTCACATTTTGAAAGAGCAGAAATGAACAATGTTTATATTCACATTCCTTCTAGCCTTGCTCATCCTCCCCTGCAGACATTGCCACTAGCTAATCTCAGGGTCTTATCATACACAGAAAGCCAAGTCCTGTTTAGAATAAGATCATAACTCTATGATTTGAATTCAAAGACCTTGAAATATCGCCCACTTGAACCCCAAGCCTCAGCGACAACTGCAAGGTGCTAACCTTAACAAATGAAAACATTGCAACCAATCCACTGGCTCACTGTAATTAAGAAGAATACATTCATTCCAGACTTATGAAGTAGAAAAGGTTACACACTCAGGTTGAAGAACTCAGAAGGACTCCTTGATGAAGGACTCCTCGTTTGTGTTTTTAATATCCTTTTGCCAAAATACAGTATTTATTTTTATGATTCTATTCCATCTTAGTGTGTTTTACTGATTTTATTGTCCTGTCTCCTAATTAGTTTTTTAAATGGGAGTCTAAGTTATGAAATTGCCTTTGAAATCCAATCTTCTAAAGAATACCACATATTTACTTTTGCTGCATCATGACCTTTGTCATTTCCTTACCATTTTCCTAGTATAATGTTGCTCTTATGTCTTGGTTTGTTTGTTTGATTCTCTTTTTGATGTTAGAGTAGCTTATTAACCACTTGTTATGATGGACAATGTTTATTTCAGTTATGTGACTTTATTTTAACAAAGACAGACAAATATATGCACTAATCCTCCTCAAACAAAACAAAACAAATTAAAATGTATTTTCTAACAAGAATATTTAACCAGCTTTCTGGAGAAACATTAAATTTATTAACCATCAATTATTGTGTATCAAAAGAAAGAGAAGCATAAAAATCAGAACACAAATCTATCCATATAAATGAATAAAAAAAATCTACAAAATTTATTAATTAAACCTATCAAATTAATTACATCTACCAAATTAATTTCCCCATTTTATGCAATATTTATTAAAAGATTCATAAATAGCTCAAATGAACTTCACTTGTGTATTACAAAAGCTTTAGCAGGAAGATAAGGAAAATTCATGGTTTCATGGGAGAAGAGTAGTAGTACTTCCGGATTACTATTGCCTCTTTTCTTTCTGCATTTATGCAGGAGGAAACTTTATTTTATAGGGAAAGTATTGTTAGCCAGAAAACGAGAAATTTCAGGAACTACCTTTGCACTTTAAAGTATGAAAACAAGCTCAGATCAGAGTTCACATTAGATTTACACAATTCTGTAAATTATGCATCTTTATGTCTAAATAATAATATGGAATTTTAACCAAATTTTCATCAAAATCTCCTAGGTAAGTAAAAAAAAATCTGTCTATACACAATGTAACAATATATAAAATCTTCTATTTATATAATCACATTAAATTTAGTGTGCTTATGACTACAGTTTGCATTTCACCTTGTGGTGGGTTGACTTAGACTGGACACCAGGTGCCCAAAGCTGTCCTGTCACTTCCCTCATGGGCCAAGATAAGAACAGGGAGAGATCACTCAGCCATTACCATCATTGGCAAAACAGACACGGCTTGGGGAAGAATTAATTTATTATCAATCAAATCCGAGCAGGATAATGAAAAATGAAAAATTAAAAACAAAAAACTAATCTTAATACACTTTCTCACTACCCCTCCATTCTTCCTAAGTATAATTTTACTCCAAATTTTCTGTACCTCCTCTCTCAGAGGAGTGCAGGGGGATGGGAAATGAGGGTCGCACTCAGTTCTTCACATGTTGTCTCTGCCACTCCTTCCTCCTCCTCTTATCTTGTTCCAGTGTGGGGTTGCTCCCACTGGAGACAGTTCTTCATTTACTTCTCCAACACGAGCCCTTCCCATGGGCTGCAGTTCTTTACAAACTGCTCCAGCATGGATCCTTTCTACAGGGTGTAGTCCTTCAGGAATAGAGTGCTGCACTCTGAATCCTCCATGGGGTCACAATTCCTGCCAGAAAACCTGCTCTAGTGCGGACTCCTGTCTCCACAAGGTCACAGCTCCTGTCAGGACCCTAGCATGGGTTTCCCATGGTGTCACAGACTCCTTTGGGCATCCTTCTGCCCTGGTGTGGGGTCCTCCATAGGCTCCAGGTGAATATCTGCTCCATCGCTAATCTCCATGGGCTGCAGGGGGACAGGCTGCCTCACCATGGTCTTCACCACGGGCTGCAGGGGAATCTCTGCTCTGGTGCCTGGTGCACCTCCTCCCCCTCTTCCTTCACTGACCTTGATGCCTGCAGTGCTGTTTCTCTCACATGTTCTTACTCTTCTGTCCAGATGCAATTGCACAGGTTGTGTTTGGGCTTTTTTTCTTCTTCCCAAACACATTAACCTGCAGACACTACCACTGTTGTTGATTGACTTGGCCTTGGCCAGTGCAGGATCTATCCCGGAGACGCTGGCATAGTCTCTGTCCTATATAAGGGAAGCTTCTAGCAGCTTTTCACAGAAGCCGCCCCTGCTACCAAAACCATGTCACACAAACCCCAAACATACACACGATATTGGTCATCTATTATCTGGTGCCAACCATATCACAAATTATTCTGCAGTGTTTTCCAGATGGGAGATTCCTCTTCAATTAACTTAAATACAATGCACACTGGAAAACTCTGAATATTTGTCCAAATTAAACTTTTATAAGCAATTACTTGTCAATTATTATATTTCTCTGATACTTTGGCATAAGAATGTTAGTTTATGTGTTCAAACAGAATTGCAAAGAATAAAATTAAACTTAGCTGGCAGAAATCAAATTAAAGTGGCTGAAATACATTAGTATCCTATAAAGTGAAACATTGGGCTTAGAATTTTGATAAACATAAAAATTACAAATACACAAATAAAATATATATACGTTTAGCTGAGACTCATTGTAAAACAAAAGAAAATTAAGTTACTGGGTGACAGTTATTTATGTAACCAAACCATTCTCATTATAATGAGTAATATATGATCTCTAGAACGTCAGTAGGTTATAAAAAGTCAGAGTTTCCAAACTTATTCTAACAGTCGCCTTTTCCCCCTGAAATCAATACTTTATTTCATTCACTCCTTTTACTAGTTCATTAGACATGAAACAAAAATGTGAAAGCTAACATTAAAGTAGATCTTCTGTGATACTTTACAGAACAAAAACATTAATGAGTGCACTTCAAAAGATTTTTACAAGTCTTTGCTTCGTTAAGATTTGCCGTAATATGTGTCATAGTGACCTTAAAAGCATCTAACTTTTCAACATCAAATATAACAATGCATTATGACAACTCCAGTGTAAATTATGGTTTGATATTCAAAGTCTACCTTAGATTTTTTAGTGTAATTGGGAGAGACTGAAAAATACACATGAAGGTATAAAGGACCTTTCTTTCCCTCCTAAATAGAGCCTTTTTGTTTTTTTTAATAGATGAAATTTTGGGAGTTTGAAGGAAGATTGTATTTCCTGTCAAATACGTTGAACTTGAACAAATCTTGTATAATAACTTCCTATTCAAATTCAGGAAAAGAGTTGATGCGTCATTTTGAATGCAGGTGGTGAAATACATCTGATTCGCTACTACTATCAATTAGAAACATTCTTTCCACTTCAAAATCCAAAGCATTTAGGAGCAAAGTAATAAATTTTGGAGATTAAGCTAATCAACCAGAAGAAGGTAAATGACTGAGTTGTTTTCAAAACTACTAAATATAGGTAGAAATATGTTAACTTTGTTTGTGGATTTGAATTGACAACAACTAGATTCTTTGGAATTTTTTCAACTTACAGCTTCTTTTCTATTTTACATACCTCGGCTGAGGTACTACAGTCATACCTGTTTTCATCTATCTTAAGCCGAATATGAATGTATAGTTTTCCTTTTTTCCTGTTCCACTTATATAACTTATCTTACTTTATATGTCTATTTGTAATATCCATAAAAAATAACTGAATTTAATAATTACAAAGCATTGCTCAGCTGGACAGTTTAACAAGCTTCATGGCAATTTACTGAATAAGCATCATATCCTGTGAGACAGGTAATTTTCTTCCTTTTAGAGTTAGAAGTTGGTTGGATGTACCGAATTCTCATCTGTTCTAAACCGATGTATTTACAAATTTGCTGCAACGGAAGTTCTAGGGGAAAAAAAAAAAAAAAGTGATTTTTCCACCTAAATGATTGGAAGAGGAATTGTGGAATGATAGAATGATAGAATCGTAGAATGGTTTGGGTCAGATGGCACCTTAAAGATCATCTAGTTCCAACCTCCCTGCCACGGGCAGGGATGCCTTCCACTAGATCAGGTTGCTCAAAGCCCCACCCAACCCGGCCTTGAACACCTCCAGGGATGGGACATCCACAGCTTCTCTGGATAACCTGTTCCAGTGCCTCACCACCCTCACTGTAAAAAATTTCTTCCTAATATCTAATCTGAATCTCCCATCTTTCAGCTTAAAACCATTACTCCTCATCCTACCACTGCACTCGCTGATAAAAGAGCCTCTCCCCATAAGTCCTGTAGGCTCCCTTTAAGTACTGGAAGGCTGCTATAAGGTCTCCAAGGAGCCTTCTCTTCTCTGGGCAGAGCAAGCCCAGCTCTCTCAGCATAGGAGAGGTTCTCCAGCCCTTGGATCTTCTTCGTGGCCTCCTCTGGCCTCACTCTAACAGATCCATGCCCTTCGTGTGCTGAGGACTCCAGAACTGAGCACGGCATTCCGGGTGAGGTCTCACAAGAGCAGAGTAGAGGGGAAGGAAGACCTGCCTCGATCTGTTGGTCACATTTGTTTTGATGCAGCTAAGGATCCAGTTGGCTTTCTGGGCTGCAAGGGCACATTGCTAGTTCATGTTGAGCTTCTCGTCCACCAGCACCCTTAAGTCTCTCTCTGCAGGGCTACTTTCAACCCATTCTATGCTCAGCCTGTAGTCGTGCTAATAATGAGGGCTACAAAACAGGTAAATTGAAAAGAATTTCCTCTTCTTGTAACTGCTTAACAAAGCATATGAATATAAAACTGCTTTACTGTGATTTTGTTTTTTTCAGACACGCAGCTAACTCTTGAACTTCTCAGAATTCAAGGAATGCTAAAATTATCAACGCATCAAATATTTTTCCTGAAATAAAACTAATAACATAATTATGTTGGGTTGATCTGCTTATTCCAATACAGGGGCCAAAAGAGGAAGGTAACTTGATCTCTAGGCATAAGGTAATGACATTTGCTATATGTTTCAGGAACTATGGAATCATTAACACCCTTTATATTAAATGGTGTGCATATTTCTTATCTTCTGTTATGCAGTCATAGTAGTGACACAGAAAGCCGAAAAAAGTCACACAAAAATCACTAGCTGTATCAGGTCATCTATCTCAATCTCTGAACAAAACTAGTCACAAATATTTTGAAAGTTATATAAAAAACAGGAGAATGGTGATTTTTCCCCAAATATGTTACTGCAACTTCCACTAATCAGTGAGATGAGGGTTTCCTGAGGTGGGATTCCATTATACTTGCTGATGAGGTAGATTAGTTTTCTGTATTTCCTTAACTTTTCATTATTTTTTCTATTAATACTTTTTACCCACATAATGCTTTGTGGCAATAAGTTAAAAAATCAAATATAAATTCTGTGGGGGTTTTTTTCATAATTTTCTTTTGTTTTTTCATGCCTGTTACCTGATAGTATCTTTAAGTGCCCTTAGTTTTTGCGTTGCAAGACGGAGAGTGGTCATTTCTTATTCGTATTTTCCTCTGCATATTTTTTCCATGTTGAATAGGCTTGATCTGTTTCTCAGTCTGGAGGCCATACCACCCCTTTGATCATCCCTGCTTCTGCCGTGATTCATTTTACCTTTGCAGAGGCATGTTGCCAGGCTGCTTGGAAAATTCAGAAGAGACCTTTAATGGCATCATCTGCTTTATTTTCCCAGAATTTTTTAAACTCTCTTCATCTAATGCTGCTCGACTTGTATGGCAGTTTCCTTCAATGGAAATGAAATTATATCCTGCTCTTAAGGATTTTTTATGTGACCCATTGCCTCTCAGTTCTTCCTCTGAGTTCTTCACAATTAAATATACTGTTTCCTGCCATTCAAAGCCCCTAGCACTCTGCAAAGTAAGACATTAAGTCAGTGACCTGAATTCAGATCTCCCAGTTGACAGCACACAGTGTTATCAACAAGGCACAAAGCTGATCTGATAAAGAAATACTTGTGCATTTTATTCCATAATGAATTTTTGCCTCATATTGTAGGCATTCAGTTACAGCATGCAGAAGGCTTTGGTGACTGAAGCGAATGAAAGCAGCAAGACCGAAATTTTTTTTGTTTCATATTTTATTGTCTGGAAACAGCTGAACTCACCTAATCAATTATTTCATGGATTTCTAAAGTTACAATCATTGAGGAAATAGTTATTGTATTTCTGTGCTATTGTAGGTGTGTGCAATGCTTTGTGAAATACCCAAGTAAGATTTTGTATGTACCAGACACAATCCCTAGGAATTTTCTGAATCATCTTTATTTCCCTTTGATTTTCTTCCCACCATGAACATGAGATAAAAAAGTATTGCTTTCAGATGGTTAAACGTGGTTCCCTGGGATATTCTGTGAGCATGAGATGGATAGAGCAAGTCACGTATTCATCAGTCCCTTGATAGCGCTGCTAAACAGACTTCTTGCCTGCTGGGAACAGCTTGATTCTTGGTTATATGGGAAAGGCTTGCTACACTGGTCAGCAAGTCCCTCAGTCCCTCTGAGCTTCTACAATATTCTTTGAGTGATGGAAAAGAAGAGCAAGGGTAAATTTCGTATCTCTGTCATAGGACATTTATCACTGTAATTGAAAAATGCAAATAGCAAATTCGGAGTCAAAGTCCTGACTAATTATTCTAACATCCTTTTCAGTTCATATCACTAATATTTCAACTCAGAACTACTGTATTAACTGGTCATACCTAAAGCAAATCCTTCAGCAGGCCATTGAGTTCTGTTGCACAGGTAACAAGAGTAAGATTTGTTCATCAGACTTCAAATATTGCCAGTGTACATGTCTATAGCTAAATAGTGACCCTCAAGTTCTTTTACAGCAAGTGGAGAGAAATGGGTGGGTTTAGGTTGTGATTCGTCCCACCTTTTTAGACATTTATTATAGGGTTAGGAGACCCACACCCTAGGATTACCCATTTCTCTTTGTTTTTAAAGGGAGCAGGGACTTTCAATGCACTTACCTACACTCTAGATTGTAGTCAGCTTGGTCAGATGTTTGGTTAGATCTCTCCTACCAGAAGATGAACGCAAATAGAAAATTAGAGATCAGAGTGGGAACAGTCTGACTGCAATTTACTAGGGTGGAGAACTGTTCTCTTCCCTTCTGTTGTTTATTTTCTAAGACAATGTCAAATAAGATCATAATAGACACTTGTTAATGTTTTATGGACATTTTCTTCAGATACTATGTATTATTACGAAAATTGTAGTCGGTAATATCCCAGATAACGTGTTGGTTTCATTAGAAAGGTAAGTATACTTCAGGTAAGTATAATTCTTAGCAATATGTGCTGTTCAGGGAACCTGAAATTTTGTCTTGGTCATGAATTTTTGCAGGTATTTTATCTTGAATTACATTTAGTCTCCAATTTTACCCTTAAAATGTTAGATTTTTTTTGTGTGTGTCTTGTGCCTTACAGACACTTTTTATACATTAATTTTGTGTATGATTGTGTTAAGTTACTTCCTGATCATTCACATATTTAAGTATCTGAAGATGAAGCTTGGATGTATATAGGGATGTGAGTTTGATCAATTTAGGTTGTAGACAAATTAATATCCTAAAAAAATACAGTTTGAAGACTGAAATTCATTAAAACATTTTACTTATTGAAACAAGGACATGCTTTGAGTCTAAAAGAATTGTATGACTTCCAGAAATATTATTTTATTAATATTATTTATTACTATATTTATTATTATTATTACTATTGTCTATTTGTATAGTGTCACATTTGTTACTTTTTAGTCGTAATAACAGCTATTATGTCAAAAAGTTACATTCTGCTCAAAGACTTCACGTGTAGGTCAAAAAATCATAATTCAGTTCCTTTGTATAAATTCTCCATACTACAGAATTGCTGTGTTGGTGACATCATTGTGGGTATATGGTTGGTAACTCCCTAATGCCCTTCAGCTTTTTCCTAGCGTAGTCATCTCCAAACTATTTTTATTGCGACTCTATCAATAAAATAATTTTTAGGACAACCCACCATTGTGTGTGTATGTATTGCTCTTCTCTGGTCTGAGAAGCCTTGGCTCTCTAGCCTTTTTCTCACGAAAGAGGCTCCAATCCCTTAATCATATTTATGGCCCTGCACTCAACTGGCTAGATCTGCTACCGCTGTTTCCCTTGAAAATAAGAATTTGACTAGACAAGTGGCATCCTCATAATTGTGTAGGTCTGCTTACAATTTGCAGTGCCTTTGATCTTCACCCTTCAAGGGAATTTTTTCATTTCATAGTCTCCCATTTGGAGACATAACTTTCCATTGTTTTCCATTTTGCCTTTCTTTTGCTGTCAGGTTGTAATACTTGGGTTTGGGGTTTTTTTGATAAATGGTCTTCAATATTTTTGTTTCTACTAGGGGTTTCACTTTGTTCTTTCTTTCTAAGTTCAATAAAATTGCCAAAGAATAAACTTTGGCCAGATTTCACTAATAAAATGAACAAAATTTTTTTTAAAAAAATCAATGTACTAGTCATGCTTATGTTTAATCATCAGTCACAAATCCATTGTACAGTTTTAATTCATTAAATTAAAAATTTATTTAAAAAACATTACCTGAACTCAGATTGCTCTTCTTGTTGTTCATCCCTTATTTATATCCCTGCTGATGAATTTGGACTGTCTTCAAGGAGTGTTGCTTAACTAGGATGCTTAAGGCATAAGGAAGACCTTCTGCCTAATCTCAGTTAGTTTTACTCTGTTTTTCTCTTTCTTGAGTGGTAGTATTAGCACAGCTACAAGGGAAGAATACCCAAAACCATAATGACAAAGGTAATTAATGCAATAAGTGTTACAAATGTTAAGCCTTCATTGTTAGAAATTTTCTGCTGTGATTACAGGAGTAGTGTAAATGAAAAATATATATATTGTCAAATAGGATCCTCATCATAATTTCACAGTATCACAAGGCTGGAAAAGACCTTTGAGATTCAGCCTATGACCCAACACCAACACCTATTCGTCATCTACACCATGGCACTAAGTGCCTCATCCAGTTTCTCTTTGAACACCTCCAGGGATGGTGACTTGACCACCTCCCTAGGCAGCGCATTCCAATGAACAATCACCCTCTCAGTGAAGAATTTCTTCCTAATGTCAATCCTAAACCTCCCCTGGCAAAGCTTGAGACCATGTCCTCTTGTTCTGTCACTGGTCACCTGAGAGAAGAGACCAACCCCTGCCTGACTACAACCTCCCTTTAGGTAGTTGTAGAGAGCAATAAGGTCTCCCCTGAGCCTCCTCTTCTCCAGGCTAAACAACCCCAGCTCCCTCAGTCGCTCCTCATAGGGCTTGTGCTCCAGCCCCTTCACCATCCTCGTCGCCCTCCTCTGGACGCACTCCAGCATCTCAACATCCTTCTTAAACTGAGGGGTCCAGAACTGGACACAGTACTCGAGGTGCGGCCTGACCAATGCCGAGTAGAAGGGGATGATGACCTCCCTAGTCCTGCTGGCCACACTATTCCTGATGCAGGCCAGGACACCACTGGCCTTTTTTGACACTTGGGCACACTGCTGGCTCATGTTGAGTTACCTGTCCACCAGCACTCCCAAGTCCCTTTCCGCCTGACTGTTCTCCAGTCACTCTGATCCCAGCCTGTAGCTCTGCATGGGGTTGTTGTGTCCAAAGTGTAGTACCCAGCATTTGGACTTGTTAAACCTCATGCTATTGGACTCAGCCCATCTCTCCAGCCTGTCAAGGTTCCTCTGTAGGGCCCTCCTACCCTCCAGCAGATGGACACTTCCTCCCAGCTTGGTGTCATCTGCGAACTTGCTGATGAAGGACTCGATCCCCTTATCCAGATCATCAATAAAGATATTGAACAGGACCAGGACCAGCATCGAACCCTGGGGGACACCACTAGTGACCGGCCGCCAACTGGATGTGACACGGTTCACTATCACTTTCTGGGCTCGGCCATCCAACCAATTCCTAACCCAGCACAGAGCGTTCCCATCCAAGCCACAGGCTGCCAGCTTCTCCAGGAGTTTGCTGTGGGAGACAGTCTCAAAGTTCTTGCTGAAGTCCAGAAATACCACATCCACAGCCCTCCTCTCATCCACCAGGCGAGTCACATGGTCGTAAAAGGAAATCAGGTTGGTCAGCACCACCTGCCCCTCCTAAATCCATGCTGGCTGGGCCTGATCTCTCCTTCATTCTGCCGGTGCCGCATGATCACACCCAGGATTATCCGTTCCATAATTTTACCTGGGACCGAGGTCAGGCTGACAGGTCTGTAGTTACCTGGATCATCCCTACAGCCCTTCCTGTGGATGGGCGTCACGTTGGCTAACTTCCGGTCTTCTGGGACCTCTCCAGTGAGCCAGGACTGCTGATAAATGATGGAAAGTGGCTTAGCGATCTCATCCACCAGCTCTCTCATCACCCTAGGATGGATCCCATCAGGCCCCACAGACTTATGAGCATCCAAGTGGCTCAGCAGGTCTCTAACTTCTTCCTCCTGAATAACAGGGGGGCTATATTGCACCTTGGCCCCATCCATCACTTCAGAAGACCAGTTGTCCAGTGAACAATCTGACTTAGTGTTGAAAATGGAGGTAAAGAAGGCATTAAGCACCTCAGCCTTTTCCTCATCTTTGGTTACTATATTTCCCTCAATATCCAATAAGGAGTGGAGGTCGTTGCTGCCCTTCTTTTGTCGTTAATATATTTATAAAAACACTTCTTATTATCCTTGACACAAGCGGTCAATTTGAGCTCCAGCTGGGCTTTTGCTTCCCTAATTTTCTTCCTACAGGACTTAACAATATCTTTGAACATAACCTGACTTACCTGCCCTTCTTTCCAAAGTCGATACACCCTCTTTTTCTCACTTAGTTCCTTCAGAAGCTCCTTACTCATCCAGACTGGCTGTCTGCCCCTACAGCTCGTCTCACGGCACATCTGGACAGCCTGCTCCTGCGCCTTCAAGATTTCATTCCTGAAGTACACCCAGCCTTCCTGGACCCCCTTGCTTTTAAGAACAATTTCCTAGGGTACTCTCCTCACTAGTTCCTTAAATAATCTGAAGTCAGCCTGCTGAAACTCCAGTGTGGATGTCCTGTTCATGCCCTTCCTTGTTCCATTGTTTGTGGAGAACTCGATTATCTCATGGTTGCTGCACCCCAGACAGCCTCCAACCACATCACCCACCAGCCCTTCTCCATTTGTAAGCAGCAGGTCAAGGAGAGCCTCACCCCTGGTCAGCACACTCACCAGCTGTGACAAAAAACAATCCTCAATACATTCTAAGAACCTTCTGGACTGCCTGTGTTAAGTTCCCAGCAGATATCTGGGAGATTAAAGTCTCCTAAAAGAACAAGGGCAGCCAATCTTGAGGCAATTTCCAGCTGCTTAAACAACAGTAGATCCTCTTCTTCCTCCTGATTTCCAACCTAGACCAAGTGAGTAGCTTCAAACTTAAGAAAACTTGTGTTTCTTATCTGCAACTATAAACCAGAAGTATTTCACTAGGATGTCGTAAGACAAATGTTCTGCATGGAAACATCTGCAAAGATGAAAATTTGGGACAATCTTTTGAACTTTATTGCATCTTATAGCAGTAGTCTGCAAGGTAATATGCAGATGCTAGAACATTTTCATTTTCTGCATGTTTAACTTGAATGTTTGAACGTAAATAAATGTATATGCATGATCTATGTATAATATAATTGTTTGCACCTTTCACAGGTATTCAGAAGAACTGATATTTTAAATGTCCTTTGTTCATTATATCGTATTTTATTCCTTTATTTTCTAATAAATTAATAAATTAGCTTTTGGCTCTTCATTTCAGACACAACACTGTTTTTTCCATCCTTCACTGGAAATTCTTATTTGGAACTACCTTCTCTGTCATCTGTATCTGAGACCAAGACTGCATCTGGGCAGGAAACAAGCAATCTGACAACTCTGTACTTGACAGTGAAAACAACTGCTCTAAATGGCACAATTCTTTACAGTAAGTACCAGTGATACTTGAAGCTAAGTATCATTTTTAGCTCCTTCAGGCCTCTATTAACTTTAGTGTACATCAGCTGGCATTTCCTATTCAGCAGCAAAATGAGTCATTAAAATGCAGGAGAAGCCTTTTGGTATTCTAATGCATGATGCATTATAAAATTTGAACCATCATTCTTTGTGTTCCTCTGGAAAGTTCTTTAATTTATGACTCATTAAGCAAAACATAACTTACAACTGAAAACTCTGCTTCCTGAAAAGAAAGAACATAGTAAGCATATGACTCCAGTGTTACAGCTCTAAAATACAAACGTTGAAGAAGTTTTCAACAATTTATTACGGAGAAACAGCTTATCCATAGTTGGCTTGGGACTACCTTTTTATTATAATTCTGATCTTGGCTCCAAAGACTTTTTGACTTGCAGAATTTTCTTTAAATTCTGAAAATTTGTTGTATTTCAGAGTATTTACTGTGATTTCATACATCAGAGGATTCTTTTGTGATCCTTGGAGCGTATACTTGCAAACTTGGTTGTATTGTTGATACTCCATAAGACCATTGCCTCTTGTCTGTATATTTCGTTCCTCAGTGTACGGCATGAACTTCTGAGAAAGTTTCACTAGGCAGCAAGAAAAATGAGCTTCTCTGCCCGGTTGAATATTTTGTTATACATTCAGGCTTGTAATTTTTACCAAAACAAAAAACCTGAAAGATGAGGTGATTTTCTTCCTGAACCCAGGAGGATCTAAAAAAATGTGTTTGTGAAATCTATGTGATTTACTCCACAAAGACAAAATCATTAGAATTCTCTGCTCACTGCAGCTTCCTAACATTTGTCTGCACAAAGAAATCTTGTTGATTTAATATAAATTACTTTGATTATTTTTTGTCATTTTTATATTAATCATAGAATCATAGAAGGGGTTTGGTTGGAAGGGACCTTAAAGATAATCCAGTTCCAACTTCACTGCCATGGGCAGGGACAACTTTCACCAGATCAGGTTGCTTATAGCTTCATCCAGCCTGGCCTTGAACACCTCCAGGGAGGGGGCATCTATGACTTCTCTGGGCAACCTGTGCCAGTGCCTCACAACCCTCACAGTAAAAAAAATTATATGAATTCTTCTACACTGTGTAAAAATTTATAAGCCAGTGTTAAAGTATTATAAGCTTCACAGCATTATTTATGTCCTTTATTATTGTCTGTTTAATTCTTTCTTAGATGTAAAGCACTGCAGCCCCAAACTGAGCATTTATATTTACTCCTTTTCAAAATTCTAAGATTCAAGCATCTTAGGCAACATGAGATGAAAAATACAGACTGACTCAGGATTATGTACTGAGAGTTTAGGTGCAGCTGAAATGATGCTGTGAAAAGAAGTTGTGCTTCCTGTGTGTGCTAAGGGAGAACACCACACTGGGTAAAATTGATAGTTGTATTTTGCTTCTTGATTTCATTTTATGTACCCCAGTGAATCTGCTTTTACCATTTTTTTTGTCAAAGAAAGTGTTCTGATTTAACAAAAAAAATAGTTTTCTTATGCCTAATTCAGTTATATGGATACAAATACTGGATAACTCTAGGAATATTTGATATTTAATTAGTGCATAAGAAACCCCACCAAATTAGGTGGGGGCACTGCCAGTTTAAAATATGCAAAATCATACCAAATATACTCAAGATGATGCTGCCTCGAAATAAATTCTGTAATCTTTCTCAGATTATATCCATATACATGAAACAGTTTCTGGTTTTGAATATCAGAGAAAATATTAATGTTCCTAAATTACATTTAATCAGAGAAAAGCTATTTTCATGTGTAAAAGTAAACAAAATCTTTCAGCTCCAGAAGCAGAAAATAATGGTTTTTTCTTCTACCAAACATGAAATTTAAAAGCTGGTAGTCCACTATGAAACTTAGAGCCAATCACACATTGCAGAATATATCAAAAGGAATACTCACAGTGAGAAGAAATGTATTTTTAAACTTTAATCATTAAAGTGATTCTGTGGCTTTTCGGTCTTCTAGCTCTGCAGGAGTAGCAGGTGTACATTTGGAGCAGAAGTCTTCTATTTTAAAAGTAAGGAAAAATAATATCAGGAAGAAGAGTATCACACAGTATCACAGTATCACAAGGTTGGAAAAGACCTTTGAGATCATCGCGTCCAACCTATGACCCAACACCTACACCTATTCCTATTTTTCAACTACACCATGGCACTAAGTGCCTCATCCAGTCTCTCCTTAAAGACCTCCAGGGACGGTGACTCCACCACCTCCCCAGGCAGCGCATTCCAATGGCCAATCACCCTCTCAGTAAAGAACGTCTTCCTAAAGTCAAGCCTAAGTAGAACTTAAGAGAATTTTGTTACACAAGGGTGTGTTTCCTAAAACCAAGCTAGAGCCTCTAGTTAACCAGTGAATATAACTATATTAAAAGCATTCACTGTGTTTTTAAAGGGAAAAGTAATACATGATGTACACTTCTTAATTTATGTCGCTTTCTTTCTCAATATAATAAAAGGAAATTCTGAGAAAGTGGCAGTGGTTGAAGGCCTCCAGTTCCTGCTCACCATACTCTCATAAATCCTCCAAAGGATTTCAATGGAAATTGCTCTTTTTGGTTAAGGGTATTTTTATAAAATATAAGTAGTTAATTTCCTTTTCTTGGTTAACCACAGAATTTTATGTACTCTATGAGAAAAAACATGAAGCTATGTCAGAAGGGTTTGCACGGAATGTTACCATCACAGATAATCTGGAAAGGTTTTTGTTCCATATGCAAACCTTAATTTTACCTCTTTATATAGTTATGGAGCATGTAAATTACGTTAAGTATATGTAAATTATTTCCCTAGCTTTTATTCAATTTATTGTTCTTTACTTCCATTCTTCCCCAGTAATATATGTTACTTTAAAACATTTTATTGTGACTCTTTATGGAAATGTAATTTCATATTGGTGGTGGGTAGAATTATTTTCCCAGGTTTAATAAATTTTTTTTTACATCCTTTTATTAGAAATTACATAAATAGTACATGTGCAGTGAAAGGAGAAACAAGAAAACAGGCTCCCTAGCAGGCTTTTATCTTTTGGGTTCTGATGACTGCAAGGATTAAGTTTTTGATCTTAATATTTTGCGATAGATTCTTTAAAATCAATCTTTCAAACATAATGTTCTGCTTTTCTAGAACTTACACAAACTGCAGACATTCCCAGGAATATTTCATCTCCAATAGTTAAGTTAAAATTTGAAACTTATATTTTCATAACATACAGGAACTATATGAGAATTTGTCATCTGGCAACAATGCCAGTTTCACTTATTTTGCCACATACTTTGGCAAAGATAGTTAGTTACTTTTCAGACCAGCAAATTTCTACACAGGTGTATAAATTTAATTCTCCAATGTGTGCAGACTAATTACTTTTGAAGATATAGACTAAAAATTCTGAAGAGAAAACATATTTATGTCTTACCTTCTTTTACTGACCTCCCGAATATTTATACTTGCTGGGTATACTTGTCTTATTTTTTGAACTCCTTCAAGATTCTTAGTGATTACTGTTGGATTTTTATGTTTCCTAGTGAAATCCACAGGTTTGTACTTTCCTCTGTCTAAACCCCTGATTCATGTAGGAAAATACGCGTGGCAGGTAAGGCTGGCCATCTCACAGCAGGTTCTGCTCTTGAAAGAAAGCTACATCTTAAAAACAACTACATATAACAGACCATGTGTAGCAGCAGAACAGAAGTAAAATCAGTATTTAAAGATATAATGTGGGCATTCTATACTGTCTGAACAAGCTTTTGAATTTCTGTGGCCTGTGAAAAGACGTCTGTAATAAGGAAAAAGAAATGGATGTGTGCCATGAGATTCAAGCTGTGACAAATGAGTGAACTCTCTTTTGTTATGGAGTGTGGATTTATAAATACCTTTTCAATCCTTTTTGAAAAGAACTGGGAATATGTCACAGAAATACTTATTCATTATAGATTTAGAGGAGACAGCTGACTTGTTACCTGGTGATAATTAATAGTAATTTTAAAGCAGCTGCAGTTCCCAGAGAACTTCTGTCTTTCTGTAAACGCTGTTAATGGAAGTGTATATCTGGATCTTTGGTGGGAAAAAAATATATTTTTTCAATACAGCTAAAAAGCATTGGTTTGTTCTCCCGTTTACAAAAGAGACACAGGAGTATAAATCAGCTGACAAAAGGATATAAATGGAAAATATCATGTTTCTGAACTACAGAATGTCTACAACTTTAAGTGTATTAGTTTTTTTCTTTAGAGTAATTACAGAAACAGTAGAACAAGTGATGATTTTAATGCTTCCACTGAATTTCTCTGTAGCATATCTATCTAATAGAATCTAAACTATTCAGATATTTAAAATTCGTTTTTCTTATTCAAGAATTTACATAGAACTGAAGTTCTTAATTTTCCTGGGTGTGAGAAATAAGGGCTCACTGGAAACTTTACACATGACACTCTCATTTTTCCTATACTTGCATTCTACCAAGCCTTCACTTCTGTCCTGGTTTAGCCCAAAACCCTGGCTTGGTCAGCAGGCAAACACAGGGAAGTTGTGGTTCCCCCGACCTTGCCTGGAAGAAGGGAGAGAGAAATGAGGAAGAGACTTGTAGGTTGGAAATTAAAACTAAGAGAGTTTCAATGAAACAATAATAATAATAAGGAAAATAATTATATTAATTAAAAGACATATATACAAAATCGAACTCCTCAATGACTATACATCGCCACTGATGCTGCAGGGCAGGCATGGGGAAGGTCTTGGGCTGGACTCAGTGGCAGATGGGAGCGGGATTCAGGAACTAGATTCAGGAACACATGGATCTGGAATAGGGGAGATGGATGAGGTCCTCCGTGGATGCTGGCCATCAAAGAAGAGGGCTTTACCCCTGGTATTCTCTAAGCTTTATGCTGGTGTATATGGAATGCAATACTTTGTTGGCCAGTTTTGCATCATCTGTCCTATCTGCTCCTCTTTGCAGGTGTGGCTCTTTTTCAGCCTTTTACCTCACAGCATTCTACCAAATCGAGCATAACCTTGGTTTCTATAGGTATAAGTATAAGCAATCTTCCTGCATACCAGTGCCCCATTAGTTTGGTGATAACTAAAACCATCAGATGTCACCATCTGAAGAGATGAACACTGTCCGAAAAACCTGTTGTTAACTTTCAGAAAATTAATTTACTTAGGAAAGGCTTAGCTGAAAAGTTAGAAAATTGATTCTGCTTTAGCTCAAACCAGAATAACTTGTTTACACCCTCTTCTGCTCTGTGTCATTTTTATCTGAGTACTTCTCGAGTTCATATTAGAGGAGATTCTGAAGCTATTTCATATTAGCTGAACAAAGACTTCTAAAACTATACTATTAATTCTTCCCTCAAAAAAATCCATAACCACTGGTAATAAAAACTTCATAGACCAATTTCTTAAGACACAGAAATCTGACCAAAGATGTTTAAAGATTTTAAGCTACTAGTGCCTGAGAATATTGACCTTCACTTGTTTTAATTTGCAACATGATATACTCCCAGGTACCTCATAATTATGAAGTCAATTCACAGAAAACAACAAATAAAAAAGAGCATTTTTTTCCTTATAAAATAATTAAAACACTCAAAACCAATGCATATATAAATTGTGTTTAATAATAATATTTTCTACTATCATAGGAAACATTACTTCAATTTTTACTTGAATTAATTTGACCCCAATTGTATAGAATTATTACTTTTCAATTGAATCTTAAATTTTTTTGTCTTTAATCTGAATTCTCATACTTCCCTGCACAGAAGTCCTCTGCATTCTTAGTTAGAAGAGACTAGTTTGGGGCACTAGTTTTGAATGCAGAGATTCTTGTTTCTTAAAGTTTTCGTGGATTCTAGTTCCTCTTGCATGTTCAACACAGTATATATATGTTTCAAAAAACATCTTTAAGGACTTCCATTTTCTGAGGTAAGACTCTATCGCTTTCTATTTCCCACTGAAATAGCTTATTCTTAAATTCCACAGAAATATGAGGAAGTGTTTGCATTCCAGCTTCACTTTCCAGAGTCTTGCAACAAAAATTAAAATAAAAAATGGTTGGCTGAAGCTTTCTTCTGATTTGGATTATCTGACTTGAATAATTATTCTCATAATAGAAGATACTTTCTTTGCTAGATAATGTATTCATCCTGCATCTAACCTAAGAGATGTTCAGCTATCTGTTCATACTTTCTGTGGGAAAAATGTTAACACACTATAATGCTAATAATAAATTAATGTAAATTCATATGTTTGAGAGGTTTAGAGGTATTTTCTTACAGCACTATTTGAGTACTTTACATTCATTAAGACAGTCATCCTTGCACTTTTTGGAAAGATAGAATGTGATTAGTGGAGAACCATGCATTTGTTTGCTTTCCAGTCACCCATATCTGAGACCTCCATGAACTGTGTCATAGCTCCCTTCTTGTCCCTTCATGCACCCAGAGAAGGGAAAGAAGGGAGGGTCAGTGGTACGAGTTCAGTTCTCAACCTGACATTGAGCTGGGACAGCTCCAGGAACTTGGGATAATTTTTACATGACTTCTAAGAGTCGTTTTACTTGATTTTTCTTCATTGATTCCCTGTAGCACCTCATACTTGCATTCCCATTCCCCTTGTCAACCCTAAAATCTGGCTTTATCTGACTTGCAAGATTCTACTCTTTTAGTGACCCGTAGATT
Organism: Neomorphus geoffroyi; assembly: GCA_033558235.1. NCBI lineage: Eukaryota > Metazoa > Chordata > Aves > Cuculiformes > Neomorphidae > Neomorphus > Neomorphus geoffroyi. The sequence goes on along the minus strand of JAUMJM010000053.1, from coordinate 8,117,780 downwards.
TTCTTCTCCGGTTAAGTTTCTGCTAAGATGAAAAATTGAATAGTTTGGATCTCTTCCTGTTTCTTGAATACAATAGTGGAAATAGTGGAGGACTGCATATATTGTAGAACTCTGATACTGTGTTTGGTATTAATTACATCTTTGCTTTACATGTCTACTTAGTCTTTCTCAGGCTCTTTCCCCTTTCTACAGCACTGTTTCTTTCCCTTATTTTTGCTCTTTCTTTTTTGTTCTATGTCTCTCTGAAAATCAGATTAGTTTCAAATAATACAAATGTTTGCTACGATTGATTGTATCAGTATCTATATTCATGTAAAACTAAATAGAAAGTGCAATATTATATAAATTTGTAAAATAAAAATCTCACCAGTGTTTTGTGAGTTAACATGGTGTTAATATACAGATTATCCAGTATTTTGTAATATATTACTTCCTTGTGCAGGCACCAAGATCTTCTATCAGATAAACATAGTATCCTTCATGAGTTCATATGCTACCTCTATTTTCCCTTCATCCCTCTTTTTTGCTGCTTGCTCTGGTTTTCGTTTTCCCAATGACTTCAAAAAATAATCTGCTGTTGACAGCTGTGTTCTTTTTAATAGTAGTACAGCTCCTGCTTCTGCTGCTGCCTTTTTGAAGCTGTGCTACCATCAAACAGCTGAGAAATGAACTGTCAGGAGAAAGTCATCTCGAGGCTAGTGCACTCACCAGGTACAAGAACTACAGAATTATAAAAAAGGATTACTGTTCCTGATATTTTCATATTCTGTTAATATACCAATGTTAGCAATATTTCCATGGTTAAGCTTGCAATCAGTTTCATGGATTCATAAAGCAAAAATCCTGTGTCTTTGTCAAAAGCATTTTTAGAAATAGGAATAAAATCAGAAATCCACTTGTTTTGGGTGTATTTTCATAGCAAATAATTACACATTCTGATTTTTTTTAATCAATCCACTTTCAGATCATCATTTTACAAATACATCTGAGTTTACCAGGTGGTGATGACGTTATATCTCTGGCAGATAATTTGTAAATATTTAATTACAGTGAGAAATCTCAGACAAGATGCTTTTGATATACAAATGGATATGAATCAGAAAGTATGTATAAAAAGAATATTTAAGTCAGAATCTTAAGGGAAAATATAAAAGGATTAAAACTTGTATAGTATCTAGTACCGCAGCCAGTGAGGATCAGAAAAGATCCGTGCCTTCTTCCCTTGTTCATATTTATGTGTCTGAAAATAAAGAGAAGTGAATACTTAAAAGCACTGATATATTTCTGTAATACCTTTTAGCAATTAATGTAAATATGTATAAATATATATATATAAAATATTAAAAACTTCTATGAATAATAAAATCCTGTATACAGAATACAAGCCTACTCATAGACTAGCTAATAGGCAGAGTATAAGAATCAGTAACTTTGCTGGGCATGCCAACATTTTCCTAGTTAATGCCTTTATTAGCAAAGTTTTTATCAAGGTTGGTTGAGAGTAACAAGTAGCAAGGACTAACTGGTGTTTATAGAGGCTGCCAAAAAAAAGGTTCTCTGTTAAACACATGGGCAAAGAGGTAGGATATAATTAATTCACAGAAAATTACTACATGTGTCAGAGGCAAAGAAACTAATCCAAGAAGAACTAGTTTGCACATAATTTTTAATAGATTATAAACCATCTGATTTGATACAAAGACAAATTTACTTACTTCTTAATAAGTGTATTTTCCTTAATAATTTCCAGTATGTATTTAAGGAGCATACAAATGGTTACAGTCGATGGAATAAAAATGTCTGGACTTATTGGTTGAATGTGAGGAGAATTCTCTTTAAATTTTTCAGGAGAAAAAGTCTGAAAATACATATAATTATTGCATTTGTACCAATAAAGATTTGCCATAACTTGAGAAATATTTCTTTGTAGAATAAATTATGCATTCTTACTATTTCTTTATTCCTTATTGATTTTACTCGTTTGCGTGACGTAATTTCATCATGTCAAAGTAAATTATTATATTTAGCTACAATGCAAAATAAATTGCAGGTGATGATGAAAAACCCATACAGTTATAAAGTTTTGCTTCATCATTTTCAACTTTAACATAGTCAGCATAATGCTGTCCACAATCCTAGCAAGGACAGATCATTTAACCTCTGCTATGTATGTTAGTCTATAACTTCTTACAACTGAATTTCTGATATCACAGCCCATGTTTGTAGCATTCCTTAAGAACACCAGCTCCTTTTTCATAAGTCGTGCCCATAAACTATTTTTCTGTGCTCTCAGAAACTCTCTTCCCCAGATCTACTCATATTCTACTTACCCTCCTAAAACTAAAGATGGGCCTTTCAGGCAATTCAGTCATAGTGTCACTGTCTATTTGTCTATTATTTTAGATGGCATTCTCAGGCAGAGCATTTCAAAATTTCCTTCCTCTGTGTCAAAATACAGTTTTGCCTACCAAATCACCATCCCACAGCTTACTGGGAATTTAAATCTATCTTCTATAGAAGGGCAACATTTGAGCCCAGAGGCCACTTGCTTTCCCTCACACTGATGTACAAAAATAGCTTCCAACTTGCAGTTTTCTGTGAAAGAACAACTGCTGAGATCAGGTTTCTCTGACCTGATCCTCTTATATAATCCCTACTAAGGTCAGGATAAGTCATCCCTAATATCCAACAAGATTTTTTACTCAGTTCCTGACTTCTGTCCATTCCTGGAATGCATCCATTTTGCTTAACACTCAGGCTTTTCCTATGAAGACCACCTCCCACCATATGCACTGGGTAGCATGAGCTCTTCCAGATTTCCAGAACAAAATCCTTCAGAGGGACACTCTGCCTCCTCATGTTCGATATAGAAAGTTTTAAAGGACTTCCCTTTCAAAGTATCTCGTATCACCTAGTAAATATAAGAATACTATTAGTCACCTGTAAACATGACTTACAAGCACTCCCTAGACTAAAGTTCAAGCAGTAACACTTGCTGAGGTTTCAAGAAGTAATGGCACTTTTCTGCTTTTTGGAGACTTGTCACAAATTTTTTTACTAGTAATAAGGAGGACCTTCTTCCAGGTTTTCACTAGTGGACAATGTGAATAGACAGACAGAGTCACTGGCGGAAGAGAAATGAAGTAGTCATTTGTAACTTCACTTCTTCAAGACATATTGTTAGCATATACATTCACAACCTTCTCCCACTTCATTGTCTCTGAATTCAACGTGACTTACAGATTTATTTGTTGATAGAAATTGGAAATCCTTGGAACAGCAGATGCAGGGAGGAGAGAAATGGATAAGGAAACAAATCATGCAATATGTGCATGTGTTACTTATACCAGGATTAAAAAGCAGGGACATTTTTAACAGTGATAGTGCAATACATTTTGGAAAAGAATTACCAGACTAATGTACAAGGAAATCATAGAAGCCAAAGACATAAAATCCAGTCAAATCAAAGTATCCTCAGAGTTAATTAGGTATTCACAATACAAAATATGTCAAAACATAGAAGACTTTCAGCACATCATCAGGATTTTCAACAGACTGAAGAAACACTGTGTTGACTTGAAAGCTGCTCTCAAGGAGGGAGTTTAAATAGCAAACTGTTTCTGGTACGAACTATACAAAGGCAATTGATCAGGAAGTTGAAAATATCTGTTACCTCTCACTATCTCCTAAAATAGACTATCTTTTTGTTTCTGTGTTTTCTTCCAACTTAAAGTTGATCTTTTTCTCTTTACATGTTATTAATTTTTCCAGCAAGGAGCTGTCCCATGTAAACCCACATTCTCTTCACCTTTCTGGATAAAAATGTTAAGGGATGTTCTAAGCGATGGCCACCTCCAGCAGCTCCAGGCCTGCGGTCTCGCTCTAGCCACTGGCACTGATTCCCTTGCTCACTTCACTTCAATTACTCCCAGAGACTGAGAACAGCTGAGACCCTCACCTGCACCAGCAGCTGCTATTGAGACCCTCAGCGGCTGCAGCTGCTGGCACCGCAGGCCTGGGGATGCCTAAACCCTTGGTCTGACTTCAGTTCCTGGCCCCAGATCCTCTCAGACCTCTCTCATCAGTTACTGGCACCTAGTCCTTGCAGGTCCCTGCACACATACCCACACACAGACACGCTAATGCTGGTCTCTGAGAGTAGCTGGGTTTTAGGACACGTTAGTACCCCAGTGGCTGTTGGCTGAGCGCTCCCGCCTGCTCCTATGTCTGGCATGAGACTCCCACTGCTTCCATCAACTGACACCACAGGTCAGAGCGCATACACCCCTAGTCTGACTCCAGTAGCTGGCACCAAACCCACTCGCAGTAGTCCCCACAGTAGCTGGAACTTAGTCATTGCAGCATTATAACGTGTGGGATAGAGGGTGAAGTTACACAGAAATACAGTTTAAAAAGGATTTAAGAAGAAGACAGCACAGACTGCAGTGACCAGATGCAAGGCTCAGGCAGACAAGCATGTTGACTAGCCACAGTTTACATGCAGCCCTCCCCTTTTGTACCCCTTCAGGTCTGTTCCTCCCCAATTCCTTGTTTGTGCACGTTGCCATGTTGCTTTTCATACCAACACAACCCTCTCCCAGTATTCTGGACTTCCAGGTTTGCATCCTTCCCAAAGGCAAAGTCCAAGTTGGCACTCTAAAGTGATTCCTGAAGTTTCATGATAGCCTATATATTAATGTGACTGAGAAGCCTGTTTTCTTGTTACTGCTTCTGTTACTGTCTGTCATGTCTGTGTTTTGCTTATTGCCTTCCCCTTTTCCTTATTATCGCATTTTGGCAGGGTCCTCAGTGAGATGATCGGACTGAAACAAGCATTGCCATGTGCTGTACGCCCATACCAGTTAGTGTAACTGACTGGGTTTGCTACTATCTCCATTGGTTGGAGGTTTGTGCCTCTGCGTGTGCTGGTTTCCCCCTTTTCCTTATCATCCTGTTTGGCAAGGTTGCTAATCAGATAACCTTAAGGAAACGCTCTCCCTTACCCCATACCATCATAAAAAGTTCATTTGCACACTGTGTGCATTGTGTATTTGTTCTCAGCTCAGCTACAGAAACCAGACAGGAGAAGTGCTCCAGACAAGCTAGAGAATGGGATACAGATAAGATTCTGGAACTCAGGGTTCTAGGTTTCCAAATATTATGATTCTAGAATTAAGAATAACATATTAATTTTACGCTCAAATACTACTGAACAAATGCATACACTAAATTCAATTTCATGACCTAGTTATTGAGTCTTTCTTAATTCACATAAATATAGTATAATATAGTGGGAAAAGCAGATTAACATTTTAGGAGTTTGTCTTGACTGGGAAGAAAAATCCTAAACATAAGCTGTGTCTTATCTTTTATGAGAAGTAATACAGTTAAATTCAAATGGTAAATTCCTAAAAAAATACCCATCCAATATAATTGTAAGCATCGGTTATATTTTTAGTAGATGAATCATGTGGCATCCATCATTGAAATGTCATATTTACAATGCACTATTTAGTGGATGTGAACAAAGGTTAAAAGATTTTTTTTAAATATCTTTTTATTCTTAGATTGAACTGTACAAGCAATAATTAGTCTTCTTTTCAAGTGTGAAATGTATCATTAATTGTTCATAATCTTTACAGAGATTATAAGAAAGAATTCTTTTATAATGATTCTTGTCTTTGATGTTTGAAAAGCTAAATCAAATAGTGAATTGTGATATTATAGTGGGGTTTTTTCTCCTCACCTTTGTGATCTTAATGATACTGCTGGATACTGCTGGATAATCTTTTGGTTATTTTCTTTCACTTTAACCTGTTATCAGCTGTTGATATAGGGTTTAATTTTATTCTCACAGTCACTCAGAGTCCTGTGTATGGATAGAAGACTCTTCAATGTCACATGGGCATTATGACTGGTGATATCATTCCAGTAGTGTGGAATATTTTTGGAAGGTTCTGCATTTTCAGAAGTGTGATTGTCTTCATTTTTGTTTTCAAAGCTGGTGAAAAGAATTTTGGGGAACAGTTTCTTCACTTGTATCTTGTGGAGGGAAGACCAACAGTTCGATTCAGCTGTGGAAATTCTCAGAACATTCTGACTGTATCTGTCAATCAACCCATTAGCAATGGTACACTAATCCCTATCTCAATAAGGTAAGAACTTACCACTATAGGGTAGTAAAGAGTTTTAGTCATATAAATTAAGAAATAAGGTGTAATATAACTTCTTCTTTATTATTGTAAATAAAAAAGCAAGTCATACTGGAAAGTCAAAATTATATGCATATTTTGAAATGTTCTTTGTAAGGTAATGTCCTTCATTGAAAATCATTTTAGTTTACATAGACTAGTTCAGTCCTTTGGAGAACTTATGAACTGTTCAAACTCCAGACACTCTTACAGATACAAATGAAGTCCATTTGAAAACTGAAAAAATTTAAATGTATTGTTGGAGGTTACAAATGGGTAGCTTAAAATTTATGCTTATTATTTTACTTGCTGAATAAATTAGATTTCTTGTCAGAAACCTAATGTTAAATATAGGACTAATTTATTCTTTAATTGTGATAACAAAAACTAAAAATAGGCATACTTACATCATGTCACAACGTAGCAAGCTAGCATATGTACATATGCAACCGTTTTGTCAGCAGTATACGAGAGTGGCTGACCAGTACTGTAATTTTTCTTCTACTACAATAGTTCACAGAATGGTTATCTCATAATTTCATAAAATGTATTGGTATCATGCTTTGGTAATGGATTAACTCTTCTGTTCCTGGAACTTCACATGTGCAATTTAGGAAAAAAGGAAGAATTACATAAAACAGTTGTGTTATATTTATATTGCTAACATTAAAATAATGACAAAGTATTTAATATTTACTTTAAAAATATTTTAGAAATACTTTTGGTGTCTATATAAAATTTTGAGTTACCACAATTAAGATATGAATTTGTTTTTTATATACGTAAAGGATCAGCATTAATTACTGCATCTGAAATGTAAACTTTTGTGATGTGAGAGAACTTATTGCGAAAGTTATTAGATTAAAAGTAGGTTTAACTAGGACCATTTTTGCTGCTAGGAGATGGTATATGAAGGAGACCACAAAAGTTTCCCTGAAACGTGCACATTAGGGTTCTCAAGATTAACTTAACCGATAGAAAAAGAAGGAAAATAGAAACATCACCTGAAAATTTTTCTATTTTCTTTCTGAACTGTATCTTTATGACGTCAACAGCACGAAATTTTAAAATGCTGTTCATGCCGGGAGCTTTGATGATCTCAGTATATAGAGTAAATTGATAGAGGGAGAAAAGACTGTTTAGGCTTTTTTTGCTTAGATTTTATGCTCACCCCATAAGATTTACTATATTATTTTAGAAATGAACTTGTTAGAATATAAGTACAAAATGTATTTTCAACATATGGAAGAATGGAAGGATGAAAGGATCTACCATTTAAGAAACTGTTTCATTTCCATCTTATATTTCTTCTCACACGCAGGTCTGTGTATTACTCCTATGCTCCCTTTGAAACAGATATTTTTCCTTTTATTCTGTATTAGCATAAATGACTCATATAAATGAAGTGAAGTCACATAGCATATATTGAAATCTAATTAATTATTGGTTGACAGTCTATCAAACTATTCTAGGATTTTTGTACAAATTGTAAATTTCTATTTTCTCTCTCCCTGTGAGCCAGCAAATAAGTAATTTTTTTCTCTTAAAAGATACTCGATAGAAGTATACAGCTCAACACTAACAAAATATTCTGTTTGTTTTTTTAATCTTAGAGACTACTCTTGTGTAAGACATTGGTCTGCATTGTATTAGCTGTGATAGCATTGTCTTTGCTTTGTAAGATTAAGACATTAAAATGCTGTACAGATTTCAAAGTCTAATAATATCTTACCAAAAATGCAGCTAAATGGCTTTGATAAGATTGATTCTATTCATGAAGTTCAAATTTACTATTAAAAATAAATGCATTTCCCTCATTTTTATTTTAAAATTAACACCTTATATTTATGGTTTCAGTCACCCTTTTGTTAGACAAAAAATGTAATGTCAGTTTATTTTATGCATTACCTTTGTTTACTGGAATTTATACTATTATCTTTAAAACACTGGCATAATAAATAACTTGCAAGGTGTGTTTGTAGACTGTGACTGGCTAGGATTTACTTGCATCTGAGTTTATGGACTTGGCTTCAAAATGACGAGTGATTATTCTTGCAAGCCCTTCTAAAATGTAGAGAGAGCAGTATATCCTTCACCAAATAGCAATAAAATTGTAATTCTTCAGCAATCATCCTTAACTTCTACCAAAGCAAAAAGCAAACTTGACAAGGCATTTGTGGCCCCCAGGATCTTGTATCATAGGCTGTAAAATAAGAATCCATGACTAAACTGTTAATTTATTTTCTCTTAGTGGCTGTTGAAGATAGATAACTCTCTCTGTATGTTTTACCTGCAAAATTAATGAGGGTTTTTTCCCTCTAATGCAGGAAAAGTGATAGAGACTGGAATAAATAATTTTTTTGGTCACTGAAAATGTTCCAATTGGGAGACAATATTTCTGTTAAAATTGACTTTGAATAAGGCTATAAGATCATATACTGCAGTTCTGAATGCAATGTGGCTCCAGTGGATAAACAGCATAATTAACATAACCAATAATGTCTATAGAAGCAGATTTTCATCTTCTCAAACTTTTTCTATCTAAATCCACCATATACAGTAAACTTAAATATCACTATAGTTTACAGCTCTTACTTTCTCTTAATTGTATGATAATCTTCCTTGGATATGGCCATTTTTTTCCAGCCTGATGAAGATTAAATGGGTTTCAAATTTTCAGTTATTTCTTCCTGGTCCTTGTGAAATGAAAGCTTTAAAGAAAGAAAAAAAAACAATAATATCCTCTAATTGCTTACTTTTTGTCTTGCCTAAAGAAACTAGAGGCCTGATTCAATCCCTTTTTATTCATTGTTTCCACTTCTATTTCTTTTAGAATTATTTTATTGCTGGTTTTGAAAATGTACATTTGTTCATGTTTAATTTTTTGTTATTTCATAATTGAAATTGGATTGATCTTTTCAGTTAAATCTGTGAGTACATACTTTAGATGTAGATTGGATTGCTTTTATGGATTTGTTCTTTAAAATTATTCAAAGAACATTAGTTCAAGAACTCTTCTTTCCACGTGTGAGTTCTTAAATGTGTTTGCCTGATGCAAAATTTGCTGTACGTTGTTTGTTGTTAAAGTGATGTGACTGTCAATGGGGCCAGATGGTGTTTCTTCAATTCAGTGCTTGGAGGGAAGTAACTTTAACAAGCAAGAGACTGAGAAAATCAAGTCATCAGGATTTTGACTATCTAGATAGTAGGATGGATTTGAGCTTTTAGATGAGGAAAACTGGGGTGGGTTTTTTAGACATTCTACAGTTTTCTTCTCTAAATGATAATTTTGTAAATTATATTTACTTGAAAAATTTTGGTTGTCTAGTCTAGACAGTGATGGAGGATAACACATACTCTTTTGACTGGAATATTCTAGGCAAGCATTAATTAAAATCTTGCCTGTATAGAATAGTGTCACTCTTTTCTATCTTTCTTACTTACATAATTGTCAGAATTTTGCTCTGGAATTTAATGAATATAGTACCCATCCCATAGAGCTGTATTGTTGTATTATGTACATTAATATTAAACGTATCTTCCAAATGAACATATTGAATGTCATTGTTTCCAGTTCTCTGTCACGCTTTAATTAGTGGTATGGATGTGAACATTTACTCATGGCTGAAAAGGGCACCTTTATCTGTCCATAAATGCATTTATTTGCTAAATAAATTATTCAGTTAATGTCATTTGGCGAACCCTAGCCTAAAACATGCAGTTGTACAGAAGCTGCTGAAGTTTATTATTCAGTCTTCATGTTTCAATAGCAGATGGCATGTTCTGCACTGTGAAAGTCCTAAACATGTTTTTGCACCTCTACAAGGAAACTTTGTGAAGACTACTCTATTACATTACTAGTGTCCATGTTTTTATCTACACTTCCACTTATTCCTTCTCCACAGAGAGACACTTATTTGAACTGATCTTACAAATTTTTTATTGCATGTGCATTCCAAAAATATGTTTTTCAAAAGAATATGAAAACCACCATCCATACAAGGTATTTACTCATTTTGAGTCATGAGGTTTACCTATTTCATGTCGTCATTCCAGATATATGTATGTTTTCATACTAGTTAATAATTTTAAGTTATTGTTTTATTAGTATTTACAGGTGCCAGGTGTTTTGCATAGTATGCAAATATTGATGAAAATTATATTAAATCAGTAAAACAACAAATTACTAATTTTCTGATGTTTTGCTATTGTTTTCAACATTACCAGTTACAGAAAAACAGGGGCTTTTTATTTGACACTTTGGAAACACCGGAGCAGCTCTTTGTAACTGTCAGTAGCTTTCTATACGGACAAGTATATTGTATAGCCTATGTTCACAATGTGTGAAAGACATTTTGCTGTTGTCAAATACTCCTAAGCCTCATACTTGCAATGAGTTCCAGCATAATCAATTATGTGATGAATGAGAAAAGGAAAGATGTTTTGGTAGATAACTTGAGCCAACTTAATGCAATATCACCATTATCACACCTCCACTTTCCAAAATTCTTTGAAGATTAACAGTGAAAGCAGCCGGAGAGAGACATAATCATAGAATCATAAGGTTGGAAGAGACCTCCGAGACCATCCAGTCCAACTATACATGTCTCCCCACTAAACCATGTCCCTAAGAAACTCATCTACCCATCTTTTAAACACCTCCAGGAATTGCGACTCCACCACCACCCTGGACAGCCTGTTCCAATGCCTGAATACCCTTTCAGTGAAGAAATTCTTCCTAATGTGAAGTCTAAACCTCCCCTGGTGCAACTTGTGGTCATTTCCCCTCGTCTTACCGCTGGTCACTTGGGAGAAGCGACCAGCACCCACCCCGTCACAACCTCCTTTCAGGCAGCTGTAGACAGTGATGGGGTCTCCCCTGAGCCTCCTCTTCTCCAAGCTAAACAACCCCAGTCCCCTCAGTCCCTTCCTCGTAGGGCTTCTTCTCAAGCCCACTCACGAGCCTCGTTGCCTTTCTCTACATACACTCCAGCCCCTCAATGTCCTTCTTATACTGAGGGAATTTAAAAGGGATTTAAAAATTGTTATTCTATCATATAACTTTATAAACTGATAAAAGAAAATATATTTCGATGTGGTTTTGAAGAGGACTATCTTATATAATGCATATGTTAATTTTGATCACCCTGTTCAACAGTCCTGCACAAGCGGGGTCATATAAAGCATGTAGGATCATGTCCAGTCAGGTTTTGAATATATGAAAGAGGCTCCAGTCTGTTACTCAACTTTGTTGACTTTGGCTGAACTCACTTTTGTAATTTCCCATCTTTCTCCTGCTGGGGAGTCCAGAACTGCATACAGCGCTCCAGATGTGGTCTCACTGATGCAGACAAGACAGGGAAAATTACCTCCTTTGACCTGAGGAACAGCCTTGCCAGTAAAGACTGAGGTATCTCAACCTTTTCCAGGTCCTTTGTCAGCAGATCACCTTTCCCATTTAGCAGTGACCACACATTTTCCTAAGTCTTCCTTTTGCAACTGGAGTTCTTGTAGAAGCCTTTCTTGTTGCCCTATGTGTCACTTACCATAGTTAAGCACTTTCCTAACCCTATCACTGCAAGACCAGACAGCAACTCTATATACTTCCTGGGTCAGCTGCACTAGCTTCCACGACTTATGCACTTCCTTTTTACATCTGAGTTCAATTAGAAACTCCTTGTTCATTCATGCAGGCCTCTTGCTTTATTTTCTGGATTTCCTACTTGGTTGGGATAGACTTTTCTTGAGCTTGTAGGAGGTAATATTTGAATATCGACTAGGTATCCCAGACTACTCTTGTCTCAGGAGCCGTATTTTATGGGTTGCATCCAAGCAGATCCCTGAAGAGTCTTCTCTGCATTGATATGCAGAGTTGTGCTCCTGCTTTTTGCTTTCATAGAACACTGGACTCTACCATCTCACAGTCACTGCAGTCAATGCCACTTCTGGCTTTCATGCCTCCAACCAGTTCTTTCTTGTTTGTGAGTATCAGGTATAACAGAGCACCTACACTTACAGGCTCCGTGACAACCTGTGTCATGAGTTTGTCAAAGCACTCTAGAAATCTTTCAGATGGCTTGAGCCTTGCTGTATTGTCCCTTCAGCAGATATCTGGGTGGCTAATAACTCTGATTCCAGTCCAAAAATTCTACTAAAAACTGTCTCTGACTTAATTGGGTCATGATCACATTGATTGCTACATTCAATTACAAAAGAACTGTGGGTGCCATTGGATTTGGTGATTTTTATCTCTTCAGCATGGATAAATCGTGGTAGAATACACATACTAAATAACATTTCTGCGGTAAATGCTTGCAGACTACAGTCTTATTAGTTCCACAGAGTATATACTGACTTAAGAATTCTCTTCTTTCACCTTCTTTTTTTATATGCAATTATCCTCGACATACATAATTTATTTTATGACTGTTGTGTTAAGGGGAAGACAGAAGTGCCATGTGCTTTGGCCATGTTTGGGGTTTTTTGTTTTGATTTTTATAATTTTGGTTTGATTTTTATAATTTCAAGACGGATAGATTTATTCTAATACAAAATTGAATTTCTATCCTTAACTGATTTTGGATGGTTTATTCCACAGTGACTCACTACAGACCAGTTAGTTTTATATGGCGTCACAATGCATTCATGTTCCCATTCACAGCACGCAATTCTACTTCTATCACAGATAGAAGAGCTATATTAACATAGCAGTGACATCTGTTGTGTTTTCTTATTTACAGAGCTGCAGTTAGGGAGCTGCATTTGAGTACATGCTAGGATGTGTACTCTAGAAGCTAAAACAACTGCTTGGGGAAAAACAAAAAAAACCCAAACATTAAAGAAGGTTTAATGACTTCTGTTGCTAGGTGTGATTTTTCTTCAGTCTCTTCCAAATACATTCATATCAACATTAATTTTTAAATATAGACTGTACCAACAGTTCAGTGATACTGAGCAGCATGCTACAGCACCGTCAGCTGCCTTTCCCGAAGTTGCAGGCATCCATAGCTCTTCTCATAGTCGTGGTGATCAGCACTGCCCATCACACTGAACTGGACTCAGTCACAGATGCAATTCTATGACCTACCTGAAAACACATGGGCAACACGAGAAAGGCAAAATATATTTATTGTATTTCAAAGACAAATATACTGAATAAATAGAAGGCTGTTGATTATTCATGTTATTTAAGAAAAAATCTAATGAGTAACACACACTCCATCTAATGTTTCCTGCTTTTAAATTCGGTATCTAGTCTAAATGAGTTTGTCTGTATAACTGTGTGGATTTATGGCAAAATTCAAAAAGTACTCTAACTATTATTGCTCCCTAGGCCTTTTTGCCATTCAGCTAAAAGTTGGCAGCTTGTATTTAGATTAGTGTTTATATGATGAACATTCTGAAAACACAGAAGAATGGATTACAAAGGGAAATTTCTTTCTTTCACAAAATCTTTTTTCCCCATTGATAACCTCTTGTTTCTGTTCTTATTACGGCAACTTCAAATATGCTTAAAAATGCAAGGTTCTGACGTTCTCAGCCTTAATGATAAAAGGAATTTATTTTATGAATGTCTCTAATACCACGAAATATAATAGTGCAAACAATGAAAAGTTACTTGAATTGTAAACTAATTTCTCCTTTTTAAATCCTGTTAGTATGGCACAGCTTCCAATCTCCTGTTGAGCACCAAATTTTTAAAATTTGGGGGGTTCTTAATTTTATATAATCAAATTTTATGTCAAATCTGGCATTCTATTAAATTAAATTAGGTCTGGGGGCGAATGCTGACTTTTAACTCAAAAAGAATCTCTGAACTTGAGCTTCAAATTGACATAGTAAATTCTTGTCTGCCCTTCAGTGGCCTGAAAAAAAAGAGGGCATAATTTAACCTCTCTTCCTCAAGGCATCATCCACCAGAATTTAAACTTTTTACTTGATAGAATATAAGATGCTACAGATGACTGTATTCCTTGTAAGAAAGAAGGCTGTATCTTATTTTCATCTATATTATTATTTGCTTCAAAAATCATGGAATCTATGTTTCATTATTATCTATTTTAAGAGTGTAACATACTTTATTGGGTATTTATATTTACAAGAATGTTCAGCTTGGTATAATAAAACAAAATCAGATAACACACAAAAATCACAGTAACTTCTGCAGTGCTTCATTTTGGATTTCTTTTACCTTTGTAAAATGAACTAACTTATCCTAAAAGAAGAGGCAGCTGGTAAATCCTTAGAAACTTCTAGTCTATTAATATATCATCCAAAAATCAGCACAAGAAATAAATTCTAACAATCTATGGTTTTGTTTGCACAAGCATTGTGTCCTAGGAATAGATCTATTTATATTGTACATACATACATATTATCCGTGAAGAAAGATTGTTGTGATCTCCTTTCTTCAAACCTGTGACAACTGCTGACCTTCGATTTCAATAAAGTTGTTTCACTTCCTAGAAAAGTTTATGTTGAAAATAGAGATATGTTTTTGTTTCTTATTTTGAAGTGTTATTTTGCTTGCCTGCAGTCGTAAGTGTCTCATAACTATGTAAAATAATTAATTATTCTCTACAAAGACTGGAAGATTTTACTTTTCATTGACATAAAAGACATACAAACAAATGTATTATGAAGGTGAGAAAAAAGGAAATCCCTCTGAAGCCAATTCTGTTTTGTCAAAGATCATTTTGACATGAGGCAAGCTTTATATTTTTTATAATGACTGTCCCAGTGTAAGTACCTGTAAAGCCTAGTGGTAGAATGGAAGGGGTTTTTTAATCTTTCCAGTGGTTAAGGTGTATTCCTGGCCAATAATATTGTTGCATTTCCACCATTCTCCATCTCTAAAGTAGAGGATCATACTTGAAAATAACAATGAATAGTCTCAGTTTTGACTACTATTCCTCTTATGTCCTCTTTTTCCTGTTAAAGTTGAACAGGAATTCATACGCAGTATTCCGTTGTTGTTGATTATTGATTGTAAAGAAATACTAGGTGGTACAAGACACCGTATTTTCTTTGGTTTTCCTAATAGAGTTGAAATGGGAAAAAGGTATAGGACTAATAAGGAACACTTACAAACTTTGTCATCTTAATATTCACATGTTTAAACAAGATCAGATGTTTAATGACCATGATAATCTTTAATGTATGTTCAGTATTTCATTGTTATTCATATTACAAATAATTACTACAAGTAATTAGGTATGTGAATAGATTGTTAGTTTTTCATGTTATAATCTTCAGAAAGCATGACTAGAGTACTGTATAACTCAGAGCATTCTAAAATCCTCTTATTTAGCAGCTCTCCTTATCAAAAGTGACATAAATAATAGCTAGAGTAATTTTCAGAAACAAGCATGATCAGAAAACCTCATTTTCCAACGAAAGCTCTAGAATTAATAATCACATTAAAGGAACAGTTTCAATGCATTGTTGATAATTGCAATAGTTATTTTTTTCTTCCTTAGTGACTGATACTGCTAATTGCAGTTATTTAGTTTACAAGATTTTATTGAAGATCCATGTCACAATTTATTGGGTCCACTGAAGACAATGAGCTGTGGATTTACCAGAATTAAGGTGTACATTATAAAATACAATGAATGCACATTTTATTACCTTTTAATTTTAGACTTGGCTTTGTGCTCCAATTTCGAAATTCCAAATTTTGAAGAATCTCTGTGTTTCTGTAAAGAAAATAGCAAGTTCTAATAGTCTGTATAGCCCATTTCCTGTTTTCCGGATACATCTGCTTTGACAACGATGTGATTTGCCTTTCAACAATATTACAACAAATGCATTTATAAGTGTCCTTTTTATTATATCACAGAAATTCTAAACTGCATTTAACCTAAATTTCCAGAATTTTGCTAAGCTCTTTAGAACTCCTCCTTCATGTATTAAAGGAAACACTGATTTAATGGTGCATACTGATCTTTTCATGTGTGCTATAGTCCTTTTTTTTAACTGTGTGCTGCATAAAGCACTGTACTCCAAGCACTGTTGATGTGATTACTTACTCACTGCATTTTTCTCTAGACAGATTGTTTCTGCTCCATGATCTCATGTTATTCACATTTTCAACTTGTGGCTGGGTGAGAATGTGTGAAAAAGATAATAAAGATTTCTAAAAACTTGGCTGTTCCCTCTGTTCCAGCAAATAAGCAGGAGGCAGAGTCCTGATCTGCTGGGAAGGAAGAACATTTCTTTCACATACATGATAGTAAAAAGGGACTTCTGTACTACTGAAGAGACACTAGGTATTGTACTTGAAACAATGCAAATATGTGTGACTTAAAGGAAAAAGGAGTTGCTGGATTACAGAGGCAACAATAAACTATTAAAATATAAGATAATCTGATATGTTGAAGGATATTTTTTCAATATGGTTCAATTTTTTAATAGTTTCTGTATTTTTTTATTTACTTCTAAAGTAAAAATATAATTCTTTAAAATCCACTACCTCAACTATTCACCCAGTACTTCATACAGAGGACTTTTCAGACAAATGTTTCATTTCTGTTAGTTTGGCACAGTACATAGAATTATAGCAATAGAGTAAATTACGAAATAGATTATGAAGGTGTCATGTTGTCTTCTTCATACAAAATGAGATGATAATAATTTCTTATACTGTTGAGTATTTGTGAGTTTTGAAGATATAAAGCAAAAAAAACCTCTGTGAAGGCAAAGCAATTTATTTTAGCTTTTCTTTCTCAAGCCTGTTGTGGAAGATCAATACAGAAATAAAATTGGTTAGTGTGTTCATAACAATTCAAGATTCCCAACAGGTTTCCTTTAGCTGAAAGCAATAGGAAGTGCTATTTGCCCTGTGGTTATTGAAAATTAGTAAAAATTAAAAAACACTAGGCAGCTAGCCTTTGCATTAGTATCTAAAAAAGAAATGGTGGAGGGAGAGAGGAAAACATATTTCCCAACAAGCACATCTCTTTTTGATACACCTCATGAATACCAGTAATTGTAGAGGAATCAGAGGGCAGGTCTCTACAATGAAACAGGCAGTGAAGTCACGCAGTTCAGAGTGCCGCGGGCTTAGCTGGATTTTCTTCTCTGTGCTGAGGAGCTGGGAGCAGTTCCTCTTAGTCTAGGTGATCGGCTCCTAGCTCAGCAGCAGACTTCCCACGTGGTTTTAAAGAGTTTTGTTAATCTTGGCTCATTACTTAGTTTGCACAGTTCTAAAGTAGGAATACCACTTACCTATCTCAGAAAGATGTTCAAGAGATTAAATGTTCTGAGGGCAAGTTAAGTATTTAAACAGATTTAAAAAAAAAAATGTGGCGTTAAGATCCTGATAGAGTATTTTGTACTATGCACAGTCCAGCTCTGTGACCCAAAATCATCACAGGACCTCAGATATAGAAACAGGATCTCTGTTTCATACAGTTCACTGGAAATCTTTTTTTAATGAGGGAAGGAAGAAAAAAGTGATGGCTATTCTGCATTTAATTATTTTATTTTAATTGCTGTAACCTTATTTTTATGATTTCTTGCACTCTAAATAAATTTCAGGCTGATATTAAATTATAGTTTGCACACATACAGAGAAGGAGGAACAAAAGAGGATTTCACACAGCTGATTGTTTCAAGACAATCTAGTTCAGGCCTAGTATTACATACTAGGCAGTAAGTAATTTGATGCTGCAAATTAAATCACTTTATTAAAGAGAATACTGAGTAAAATTTACACATACATTTGGTAAATAGCCCTCCATAGTAGTCAAGTCAGAAAGAGAGATACATGCGAGTTACATCCTTCTGGAAGTCTGAAAGAAACTCATTTAAGGAACACAATCTAGAAAGGAAGGTATTCCTCTCCCTTTGACTGAAGTACATCAATTATGTGATGAATTTATATTCTGGAATGTAGATAATTCAGGTGGGAAAATTTTTTTCTGTTCATTTCTCCAACTCATTGACTGTCCTTATTATCCTTTGCTTGTTCTTTGAAGCACACATTGACCTGGCTTTTTATTAGACCATAAAATTTCCATGTGGCTTTCTTCTCTGCTTGCTCACTGTTGTGTGCTGCTTGCCTTTTGTCCCCGCTCACTTTAGCTTTCTTGATCTATCTTCTACATAGTTACTGATGCTGTTGTTACATCTATGATCACCTTCAACCAAAGGTGTTTGGTCGTTTTGTGACCATTAGATAATCTTGTCCTTCAGATGCCTGGAAATACAGAATTAAATAAAAATGCACTTCACTTGATGCTGAAGGGAGATGGAAATATAAGGTAAGGGTAAATGTAGCAGAAACTAGAGGGCAGACACAGAAACGGGTTTACCAGAAACAGGTTAGATGTACAGATTTGTGCTTGTAATACATCATGCAACCCAAAACAAATAAAGCTAGGACTGGTTTTCAAAGGCATTGCTGTCATACTGGTACTGACAAGGCTGTAAAATAAGACGCTTAGGTTTTCAGCTAATAAATTTCCAACCACATGTTAACAGCTTAATCTTTTAGAAAAGTGCATGCAAAGTGTATAAGAAGTTTATAGAAAGAGTACAGGGTGTGGTACCCAGGTGCTGGCATCAGGGGCTGCAGAGCGGCTTGTGTAAGGATAGGAAGGGAAAAATACCACACAAGCACTGAGAGGCGCAAGGTGGGGCAGGAGGACTCACAATCCTGTGAGCACCAAGGTCAGAGAAGAAGAGGGGAGGAGGTGCTCCAGGTATCAGAGCAGGTATAAATACTGCAACCTGTGGGCTGCAGTAGTGGGCATTCTGTGAAGGAACTGTGTCCTTGGAAGGTCCATGCCAGAGTAGGAGAAAAGTGTGAGGAGGAAAGACCAGCAGCTGTTGTGGACTGCCCACAGCCCTCCATTCCTCATCCCTTTCCTGCACTATTTGGCATGGGAAGATACAGGAGTTGGGAATGGAGTAAAGTTGAGCCTGGAAGAAATGGAGAAGATATTTTAAATTTTTTCTTTGTTTCTCACCCCCCAAATCTATTTAATAGACAATAAATTAAACTGATTTTCCACATACCATGTCTGGTTTGCCCATTATGATAAATTTGTAAGTGATCTCCCTTTCTTTATCTCAACCCAGGAGCTTTCTCTTCTTATTCCCCCATCCCTGCTGTCATATTAGAAGGTGGAGTGAGGTAGTGGCTGGGCATTACCTGGCAACTTGCCAAGGACAATCCAACACAAAAATAACTGTGAAATACTAAAGATAGTGATTTTTCTTTATTCCTTGCATATGTAGTTGCATGGACGAAATTTTGTAATAAAGTTTTGAATTCTGCAGTTTATTTAAATTGCAACTAGTGCTGCCTTGTGTTGGATAAGGTTTTATTCTTCTCTTGTACCACAGAAGGTAAAGGTGAATAAATTGTAGAGTTCTTGTACTCACATTGTAAGTGTTATCATATACTGAACAGAGAGAAGTAACTAATATCTAGCTCTACTGCTGATATTGTCTTTCCAGGGGCATGAAAAATATGTGCTGCATTACAAGGTATTTCAAGATATATTAATTATTTTAACATAGTTTGCAAACAAGTTGTCTGCGTCTGTGGAAAGCCTGTACTTTGCTATGAAATGACAAAATTTTGTATAAGGCCAAATATGCATCTGAGTTCTCACTCCAAGTGTATTAAAAAGGCATGTAATGTGGGGGTTTGGAGTACATTAAAAAAAAAACACCTTTTCCACAGGCTGTTGGAAAACTGCTTTTCTCAACTGCAGTATCATAGGTTTGCTGTGTCTTTCCCCACTTGGGGGAAGACTGCTTATATAGTACCAGTTCACAGGTGTGCCTTGGGATGTGTGTCCTGTGGCTTTTCTTGTACAGCTTCTACTCAGTTCACAGCTTTTTGCATTGATAGTGAAGATGACTTCCTACTGAACTGATAGGTTTTAGTAAGAACACCAGGAGCTAGGGATCTATACATTGTCACAGAAATTGTTTTATCACCCCTACAGTTCACATGGTCTTGTCAGAGCTGCCAGCATCCAGGGGACGAGTAGTAATGAAAGATGTGAATGTGGGAGCTGGGGAGTAGCATGCTGGGTTGCTACTAAATTACTCAGCAGCTGTTCAAAACACCTTCAGAAAATACATTTTCTCTTGCATTTAAATACATTTTATGTAAATCTGATAGGTGGTTTGGCCCCTGGGTTTTGTTCCCAGCACTGTCAGAAACCATCTTCTGCAACCTCTTTTGTTCACCCATCTGGAAAATAACAGGCTTATACTTGCCTGCCTTCTGGGGAAGAGTGAAAGTTTTGCTCAACAACAAATGTTGTGAAAAACACAGCTCTAAGCACCATTTTGTGGCAGACGTCAGACAAGGCATGAGTGACCATTTCTTTCTTTGGCTGAAGTAGATGAAAAACGCTCTTCCTGAACTAGCCAGAGAGGATGATGTTTATTATTAAGATTGTGAGTTCTTCTTTTAATTTTAACTGAAGCACATATCACTTTGGTTTTGTTAATTTATTTATGCCAAATAAATACCCCTATAATCTTTCTAAAGAGTCTCCTTTACTCTGGATATTTAACTGCATTTCACGTAAGTAGTGAATCTGGCACTTTGATCACTTTGTGAATGGTGTTTCTTCAATTCCCATGTAGAGCAGCATGTACACAAGCAGTTTTACTGAAAACTTAAGGTGGAGATGTGTAAGAAAAACAGGTTCGCTGTGACATGAATGGAGTCTACTGGTTATTAAATGCCGATAATAATCTGAGCAGCAGCCTTATGCCAAATGTTTTCAATTGTAGAACTCAGTTTGCTGATGCACTCGGGTTCTCTCAGCCAATAATGCAATATTGCTGGTCTTGCTAAATACCCAGTTCCTGCTTCAAGGGCTACAAATGCTTTTTAGAGCCTATATTATTTCATCTATTTTCTTGTAGCTTCTTTAAGCCTAAAATTTAAGATAGAAAGTTTTGGGGGTTGTTTTTTTTCCAAAATACAGAGCACACATTTAGTAACAGAGAGAAATGGTAGGCACCGTTTGTTTTGACTCTAATAAAACTTTCCAAAAGTCTCAAAATGGTAAAAAGTAATCTAATGGCAAGTGTTCATACACCCCAACACAAACAACATTCACTCATACTGAACGGCAAATCGCTGTATATTATGGCATATACTGCATTTCAGCATAAAATATGTTTAGTCAGTGTAACTTTGCAACATTTTTTTTTCTTGTGACTTTTAGACTGATCAATATCTTACAGCTGTTGGAGTTTTTATTCCTCTTATTAAAGTCCTCTTTGCTCAGGGAAGTATTGTCAGTCTTACTGAGAAAATGAAGAGAAGGCCAATTGACTTAGTCTGATTAGCTGTGAGCTGCAGAAATTCTGCTGATCTCACTAAAAGAAAAAGATCCTTTGAGAGATTTAGTAATTTTGATTTTAGTTGGATCAGGTCTCTAATCACACTCTCCACTCCCTGAACAGCTGCATCAAAATGCTGTTGGGCACCATTTTCTTTAGCAGCAGCACGGTATCAGATAGACTAAAACTGTTTCTTATTAATAGTAGATTACATATCAAATATTTTACCACTCGAGCAAGTATAGCAGTAAGACCCAAAAAAGAATCTTAGCTCTTGGAATGTCCTCTCTCATTCCTTAGAAGAAATTCTGTTTACTCTTTCTTTGGAGAATTAATGTATAGAAGACAAAACCTATCCAAAGACAGGGGGCCCAACACTGTCAGAAGTTCACTTCATACCACTGCTTGTGATTTAAAGTCATTTGACCATATAATTTTAATTACAGCTGTTTTCTGACAGGTTTGCAGCAAGGCTGTGGGATTTTTTTGGTAGTTTTTAACTTCTAGTTCATGTAGTGCTAAATCAATTATTAAATGCAGACCATATTATTTTACTGCATATTCAAATATTTGAGATCTTTTAGATGTCAGCAACTGAGAGTATCCCTGCTCATCTTAATCCCAGATAACTGAGGATAGTTTTCTATGAACTCCAAAGTACTTTTCCTACAAAGCTATCGTGCTTTAAATCATGGTGGATGGAGGACAGGAAATTACATGTGTAGTTGATTAAGAATGAGTATTAAAAACTTTGCCTATTAAGCTTCTTACTCTCCTTTGTAGCTTTCCCTCTGAAAATAAGCGTATTCTCTATTTAAATCAGTATAGAGATGTTTTTTGATTTAAGCCAAATAAGGGCTGTTCCCTACCTAACCAAAATGTTACATCAACATTCAGCAGTGACAATAGAAGATCAACACAGAACTTCCTTTGCTCTCCTAACCCTTCCTGAATGAGAAACAGGTGATAAAAGGAAGATCCTGAAAATAATATAAAGCTAATTAATTACACAGTAGGTTTTCCATAGTAGATTCCGCGTACAACTTGTTCTGCTTATCTAATTATTTGCAGCAAATATAACAGTAGAATCAGCAGCAGCATGCATCCATCTGTTCATATGCCAGGCACAGGTGTTTGGGTTTATTTTTTTCCTTCCTGACCAGACAGTAGCCTATTTTTGTTAATTTTTTAATTGGAAAAACAATCCAATAGCTACTTAGTGTAAGCAGTAGCAGGATTAGCTGATCTAATCCTGCTCGCTGTATCTTCCTGCTGACTTTCTTCCTCTGGCTCACAAAAGAAAGGCAGATGCATAATAGGGAAAGTTTTCCATATTCATCATTAAGCAAAGCACTTAATATTGACTGGAGACAGATGAATATTTAACTGCTGCAGTTTAATCAGTACAGTGGGTATGTTGTTTAAAAGCAAGTTGGGTTTAGATTGATTTCTCTTAATAAACTTCATACAGGAGCGATCAGCTAGTGAATATAAAACAATCGCAGAACTTGCAATCCTTACCTGATGTATTTGGCATTCTTGTTACGTGTTGTCCAAGTATTTTCATCTACCTTTATTTCAGCTTGTTCTGTACGATACAAGATTCACAGACATCTTGTTATTATAAAATCCATTAATAATGGCAAAGTGTTAGAGGCATAGCTGAAATCTACCCTTATATTGAAATCAGCTAAGTGAGTGGAAAATTTGATGGTTAGCAGTGTAGAGTCTAGCTGGCAGCCTGTTACTAGTGGCATCCCTTAGTTTTTAATACGTTAACCAAAAGAAGTAATGAAGTAGTGCAGTAAGTCCTTCGGAGGAAAAGACTCTTCAAGTACAGCCTCTTAGCTACTTCACGCGCACATCAGAAGTATACTGCTATGAATGCTCCTCTGGCCAGGTTAGAAATCTTCTTACTATACCACATTCTTTGAAATGAACACTTCTTTCTTTTGCAAATTAAATTTGAAGGACAACTTTCTTCTCCAAACCTTGCAAGTATACAGTATGTAGATTGGTCTATGTTGATATATTTAGTTTGATCACTTTTAACAAGTTTTTTTATTCTTGCTATTTTGCTGTTTAGAGCTTGAGAGAATAACTTGAAATGAAGGACAGCTCTTTTTTTTTCCTTTAGTTCTAAAGCAAGACTTCTTTTTTTAAAACTTAAAAGAAGTTCAATAAAATCAGAGAGAATCTAGAAGCAGCTTGACGTCAGTCTACTGAGGTAGAATATCTCTAATATGTTTCCACTGCACTTTGCGTCTATTATTCAGTGACCTTAATTTCTCCAAAGCATGTGAGAATTTCTTGGGCCGGGTGAGACATCTTCACAGTGACGCAAGTTCAAGTTTATTCTTGTGTTTCCTCCCGTGACCCGGGGAATGACACATTCCTTTCTGTGTAATGACATGCCATCAGTGAGAAAGCTGGAAAGGGGTCCTACTCCATCTCAGCCCATTCAAGTTTCTACCTGGATGACTAGGCTCTCACTGTTGGAGTGTGCACTGTGACATTTTTCAGTTGAAGAACACTAGACAAAGTGTCTCCTACTAAACAAATTCCCTAACCACACGACTTTTTTTACAGAAAATGGGCACCTGCCTTTTTTCGTTATGTATGCTTGTCTAAACTCATATGTGGTCACTATGCCTACTTAAGAGGTCATGCTCATTAAAAGAATGAGGAAAGGTTTGGGGCACTTCACTGCCTATTTGTAAGCCGTAGGACACCCAAGGAAGAAATAAAACAATGAAGTGCTGAGGATAGGAGCATCTGGAGCATAAGTCTGTTTACATTCTGAAGAACCCTTCTGAGGCATCATCTTGAGGAAAGTTCTGTAGCTGACTTTCCTGTGAACAGGAGACTTGGATGAGACCATCACCAGAGGTCCTTCCAAACTCAATTCTGTGATTATGTCGTTGTGAGGCAACAAGGAGTCCTGTCAAGCTTTCAAAATGCTTCTTATGTTTCAGTACATAAAGGTGAATTTTGTGGTATGCGTTGTCATGGCAAATATGATATTTTGTATGTTCATGAGCTCAGTGGTTTGTTTTGTAGTTCCCCAAAATACCATAACACGCTTTTACCAAAAAGACAGGCAGTCCAAATATTTTCACGTTCTTAATTTTACACTGAAAGTGGTATTTGCTACTAAATAGATCAACTTGAGGGTAAGATCAAACCAAATGGGATTTATTCCTTTCGTGAGAACAAGTCTGAATGAATTCACACTTCTAGGTGGGAACTTTGTGATTTTATATTATTTAATAGGACAGTTAAATTGCCTCTGATTTAATTTGTGTATATAATCTACACTGTTGCAAATCAGAGATAGCTTATTCTGAAACGGGGTTTTCTGTCAGTTAGAAATGTTTATTCTGAAAAATTGAAATTTAATATTGAGTGCTTGAATTTTTACTTAAATTGTCTACATTTTTAATAGCATTGAACATTCCTTTGAAATGAAATAGTTAACCTCTGTTTTTTCTTATAATGAAATATTTTCTAATATTTCCAAATTCAATATGTGTGTATTTGTGTTCATAAAACAAAAGTGAAAAAGGGGACAACAAAATGAAGAAATAAAGCACCTTATCTGTGAGGAAAACTAGACTGAACATACACAGCAAGTCATTGTGGTGTTTGTTTTCACTTCTGTAATTGCCTTAATGACTTACATTCATAAAACAGTATCTTGTTAAAAGCCTACTGTCCTACATTATATTTTGTCTACCCAAGAAGAAATGTAGCATTTTTCACATCATACAAGATTGCTTTTTTCCATGAAAACCTCATACTTTCTATTTGTAAAATCTGATTAAAGAAATCTGTCTTGTTTAAAAACAAGGATGGCTTATGAACACACATTTACTCATACGAGCTAAATGTATTGTTTACCTTCTTTTTCTTTTTTTTTAGTTAATATTCATGAATCTTGTGTAGTATTTATTTTACAAATAATACATTTCAGCTCAAAAATACATCACAAACCAGTGACAAAATAAAATGAGATTTTTGTAATATATTATAAGATGTACATATGGCTATTTAAGTAGTCTTTCTATAAGCACATCCAAATAACATTATAATCTGTATTTTACCATTTTATATTCAATTAGAGAATCAGCATTATGGTCCTGTACTTTATATATGTTTAGGAGTAAATACTTCAGCTAAAATATGTATAAATATACCATCAAAAATCAATCTCTTTTTTTTTTTTTATTTTAATAATAAGTTATAACTTAGCAAAATATTCATAGAATCATAGAATCGTAGAATCATAAGTTTGGAAGAGACCGCCGAGATCATGCAGTCCAACTGTACCTGTCTCCCTATTAAACCATGTCCCTAAGAAACTCATCTACCCATCTTTTAAACACCTCCAGGGATGGCAACTCCACCACCTCCCTGGGCAGCTGTGCCAGTGCCTGACCACCCTTTCAGTGAAGAAATTCTTCCTAACGTGAAGTCTAAACCTCCCCTGGTGCAACTTGCAGCCATTTCCTCTCATCCTATTGCTTGTCACTTGTGAGAAGAGCCCAGCACCCACCCCGTCACAACCTCCTTTCAGGTTGGATGATGTGATTTAGACAACTTCAAGTACTAAGTACATATGAAAATATTACGAAAATCTTAATTTCTTTGACATAGCAGTTCTGAAGTTCATACTTCTTTGTATGTTAGGGAGAAATAAAGCCTATAAGTTATCATAAGCAGACTGCAACAAAGTAGGTAATGACTCTCCTCCAGACAAAGGTGAGTGGACACCTTTAATCAGTTCACGTGACAACAGTGAACTTCAAGTTCCGTGCAATTTCTTCTTTATGTATTCTGAAAGCACAGATTTGCTCCATCCTGCTCCTTCGTGCATTCAAAGAAATAAGTATCAGTCAAGGAACAGTTTTTTAAATTCAGTGGTTTGTCATGCCCTTGGGGTGGGGAGCTCAGTGTGTTTTCAGGGGTTTTTATAAAGCAACATCAGTCTGTGAGTCCTCCATGTCACCCCAGCTGTCACTCTGTAAGAAAAAGGCCATTTTATTTTTTTTTAATTGCTACTTAAACTGAAATACCAGCAAGGTGTCTTGTGGTCAGAAGTGTTAGCAAAGATGCCAGTCTCAACCTGAAGGTTTGCAATAGTTGGCAATAGGATTTTATTTTTCAGAGTCTCCCCAGTATTTTCAGTATAAGTGTATAAATTGTTCCTTCTCTTGGCATTCAAGTTAGAGTCAGTTTCTCATTAACCACATTGCTAAGCCTATATTTCTTTTAGTTTTCCCACGTAGAGGAGGGGTAGCTGTTGATTTTAAACCATCAGCATATGCAGAGGAAAATAAATTAGTGTTGGCTAGTTTAAGCAATATCTGGCTCGTTATTCTATTTCTTCTGTCTGAAACAGGTAAGAAAATAGCAAATTCTCGATTGGAGATCATTGTAGCATTGCATTTATCTCTACAACGTTGCATTGATACAGCTTTATTCATGTGTCAGATGGCTTCCTAATTTTCATTCCTAGGATCAGATTTATGTGAGATGTTAAACTGAAGACTGTATCTGGAGTTGGCTCAATGTCATCCTTCATTCCTACACTCTAGTAAAATGCTAAGCTCCTGCTAACTCCAAAAGAGTTGCTATGCTTCTGGGAGTGATAACCCTTCTCAGGGGAGCGGAGACATAATTGGTAGGATAGTACCTATTACATTTCTTTGTGAGCAAATTTCCAATGCATTTTTGAGGCATTTTGTTGGCAAGGTGTTAGGACAACTGAATCCTCAACATTTGTTTAGATTTATCTTTTGCATTATTGTCTACCTCTACATTAAAAATCAGTGAATTACAGAAGCCACATTAGAGAGTAAGAATGACCTCTGCAAAAGGCTGCAGGCACTTTCCCTTGACAATGTTCATCTCTGTACTCTGTCCAAAGAATGCAAGAGTAGAAGTCTTTCTCTTTAATGTAATGTAGGCTAAAAGAAAAGTTAAAGGTCGCTATAATGAAAACTAAAACAGGTGTAACAAAAATGCGACTGGTACATGAACCTGAGGCAATACTGCCAGAAACAAGAGAAAGGAACAGTATTCAGTCTTGAAGATGGAATACTAGGTTGAAAACCACAGGTTTTATCAGTAGTAAAACCTGGTGGTTCTGTGAATTTATCTACCAGAAAAAAGCTCACGAAATACACAAAGAAGCCTATTATGATCCAACAGAGAATACTCACACCTAAGCATAAAGCGCAGTATGTATTCTCCATGCTTCTAAGTAAGAACAGATTCTCCTGAAAATGAGATGAGAATATCAAGTTTTTGTAGGAGTTGGTGCCTACCATAACAATGTATTCTTCTTATACCGTCATGATCATGAAATGACAACAATAAGTACTACAATTATGTTGATAGCAACTCTTAAATTTTGTCGTGGCTTCAAAATTCTGCATAAATATTAATGCTATTTTTCCCAATATCCTTATGCCATTCCTGTTTTAGCATGTGTAAAATGGAGATGTCACAGTCTATCAGTCTGTTGTCACAGTGCACTGACATATTGTGTTTACACCAGCTCAGTCACTGTGAAGCCACTGAAATTGCAGAGATAAGATTAAGAACAGAATTTATACTTTCCTGTTTGGAGACAGTCTAAGAACAGATATCTTTAAAGTCATGATTCATAAAATATATACGTTGAAGAAAAGGATTCCATTGAAGTAAATGACCCTTGGGTGCATTCTGCCTGTGGTGTGCTCAAGTGATATATGCAATAGAAATAGTGCCATTAACCAGTCTGTTAGAGGATTGCATAATTGACTGTTGAGCTGGCAATGCTACAGCAAGTAAGATATAAAGCCTCATAAAGTAAAAACTAGCATAAATAGTATCTGTTTCACCTTAGGTACATATTTCCATTTCCAGCTAGTAATGTGCTTATACACAAACATGAATTTCTGGAGGTTTTTTTTAGATCCTATGTAACGTACAAAAAACTGTATGACAAAGTTAAGTAAAGAAATTGTATCTTCTGCACAAGGTAGATGACGTTATGCAAGATAAAAAGTATTTGTTCTCCTTATACTATCCAATTCTACCAGTATCTCCAGCTCAAAAGAAAAAAAATTCAAAGGGGTACAAAAGCATTTCTTTTCTTTCCTTTTATTCAGCACTCTCTAGAAAGACATTTTTTCTTAAGTAGGTAACATTATATTTGGTGTAGAATAGAATCTAATCCCACATAAATTCTGAGACACTGATCATTGCAGTCACTTCTATTATAGTATTGCTCATCTGATGAGACCTGTTCCACTCTTTCTTTAGTTTGTAAAGTGCTCTATTATCTGAAAGACTGGAAATAACATATTAATTCTAAGATCACTTTTTACCAAATCTGAGACAAATTTTTTGATGTTCACATTCCTTCACTGGGTTGTGTGTAACTCTTCTCATAGAAACACTATAATTCTAGACTTCTAGGGCTGCAAAATATCTTAGATGATCACCTAGTCTACACCACTGCCCCAGTAGGCCACAGTTATGTCATATTTATCCTGAGAGCTGTGTAAGGATGCTATTGTTCTTCCTCGATTAATCAGAACTGAGAAAAAGCTGGCCATATTTTTCTCTCTTGTGTTAATGTGAGTCCATTGACTTGTGTTACACTTTGGTAAAATTTGGCCTGCTGTTAGAAGGCCCAGGAATTACTGTGGTAGCAGTTTCAAAGTCAGAATTTTGACAAATCGCATTCTTCATTACAGCAAATAATGCTAGTTGAAAGTCTATTATTAAAAAGGCAATTAGTATGTTTTTAATGTCAGACTCTGTATTAACATCATCGGACAGTGTACAAAATGTCTGTAAGAAAGACATCAAAAAGTAACACAGCAGTTTTATTAATATGGTAAGACTTTTTAAAAGAAAATTATGACCTGTTGGAATATGCAAAGTATTATGGGAAAGAGCTATCGGGTTTTTCTCTTTTCTGTTGCTTTTCTCATTCAGACATGTAAATTTGAAGATTTTTAAAAGACCTATGTCAAAAAATGGAGGAAAAGGAGGCATTTAGTGCAAAATTCTAATATTACTATGCAAAGCAGTCTGTGTATTATATAGGATTTCTAGTATAAAAATCACGTGTACAGTTCAGTTCAAACTTCCTCATACATTTTGAAGTGTTAACTGAAGTGTTTATTTCCCACAGATAAATCCAAAAGTCTGACAAAAAGCCAAGTATGTTCTGTGGATAAAACAACCCAGTAAATAAATCTATAATCAAATTCAAATAAGAAGCATTTAATTTAAAAGGAAATTGATGGTGAAAGTGGTGTCTGGTATTTCCATAAAACTGTATCTGTGTTCAAAGAACAGCTAGATAGTTCCTTTTTATGTGTCATTGGTTGCAACCACAATGAAGAAAAAGAAAATTAAAGAAAATTGAGTGTTTGGAAGACTTCCAAAGTCAAAGTATAATGTAACTGGATTGACGCTCTAAAAGCTCAGTTTTCAGATTTTTATAGGAGGTCCTTTTTGCAACTCTTTTGATAGAAAAAAGCAAGTAGTATTTTCCAGCAATGCAATATGGAGCACTTAGGAACCAAATGTTTGAAATATTTTACCTTTTCTGCAGTAGCCAGTAGCAGGACCTCTTACGTCCTTTTGAATCAAGAATAATCAGTGCTGTACTGCAGGATCCCACTATGCCATAGAAACAATCAAGCTATATAAGGCACAAAGATAGGAAAGTAATATCATTTGTATCCTAGCTATAGTACAAATATATCAGAGCAATTGCTTATATAAGGCAGACTAGATCCCCCAAAATATTCAGGTGCATTATTATTATGGCCACCCTTACATATGCTAAATTTGCTGTCTGTAAGGGCTCACTCTCTCGAATTTGTTCACCTTTGTGTGTTTTTCTAAGTTCTTCTGTTCACACATATTCTGGTAAAATTGATCAAGGAATAAGGGAAAAATTTGAATACAAATTGCAGAATCTAATTTTTAGCATCATTAGGAAGAACAACCTTTGATGTGTGGATATGGGGAAGGTGTCGGCAATAATGGGAAATTTAATGTTCAGTGTAACACTGCCAAAGACTGTTAACTGTTTTTCTTCACAAAGTAAGGAACAACTCTGGAATCTTATAGAAATACCAGACACAGTAAGTGTTTAAGAAAACACTTGAAAATAAGCCATCAGCAAAACTGTCAGATGTTTTGCCCCATCAGAAGAGCCTTTAGTACCTAGGGTTTCTTTTCTCTTCCAAACTCAGATCTCTGAAAACTAATCATAGAATCATAGAATATCTCAAGTTGGAAGGGACAGATAAGGATCATTAAATCCAAATCCCTGCTTCTTGTAGGACTAGCTAAAACTATCTGTATGATTAAGAATATCATACAGATGCTCCTTGAACTCTGGCAGGCCTGGTGTTGTGGCCACTTCCCTGGGGACC
The DNA here is from genome assembly GCA_033558235.1 of Neomorphus geoffroyi. Classification (NCBI taxonomy): domain Eukaryota; kingdom Metazoa; phylum Chordata; class Aves; order Cuculiformes; family Neomorphidae; genus Neomorphus; species Neomorphus geoffroyi. The sequence continues at coordinate 8,086,816 of JAUMJM010000053.1, read as the reverse complement.
CTGTTCCAATGACTGACTACCCTCTCAGTGAAGAACCTTTTCCTGATGTTCAATCTGAACCTCCCCTGCTGCGGCATCCCGTGTGTCCTGTTACTGGTCACCAGAGAGAGATCAGCACCACCCCTTCTGCTCCCACCTCAAGGAATTTGTAGACTGCAATGAGGTCAGTCCTCAACCTTCTGTTCTCTGAGCTGAACAAAAAAAGTAACCTCAGCTGTTCTCCACAAGTCTTGTCCTCGAGAACTTTCAGCATCTTGGTTGCCCTCCTCTGGCCACATCTAATAGTTTGATGTCTTTCTTATATTGAGGCACTCCAGACTGCGCATAGTACTTGAGGTGAGGTTGAACCAGTGCAGTGTAGAGTGGGACAACCACCTCCCTCGCCCAGGTAGCTGTGCTGTGCTTGATGCACCCCAGGACATGGTCCTTTTGGCTGCCAGGGTACACTGCTGACTATTATTGAAACTGCCATAAACCCAGACTCCCAGATTTCTTTTTCTGGGACTGCTTTCCAGCCTCTCATCCACCGATTTGTACATATAACCAGAATTGCACCGTCCCAGGTGCAGAATTTAGCACTTAAATATCATACAATTGCTAATTGCCCAGCTCTCTAGTCTATCGAGATCTCCCTGCAAGGCCTCACTACCCTTGAAAGACTCCACAGCTCCTCCTGGTTTAGTATCATCAGCAAACTTACTTAATGCACGTTCGATTTTTGTGTCCAAATCATTTATAAAAGAATTGAAAAGGACTGGCCCTAAAATTGAAGCCTACGGAGCCCCATTGGTGACTGGCTGCCAGCCTGATGTAATCTCATTTACTATAACTCTGTGAGCCTGACCCATCCGTCACCCAATGTATTATGGACTTGTCTAGCTGTGTGCTGGAGGTTTTATCCAGAAGCATACTACAAGAGACGGTCTCAAAAGCTTTGCTGAAATCTGAATCCACTACATCTACTGACTTCCTTTGGCCAACTGTATGGTGACCTTGTCATAAAAAGAAATCAAGCTACTTAAGCAAGACTGTCGTAGTTTAACCTTTGGTGCTTTTTTCTACCTTCTTCCTTTGTCTCTCTTTCTCTCTCCCTTCTCCCCTACTGGTACACTTCTAGAGTTTTGTCAGCCTATAGCAACTAGAAAACCTGAGATTTGATGTCAAATGGAAGTTATGACAGAAGTTTCATTGATCTCAAATAAAATATTAGACATAAAATGAAGCATTCATTTTTATAATTATCATTTCTTAGTGTTGTAATTGAAAGTGTTAAAAAATATCAAGATTTGACCTTGTTGAAATAAAAGGGGATAAAGGGACACAGGAACATTTGCGTGGAAGCAGTACGTTGAAATTAATTTTGAGAAGAGAAGGTATGTTTTTAATAATGAGATTTTTTAAGATCTCTTTTTCTAGGAAAAAAATTGTAACTGCAAGAATTTTAGAAATACATACAAAGAGGTTATTAAAACTGTGAGATGTACAGATTGTCACACTTGTGAATTAAATATACTCAGTCAAAAGTAAAATCACTATTCTTGAAAAAATTTCCTGTATTGTTTAACAGCTGGTTATATGTTCTCTTGACAACTGCTCTGGTTAATCAAGGGTGTCAGTGAAGCCACTGTTTCGGTATTTTGCAGGAGTCATATTAGAGTGTGTCTTTAATATCAACACTTTTTCAGTAAAGAAGATTTCCTCCTCTCACATGCTGTTAAGTTAGATGAGCCTTTGCCAGCTTGTAGGGAGAAAACAGTAAATAGTACTAGATGTAATCCTCCAATTGTGATTAGAAAATGGACAGTCGTATAGAAACATAGAATCATAGAATTCCCTGAGTTGGAAGGGACCCAAAAGGATCATCAAGTCCAACTCCTATCCCTACATAGGACACTCCCAACATTCACATCGTGTGACTGAGGGCATTGTACAAATGCTTCTTGATTGCTGGCAGACTCGGTGCCATGACTGCTTCCCTAGGGAGATGTTCCAGTGCTCCACCACCCGGTGGGTGAAGAACCTCTTCCTAATGTCCAATCTAAACCTCCCCTGGCATAACTACTTTGCAAACATTTTTCTAAAGACCAGAAATCCTGGTCAGTGAGAGATCAGTGTGAGATGTTGATTCAGAAAGTCTTACAGTCTTCAGCTTGGATAAGAACATAAGTTGATGCTCTTTATAATGCCGAAGGGGTTTTTATACCTAATGATCTGACATTTTAATTTTGTTATGCCTATCTTTAATCTGTTAGAAATATGGCTGCACCTTCAGCACTACATAGAAAACATAATTGCTATAAACTAAATTTTCTTAAGTATGTTTACACAACCATGAATGTGCCATTTTTACATATTAGGTAATTATAATGCATGAATGCAGTTAAAATTCTTCCAGAAGTTCCAGTCTCTGGATCTATTCTCATCCATATTGTGAAATATGTAATCAGTTTAAGATGCTTTAGTGTATTTCCCTTGATGTAAACTGGAAACTGAAGCAATCATGCTATCAATTAGGGCTTAAGTCAGTCTTCCCAATGTTTAGCAGATATTAGCATGAATTTTCCATTTATGCTTTCTAGTGTGCTCCTTTAGTGCCACCTGGTGACTAGCTTGAAAGAAAACTGAAGTAGGATTGCATTTCTTACATGGAGAATATCTGTGAGAACTTAAGCTAAAACATTTGCTTAAGTAAGATTGTACCAGGTAACATTTGATTTAGAAGTGGCTAAATATTAGCTAGTTTAAGAGGATTTCTTTCAATATCATTTCCAGGCCTAAATTAATCCCATTTTTTATGTTCCCAGGATAAGCATGTTAGGTAAACGCAGCACTTTGTTAGAAATTCTGTGTTCGTGGACATAATTAATCAAAGTGTAAGTAGTAATGCCATTAATCACTGTATATAACTTCAGTTTTGCATCTGCTGAGGCCCATGAGTCTTTTGTAAAGAAACAGTCCCTGTACTAAATCGTTTGTTAATTCCTGTTCTTAACAAGCTTATATAAAATCCACAGCAGCTAAGAAAAAAAATCATGTTATTATAAGCCAAGCACAGAAAAGAAGGCTGAACCTCTTCTTATTTTAAATCTGTGGAAACAAATATTTGACTAGATCAGGCCTGCACCTTGGCATCTGCAGGAACATGTTGGGTTCCTCATGGCTTCAGACTTTTTCAGATTATTCTGCATAACATCACCATACGTCCTCCTCCCCGCACATTCAATTCTCTGCTGCTCCGTGAATCCTTTTTATATCATTATGAATGTGATGTGCACGAATCACAATTTTGGTGCCTGCCAAAATAATCCTGCAATAGGAATCATATTGCATTCTTTCCTGTCACTATCTCAGGAGAGAAAAATATGTTGGCTTTGAATGCAACTGAAATATGCTGCTGAGATGTGAGGCAGATGGACTGAAATGCCTTCAGCTTCTAAACGAGTGAAAAAGCAAAACTGAACTAAAAATACTTCAAAATTTAAACCTGTCAGTGATTAACCACTTTCTTCTCAGGTATTCTTAATGCGAGGTCAGTATCTCATAATAAGAGGTTAATTGGAAAAATAAAGGAGAACTGTCAAGAGTATAAATAATCAGTTCAGTTTTATCTTCTCCAATGTGCATAATGGATTTCAATCTTCTATGAGATGCATGCAATAATACAACTGCATTTATCTAGTTGCAAGATTAAAACAGATTTAGTCTTAGATTATAAGAAAAACGTTACCAAGTTATAGAGCTAGATGAAGTGGTATTTTCGTTCAGGTCATTTCTGCCACAGAATATTTCAAGTACATTCTTTTTTCCATCTCTGTTTTTAAAAACTAATATAATTCTCTCTTGCATACATTCATATTGTAGCACTTTGTGGTTTTTTAATGCTATAGTTAAGATAGAGACAGCATTTCTGTTTAATTGCCATTTTTAATTATTTTCATCGTTTTCTCAGAAAACTGTCCTTTGAGCTGTAATTTTTCATGCTCTGTCTTCTTCTAAATGTTATCCTAAGCATATCTGAGTAATGTAGCAAATTCATACAGTCCTAATTTTGTGGTAATACAACCATGAAAAATATTAATTTTGTTCACATTCCAAATGACAGTTTTTCCTTTCTATGACATAATATGGAGAGAAATTTCAAGTATTGCTTGCTTGGAAAACCTTGCAGAGAAAAGGAATAAATGCTGAAGGAAGAAGTGATCGCATTCCTAATGTGGACTCCAGAATACCAGGCAGTAGGTTGCTGCATATAGCTTGTGTGTATTTTTCTAACAGCTCAGTCACTAATCTACTGGCTGTCATCAAAAAAAACCCAGTTCTTTTCTTTGAGATTTCATTGCCTTATCTTAAAAAAAAAATAAAAATAAGAAAAAAACTTTATATCTTTTGTGAAGCTGAGACCCAGTGAACAAATTCACTGTATAATAGCTACTGCTTATAGATACTGTTCCTTTTTTCCTTTGGATTGTTCTTTATTGTTGTTTTTCTGTTACACATCTTTACCGGTAGAATGGATCATGAGGTATGCCTGCATAGGGATGACTGTGTCAGCATCAAGTAAACTTTAAGGCTCACTTTAATTACGCCTGTTATTAATCTTCAACATTTTTTCTCCCAGCAAAGAAGCCAACCATACAAAACAGTGAGAATGTGTTGAAAGTTTACAATGTTGAATTTAGCTTGGATGACTAATTGCTTGAAGATGATCAAACTGACATAGACCATATTGTTCTTTTCTTTTCCATTAGATGAACATTATTCTTAATTAACCTTGCCGTATCACTTAAATTTTTGTTCTTTGTGGACTAGACTATTAAGATACCTGATGTAAGAATTTAAACCTTGAATTTATTTAGAACCTGCAGCAAATGTGGACTTTGGAAACCTTCCTGGAAAGCAGGGACAAGGCAGGAGCAGAGGGAAAGCTTTCCCATGATTATGTTGGATCTATACTGCAATATCCACTCTGAGTAGAAAGCATCAAGGAAAGGTTATGAGTTGGTTTTTCCCAAGATAACCCTAAACGACCTTATTTTCTTTTACCTGAGAAAGTTGTCTTTATACATTATGATCTACTTGGACAATTCCCAACAACTGAAATATAAATAGGAATAAAAAATAAAGTTCAAGGTATATTTTACATATCAAGGATTGGTTCAAAATTACAGTAGATGGAAGTACTGTCTCAAAAATTTTCCTTATCCCAAGTATCTAAAAAGGACTTCACAAAACTTCTCTTTACTGGATTTACATTTCGTAATATAGTTGTGAAAATTAGCTGATCTGAAGATCAGCAGAGATTGCTTCTCGATTGAAAATCAGAATGTCATGCTAACTTTACACCCCATAAGAAGGAATTTAAAATACACTTTAAAACAACATGACTTAAAAAAAAACCCCTGAAATAAGAATGAAAATATAACATTTTCCTAACTCATTTGAATGGTCTAGGGGTCTAGATCACATTTTAAGACGCGATAATAAGAGGATGACATCCAAACTGCTCAGTCTTTTAAAAAAAATTAAAATTTTTTTGTTCCTGGTTCAAACATAGGAGATGTTGCGTAGTAAAAAAGGTGAAATAATTCAGTACCTTTCAACCCCATGCAGCAGAACATAGTTAAAATCTAGTGAGTTAGTATTGACTGAATTAGCTCTGGAACCAGAAGCAGTATAACTATTGGAAAAGCAGAATTTATTAATATGGGTACATCACCTGCTGATACAGATATACTGCCTATGAGACTTATGGATTTTTCCTGCTCACTCAGAAATCACTGCACTGCAGTGAACGTTATAAATATTCATTAGGGGGTTGATACTATTATATATACATTTATGTTAATACAGTGTTCCCAGTAACTTCAGAGGTGAAAATTGAAACTCTAAATTTCATATAGAATCGGAAGGATAAAACAGTAAGACTGTAAACATAGGAGTAAAAAAGCAAAGCTCAAGGTGTAACATGGGGTAAGTCATACCATGACAGCTGTAAACAGCCAGCCAGGTAGTGATATATGAAAAGATACGTATTTGAGAGCATGGTAGGTCTTGATGTGGTTCATTCAGGAGTAAATTTGACCTTGGCCATGCTGAGGTAATTTCTAAGATTAGTAACATATAATTCTAGAGTTCAGGACATAATGGGCTTTAAAATATATGAACTTTTCCGTATGTCTTTAGCCTAGTATAAAAATTTGTCTTTCTCAACACATAATAGTTTATGAGATTCTGAGATTCCTGTCATTGTCTTTTAGCATTCGTGAAGCTAAAAATAATGGAAAATTTGGAAATCCATATAAATGTAAAATTTTTTTCAGTCTTTTCTAAAATTTGTTGTGTAACATTTGTGGAATATTACACAAAAATATAACGTTGTTCTTGTTTAAGTCTTACTCTGGAAACCTAATTATATGGATATGACTGAACAGAGTTTCTTGTGCAGAGTGCGTGCAGTCAGTAAACCTTAGCATGCTTCCCAAAAGGAGGACAGTCACATTCTCTTTTAAAGCATGTGAAAATTGAAAATGAGGCAAAGCGGAATTGAGAAGCACTTCTAGAGACATAGCAGAGCTCAATTTTAAAGAGCCTATTGACTACTATACTCTTGTTCTACCATTGCTGTAATAATGTTTATGCAAATTTCTTTTCTAAATACAAACCCAGTATATTTGAACATCATCTTGTTGGGTTGAATTTTTATTATTGATAATATTAATAGCATTTCATCAGATCTCATTATAGAAAGAATGTGAAGAATTCTCAGTGTTTTATTAAATGTTCGCTAGTATTTACTTCACAAATTCCCTTAACCTTGCATTCTTCTTTACCTCTGAAGCTCAGTGCCAGAGTTTACATTAACAGTACGCTTCCCAAGTAGTGATAACTATATCACAGTGTAATCTTGCTGCTCATAGGTATGCAGCCTTCCATTTCTTATTCCATTTCTGTTTCCCCTGTAGGGCAGGAAAAAGAAATTTACACCTAGGTAGTTCAGCATCAATGAGCATTGATGTTGCTTACCCAATAATCCTCTGTACTAGGGAGACAATATGTCAGCCACAGTTAGCTCTTATAATTTATCCACACCCATTTGCGCATGTGCAGAACTTTTCTTCTTTGTCTCTGTATAGATTCTAAACACTAGAGTCCAGAACAACAGAAAATCAGATAGAAGAGGCACAATAACAGAGGAATCTTACATCTTTTGTCTGCTAGTCCAAGTAGCCATGAAACTGGAATTATTAGTGTCCAAAGATTGTCATCCTTTATGAAGGCAGAAATATCTTTGTCACCTTGCCTTTGCTGTGTGAGGTTTTAACACTCTGCTATCAACTGCATAAACAGTAACGAGACCTTCTGTCCTTCCAGCTACATGTTGCCTGTGAGTAGTCCTGAAGGTTACTGTATGATTGAAATGGCTGCAGATGGAAATCCTCCTGTACAACACAGACTTTCTCTCTCATATCGAGCATCTCAGGTGAGTCTGCAAAACATCAAAAAATAGTTATTTGCTTTGAACTTTTCATTAACTTGAGTTATTGTTAAAAGAGAATAGACATTCTGACTTTTTCTAGAGGAGGAAATGTCATCATTGTACATCATTGTACGTGCTTAATATATCTTTAATATAACTTTTTACATAAAGCATCCATAGTATTTCGATTATATTTTTTCATCTTACCTGACTCTGAAACTTCTGTCAGCTGCCTAAAGTCCATGAAAAGGACTGTAAGAGGAAAAATAATATGTTAGCAATGCCATTTAACTGTGCCACTGCTTTAATAGAAATAATTCAGATACTGTTAAGCAGTCTGTATCTAGGTTTTTGTTCAAGCTGATGAAAAGAATTAACTTGCATTATTTATTGCTATTAGAATAATCAGTTGTCTGTTCATAGCTTCCAGATGATCAGCCTACTGTTCTGCTGCAGAAGATTCCTTTGTATTTCAGGTTCATAACTCTGGTAGAATATAAAGCTTAAACTATTTACATCTTCTGATTAGAGAATCTGAGGGAAGAACTTACCCATCAGTACCTAATTGTGTGGAGAAGCCAGTAATACCTTACTCATAGAAAAACTTGCAAGTAGCCACCTTGGAAGTCATACACCAAGATCGGATATCAGAGTATTTCTCCTTCAAACCAGGAAATGTCCTTGGTTCCTAAGAAAGTCCAAAACTCCTTTCTGTTTCTTTTTAAGTTAGTCAAGTTTTTGTTTGTATCATGAGTAAGTTTTTGAAGTGAACGTTCTAGTCATTCGCACTTATCACACTGATTAATGTTGCAGAGCAATCCTGGAGCACGCAATCTGAGTTCTTTTAGGGTAGAACAGTAAAAGAAGTGTTGTCCATGAGTGCAGTCAGTGTGCTGTGACCACTAATTGGTATTTCATGGCACCAAATAATACGTAATCCAGAACAACCCCCTACATGGTATGTAGTGTGGATGTCATAACATCTGCACCGAATCTCTCAAAGCACCTATTTTCTTTACAAACTGCACAAGCAAAAAAAAGAAAACTTAATTTCTTAACTCTAAGAGGATTTGTGAATTTCTTCCTGTTAGTGACCAAGTTAATCTTTACAATTCAGAAGGACATTTTCAAACTAATGATTGAAAATTTAAGCATGAATATAACAGAAGTTAACATAATGTTAATATAAAGTTTATGAAGCCTGTTATGGTATTAACAAAACTTAGAGGCATTCTTCCCGTGTGCTTCCTTAAAATATTTTCTGTTTAAGTCAGATAAATTCACAATAGGGCCTTTACAGAAAGAAATGTACGTTATAGTGCACTAGCATGAGTTTGAACATCTAGCATATTATGATAAAATCCATTGGTGTGAGATACTGAGCAGAGCCTACTGAGGTTGTTTTGTGATACACTGGATCTGTCCCAAGGTGAGTACTTTTGTAAAATAAGCTCAGTAATAAGAAAAAAACACTTTTCTTATTCATAGACACTTTACATTCCAATCCAATGCTTTGCTTAATTCTTGGGACAGGTTCACAAGCAAAGAGAGAAAATGTCTGCAAACACTATTTAGAAGTCTTGTCTGTAACTATGCTGGTTTATAGCTTTGTTTGAAAGGGGATAAAGTCAAGTGATATGAAATTAATTCAACAAGTGCTGAGCCGTTGTCTTTGAATTCCTTCCATATGAAAAATCTAGTTTAATTTTATCCATGCTCTCAAAAGAAGCAGAGGGGGTTTTGTCTCTCCCTTCTAAATGAAAGACGTTGTAAGCAAAGAAATGTCTGGAGGTATTTGTGTTCATTTTATCTCCAAATTTCACTCCAAATTGTCAGCCACATATCTCCAAGACTGATGAAAGCAAAACAGGAAACAGCAAAAAAAAATCATACGGATATGTGAATTCCAGATAAATTAATGTGATATTTTACTCATGTTTGTAGTTATTTACAATTGATGTCTAAATATGATAGTGAAGGGCCCCTTCACTACGAATTATTTCCTTACATAAATTATCTCTGTTTTACACATGCTGTCATTTCATTTTTATTCCATTGCTTTATTCCTACTTGAATTGAATTGGCTAGGTTTCACCCGCTTTCTAGATTGATGGTGTCGTACAAATAAATGCATCACAGTGTGATACACTTAAAAAAAAAAATATGACTTTTTCAATTCTTAGTGGCAGGCATTTAGCAAAGCAGCTTAGGAATGGCAAAACCCCATGTTGGAACTCCACAATGTCAGCCGTTAGCTTGAGAAGTGAAATTCACAGTGCTACATGAGTCACAGATCCTTTATATGTGATGGTCAAGGCTTTGACTCCTGTGTTAGGAAGGACAGGAAACATCATACTAAACATTGATGTGATTGGGTCAATCACAGTATGAATTAGTTGTGGGTGTTTCTTTCGTACCTTTAGGATGTTCTAGACATTTGTGGTTTCAGAATTTCGTAGCTAAGACTTCACCTCTTCCACTAGGCTTCAGTATAGCACTCTGTTTTCTGTCATTAATCCAAAAAAAGTAAAATCTTCTTTCTGTATCCCACTTATCTTGGGGTCCTGTATATCCAAAATCCTAAAGAAAAGCTCCATCTCCAAGTCTACAGCTTCTCTTGTGTTCCTGCACCAACTTCAACTGTTAACATAAAACTCGTTACACTGAATAAGGGAAGTAATGAGAAAACCCTACCATCTTCGTTGTGATTAAGGCTGGGAATTCTAATTTGTGTTTCATCAAATGTATGTTGTCTTAGACATTTCAAGATATGCAAATACATTAAACCACTCTTTTAGTATGAATTAATTTTTTTAAAAAAAAGATAATCACTTTTAAGAAAAGAATCCCTTCAGCAAGTATCACAGTTTTGGGGCAGCTTTGAGTAATAGCTGTTTCTTTAATGTCTATTAATTCATTCATTGCTTTCAGTAAAATCACAAGTCACATTCTTTCCTGATGATTCTCTTCTTGTTTCTGCAGATGACTTTTGGATCAGTCTTCCTTGGAAATGTTCCTGTTCATGAGGAAGTTCATCGATGTGCTGGGCAGATACATGGCTACAAAGGATGTATTAGGGATTTTCAAGTGAACAACGGAGAGTTGTTCATCATAGATGAGGCTCTGGGAGGGAGAAATGTTGAGAACTGCAATGTTCCAATATGTGATTATCTTCCATGTCACAATGGTGGGACCTGCACTAGGTAAGAGTTACCTATCTAATCATTTTATCATTTGTTTACATGCTCTGGCCGGATTCTCATCCTTAATGAGAAATGAGTATAATTTTCTGTGTAATGAAGTTACCACAAGTCTTCTCTCCTGGTAATATTAAATAAAAAATATCAAGAAGTTTGATAGTAAATATGACAGTTGTTTAAAACTTCCAATGGCAAGGTACACTTGATTATTTACTACATAGAGGACAGTCAGATAAAACTGTCATGGAGATGCTCCTGTTGAGTCACAGGGTTCAGAAAGGACGTCATTGCTTTCTACACCCTCAGAAAGAAGATTAGGTTTGGATGGATCAAGTCCTAGTCCCAGACTTGGACAACAGTTTATGTCTACGTTCACAACCAACCTAAGATATAATCTTAGTGAAGCTTCAAATTTTAGCCAGCTATTAGTCACTTACCCAGGGTCTGTTGCAGCAAGGAATCTCTCAGCCTCAAGGAGTAACTTTGAGGGATGGCCCTGCTTAAGGGGAGATCCTAGCATGCAGCCTACTGTTGTCAAGGTAAACTCCAAAGGCTCTTGGGTTCCTCATTATTTATGGAGCAAGATGATTGACAGCATACCAACTACAGATGCCAGCTTCTTCCAAATTTGGCTTGAGTCAGACACTGACCAGCAGTGTGGCAGGTGGGTGCATTACCATAACTTAGCCATTGGCTTTTGCGTATCTGTCTCCCTCGAATCCGCCAAGAGCCGGATGCAGGCATTACAACCAGATGCATCTATCACAACTGCCACTGGAGCTTTCACGTGAGTGGGGTTAAGGGAAAAGGTCAGTTTGGGTGGGAGGGAACTGGAGGGAAGTACACCATCATAACACTAACAAGTAAATCGGCACCTCCAGCATATGTGAAGAAGTATTGTTGAAGAAACTTTGAAAGCTGAAGCGCATCATGTTAAAAGAGGAAACGGGGTACGAAAGAGACACGGGCTAAAAGCAGACAGAATGATGGTTCAGTTGAGTGATGGTTCATAGTAACTTTATCGTTACCTAAGGCACTTAGCATTTAGGAACCATATTTCTGTTTAAAATTCATAGAATTTGTGAAGTAGCTACCATGTCTATTTTAAAAATTGTACGTCAGATTCAAGGCAAATGTTGAACAGAACATAGTCTAAAGGTCTTTTAAAGCTCTGGATGACTGTGTGTTTCTTAGATTGAAGAGACTTTGAATCAAAGTTTTGAGGTGCTGCTTTGCCTCTCTTCATTGATGTGAGCACACAAAGAACACCAAATAGGTTTTTGATCTCTAAGTCTTGCTTGACTAGAGCACAAATGAGAGCAAGTCAACTTTTTGCAAACATGCACAATTCTGTAGTGGTTAAACTGAATGTATGCTTGGGAGTAATGAGTCTGGTTTTCCTCTGTCCTTCTTTGATATCTCTGTCATTCTACTGATTGGCCTGTCATCTACCATTATGGAATACTGTTTCATTTAAAGCTTGGGTCCTGAATAATTCATGACCATTGGATCTGTTTCCTGCTTTTCTGCTTTCCAGCTGCTGGGTCTTATCAGAAATGCTTTTGTTCTGAAATGGGTCACTGCTTTTCCGTCTGGAGGAGTCACGGAAGACTGTGCATGTGCAAACCAGGGATAAGCAGTTCTACAGAAGCATGGTTTCCATGATTTTCTACAGTAGCCAACTGATTTTCAGGGATCAGCGCCTCCAAGCCCAAGAACGATCCATTCCAATGAGCAGGAAATCAAGTGGCAGGAAGCCTGCATGTTTGAACAAGATGCTTCTGACAAACACAAACATCAAAAGGAAGCGTATAAGAGGTAGAATCCTGGCCAGGTGACCTGGGAGGAATATAGAGAAAATGTCCAAATATGCAGATACAGGATTAGGAGAGCCAAAGTCCATTCAGAGGTTAATCTGACAGGGGACGTGCAGAGCAAAACCAAATGCTTCTACAGGCACATCAGCAGCAAAAAGACTTGAGAAAATGTGGGCTTGCTGCTGGGGCAGGTGTTCTGGTGACAGGATATAGAAAAGGCTGAAATATTCAGTCTCTTCTTTGCCTCAGCCTTCACTGATAAGACTGGCCTTCAGGCATCCCGTTCCTCTCAGGCCTGTAGGAGAAAGTCTGGAGCAAGAAAGACTTACTTGGTGAAAAAGAATGAGACTGGGAAACATTTAAACCAACCAGACACATACAAGCATGTGGGACCTGATGGGATCCACACCTGGGTACAGAGGGAGCTATCTAATGTCATAGCAAGGACAATACTGACAATCTCTGAAAGATCAATGCGATTGAAAATCATTCCTGAGCATTAGAAGTCTACTTTCAGGAAGGATAATAAAGAGGGTATGAGGAACTACAGGTTGGTTAGCCTCACCTTATGTTGTGTGAAGCTGATGGAGCAAGTTGTCCTGGAAACTGTTTCTAGACACATGAAGGATATGAAAGTGGTTGGGAGCCATCATCATGACGGGGAAATTGTGCTTCCACAATGAGAGGACTGGCTTGACTCAATGTTGGGGTTTTGAATTTAGTAGGGCTTCATCTCTGCCTCGAATAATATCTCTAGAGACAAACTGATTAAGTACTGGCTAGTTTAGTGCACAGTGAGATGAACTGAAAAGTGGCTGAAAGGCAGGCTCAAAAAACACAAAGGATCATTGAGACAAATTCCAGCTGGAAGATGATGACTAGCAGAGCACCCTGAGTGTCAGTACTGTTTAACCTCATTAAGGACCTATGAGATGGGACACGGTGCACTCTAGAAACAAGGGTTAAATGCAAAGCAAGGAGGAGTGATTGTTGCAGCAGATGGGTCTGCTGCCACTCATAGAGACCTCAACAGGCTAGAGAAATGTGCCAACAGGAATGTCACAATGTTGAACAAAAGGAAATGCAAAGTCTTGCAGCTGGATTGGAATAACCCCAGGCATCAGTATAGGCTCAGGACTGACTGTTTGGAAAGCAGATTTGCAGAAAAAGCCTTGCCAGTTTTGTTGGACAGCTAGTTGGTCTTGAGTCAATACTGTATCCTGGTGACAAAGAAAGCCAACAGAGTCCCGGGCTGCGTTGGAAAGAAAGAGTAGGTCAAGGGAGGTCATTCTTTCCCTTTCTCCTCACCTGGTTTGCTTATTTTCATATATAACGTACATACTTTTTCCAGTCAGTTCACAAACTATCCATATTCAGTAAGCTTCACTTTGCTAGGAAGATCTAGATGCTATTTTTCACATCCAAGCCTACAGTTCTCATTTTATATCATTCACTTGTCAGAATAGGATTTGCTTTTTCAAAGGCTGGTCATTGCTCTTAGATATCAAGACTGCTAACACAACAGTTTATCTCTCAGGATTTGGAGGTCTTGTTTGAAATGGCTACTAGGTCAGTGGTCTTTAGAGGAGCAATTCCCTCATCCCAATGTCCTGAAGCTTCATTTTGTCCACAGTGTGAGCACCATTTGATTTCCTGGAGAGTTAAACCTATGTGTGAGTGCACACTGCTCCATCACTGTATAACATGCAATCGACTAAATCACTTCTTTGTTGCTGCATGACAGATCTGAAAGATTCACTTCTTGATAAGTCACCTGCCTATCTGTATGAATTTCTTTGTAGAGAACGTATACAGGTGGAAAGTTCAAATGTAAATTTGCCTGTGTTGGCAGCCATTTTTCGGGAGTAGTGGCAGACATTTTACACAGACTCTGCCTGACAGAAAGGGAATATTTCAGTTTGCTCTATCCCGATTCTGTTTTCCACAGGTCTGAGCAGGTTGAGGCGATATGGAAGAACAATGCCTTGTGTACATCCTGATCAGCGTTGGCAGGTCTAGCTCTACCCTTTTTGGAGATAAGCACAATATTTCCCTTCCATACACCAGGGACTTCCCCTGACTCTCATGACTTTTCAAATACCATGGAGAGTTGCTTGGCCACTACATCAGCCAGTTCACTCAGGACTCTGGAATGCATCTCATCAGGTCCCCTAGACAGGTGTATTCAGGTTCCTCAGGTGGTCATGAACATGATCTTCCCTTACGGTTGCAGGGACTTTACTGTCGCCATCTTTTTGTGCATTGACTTGTGTGAGGTGAGGAGAATGGTTGCCAGTGAAGACTGAGGCAAAAATGTTTTTGACTACCTAAACCCTCTCTTTGTCTATTGGTATTAGGTCCCCATTCGTGTTCATTGAGAGGGGTACACCTTCTTTAACCTTCCTTTTCTGATTGGTGTACCTGTAGAAGCCCTTCTTGTTATTCTTGACAAGTTCAGCTCCAGCTGCACCTTAACCCTCCTGACCCCATCCCTATACAACCGGGCAGCGTCCCTATACTCTTCCCAGATTACCCGTCCCTGTTTCCACTACCTATGCAGTTGACTCTTGCTTTTCTGTTTGACTAGCAGGTCTCGACTCAACCATGCTGGTCACTTCCCTTCCTTGTCTGCTTTCCTAGCTCTGGGGCCTGAGTGCTCTTCCACTCTATGTAAAACATCCTCAATGATCTCCCAGCTTTGTTCTTCTCTCCTCCCCCTGAGGACCATTTCATAGGATGTACTCCTGACGACCGTTTCCTAGGGGATCCTCCTGACTAATTCTTTGAATAATTGGAAGTTTGTTTTCCTAAAATTTAGAGTCTTAACTATACTTGTCCATCCCATATCCCTCAGGAGTGTGAACTCCACCAACATGTGATCACTGCAGCCTGGTCTGCCTCCAATCTTGATATCCATGATGAGCTCACTTGCACTGGTGACAATCAGGTCCATTACTGCACCTCCTCAGGTAGGAGAACCCAGTACCTGGGTTAAGAAGTAATGTTCAATGCACTTGCAGGAGTCTCCTGGTCTGCCTACAGCTTGCTGTGCTACTTTTCGAGCCAGCAGTTGCCAGGGTGGTTGAAGTTAGGATGCCAGTAGGATAAGAGCTTGAGAGCGTGAAGCCTCCTGTAGCTGGAGGAAGAAGGCTTCATGAGCAAGTTCCACTTGATCAGATGGCCTGTAGTAGACACCAACTACAAGGTTCCCTTTGTTGCCTTGATCTCTAATTCTTACCCATAAGCTTTGGACCTGCTTGTGGCTATTCTTTAGGAATAGATCTTCAGACTGTACCCATTTCTTTACATAGAGGGCAACACCACCACCCCTCCTTCCTCATCTGATGAGTAGTTCAGTGCAAATGCAGGTTTATAATTCTTTAAATAACTATTATTTTGTTAGATTTTTTTAAAGTAAAGTAACCTCTTTCTTAGATAAATGCTCTTTTGCTTTTAGAAGTACTTTTGCAAGTTCACTAGGTCTTTTGTTCCACTTCAAATCTGTGTTAGTGTAGAATATCAGAGACTTGTTAATTTCAGAGGAAAAAAAAATTACAACTACTCAGTAAATTTAGGGTTTGAGTGTCATATAGTTCTACAACTAATTTAGGGAATTCAAAGCTCATTGGATTTGAAAGTATGTGTTAGAAAAGCGCATGGAAAGATTAACCTAGGAAGCTCTTAATATTCTGTGTAGCCCTCTGATCGTATGAGCCAGATGTTGCAAACCAAGCTTAGTGTTAATTAAGAAGATGCATCTGTGTGGGGGAAATAAAATTACTTCACCAATAATTTGACAATCATGTCAGCCACTGCTCTAGTAGTAGTTGATTAATACATTTGTTTTAAATTAAATAAAGACTCAAGAAAATGTAAACATAGACAAACTTAGCTATTATAGTACAGAGTACCATATCATAGTTAATTGCTCACACAAACAATCATGTTTCCAATGTCTCAAACTATTCTCACAGTGATTATTCTTACTGTTGTTGTTCCCTTTGTATTGGTGCAGCAGATGGGTCCATTAATGTTAATCAATTAACCAAGACTGAAAAATCAAACTCAATTAGCAGTAAATTTCAATAGAGAGACACTTATCTTCATATCAACCATGAATGTTATGATCACCAAAAACACACAAGGAATGCAATTTTTCAATTTTTATCCCCAATAATGTAAGGAATACCTTCCTGGTTATGTAAGTCTCATTTGGATATTAATTTTTGAGCTACAAATAAGAAAAGCCATTTTTTAAATTGTATTTCAGAAACTGTTTTCTACATACTGTGGTATCACACAACTCTTCTTAAGCCTCAAAGATCTGATCACTAAATACAAAATTCATTCCAAACTGTTTCCTAAAATTCATCTGATAAGGCTTTGAATGTCTTTTTTTTTAAGTTATAAAATGAGTTCTAGGTTAGCTTTCCTGTAAGTTAAAGGAAATTTTACAGTTGAACTTGGTTGAGTGATAGAACTCCATTTGTTGCAGATTCTGAGAGGACTAGGTGAAACGACTTGTCAAATTTTGTGATCCTTTTTAATATAGATCCTCAATGTTAATAAAAGAAACAGTAGAACAAGTCATTTATGAATATTACTCTTTTTAGAAAAAAAAAGAACCTTTTGGAGACACAAAAACGTTTTTAACTTTTTCTACATCTCATTTTCCATTTCAAAGGACAGTCACGGTGCCAAATCATGTGCCAGAAATACTTCTTGTGCTTCCTTGTGCCCATAAGCCAAATATATACATTATGTCAGGTTTTGGCTGAAGGTATTCATCTAAGGATAGGCTTTTATGCCCTTGTTAATGGTTTTCTAGCACAGTGCTGCAGTTTGCTTCCATCTCATAAAATCTGATTTGTGCATTGTTGAATTACAGACAAAACTGTAACACGAAAATGAGCAAGTGCCCTTTTTCAAAGTAAGGAGCACTGAAGCGCCACCCAAATCTGCTAACAGCATTGCAGGCCAAATTGTTACAATTGCTCATGGGTTTCCTATCACTGTTTCAGATGTAACTGTGTCTGGGTAAGATAGGAACCAGCTTGTTAGAAATAGCAGAACTGACCATATATCAAGGATCTTTTTATAGATCTGCTTTATAGACTGATAGACTCAGGCAAACATATTATCTAGAGCATACATTTGCTGGTTTTTTTACAAATCTAGTTCCTAGATTACATCAGTATCGATATTAAGTCCAGAACTAACATTTTAAGTTCCACTGTGTTCAGCTCTTGCAGGAAGATAAACCAAACAAAGGTATTAAATTTCATTTTTGTTGACTTGCAAGGGAAGAATGTTTCCAGATGGGAGTTGTGTATTTTCACATCTTTTCAGGATTTGGGCCATATGCAGTTTTGTAATGCTTATTTCTATTAAGAAGATAACCTGTTCCCTTTTAAAGGGCTGGGGTTTGGGACCGATCTGTCAATATTAAAGATGTTTTACAGCTCCAGAAACTGCTGGTATTAAGCTGCTGATACTATTCTGATTCATGCTTACACTCAGCATTCTGTAGGAAGACTATTTTGGGAGCCTGAATTTTGAGAATTCTGTACTTATTTTAATAAGATTAGGTAGCTAGTAGAGCAGGAGTTTGATACGTAAAAAAGATTCACATTTGGAACTCCATTGTTTTTTCTAATGCTAACTCCAAATTTTAGTGAAGAAAAGAATTAATTCAATTTATTTCCAAAACTTTTTACTTTTTCTGGTGGAGAGATTGTTCATTGTTTCAGGTTCCACCTTATCTTGGGAAAAAATAATACATTCTTACTAAGAAAACTCTTCCATGTCATTTTTAAGGCAACTAATGCCATTGAGTTTCTCAGAATCACCAAAATACTGTAGGACATGCATTTGCAGCATCATATTTTCACAGGAAAGTTAAATTGTTAAACATGATCTTTGTATATCATCTTAATTCAATTGTACTTAAATCAGAGAAGCTGCCATGGCTAGAATTTTAGTGTGGGTATTGAAATACCAGTGCCATTTTAATACCAGTAATCTTAGAATGTTTTGATTTAATTCCCAGAAATACTGTGTAACATCATTTTCAAGAATTACGGCACAATCAAATCACCATTTCTGATAGCTTTGATTCCAGAAGGAATATCTTATTTGGAGTAGCTTTAAAACACAACATATAAGCAAAATTAATTGAATACAATATTTTTCCAAGGCAAATGAGATGTTTTAAGTGTACACAGAAATACTTAAAATATTGTTCATATATATTTGTCCAACTGGAGCAGCAGTACATGGATTCTTATAAGAATTGTATTCCCCTGTGAATCCTGGCAAACAATATAGCTGGTTCTGTTTGTTATAAGTTGTATCATATGTAGCATGAAAAATGATAGATGTGCCATATTCTTTGTATTAATGATTTTCCAGAATTCCACAGAAATAATCCTTTCAGTGAAACATATAAGTTTTCCATAAGGACACATTATATGCTCTAGCTGTTTACTGTAAGCTATCAGAATAATATTACAAAACTGGTACTACAGAAGATGAATGATCCACTATCTGCAATATATGTTTGAACATTTATTTTTTTGCTGCTAACCTAACATATACACCTACCTACTAGTGATAGATTTCGACACTGCAAGCAATGAAAATTACATAAAGGAAAAAACAATTATGACATTTCAGTCCCGATTAGAATGATTGACTCGAGAATGAATAGGGTAGAGCACCATTGCTCTGAATCCCTGTTTTGGGGAGCTTATCACTAAAAGGAAGAGAAAAGTTTATCTGAGGTCACAGAACAAAACAGATTTTGATCATGGCTTAGAGAAACAATTTTGGTTTCTTGTTGAATTCAAGAGCATGATTAGTATTCAACTAGAGTTGGGAAGTCTGGATATGAGGATATCTTAATACAGAAGGTTGCCCTGTCACCAAATTTGGTTTAGTTGCTTTATTTCTTTCTCAGTACCAGCACTCATTTACATTTTTTAGAACTATAGGAGAATTTTTTGCCAATACCCCTTGTTTTTTAGATGTAGTAAAGCCAGCCAACTTTGTGATCATGTGTACAGCTAAATACTGATACTCATGTGTTCATGGGAATTTCATGCTGTCTGTGCATGCGTATAATACATTTAGATTAGGCTTCTCTTAGCTAGCCAAACCTGGCTACAACATAGCTTTTAGAGAGGAGAAAATACAAAAATAATGGAGATGTTCCACCTTTACCTCAGAGTATCCACAGATGTCTAGCTGACTATTCAATGGCAAAGTAGCATCACTAGTCCCTCACTTTTTTCTCAATGCCTATTGACGTTGTGTGTTAGTCTTAAGTAAAGGTGAGCACAGAATATCATTGTTATTCATAAAGAATCCAGAGACTTAAGAATTATCTTGCGTCCTGCTAGAGAATTAGTGAATCCTTCTTCAAAAAAGACTTTATTGGACAAAAATGTGTATGAAACAACGTCTCCTTAAGACTTATTCTCTTTAACCTATAATATCTTAGGAGGTACGAAGATAAAAGGACCCTAGAACCGTAAAAAATAATCTGTCCTTCACCAGGATCTGCTTTGGTTTACCTGAAATCATAATAGAAGTCAGCACAAGACCTAATATGGCTCCATTGGCATCTTCCATAATCCATTAGCCATCTAGCCTTGCTGTAGATTAGTTGTGGAACAACGGACTACGAAAATAATTTCACAGCAGCACTTCTAAAGCTTATGCTGTTATTTTCAGTGATAGTTATATATTTTGTATCTTGTTTACCTATTATTCAGTTTTAACACTGTTCAACTACCTATCTATAATACTGAATTACCAAATAAAGAGTCCTGCATAGCTTTAAAAGGCTTAATGTTTCCTTTAGGAACAGACTCCTCTTTTTAATAGCTGTGTTTGTATAATCACCAGACTTATTAGTAATACCCAGTTAAACTGCACTGATTTTGTGCTTTTAAGAGTACAGCTGGTATTGCTGCTTCTCTGCTTCAAAATCTGATAGTGTTTAGGAATTATTAGTTAGAGCATCAAGGGAGTAAAAGCATGATTTGTATTACTCCACAAAGCATGACAGTTCAGTAAAGGTTGCTACTTTCTCTTGTATCCAAGTCACCTTCTTAGGATGCCCCATCAATTTAGCTTTATTGTGTGTTTTGGAAGTTTGATCTGACTTAGAGGTCAGCACATGCACTAGATTTCTTCTGACATTGCCACAGTAAGGAGTTTTGCAGATGGCTAGGAAAACATTTCATTTCTCTGAAGAGATGCTACATAGAAGAGTAAACATATTGAATCTTCTTATCATCTTCTAATGTGGTTGTGACCATATGCAATAGTCACATGAGGTTTTGGACATCCTCCTCATTTCAGTGCCTGGACCACTTCAATGTATATTAACATATAAAATAACTTGACAAATACTTTACTTTCATGTATACATAAAAGAATACGGAAGTGCTAGCAGTTTTTCACAGTCATGTCTGAATAGGTTGTAATAGAAATGAGAATAAGTCCAATGGGAGGGAGCACCTCAGGAATCCCCCAAGGTGAAATGTCCCAGACAGAAAACAGATACTCAGAATCAGGAGAGTTGTTTTAAACAGGTATTGAACTGCCAGTTATAAGGGCTTGTCCATGTAGCACTGTTATTTACATCAGTTTTCTCTCTCCATTCCCTTACAAATTTTCTCAAGATTGCAGAGCAGTATGTAAGCCTTCACTTCCAGAAGCTCTGGTCGTGACACTTCTTTTCTGTTTCCAAACAGCTTTTGAAGCTGCTAATAGGATGTGGTAACTTAGTTACCATGTCATCATCTTTGCTGCCATCATCAGGAGTTAGTGAAGCGTGAGTTGAATATCTGTGTGGGAACACGGATACAAAACGCGTGTTTATGTATATGCACTCAAAAAATTTACTTATATGCTGGCTATAGTTCTCTTGCATATATAGTTCCTTTGTTCATAATTGTCTTTTCTTCATTATACTGTGGACTTCTATAATATATTGTTAGTGAGGATGCTAAGGGGAATTTGGCTTATTTTATATCTCCCCACAACTGTAAAGAAGAGGATACCAAGAAAACAGGTAAAATCCCCAACAGACACATGAACTGGAGTACTTTGGGAGTGAATACTATTAATGAATCATAAATGAAGAGTTTGTTCAAGATGCATGCTTTCTGTGCCATCAATCACCTTTTTTTTCTATTTTTCTTGACGACAGTCTTAACTCTGCAACTGTTCATAGCTCTAATGTAATTTATTTTCTTCAGAATTATTCAGATGTAGAGTGTCAAAAAAACCCCAAAGAAAACCCACTGTTAAATACACAGAAATGTGCTGGAAAACCGTATAGCATCAATAACAGAGATATTCAACCTAAAAAAAAAACCTTCTTCGCAACAAGGAGTTTTGAGTTATAAACAGTTTGCATTTTGAATACAAATCTTCAAGTAAAACATGAAGACTGCTACTATCTGTAGGCTGGAGAACACTCATAAATTATTCTTTTTTGCAGTAGTATGTAATATGATAGTGTAGCATCGTTATATTTCAATTGTCGGACTCACCCAATTATTCATCCACTTTTCCGTTCTATAAACTCTTTTCAGAAACAGTGCAGTATATTTCTAGATTGAAAATGAAGCATAGTAGGTCATTAATCCAGATTTAAACTCTTTCGTGAGTACCTTCAGGGATTAATTATGGATTTCACATCTTACCAAAATATTCAGAGATTGATTCAAATCCCAAAATTCAAGCTAAACCTGTTTTCATCGTGTTATCATTTTATGTAATCCAGTTGGGGTTTTTTTAACTTGGCATTCATTGGTGTTCATGACATTGTTACACGATCAGAGTAACTGTCTGGATGACTATACTAAAGTAATAGAGATCATAAACTCTTTAGAAAAGTCCTCTTAGCCTGGAGATTACACAGAAACAGAGTTAGAATTCCTTTTCTTTTCCTGGTGTTTTCTCTCAGTTTCTGATTCGGTCAGCATGATTCTTACACTCTCACCTTCCCCTGGGTGAAAGTTACCTATTTAAGATTCCCTTCAGCCCTGGAAGCAGAGACACAGGTTTTGCACTGCTCCTTGGAAAATAGCTCCTTGATTTGTCACCATTGCAAGGATAGTGGAGCAAGAATGCAATGTGTAAATGTGCATCTAGTTTCACAGTAAGTTAAAAGTAGCCACTCACATTTTTAAAACTGATGCAATCTTTGGGTATCCTTACTATTTTCCCTGCTTTGAAAAACAGTGAGGTAGACAAACTGCATTTGATTCACTCTTGGCAGATATGTCTCTAATCGTTAGGCATTGATATTCTTTGAGTGGACAAACATAAGATATTTTTAACATCGAAATTTAGCTTTAATATGTATGCTTAAATTGCAATGAAAAAAGCAAAGCAATTTGGATTTTATTTGCTTTACCAATGTTGAGACTCAGCATCCAGATTTATAATGTGATAGTTATGCCAGTTCAAGATTCAAGGCTAAATTATAAAGTCAGTTTTCAGCTTCAGCAAATGCTCTCTGGGTCCTGCTGTGTTTTGCTTAATAGCAAGGACAAGTGGATTCCATCTGTAGGAGAGCATGTTTTGCATATGAACTACTGCAAGGCAAGAGCCAATACTGAGATGGAGCAGGATTCAATACCAGGGCACTCTTTTTATTTATGGACACTTGCTTGTTTGTTTTCAGGCAGATTTTGAAAGCTGAGTTGATGATTCAGGAGCAGATGTGGGGTTATAATACTTAGTTTTAAAATGTGAAGATGCTTGTCCTGTACTTATATGAACAAGACAGCATTCATGGGTATGAACTAAACTTGCTACGTTCAGAATGTGTACAAAATAGTAATTGAAGTGAACATATCTCTTTTTTCTGCCTGGAACTAATGCTTTAACAAAACTCAGATTTTTATCCAATTTTTATGGATAAGTATTTGTGTAGTAGCAAAACCAGTTATGCATTATTATACAAGTATATGCATAGATAAATTGGTATGTATGAATATATAATAATTTTGTTTATCGATATGGTTTTGTCCATATTTTGGGGAGAGGGTTTTTTCAGTATGAATTGGGCAGCTCCTAACTCCTGGGTATTTAAATTTGAAACATTTTCTGTAGGCTTGTTTGAATAGTAGGCATTTTTAGTAACTTTGTCAATATACATGTATTTCCCAAATCCTTGACAGAGATCTCATATGTATTCTGTCATCTTACATTGAGAAGCTAGGTACATGTACGATTAACTTTGCATAGACAAGAACCTTAGCCACAAATCCAAAAGAAAAACCTAGAGCATCCCAAGTTTAACCATAGATTACCCCAATTTACAAAAATAAAATTGGAGACAAAAAGAGAAGAGTTGTTTTTATGTCAAATTTCAGCTTTTTTCTCTGCAGCCATTTAGTTATACACTGTCCAAGAACCTGTGTATGCAAAATAGCCCTTTTCTCAAAACGTACCCCAAACTGACATAAGGAAATATACTTAATATGTATAATTTATTAAAACAATAAAGATGATTTAAGTAAATGGATGCTTCAAAAACTCTTTTTGCCAAAAGAACCCTGGGATCTTTGACTGGGAAAACCCCATATTATGCATCTTTTGTTCTCTGCATCTGAATGAAACACTATTCTGTACGTCTCAGCTGGTTTTAATCGTCCCCTAGGTTCTGAAATGGAAGAGCTGTGGGTTACTGACACCCCCCGCTGGAACGCCACCTACTCCCAGCTAGAGAAACGGGCCTTGCATTAAAGCCAGTCTGGACAAAATGGAGTAAATCTTAGAGGAAAGATAAAGGAGGATTTCACAGGGCTGATAGTAATTGGGTTTTGTCAAGTTTTTATGATATTTAAATAAAACTAGGGCTACAGAGAAGGTGAATTCCCCAGCAGCATATTCAAGCAATTTTCTTCTCATAAAAGCAACTTCCTACTGGCAGTAGCTTGGCAGAAATGTTGTAGAGTTTAAATTTCATAGAGAGAAAAAAACCCTCGGCTTCTGACAATCCTTATGTCAGCTAACATTTGAAATGCTCTGAAATTTACCAGAAATTTAAAAAAAAAGAAGATTGTACTCTGTTGGGGCTTATTTAGTCATTGTGGGTTTGTGTTTTGCAACTATTTTAAGATGCTTAGAATGTTCTTTGTCTCCTATAACCTCCATCCCTCCTCGTCAGTGCATTTTTATCTCTGCAGGTTTTATTTTTTAGGAAAAAAAGGAAAAAAAAAGGCACGCTCTAAATTAAGACCTCAGGAAAACAGGGATAATAATGCTCAGCAGAGTTGCGCCATTTTCTGTGACTGCTCCCATCTTTGTTTGTTCTGTGATTTATTGCTGTATCTGTTTCAAAAAGGAAAATTCAGAGTTGCTTATTTCTAATAACTATTATGTCCTGCTTAACTTAGTAAATATTGGCATGAGAAACACTCTTTGCAAGGGAAGGACTGGAAAACACTGTTGTTTGTTTCTATTCAAGTGTATTTTCTTTTTTCACTATTACTGAGGTATCTGAGGAGTTTTTCCTGTGCTCTTCCTGATTTTATCTCCCTTTCTATGCTAAATTGAAGAAGAGTGCTTTATGTGGGCCGATCAAGCTACTTCATTCCCAAAAGAATTTCTTATGTAATTAGTTCCAGTGAGATTTAGTAAAAGATGTATTTTAGTAGAAATGTGTTCATGTAGGTATCCTTGCACAGTGAAGCGTGTAAGCACATAGGCAAGAGCCTGCATGACACTGCTACCTTATTTTTATTTGTAGTACAGAAAACATATTTCTTTATCCTGCATTTATAATATAGTAATTCAACTTGGGACTTTATTTTTTACTTTTGGAAGCAGAATGAGCATAAGAAAAAAACACAGGATCACATTTTGCTACTAAAAACATAACGTATTCCAGCCATCTATCAGAACTCCTTTTGTTTGAGTTAGCTTCTGCCTGTAACCAGTACTTCTTCAAAATGCCTACCTTTCTTCAAAAAGGAATTATTATGCACTGACTTCTGAGTCACAGAGGCAGAAGTACGTATTTTTCAGGCAGCATTTCCAATTACCTTTCTTGCCAGCAGATGTTAGAGGCATATTCCTCTCTCCCCAAATGTAATAGTCATTAATAATTAGTAATTGTACAATTCAGTGTTTACATTTAAAGGAGCTTCATCCTCTGGTGCAGGATTTGGACCTAACCCTGTCAGCGAAAGAAGAAAGAAAATGGAGTTTGTTTCTCATTTTACATCTGAGATTACACCATTTTAGAGTGCTGAAGTTCCTTTGCCTTATGTGAAGTTACTCTGATTTATAGCAGTGAAGTGAAAATCTAATCAAGCCCTCAGCTGGAGATATTCAACAACTTTTTGTTCACCCAGGATAACTCTGGATTGTATTGATCTGCATTATAGAACTGAACAGGAAACAACAGGAGGGAAATCTGAGAAACAGTGTCTCATTTAGAACTTAATAAAAGTTCTTAAGGTGCTTGTTTCATTGCTGTACTCGGCTGGGTCATCCTTAGAAATCAATGAAGGACCTACAGTCAGAACCATGCATGAAAATGTCTTAAACTTATTAAGTGTTTTCTATGACAGGAAGTAAAGACTGGGGACAGAAGGGGTAACACCGAAACCACTGCAGGCCTGCTGATGAAAAAAATTGTTCAACTTTGCCTTTATTATTCCTTTCAAAGAATTGTAGCCAGTTAGAAAGAGAGAGACATGGCAGTATAACAAGAGATGGAAAACAGAGCAATAAAGTGCTGTTTGAGTCATTTCAGACTGCTGGATGAATGGCTCTATAGGAGAGAAATTGCTGTAGTGTCAATGGCTTGCTGCTACCAGCGTGTGTCACTATGGATGTCAGCGTAAAGTGAAACTGGGGAAAAGAGAAACCACTTGCCTCTCGCTTCTGAGCCAAAGAAAAGGGCAAAAACTGTTCTACCTCTAGCAACAGCAGTCATAGATAAGTGTATGTGTTGCTGAGAAGTCCAAGAACTCATCCTTTGAAAAAAAGGCCTTTTCATCTTGAGATGACACTGCAACCCTTACCATAGAGTGACTAAGTGATCCACACAGGCCTGACTAATAACAGCAGGGACAGACGGTAAGTCCTGCGCTAATATAAAGGCAATTCTGACACATTTGTCTTTCAATATTTTAGACATTAATATATATTTGATCTTGTCAAAATACAATGATTTGATGTGTTCCTTAGAGCCTACTCTTAACTGAATGCATATTAGCTCATGGTTAAGTAATACAACATTTTTGTACTCCAGCTTAAAAATGGCTTCTGAATCAGTGCAGTGCAAACAGAGAGGGCAATTGCAAATAAACACTTTCAGGTCTCTGTATTTTGGAACGAACATGTACAGAAGCATAAATCTGACTTGTTTTCTCAACATTGATTTAATAGAAAAGGATGATTAAATCAATATTGTGTCCTAGAACCACATCAATACGAACAAGAATCCAACATCTCAAGGATGTGTTACAGCCAGGAGACTTACTTGATTCAATTATTTATAATGATAGTGTGCCAATAATCCTGACTATTACACAAACTATTAACATTTTCCCTCCTCACTGTCATCCTGCTTTCTGGAAGGAGTTAATTATTATAAAGGTGTGAGCTATTGCAGAGATCTTTAGCATAGAAAGATGATATAGTGATATAAATAGAATTCCTGAAGTGTTACAACACTCTTCCTAGAACAATTTTCCAATTAATGCATTGAACTGTAGGAAATTATTTCCCTTCCCACACTACTTGCTTGGGTAAAGAAACATGTATTATCAAATGAATTGGTCTGGTTTTGCTTGGGTTTACTTTAAGGAGGAGACAGTATGTTTTTTTTTTTTCTCCTGTGAATATAGTGCCCTTTCCTAAAAGCGGTCACCATAGCTACTGAGTAAACAAGATTATGTTTGCTTTATTCTTTCTATTTTGACTATAATTCTTTTTCATGTAAAAAGGAAAGTGGGCTAATTTTTTTTCTATAATCAAAAAAAAGAACAGAAATCTTAAGTAATAACCAATTTCGTTCTGTCTGAAAAGTGGAGGTCTGATTCAGGACTCTCTTTTATTCTAGAAAGAACATGACTGTGAACCTTTGCATCTGGTTTTAGCAAACTGAATGCTTCAAAGATTTTGTCCCATTAAGTGCTTTCATCTGTGTTTGGTACAGCTGGAAATAAATCTGCCACACTGCAATATGGATAATTATTTGGATGTCCACATTTGAATTTTTTTTCTGCCTAAACCTGTTTCCTCAATTTAGGCAAACTTTAGGTTGTCTCAGAAAGTACTTCAAATTGTTTGCTTTTAAGCACCTCCTAGTTCACAGATGTGTGTAAAATTAATGGGTGCTTTCATTTTGACTTAAAAGACTTCCCTAAATACGTAAGCATAAGAGTTCACGCCTGTTCAGAATAATGTAGTAAAGAAGCTAGATGCAGTCTATACTGGCGGTTCTTTTCCTATCTAAAAATTTTTACAGGGAAAAGCTGCTTAATTTTTGTGGTTTAAATCAAGATCAAAGTCATTTATTGATTTACTAATGGTTTATAATTATTGATTTACTAATGACATGGTGATAATTGAACTAAACACACAGGATTAGTACCAGCAACGCCACGGATAAAAAACCATATTCGATACTGCAGAATGTCACTAAACATCTACAAATTTCTACACAATTTTATGTAACTAATCTACAAACACTGACGAATATGGGTCCCCCATATGCAGACCCTGCGGAAATGTGGGTGCTGTAGCTGAGTGTCCATCTCTGCCTCTGCTGGCACCCTGCAAAGGCACCAGCATGGGCAGGTGCCCCGCACAGCCCCACTTTCACCCTCAGGATGGGTCCTCCTGTGCCACCTGACACTGTGGGTGTCTGTCTGGGTGCAGGCTATTCCTGTGCCCCACAGAGAGCTGCTGAACCTCATCCAGGCAGGGCTGAGGATACCACTGGGCAATGCCTGGCATTGCCCATTCAGGGTCACCGTTCCTGATTGCCACCTCTCAGAGCACCTTTCACAAACTTACGTGCATTTTAAGCTGACTCATCTGCTTCAAACATCTCATTGTGATTCCTTGGTTACTGCTTTGTCTGGTTGATGGTGTCATGGAGTTTGTGTCTAACATTGTAAGTCTGGTAAACACTCTAGGTGTGGGTTGTCACATCCCACACACTGTTACACAGTCATGTCCTTCTGCTATCAACTGTTGTTTTCGAGAACAGCAAAAGCTGAAGGTAGACCAGGCAGGCACACCCCCACTCAATATTATTGTACAATTTAGTGATTTTGAGCATACCATCAAGTAAATTATCTTCTGAGGTCCAGATATTTTATGTTTATTTTACATTATGGGAGCATCACCCTTTTTTTTCATCTGGGAAAGACTTATAGTCTATCATAACACCTCTGAACACATCTATCATCAGTCTGTGCTTTCTTCCTGAAGAACACCTTCTTTTGAAAAACTCTGTTCTAGACATACTTGCCATTCTACCATTTTTCAATTACATTAGATTTTATTGTCTGCTTGTGCTATTTGCTCTTTCCTCTGTAACGCTTAAATTCTTCACATTTTAATACTAACATATTTAGGGGCCATTATTTTCCCTACTGCCAATACTCACTCTCCTAGTTCAAATGTAGTCATTTTGCTAACAAAATTGCTCAATTATTGCTCTTGTTAAAACATTTATTTCCTTCTTCCTTTTTGCCCTCTTATTGCTGGAGTGTCTTTGCTTACTTAATTTTGCTTTCTTTATATGCAAATGGGACATAAAGACTATATCTCTTGTTTGTTTACTTATTAGGTTTGATGCAATCTAAAACTCCATTGTTCCAGATACTCAGGTGGAATCACTTGATAAAATTCTTTCTGCAGATACTTTCCAATAACCACACATCCCCAAACCTCTGATGGAACCATCCAATTCTAGTGACTATGTCACGTCTTTAAATTCCTTCTGTTGAAGCTGGAAAGTTTTCATTGCATTTCATAGCTGCTCTCTGCAGTTAGATCAAAATGGATTATTTTGGCTATTATGATACCTAGAATCAAATTCACAGTTGATAGGACAGCATTTACTTCAGTGGAGTTGCAGCTGCTCACATCAGCAATGTATTGGCTCAGATTTCCCAAATGTCCATGGAAAAACTCAGTTTCAGTAGAGAATGTATAGTTTAATTTCTTGTAAGGCCAAGGAGAGGAAGCTTCCTGTAAGCATTCCCTTGCCTTCCAGTTGGATCAATGCTACCTTACTCTATGAAATCTTCAGAGGTTGTTATTGAAAATTATAGGTTTAATGGTCTGGTATCACACATGGTTAAAATATACAGAATCTTTTCTCAGTAGGAATTTACTAATGTTAGTCAAAAAGTGACAGCTATGACTGTTTATAGTATTCTTCTTTGATGTTATAATTCTGAGAGAGGCACAAAACAGCTCATGTAATATGTTTCATATAACATAAGTCATAGTTTATTCAAATGCAAATTGTAACAATATTGAATGGCATATTACGAAAGATATTTGAAGCTATCAACATGTAATCTTCTTTGTCTTTAGATGTACCCTGATTTAATATAGTGTGTTTACCAAAATTAAGTAGTAGCTAATTTATTAAATCATCACACACACACTTCCTTAGGTGTTTTACTTAATCACTAGAATTTGCATTTTAAACTTTTGCAATAATTTTTTAAATTGCTGATTCAAAAAATTGCAAAGTATAAAAGCAAGGACTTTAATTTTAAAATCAGCATAGAACTAGCTAGCATTATTAACCTATGCACGATGTCAAATCTTGAATTTCAGGTAAGAGGTGTTTACTTAACTTTTAGAGGAACGACTAGGATCAGATTTGTTATATTAATATAGGTCTCCAGCAAGTAAGATGTCTGATCTAAGTTGTGTGTGCTCCTTCTTTTGAGGTACTTTTCTGCCATTTTCACTGTCAATGATATGTGGATAATTAAGTTGGTCTAACTGTCTAACTTTCAGACCACTGAAGTCAAAAGAGATAATTCTCACCCTTTTTGACAAGTGAATAAATGTCTCAGCATTTAATATGCACCATAAAAAATGTTGGAAGTAAGGCATCTTGATAATATTTGATTCAGTTTTTACTGATTGAAGAATTATTGGAAAACAACTACAAAACAAGAATTACTCTTTAAAATCAATAGAGTAACCACAAAAAAATGTTTACAGGGCTTAAAAATGAGTATGTATAGGATTGAGTTTGATTCACAAGACTGGTTGTCGGAATTCGTTGTTTAAAAATAACTTTGAAGAAAATTTGAAAAGATAATTCTGTAGCATCACATAGACCCTAACAGGGCAATAAGTTATAACAAGAAGGACCAGAGGAACATAATCTGAGTCATCAGATAATGTATATCAAGCAGCAGGAAGAATGCAGATTATGATAATTTAATATTTGTAACCCAAACTGTAGGTAAATATACTTGTGTGAACATTATTTGGCTGTTTAAGGTAGCCTATCATCTTTGTTTTCCAAGTTAGATATATCCATAGAGTCCAAAAAGAAAGATGTTCCATAGACTTGCCCTTGTTCGGTATAAATTTCCAATTCTACATGAACTCATTCAGAGCTCTGACACCTAATGGTGGCAGTGCCCATTCAAACTGCCTGTTCCACTTCTGTGTCAGAGGAAGGAATGCATGCCTACATCTCATCACCCGGTCTGGCATTTTAGTGTAAGCTAGGTGGATTTGCATTAAGGTACTGAGCTGTGAAGAGGAGTAAGTGAATCATGGCTACAAATTCTGTCCTACTGAGTGGTGGTGGTGTTGCCTCCAACAGGGGATGCTACTGACAACTGAGGGGTTGAGACTCTTAGCCAATTTGACTGTGAAAGTCAGAGATTAGAAAATCCTATACGTAGGATCGTCCTCTTTTTATGCTAGGTTTGGTGGGATTTTTTTCCTAGTTGTTTTTTTTAAGGTCACAAATAAATAATGTAGTAATCCAGACTTTCTGGTGTTTATATGAACATAATGAAGTACATCATTATCATATTTGTAAGTCCACTGCAACCATGGATTTAATGACAAGTGAATCATTGTGACTGTGTAGCCTGAGATACTCGGTAAAATAGACAACAGTTTCTTCACAATCTGTTGGTATGCCTGCTATTTTCACTTTAGCTGTAGCATATTCCTTAAAATACATTCAGTTCTTTTTACTGTTCCAACACAATTTGTTCTTTCTGTCACTTCAGCAGCAAAAATAATTTATTGGTAATATTTGCAGTCAGTGGGACTCATTAATGTACCTCTACCTTTCCTGAGGTAGAGCGGCACTGCTCTTCACTCAAGGCAGATGGTATAGTCAAGGGTTTAGCTTTATGATGATACATTACACCTAATTCTTCTTTCAAACTTTTTTCAGTAAATACAGTTCAGCATCGCTGAAAGCTGATGTTTTGTTCTCTACTAAAATAAATTGCATTTGCCTTGTATTTCCTCTTTTCTGACAACTAGTTTTAATATTTTCCATGTAGAAAGTGAAGAAGAGTGTTCTATGGCAGTAGTCAGGTATTGTTTCATAAAATGCAAAATATGGAGAACAACAGATTTGAAATTAAGTACCGTTCTAATCTACTCATCGGGACTTTGACTTTCAATACAGTTAAAATCCCTGTCTAAAGGACAAAAGAAGCAATAAAAATATCTGGGCATATAGTTCTATTCATGGAGTTCTAATTAAGTACTAGTTCATATGTGGGTTTTTAAGATTTTGAAAAGATTGGCTATTTTCTATATTTTAGATTTATGAACCAGTAAAGATTAACGTAGGTTCAGTTAATGTTTGATTACTTAAAGTTGCAATACTAGATCTCTATATTAATTGTATTTTATCATTCATTGGTGATATTCATTGGAGTCTTAATAAGTACACTAATAAGAAATTAATGTGACACATTAAATATCTGGGAAAGATTACAGAGCTCCCTTTTCTCTTGGATGTTTAAAAAAGCAGTGTAGGACAAACCTATACAAAAACAGGAAAAGTTCCTTGCTACATATTTAACTGAAGATTAATTTCTAATTCTGTGCTGAAGATGGAGTATCAGAACCAAACTGACAATGTTGTCTTTGATAGTTACTGACTCACTTTTCTAGCTCATAAATTAAAATTAATCAGTGCTCCATCTCATAATATAAGAGAGCACCTGATTTCAGAGATCAGTATGTAACTGGGGAAGATAATTTTTCTTAATTATGTTGAAGTCCTTTCTTCTACCATCTTTGTGTATTTTAAAACATTCTGAAGAAGTTCAATTCTTGCTTTCCTTGAAAGTGCTAAATTGTCATGCTGAGTTGCTAGTGCTAAAATTTGGGCAAAACCCAAAGTGCTCATGATTACTTTTCCTTAACATGTTGCAAAGTCTTTGCTCTGTTTTCATCATTAAGCCTTATTGTTTTGTTAAGTAAGTCTTGAGTTTACCTTCATGGAATTTGGATTTTGCTCTTAAGTTTTTAGAATTGGCAGTGGTGACAAGTATACATAGCTGGACATTTCCATATAGCTTGTCATAATTTGGAAGAATTTATTGCTGCATTCCTGAACATCACTTAATATTTATACCTTAATGAAATAGATTTAGTTTATGAAATCAATGAAAGATGAGGTAATTCATTTTATTACTTTTCATTAGTACATCCTAACATTCTGTTAGTGTTTTTTTTCCCTTTCTTCATCAAAAAAACCAAGCTAATTATCACACAGGATTTCTGACTTGTTTCAGGTGTTTTTAGTCCAAGTATACGCGTACGATGCCTCTCCAAGCACATAAATATGTTGGTATATTTCAGAAAATAATTTTCTGAATCTGGTCTCTTAACTGTTGAAAGTCTGCAAGCAAATGGAAAGGTAGAGCATGAAAATATTATTCTTAAATCTCACTTAGTATTCTTGGTAGCTATGGATACAACAGATATAAGGCACAGTAATTGCTGCCATTGTGAAACATAAGTAAGAATTCTTTTTTTTTACATAGTCATCAAGGATTCATAGCACTGTATCTCATATGCATCTATGAATATGTAGAACAAGGTCAAACTTATGTTTGTGACCTGAAAAGAAAAATAATACAATAAAAATGAAGTCAGGCATTCAAGTTTTAACTGGCATGTCTGAGTTCATAGAAAGAAGTGCTGAATCCCGTCCTTAAAAGCAGCAATATGGTAAGAATAGTAATTTCTTGGTAGCTGTGGTTATGCAGTAAATGTCTTCCTAAACTCCTTGTGGAGAATATTTTTCCTTAAAGAAGACCAGAGGGAAAGACATATCATATAGCTAAGACATGTCAAAGAGGAATTATCTGGAAACTATTAGAAAGACAAGGCTGTAGAGCTGGAAGAAGAACAATGTTAGAGAAATAATATTTTTTCAAACATGGTGCAAAATTAAAAGACCTGAAAGTGCCTTTAAGAACTTAAGATTTAATTAATGAAAGGTGAAAGAGGTGTGGGTTGTTGTCATCTCCATTTGCATAAAAATAATTGGAACTGAGGGTTACAAGATGCAACATTTAAAAGAGTGTAGTCCTAGCATATGAAGGTCTGAATCAGCCTCTGAGGCTGATGGGAGAAGTTGGTGAAATATGACGAGTCAGCATAATATATAAGAATCAAAGGTTAGAGACAAATTGTGATTAATTAGTGCAAAATGTGGACTGAAACCCCTGGGAAACTGAGAGATTTTGTTTCTTTCATAATTTAGAAATAATCTGAGATCTGAGTACCATTTCTGAGACTAAACAAGCATTCTTGAGACTTTTTTCTTCATAGCAACTTGCTTGAAATAACTTTGGATGTACTAATAGACCAGAGAAAAAAGGATTTTTAGTAGAAATATTGATGCCATTTCCTGAATCAACTGGTTGCTACAAAAAAAAAAAATGGTGTTAATAATTCATGGTCTTCCAAAGCCCCAGAGGACTACATTGCAGGAGAGAAGCAGGAATAGAGTCTGAGATGATCTGGAGAGGATTATACAGTACAGACTTTTTATTCTCCTTGACAGACCTGAAGATTGTGGAAGCAATTTCATGTTGTTACTTGCACAACTGAGACTTGTGGCACTTTAACTTCCATTCTGTTTGTTAATTACTTTTAAGTGCCAGCTTTGAGGGAGTATTTGGTGATGAGAAGAAGAAACTAATAATGTATATTCCGCTTGAGAAATCATAACTGGGGGTTGTAATTCCTGACAGTCCTTGGTGGAAAAAAATGGCATTTTTTTATCAATGGCTAATTTCTCTTGAAAGTATAAATAAGTCTTTTGGCAAGTTAGGAATCAACTAATAACAGAAAGTTAGAGTTTGACTCTTGGCCCTGAAGACTGATGTTTTTTACACTCTGCTGATCACTGCTTATTTATTTTTCTTCTGATTTCATGGACTTTATTATCACAGTGTAGGGCTTAGCCTGATACAGCAAAAATCAGATTAGAAACAGTTCACTTCATCTGATTCAGTTTTCATTAAATTTTTTTAAATAATACATTAGTATGTATTTATTAATTCTGACATACCCAAAGGTATGACACTGATCCTGCTCTGACCTGCTCAACTTATCTGCACACTTGGTAATTCCAAGTCATGCATTCACTTTAGTTCGATGTAAATTGGACTTCTGCTGCAACGATAATAAATGTTCTTAATGCTTTCTTGAGTTTGTATAAAACCTGCATGCTACTAGTGTTGTTGTAAATGGTTTCTGCCTCTTGGATGATTATAAAATCATTCCTAACAGCTTCCTTTAAATTTATTTTATATATTAGAAAAATAAATTTTCTTCAGGGCAGATTTATATACTTATCCTCTGAGGAAGCTTCTGAAATATGGGCAAAAATTTGACACAGCATTTTAATGCTGCATATATAAATGTGTTTACCCAAGCAGACCTTGAGGTTTGAAATACTATACCAGTAAAGGACCTCTACAAGGTCCCCCTGACCCTAAAGGGGAAGCAGAGAAATGAAAAATAATTGCCTTTCTGAAAGAAAGGTCATAGAATAGTATGAGAGGTGCAGGTACTCTGTGGGCCTATTGTATTTTGCAGTGAAACTGTCAGAACTGCTAGGCTGTGTGATGCTCGTTTGGTGCTCAGACAGGAAATCTCTGCAGAAAACCCAGGTGACAAAAGAGTCACCATTGTTGATTCAGCAAGGGACACATCCCTTTAAATCAGTTCTCTTTAAATGTCTGATGTTAAGGAACACAACAATTCCCTTTCAGGTGAGACCTTAGGCATAGGATTTACTTGCTTTCAATTGCTAGAAGTTCTCTGATACTTCAAAAATACGTACGGCATATTTATACAGTAGTAACTCACTGCCTGGAAAACAAGACAAACTCTTCGTAGTTCTGTTTGTTCACCCCAAAAAATTATCATTTCCTGCCCAGATGTTCAGTTTTCACTAAGGCACTATTTTTTTTCCTTCCTGAAGAAGGCTACACAAGTGGTACAGATAGGGATCCTTTAGAGTATATTGTTCAATTTGATTTATTAACTTCAGAAATTATGGTTTGGTGTCCCATTGCTTAAGCCATGATAAGCTTCACACATTAGTAAGGCATTCAGTCACTTTACTATTTGAAATACAGTCAGAATGCAATTTATCACCAAGATTATACCCCTACCTTGATTAAAAAGTGAAAAATTTTTGATAAATTAAACATATTAATTAAAGTAATTTTAAAATATGTCTGTTGAAAAGTGTCATTTGTTTTATTGGAACACTTTTTCCAACTACAGCAAAACCTCTTAGCCAGATAAAACTTCTAGAATCTCCTGTATTAACTGTATTTGAACAGTTATTTCTCTTTAGAAGTGGCAGTAAAACCATTATTTTTAATTCTTTGTAACTGGGATTCTATTCATTTTAGCAGCAGCTGAAGAAAATATTCTCTTGCAAAAGTCCACAAAGAGTTTCTTTACTATCATCTACTGCCTTTAGTGATTCTGAATTCATGGCAGCCCTTTGGCACAAAAGGTAAATAAACTTCATGTCTGCAGAGGATAACATAACTTCCTCCAAATAGGCATAACAACTATGTCAAACAAGAAAACTTCCCACAGAACTCTCTGTAAAAAATATTCTTAGGTTTTAGCCCTCACTGACAAATTAGATTTCCAAAATAAAAAATGAAAAACAATGCTGCTTTGTATTGCACAAAATTAATGGGAATTAATTTATTTTTAAATAGAAATGTCATTTCAACTATTTGAATTCAGTTAAAATTGCATAATAGAATCATAGGATCATAAGGTTGGAAGAGACCCCCAAGATCATCAAGTCCAACCGTACCTGTTGCCCCACTAAACCATGTCCCTAAAGAACTCATCCACCCATCTTTTAAACACCTCCAGGGATGGTAACTCCACCACCTGCCTGGGCGGCTGTTCCAATGCCTGACCTTACCTGGAGTACCGTGTCCAGCTCTGGAGTCCTCAGGACAGGGAAGACATGCACCTGTTGGAGCAGGTCCAGAGGAGGACCACTAACATGATCAAAGGACTGGAAGTCCTCCCCTCTGAAGAGAGAGAGGCTTAGAGAGTTGGGTTTGTTCAGGTTGGAGGAGAGGAGAGGAGAGGAGAGGACTGTGTTATTCATGTCTAATCCTGAATTATTCTATGGAGTATATAATGTCTATTACAATATATATGAAAGCAACTGAACTTCAAGAAGTCATTCTTGTGATCTTTAAACAAAGTCTTCTGGTCTAGTTTCCTCTTCCCTATTACTCCTCTACTGGACCAAGCGATCTCTGTGGGAGATGCGTATGCAGGAGAGCACTTTGGGATGTGAAGTGTCAGCTACTGAAAATGGTTCATCGTCCAGGAAGATAAGAAGAGATAAAAATATAAAAAGAATTATAAATAGCAAGTTCTGTGCTTTACACATGTTTACATTTGTATTGTTAGTCTCTTATCATTTGACCTATCTGCAGGTTCCCTGCTTCTTTTAATAGAGCAACATTTATAAGGGATTCTTTCTTGTGAGATAATAAGAATTGTATTAATATTTTCTTAGCTAGTTGTAACTTTTTGTGTCTCTTGTATAGGCAGTTAGATGTACATAATTAACTGTAATGAGAGGCATGTTAAATACTATATGACGGCTTCTGAATATTTTTCAGGGTATAATGTAATTACAGCTGTCCTCTGTATTATACTTAGTATTTTCTTTAGGGAAGAGATCCACTTTTATTCAGACTATATTGGTCAATCCATAAATCTTCTGGGAATCTTCCGCATGATTGTAGTTTGAAAACGTAATTATAGAAACTAAAATATATTGAAGACGAAAGAGCAATACAAACAATTTGGAAAACAGAACCTTGTTTTGGTATACATTCTCAACATTTTCTTGTATTTAAGCATGGTGTATCATTTTAACTAAAATATTTGACCCAAAGTATTGGGAGCATGGCATAGTCATTTGTGCACCAGTTAACACTGCTGGGTTGTTACTGACTTTCTTTGTGCTGAGCCACATAGTGAATCTGTGTTTTATCCTCCTTGAAAGACCATTTGTGAACATCTCAGCTTTGCGATAGAATAGTGAAATGAACAACTTGCTTAGTCATTGCACTACTTAATGAAAAATACCTAAGCAAAAGAAACTTGTATTTCTTTCCTTTCACCTTCATTCCTCGTTGAAATCATGCAGCTTTTTATGTACTAAATCCCTGTAGTCCCTTAATGTTACAGATTTGTTAGCTTACTTTTTGCTGCCACCTAGTGCATTTTATAGTACATAGTCCAGTCAATTTGAAATTTTTGTAAAAGAGGCCATGTCATTAAAAGTCATTAAATTTGTATTTTTCATATAAAATGGAGGAAAAAATAGACTGTATTTTTCTAATAATAAAGAGTTTCTTCCTGTGTGACGTAGCTCTTTTTATGTGTTGTACATTCTCGTGGGCATTGTTCAGCTCTTTTGTCCCTGCATCTTTATTCAACACCATTTGTCTCATCTAAATAAATTCTTTTAGTTCTCTGTAGCCATTCAATTCATCCATGATCAGTGCAAATTTTTAAGTCTTAGGTATATATTTATTAATACTCTTTTGACTTTCCCATTCCCTGTATAATATGAAATATTATCATTTGAACTGTTTGATAAACATAAAATGCTGGAAAAATGAAACATTCTGAAATTGAAAGCATTCAGTTCAATAGCTGGGTTTCTTATTTGGCATTTGTTTGTAAGGCACAATGAGTCTGAAAATTCAATTACAAATGCAAGCTAGCCAACTGACAAGTAAGAATTTTCAGTGTTAAAAATGCTCACATTCCAGTGAACATCCTACATTGTCTGTTTGGATCGCTCGTGTTATTTCCCCTGTGTAAGCAACTTCCATTCGACTGACTGCTGTAATTATTAATAGCTAAAATCAATCTTGAAATTAAAGTGATTGTTTGTCAGGTTGCCCATGTCTGTATTTCTGTTTTTCCTTATCACTATGTTGATAAGGGGTTGGACTGAGTGACTTCTGGAGGGCCCTTCCAACCACAGCCACTCTCTGATTCTATGATCTTTAAACAAGAAATTCTGCTTCTGGCAGAATACTATTGCCTCTATTTTTTAAGGAATCTGACAACTGTTATTGTTTGCCATAAATATCATTAAGTGGATTGTTCTGATTTAGTAGCAGTCTAATGATTTCAAACATTCAGTAATGGCTGGCACTTCCTTTAAGGGATTTCACAGAAGTACCTTTTTATATTTTAAAAAATATAGACTATCATACCGGATGTGAACTTAGTACGGCTTAGTCAGGAATGCCTGTGGATATTTCAGAAAAGAAACAAGTGTGGGGCAGAATAAAATAGGATGAAGAGAATTACTTTTAATCTTGGTTTCTTGATATTGCTAAGCAACAGGATTGTACTGCTTTAGGGTCCCCTCACGACAGAAATGTGTTGTACACTTAAGACGATGCCTGACTACTTCAGGAGTTGAAGAGGCAACAGTATTCCTTTTTGGTAAATTATGTGAGCACTGACTTCTGTAATATCTTTATGTTGACTGAAAAACAGACTCCTTGGCAGGCAGGCAAGTCTTTAGTTTCCGTGATCATAGCTTTTTACAGCTAAGAGTGTCTGAAGCACAATAAAATTATATATAAGTTTAGCATGACCCCTGAATGTCTCCCTTGATTTTAGAAGGTCATTCAATAGCATTCAGTACGATAAACACATGGGTTCCTTCAACTTTTTCTGAATGCATGCAAACAAAGCAAACAAAATGAGGAAGAAGAGGCAAAAGGAACTCCTTTATTATTTAACTACTTCTTATAACATATAGATTACTAGTAAAAATAGAGCAGTGATGTGCTGTAAAATTATACTTCTTTGCACTGTGATCAGTTAAGGAGGGTGAAGTAGTATAGTGTTGAAGAGAACATCCAAGACATTAAGAAGAATAAAGGAAGGACAATTTACCATATAAAAGTGGCATAATTTTAACATCTCATGCATTATTAAATAGCCTATGATTTTCCAGTTACATTATGTCTGCTATTTTAAGGAATGAATAAAAATGCTGTGTGGTATTATTTCAATAAAGCTTTTATATAACTGTATAAAATTGCAGTATATTATTACAAATGTACAGAGCCTTACTGCAGCAGAGTACATTAAGATAATGCTAAACTAGGGGCATCATAATATATGTAACGAATTCTATATAGTAGCTTTGATTTATCATATTAGTACCTGAGCATTATTTTATCCAGATGACCGCAGAGTTTACATTACAGACAGTTGGCAGAATCATAAACATTGGAAACTGTCATAAAGCAATTCTGAAACCTGACTGATGAAGGCTCTCGATTGTGCTGCCTAGTAGTTAAGCCTACTGCTGTGGATACCAAAGCTAGAAGCAGCCAGTTACACTCTGATAAAAAATTGCAAAGGCACAAAACATCTGGTCAGACTTTCATTTGCTAAAATGGTTCATTCTCCAGTTGTGCCTACAATTAAATTACCAGACTGTCAATTAACTTCTCAAGCATTTAAATGTAATGAAATTATCTTACAAATTGTGGTTTACTGGTCCAAATCTTGTTGTCAGGCTTTTGGGGCACAGAGAACCCCTAGCACGCACAAAAAATGCTCAGCAGTATGAACTGTATTAAGGAATGTTTGGGTGAGGTTTATCATTCCTGTTTACCGAGATATCTGAGGAGTGGGGCAGCAGTGAGAGCCCCCTCATATTTCCAGCCTACAGAGAAAGGAGCACTAGAACTGTAAAAGCTAACAAGCTATTGACATCTTCAGACTTTCTGTATATAGCGTTGTAATCTCCATAGTATTTGAGCAACTACATGAACATATCCATTATCATGGTGTTCAAATATTATATTACCAGATTTTGACTCTTCTTGTGTCTTAAATACCTGTTATAATAGGACCCAATCCTCAAAAGTTTCACATGGCACTGTCCAAGTGATTGTTAACATATGTTATTAATATGCTTTCATTGAGAAATCACTTCAGATTGGTTGGGAGAAGGGGTATGTTCTGTTTTAAATATGGAAAAGGAAAAAGAAAACTAAGACATAGAAGAATAATATTTAACAATGTTAAGAGGCTATTACAAGAGAGATCTGCTATTATGCTTACCATCTAACAGTTTTCTTAAAAGGAATTAAATACGTATGGTACCAACAGCCTTCACACAGAGTCAACAGAGAAGCTGGACTAAAGTAAATCAAGGTCCAAAAATTCCATAAGCCACTGCAATAATTTTAGTTAACTTTACAGTCTTTCAGATCTATTTTGATTTCTGTCTGAAGACTTGTTAAGCCAGATACTTCCAGCAGAATTTTTACTTTGAATTTTGCCAACTATCGCTTTTGAAAGATGAGCTCCAATATTATTTCAAAGGATGAGCTTTATTCTTCCACTTACTAAGGGTCAATCTTCATTTGTAAGCTATTTTTATAACTTTTCCTATGATGTTACATACAGGATATCATTACGTATACTCTTAGGTCTGCCTGCGCTTGGAAGTTTTGCATGTCTGCTGACGATATTGAGATTTGCCTACTAGGTATTGTCACTTTTGTCCATTCTCATCTGTATTAGGCATTAGCAGTGGCTTGGACTTAAAAATCTCTTACTATTGAGGGTTTCTATTGATTGTTTGTAAGCAGAATTATGGTGTTCTATACAAGCATATTTTTTAAAATAATATACTTGTAATAACTCAAGTTCCTTTTAGGAAAAAATTATGTTTCTTCTCAAACAACAGTTAAAGGAACGTAAGTAGACACAGCAAAACTGGACAGCTTGTGTATGAACTTCAATGAAGGGAATATAGTTTTACAGAAAAGTTTTCTGGGACTGTACTAAGAGCACAGGCAGGCTTGCAGAGAATGTCCTGAAGCTCTTATTACATTCATGAAGTCTGCCTAGCACTAAAGCCATTTTCAGCATGCTAGTGCAAAGGACTTCAAAGACATATTTGCATGTAAATTTCTTTAGTAAGTTTGCCTTATAAAACTTTAGGAATGTTATGATATTATTTGTTTTGCCTCTGAAACCTTATATTTATGAACCCAACTTCAAATGCAAATACAAAAAATAATTACAGTAATTTCCTTAAATCAGAATAAAATGGATGATTTTGCATTCAGCAGTTTTTAGCTTTCCTTTCCAAACAAAACTCTTCCAGTGTTGAAAGACAATAAAACAGTGTTTCTCTTCAGCCAGTTAACTTCAGCGTTGGATGAGTCTATGAGCAGACAAACTAAGTGTTGTAACAGACTGTGTTTTAAATATGCATTAAGGACTTATCTGGATCATATTCCACAGTGCTTCATGCTGATCTTTTTAATCCACCGAGAAAAATAAAATTATACTAATTTTACCCATGAAGAACTTTAGCATAGAAAGATCCTTGACTTCCCTTAGGTGAAAAATTATTCAGATTCAAAGTTGAGTCTAGCCTCTAACTTGAATTCCTTTACTACCAAAAATTTACATGAGATAGTCTTTTTAACTCAAGTAGATTGAGCTAGCAGAGGAATCTCATCAGGCTGCTTTGTAGGTAGTATGTGGTAGTGAAGCTATTGCTGTCTTAAGAATGCTCTTCAATGAAAACATCTAAAAGATTTTCCCAAGGTCTGAAAATCTGTGGAAGAGAAAGGATTTTTCCCATATCATATTTAGCATATTTTATCCTTCTATATTTTCTGCATAAAAACACCAGGACTCCACAGAAACTGAACAGTAATGAGCCTTGTACCATCAGAAGCACTTAGTCAAAATGCTCTTCGGCAGTCATCTGTTCTTTGATGGTTTTGATTCTTTGTTTTCTAGAGATGTACCAGTTTTGAAATGTAATTTTAAATGCTA
Organism: Neomorphus geoffroyi; assembly: GCA_033558235.1. Classification (NCBI taxonomy): domain Eukaryota; kingdom Metazoa; phylum Chordata; class Aves; order Cuculiformes; family Neomorphidae; genus Neomorphus; species Neomorphus geoffroyi. The sequence continues at coordinate 8,043,884 of JAUMJM010000053.1, read as the reverse complement.
GCTGCTCTTCTTGAGAAATGAGACATATCACAGTTGTCAGAGCAAGAGAAACTTGAGCCTTCAGGACAGTGTAACACTAACGTATTGCTACTGACACTTGGACAGTAGACAGCAGAAAGTCTACTTTAGATTTTATCAATTTTGTCTGCCTTAGCATTACTATTAGCTGATTTCTAGAAAAATTGATATGATAGACGAAAATGTAAATTTACAAAATTCCAGATGAATGTCATGCTTTCAATATTTTCAACCTTAACTTGGAATAATGTTTTCCTTTATATTCCACAAATGGCCAGTAGCCCTTTGCAATTGGGGTGTGTTTGTACCCGTGTCATCTACACACAACAGCTCTTTGAGATAAATTGCCATTTTCTAATTCTGAATGCTCTATAGCAGAATATACTTAGCAACACTGCCTCCTTCTCAAAGCTAGGTTCTGTAAGTGTCACAAAATGCCCTGCAAAATCAAGTCCCTGCTGTGTTTTGGTCCATTTTCTTAGGTCTCACCCTTCAGTATTTCTTTGTACAAGAACACTTACAATTATTCTGAGAAGATCACCAATGTTAAGTAAAGGCGTGAGTTTCTAAACAGTTTGGTAATGACACGTGCTACCCATCTTACATAATTCCCTTGATAGCATGCAGCCTTCCTCCACTGCAGTCCTTTTTGTTCCTGGATTTCAAGGCCTGCACTGGCCAGACCAAAACGCCTCAGTGTGTTGCTTAGACCCTCTTAATGTAACTCCAAAGGCATATTCATAGCTCTATGGACTATGAATAGAATTTGCACTCATTCCAGAAGAGTGGGTTTTCTGTGTTTGCCATCACCCAACTCAGGCAAAGTCTGCTGTGCTCTGTGGGCCAGCAGGAAGAGAGTAAAAAATGAAATATGAAAACCTTTAAGGATATGTAAGATTTCCGCTCTCTGTTTCTTGATTAAATGTGTTTCAGCCTGATTGTCACACAAATTCTGACCTGCTCATGAACTCAGTCTGACAAATGTTTGTTGCTATCAAAATGGGGAAGAATTGCAGGAAGTTAATGTCCCTTGCAAAGCCCAGATTTCCCAGTCTTTAGGCGACATCATTTATCCTCCAATAGCATGCCAAACACAAACTCCTCCAGAGTGACTATTATTGCAGTTCCTGCTACAGTAGCTCCCAGGCCCATTTAGAATTTGTGGTGGGTGCTGGGCTCTTCTCCCAAGTGATGGGACAAGAGGAAATGGCCACAAGTTGCGCCAGGGGAGGTTTAAACTGGACATTGGGAAAAATTTCTTTACTGAAAGAGTGGTCAGGGATTGGAACAGGCTGCCCAGGGAGGTGGTGGAGTCACCATCTCTGGAGGTGTTTAAACGAGTGGATGAGTTTCTTAGGGACATGGTTTAGTAAGGAGACAGGCACGGTTCAACTTGGTGATCTCAGAGGTCTCTTCCAAACTAGTGATTCTATGATTCTATGATTCTATGATTTGGCAGGAGTGAGAGACTGAATAAATGAAGTAAAAACTTTGACCTAAATCTAATGCACAAGGAACCTATCTCGTCTCTAGTAAACACTAGTTACCGCATGCAATTCAAATCCTGCATAAAATTCAACTCAGAAAAAAAATAGACTAATGTTTTTTCTAATGTCAGTCACAAGGCAGACCATCTTATCACTGGAAAATGCTTGTGATTTTACAAGTGTCATGGTGATAATAATAGGATAATAATAGTAAAAGCTTTAAAAATATCAGCATTTTTCATTGAAAGAATTTTCTGGGGAAAAAATATAAGGATATTTTATTTTGCTGCTGAATGTGATAGATTGTATTATCTGGGCTTTGTACTTTTCACTTCTTTTCTCTTTGCTGCTCATAAAATTATATTTCAAAAATCTTAATTGTGGAAAAATTATGAGAGTAGCAAAAGAAAAAAATATCGTGTGTCTCTACTACACTGTTCCTGTTTCAGGTGAGTAAGCATCACCTGGCGTCAGTGTGTCCTGGTTACAGGACAGATCTTAGAAGCAAAATGTTTACATTTCAAGAACATGTCCTGTAAGCTAAAAGGGAGTATGTCTTTTTTTGCCTGGAGGAAAAAAGGGTTCCAAGTTTCTCCCATGAGTTAATAAGACATATCAAAATTTAGTCAGAGATCACCAGTTCTTTTTCATGTATCAATAAAGGAAGAGTGTTTGATATTGCCTCACCTGCCACAACTCTTCTGCTGACAGATCACTAGTTTTCATTCACAGGTCAGAGCACAGCACTAATTTCTTCTGGGACAGTGGGAAGAAATTTTTTTTCTTGTCAATAGAGTGTCTGCAATAAAATGTGTTTTGAGGCTTTCTCACAGGGTGTCTGCCATGCTTTTGGAAAAACTCTGCTGTTACAATATGACCAGTGGTAGGAATGTGCTGCAGTTTCTACTCTTCAGAGGACTGCATTCCCCGGCAGGCAGGGGTGCACAGACACTGCAGCGCAGTGCATTCATTGAAATGATGAGGAATAGGGAATGAGACGTTTTAATAGCTTGGCTAGTAAGAGGATGATGCCTTTTCTCCAGGATACTTAACCTTCATGAAATAGGATGTAATGCTATTTCAGGCTCTGGCTGTAACTGTTTAAGAATGAAAGAAGGCTCACTACCGGTTGTTGGCTAGCAGGTGGTGATGTATGGGGAAGGAGTGATTAGTGTACGCTTTGTGATCCTGTATGATTTATATTAGTGATTCTTATATGAATTCATAGTTCTAGTGCTCCTTGCATCTTATTGTATCACATCAGCAGCAAAGTCAGCTATGTACACAAATATATATTTGATAAATAACATCCAGAGTGTGAAAGTTGGATCTACAGAAGCTTGTCTTACCTAAGATTTGAGAGTTAGGGAGTACTGTGTAAAACAGATTTGCTTCTATGTTTGGGTCATAATTTGATCACTCTGGAGTTAAAGGTGACCCTTAGATAAAATGGACAAATGTACTGAAATCCTAGTTACAGTTGCATGTATTATAGCCTTTTTCAAACCATGTCAACCATTTTTTACATCTTATACATATAATTTTACTTTTACAGCTTCAAATATTATTTTTACTAAGTCACTCCATGCAATCTTTTTTTTCTACTTTTACCTTTTTAAAGATATTCTGCGCATGAGTGAGTCTTTAATAGAAACAGTGTAATTAATGTCATATATATAAGTATTGTGCTGAATAGGACTGCTTTTAGCAGTAAAAAGATAACCTTCCTTAAAACATCAGAAGCTATATGGCATTCTCTCTGCACAAGTGATGCTGCCATAGCTACCACCTGTGAAGATGAACAATTGCATCAGTGGAAAACATCCAAACAATGAATCACTCCATTCTTCCAGTACTGCAGTTTCCAGTCTAGCATAAATCCAATTGCTGGAACACAGGAAGCACGTAAGTGATACCTTGGCTTAAACACTGGTTTAGATTATACTAGAAGACATAGAATTATATTACATGTAGAAAATACATTTAAGGGTAGCCACCTGAGTTACAGGGATTTCTGCCAAAAAAGATTTTATGCACTGCAAAATCTTGGAGTACTCCAGCCAGCTTCTTCCAGCTGCAACACAAACTGCTCTTACTCTACTTTCTTCACAAATAATACAGATTCAATCCTAGTGAAGATATTCCAGATTCAGTTGCATTAGCAGGAACCTCTGCCTGAGGTCCCCTTCCCACGAAAACCATTGTGACACAAATTTTATTGCTCTTTGTGAATTCACACGAGTGTGAATATTAACTTATTTTAAGACAGTTCAGTTACTGATCTTTGACACCTTTAAGAATAAATAGTTATGTACAAAATAGTAGGTAGTAGATACAAAAGTAGGTACAAAAGTAAAATGAAATTTTAAAGGAATTTTCTCATCATATAATAGAAGGTACTAATTAACTGTTAATTTTACATTTTAAATAATTCAGTGAAAAGATGATAAATAAATATTAATAATCAACTATGTTTTATATCAATTGCAGTTAAAGCTCTCGTGTCATAGATGATACAATGTCAAACTGACCTTTAGTTTTATTGCATCGATTATGATATTCCATGTTTATATAAATCATATACAAAATGTGAATGTTGAAAAAGTCAGGATTTCATAAATCAAATTTTAAAATTTAAAATGAATGCAAATGAAAAATTATTCCTATTTTTGACAATATGTTGTTTACTACTTTTCTTTCCCTGAATGCACCTTCATTTAGTAGTTATGTACCACAGAGAATGCAATTCAGTCATAGCTGTGTGTCTGTCAGACTTCGCACCTTCTTGTACTCTTTTCTTCAACATCCAACACAAAAAAAAATTACTACCGGCTGCATACAAATCCAGTATTTTTTTATTTTTCTATTGGAGGCATTTGATTTGTGTCACATCTTGATTTGTCACACAACAGTATGTTTTTGAGTATTAATTCTTCAGGATTATGTGACCTTGAGTAAAGCAAGAACCCTTCTTTTTTTTTCTTTTTTGCAATGAGGATAAGCATGTGCATCAAAGAATTCATCTGTTTTACCACCTTCTGTAGTTGCTAGGTGGTTTCATGGAGATCTTTGTCTGCATTAAAGCATCCACCACTGTGCTGAAGATTATGATCTTCATGAAAGCAGTCACCTGATTCAGACACGAGCTAAATATTCACACCATGGTCTGAATCTTCAACACATTAAAAGCTACTGTGTTGGAAATTCAGTCACAGGTAGGAGTTTCAAGCGAAAGCTGTTAGTCGTGGGGGGAACCTCAGCTGCACGGAAATGCCTTCCAGTCCAGAATCTCCTAAAAAGGCTTTGCAAAGCACTTCAGAAAATGGAATCAGTTAACAAATAAATTGTTCTCCTTGGCCTAAGAGTCACATAGTTTATTTGGCTAGCACAGATAACATTAGGATTTTTGATTTTTACACCTGTAAAATAAAAATGCTGCATAGTCTCAGAATCTGTCAAGTTCTCCTGAATCTAGAGTAATTTATGGTAGAGGTCTCAAATGTTTCTACTCCAGGCTCTTTTCTAGGTTAGTTTTTAAGTCTCTCAGTCTCTTGGAAGCTTTTTTTTCACCTCCTCTTCAGAAGTGAAGAATTTTACAGCCAGCAAGGAAACAATGAAAGAGTCTGTTTCTCTGGATCAGGAATAATTAGGAGACCTGCCTCTACCTTAGATCAGGCATATAACAGAAAAAGAGAGAACTGAGATTCTAGTTAGTTCTAGTTCTCAGGAGTCATTTTTTCTTTTTGTCAATAAATTTCTGATACTAAAAGCATAAGCAGTTCAAAAGTAGAGTATGGGATTCCAGTTTGCCTTCTTCTATCTCAGAACCCTAAAATTAAAGTTCTGCTTCTGATTATGCCTGTTTGTGTTACAGTGTGTAAAAAGCTGTTACTTTTCAAGGGTATCACAGATTTCAGTAAAGCTGTCCTGGTTTGGCCAACTGAACCTAGAAGACTGGAAAAAATCCAACCACCTACTGTCAGTACACAGTCTCTGTGTACCCACAAGCAGAATGCTTAACTTTCTTCCCCAGCCTATTAACTGAGCTATTGGAATAGTCGATCATGCTTACTAGCTCTAGTGTGCCTAGCGTGCTCCAGTGTGAAGGAAGCAAATAGAATGGATTAAAACATAGTCTTTCCTCTGGCTGCATTAGCCCTCTGTCTTAATTTTACCATGCTTTCTCTTTTTTTAAGGCACTCTCTCTTCCATTATGCAGTAACTTCAAAACAAACGAGTGACCACAAAAGCATCATAGTTTATTCTGTGCTTGTTTCTATGGATACACAGAGGGCATGCCTAATAAGGCAAAATAAAGAGATATAAGGTTGTAGAAAAGCCACAACTAAGGTAGTTTTCTTGAAGACAGAATGAGCAATAATATCAATACATCCTAGCAAACTGAATAAAAGCCCTGCTGTCCCTGAAGGATTAGCAGTCAGGATGGAACATCCCACCATGTTTTCACTGCAGGTGGTAAACAGCGTTAATTAGATTAAAGCCAAATTGAATATGTCTAATTTTACTTCCATAATCTCATTCTGCTGTATAGATACAGCCTCGAAATTTTATCCAAAAAATATCATTAGACCTTTCAAATCACCATTCTTGGTACTGAACCAATGGGGCAGAACTCTTTCTGTCAGAAGTATACAAAGTATGTCAGAGACTGAAGGACCACTCATTCCAGCCAGCAGCTAACAGCTGTATTTCTAAAATATTCAGACTTCAGAATGAGATAGTGTAATATCAGATTGTTATTAGCAATTGTTCTAGTAGTTTCATTTTACACGGATAGACATCATATTGATGCACAACAGAAAATAAAATGCTCATTTGCATTCAAAGTTTAATATTGTCACAGACAACGTCTTGCTAAACCTTAGTTATAGATACCTTATATCCATGAAACAATGCAAAATAGTATGTCTGCTTCTCCCACAAAACTACTCTAAAAGCCATCGTAATTAAATGAAAATTATTATGTATATATTTCCATTCTGAATTTGTGTTAATTTGGTTATTCATTTATTAGTTTGAATGGCTTATTCAAAATTATGACTTACTTCCATTACCCTGAAGTTTGAAAGATAAACTAGGCTGTAGAACCAGACTGACAGAATATCTTCCTATTAATCTTTTGCTTAAATGTAAAGAAAGGGATTGACATAATGATGATCATCAATTACTAGGGACTGACGCATTTCTCTGAAGGAAGGCTGTAAGCAAATAACAGTACTGCTAATGATGTTGTGATACAATGGTTTTCCTACAACATAAATTCTCTGGTAATTTGGGTATTCAAGGCAGTAATTTACATTTTGCTGCAAATAAGTTAGACTACTTGGCTTATCTGACCTCTTGAGTGTGAACTAATCTCATCACATTTTCAGTTAGGTCTATTTGAGAAAATGATACACAAATGGCCTTTTTTACCAATTATAAAGGTCAGATGCAAAACAGAGTTTTTCCATTGCATTCTGTATTAGTTTAGCCTGACGTGTCACCCAACTATGCTAATTCTCAACGATGGAAGAACTCTAATAGTTACAGCTCATGCATGTTTGAAAAATGCCAACATTGATTTTCATAACATTTGGTTTCACAGTTTTTAGGGCACTTTATATCTTTCATAAGTCATAGCCATCATTCAGGACTGTGTGAAATTCAGAGTTGAAGCAGCAATCAAAGTAAAAGGTCAACCTACAAGACAGAAAAACTCAAGCTATTTATTGATAAAGATTGTATTGTAAAAAAAGCTGAAAGTACACAATGATTAGTAGTTTTTGACTCCAGCCAGAGCTGTCAGTAGTTCTAGTACTCAGTACTTCTCTTGCACTTCTCTCTTCAAACAGCTGTGCTAGCTTAAGCAATTAGTCTTCATAAAAGATTTGTACAGTCCCCTATATGTTATCTTTAATTTGCTGCAGGAGAAATACGTGGTCAAGATTTTGTCTTTCAAATGCACTGATGTTCCGAACTACTTTATGTCTTAGGTTTTTGTGGCCTACATTTGGTATCATTTAAAGAAACAGCTTAGTCAGAATTAAATGTAGATATTCAAATAGAGCCATGTGCAAAGAGAGCGTATGAAGATTTCCTTAACCTCCTGCAGTTCAGTTAATGTAAAAACAGAAAATCTGTGCTGCGGTGATCTCTTATTGTTTCTGAGAGATGGTAGCACCCTATATAAAGGTCGCACAAGAAGACAGTGCTTTGGCTTTCTTATTCCTGACAATAGAGGAATGTACTTGTACTGTAGTGAGGAAGTAAATGAATCTCAAAGAAAGAAAAAGAAAGGCAGTTGGAGGATAAACACCAAGAAGTTTTGAGAAAAATTTTGTTTTTTAAATAAAAATAATGGTATTTTTTTGTTATGGGAATTCTTTGTACTACATTGAAGATGAGAGTGCAATGCCTGAGGAAGGCAAATTTTACTGTTCTTGTTCCAAGAACCACAAAGACCTAGGAGACTTAGGGTTGATTTGTTTGTTTGGGGTTTCTTCCTTCATTTCAGGAGAGGTTAGTACTCCTCCACGCTTACAATGTAATTAGACGAATGTCCAGTGACAAAACACTGCTGTTCATCTGAGGTGAGAATTAGCTCTAGACTTTATCTCCCAGTATATGTGAAGTGATTCCTGAAAATCCTGAAGTGTGCTTCAAACACTACCTACAAATTCAATAGCATCATATGACTGATGATGCTCTAGTCCAAAGGCTGTACAAACCTCTTCGGGAACTTCACGAAGTCTTATTTCAGTTCTCTAGGAGCTACATATATTAGAGTTAAAGCTCTTGTCAGTCAAAGAAACCACAGATTGAAAAAACACAAAGATGTGAATCATCTTCTGAGGCAGAAAAATTACCTTGGTCATTGGTAAGGAAAGTTGCTTTATCTAGTTTGTTCCAACCCGAAAATTTCAATTTGTCTACCACCTTTCATAAGCACTACATTTTTAGGAAATATTGTAAGTGCAATTGCTCATGTAGTTCATACATCACTTCAAGCTTCATAATAGGTTTAGAATCAGAAGTTAATAGAAATTAACTCAGCCCACAAAATTTCTACGATTTTATATTTGAGAGACTACAACCTCTTACGCAGTATATATAGTCATTAACTGCATTTGACCAGGAGCTTGAAAAAATATTTTCTGTAGGCAAAAGACTTTTAGTTATATCTCAAGGTATACTCTGTCAAAGAATGTGTAAGACTCCATGCAGCATCCCGCACATCCAGCCTTAGTGATTATATCTGTACCATGACATCGTACAAGAATAATGCCTTTTTAAGTGTATATTTGTTTATGTTATTATTCTAAATTTATCTAACATTAAAGTAACTAATGCTTTTGTGTTAAAAGATTATTTTAACATTCTAACAGAAATGAGTAATAGTATGCAATATGTCTTTAATGAAAACAGTGCAACAAGGAATATGCTGCAAATCAATGTTCAGTGTTATTTTTCTGGATATGGTGCTCACGAATTCTGCTACAAGTAACTGATATGTTGAATGAAAGGCTGGTTTGGGCTCTAGGGACTGCTGGGAGCAATTGGAAACTTTGTCAAAATGAATTATGAGAGATTTTCAAATGACAAACAGGAGTTATGTAGCATGTGACTTCAGTGAGAAGTGCAGATCTGGCTCTAATTTTATGCTGTTAAAAACATTTATGTGCTTCCCTGGCCATGTTTCATAAAGTGCTCTATTTTTATTATCGAAATCATAGCTTTCAAACTGTTTTAAAATTATTTTTATTTAATTCTTACAAATACATTTTAGCAGATTACAACACCTATTTACTATTTTTCCCATAGCACGCAAGGAGAAATAAAATGTGGATTTAACTGAAAAGACTGAAAAGAATGGGTAAAAGTGTAATGTCAGAGCTAATTACAACCCTTGTGATAGACTCAGCCTGACAAACCATTATTTCTCTTCCTAGATGTGGCCAGGGAATGGATTGTTGCCCACATAAATTGTTCTTACCAACTATTGCTTGCTGTAATTTTTCCTGAGGGATCTTTAACCATCCACCATTAAGTGTTACATGTCCAGAAGTGTTTGATACCACAATAGTGTATCCTCTTGTGTGACAGGAATGGTCATAATTGTCACATTACAGAACAAGACTTTGTATGCATCATATGAGTCAATGGAAGTGCATCCTTCATGTCCTGGAGAATCACCTGTATATTTACCATCTGAGTGGAAAATGGAGGTTAAAAAGGCCTTATTAAAGACTGCAGAATAAGTTTCATGATCCTGAAAAGTTAGATGGTAGTGTTATATATTTGAAGGAATGTATTTTAAAATAAATTTTAAAAATTCTAAATTCTTGAGAGTAACAATATCTTTAAAGATCTAAACCAGATATTCCAGCAATAAAAAAGAGTTCTTCCTCTGTCATTTCTGTAGACCAAATTCTGTCCTTCCCAAGTCACAACTAACTCAAACACAGCTTTCTAAGGTTTAGGTATTGTTTCAGGAGGGGATTCTTGTTCAAGAAAACTCATAGAGCTTAGAAATGAATGATAAGGCTGAGCAGATGCTCATCGTTTTCAGTTTGAGCTGAACCACTTTTTATGCAATGGTCTTTTTCTTGTATGTTGGCAGCAGGCAAGCAAGGTGCTGGAGCCTTTTTGTCACTCCATTTTGAAGTGGGATTGGAAGTTCCAGTGCTTTTAACCTGGATCAAAGAATTTGAGAGTATTGGTTAAATGTGACCCCCATTTAGTCTGTACTAGAACCAGAACAGTATAACTGTTAAGTATAATCCTATCTGAAAGGAAATTTAAAGCAAAGTCTTTTTTCCATGAGTGCACCCAACCAATACGGAAATATTTTCCCTAGGAGTTTTCAAAACCAATTTAGTTCACAAGTGATTTAGTCTTGGTTTAAAGAGAGCTTGTCGGTGGTTGTTTATATAAAGAGCAGAGGTTTAGAAAGTGCTTTCAGTGAAAGGAAAGGAAATTTAAAGTGAATCACCAAGAGTCTGCAGAATAATAATTCCTGATAGGGGAAAAAAGGATTCAAAACAGTAAAGCTAACAAAAGCACTCAGATCTGGAGAAGATACCATAATTGAGGAAACCTGGGTGAAAGTACTAAAACAGCAGGAGAGCTGAAGTGATTTTTTGGAGCTGTATAATACAAGGAAAGATTGGCAGATATATTATATACTAGAAAAATGCCTGCTGTGCACAAGGAAGAAATGCTTCTTTTATATGTTGTCCTTTGATATTTTTAAGATTATTGATGAGATAAGGTTATCCTTCTGGCTACAAGGATTTTCTGTGGATTTGGCTATTACACAAAGCTTTCAAAGGAAGGTCCTAATCTATATTATCTCTACATTGCATTATTCTATATTATGCTCATATTTTCTAGCAAGAAATTTAACAAGTTTTTGCATTAAGTGTAACTCAACTTAAAGTTTAAAAGGATAAAATGTGATGCTCCGTTCAGTTTCCAGTAATTTAAAATGAAACAGCACTAGGAATAAATAATAGTAACAACTTTAAAAGAAGCTGAATTTCATCTACTATTTATTAACTGAAGAATGTTGGCGAGCTGTTCCCTCCAACTTTCGTAGCTTTATCCCAGATAATATAGTAAGAGCACTAAATGAACTTGTATCATTAAATATTGAATCCACTGCGAAAATAGTTTTTAACAGTCTCAGCTTAGCACTATCATGATTAAAAATGTTGAGTGTGCTTCCTTTCGGGGAAGTCCTCCCACATATGACTACACAAATGGCAGGCATACAGCTTTCAGTGGGAATCAGAGAATATAGTGGTTCCACTCAGAGATTGAAAAAGCACAGGCATATAGAAAATTATACTGTGCTTTGGAGAATCACAACATAATATCCCTAGCGCACAAATTATGCCTATGACACTTGGTACAGAGGGATTATAATCTTTTCTTTCAAAACCAGAATTAGTTTAAAAGTAAAAAATAGTGGGCAAACACAGTTGTGACTTTGTTATTAATGTGTTACAATCCAGTCTCCTCCGCATTGTACAGTATTTTAAGAAAATAGGTTATTCATTCTGTGTCGGCATCCCAGATGTACCAGTCATATAAAACTTTGATTTCTTTAGATCAGATCGCTGATGTAGTGCTGATTTAAGGAGAATAATTTGTATTATTGAATTACCAGCATCAGGTCATACCATGAATATGTTTCTTGATGATTTTCTTTCCAAACTTATGTCTAGACCAAAGATCAAAGGAAATGGTATTGAAAAGTGTGTCCCTTACCATTTCAGATGAGTATTATAAGAATGCTGGGAACATTTCATCTTCCCTATGCTTTTTTCTTCATATATCACAAGGCTGGTGACATGAGGTGATGATGTTGTAGTTCTTGTTCTGGATTGTTCTTGTCTCTTCCACACCGTTTTTACATTATTTCTGTCTCTTCTCCCATCTTCGTTCACTGCTTGTGACGTTCTTCCTTCATATGATTCTGGATGGTTAGGCTTTTCTTCTGTACCTGCTTCTGGAGTTCATCAGTACGTCAGTTTAAAATCCAGAGGGTTTTTTTGGTATACAGAACACAACATAGCTGCTTGATTTTCTTTTGATGGTTTATAAACCTACATTCATATTAGCAGATAACGTAGTTCAACAGGAGTAGATTTACAGGGCAAATCAATTAGTACTGAGGACTCAACATCCCCGTTGTTCACATTTCAAGGAGCTGTAACTCACACTAGACCTGGACTGATCCTAGTGGCTGAATGTCTAGGAGCTAGAGTACCTGACATATGAGACAAACTTCTGGTGCAGGTTCTGAAAAAAAATTGAGTTCATGTACTCTTGAGATCACTCCACAATGTGAACCAAAGCATTTTACTGGGGACGACAAGGAGGTTTGCTTCAAAACTCCACTCTGGATCTGAAAACAAAGAGTAATATATCACCAAAATATTCCAAATTTGTCTCTAAATTTGCAGCCTCAAAATTCTGATATTTTCCTTGTTTATTTAATGCATTATTCACTTTCTTCAAGGCTTGAATGCAATTATCCAATGACGTTTTTCTTGAAGCCATTCACAGGTGTACGGTGTAGGCAAAAGGTATTACTGTTCTGATTTGTTGTCCCCTTTCAATAGTTTCTTGCATTTATGAAGGATAGCAGGATATCATGAAACTCTGAAATACACTGGGAGAAGTCCCTGGTTATTCAAGCATTTATAGGTTTCTTGCAGTTGAGATTAATTCAGCAGAAAATGGGAGACATTTTCATCTTCTTGAGTGCAGTGACAGACTGCTTTGAGAGAAAATAACAAGTCATTTATAACTGCGTATTTCAGTATACTAATCCTTGTGAATTGCTTGTGATATTCTTTCTGTGTTCAGCTGTTATATTTTCATACTTTTTTGTTGTTTTGTAGGATGTTTTAAAATATGTTTTCTTTGTCTTATTGGGAATCACTCTTCTTTGTTATTAGGATGTTATGGCATCCATAGTAAAATGTTATAACCTTGCACATTTTGGTGACAGTAAACTCCTCACGATTTGTTATGAGATCTACTATTTTTAGTCTTGCCCACAGTAGCAAAAGTAAGACCAATAAAAAGAAATGGTCAATGTCGACATATACAGCTCAATAGAATAATGTATGAAAATTGTTTTTTTAAAGCTGAAGACTAACGTCTTTGTGTTTTGGCAGTCAGAGGCAGTGATCTGTCCTGTCTTCTGCAAACAATCGAAAACACATTTGATAATTAATTCTAGAGATCATCACCATCAACTGTAGATTTCCAGGAAGAAATTCAGATTATTTGGGGGGTTTTTAGTTAGCTGAACTCTGTGATGCTGATACTAAAACCTTTGAAAGCAGGCTTCTCGATACTACAAAAATGAAAGCAATCCAGTATCTTGTTTACATTCCACTCTTGGTGTCTGCAGCACATCTATAAATAGAATGAGCTACACACAGAAATTTGTTATTGCAGCTGGTAGCAATTTTCTTTTGCAAAGGTGTCTGGAGACATTATTCATGAGATTCATTCTGTTAGACTCTCCTGCTGAGAACCCTGCTTCCCAGAACTGTGGGTGGTCAGTTTAGAAACACACTAATCGAGTGCTGTGCACAAAGACTGTCACAAGACTTACTTATTTCCCTCTTTTAAAAAGCACAGGAGTTCTCTCAGGTTATTTTCTCTAACCTGATTGCATCGATATTGTAAGCAGTGAACAGATTTTTAGAAATAACATGTATTTCACATTTTATCATCGAACATCCTAATGATTATGCTGTTATCTGGAAAAGTGTAATGGGTGCGATTTGACATAGTTCATATCATGTCCTCTGCATTCGTGCCCATGGGCACATGTGACCTTATCAAGTATAAGACAGACGTGCTTCTGTTCAATACCGAGGATGTGTAGTAATCACATGAACTGACCTATTTAGCTGTCTTCTTATTTCAGTCATAAACAAAGAGGAAATACAAATAAGACTGCATTTATAATAAGTGATAGATGGAATGTCATATGGTCCCGATTTTCTTATTTTTGTTTTCCTACATACTTGCCATTGTATTATCTTTGCATACTAAAAAAAAAGATAGTTCATACAAACAGAATATGTGTATTTCTAAATGTTTGGTTTTATCACCCCTCAAGACTTTTTACCATTTATTTTTCCCTTGCCTATTCTAATATACTTTCTATGACTGAGATCATAAGATATATGAAAGCAGAGATATTGTCTCTTTATTCTGGTTCAATTTCAATATAATCATCACTTTGTGTATTCATATTTCAGTTTTCCCTTATATCCAGTTGTGTTGTGACAAGCTATATGCAATAGCTGAATGTACAAATGGTGTTTCCATTTGCAGAGGAAACTAGTATCTTAACATTTTTTTGTTTCATTTTCTTTCCTTTTTTCAGGCATAATAGAAGAGCTGTTTTTCTGTAGCAATTATTTTGACTATGTTATGAAACAGAAGAACAAATAACTAGTCAGACATTGGAAAAGTCACATATCTTACCATGAAAGGAAAGATAAATTAAAACATAAAATTAAACCCAAAATAACCTAGCAAATCAAGTCAACCATAAAACATTCTAGCATCTCTAATGCCAGGTACACAAGCAAAATAAAAACCTTAAGAGAGTGAAAATAAAGACATTACAACCATAAGTCAAATGTCAGTGATTTTCTGAGACTGTAAAACCCATCCTATTTTTTAAGTATGTTTTCATACTCATACATTTTTTTTGGTTTGTTTTTAATTTAAATTTGCCAGTGATGCAGAAAATTGGTTTTGTGAATGCCCTAAACTCTACTCTGGAAAACTCTGCCAGTTTGCAAGTTGTGATGAAAATCCATGTGGAAACGGTGCTACATGCTTTCCAAAGTCCAGGCGAGATGCTGTTTGCCTTTGTCCATACGGAAGATCTGGCATCCTCTGCAGTGATGGTAAGAACCATATTCTTGATGCATTGGTCATAGTTTCCATCATAGAAGCTGTGGCAAGAAACACATCAAATGCTTTGAAGGTAAACCATTGAAATGACCACCTCCTCTCCTACAAATACAGCCCAAAACCCAGTCACAAGCAAAGAATGTCTGAGCTGAACACCCTTCCCACATAATATTTCATAAAAGTGTCAGCCAGAGAAAGGAAGAGGGAGAAAGGAAGAAATATCAGGTAGTGTCTGATGTTTTGGTAGTTTACCTTGAGAAAAGCTGAGAGAAAAATATGACTGAGAGATCCTTTGGAGAAATTAATTTCCCCTGTAGTTTGATTTTTCCTGTACTTAGAGAAGCATTACCTTGTACATTTTGTAAATAAAAGTAGTGTATAAAAATACTTTCTGGATTGTAAAAATACAATCGGGTGGTAAAATCAGGTGTCAAAAATAGGAATAAATTAAAATTTACCAAATCCTTTGCTGTGAAGCAGGAGATAGGATGAATGAAAATTAATACAGTGAAGTAAATAGGTCATTTTGATTA
The DNA here is from genome assembly GCA_033558235.1 of Neomorphus geoffroyi. Classification (NCBI taxonomy): domain Eukaryota; kingdom Metazoa; phylum Chordata; class Aves; order Cuculiformes; family Neomorphidae; genus Neomorphus; species Neomorphus geoffroyi. The sequence continues at coordinate 8,028,385 of JAUMJM010000053.1, read as the reverse complement.
ATATTATCATATGAAGGGCTGTTATTCCTCAGGCATTGATTATAATGATGTTTCTAGGTCAGAAATACCTATGTGTGAATATCCAAGATATTCTTTTCCCCTAACACTCAATGTAGTAAGAGGAAATGATTGAAAAATCTGCATATAGAAAATAATCACCACTTCTGAGCTGATTTAGCAGTTCATATGAAGTGTATTTAAAAATAAATATTGAGCAATCTTCTGATAAGATCCAAGTTTATATTGTCTTTTTCTTCATATCATATACATCTTTGCCTCCTGTTTACAGTTTTAATTTCCAAAACTTTGAGTAGATGAAGTTCTATGCTTTATCCATGTTTTTATCTAAGCTTGATAGTTGATAGCCAACACTAAACTTGTAGGTAAGCGTATGAAACGTGATAACTTGCTTGGTAATCTTCCCTAACTGACACTAGCACAAGATATGGGGGCTTCGACAGATTTATTTTCTTCCATGCATTTTTCTAATTGGTGTTTGAGTCCATATATACATGATATACAGCATCCTGTGACAAAGAGCTCTAGAACTTAAGCATATAGTTTGTGCAGAAGTACTTCCATTTGTTTGCTTAACTGTGTCATTCGCTAATGATATCAATGCCTCAAGCTCCTCTGTTACAACAGATGTTTCAGAGGTTTTCCTCATTTTATGAATGTTTCTGTGTTTATCTTCTCCATGCTTCTTCTGATTTTCTATATAGCCTTATTATAACTTTCCCAAAATTATTTCTGAATAGTCCAAGTTGATTGATTCATGTTTGTGACATTGATCATGCTATACCTTTATTCATCAGGGCTGCCTTTCTTTGTTAGTTCCCAGATCAACCACATCATCTTTAAAATAATGCAACTGCTTCACATTTTTCTGGTTTATTCCCTGTCTTCTTTGGGTGGGTGCTGGGCTCTTCTCACAAGTGACAAGTGATAGGACAAGAGGAAATGGCCGCAAGTTGTGCCGGAGAGGTTTAAACTGGACATTAGGAAAAATTTCTTCACTGAAAGAGTGGTCAGGGATTGGAACAGGCTGCCCAGGGAGGTGATGGAGTCACCATCCCTGGAGGTGTTTAAAAAAATGGGTAGATGAGTTTCTTAGGGACATGGTTTAGTAAGGAGACAGGCATGGTTCGACTCGGTGATCTCAGAGGTCTCCTCCAACCTTATGAGTTTATGATTCTATAATCCTTCTTGACTTTTTTTTCATACTATTTCATTTTACATGTACACTGGACTTTGAAACTTAAAATGCGCTGAAAAATGCTTTTTTATATGCTAAAACTGTACAAAGAGAGGAGAAACAGAGCCACAACGCAGTCAAACCTGGATTCAACCTTAGGGATAGCCCTAGCAGCATCAAAGCGATACAGTCGGGGAAGTCTCTGGTGACTGTAAAAAGGGCAACATCGTGACCGTATTTTAAAAGGGTGGATAGGAGGACCCAGGGAACTACCAACCTGTCAGCCTCACCTCTGTGCCTGGGAAGATCATTGAGCAGGCTGTCCTAGAAGCCATGCTAAAGCACATGCAGGACAGAGGTGATTTGAGACAGCCAGCATGGCTTTTCCAAGGGTAAGCCTTGCCTCACCAACCTAGCAGCTTCCTATGATGGAGTGACAGCATCAGTGGATGTGGGAAAAGAAGTGGATGTCATTTATCTAGACTTCTGCAAAGCCTTTGACATGATCCCCCACAACATCCTTCTCTCTGAATTGGAGGGGTATGGATTTAATGGGTGAACAGTTTGGTGGATAAGGAATTGGTTGAATGGTCACATTGAGAGAGCAGTGGTCAAAGGCTCAATGTCCAGATGGAGATCCATGACAAGCAATGTTCCTCGGGGTTCCATACTGGGTCCAGTGCTGTTTAACATTTTCATTAATGTTATTGACAGCAGGAAAGGGTGCGCCTTGAGCAAGTTTGTGGATGACACCAAGCTGAGTGGGGGAGTTGTCACCCCAGAAGGATGGGATGTCATCCAGAGGGACCTGCACAAGTTGGAGAAGTGGGCCTGTGTGAAACTCATGAGGTTCAATAAGGCCAGGTGCAAGGTCCTACCCCTGGATCAGGGCAATCAGCTGTTTCAATTCAAGATATGGGAGTGGTGTAATTGAGAGCAGCCCTACAGAGACGGACTTGGGCATGCTGGTTGATGAGAAGCTCGACATGAGCCAGCAATGTTCGTTTGCAGCCCAGAAGACCAGCTGTGTCCTGGGTTGCATCAAAGGAAACATTGCCAGCAGGTCCAGGGAGATGATTCTCCACCTCTTCTCTGCTCTTGTGAGATCCCACCTGGAGTATTGTGTTGAGTTCTGGAATCCCCAACATAAGAAGGATTTGGAACTGTTGGAATGGGTCCACAGGAGGGTTATGAAGACAATCAGAGGGCTGGAGCACCTCTTCTATGCGGACAGGCTGAGAGAGTTGGACTTGTTCAGCCTGGAGAACAGAAGGCTCCGAGGGGACCTCATAGCGGCCTTCCAGTACCCAAAGGGTGCCTACAAGAAAGCTGGGGAGGGACTTCTACAAGAGCAAGTAGTGATAGAATGAGGGGAAATGGCTTTAAACTGGAATGGGGAATATTTAGATTAGACATTAGGAAGAAATTTTTTACTGTGAAGGTGGTGAGACACTGGCACAGGTTGCCCAGGGAAGTCATGGATGCCCCGCCCCAGAAGTGTTCAAGGCCAGGCTGGATGGGATCACGAGCAGCCTGGTCTTGTGGGAGGTGTCCCTGTCCATGGCAGGGGGTTGGAACTAGATGACCTTTAAGGTCTCTCACAACCCAAACCATTCTATGATTCTATGATCTGGTGAGGTATTTCAAGATTGTGATAGACTGCCTAATTGCAATTGTAGAATAAAGTGATTATGTAAGAAACAGAAGTTTAATTGTTTATTATAACAAAACGAGGGGCCCATATAACAAATTTACTAGAAAGAAATTGTCCATAAAATTTAAAGTCTAGGAACATGTATTTTTTATGAATTATCTCCCATTTAAGATGCACAATAGTGTTTCCCCTGCTATTAAGATCAATTACAAAATGCACAATACTTTGTGTCTGAAACGTTGAAGAAAAGTTTGTTTCTGATAAATGCATGTCAAATAAATGTTGGTCTTCATAATAGGAAATGTGCAAGATGTTACAGTGATTACTTAATAAAATGAATATTGCAAATGTACGTAGCAGAGTTGCAGATTTCATGTCAGTATCGCTGCTTGTACCATAAAGGTTATTTACAAAACACAAATTAAGGATAAAAAAAGATAAAGACAGAGCCACAAATGAGTCCACTGCTACACGTCTTACCTGATATCAGAGCTCCAACTGTCTGTTAAGAGTTGAAAGTAACACTAAGAACAACATCAATCTGTACAAATATGTAAGAAAAAATCATAAAACTACTGTCACTATTAAGGGCGGGGGGAGGGGAAATGCTTGGCAAAGCAAGTTAAAAATACATCATTTCATGGGGAATGTACAACACCCTAAAAGTGAGAAAACTATAAGGGTATCATAAATATCACAGTTAAGGCAAATATTTAAGAACAGATAGTAATTTGTATTTGACAAACCTATATAAATACAGAAAAACAGACAAGATCTTTCAAGGACTTTTCTTCAGTTTCTGAAGCGGGTGCAGCATACTAAGCAGGTTGGAAACAATTGCTCTGAGCTTATTTTAACTACATTATACTTGTTTCAGACATCAAGAAAAGCATCCTAAAAGAATGTCCACGTTTCCAGATGCATGTAGTAAAATGTATTAACTCTCACTGCACGTCTTTCCTTGCTTGTATCGGGGACTATGTTATGTAAGTCGAATAGTGTATATTGAAAACTCTCTAAAGATGATACATACCTAGGGCATAATAGGCCAACAGGGATGGGGGATGACAATAGAAGGATAGGCTGTGCTAATCAGGCAAAGGACAGGGCCAGACAAGTGTATTGACCAACCAACTATTTACATGTGACTGGCCCTTTTTGTCCCAGTATCCCTCTTTTTTCACATTTGTTCCTCCTTAAATCACCTAATTCCCTCCTTCTCTCCACCTTTGGTTCCTCCTCTAAACATACACAAATCCTGTGCTGCTCCAAAATGTTCTGCATCTGCATCCTGTAATGCATCCCGTACCCCATGACAGTTACACCCCTCTGTCCAAAAGGTGCTCCAGCATTGACTTACCATGGTGGGTGTCACACCTGGACAGCAGGGCTGAGAGTATCCCGGGAAAGACTTGGCAGGGGCCTGAACAGAGTGTCCCTTCCTCTGAACCTGTAATTTGAGTTCCTGCCTGCTGCTGGGCTCTGTACTCCTCTGGGATTGTGGAGATGGATCTGTGGTGGGACAGAGGTTCCTGGGATGAGGCTGGGAGTAGCTGGGGCAAGATATTAATTGAGTTCCCCCACCTGACATTGTGGCTCTGTGCTGCTTTGTGGGCGTGCAGGTGAGCATTTATCACATAACACTGTTGATAAGTGCCTACATGACATTCGACTCGGGGGGTAGAGTTGCCTGAAACAATTTAGTTACTTACTAGAATAGAAAACAGGGAATATTTAGCAATGCACGTCATCAATATGCAACAATAGAGACTACGTCTACGTGGGGAATTTCACTCAATCTCCCAAGTGACTTTGAGTTTTTAAACTGTATAGAAAGGCATCTATACAATTTAAACTGAGTACAGTTATTGAGCTCTGGCTTTTCATTAGTTTTGTGTGAAAGCAGCCAACATTCAGGCTCTAGTCTGATAAATCTCCTTTTGCATCTAATTTAGTAAAAAGTTGCTTGCACTGTGTTTCTTGCAGATTGTAAATCTCCTCCAGTATTTAGGATCACACTGGTGACTGACCATTTCAGACCAAAGGAATATACATTCTGCAACAGTGCTATGAATATTTTTTTCTGTAAAATACTTCCTATAGATTTGATTTTTATACTTCTAAAAGTTGGTCAGGAATATATACCAACAACTCCTTATGGAGGATTAGGTTAGCACTAGAACTATCTGTCATGTGGGGAGATTTGTCATTTCATAGGATCTAAGACTTAAGTGAATATCTGTGGTGCTTGCTTGATCTGAAAAGAAAGCTTGAGCTCAGAGAGTCAGAGAGATGTTTGTATCTCCATACTTCAACTCTTTTACAACGAAGGAGAATTCTAGGTATAGCGATTTGAATATAAATATGGCCAAATCAGTGTTGTTAACATGAAATAAAAATCAAATAGTTTTAATGAGCCTAAACTATTAAAAATACTATTGTTGTATCTCACCAAAACTAGTAGGGTTTAGGACTCTAAAGGCTGTAATCAGCCTGTATTTCTTTTTTCTAATTTTTTAACTCTTTCATCTAAGTACAAACTGGAGGCACTCTCTAGTTGGTATGGGAGACTGATATTACCTGTAAAATGTAAGGCTTTGTTTGAAATACCTGAGTTTAAAGAATTTTGATAGATAAAATGCACAAATTTTGAAGAGGAAATATCAGAGTTTCATCATACTGCAGAGCTGTGATGCCCTCTTAAGTGTGAGAGCAGCAGAAGCTGTTCAGTCATCAGGAATGGAAAAGAACACCTGTACTTCTAAACTCTTAATGTTTATGTTAATTATATGTTATTATGGGCCCAGTTTCTTGTGTAACATATAATTAACAACGCAAAGCATTTTTTTAAGCCTAGAATCAAGAGCAAATGCTTTGTAAACATGAAGATAAATATAAAAAGAGAAGGATTCCAAAGGAATGTGCATTGCTAAGATGAGGAATCATGTCAATCACAGTGCTTTAGACCAAACTTCAGTGTTTCAGCTTCACTATGTGTTTTACATATATAGACATGTCAAGATAAAATGCAGTCCTAACAGTGACATTGTATTTAATAAACACACACGGAAAAGACCCAGCCACAGCATGCATTCACAGCAATCTGTATGTTTCTTGAACTATTTCAGAGCAGCATTAGACATAACATTTATGGTAGCACTTCACAGTCCAAAGGATTCCAGCAGGCTTTCCATAGTATGTATTTTCCCCCTATGTAAAAAATTAATTTCAAAGTGCTGAAGTGGGAATAGTCACTTGCTCTGTAGAGTGAAAATCAGCCTGCAAGCAAATTGCTTCTGTGCAGCTGTTTGGCACACAATGTCACCTTCAGAGTTGTTTGGGTCTGCACACTAAATTGTGCAGATCAGTGACAGCAGATACCCAAAGGGAATTTCCTCAGATAAAAAAAAAAGGCATTGCAAGTTTTCTGGTCAGTGGTAAGAGAGTTTGGGGAATACTGATCAGGGCTGCTGTTCTTCCTGTTCAAGAGGATTTATTTTCTGGGTCATTCACTTTTAGCTGGGCTTGAATTTCCCTCTCCCCTCCAATGTGAGGAACGTTATAAAAATTGTACAAAACACACAGAGGCACACTCATACACTATTAATGTCACTTCAGTATTTCCAGTTTTTCAGATTCATATTTTCATCCTTGAGCAATGAAATCACTTTTATTGTTTCAAATCTCAGCTTTCAAGCAGAAGTACAGGTTACTGGTACAGATCGGTATGATTAGAAAATAAGCTAAGCTAATAGGGCCCATGGGTTCCATGGCTATCGATACCACCAGACAAATAAAAGTAATACCTAAATATTTACTGAGGGTGGGAAGGGGGAGGCATCCTCATGAATTACCCATTATGTGGATCGGTAACTCCTCATGCAATAGTCTTCCAGACATTAAGAGTCTTCTACTACCACCTTGAACTCTCAGCTGGCACAGCACCACCCCACAGCTCAAACCAGAGTTTCTGGTGATACCAACCTGGGAGGTGCCGTAGACACTCTTGAGGAACAGGAGGCCTTGCAGAGGGATGAAGTTAGACTGGAGCACTGGGCAATGATTAATGGGATGAAATTCAACAAATCAAAATGCTGGATTCTTCACCTGTCATGGAGTAAAGATTGAGAGAAGTGGCTGGAAAGCTACCCTGCAGAAGGGGATCTGGGGGTGCAGGTTGACAGCAGGCTCAACATCAGTCAGCAGTGTGCCCTGGCACCCAAGAGGGCAAACCCCATCCTGGGGTGCATCAAACACAGTATAACCAGCTGGTCAAAAGAGGGGATTCTCCTGCTGTGTTCAGTGTTAGTGTGGCCTTACCACAAGTACTGTGTGCAGTTCTGGGCCTCACAATTGAAGAAGGATGTGAAGGTCCTTGAATGCATCCAGAGGAGGGCAACAAGGCTGGTGAAAGGGCTGGAAGGAATGTCCTGTGAGGAATGACTAAGAACTTTGGGCTTCTTTAGTTTGGAGAAAAGAAGGCTACAGAATGACCTCACTGCTTGCTACAGCTTCCTTAGGAGGGGAAGTGGAGAGACAGGTGTCGATCTGTTCTTCTTGGTATCCAGCGATAGGATTCATGAGACAGGTTCAAAGCTGCAGCAGGAGAAGTATAGCCTGGACATTAGGAAGCATTTCTTTGCTAAGAGGCTGGTCAATTGCAGAGACAGTCTTCATAGAGAGATGGTCGACGCTCCAAGCCTGTCAGTGTTTAAGAGACGTTTGTACAATGCCCTTAACAATATGCTTTAGCTTTTGGTCCACCCTGAATTTGTCAGACAGGTGGACTAGATGATCATTGGAGGTCTCTTCTCACTGAATAGTCTATTCTTTCTATTCTATTCTATTCTATTCTATTCTAAAACACCAGCTTAGCTTCCTCATCTTGCCTCTCCCTCCCAAATTTTCCTACATATATTACACGTCCGTACAGCAGACCTTCCACCTCATTTCCACAATTCATTACTGGGTCCCTGTCCTGTCCATGTCTCTGCATCTTTCTAGGGGCAAAGAACAGTGGAATTGCAGCAAGTTCTTCGTTCACCTGTTATCCTGCAGTCTTTGATCCAATACCTTCTAATGTAATGCAATGCACAGAGAGAGGTTCCTACCAGAGGTCTGCATGCAAACCATTATTGGGGTGTTGCATAAGCTGATCAAAAGTAATAAAAATCATTGTTACAAAGTCTGCTCTACATTTTTCCGCTCAACAAAAAAGTCCCATTTGCTGATTGCATTGTGACATGTGACGAAAATTGAATTCTATACAACTGATAATGCTCCATATGGTGACTGGACCAAGGTGAAGATGAACCAAAACAAGACCATGTGAATGCTTGATGGTCAACAATTGGAATCATCCACTGTAACTTCTTGAATCCTAGTGAAACCACCACAGCAGAGAAGTGTTGCTGGAAACTAACAAAATGCACCAAGAACTGAAACATTTATGTCCAATATTGGTCAATAGAAAAGGACCAATTCTTCTCCATGACAGCATCCAACCACATCTTGCAAATGACTCCGCAGAATGACTTCCTGCAAGAGAAGATTTTCCTCAACCAAGGAGCAGCTCAAAAGGTCTTTGAAGATTTCATCGGTTCCAGGACTCCAAAATTCTATGCTACCAGAGTAAATAGACTTTCTTGTTGAAAAAAATATAGAGATTCTGGTCCCTATTTTGCTTTAAAAATTTTATTCTAAGCTGAGTTGTGCTGCTTTAAATTTGATGGTTTAAAATTAATTATTTTAACACCAATCTGATAAAATTGGTGATTGTATATATATAATGATTTATATAAATGTACTTATAATATGCTTCATATAGTTTTGTTAGATGAACTGTTTCCATCGGGAGCACGTGTTGTAGCTCAAACATCCAATATTCTTGCTGATTCCTTAGAAACATGATGAGTAAGAGGAGGAATAGCCCACATCCTGCTATAATATTTTTTCTGAACTCAGCTAAGAAAAGATTTTGCACTCTGTTCATCAATACTTCGGTGCTCAAGAGAAGTTTTGGCTTATTAAGAACTATACTGCAAACCACTAGGAGAAACAGTGGCTGCAAAAGTTTGTGATAACAAAGGGCATTTTTCCAAATACTTTTCTACAGCTTGAAAACTGTAGAATACAGTACAATACTTGATAGTAATTTCCACTCTTTTTTCAAAATTGTCTTTGCAAATATTTGAGCTGGTATTCAGAAGAATTGAATAATACTCATCCCAGAGTATATATGTCTGCTGATCCTCCAGGTAGCCCATGGAGCTGACAACTGTTCTCAGTTAGTCAGTGATATTATGAAGAAGTGGATTATTTGATTACAATTCTGTAGCCTGAAGTCTTCATCTGTTTCTCTCCTCTTCATCTGTCTCGCTTTATGCATTGTATTGTAAAGTTGTGGTTCAAGATGTACTGGCAGTGAACATGGAAAGCAAAATTAACTTCAACTCACAACAGAAAATTCAGAGATAATGAAATCATTACTCTCCTCTTTCTCATTTTATTCTGCCCTCTTTGTTAAGATGTTTTTTAAAATATAGTTGATATTTTTTACCTCTCACTGTTATGCTCTCCTCTGAAAAGATGTACAATGTTTGGGAAGTAGGCAACAAACCATATTAATATATTTATGTAATGGGATAATTTGTCATTTTTTGTTTGTGAGGGAATGCGATATATCATACCTTATTACCTGTTCAGTACTGGAAATGCAAGAGAGGACAATGATGAATGACTATGTCTGACAGAGAAACACAGGACAAGATCAAGGAGAAAACGTTGACAAAGGCTTCAGTACTCCATCAGAGGGCTGTGTGATATAGGCACAGTGTTAATTTGGAGTGTGTTTCTGCGTGACTCAATGAGAGCCACTGGGACACATTCTGTAGCTCTTCAGACTGTACGATGAAAGAGCAAGAGTGGAAATCAGCTTGGATGATGTCCAGGCAGGAAAAGAGAAATAAGCCAATGTGATTAGTTCTGCCCTCTGCTATTTTAGCCAGCCCCAAACATTTTGTAAATAACATTTTGAAGGACTCTTTTTCAAGGAATAGAGGGCTATAACATTATACATTTTTTTTTCACAGTCTTAGCTCCATAGCTTTATAATGAAAAGAAAAAGAATAAAATGAAAAGGTGGAGTTATCTTCCTTGACACAATGTTACCAATCATTGTATTTTTCATAAAGGGTTATTTTTTTTCATTTTTAATTTGTATGTTGGAGTACGACAAACTACTCTGTATTAAAATCAAACTAATGAAGGTCATTGCACGAAAGATCTCAAGGCTGAACGTTTTATGCTGATGCACATTTACTGAGTAACTTTTTAATGTGATTGGATAAAGATCTCTCGATAAATAATGCTTAAGGTAGAGAAAAAACATTATTAAAAATGTGATATAAAATCTATATGCAGCAATCCAGAGCCAGATAAAATATGGAATAACTGTCAAACTAGATATATTGAATTAACCAGAAATGTAAGCTTTTGACTCAGGATTCATTAACATTTCTAAACACATTTTAGAATAAGGAGGACTATTTATAAACACAAACTGAATGTATCTACCTGCTAAGGATAGGGTAGTTAATTCCATATTGCACCTGGCTTTTACTAGGTGTGAGAACCTCCTTCAGCACTGTGGAGAAAACTGTGAAGAAGTAAACCAAAGTAATACGTAATAGATTTCATAAAAGCTACCTGTGGGGCTCTTATTGCCTTATTCAGCATTTCTTCACTTGGTGACCGCATACCTTATCCAGGTATAGCTCTATATGGTGGTCTTACACCATTTCAGGTAGCATCCAAGCACCATGCACATACAAGATAGAACCAGAACAGAGGGGAGCAGGAGTAGGGTACGATGACTGGTTAACAATTGCAAGTCATGCTTCTGCGAGTCAACAATAAAAAAAAAAAAAGACAATCCAATCAGGGAATTTGAAATTCCTCAAAATCATTACTGGGTCCACATTGCTCATCTGGAAAATTAGACATGCTCAGCTTCCTTCCACCCCACCCCACCACTCCCTCCCCGCCCCCTTCCGATAACCACTGTTATGTAAATATTTTTGTGCCCAGATACTGTTTAACCCACAATTAGTGATTTACTGTCGTTCTGACTTGAATTGTTCTATTGATCTGTATTTGTTACTGTGCCGTTATTCTGAGATACACTTTTTACCCCAAAGGCTGTTGACTCGCAGAATCTGCTAGAAAATCTGGAACCTATTGCACAGTAGGGATGTCTTAAGCTCCTACAATGCTGGATATGTTATTGGATGCACTTCATGGCCCCAGCAAAATGCACAGTTAAAACTGGATGAAAAGGCCATAAACAGCTGAGAGGAGATGATCAAATAGTCAAAGATGGACATTATTTTTGAAAATTGTTTCTTGCCATATTCTGAAAGAGGCTGTGCTCAGATATCCCTGGGTAAGAGATTAAAAGGCCAGTTTGCAAAGAATGTTCCCAATACTCCATCTAACCTGGAGTTCAGAGATCTATACATGATTCTTCAATCAACTCCAGACTTTGCTTGCAGGTTTGTGCAAATACTTTAGTTTCTGAGTGCACTATGGTTCCCATTCTTCAAAATCAGAAATGTTTCCGTTATTTCACAGAGATTGAGTTAAGAATTTCTAAATCAGTTAGCTTTTATAGCAATGAAGATTAGAGTAAAAGAACATGCAGAGTGGGAAGAAGTTACAGGGTATAGAGAAGGCAGGCTTCATCCCTTCTAACTTTTGAAGTCTATCTTTACTCTGGCATACAATCCAATTCTACTTTTGTATTTCATGGGGTGAAATAATCATTTTAAAATACTAGTCACCTGATCTCTGCAAGGTAAGTTTTTTATATGAAGAACACTGCAACATAAATGTACTTAATTTTTCCACTGACATGAAGTGCAATCTTAGATGGTCAGCTGTTAGGTAGACATCTACATCATAGATGCCCTCATTTTGTCAGATGGTTGCCACCAATTGTGTATGTGTGCAGATGGCTGCTAATGAGTGGGAGTCTTAGAGTCTAGATATGCCTCTTCCTTACAGTAAATAAATATGGAATAAAATAAAAATAGGTAAGCAACACCATGAAATGAAAAAAATCTAACAATTATTAAATACTAATGTGAAATAAAATATTTGTATTGCAATATAACAAAAAATTATTACATAATAGATTTTTTGTGAGAGTGCAGAAGGCAGGGTTATCTGTAAGCTCTCCTCATATGGAGATCTTCAACGTAAAGTGCAATTCTTTTTCCCAGTTTGATAAACTGTAGGTAAAGTTGCAGTGTAGGTAAACATCCAGACCAGAACATTTAGCGTGCTTTACATTGAAAATAGAGCTCCCATCTTCTTTCCTACACACAGATGTTCATTCAGAGTTCAACCATGTTAAAGATCATGGATGTAGGCCATTCATTTAGGGTGCTGTCCTGCCTCCCGGACTCTTAAGTAACATCATGTTTACATTCACTGATATACCTTCATCAGGACTTTGCACAATAGCCTTCAAAACATGTCACTTCTGTCTAAGGTGTTTTAAACTTAGACTCCTGCTGAAGTGTCCATTAGAGTCTAAAGTGGTATCGCTGAGAAACGTTTTAAGCCTGCTTGATAGTGTCAAGATTTTGACATCTGACAACTAACCAAATATAGCATACATGACCTTTCCGCAGATTCAGAGTATTGCTGTCTATATTTGCTGGTATTAACATTTTTAATAAAAATTATTATCTTTCTGTAGCATCTTCTCTCAATTTATTGCTCTTAAACTTCATCATCAATTTGGTCTGCTAATTTTTCACCCAAGCCTATTTTCTTAGATTTTATCCTAAAAGCAGGAGGAAACGATTGGCAAAAGCATAATCTTAGACAGAATGGCCAAATTTTCGCTACTGTGGGGAACCCAGGCCATATGTAGTGTCACAGGCCGTATATAAATGGTGATACTGGTCTCTGGAGTCAAATGATAGCAGCTTCCTATAGCAGCAAACTACCAAAATAAATTTTGGATAATGTGTTTAGTTTACTAAGGCCAGTTCCCACTTCTGCATTCCTAAAAGACTAGCTACATGCCACTAATTTTAGGTAAAGTTATTCAAAGTTAATTTTTTTAAAAAATATTTTTAAATAGGAACAGTTTTGTTATCAACACTGTTTTGTCGTGACTCCAACAAAATCTCCATCCAGTAAATCTATCTATCATTTTGTTACATAAGGAAAAGCACAGAGAAAAACTGATTCTTGTCTCAATAGCCCCAAATTTGCTACTTTCCAGCTCATGGGCCAAAAATGGTCTTGCTTAAATAAGATACGATTTTAGTTGTAAGTATGAGTTGAGAATTTTGAGCCTTTTGTTCTAGGATGTGTAAAAACTGCAGTGAAATTGGAACTGAGACTACTAATGGACTCCAGCCAACATCAAATTTAAATACAGGAGAGTTGTGTTTTTCCTCCGGTGCAGGATATGACCCTTAAAGATCTGAGACTCAGAGGTTACGTTCAGTCAGACTAGGTCAAGAACAAACTTATTGCCAGTTTTCTTCTAATTAGAACAAACCCACTGTTTCCTATGGAAATTTCCTGGCTCCCATTTGAGATCACAGAACAAGACAACGTGTCATGTGTGTGAAGCAGTGCTTAATAAATGGGACAGTACACTCTATTGCTGTAAACTCCAAGTCTACATTAGAAAAGTTTTATCATTCTACATCTGCACCATTTTTAAGGTGCAGGTACTAAGGCAATGTCTGCCACTTCAGTGCCAATTTCCCTCGTTGCAAATTTAAAAACAGGTTACAAAGACCGGAGATGTTGATACCGTTTTCACAAATATGAGTGATTGTTTCTCCCACATTGTAAGTATTTAGGGCCAGATGCTTAAAGGTACCCAGGCTAACATAGATTTACTTGGGGAAGATTATAATTCTTTACTAGCACTTCCCTATCTGATTTGCACATGGTGCAGCTACATATTCTTTCCTCTCTCAATCCCTCCTGCTCCCTTCATTAGTAAAGCACAATCCAGTCACATTTGGTGCTCAGGTTGGTTAGAAATAACTGCTCATATCTTTTAAATCTAGGCTCATACCTAGTCTTTCAGGATTAAGCTTTAATCACCTATTCATTCTCTCTATCCTGTTTTTAACTTAGCCATATTGTCAATATGAGCATTATGTTATCTCTGCTATGAGTATCAACCACAAGAATTGACTACAATAACCTGTCTATTCGACTGCAGTCTTGGGGCTATGTGGTTGTTAGTACCAGTGCTCTACTGACTGTTTACCAGTACAAATATGCATATAGATTTGATTTTATTTGGGTTTTATTTGCTTTTTAAATCCCACAATTTTTCTGAACATAAATTATAAACTTCTGGGTCACAAAACCAGTAGGTGTTTCAATGAACTTGTAGCCCTTACAGTTTTGGAGGGAGCAGAAGTATATAGTTTAAAGGTATTTTAGAAAAAGCGACATGATTTCCTTGGTCAGTGCCCAACATAAAGGAAATTAAATAGGTTGATGATACTATAAATTATACGTATTTAGATAGTCATTTTCTAAATATTGAGACAATACAAATGATGATGCAAAAATGTCAACAATGTAATTCATGTAGGTCCTATTCACTGTGCTGCAAATTCATCCTTTTGTGATATTTCTTTTTGTTATTTTATTATTTTTTATTATTTTACTATTTACTAATATTATTATTTTATTATTATTGAAGAATGATTATTCTGTAACCTCTTCAGAACATCCTTGTATTCATTTTCACTCAGATGCATGTAGAGATGACGTTTCTTTTAAAAGGAGAATTTCTTTGTGTTTTCTTTTGTCTACCTGAGTTTTGAGTAATTATTGCAGTGTGCTTCTATTTTTAACAATGTTATCTAGAATCCAGGAGATGGCAGTAGTTTCTAATAATTCATTTTAAAATAAGCCTATTTGCAAATTTGAAAAATGAACAGATTACACTCAGAGGAGAGCTAAATTGTGTCTGCATGTGTATAAAATATTAAAACATATCAAATTATTAGCATTATGTGATAGTTTTTAGGTTGTAAAATACACTATTAAATAGAACTTGCAAATACATATGTTAAAGAATTTTTCCTAACATGAGTTTCTTTTTTGTTAATCCAGCTATTTATATTAGTCAACCGAGTTTCAGTGGCACAGATGCCTTTGGCTATACTTCATTCTTAGCTTATTCTACAATACCAAACATTACCTTCTACTACGAATTCCGTCTGAAGTTTCAGTTGGCAAACCATCACTCATCTTTACAAGATAACTTGATTTTTTTCACTGGACAGAAGGGCCAAGGTAAGCTTTATTTTCATTACCATTACCCATTCTTATAGACTTTCAAATATTCATTAGACAAGTAGGATAAAAATAGACACAGCTTTTTCTTGATTCTTTTTAGGATATAATTTCATTAGGAGGAAAATAATCTCTTCAATGTTTTATTGTTTTATAAACACACTATAAACAATCAGATTGTATAAATATTTATTTTCAGTAAGGAGAAGTATAACTGCTTCCAGTAATTAAAGTTAGCAGTTAATCTTATGTTTGAGGTAGCGTATCTCTGATCAAAATAAATGGAAACTTGAAGACTAAGGTTTTCTTTTCAGTCGGTAACATTGTTGATTACATTTATTTATTTATATGCCCAGTTTTATTTATATGCCCAGTTTTGAGAGATGCGGCCTCAAATCTTCTTCTACTGATACTTACTTTATTGGAAAATCAATCCACCCATCCAAACTGCCACAACCACCTTGCCATTTCTTCTTCCTGTGTCCTCAAACAAACTGGTGCAGGAACAGCCGTAAATTGCTGACATTGTCACAGAGTCTGCACTTCCATAGTCTACAGGACTGTCAATACTGAAATCCAACCCTGTGACTGCCAAAATACGACTCTTATTTGTGTAAAATAAGAGACGCTAACCACTGAGACCACTAACTACAAGTTAACCCAAGCTAGCTATGAGTAAGCTGTGCCACAATATGTATAGCGAACTGTCCAAATTGATCTCATTAACACAGATGAGAATCAGGTGATATAAATCTACTTACAACCTTGGTACTATGATTTTAGCAATAATTTAGGTGTCTCTTCACAGCACCCCACTGTGGCAGCCCAGCATGCCTTTAGGATTGAAATGGGGTTAAGCGGTAATTCTACTTGTGTTCTGTCCATCTCAGCATTACTGTCCACACAGGATCCATAATACTGATGAAAGTTCAGAAAAATGTAATGACATTTTAATGCAAACTTAAAGCGGTAAGAATAGAATCTACTTTATACTTAATCACGGGAAACATATTACTTATTTTTACATTCCCTATTTCTGCAGTTGGAGTCTGAGGTAACTTTTGGGTTTGGGGTTGTCCTGTGGGGTTACTGAAGCCTAGGAGGGAGATTTGGTGATGTGTATGTAAGTGATTTAGGTACGTAAATATAAGTCTCTACTGTCACAGTAGGTGCTTTACCCTGTCCAAAACATCACATGAGTTTGGCAGACACAGCCCACAACTTATGAGAACCCTATGCTTATGCTGAACAGTATGAGAAAATTAATGTTTCAGGAAGATGAAAAAGGGGAGAAATTATTATTATTAGCAGCTTTGAGATACTAAGATCCCAAACCATATTATTAAGAATCAGTTTTAGAGAGGCATTACGCAGTTACATACATATCACATGAAATAACTGAATTTCATCATATCTGTGGGATACAGTGTATCGTCCATTTGTTATGTTAATACATTTGATATTTTCTTAGGTCTTGTTTTCTATTAAATTTCTTACTCAAGTTCCTGCACCCTCTGGGGCTGCTTCCCCTTTCTCCCTGTGATAGCCTTCAAAGAGTCAGACTGTTGGACTACAGCAATGCAAATTAAAATATGTTAGCTTAGAACACTTTGGCAGTTTACGTTTTCCCAATATAATTAAGCTTGTTACTTTTCATTTGCAAAGATCTTGTCAAATTTAGCTGGTGCAGCGCTGCTGAGCAAATGTACTTCAGTGTGCCATGAGACCCTCCTACAGCACATGGACAAACAGCCATAAACCGATTTAATTAAGTTGTGGAGTTGATTATCTGTATTAGCCTAACACAAATAAGTATTAAACCACTGTGAACATATTTAAACACAAAACTTTGCTCTGCCTGCTGGTGTATCGGACTTTGCTAAGGGGTTTTTTTCAGACTTCAGCAAAACATGGTCAGGCCTGGTTGATCCTGCTAACTGAACAATAGTCAACACTATTTTAACTGCATCCAGGTCTAACAGCCCTCAAGCCACATTTTCCTCCCGTAACACTCCCCATTCACTTCCATGCAGCTTTTCCTTTCACTTGCTGTCACAGTTCACTCCCAAGCAGTTTTTCCTTTCACGTACTAATTATTTATTGCTGTGGATGAAGGAAATCTTGTCATTCTTTTTTGGGTAGCCAAGTAGAAATAGTGCTCGGGGTACATTACCTAAAACATTTCCATCTAGTCATTCAGAAAGCAGCTTTCAGAAGCCAGTGTCCCCATCATTAATTTTTATAACAATAATATAATAATATTTTGTAATACAAACACAAACGAATTGTTAAAATGTTTTTTTCTTTTCAATGACAAGAATGAACCACCTCATTCAGACTGGGAACTGAATTTCAAACTGTCAATATAGAAATTGTAGGAAATGTAACCGAACAGAAACTATACCAACTTGTTTACTGTCTTTACTCAGGATGGAAAAAAAATGCAAATATGAAATTTAGAGCACCAATAGTGAAAAATAAACTGATTTTTTTAAAAGTTGCAATAATGAAAAGAGAATACAAAAAAAATTTGCTTAAAAATAAAAGATAGATTGCACTAAAATTTATCTTAAAAAGGCCTGCCTGCAAGGTGTCAAAGTCAGTGAAAAATGTAGGTCTTGCAAGCATATTTAGCTGAACTGAGTAAACAAAATTTTTACGGTGTCATTTTTATTAGTCAGAACATTAGCTATCTGGGCTTATTATGTAGTTGTCAGGCAGAAACGTGGCTTTTTATGATTTTGTATATTTTTTTTTTTGGTGAACACTGCCGCATGGCAGTAATGAGTTTCTGTAGCCCCATGTCAAATGAAAGGTGGGCAGCAGAGCACCAGCTGTTGGCAAGGCTGAGAAGTCATGAGGCACCTGGTAAATTGTTTTGTAAATTGGGTTTTATTTATTTTCTCCATTAATTTAAATGGTTTGGGAGACTGAGTAACCCCCATTTTAATTAATAGAAAGCAGTATTTCTTACCAAGTGAGCTTTACTAATTTCACCAAGAGAAGATGTTGTTCTAATAATTTACTAAGTATAAAGCACTAACACTCTCTCCATGAGGAGCGTGAGGTTTTTCACAGCCTGTGATCTTGCTGAAAGGAAGTATTTTTAGCATTCTGTTTACATTTTCCCCTTCTTCCATTTCATTCCATTTCTTGTAGTTAATATTCGCTTATGCTACCTTACCTGATTCCCCTCCACCATAATCTCCATCGAAACCATGGACACTGACGTCGTGGCTAACCTCTTGTGAGGGACTGTCAAATGATGTCTAAAGCAAAGATGTATAACATCTTCTTCCTCTTACCCCTACAAAGCTTATACATCAAGGGTCACCCTTGTTCTAATATCTCACTTAAAACGAAACCTCTCACAGGAGTCAAACTAACAGTGCTGCCAATTATCCCTGATCACAATGGACACATCCTCTTCTTTAACTCTCGGGGCTATAGCCGCCCCCTTGGCTTGAGTTGCAATACTTGAAAAACATCTCCTGTGCCCACAGGCCAGGACAAAAGTTGCCGGTGGGGGCTTCAGGGCAGCTTCTGTAAGGAGAGGTTGGGGTTGCCCCATGCTGGACACAGTCTGTTCCAGCCAGCTCCAACCAATCCTACCACAGAGAGCCAAGGTGGTGAAGCCTCAGGGAAAACGTATTTAACAGAGGGTAAAAATGACCCTGAGGGAGAGGAGGTAGGAATAAAACATGAGTAACGACAGAGGGGACACAAGGTCAGAGGAGGAGAAGGAGTTAAATGTCACATCCACGCCACCTCCACAGAGGAGCAGATTACCAACACTTCAGCCCATGGTTAACCCCAAGCCAGAGGAATAAGAAGCAGCAGAGAGAAACCATCATGTACTGACTGTGGACCCCACCCCCAAGCACTGCTTGATGCTGAGGAGGGAAGAGGAGACTGGAATGAAAGAGTGAAGTTGGGCCTTAACGTATGTTAAGCTTATGGAAATCATTACTTGACATTTATTTTATAAGTGGGAGTAATAATGTGAAAGCAAAAGCCCTGGGAATATTTAGGTAGCAGTACTGCAAAAGTGTGGCAGATTTTGTCTCCTGTTTCCAAAATAAGATTTGTCAAATTTTAGATCAGTTCAGGCGAAATACATTCTAATTACCATTGCTTTCAAACTGAAATAAACAAATCTGTTTCTTCCAAAAACTTAAAAGTACAGTTCTTTATTTATGAAAGGAGGTAAATATCTATATGTATAAAGATGGGTGTTCTCATTATCAGACACAAAAAAAGGAAATTCTGAAAGGAGAAAACCTATATTATTTAATTGACTAGAAATAAATTATTTTCGGGAAATAGAAAAACAGTGACTAGGAAGGCCTAAAAAATTAAAAGCACTAGAACACTGACGATGTAAAGAGCACACATCTAAAAATAAGAAAGTGCTGCTGAGTGTGCTGTTCAGATCTCAAGCATGAGACTGAAAGTTGAGAATTTAATCATGTTGCAGGGGGGAGAGAACAGCACTGGTAGATTCACCAGGCTCAACAAGTTGTACGCATGCCATTAGCCTACTCTAGTGTGAAAAAGAACTTCCTTCAAAAAGCCTGTAAATATGTCCAAAATCTCTACAATTCCTATCTTAAATCCACAAGAATACCAGAAATAGTATTGCAAGTTAAACGGAGAATATAAAAAATATATACGGAACTTAAAACTTTTCTGGCTACAGTTTTCCTTGACTAATGAATTTGCAGTGGATTTGGAGAATATTTTATGCATCAGTATTCAGTAAATTCTGGAATAAGTAGTTATTCTACTTTTATCTTTTCAGGTCTAAATGGAGATGATTTCTTGGTGTTAGGCCTCCGTAATGGCAGAGTAGTGTACAGCTACAATCTAGGTTCTGGCACAGCAACAATCATTAGTAAACCACTTGATCTGAGACTCAATATTCATGTTATCCATCTTGGCAGATATCTCCAAAACGGCTGGCTGAAGGTAAGAAATTATTTCCTTAAGAAGGATAGGATTTAGACGGAACTGTTCTCTTTTTTTCACATTTTATATGGGAACTTTAAAAACTAATTTTGTGTTCCCCTGTTAAGCTTGGAGGATTGTCTTTATTAGGAGTCCCTAAATAAGGTATATTCCTTTGTTGTAACAAATATGAATGTTTCATTGAAAGGTGGATGATCAGAAGAATAAAACTGTATCTTCTCCTGGGGCGCTAGTTGGACTCAATGTCTTCAGCCAGTTTTATTTAGGAGGCTATCGTGAATATACACCAGAACTCCTACCAAAGGGATCCAGATTTAAGAATGGCTTTCAAGGTAAAGATTACATACTATTTTCAATTCCTTTTAAAACATGCATCAGATTGTTTCATTTGCCTATGAAATAAATATCTAAAATATCTTTCTTATAGGGAAACAAATTAGAATCTCCTTGGTTGAAATTCCTGTGGCTTTTTTATTATTTTATTACCATAGTTAAGCAATATGATGCAAAGAAGTTCTGCTAAATATTTTTAATATCTTCTGTTTCTGATAAAAATAACAGAAAATAGTTATAAATGGAGGAATAAAAAGTCAAAAGAAGCTCTTACCCTAAAGCGATACTACTGAGGAAAATCTCTTTGCACTTGAAAAGCCACCTTTTCCCATGAATGATTTTGACAAAAAAAAAAAAAAAAAGTAAATAAAATCCCAGCTACTGCAAACACCTTTTAAAATGAAGTAAACCTAGAACTCATTCAAATTCCAAATAGGTACAAATATAATCTCGTGACCAAAGTTTATGTTCACAATAAACTAGGATACATTGTAAGCCTGCCAGAGCAAAGACTTCTTTATATTCCTGCATCACGGGTGTCACAGAAGGGACGCAATTTCTGAAGTAGTTTTTAATCTGATTGATGTGATTCACACGAGCCCTCTAGGCGTTTGGGTCACAGCTCACAGCAGCACTAGGTAGTCACTGTGGGGGTCATCTCTTTTAGACAGACACTTCATTACTCACAAGCGGTCAAAAGTACCAGGGAAAAAGTAAAGCACTTCAGAACAGAGAGAGTTTTAGAAATGTGTACATTCAGTACTGCATTAAGATAGGCCATTATTTACCTGTGTACCTATTTCTATCCCTTCTCTTGCTGCACTTTTAGTACCTCTGCTTGAAAATGCCTGCCTTGTGTATTTTTTAGTCACATCAGTACCAAGTGCTTACAATCAGGTAAGGGGCACTAGTGAGAAATTTTTGAAAAAATTCTTTGTGTGTTAAGGATATATCCTGGAAAAAAGTGAAGCTAATGAAGTCACATTTTTATTATGATCTCTGAAGTTTTCTTAATCCATTGTCTGTGACTCTTTGGTTGTTTGTAAGCTATATATTAAATTGAGAGTAAAAAATGGTCATTGATAGAAAGCTCTAAATGTGGCCTAAGGAGTCACTAGACAAAAGATTGCAAACAAAAATGTAGTTCATCCTCTGTGAGTGCACTGTCTCCTTGTGTCTGATTTCAGTTTGCTTGCATCAAACTCTGATTTTTGGCATCAAGCTAAGTTTAATGCACAAATTCAGAACTTCTTTTGAGTTCCTCTTGCAAACTTGGCTGTGCCAGAAAAACTCCTCACTATTCAGAACAGTTGGCCGTCTCTCTAAAAGAGGCCCAGAACTGGCAGAGCAAAGGGAATTCAGGTCAGAAAGAAGGCGCATTCATCAGCTGATCTCTCTGCAGAAGGTTGTATAGTGCTTGCTACAACAGGCTCAAACTGCTGCTCTGAGTCCTTCATCTGCATCCCTCTGAATAAGAATCAGAAGAAATAATAAAATTAAATTAAAAATACAGTTGAATTCATAAAAAGGCCAAAAAACTTCTTGTACCTACTGTCATGCTTTGTTTACAAGCGCTCAAGAACTGTTTCTAGCCTAGATGTTTTACTGGTACAGTTAAACCAGTCACTAACACAAGTGCCAGTTTATTTTCCATGATGACGTTACCAGGCTTTGGGCACTCACTGTGCTTTCCATTGTTTACACAGAGTTCTGGACTGCTTTTTCTTAGTGCTCCAGCAAGACTCAGGAGAACAGAACATGCTTTATCTGCTACTGATAAACAGATGAAAAGTTAGTTAGGATTTACCGAGCATAAGGTGGCCTAAAACCAATACTTTTAAAAGCAAAAAAATGATATAATGAGTATTTGAAATAATCATCAAATGAGGTTATTTTTAAATTTCTTAAAAGAGTTTTTTTAATTACAAGTTATGTGTTAGTATAAACAGAACTATAAACTGTGTGAGATGTGGAAAAACCCTACCTAAGAAACTACTATTACTAATATTGTTCTAACTATAAACTACAATTAAAAGACTAATTATAAATGTAACTTATATTTTGTTCAAAACAAATTATAGGATTATAAAAAAAAGATTCACAATTGGACATACAATGTATCTTTCAGGTGCAAGTCTTTTTCTTACGTGATTTCGGTGAATTATGCAAAAACTCATTAAGAAATCGATTTTAAAAACAGTGTGATGATTACTTGCTGTCTCCATGTCATACCCTTTCCCTGCATTTAATATTAAGCAGAAAACTGGCATGCACTGCTGGATATCTACTATTCTTATGATTTGAAGCACTGTAAGGATTCACCACATCTCAGTTAAATTGTGTAAATCAGATTTAGAAAGGTATGAGCACTTACTCATATGTTACTGGTTTAAATGAAATGGTTTTAAAATCTGGGTTTTAGTTTGAAGTTGTATATATTATCCATATAGATACAGATGACATTTTAAAAGTGTTTAAGGCTACCTTTAAATGTGGCTCTAAATCACTTGGATGTTTAGGTATATTTTGAAAAGTTACTTAGGGTTTAATCAGAAAAAGATAGAATACATGGCATAATCTTCATCTTTGCAGTACATAAATAAGCATATGTCCCAGAAAAATTATTAAGGCGTACTGATGAATTGAGTTAGACCTATAAGGCTAAACATCCTGTGCAGTCACTAGGAAGAGCAAAGACTCCAAAGGTCAATCCGCAGAAAACCCACAAGCTAAGCAGGAGCTGCCTGGAGGCAGCACATAGGGAACGTATCTGCTTCACTCTGAAGCTTTGGATCCTCTTTTTCTTGGGATATCAATGTATTAGCAAACTGAAAGAATAGGTGGACATAGATCTGGGCACTGGTAACCAATCATCTCTACAGATAAATTCTTACAGTGGCCCCTGACAAATATCTGGTTTGGGACAACTATAAGTTTTCCAAACAATTCTTTGGTGCATTTAGAGGTTTAACCTAATCTAGGCACTATTTCCCCTCTGTAGTCTGGATGTAGCTATACTGCTCTGGAAAGTAATAAAAGTTTGTTAATATAATCATGACTACACCAGGTCACTCACCCACAGGACTAAGTAACAGGTCGTGGAAGTATTTATCTTACTATTATAAATTAAATTTTTAATTATTTTCTGAGATTAAGGGCCTAAAGGAGCAGCACGGACCTACTTTAAAATGTGGCCATGTTACACATGACCTATGTGTGCCAATGACTGAAGCACTCACCTAAGAAGGAGAGAATTCGGTATTACTCTGAAAGGGAACTTTTCAGCCTAGGAAAATTCAAGTCCACATTCCTTCTTTAGATTAGTCAGTGTTCTCTGGATTCTTACACATTTTACATTAAAGAGATTACTTGATCTCTGTTCTTTTTCTCTGGGGTTTTTTTTGGACCGTTTTTATCTGATATAGATGCTTTCTAGTAAGGACATGCACGCAAAACCACAAAATTGCACCTTGTCACTCCTTAATCACTGACTTTGTATTCCGTTTGTTCCTTGAAAAATTACTTTAATTTTTTCACCTGTCATTAAATGAAGAAAATTAGTCATCCACTCATCTACGAGAAAGTAGCCAACGTACATCTAGCTCAGGTAGATGGTATGACTCTTGCTCATCCACTGAAGACACTGTGATGGAACCCATTCATTGAGGATTGACACGGTCCTGTAGTTTGATTTGATTTGACTTCCTGTTTTAGATTTAATTTATTTCTTTCTGCTTTTGAGGTTGCATTTTTGATGTTCAAGTTCGGACCAGCATGAAACAAGAGTTTAAATCACCAGGGACTCCAGAAGGTCACCCTAATTCTGGTCGCAGTGTTGGACAATGTAAAGATTCCCCGTGCAATTTAATAAAATGCAGAAATGGTGGGAAGTGTGTAGAAGGTGGCTCTACTGTTTAGTAAGTATACTTTTTTGGAAACTACAGCACAGACTGATCTTTAAACTAATAACTGTTTTAATTTAGTATCTTGACAACAAAAGTCTCCAGGAGCCTATCATCTTATAAGACCGAAAGAAAACTGCTGAAAGGTTTGTTCTGTTACACAGAATTTTAATCTTACATTATTGAAAATCAAAACTAAAATATTACAATCATGTTGGAACATTTCCTAGGGTACTTTTTAATAAAATTCCATAGACTAGTTCTGCTCCACTGAAATTACTGGCATCTAGGCTTACTCAATATTTAGAAAAGACATTTTCTAAAAACCAAGTGAGCAGTGTAGGTAGCAGAGAACAAAAAGTGAAGAGGATAGTTTTATTGTCTTAACGTCTGAACTTGGCTGATGGGGCAAAACTAGCTGACTGCTGTTTCCTAGGAATTAGTATTTTCATCTAAGAACTGCTTTGTGGAGAAAATTGCTGACTGCACAACATCAGAAAATTCTGATTCAGTTTAAATCCTTAGGAGCTGTCTTAGCTAGCACATGTGCACCCTCTCTCTTGCTCAGTGTCTCCCTGATACAGTTCTCTGTGCCTCCAGCTGTGATTTCAGAGGATACTTTTCGTGATTCTTAAATGCATCTTCCTTGGTCAATCTTCGTGCCATTCTCAAGTATCACAGTATCACACAGTATCACAGTATCATAAGGTTGGAAAAGACCTTTGAGATCATCGAGTCCAACCTATGACCCAACACCTACTCCTACTTGTCAATTACACGATGGCACTACGTGCCTCATCCAATCTCTCCTTAAACACCTCCAGGGATGGTGACTCCACCACCTCCCCGGGCAGCGCATTCCAATGGCCAATCACCCTCTCAGTAAAGAACTTCTTCCTAACGTCGAGCCTAAATCTCCCCTGGCGAAGCTTGAGACCGTGTCCTCTCATTCTGTCACCGGTCACCTGAGAGAAGAGACCAACTCCTGCCTGACTACAACCTCCTTTTAGGCAGTTGTAGAGAGCAATAAGGTCTCCCCTGAGCCTCCTCTTCTCCAGGCTAAACAACCCCAGCTCCCTCAGTCACTCCTCACGGGGCTTGTGCTCCAGCCCCTTCACCATCTTCGTTGCTCATTCACTGTGTTCATTCACTGTTGCCTTTCCAGGTGTGTTAGTGAGGGTCTCATGTTAAAAATGTTTCATCTGTGTCAGGTCATCATATAAGCCATTCACCTGGCTGATCTATGGTGTCAAGGAGAGCTGGCTCAGAAGATAACTGTATGGTGTTTCATGCCTTATCAGGAAGCGTAGATGGATCTTAGTGTCCAGACTGTAAGACATACAAGAAAGAAGTACATTTGCTATTCCAAATTGCTGTTGTGTGCCAACACTTCCATTGTATTAAATCTTGTTTTCAAACTCTTTGTAACGCAGCTGTAAAACCTTTGCTGAGGAGCACTTTTGATTTTAAAAGCATCTCCCAATATTAATTACGCTTGCTTTGCCTCATGTACTCCTGCGTGTGTTCATTTATTTACACATATTTGCATATTTTTTTTAAAAAGAAAGAAGTGCTGATTTAAAACATCTGAAGACACTGTCTGAGAACACTGAAGACAGCAAGACAGATAAGAAAAAGGCAGGCTTTGCAGTGTGAAGCCTCTGTGTATGATTCTTCTTCAAAACGAAAAAGACCTGCCCTTCTGTGTGCTATGAAGAAAAGAGCTTGCATGCCTGTCAAGATAAAAGTTTGTTTTGCTTGTTTTCCTGAGTTGTAAAGGACCCAAAAGGATCGTTGAGTCCAACTTCTATCACTGCATAGGACGCTTCCAACATTCACCCCATGTGTCTGAGGGCATTGTCCAAACGCTTCTTGAACACTGGCAGACTCGGTGCCATGACTGCTTCCCTGGGCAGCTGTTCCAGTGCTCCACCACCCACTGGGTGAAGAACCTCTTCCTAATGTCCAATCTAAACCTCCCCGGCATATCCTCCTGCCATTACCTCTAGTCCTATCACAGGTCACAAGACAGAAGAGATCAGCACCTATTTCAGCTCCTTCCCCTGTAAGAAGGCAGTAAACAGCTATGAGACCCCCTCTCAGTCTCCTCCAGGCTGAACAGATCAAGTGACTTCAGCAGTTCCTCATACGACTTCCCCTCCAAACACTTCACCAGCCTTGTGACCCTCCTCTGGACGCTCTCCAGTAGTCTGATATCCTTTTTATACTGCTGTGCCCAAAACTGCACACAGTACTCGAGGTGGGGCCGCACCAGTGCAGAGTAGAGTGGGACACTCCCTCGACCGGCTGGCACTGCCGTGCTTGATACACCCCAGGACACGGTTGGCCCTTCTTGGCTGCCAAGGCACACGGTTGCAACAATCTACTAACCATACATCAGAGAATTATATAGTTATTGGTTTTTCTCTTTCTGAGATATATCTTCGTCTACGAGGAAACCTGTAGAAAACCAGTGCTTCTAAGTCCAGTAGGGTTGTACTAAAATTTGGAAAATTCCTTCCCTCCCCATCCCCCTTACAAGCATATTTATATTATCTCAAATACAGGGAAATGCTTTGAAAGATATAATTTGGGATTGCTTTCTGATTGTTGCTCTACAGTGTGTCTCAACTATTGCACTTTGCAGGGTCCTTCCAGAATTGCTAAACCCTTGATATTTAGAGAGTTTGATCTTTCTGAGGAATAAGAAAGGAGAATGGCATTCTTTTCACTTTTGGACATATTAGAGGAGATACAAAACCAAAACTACAAGAAAAAGAAATAGATCAGAAATGTGGCTGAAGCGTGCCACTCCCATCTGCACACCCACACCACCCTGAATCCTTGCTTCAGCAACTTACCCAGCTGCGCTGTCACCTGATGTCTAGATCTTTCACCACCAGAAAGATCTAGAGAACATTTGGAAAGCAAGTGGCAGGCTAGAGAGGAAGCTGGTGACATCCACATTGGAAGCTTGATACTACAGGCAAAGTTCTTTTCTGTCATTATAGCTTCATAATCTGCATTCCAGATTTCTTTAGGGACTGTTATAAAATTGGGGCAGGATTAATTTGGGTTTTATGGATTTTGTTTGTTTGTTTGTTTTTATTTTGTAGTGACCTACAAAATTAAATTATGTTCCTCTGCTCATATTTCAGGACAACTAGGTGTTCACAGACTATGTATAGATGTATATATGCATGCATCTACCAACAAAGGCCGCTCTTTTCTCTCACAAAAAAATAGTGTGGATGCAGCATGCATACACTTCTGTCAGTGCATAGTAGCTGTCAATAGAGTTTCACGTCTTCTCAGAGGAAACTTCTTCCTTTTTTCAAATCATCTGTGTTCCTTTGAAGAGTGGAGTCCTTGAGGGAACTGAATTTGTGTTCAAATATTTTTGCTCCTGAAGTGAGATTTCTCCTGAGGTTTTTGTTGCTGTTTTGAGCTATTTTTATGTCTTGCTTTCACCACCCTGCCAGAAAGTTTGCAGTGCTGTGGATTCAGTTGCTATAGGGATAATGCTTTGATTTAAATAGAAGCAGTAATATAACTCATTAAACCTTAGGTTCTGGCCAGCAGCAGAGCACAACTACTATCTGTTAAGAAAATAAAGAGGAAATAAAATGAGGACATTTATTTCCAAGGGACAATAATATCCTCCATTATTTTATTTGTGGTACAGAATCATCTACAATAGAAAATCACATATAACAAGATTGTCTATGATGTGTTGTGGCTATTGCTTGTTGCTGAAGTAAGAGAAAAAGTGTATTTTGTGTGCATTTTGAACAGCACATCCTACACAATGTGCAGGATTCAGCTTGCTAAACCTAAGCATGTAGTGTCACTTTAGACACCTCTGGGTAGACCATTTGGCCTTTAGGGGCTGCTTCAGAACAGTTTAGGACTTGCATAAGCCTCGTGGATTTCTCAGTACTCTATAGCTTAAAAATAGCACTAGCCACTTAGGCTTAGGAAATTAAATCATACTTCTATGTGGTAGAGGGATGCCCTATAAAATGAGCTGTTGTATTTTCATTAAAATTTTTAGTGCAAGGATGGAACAAATCTTTAATGCAAGGACATACTTTCATAGTTTGTAAAAGAAACTATTTAATTGTGGTGATCAATATAAGTTTCTACATTTGGGGTGGTTTGCTATTTAAAAATTGTAATTGAATCTGGCTTTTTTAATAAGACATATTTGCAGCATTCCAGTGTTTAAATATAGTTGATTCCTTCCAAAGGTAATATTTTCAGACTCAATTTTTACCTTCTAGCTGGAAGATAGACTGGTTTTCATTAATGCTCTAATTTTCTACTGCCTCAATTTTCTACTTTTATTTAGAGACCTCCTCTATTATTCATAATCTTTCATTTCCAATACAATACAAATTTAAGAACTATATCCACAAATCTGCAGCAGTTTGGATCATGTAACCGATAAAGGCCATTATGAATTTGACATGTCTTGCAGTACCTGAGATACCCATATGATGATGATAAATGTGACAATTCTATCTGGAATAGTAGTTGGAGGCCATATGAGATACCCCAGGGTGTTTCAGATAGTACTAAACATCTGCCTGGTCTCAGTTGGCCTAAGTAATTAGGTAAATTAATTGAGCCTCTGATCTCCATTGAGTATATGCCCATCTTCCACGCAGATGTCTGAATTTGCAAGGCTGAATGTCTCCTTTACTACTATAAGATTGTTTGATTTAACACCGCATTTGTGTAACTATAGGAAGTTGCAGGTTTCTTAACATCATGTGTGATATTTTAAACATGATATTTTTTATGTTTAATGTAAGAACATTCATCATGTAGTTTAGGAAATCAAATTTAGAATAAGAAAACTTTGCAATTTCTTCACAAAAATACCTTAGAACCTTTAGCTATTTCTCTATAAGGTTCAAGAAATGCTTCAGATTTGATTAGGAATTGTGTAGTAACATACAAACCTATTGATTACATACTTTATAAAATAAAATTACTTCTTAAGTTTTAATAAAAAATTTTCCTGAGTTTTTATATAATAAATTTCAAGGTTTGCTTCATAATCAACAGTGACATGAACTTGTCCTTATTTATGTAGAAACTGTGTTACTTATTTGAAAGCTCAGTTTTGCTTTGCTAAGGGACTTTGAGCCTGAAAAGCCATTCTGTGAATGCTACATGACACTAATAAGGTTTTGACAAGAAACGAACTAGAAAAAGAAAAATATATTAAATTAAACCATACTTTAACTTTCTCAATGCAAAGATCACTGACCTTAAAGAGGTATCTGAAATTTCCAGAACTGGACGTGGTCTTTTGTGTTTTTTCTCTAGGAGTTGTGAATTTGAAATTTCTTGCTTCGCGAACTGGCTGGCTTTGCCATACCTATGCTGTGAAGTGCACATCTTTTAAGAATCCTTTGCAAACTAGAGGATTCAAGATTATCCAGTTTCCTCCCAGGCATATTATCAAAGTTATATATGAAAGCCTTTCTAACATTTTTCCACCTAAAAATATGCTATACAAAAAAAAAGAAAGAGACATTTTGGCAGTTGATTTTGAGAAACTCAAAAGCTGGAGTATAGAAGAATTGATTTAACCCATGTTCTTCAGAAATCCTGAAGACAGGAAAGTATCTTGCAGTGAGATTTAGCTCCCGAGACACATAAACTTAGAATGTCTCCAGGTGAGCTAAATGTGTAAGATTCTATCACAGTCGTTGGCAGTCCAAGCCCTTCCAGTTGTCTAAACATCGTCATTCTAATGCCACACAACTGGGAATACCTTTCCTGTTCTACACAGGACATCCAGAAGGGCACAAGTCTTCTGCAGTTCTTTTGACTTATCTGCTAGTTTCACACAGATCTCCTGGATACAGCGTGGCATGCCAGGTGGCACTGAATGCCTGTGTTCGGGCAGTTAAATGCAGCACCTCATTGTTAGGGCCACTCGTGTATTTGTTTGTGGGATGAATAGTTTCCCAGTTGCCCTGATTGTTTCAGCTGGGTCACCATTGATTAGCACATGAGCTCAGACATGTGCTTGAGGATCCTACTGCCTAAACTTAAGCATCCAATGGTCTCTGTCAGAATTGTGTCTCCCTGGTCTCATGCTGCCCTTCTTGTATACATTTAAGAAGGCAACTCGAGGCCATCTGGGCACCTAACATAAAATTAGGTACCTTATCTCAGGATGAAACTCACCTCTTGTATCTAAAGAAATTCAAAGAGTCTCTGGATGATGCTCATACAACTTAGTTTTAGGTAGTTCTGCTAGGAGCAGGGAGTTAGACTCAACAATTCTTGCAGGTCCTTTCCAGCTTGAGATAACCTATCATTCAAAATGGGTCTCCAGATCCCTGTGAATCAAGACACTGGTGATGTTACAAGCTGCTGGCTTCTCCTGGTTTAGGAAAACACCAACCAACCACAAGAAAATATAGAGAAAAATAGACCAGCATGGCAGGCCCCATGATGGAAAGGATTTGAAACGCTGCCTCTTCCTTTATTTCTCCAAAATTTAGGAAATTCTGGAACTAAACTTCTCAAGCCCGGTCCAACTTGCTTAGGAGTGCTAAATGGAAGACCTTGCATTAGATCATAGACTTTTGCCAGAGTACCCCACAAGGAACATGTTCAGCTCTATGCAAATGTTTTTCAGTTCACTTAAAACCCCAACTTTTATTAGGTCCTGAAAAACAAGAATTAAGAGAAATTTAGACATATGCAGTCCCAAGGAAGGGAAAGGGGAAGGAGCTTTGTGTGTGCTGCCCAGCTGCAGTACCTTCAGCTCCAAATGTTCTGCTTCACAGCACAAGAAATGGCCGTTTCTGTTTGCCACTCAGGGAGTCAAATTACTTCCCCTTCTCAGTAGCTTTCATACATCAAAGCATAACGTTTATAGCTGAGGCAGAAAGCATTCTGATGCTGACTTTGATGAATTGAGGTGCTTTTGCGGGGTACTGTCCTCTTTTCCCCTTCATTTCAAATAGCTGTTTATCAGCCTGAAGAGCTTGTTGGCTGTGCTTTGTTTACATGTTGTTCTCTGAACTGGAGGTTTGGTGAAACAATAGTTTCACAGACTCTTCATCATGTTTTGCCCAGAAACAGTGTGCTGATTAATGGAGAAAGTGAAGCTCAGTGAGTTTGAAGAAAAAAAATCAAGATTTTGCTCATATGCAAAAAGGCATGGGCTCAGAATCAATCAAAATATATGAGGTTTCATTCTTAGCCTTGAGTGAGAAAAACTCCAGGGAAAAATCAATAAGTTCTTTTATTTGGAGGAACATTTTTTTTTTATCATAAAGTGTCACTAAATTCTAAAATACAAACAAGTCTAACATATTTCATGCTAGCTATTTTTAATTTTTTTATTTTTAATGAAGAGGTTATCTTAACATCAAAGTGTATTCTATATTTAACAATTTCTATATAATTCATACTAATTTTAAATTTAAAGACTAGTATGATTTTTTTTCTTATATTCTCCTGGTCTGAATGAATGAAAGGCATAAAGAGTAGTGGACACTAAAAAATCAAAGCCTTTTTGAGTTATTTGTAGAACAAAACATGAAAAATCCGCAAATTATGTTTGGTGTTTTGGTTTTGTTTTGCATTTTTTTTGCAATAACATAAGCATTTCAAAAAGTTAAATGAGAGATTTTGTTACAACACCTTTCTGTTAATTATTTTGGATCAGATTACTAAATATAGGTATCCAAACTTGAAAATCTTGATTACATTGCTAGGGACATGTTAATTTCCTTTGGTAATAATGTTGCATTCTTCCCTTTCACTCACCCACCATAGCTGTGACTGTCTCACCGGATGGAAAGGTGCATTTTGTACAGAAACAGTGTCAGTATGTGAACCAGAGCACGATCCTGCACATCGGTGTAAGCAAGGCAGTACCTGTGTGCCACTGCCTAATGGCTATACGTGTCACTGTCCTCTTGGAACAACGGGGACCTACTGTGAACAAGGTATGTCAAATGAATACACTGCACATACAGTTATGCAATAATGCCCAGGCAGAAGAACACAGTATTTTGTAATGCACCAATGAAATGTGACATACAGACAAAAAGTACAAAATAGATTTAAGAAAGTGGTGTTCCCTTCTGTTAGAAAAATCAAGTAATTTAAAGCTATGACTGTTTTCTGACTCTGCTTATTTTCAACGCCATTTGTTCTTTCATTTTTTTCAAATAATTCAACTGATTTCACAGGCAGCACAGCATTGTCAGATACCTAAGGGACAGGAAGCACTGCAGATCAGCACTGTAGTGATAAGTTCAGTTCCCAAGCTCACCGTAATATAGGGAGAAATGCACAGTAGTACACTTCTGAGTTCACTTCAGGAGTAGGAAGCATCTGAGACCTTACCCGGTTTCTACTGGCACTAATGGAGAAGTTCCTGTTGACTTCACCTGCTATTTGGCAGGGATGCACTGAGGTTGATAAAAGATGCAAACATCATTGTAATAATCTTCAAGTGCCTGTGCTCCCTGGCTTTCTTTTAATATGTCACCCTCAAAATATGTCCTCAATTTGCTGGCTTTGCATTTCTTACAGCCATGTATGGGAATCCTTTATCTATCTGTTTTCTTCTCCGAGAGATTGCAGAAATGAATATTGAACAATGTGTCAAGCAGATGGTACAAGCTCAGGGACTTTTCCTGTGAGTGTCTGATGCATCTCTGTGTGCAAGAGATGTAGTATAATCTGTACTCTTTACTCTGCAGCTCTTAGATTCAAGTTAATACTGTACAAGCTTGTGTGTTTCCTTTGAGAAGCTCTCTTTGTGCTTTTCGGAGAACTTCAGTTATTGTTTAAACAGCTTCCTTTCCAAACTGCCTGCCAAGATCCAGCCTCCCTGATTGTGCCTGCAGAGCAAGTTTCAAGCACAAAACTGTCAAGCTGGACTGCATTTAACCTGATTTGCAGTTCTCACCCCATAGGCAGATACAGTTTTAAAATTCCATTACAGAAAGCAATTGCAATTGGTAGTCTCAAATCAAAGAGGATATAGCTTCTGGAAATTGAAACCACACCACCATTGTTAAATTCTTTATTCCAAGTAAGAATGTACTTTCTCTGTTGCCTCTGCTGCAACAACTTTTCAGGGCTCTTTACATGAACTTTTCAACTTTGAATTCTCATTTCGAGGGAGGTTTTCAAAAGTAATGCCATCTGGATTCAGAACACTGATCACCAGGATATGTGCTAGACATAAAACAGGTAATTAATCAGGTAAACACTCCTGTGTTCTGGTTTCAGAATAGATTTGGATCTTCTTGTGATAGCCACTATTACCAGTACAAATAGCTTGTATCTGAGCAACACCAAATTGTATTTCTTGTAGACTGCCATCCTTTTAGTAATTCCTCCACCTGGCAAACACATTAGAGGGTTCCTCTCTGTTTTATTTAAAAGCTTTCATTTTATGACTAGGGACTAGGAGTCCTGACCAAACTCTTTGCCCTGCATTTCACCTTTCTCTGGCAGAATAATGAATTACCATGAGATTTTTCGAAACACAGTTTGCACTTTTAGTGGATGGCAAATTGCTAAAAAAGAGCAGCTTATCGAGATTGAATATCTCATCTCGGGATTGATGGTAGTTATTGGAGTCAAAAGAAAAAGAGACAGAGAGCAATGAACAGCCCAAGGGACCAGAAGAGAACAAAGACAAATTAAGTGATGAAGACTAATGAATGTGCAAGAATGGAGGAAAGAAGTGTAAGAAAAAAGACAGAAGAGATTTATGAGGCATAAAAGCAGAGGAGAATAACAAAGAGTAAGAACAAATAGGCCTTCACCAAATGCTAGCAACGAGTAAATACAGTACAACAGTACAGATTGCACAAGAACAAGTCAGGTCAGGTGATTAAATGGGGCAGTAGGGGTAGAAGTACAGTAATAAGGAGGAGTTGTCTGATCACAAATGCTAAAGGTACTTAAAGTGACAATAATCAAACACTAACAGTAACTTGCCTAGCAAACACTAAAAATGTTTGTGGTTTTTTGTGAACTATGTACGTGAGCAATGAAAGAATATGTGCAGATAAGGATATTACTGTTCTTAAAGAGTAATTGGAAATGTCCTGCTCAGAGCATTGCGAGGATGCAATGACTGTCATCACAGAGATATGATACATTATGGTTAAGCTTTACAAGTCAGAACTGCATTAGTAGTGTTCAATAGTTAGAAAACTAAGTTAGAACAAGAATAAACCCAGGGAGAGCAAGATCAGTTGAAGAATATAGTCCAGATAACTCACATGGCCTGAAATTCACAGTGAGTTGGAAGAGAGGACAGCGTTGAAAATTAGGTCTGAATGGGTCCAAGGAACAAAGCCTTGTCAGGCAAGGCAAAGTGATACATTGATACAAGTGTGTTAGGTTTCTAAAGGTAACACTGATGTAAACAACCAAAAAAAAAAGGATTAATTTATACTGCCAGAAATAAAAGTGGTTGTAAGGAAATGAGAAGGAAATGAAAAATTTATGCAGGAGTCTTGTTTTACTTAGTGTTAACACTGTCAGCCATACTCAGACCTCTTCTAAGACATGACTCACTTGTGTTTAAGACACACAAAGCAACAGATAATTCTATTCCACTGGTTTGAAAATGTCACATCTGTAACAGAAACACAGAAAAATGAGTCCAAATCCTGAACTGCATAAATGGCAATCAAACATTGCTAAGACCTGGTAAAGTGTTAATTCTTAGTTAGCACTTCCGGGAAGTAGTTTATCTAGGGTTTTTTTAAAAGTGATTAAATTTTCTAGGACACCAAAATATGATGTTAACAAATTCTTTCGTTCAGTTGACTTAAAGTTTGCAACTGAAGTACAAGACAACTCTAAATTATCTTCTGACTAAGAAGTGAAGTGTCAGCTCAGGCCAGCATGTAATTTATTCTAGTTATTTATTAACACACAATGTTCAAAACTAGCAAGAAGCTTCAACTCCCACTACTTTGTCTTGAAGAGTCTACTGCATGGCTTTGAACACTGAATTCCAATTTATTCCATTTGTCCCAATGAATTCCTTTTTAATTCTCAGGACCTGGTTATTTTGGCTCTCTTGCAAAGTATACAGTAGACCTACTGGCTTCAGTGTGTTTACTACTGTGAGACGAAGATCGAGTGTCAAGGACGATTATTCCTCGGGAAGAAGCAACAGTCTAAAACGCTTTTGCTGCAGATAGTTTGATTTATAGGACATTATTGTTATATACGTGAACATAATATCTTTTTAAAAACTAGTAATTACTAACAGATATTAACATTAAAAATACGGACATGTTATCCATAATAGCTGACTGCAATCATATTCTAACCTCTACTGAATTGTATATCAGCAGCTTATTCCACTTAACAGTGTCCCTGTGTGAGATCAGTAATCCTGTCTTTAGCAGCTGCCAATAATGCAGATTTAGAGAAAAGGTTAATCCAGCAACTGTGTATGACATCTCCTTGAAGTAGTCTTTTAGCATCCAACCACTTGTGGCCTATCTTTTTCTTTCTCTTTTTCTAGCAATTTGTTTTAAAGGCTTAAGTTAAGTCTCTCGTCTTGACACAAACAGTGTCACTTACGGCAGTGGAAAACTGGAGCAAAACTAGATGTGGAGTCAATGGAGTTCCTCTGTCTGTTACGCATTGACAAACATTTCCACGTATGCTACAATTCCTCTAGCTGCTAAGCTTAGGAAATTTATCTCCCAGATAATTTACTCCGTTTTGCAGAGGAATGAAGAAGACATATCCTTTCAGATCCGTTAACTGTAAGATTTCACAGACCTGGTGATATCATTTAAGAGGACAGCCTGTACTATTTGAAAGATTCTGTAGATGGCAGTATTGGAGAAGAAGTGCCAGCGGCTAAAAGAAGGACGGTTTTGTTCACAATATTTCTATAAATTTTAAATTATTCAGCAGTTTTCTTTTTAGCAGGATTAGTTTGTGCCATATACTTTCATAAAATCTATTAAAATAATTTTTGTTGACTTCAAGGCATCATGATGGAATGCTACTGCCCTTCTCACAAAGAAACAAGCTAATAGTTTCCTTCAACTATATGTTAGTCTCTGAATTCCATAGCTACAAATAATGCCTGACAATGTACAGCTCCTGAAGAAAAAAAAAGCAAATGCAAATAGGTTTTCATTGTTCTGCTCTCAATTTAATGAAATACTTTTAAAGCAATAAAACAATTTCCTTGATGAACAAATGGCAAAATAAATTTCCTCTGGCCATGTTTTTCAGCTGAAGTCACCTTTCTAGATATTATTCTGCTGCCAAATTTGATTATTATGATACAAAAATACAGCAAGATTTTGAAAATACCTGATAACCTGACAGAAAAGGAAAATGCAACAACAGTTTTGTAACTATTTAATCCATGTTCATAGTTAGGATGGATGAGTAAATGAGAAATAGAAGAAAGTCATGTTTGGAATAATTTTTGCTACAAAGATGTTGTTTTTTCTACATAGTCTAGAAAGTTATTTGATATATTTTGATTGCTATTGTAAGACAAATTAATTCATAGTATTATTTAGCTCAAGAATTTCATGTGACCAGACACCTTACATACAAAACACTCGAGCGCACATACTTGTATGCACACATGTTGCTTTTTTCTGAAATGCAGTTAGACTTTGTGGCTTAATGCACAAACTATTCCATAGTTAGTACTTGCAAACTTCTTTTTCTATGTTTAACAATTTAAAGGACAACTGCAGGTACTTATTAGTTTGTTGTTTTAAGTCAAAGTGACTATTGTATTTTCTTAGTCATTTATGCAACACTGGTTCCGTCATGCTTTCTGTTACCGCTCTTATTTTTTGAAACCTTGTGGCAACATGAGAACATCTTCAATTAGTAGCTATAGCACTCACATCATACAAGGATAAAAGGTGCCATTACAGTTTTACTTAAAAACCAACCTAAACTTTCAGTTTTATCAGTAACAGTCCAGTAAACTTAATATTCATAATAGACACATTAAAATATACATTTGTAGTATTGCACTTGTAATTTAAAAATGTCAAGTAGAATAAAAAGGGTTGCATACTTAAATATATGCCATGAATTAATCATATATAAATTCAAGAGGAAGTCATGGCTGATAAAATGAAGGCACTGATATGTAGCACAACAGCAATGCCCTCCTTACCAAGTTAGCCATGAGTGACGTTATGTCCCAATAAAAATTCCATCATGCACTTATCATTCCCTCCAGTTACCAATTGAATAAGAACAAGGCATAGCTAACTAACCAACAGTTAGCAGAATTGCTCTGGAATTATTTTCAGACTTGGTCTATAAGCATGAATGATTTGCTGAAAATATACCTGTTACCTTACTTTTGAAGTTGTTCAAAGTTAGAAACTGTGTCAAGGATTGGAACTGCTTTTAAAGGCAAGGCACTTAAAGCAATGTCTAGTCCATAGAGTCAGTGAAGCTATTTAGCTGATAAGAAGTTTTTCTAAACACAGATGCTTAGTGATGTTTGAGATGCCTTGGCATTCCAATTTGTATGCAAAAGCACCCAGACAGAGTTCATAGATATGACTCGGGGTCTATCGGACACCCATGCTTTTCTGGAACGGCATGTGAAGGTAAGGCAATAGAGGCTGTGAAAAAACAACTGTAGATACCTACATTTAGGAAGGTGAATGGAGTCTTGGAGGAGGTTATTTCAGGATAAGATGAATCTCTAGATCTGTTGACTGTGTTTCTTACTGATGCTATTCAGTTGCCTGAAAATAGAACCAAGTTACGAGCTGCTATATATATATATATCTCACAGCTTCCAGCGGCCAACTGTTTGCAGCTCCTCTGTTTGCTACCAGCCAG
Organism: Neomorphus geoffroyi; assembly: GCA_033558235.1. Taxonomy (NCBI): domain Eukaryota; kingdom Metazoa; phylum Chordata; class Aves; order Cuculiformes; family Neomorphidae; genus Neomorphus; species Neomorphus geoffroyi. Next base: position 7,990,110 of record JAUMJM010000053.1, on the reverse strand, counting down.
GCGCATGTGGATGTGCAGAATATACTATAGCATCTCAGTGGCAAGTGACAAGTATGTTGAAGCAACTGAATCCTATCTCACATCACAGTAGACCACAATGGGTATTTTCACACCTATAAATGATATGTGTAGACAGCTAAATTTAAGTGTCTAATGCTAAAATTAATGCCTCTAATTGTATAGTAACCTATTTCTCTGACTTATTGACTGTCATAAATACTATGCAGAACACCAGCTTTCTTACATTCCAGTCCTCCTCAAAGCACGCTTGCGCTGTTGTCAGACTAAATCCAGTCCAAGATGCAGAGTGAAGATCTCAATTTAAAAATAGATGAACAGAGTTTTAGATACTTAATTCTTTACCGATTGTTTTATCAGGCTGCACTGAGGTACCCGCAGTCCCACCCAGTGCCCTTGCCTTCAGGCAACTGAAGGTTCCAATATAAGGAAATCTCAGATTGGATGTTTCTTCTTAAAAGCATCTTTAGAGCACTTCAGTATCTACAATAAGCTTACTACCAAAGCCAGGTACGGATTAAACATCTGCAGATTTTGTTTGTATCACATCTTTCTAATTGGGTATTGATTAAGTGTTCAATTTCACTATCAATAGAAAATATCCTTAACCTGGATATAACATCCATATACTTAGATGCTGGAAGATCAGGTTCAGATTACAGGACCACTTGATTTCCTGATATTGACATTTCCAAATACAATCTGCTCTTTTACTTATTCTTAAGCACACATCTCTTAGTATGTATTGTGCTGAAAGACCAAGGCATGCAGTTTTGGTTTTGCCTAGTAACAGCTATTTTAGGCTTTGGAAAATCAGAGATCTCTTTAGGGATTTAGCTGTGTGCTCCTAGATGTTACATCTTAGCTAATTAGCTCTCTTAATAGACAACAGGAGAGATAACAATTCCACTGCAATAAAACCAAGCAGAACTGTACACTTCACTTACAAAATGATAATCTTTTGTTCCAGTATTGATCAGAATAATGAAGAACAGAAACCACTAAAAATTTCTGACTGGAGCTCAAAGCTTTTAGACAAGTGTGTATTGCTAATGAACTGTTCTACTCTAAGTTCCAAGACCCTGAGCTCATCCTGCCACCACTTCCTGAGGTCTCTGCCAGCACTTCCTGCTTGTTCTCCGAGCCAGCCTAGAGGTGGGGCTTGTGTCTGATCTTGAAGACATCTCTGCTGAAAAGCGCCACCCGGAGTTTCCTCCTGTGTTGCTCAGCTTTTAAACAGAGGCTCCTGCCCTTGATCCCTACACTGCAGCAGCACCACATCCATGCCTTGCCTGGCCGTGTGGATCTGGACCTGGACTCTGACCCACAGACTGATTTACAGGTTTGACCTTAACACTGGTCTCATCACCGTGGACCTGTCTGGTGATCTGGCCTCTGGAGCTGACCTGGCTTCTGCCTCTGAGTGTTTCCTACCCACCTCATTCTGGGCAGGGACCAGCCACGTTATACCACTCCTGGCCCCTGGCTTCCGGCTCCCAGCTGTCGCTGCTCCCTTACTGGCAGTAAGCCTGGCTTCTAGCATTACGAAAATGAAACAAATACTGAGACAAAATTATGGATTGCAATCAGGACAGTGGATAAGTGACAGGGTTCCATGAAAAGTCTTGTTCGATATATTTAGTTGCAAAACGGAGTTGAGAATAGAAAAGTAAACTGATATAACTAGTTAGTATCACAGACTGACCCATCCATTTAAACCAATATTTGCCAATTTAATCATAGGATTACCGTGGAAATCTGACAGAGATCTTGTCAAACTTGAGGCAAATAACCTTCAGTGTCTCAGCTTGGCACTGAGACATTTCCTCACAGAAAGCTCTCAGGCTTTCACACAATTTGACCTCGTCATCATCTTGTTCTTTATGTGCTTGGATATTTGTCAAGGAGATTTTGCTCCATGACAGCTTTCAAGTGAGATGAGGCTGACTAGTAACAGCTGTAGGTCCCTGCATCATCCTTCTTGCTTTTGTTGGAGGGGGACGTGATTGTTTGCCTTCCTTCAGTTGTCAGGAACTTCCTGTGATTGCTATAACCTTTAAGAGCTTATTGATAGCGAGCAGCCTCACGGTGATATTGGCCGTGTCCCTCAGCACTTGGGGATGCATCCTGGCTGGTGCTCTGCCCATGTGTATGTCTGATTGGCTAATGTGCCCCCAAATTCTTCATCTGCCATCGATAATATTTCACTTGCCCATGTTCACCAGCTAGGCTCAGGGGTTTGGGAGGCTTGATCAGGTTTTGCCAAGAGAAAAATGAGCCAAACAAGGCATTGATTATTTTGGCTTTTTCCAGGTCCTTTGTCACTAAATCCCCACTCCTTTGAGGCGTGGCCTTACGTTTTCCTTAGCCTTCTTATTGGAAGCCATTCTTGTTTCCCTTCACTTCCCTTGCCAGTTTCAACCCCTGGTGAGTTCTGACCCCTACCTTCATCCCTGTTCCACTCAGTCGCTGGTTCTGTTTTCCTGCTGGGTAGTCCATCCCTTCTTTTACAGCCTCTGAGATCAGTTTTTTCCTTGTTGACCATTTTACCTTTCCACTGCAAGTTTCCTTGACATGCTGAATAGCAAAACGGGTTTGCTGAAAGTTTTGAGGTAACAAGCTGCTTGAAGAAACTATCAAAATGTAATGCCATCAAAACGTAGACTGGGATGTGTACAAGCACTTTGGCTTCAGTGGTGGGAACTGAGCTGCAAGATTAACCTAGAAGCTTTGTTTATAACAACAGTTGAACAGGATACGTGAGCATTACAGGGCTGGTCAAATGAGGATGGCAGGAGGAACCTGAAAGTTATGAATGCATAGTAGCAGGAAAGAAAAGCACATTTCAGTAATAGTACTTGCAAGTACTATTTTGATATCATTTAGAAATGTATAGCTTCATCAGATACTAGTACTCAGCTTAGAAAAAGGAGTCATTAGTCAGATACAGAACAGAAATGCTGGCTTAAATGCCTGTTGTGCTTACAGTGCACCACCCAGTGCTAAGTGCCCTAGTGAGTAATGTAGCAGTTAGAGGCAACAAGTCCTACAAATTTAGCTTATAGGACTGGCAGAGGCATCCATTCATCTCATTTTTTTTTAGTAAAGAGTTTCTCTGGAGTAAGCGTATGTAACATATGAACTGCTTGTGCAAGTTTAGCTGACCTTCTTATTTTCTCATCTTAGGTGGAAAAGAAGTTTTTTTCCAAGAAAACAATAGTAAAGTACCTCAGCATTTGACATGATGTGTCAGTTTTACATATGCCTGCCATAAAGGCAAATCGAAAAGCTTAAATTATCTCATTCTTCATCTTAAAGGTTTGTCTGTCTACGGATGCAATTTTGCAAAAATGAAATTGTGTACTGATCATCTCTATGCATTGCAGTAGGGTTAAAGCATTCTGTTCTGAGATATGGATGCATATTTCCATGTATCTGTCAAGTCAGATTCTTTCCATGCATATAATCAGTACTTAAAGGATCTACAAGTAACTTATAAGCAAATCAGAAGTCATTCTAGTACTTGCTGTAGTTAGTCCTGCTGTATTGTGGCAAAATACATTGCTTTCACACATTTGTTAAGATATATTTATTGGGAATAAAATAACTTTTTCAGCAAAATGGGAATAAAATATTTGGAAGTTACAGAATTAAGTATATTAAATAGAGTATTTTATTTGATATCTATAAATCAGGATAATATCTCCTTTCTAAAGCAGTCTGACATCTGCTGCTGACGATGTGGGTGTTATTTTGTAATACTCTGTAGTGTAAAGTCACGGATTTAATTCACTCTCTGAGTGATACTATAAAATCTCCTTTTTTTCATCCTTGTTCTCTCTCTCTGCTTCAAGGCTTTCACACACCTTCCAATGATAAGCAATGTAGCATTTCAATCCTGCTGCAGCTGAGCATTTTAACTACATTGACAAAGTGAAACTGAATCTGACATGAAGACTTTCAGATTCCCCACTGTACACTTCACCTGGTATAACCTTTTAAGCAGCAGAGTATTTTAATATAAGATTTGTCAGCTGTGGCACAGTTCCTCCATATGTAAGTCTCGTGCAAAGATTTGGTAGGGGAATACTGACTTCCAAATGATGTATAAAGCAAAAATTTCTATGTACAAAATGAGTTATTATTTCTGATTGGTACTTAAATATGAAGACATCAGTATAGGGATCACATCTTTAACTACTAATGGAAAATATTGTGTCTTCCTTACCCTAAAAAATACAAGCACCTAAAAATTCATTCCAAAAATATGAAGTATTAGTTTATCTTTCATACCTGATAGTGTTTATAAGCTTTAGTGATACAAATTACATCACCTAAACTGTTTAGCAAGTCTTATTACTATTTATCTTCCAGAGTAATTGTTACTGTTATACTATATTTATTTCTGCCAGCTTTTATGTATGTATATACACCATTAAGTTCACATTTCTGACATTATGTAATGTATTATGACAGACACTGCCTAGCCTTGATATCATAACAGCTGTTATGATGCTTAAGATGCGAGTGAATTGATAATGTAAGATATTTGCATGAGAACACATACATAGACTGAATAACAGCTCATCAAAAGCCTGATTCTCATCATTCAAGCATTTCATAAATCCGTTATAATTGATATTCCAGATATTAAAACTTACTTTCAGACTTACTAAGAATTTGTGAAGTTAAATCAGTGAGCCTTCCTCTGAAGTATTAACTGTAATCTAGTGGGGGAAACGAACAAAAAGGCCAGCTGTATTGGGTATGCCGTTCAAGAGGCATCTTTATGCTGATAACAGATGACAGATCTGGATCCGGTGTAATGGTGCATCTGTTCGCTGGACACAGTCCACGAAGAACACCTTGAATCCTGTTCTGAGAGTGGTGGTGTGACAAATAGACAAATTACAAAGTCTTGCAGCACACTGACTGTATGCCAGTCTGATAGCTAAGGCCCATCTATGATAGGCAATACAAGGTGCAACTGAATGGCAAGTGCATTCATGAGCAGATGCTACGCAGAAATCTCCAGTGTGGAAACATAAAATAAGATTGCCTAGGAGTGCACTACAAGAACATCTTGAAAGTATATTTGACTGAAAGCAAGTTACTATAAAACTATGAAACTGGGAGCAGCAAACTGAAGAAAGATGTTGGCCTCTTGGAAGAGAAAGAGCAAAGCTTCAGCAGAAAATCTGTGAAAAATGAGGGGAGCGGGCACTTACAGTTCAAGCATTTACTACTGCTGTTAACTAAAAAGTAAAAATTACTTATTGCACACAGGTCTAAATGTACCCTGCGCATCTAAATAGCTTGACTTATTCCAGTGAACTCACAAAGACAGCAAACGAACAACCACACGATAATGAATTGACTAATAACTAACTAACTAACTAACTAATTACATCTCAACCATGTAAACAATTAGAAACATTAGAAACAATTTCAGGTGACATAAACAATATAGAAAAGTATAATCATTTATCAGTTGGCTGAAGGAAGTTTAACCGATCCAGTTTCCTAGGAGTATATGAACTCAGAACTGAGAGGAGAGGTAACACAGAATGATGAAGTTGTGTATAGCTCAAAAGTGTATGTAATACCTTCACTGTAACTGTGTAAAAGTGCTCCATTTTAGGCTAAGATAGGACAATTTAAATAATCAAGCATATCAGTACGTTTATCCTAAAGAAAATTGCAGCTGTGATTAATAAAAACATTCCACTTAAAATGTACATTCTTACGACACACAAAGCAGGTTATTAATAAATCCTCCACTAAGGTTTTCATCTGTATATTGAAGAAATAAATGTTTATGCTGAGTCCTGCAAAGTATTTTGCATATGACTTTTTTAAACCATGTAAAATTTACATTTATATTTATTTGAAAACGAACACTAGTAAGATCACATTTATTTTGCATCGCAACTATGGGCTTGATTGTTAATGAAAATAAGAAACGCAGAAGATAAAATAGCACTGATTGTCTACTCTCCATTATTCTGTATCCAGGTTATTTTTTATTCTTCAGAAAGGGAAGAACTGGAAGTATCATGTACAGCATTTATGAACTGTACAAAATAACTGTAGATAACCTGTGCCTTAATAATGCAGTCTTCTCAAAATATCTTTCAGAAGACATTTCCTCTTGTATATTTCAGGTATTTCCATTAGTGATCCATCTTTCAGAAGTAATGAGTCTTCGTGGATGTCATTTGCACCTTTTTATATCCGGCATAAGACCCATATCAAACTACAGTTTCAGCCTGTCTCTCCAGACGGTATCCTGTTTTACACTGCACAGCGTTTGGGTACTCAGTCAGGTAAGGATATTCCGGTTTGCTGGTACATACACCCAGGTACTGTTTTGAAAAAAAAAAAAAAAGGCAGTACATAGAAGTGACTTAGGCACTCCGACAGGGTCTGTGACTCCTTGTCCACAGTGACCGGGTTTTGCACTATGAATAACCAAGTTCATAAAAAGAACTCATGCATTAAAAAAATTTGGATTTGTCCAAAGCCTGCAAGTATTTAGTGAAGTGGTTTGGGAGACCATTTTCCTCTGAATATTAACTGTAGCCAGCTTTTCAATAGACATTTATTGATACTGCTCCCACAGTTTCAGTGCAGCTACACTAGGATTCAGTCTGGAGGTTTGGCCCTGTGTTTTAAAATGACCAAAACCAAAAGTAATATAAAAAATCACCAGACAAGTTAAATGAAAGTGTACAGCCTAAGAGAGAGCTAATGAGGTTCATCAGAAGTTTAACTTTTTATTATGTAATTTTGAAAAGTTGCTGTTGCAGCATGCATTTGCCAGGCACGCAGAGTGAAAAACAAATCTAAATAAAATATTGCTACTATTTTTAAAAGCATTTTAAACTTTACTGAGTTAACATTCATAAAACTTCATGGCGAGGAAACATAATGCATCAACCAGTAAAAATACATTTTAAAATTTAGTCTTTAGGATGTCATTTTTTTAAATTACTTTATTAACACACTTCGTTTATATATTGCATTTATGTAGTGTCTTGCACATTTTTAAATGGAAATATTACATACAACTCAGAAAATTATCTTAGAGCAAATTTTCCACTTGTACTAAGAACTGCATTATGCAAAAAATAATGAGCCTTTTTATGACAAAAAAACCTTTCAACTATTTATCATGAGTTTTTACGTTCCTTTTTTCAAAGCCTAGAAAGAGTCATTTCAATAAACATACTCAGTCACACATGCATATAAACACACATATGTCCGATTTACCACCTTCTTATCCTGTGCACAGATGTTTTAACAGGTTGTTACTGGGTAAGACTGATGATATATTATACACTGCTGGCACCACCTGTTTTCTTGGTTCTAATTACAGTCACACATAGAGAAGCAGCTTCAAAGAAAAATATATGGAACGTCTGTAATACAAAAAACACTTATTCGCAAAGAACTGTCTTCTACACTGAAACTTTCATAATTCTATCACTTATAGGCCAAATTTTGAGATTCTCAGTGAATATTTCTCTCCTGTATAAACTAAAGTATTAAATGGGCCATGAAAAATAAAAAAGAAAAAAGGATCTCTCACCAAAGAGGTCATAGAAGCAGGTAACATAAAGAAATTAAATATCTCTTTGGAAGCATCAAAGCGAGTGCTATGTCTGTTTAACTTGGGCCAGGAGTGGTTTAGCACGAGAATGCCCTCATTCTATTGCCATTCATGAATATTTATTTTGCATGGGAAGGAATAATTTCTCCTACATCTCTTTCTAGAATCGTATCAATTTCATTTCAAAATAAAAAAAGTCTTCTATAATTTAATTTCTTCACAAATTTCCTACTTCCATTTTCACTGTCCTGAAGTTTTGAAAGATTTAGGAAAAGCTAATAATCTGGCTCTTTATATTTGTTTTCACATAATCCTGTCAAATCCAGGCGGAATTAGACTGATGAAAGACTCAGAAGTATTCTTAGCTGCCAGTAGATGTGAAAGAGCTTTCTGTTGGGGATTAGTTTAGAAAGCACTTTATATAAAGCCTTTTCTTCTACACAGTTATGTAAGATTTAATAAATAGATTGCCAAAATCACAGGATTTTTTTTCTAAAATTCCTTTATAATAGGAAATAATGAGAAGAATTTTTTCCTCACTAGGCAATGCTGGTTTTTTTAGAGAAATGAGCTCTGACAATGCAGATAATTTAGCAATGATACTGAGTTGTATTATCCCACAGAGGCACAGTTCTACATTGGCCTGGCTTGTCACCCATATAAACACTACCCTGCGACTTTTCCTTCAGGGACATGACCCCACCAAATAATTCTCTTAACAGGAGAAATCCTGTCTTTCGTAGGTGAAGAAATAAACATGAGACTTCCATTGAAACATTTCCTTCTTGCTTTGTCCTTTCCAAAGTATTGGATAAGCATTTCTAGAAAATGTGGGTAGGTGGCTACTCTTCCTTGTCAGAAGTTGATACACTGATTTCAGCCTCCACTCCTCTAACAATGTGGTTACTTCAGTACACTCATTCAAAAACCTGACAAAGTAGCATAAAATGGAAAACAGCCTTTGAATCTTTCTCTACTAGCAGAATTTGCTGTAATTCTGTAAGTTCTTGCTTTGTCAGCTCTTTCTGAACATGTATCATGGCCTTAAATCTGGTAGAACTGATTTCTGTAGGCCCTAAGAAAATAATTTCCAAAGTTTGGCAAAATTTATATTAATAATAAGCTGGAGGGGAAAGGTGAGTTATGTATGCATATTTTAGTTTGGAAACTTGCAGATAGAATTACAAAAGGACTCCCTCTTTTGGTTATTTTTTTATGCAAATGAGGTTAAAAAGTGGGTGATGCAGGCAGTTGTATGCACTGCATCTGAGAGAGGTTTCTGCAAATAATACGGCATTCTTGTGGAGTTCAGTGGAGTGTCAGTAGCAGACCAGCCCACTTTAGAGTGTATCCTATTTCTACCAATGAAATTGTGAGAGCCTTTAATTCAGACAGGGTTTGCTGGATGCCCATCAACTGCTTTAACAATATATAATTAAAACCATTTACATAGACCACTCTACATACTTGAAGGCCTTGGCGCTCTAGGTGAAAGGCAGTAAGGAGCATTACTTTTTCACTGAGTCATAGCGTTACTGAAGCTTTACATTTGTTCATCAAGATGGAATGTGTTGCAGACTCTCTGTGCTATTCCAGAGTTCAGGCCAGGGTGATGGAAAGGTTTGCTCTCTGGTGAGATGAGAAGGAACAGTTACGCTGGGTGACTAAGAAGGAAGTTAATAAACAGAATGGGATGACTCATGCTAAATTTAATACTCAACATTTGCAACACCAGTGCTCTGTCACTCTTTAAATGGATTATATGTAACATATCTCTTCTGAAAAACCTCAAAACTTCAATCCCTGATATTTAAGGCATTTTAGTTTAGAAAACCTAAAGCGCAAAAACAAGGCATAGCCAGTTTTCTAAGGCATTGTTTATGGTGAACAATGAATAACAGAACTGAAATAAAATATTTTGAGAATATTCAGAATTTCTAGAAACCCACAAGGGAGGAGTGCTGTTTTCTAATCAGAAACAAATTAATTATCCACCCACTTTTAGAACAGAAACTTAGAGTCTTCTGTCTTGGCAGCTGTTTCCTTAGCCAACAGGGACATCATTTCAGCTTTGTTATTAGTTTTAAGGTGATTTGTGTGGACTAAATTAGCAGTGCAGGCACCAGAACTGCCAGCTATGTGTGTGACGGAACAGACATGCCTATTTTCTGAAATCTTTTGCATATGAAGTAGTGTTGCTACCCATTTGCCGCTGGCAAGCAAACCAAAACCGATGCTGCCAAACTGAGGTTGCTCAAGGAAGGTGGCTCCTTCTAGCTGCCGAAATATGTTATGGTGACAGCGATGACTAAAGGAAGCAGAAAAAGCGTCTTCACCAAGGAGAGCAGCATTTTTGAAAGGCGAGACTGGATGGTCTAACCTACAAACAGATAATCACCCATCCCTTCTAGATGCATGAGCATCACTCTTTCTGCAGGGTTGTTCTAGACCTTAGCTATGCCCTTCTGCCCTGGGGTGGTGCTCCAAGTGGAAGCAGAAATCTACTTATTGCCACAGTTATTTTTTATCTGTTCTGAGAGATTTACAGGCTGGTCTCAGTCTTGCATTAGCTGTGACGCGCAGCTCCATACATGCAGCAGAAACATTTTTTAACAATCCATGACAACGTATCCATGGGTAGCTCATACAAATGTGCACTGGCTATGATCATCAATAAATAAAAGATCGAGTTACAACAGCTGCAACAGGCTGCTATAACCGATCAGCTGACTGATGCCTAACTCTGTGCATGCACTCAGACCATGGCAAAGACAGAGTCAAGGTAAACAAATTCCTAATGACAAGGATGGCAAAAAACTGATGGCAATTAAGCTGAGAAAAACAAACTCCAACCATGCTTACGTTATTCACTAGCAATTAGCAGCAGAGGCTGCAGAAGGGTGGGAATAAGGCTCATCTTTCTGTCATTCAATCCATTGTTCTACCCACTTACAGTATCACAGTATCGTAAGGTTGGAAAAGACCTTTGAGATCGAGTCCAACCTATGACCCAACACCTACACCTACTCCTACTTGTCAATTACACTATGGCACTAAGTGCCTCATCTGATTTCATTTTGAACACCTCTAGGGATGGTGACTTGACCACCTCCCTAGGCAACGCATTCCAATGAACAATTACCCTCTCAGTGAAGAATTTCTTCCTAATGTCAAGCCTAAACCTCCCCTGGTGAAGCTTGAGACCATGTCCTCTCGTTCTGTCACTGGTCGCCTGAGAGAAGAGTCCAAGTCCTGCCTCACTACAGCCTCCCTTTAGGTAGCTGTAGAGAGCAGTAAGGTCTCCCCTGAGCCTCCTCTTCTCCAGGCTAAACAACCCCAGCTCCCTCAGTCGCTCCTCATAGGGCTTGTGCTCCAGCCCCTTCACCATCCTCATTGCTCTCCTTACAGCTCTCCCTCTTCGGTTTTGCTTTCTCTCCCTGGCCCTAGGCCTTACTCTGGTTCCTGGAAATGCTCGGGAGAGCAGCTGTGAAAAACAGCTACTGGTCAGTTAGGTTCCCTCTCAAGTAGGGACCACAGTGCATTGTCTTCCTTAGCCATGAGATGCCTGCCCTGCAGAAGCTGCTGGAACACTGAGCTCATCAAAGCCTCCATTCCCACGAGAATACCATAGCACAGAGGTTCCTGCTTAGAAACACAAGATGAGGAAAAGGACAAGCATCAGGTGCCGTATGAGTCTTTGTAAATGAATCTAGACCTTCAGTAGTCCCGGAACTAACTAGTGAATTTCAAGCAAACAGGGAGGCTGTAGAAAGACTTGCATCTCTGTATTGCTGGGGACATGACAATGGTGTCAAAAAGGTGAACACTGGTGACTAAAAGACAGCATACACGGCTTCCAAAGTTACTGTAAAGGATGTTCTGGAAGCTCCTTTGGCCTTAAAAATTAGCAGGAAATCCTTCTTATTGTCAATTTTCAGTGAAGTGTAGGAATAAATTCAGGTACTCTTTAAGAGGTAATAAAGGCCTTGCCTGATTCGCATAAACATGGATCACAGGTTAGACTTTGAGTCATTGTGGAGAAGATCCTGAAAGAGAAATGTTAAAAATACCATTCAGGACACCCTCCCTGTCGATGGTCTGTCAGCCTAAGATCCTCTGACATTGTATTCACTCCTCCTAAAAAATATATTGGCATAAGGCAGATCAATAGTTAAGGCAGTAACTGCAATGACTTTTGCCCAACACAGCTGTGTAAATTTAACACTATCACATTTGTTCTGCATGGCAGTACTTCTGGCATGAATAGGCTGCCTCAAAATAGCATTCCTAGCATGCATTTCCAACTGTACAAAATTTTGATGCATTTCAGAGTAGATGAGTTTCCTGTGGTAACATAAAAAAAAATGGTGACCTGATACTGCTTAAGCATGACACCTCTCAAGACGGGGATATACAGACACACACCTGCATGTCTAAATAAAGGCTGAACATGAAAGGATATCAGCACCTTTTGGAAGAATTTAAGACTTGACTGTGTTACTGTAACCAGTTGCCTCACAGACTTATTCTGAGCAGTAGAAAGTTGAAATTTCTTGTGATGCATTCATAATTCATCATAAGAAGTCACATAAGCAAATATCATCATAGATAATCCAGATCTTTCAGTAGTAGTCAGACATACCTATAGGAGACTTTCCATTAACTCCCAGTTTTAGGAACTGACTGCTCAGAACATGCAATTGACTCCTGGGAATGCCAATATCTGATATGGGAACAGGTGAGACTTGTGCACACAATGAAATCCTAAAAATTAAAATTATAAAGAAAAATTGATACCTATTTCAGAGTGGTGGCTTCTACTACGGAACAGAGACAATCCACCTTGAAGTGAAACAACTTGGCTCTTCAGTTATTTGGTGAAGATCCTGAACTAGAGTTTGCAAGAAAAAGTACTATTTTAACTCCAGAACAGTTCCTTCTGTAAGGCAACACCTGCTACAAAATCCCCTTCCCCTGAGAAAACAAGAAAATAATCTTTTAGCATTCAGGCTACAAACCCCCCCCCCCCCAAAAAACCCCAAACAAACAAAAAACAAACAAACAAACAAACAAACAAACAAAAAACACCCCACAAAACCCCAAAAATCAAACAACAAAAAACCCTCTTCTTTTTATTTTACTGAAATGGGAAAGATGACAGGGGCAAGAAGGTGCATCAAAACAGAACTGAATGCTACAACATTTTGTTCAACAGTCAAGGTCTTGACACGTGTCAGTTTCAAGCCACAGCTGTGCCTAAGCTATAATAGCCCATTTCTAAATCTCCAGCCTTACTGATTGGGTTGTCTTACAGTTCCTTGCACATCATCCAACAGGTTGAGCAAAGACTTGTGTGCACAACTAAAGAACGACTCTGAGTGCCTACCCTAGGAGTCTCTGCTTTTTTTTGTGGCACTACTGATAAGGATAAATAGTTCATATTAGCTCAGATATTAACCTGAAAAGCTGGAAGCAAAGTTGTGTATCCTGTGTGTAGGTCATATTTTCTAGAAAGTAGGGACCAGCTGTATAGTCTTATCCTGAAAAACTCGAGGATATAGATCTCCTTTATGCTGAACAAAAGCAAACTTCCTCAAAAAGGTCTTTGACCCTAGTTAGGGCCATATGGCACAGATTTGAATAATGCTTAAATGGAGTAAGTGGAAACGACCTTGCTTCGTGGTCTCCCATACTGACACTGCTGAGTGGAGAAATTCAGTGGTAAGAATGCTGTTCGTTTAAAAAGATGCTGCAGTTCCTGTGATGGCATAGGCCTGCACAGGCTTCGGCTGTGCAACTCATCCTCACAAACAGATTGAGGTCCTTTGCTCAAAAAATGCCATTGGTTGTTAATCATACAATCATACAATCACTAGGTTGGAAGAGACCTCTGAGATCACAGAGTCCAACTGTGCCTGTCTCCTTACTAAATCATGTCCCTAAGGAACTCATCCACCCGTTTTTTAAACACCTCCAGGGATAGTGACTCCACCACCTCCCTGGGCAGCCTGTTCAAATCCCTGACCACTCTTTCAGCGAAGAAATTCTTCCTAATGTCCAGTTTAAACCTCCCCTGGCACAACTTGTGGCCATTTCTTCTCGTCCTATCGCTTGTCACTTGGGAGAAGAGCCCAGCACCCACCCCGTCACAGCCTCCTGTCAGGCAGTTGTAGACAGTGATGAGGTCTCCTCTCAGCCTCCTCTTCTCCAAGCTAAACAACCCCAACTCCCTCAGCTGCTCCTCTTAGGGCATGTTCTCCAGCCCACTCACCAGCCTCGTTGCCCTTCTCTGCAAACGCTCCAGCACCTCAATGTCCTTCCTGTAGTGAGGGGCCCAAAACTGAACCCAGCACTCAAGATGCGGCCTCATCAGTGCTGAGCACAGGGGCACAATCACCTCCCTGCTCCTGATGGCCATGCGGTTTCTGAAAAAGTGAAGAGGAACAAAGACAAGCCTATCATTTGCCTTCCCTTTGAGAGGAAGTTTCATGGACATTGAGCACACAGTACTTTACATTAGAGTTCTAAAATGTTTTTAGCCAGTTGTCTCCAAGTAGTACCTATGGCACAATAAACTTCATGGAGAAATACTGAGCTGAACCCTGGGATAAACATCCATATCGAAAAATTTATCTCAATGCTCTGCTGTTCTTGCAAAGACTAAAACGGGAGGTCATCTGTGAAAAGAGAGGACCTAACCACGGGAGTGAGACAGTGCCTTCAGAACCCCAGGGAGAGCTGAAATTGAAAAGTTTATTTTTTTTTGTTTGCATTTAGCAGAAAATAAAGTTACTCCAATTTGAAGAGGCCTCAAATCTGTGCCAGACCATAATCCAGAGTACTTAGCCATAACCGCTCTTTACCTGGTAGGCAGTAATACAGATTTGCTCTCGGAAACTAAATAAGACTCCAAAAGTCACTGCAAGTACATTAGCCAACACATCACTAGGCTTGAGTCAGAAGCACTATGACTAACTGCTGAAACTGTGTCCACTTTTTCCTAGACATGACTGAATCACTGTTCTAATGTCATCTCAGACGTTGCCAAATGTGCAAAACTATCAAAAAAACTTCCCTGCAGGACAAGCAGTCTTGGAGAACTTCCAGCTTCTCCAGCTCTTGATTACATGCCAGATGAGCAAGCAACCCTGGTCATTTTCCTTCTTCCTAGACAGCAAAGAATGAGTACTCGTGTCCTTACTCATATCCCTGTGCAAGACTGCATGTCTGGGTAGGAGAGATAGTTCAAAGAGATAGTTCAAAAACTTTTTCTGATGCTCCTTTCTTACCTTAGGATTGAGGTCCTGATTAAAGAAATAGACAAGCAGACTATGTACACTGTTAAAGCAAACATGCAAGATGAGTGTTTTCAAAGTATGCATTGAAAAATTAAGCTTAGAGCCACAGAGACTCAGAGAAACCACAAGTGAAGGGAATTAAATTCATTTTGTGAAAAGCTAGAAACAAACAGGTAGTCAAAACCAACAGTAAATGCAGAGAAGTAAAACAGATAATCACAGCTGGAACTAAAATACTAGAAGGAAGTGCACCGCTATTGCCGGACTGGAGCTGAAAGAAGGGTCTTCTTGTTCTTGCCATGGGTGTCTGGGGCAGGGAAGGAGAAGCACGAAGCATGTGCTCTACAGCCAGTCATACAACTGAAATATCACCACCCTGACTGAATGGGAACTGACCAATTGCTGAATAGAGAGTTCCAGTAAATTAAACCATTAATTTTTAACCGCAATACAATGTAATTCAAGGATTAGATTTAGTCAGTAATTAAACCCCAAATAAAGCTAACTTCCATCATTCTACCAACCCCCCCCCCCCCCCACAAACCCAACGACCTTACGCCCATTTCCAAAAGCAGTATTAAAATGAGTTAATTTGCACAGGCAAACATAAAATAGTTGGAAAATGTGACTTTTATCTGCATTCTTCTACTGTCCTCTTCTGCCTCTCTGTCATCTTCCCCTATTAGACTTTATCTCTGCCCTTACATACCTTCCTTCCAGGTCCTGTTTCTTAACCTTTCCCACTTCTTCTTCTTCATGTTGTAAGTATAGCTCAGAATGGTACGCTCTCCTTTTACATTGCTTGTAAGGCCAGGAACAGTAGTATTACAAGAAAGGGTAACTCCCTCCGAATACTTTCTGTCATGGGCCTTCCAGAACAATTAAAAAAAAAGCTTATCTGTTCCTACAGCTGTCAGATTATTAAACCCAAACCATCCCCATTGCAAAAAGCAGATTCAGGGAAAGCAGGGTATGTTTGGTGTGGACAAACAGTGCCTTACGCTGACTGACAAATCCCTCTTGCTTTTATTCAGCATATGGAAATTGAGAGTACTCTGGCATTTGGCCAAAACTCAGTTCTTTTTCACAGGAACACCAACTCACATTCCCTGGATGCCAAAGTGATCCTGTTTCCTCCTACCTCACAGTTATCTAGTCTCGGCACCAAAGCAGAGCTTTTCAGAAGGTTAGGCTTTTTACTTTTAAGCAAACACAAGCTCAGTTTCCAATAAGCAGTGGGAGGCCACGAGGAGCTCGTCAGGGAACACTTCCCTTTATGTGATTTAGACATAAGTTACTGAACTGGGGAAGTGCAGGTTATGAGAGCATCAAGCTTATGAATGTGCTGTTCTTCGGTGTACTGCCTGTAAAAAGTAAAACTTTTGTATACTGTTTTTACAGGTGACTTTCTATGTATATCATTAGTAAATGGATATATACAGTTACGATACAATCTCGGAGACAAGACGGTCATCCTACAGACCTTTCAGAAGGTACATACAAATGGAAATAGATGGCACTCACTCAAAGCAGGAAGAGTCGGTAATGAAGGCTACTTGGAACTGGATGGTATGAACATTACTGAAAAAGCTACTCCTGGAATGAATGCACTAGACACACACACGGATTTTTTTGTTGGAGGCGTGTCCTCTTTAAACCTTGTTAATTCAATGGCAGTAGAAAATGAACCCACTGGTTTCACCGGTTGCATCAGAGAAATTGTTATAAACAATAGGGAACTGAAGCTTACCGCGACTGACCCTAAAGGTGGAGTCAATATTGGTGATTGTGACGGAACAGCTTGTGGGTACACAGTATGCAAAAACAATGGAACATGTCATGTTGAAAACTCAGGTTTCTCTTGTTCTTGCGCACAAGAGTGGACAGGGAGCACATGTGAACAATCTATTCACTGTTCACAAAACAGGTGTGGGTCTCAAGCTCTCTGTATTCCTCAGCCTACTTTGTTATCATATACCTGTGTATGCGCACTAGGCTGGTCAGGTAAGTATTGTGATAGCAAAATCCAATTTTTTATAGCAAAGTTCATTGGTAACTCCTACATCAAATACACAGATCCTTATTATGGAAAAAGAGACCTCCAGTATAGCCGCATTTCTTTAAATTTTACTACTAATCAAACTGAAGGCTTAATAGTATGGATGGGAAAAGGTGAAGATGAAGATAATGATTTTCTTGCCATTGGTCTTGCCAATGGAACATTAAAAATTGTGATTAATCTTGGAGAAAGGATCTCCATTCCTTTAATTCATAGCAAATACTCCACCTGTTGTGATGAAAGATGGCATTTTGTTACTGTAGTTCAAAACCAAACTTGTATTAAGGTATACCTTGATGAGGAGCTAATTCTTTTTGAAGATATTGATCCACACAGAAAATACACTGCTTTAAACTACGGTGGCACTTGTTACTTTGGTGGGTTTGAAATTGGCAGGAAAGTCAATATAGTCACTACAGGGCTTTTTCAGAAGGAATTCATTGGTAAAATTAAAGATGTTGTGCTCTTCCAAGATTCTAAGAAGATTCAGCTAATGAAGGCAGAAGGATATAATGTTTACAATGGAAATTTGGGAAATTAATTGAAAAATTGTTTTAAGATTTTTTTTAAAGTGACAGATTTCCTTTTTCTCCTATTCCTTGTGTTAGCTGGCACTGTTAAGACTCAGAAACCAAAATAAGAAAGCATTTAATACTGTCCCCAATTCCTTTTTTCTTCTTTTAATGTTGAGTATTAATAGTATATATAAAACATGATTGGATGTTTTACTCCTAAAATTACTTACCTGTACTCTTTAGCATTTACTTTA
Source organism: Neomorphus geoffroyi (assembly GCA_033558235.1). NCBI lineage: Eukaryota > Metazoa > Chordata > Aves > Cuculiformes > Neomorphidae > Neomorphus > Neomorphus geoffroyi. The sequence goes on along the minus strand of JAUMJM010000053.1, from coordinate 7,972,354 downwards.
AAATAATGGAAAAGTCTACCCTTTTCTTAAGCCTTTCTGTAAACAAATAGCTCATAATTAACTTATGAAGCCAACTGTCATACCAGTATTGTTTATTGCTTTATAAAGACAACTTATTTGTTTCTCCAAAACTCTTACATTTTATTAGAATGCATAATTTCTATTTTACAATTTTGTAATACTAAGGCCAAAAGTGAAAACTCTAATGGGGGGGAGGAAGAAAAGGTGTACTTGGGGCAAACCCCATGTTTATTATAGTGAGAATTTTAAAATCGTAATATACATAATTACTTGTTAAGCCCATAAAGATAATGAAGTTGTTCTCCCTCCCTTCTGAGTCTATATTCAGCGCATCTGCATTTATACAAAAGGGCAGTTGGTCTTCACACTAAAAAACTACACCTAAAGAATAATTTTAAGAGCAGGGATGGTATTTTACATAATTACTTAACAGAGATAAAAAAAATGACTGCTGTTTTCCTCCAGGAAAGATCTCCCATATTTGACTACATGAAAACTTTGTTTTAACCATTCACAGTTGGAATGTGGGAACATGGCAGTCTGACTACAAATAACTTCTATTCCTAACAGCTTAAGAATAAAATGTCTAAGAATTGCTTTGCTTTACCTACACCTTTCTGACTTATATGCCCTTAAATGAGATTTTGAAATTTTACTAGGCAAAAGATTTTGGCAACAGTAAATTGAATTTCTGTGTTTTTCATGAATTTATAATCTCAAAAGTCAATAAAACTCTTCAAATATAGAATGGTTTGGGTTGGAAGGGATCTTAAAGATCATCTAGTTCCCACTAGATGATGTAAACCCAAAAACTCTATTCCTTCTGCAAAAGCTCACTTATATTCTAATTTAGTGAGAAATAAAAACAACATAAATCAAGTTATCTTAAGGTGCTTAGAGATAAATTATTTATGATGCTATCTACCTTTCTCATTTGACTGCTGGCTTACTGCATAAGTAATAAACTTAAAATAAAAATAATAGTGATTGATGCCTATCTTTTCTCTCTGTTACTTTACTATTGCACAAAAGCATGTAATAAACCATCGCTATGTTGCATGGAAATTCTCCAAATACAAATCTTTAGCAAGTACATATCAGAAACCACTATTTCTAATTTTTTTTTATCTTTTCTTAAAGAAGATATGAAGCAGAAACAATAAGCTTAGTAAAACTAGGTGACAGACATTACTTTCCACATACCTATTAGTATATGTAGCAATGAACACACTGGCTCTGCCATGGCAGTTACAGATGACTTGACAATAACTAAGGGGGGAGGGAAAGGGAGTGTAAGTGAACTACCCAGAGGTGTTTTAATAAGGATCTGCAAACATCTTTGTGAGGTTCCTTCTATCCTCTTCAGCTGCTCTCAGCCCTCAAGTGATCAGCCTGATGCAACAGAGCTTCTTCCCCTCTTCCCAACAGGCAGCTCACAAAGCCCAGCTGCCATTTCAGCTGGCTCCACATTCTTTTCATCTTCCAGTTTCTCTTAGGATGGGCCTATTATGGTCATGCAATGCTGGGGAAGGGAGTGTATTTAGGGTTTATCAGTTCCTCATCAGTACACACTGCTTTTTGAGGCCTCATCAGGGAATCAGTGTAAAACAAGCAACAAGTAATTGCAGCACTACCAGCTAACACAAGTGTTGGAAGGAAAGTGACTGAAGGCAATGGAGAAGACAACATCCTTTATTTCAGGAGCAGCAGGATTTACTCCCATTACGCCACCTCAGATTCTAGGACCAAATCTTAGAAACTGTCACTGTTAATTTACACTCTTAACAAACCCTCCCTGAAGAGCAGTTTCACTGTGGCTTTCTCTTGGTTCAGCAAACCTGGAAAATCTTCTCATAATCTTTCCAAACAAATTCTTTCTGGTAGTTCTGGCAGAAAGCACTGCCATCCCTTCCGTACAAACAGTGGCAATTTTCATTGCTCCCAGTATATTTTTAGAGCACAAATGGATGTGAATGTGAAAAATTGATTGCCAGTGGACCAGGACTAGACTACTCTTGAACAGGTCAAAAGAAAATTTTTACAAGCAGAGCTGCCAACTCAAAACTTACTCCAAAAAACAGAACAATGCTTTGGTGCACTTCTATGTCTAAAGAACACAAACACAATATATTCAGTGGCACTACAAGACCATGGAATTAATTTGGAAAAGACTAGTATTACACTATGATAACATAAGGTGATTAAAGTCAAAAGTTTAAATGTTGCTTCTAGTTATGAGCAAACTGAGGATTTTTTTTAATGAATCTTAAACTCACCTATGAGCCTAAGAAACATTATTTAATAACACCATCTGCTTTATTTGGAGCAAGGTTTTTAATTTTAGTCAACTTGACCATGAAGTTACCTGCAAGGTATCCAATTGAAATTTTACCTTAAAATATATTAATAATTAAAAATAACATTAATGTGTTGTTAGACTGGAATGACCTTTCTGGAAATAAGCTTTTCTACAGCACAGTGTAAAATGCTACATTAGTACATCATGCACTCAGAGTGATAAACAAAACACTGAAAAACAGAAAAACTTAAATTTTTCTTTATATAGTGAAATATTTTTGTTGATTCTGACAAACTCGGCAAAATGACCAGTGTATTTTGAGAAGTATAAAAGCAGGAGATTTTAGTTTGTTTTCAGGTTTGCCTTTTCTGGCTTTTTGTTTTGCATCAATGGATCATAGTCACTACAAAATATCCATTTACTAGGAGACGTAATAGTACAAATACCCTCCTGTTCTTCTCTCCTCTCTTTGCCCCCCAAAATGCGAAACTACCTAGCCATGAAGTGTACAACAAATATGGCATTCCATAACTCAGCCTGCTATATTCATTTAGCCTATAGTTTCACACCTATGAAATCAAACACACACAGTCTGTGAGAAAGTTTTATCATTTTAGAATCAAAATATCCCTTAAAATATTTACATTTTACAGTAAAAAGGATAGCAAAACACAAAGTAATGTACAAGCTTAGGTATTCAAGTTTTTGAAGCATGGAAAATGGGAGAAATGAATTTACTACTACAAATCATATTTTCAAGAATTTAGTTTAAAAATTATTTCTTATTAAAACAAGTGCAGTTTAAAGCAATAACATTCGAGCAGCTCAGCCTTCCAATTTCTGGTCATAAACTGTTTCAGATGCTTAGAAAATACTGGAAGAAACTAATGAAATACACTTGAATTATTTTATTGTACTATTGGATAATTTAAAAAAATTCTTCACACCACGGAGAGTAATTTCTTGTAATGTGTGTGGATTCTGAGGCATTGCTACAGTCTTTAAAAACAGTGCAATTTAAAAAGAAGGTTATTGTATGAAATTCACCTTTAAAATTATCAGAGCATCTTAAAACAGGAGAGAGCACAAATTACCAAAGGCAGCAACTATATTGCAGACTTGACTAAAGCCAACTTCATCAGCTAAGAAAACTTCTAAGCCTTTATTGCATATTAATAAAAGAAATCTTTAAAATTCTGAATATACAGCAATGTAAAATTTTTCAAAATATTAAACTCCTACTTGTAGCGATAGTTGGTATAATGAAAAAAAGGATGAGTAGTGGTACAGCAAGTGGTACCAAAACACAGACTTGTTTCTGCAAAACACCAACACTGAATATAAAAGATGGCACAATTCTAGCAGGCTTTTTTTGTTGTTTTTACAAATTTTTATGACATTACTCTAACAGTTTATTTAAATAGGATTTTAAAAGACTGCCTGCATCTTTTTACCTTTTGCTTTTAGTTCTGTCACTGTGGTCCCTATGTTTCTCTCTGTTCTTTTCACTTTCTCTATGCTTCTCTTTGCTTTTCTCCCTCTCCTTATCTTTTTCATGAGCTTGATCTTCACTTTTAGGCTTCTCTGTCTTTTTTTCTGGATTTCTAGTCTCTCTCGGGCTTTTTCCATCAGCAGCCCTATCACTGTGTGGAGATCGCAACCTTTCTTTGTCTCTCTGTCCCTCCTCTCTACTCTTCCTCTCTCTCTCTTTTTCCTGGTTTCTGTCTCTACGTCTGTTTCTTTCAGAATCTTGCTCCCAGTATTTTTCATTGTTCCACTCTTTTTCATGTCTGTCTTTCTTTTGGTGATGGGATTCACTGTAAAATCTTTGTCTATGTTGATCATTTTTTCCTCTACTGAACACTCTCTCCAAATGCGGTTCTTGCCTGCCCCAGGGATCGCTGTGGCGTCTTTCTGGTCTCCTACTGTCTTTACTCTGAAAAAAATTTTCTGGTCCCAAAAATCTTGGTTGTTTGTGAGCCACTGGTAGCCCTGGTGCAATGGGTCCAGCATAGTGTGGTGGCTGACCTGATAAATGAGCAACTGGTGGCCATGGCATCATTGGATTTTGAGGAAAGCCAAAGCCTGGAGGAGGAAGAAGTGGAGGTGGTAAATGAGGAGGAAATCCAAACATGGGGTTGTTTTGTGGAGGGAAGTTATGAGGTGCAGGAGCTTGAAACTGAAATCCAGGTGGATTAGATTTAGGATGCTGAAAATTCTGCTGTGGAGGTCTAACAGATGAAAAGGTGCCACTTGTAACAGGACCTGGGACTTTGGAAATAAATTCAGAACGAGAAGAGTTTTCGGTTTCAAAATGAGATGAACTTCCTGCTGGTCCTCTTCTAAATGAGTTCACTGTTTCAATGCTTTGCATCAGTGCATCTTCCTGTGAGTGTTTGATATCTTCCGCTTGTGATGCACCTGTGTTACCTGCTTTTGTTGCAGTTGAACTGCACTGCGCCTGATTAGGTTGCACATCACTTTGATATTGGTTTAAACCCACTTCTCCAGAAGACTGTTTATTCTCTGGTTCCATTTGATCATTCCCTGAAGTATTCTGTCGGTCTTCATTCCTGTTAACATCTCCTTCCTTGTTTTCCAAGGCATTAGTCTGTTGGCTTCGTCCAGCTGCTTGTCGTGGGTCTCTTTTAAGATTAATAAATTGTGGTGATTTAGAGGTATTAGCAGCAGTACCTTCAGCAGAGCCTACACTAACACTGTTCTCACTGGGGTTTTTCACTGCACTTGATGAGGAAGAAAAGCTAGAATTTGTGGTCCTTCTAGCTTCCTTTGCAATGTTATCCTTGTCGGGTAACAGCCGCTTTGAGTCATTTTCTTTACTTTGATCTTCAGTTTCTTTATTTTGTGACTGAGCAGATAAATTTGCTAAAAATGCTTCTGTGGAGACATCTGGAGGTTTTCCCTTAAGACTCAGCCCTATCAAAGATCCAGCACTTCTTGCAGAACTTAGGGTTCCTGCAGCTGATGCATCCACAGTTACAGTAGCGTTAGTGGATTCTTGTAAATCATCCAAACCAGTCTTTGCTTCGCCAACTTTTGTAGTTATGTCAGCAACATCCATGTTTTCTTCTTTTAAGTTTGCTTGTTCATTTAATAATGGTATGTCTTCACTGGGACTCGCTTCTGACTTGCTACGTTCACATACCTGCCCTGTCGTACCCAAGAGGCTTTGAAGAATATCATCCACGGGCAATGGTTTATTTGCTAGCTCCAGAGTAGAAGGCTGACTTTCCCATCCAACCAGGACCCCTGGAAGAAATCTGAGAGGCTTTGGTGGTTCATGTTTGGTACTTTCCACCAAGGGTTCAATAACTGCTGGAACATCTTCTGTGTTAGATTGCTGAGGTTTATTTCTCTGCTTATGTAGCACAGTTGTGAAGGAATTAAAAAAATCGTTTTCCTCTTCTTCTTCTAGAGCCAGTTCATGATGAGAGACTTCAGGTTTGTTTGGCTTGCTTTTCTTCTCTGGTGGCAAGTTACTCAAGGTACTTTCAGAAGCTTCATCCACAAAACTACTGGTAACACTTGCAACAGCAGTAATCTGCCTCTTCATTTTCTGGCGAATTATCAATCCCAGTAATAAATTTGGTCGATGTATTTCAATCCCTGTACAAAATTGCAACAGCAATTTAGCATCACTTTATGTTTTGGTTAAGGCAATCATTTCAACAAAAATAAAATCCCAATACTCTTATAATATATTAAAGAAAGTGTTCATTTTATAGCATTTGTAATTCCTGTCATGAAACAAAAAAATACTTAAAATAATAAAAAAATGTATTTCCAACATAAAAATTATGACTTCAAACATAGCAAATTAAAATTGTTCCAAGTACTAGATCACTAAATATAGAATATGAGACAGTTATATAGAACATGTAGTCACATAAGACACAGAATTTAAATATCATGTTAGTTTAACATGTCTGGCAATAGTGGTAGCAAAGCAGAAGAGGGGGGGAAAAAAGTAAAAAGCATGCTTGCAACCACAAAGCATCCTAATCAATTTGTGTTATACATACTTCTTCAAAGAATTACCAAGAGTGGCTTCCCAACATGCTTTCCTTATTCCAGAAAGGCACCATATACTATTAGCTATCTTCATTATGCATGATTTTCTGTATAATCTAGGTTGCAGCTCATCCTCACTTTGTTTCTGCTTTGCCTATCTCAAAAGGAGAAATCACCCACAAATTTTATGACCAAAATAAGCTGATACAAAATAACTCGGGAATAAGCAGAACAACTGAGAGCCATTTCATGATCTGTTCTTCTTTGCCTACCTGTTTTTTTAAACTTTCCATTTCTTAAACTTAAAGAAAGTTTGAAAGACTTGAGAAAAAAGGAATTAGTACATTTAAAATAAATACTATTTTAAAGTTACAACCTTAATTTGAAACTCAATGTGACTACTATCATAGATGACCTGCATCACAGAAACCATCTGGGTTAGAGGAAGAACGCAGTAATCATGAAAAAGTTATGAAGTAATTTTTTCAACAATACCAAAAATATCAGAATAATCTTATCATGGGACATTAATGTCTTTTCAAATAATCTAATATAGTACTAAGGAAAACTCATTACATGCTTGAACAGAATATCTGTCATTTTTAAATTTGATTTTTCTCTTATCTTTCTGTTGTAAACTTCTTTAAGTAGCGTTATAATCAGAGTTCCAGATTCCAAGCTGTACTTACCAGGCCCATCAAAAGGCACAAGATGATGTGGGACTTTGTCTGAAGAACCTAAAGGAATGAGGTACAAATCTTTCACTTGCTTCATATTATTGGCCGCTACACCATAACGTTTTCTACTGCTGAAATAGGCAAACAGCAACGCATAAGATATCTGATCCTCTTCAGTTACAGGGGTAAAGCGAACTACACAGATCTCCTGTTTACAAAGAGAGAGAAAAAGATGTTCAGATAAAAAATAATTAAAATTTCATAGAAAAATGTAACTGCCCTTATTTAAAACCACAGTTTGAGGAGGAGAAAAAGCCTCTCCAAGAAGGCAGAGAACAACAGAGGAGAAAGGAAAAGAAACAGAGCCAAAAATAATTAGGGAAAACCAGAGAAAACAAATAAAAAGTATTTAGTACAAAAACTAAATTATAGCGTGTGACAGAAAAGCCAACATTTTATCAGCCAGCTAAATAACAAGTTCAAAGGAAGCATGCCAGCTTCCAAGTAATTATCCCCCTCCCCGACCTTTAAACATTACTAGAAAGCTTTATTTTGCAATCTCTTGTGTCTGAGGTATCCATTAATACTAGGGGAAGAGCAGTATTCAGATGCCAGAATCATGACCAAATCCCATCTCATGAATCAGTGCTGAGATGATGCTGTTTAATGGCTTGATTAATACTCTGGAAGATGGGGCAGAAGAGTCTCCACAAAACTGAGATGACATCTAACTAAGGGCAGTGGTCAGCATCCGGAAGAATATGAGCTGCCTTTCAGAGGGACCTCAGCAGGCTGATCACAGAATCACAGAATCATAAGGTTGGAAGGGAAATCCGAGATCATCAAGTCCAATCATACCTGTTTTCATACTAAATCATGTACCTAAGGAACTCATCAACCCGTCCTTTAAATACCTCCAGGGATGGTGCCTCCACCACCTCTCTGGGCAACTTGTTCCAATCCCTGATCACCCTTTCAGTGAAGAAATTCTTCCTAATGTCTAGGCTAAACCGCCCCTGGTGCAACTTGCGGCCATTACCTCTCATCCTATCACTTGTCACTTGGGAGAAGACACCAGCACCCACCCCATCACAACCTCCTTTCAGGCAGTTGTAGCCAGTGATGAGGTCTCCCTTCAGCTAAACAACCCTAATTCCCTCTGCCGCTCCTCACAGGGCTTATTCTCCAGCCTCCTCACCAGCCTCGTTGCCCTTCTCTGCACACGCTCCAGCACCTCAATGTCCTTCTTGCAGCGAGGGGCCCAGAAAACAGGCTGACAAAACAAGCTGACCTTCATGAAGGTCAGCAAAGGCAAATGCAAGTATACTCAAACAAATTACAAGTTAAGATTAGATAGCAAGAAAATAAATGCCATCAGCTACCACCTATCCCACTCAACATAATCATCATTTATCCTTGAAATGTTATGTATTTCACTAATGTTCCATGAAAAAAGAGAGATCTTTAGGGTGAGTAGGATATATGTTGAACAGTAAGCCTCTAATATGTAAAATTCTTACCTTGGTCCCTGAAGCCTTGATTTTTTCTACATACTCCCAGACAGTGTGAGGAGATATTCTGCCACCTACTTGAATACTATCAGGTAAATCCTATGAGAAAGGACAACAGATATCTCAATCCAGTGTAAAAACTGGGGTAAATCCTTCATCCAGTTTCTATTATACTTAATCCTTATAGTTCTTAAACTCTAAAATATCAGTAGAAGTTACAACAACAGAAACAAATTAATTTACATTTTAATATTGGATATTTAAATTAGGATTTTCAGTGCAAAGTTGATGATCTGTACTACTTTAGTTATCATTCAAAACTGTTCACCTATACCTTTCCCAAAATTATTTATTTCAGTGATATCAACTGCAAACATAACTGTACTGTGCTCTGAAAACACCCAAATTTTCTGTAAGATCAAGTTGCTGCTATGAGACACCAACACTTGTAACTTTCAGGATCTTAATGATAAGGGAAAAATATAACCTACAAACAAATGCCTATGTAGACATAAACTTATTCTTGGATATTACTGAGTTCACTATTCACACGTAATAAAAATCAACTTTTAGGATAACTTAGGAAGCCGTAAGAATAAATTTTTTGAAATAAAGCAAGAGAGTATTGAAAATCACATCGTATTGATAAAACACTCCTTTAGTATTAAAGGGAACTGTTTACAGCACTTCACTGAAGCTTTACAGCAAAGTCAACTACAAGCAGCTGCATCCTTGTCCTGTCTCTCAGACACTGAAGAGAACACTGCATAATTTTTATTTTATTTTAGGGACAATTTAGTCTTACAATGGAAGGTTAGGACCATTGTTACCACCAGACAGGCAAAAAATAAACCTTGTTACACAAGTTTCTGTTGTAGAAGGCAAGAAGACTTCTTGCACTGTCAACTGAAAAAACCAGTAGACATTCCTCTTCCAAAAACTGTTATTGGCTTGTTTAATGCTTTGAGTTCAAAAGAGAGCTACAATTTTCTCATCTCTAATTCAGAAAATGGATGCCACCAAGGTAGTAATTTCAGTAGCAAACTTTGTCCTGTCTTTTGCTGCTACTTTACACTGTAGAAGATGCTCCATAATAAAAAGTAGTTCAACTTTTATAGAATCAGCTCTGGAAATACTGCTGCTCATCCTGAAGAAACATCTTACAGTGACGTAAGAGCAAAACATCCAGAAGTGTATCTGAGAACTTGAAACCTGACGAACCATAGGTCTATGTAGAATGAACTGAAAAATACTTTACTTACAAATACAAATACACACCCTAAACAAGGTCCCCCCACAAATACTTTACTTAATACAATGATCATGCTTCACTGCCTGTCATCATTATACTATTATTAGCCTATAAGGTAAACAAGTCACTCAAGTTAATAAATGTTCATTCTTTGCAGTATATATAAATACCTCTGTTAAGTACTCAAAAGAGCCAGAAACTGGATAAGCCTTAATTACAAACTTTGCCACTGAAGGCATATTGATAAAACCCTTCCAGATGAAATTCAGACGTGCCAGAAACAGACTTTCACATTCCACAGTACCAGGTGTTTCTGACCTAAAAAAAGACAAAAAATCCCCCACTTTGTTTAGAACATGATATACCATGCAAGATCATGTAAATCAATCCTTTTTTTGTGAAAGAATTACATATCATTAAAAATTTTCTTTTTCAGCTAAGCATACTTGAGGGTCAATGTAAAGAGGTAGGCAGATAACCATGTTTCTGACCTTCCCGCAGAGTAGATAAGTTACATGAAAGGCTGTCAGATGAGCAGCACATTATTTTACTATATCTTTTGAACAGGGAGAAGTTATTTGGTCCAAAAGTTATTAAATGCTACTGAAAAGGACACACAAACACATACAGATACTGCAGACACAGTAAGATCTTCCCCTGCCACAGGGAGGGCAACATACACTCTGCTGGCCTGTCTTCACCCTGCTTTCCTAGCTCCTATGTTTTGTTGCAACACTGGTAGGTGTCTGCCTACCACCTGAATACCTGCGTCACCTTTCCCTTCCCTTGCCTTGCCCCACAAGCTGGTTCCTCATCTCTTCTCAACCATGCATCACTTCCACTGTTTCTGTGAGCACCTCCTCCCATTTCCAGTATCCTCACCTCTGCATAACAGAGCTTTTCCCCTTTTCAAAATAAGTCTCACTTTTGTCAATAAAGCAAATGCAAAAAATAAGCTGTAAGACTTAATTTCACAAGAGAATGTTTCTCAGCCTGAGGGTTTCCTCATGGAAAAGGTTATAGCCACATTTCAACATTTCCCAACATGTTGCTATCAAAATTTTCTAGGCACACTCTTAGCAGTTTTAATCCAGCCACTTAGTTGTATCCAATGTAGTGCTGTAACAGCAGCACAGTAACCTATGTTTCTGTCTACACTTAGAAACCCCTCCCTCAAACTAGAAGAAATAGCCTCACATTTTAATGGGTAGCTGATTAGTATGGAAGAAAATGAAGAGAGAGCTGATAGCAAATATGGTGAAACATCAAACAAGTTGCTGTTAATTGCCATTTCTAGAAAAGTGTTGCTTTGAGACTTGAAAATAGCCTGATTTATCAGTGGAAATGCTCTGTGTAGACCAATCTCAAACTCCCTACCTGTATAAACATACACAAACACACACTCATTCAATTGCAGCACTGTACATACTAGGTTCCTTAACAGCAAAATACAATAAAAAATCTATAATCTGACTTCTAAATTATGAACTCACATGCCTTTTTAGGCAATGTTGCACCAGAAAACATAAGGTAGTTTACTTTCCCCCAGAAGAAAATGTGGTAATTAGAAGTTTAAATTTACACCAATACATAGTATTATTTATATAAACACATAGCACCATCTACTCCAGCAGAAAATCCCACTGCTAAGAAGAGGTGTACAACTTCAAGTAAACAAATGGATTAATGACATGCCATTAAAAACATTAGCTTTAGTCATAACAGGTTAACAAGGTTAATAATGTCTTTCATTTTAAAAAACTGTTTATACAATCTGTATTACTTTGGGAGAGGTGTCAATGATGATTTTGATGCATCTTGCTTATCATTTTCCAGTAATTCTGAGGCTAAAATACTTGATGTCGAAGAAAGTGCATCAGCGATACTCTCTGCTTCATTGTCTGACTGCTTCCGTGCAACCCCAACAGACACTTTCACTTTTTTCGCAGAAAGATCATCAGTAGGTGGTGCCATTCGGCCTGCAGGGAACAAATGGCAATGGTCTTTGTTTTTATTAAAGAAACTAAAGAAGACTTCCTCTGAAGACACAGTGGATGCATATATGTGGCAATACTACATATTGCTATTAAAGTGGGACTGGATAAAGAAATAATATATTGTATATCTATTTCTTTAATTTATTATAAAAACTGTCACTGTAATAGGATAGAATAAAGAAATGAGGAATCAACAATAGAACATACGCTCATTAAAGGCATGTCTTTCTCTGCAATCTTTTTTTAAATAGAAGACAACTTTATGCCAATAGCATATTTGACTGTGCCAATACCCCATCGTTTTAATAGTCTTTTTATAATTGTGAAGTAAAATTGCTTTCACATCTGTCAGCAAACTTAGGAAAAAAATACATGTATTCATACTCTTGAGATATATTGAGATTTATGACTGAAATGCATTTTGCAAGCATGATGCATTTATTTTGATGTGCTGTTCAAAATTACCTGTGCAGATTTTGCAGTTAAGATCGAAGAGATGATTTTTATGTTGACTTGTGGTGTCTGGAGATGCAGATTCGTTTACTTCTTTATCTTTCTCAGCTTCCTCTGACTTCTCAAACTTCATATTAGGTTCCTAAGAGAAGTAAAACATTTCAGTAAGCATTTTTTCCTTTGTTAATATTCCTAATGTTGCTATTCATATTGCTTAAATATTTTACAGTATTTTCTCTCCCGCAGACAAAACTCTCACTTCACCTGTATAGCTGAAAACGCTATCAAAAACCTACAATTGCATTAAGATAATTAATTGGTATTCCTAAATATCTTTTAGGTAAGATTTGCAAGATTTTCAACTATTCCCAGAATTCAACATGCAGCCACAGACACAACATGGAAAAAAACCCCTAAAAAACCATCAGGCCCAGAAGAGGAAATCAGCAAGAATTAAAGAAAAATTAAACTCAAACCAGACCTAATGTATAATTATACATCTGAAAAAGAAAATAATAAACAAAACACTTTACAAGCATATTATCTATGAAGTAAATACGTTGTGTTGCTATATTTTCTTTTCTACCTGAATTTCCATGACTTCCTCTTGTTCTTTCATTGGTGTTTCACTTTCAATTTCTATTTCACCTTTGTGAGTAATTTTTGTGATAGGTCTTCTCTCAACTTCCCTCTGTTCCTTCTCGATCATTTCAATTGTCTGTAAAAACAGGAAGTTATGTATATTTACTTCCATACAATAGAATTTGGAAATACACAAATCAACAGAAAACAGGATTGCAATTAGGAAACTCTCCAGGAAAAAAATAATACATTTTTATTTTGCAAGTGTCAGGTAGTTTCATAAAGCAAACATGCAAACAGCCGGTCTAATTTCACCTACAGTGCAGTGAGTACTTATCAGGCATGTATTCAAACAAGCTATAAAGCAGACCTTCAACACTAAATTTAAAGACAGGCAATTCTGAGTTTCCAAAAGCTAAAGAAAAAAATTCATCAACTCTTTTCCCATAATAATAGGGACAATGTAGGACAAATACATATAGATATGTATAATTTTTGAAAAGCTTAGTTTTCAGTACATAAACCTAACTCTCTAACCCCCAAAAAACATTTAAGTATCCTCCAAATAAGGGATGTGCTAATTCTGAGCAGCACTGATGCTTTGCTCTGTTGTGAAAAGTAACATTTAAACCACTATTTCTAAAATTCCTTTTTAAAGGATATTTCTACTTCTTAAACCAGAAACAGTTTGTTTGCTGTCCCAAATATTTTAAGCCTGGTTTTGCAAGAAAACAAGGAATCTACGATTGCTTTATCTGACAAATACCTACAGTGGCTTTTGAACATACTGGGAAAACTTTAAAAAAGAATTAGAAAGTAGTCATCTAAAAGTCTTCCTTAAATATGAAATCGAAAATTACAGTCAAATGATACATTGCTATTTATTTTACATGTTGAAATGGAATACAACTTCTGGAAATGATGAAGTATTTTCCTGAAATATTTAGGACTCTTCAGTAATTTCTGAGCTTTTGTTTTGAAGCTGTTCCTCAAAACAGTGGAATATGGTTTAGTATGGTCTGCTTTCAGTATTTATTGATGTGTATAATAATAAAATAAATGTCTTGAAGATATAACACAAAAAAATGGGCTTCAGACAGCTACAGAAGGCTTTTCATGCCTTTCTAGGCCCTCAAACCAACTTTGAGACAGTACACTAATTCAACAACTGTTTTTGCATAGGATCTAGCAAAATGTTGCATGGTTCATAAACAAGTCTAGTTGCGATACATAAAGAAAAGAAAAGAAAATCCAAGGAATAACTAATGTTGCAATGCAAACTGCAGTCTCTGAAACAGTATCCCATTGTACTGAATCAGTAATCACTGAACATTCTTTCATTCTCAGCACAGAGAACTCAAGAGGAAGCATTTCCATCTACTCTATAATACAGAACACACTCATGAATTTTTTATCAGGTCATCCAATATAACCCACAATTCCCAGTACTATAAAACACACACACACAAAAATGCATACCAATTAACCTTACCCAAATTTTCTACTCTCCAGTTCTATTAGGTGGCATATAAATACCACATATTCAGCCAACACAAATCTAGACTTTGTAAACTACAAAACTTGATGTTGTTCTAAAAAGCTGCTGTTAACTATTATCAGACTAACTGTCCAATAAACAGGGTAATAGCTAAGAAAAAGCATTTTCTATAAAAATAGCACAGCTCCTTATATTCTTCCTCCTCCTTCAAAACAGTCAATACAGTCAATACAGCTATAAAGACAGTAGGACCTTCTTTTTCAAGAAAAGTAATGCTCAAACTAACCTAATAAGCTTCTCATGCTTTGTTGGGGGGTTGTGGGTTTTTTGATTTGTTTTGTTTAGGGGTTTTTTTCATTACATTGCTTTTTGTGCTGACAGATTAAGTTTTTAGCTTCAGGTTTACTTCTTGCTGGGTAAACTGTTATGCTCCATCAGCATGCAAGTTATAAACAACACCAGTTCAGTTTGGTTTGTCCAAAGAAATCTCTCTCCCTTTTTAAAAAGCTACTGTCTATATAGCTCCAGTTAGAATTTTAAAATCTTGCTGGAAATAAGGACAAAGAAGCCTTCACTCTTGAACCAGATGAAAGAAAGAGCAAGCAGCAACAAAGCTGCATGGCAAAGGAAAATGCATGGTTTCCACCTTTCAGGAATTTACAACAGTTTTCACTTCCATACTTCTGTCCCTTTGGGTTTTGAATACTAAATAGAGATCCTCCTGACTAGTCAGAGCTGGTTTGTGCAATATGCATTCTGTTCTTTCTACATACACTTAACCTGAAAAGAGAAGTTAAATATGCTCAGGCAGTCAACTGAACAACATCAGTTGACAAATCTCACATGTCTGTTTTCTCTCTGTCTCCAAGCAGCCAGTTCTTTAGAAGCCAGTTCTTCTGGACTCATTTTTATTAAATGGTCTGGAGTAACCTCTCCTTTCAGCACCTTCTTAAATAATATCTAGAAGAAAGAAGAAAAGTTAACTATTGCTATCAAGACAAAAACTGCCTGCAGTGGGAAATAAAGCACAGATGTAACATACAACACACTATCTTCCACTGCAGGAAGCAGTACTAGATTTTAAAAGACAAAAAGCTTAATTCCAGAGCTCCTATAAAACAGACTGTAACTACATATACCCTTAATGATCAGATGTATAATTAACTGTTGTTCCAAATAATAATTTAAGTTTATGCCCATTGCAGCAGTAAATCAGACCTTTTTTTGTACGGTATTACATAGCAGAAAAAAGCTAGTATTAATGAGGATATTTACGATTCTCGACTGACTAAAAAAACCACGTAGCTTAGTAGTATGAGCAAAGAGAAGCAAGTGACAGAAGTTCACCTGTTCATGTAATTTACAGTTGGCTAACTGTAATAGTAATATACTATAGACAAAGCAACTTGATCAGAATAACTGATAAAGGAACAAATTATAGAAGTGAGGAGGTATGACGTTGAATAACAGGCCCACAGAAAAAAACAAAAATAAAGGCCAAGCTTGTGAAATCTGAGTATGAAAGAGACAGCAAGACAAGCTACTGGACAGCTATAAGTGCAGTAAGCAGAAAAGAGCCATGAGGCGTCAGGGACACTCAAAAAAACACCACTATTAAAGTAAGGAAAAAACCCAACTCAGTAAGCTATATTCACTACACTTTGAAACCTCACTATAAAAACGACACTAGAAAATGGGAGTTGAAGAATTAATTATGGGGAACAAGGTAAAAAGAACAGCAAGCGTTCATGAGGACAAGCATCAAGGGGGTTTTGCAGGTTTCCTCATCTCTAACAAACAGGACAAACTGTGAAAGGACCAATAATGTATCTACACAGAAGACTGTTCCTTTAATCTACAGCAAATGAAGGATTTCTGTAAAGCACATCAGACAAATAATACATACATTATTTTTAGGATCTTTTAGATTGAACATTAGACTTCTGTATTTGTTCTTATACTTTGAGTCAGTGTCACGAAAGAAAGAAAACAGCTCTTTCTCAATCCTTGTGGCAACTTTTGCTGCTCTCTCCTCAGGAATCTTTAAACTGGAGTCTGTCAATCTGTAAGGAAGCACCAAGTTAAAAATTAGCACGTTTCCAAATAATTAATATTTTTTCTCTGCCTTCCAAAAGAAAATAATTACAAATACAAATTAATAATTTCATATAATAATATATCCTTACCTTTTCATCAGAATTTCCTTAAGAGACTGCCTGACACTTTGTCTTATCTGATCAGCAGAAGGTTTGGAAGCTGGCACAGCTGGCAGATGTGATGCACTAATGGATCCTTTCTCATTTTTCTTTTTCTTAATTTCTTGTTTCTCATGACCACCTATCAAATCAGAGAGAGTTAAAAACTGGAAGTTACGCAAGCCACTGCTGTAAATTTCTACTGTTGCTGGATCTCATTAAGTTTTATTTTTAAACTGTAAGGAATTGACCTTCAAGGAATGAACTCACAGGGTGGTTGGTGTCTTTTTGTTTGGTTGGTTTGTTTCTTTTTTCATTTTGCATTACATATATTAATCCAGAAAAACTTCCTTAGCATAAACAAACAGCTACCCTTTGACTTAAGGCATTTTCTTCTACACCGAAACAAGATCATCAGTGTTTAATAGAATGTCGTTTGAAAAACTGATACCGTAAAGAAAGTCATCATCTTTCTCTGTATGTATTTGGGAGTAACAGCATGGAGTACATCACCAAACTTCACTACCTGATTTTGAGGATCTTTCAACCACGCTAAGGGATTCTTTACTTATTTTTTCATTTTTATCTTCAGGGGAACGTCGAGGAATTAGAGCAGTTTGTGAACCTTTTCGAGCAGGAACATGTTGCCCTTTTTTAGTATCTAACTCTCTGGACTCGGACAAGTTCTTCCCATCACCAGATTCCTGAAATAAGCATTTATACATGTTAGAACACCAATGAATGCTACAGTGAACCACTACATAATTACTGCACATTTCTACTCCCTTTTTTTAAACTATACCATATAAGGAACGTCTGGGACGTATGCACCATCATATAACATTTTCCAAAAAGTTCCTGAACAATATCCCAAATTCCTGCCAAGTACTGCTGAAGAATCCCTTTCAAATACTGGCTAACGACACGTCACACACAATTTGCAATTAAGCTCTGTGTTGAAAACCACTATACTTTCAGTTATTTTAAAAAGGTCAGAGATAGCAATGAACATTCCTTAACCAGTTTTAGCCACATATCTCATATAATGTGTATCTCAGAAAGTCACTTAGGCTTAAACAGAATAGCTTACATGTCAGAATTACAATACTACTATTCAGAAATAAACCAAAAAGGGGATGATGAAGTTATGATTAATATAATGCTATATATCACAAGACTCTACAAAATTGTAATAAAAACATCACACTCCTCTTGCAAATTATCCTTTGGTTAGTAAAATGAGATGTAAAGAAAGAAAAAAGGCTCAAATTAAAATCTTAAACATTTTCTACACACAATCTGAAGTTAAACCAATCAAAACTAAAATACTGTTGTCATATTGTTTCACAGATATTTAGAAGATCTACTGTTTACATCATACAGAAAATAGACAGATGTCCTGAAAAGTGTTTAGAAATCTGAAGGAAAAATGTATGAAATTATTCACCATTTCTATGTATCTATACGTATAGGTGTATACACACAAAAATACGACATGTTCATAACCTTGCTCAATACAAGAGAAGTTTGGCAATATCATCTCAGAAGAGTCAAGCCAATTCACAAATGAAGTAACTCTGAAAATAATAATGCTGATGTTTTAAATTAGATTCACGATCTAATTTAGATTTGGAATGGCAGGGGGCCCAAGACAGAACTCCTACCTCCAATATCTAACATAACTTTAAGCATTAAATAAGACTCACACGTCTGAAGATTTTTACTTTGTGCTTTCCAGCATCCTCTGTTTGCTTTGTTTTTTCAATAGTCACACTTAGATTACAAGTAGGTGTTTGCTTCAAGATCCCCGATTTTTCACACTCAATTGCTTTTTCTTCTCTATGGATTTCAAGTTTCACTTGAGTATCTTGTACACTTTGATCAAAACACTCCATTTTTTTGTCTTCTTCAGCACAGCACTTCACACATACATATTCTTTATCTTCTTCACCCATCTGCTGCGCTTGAGACAGACTCAGTCCAACACAATCACCATGAAACCAATCATCACATCTACCACAGCCCACCATAAATCTGAAAACAAAAAGACAAAAGTTAGTGTAAAGACTATGAAGGAAGATACAGCAACTCAAGCAAAATGTACCGTACTTCTTTTGATTTGTGCATCTCAGCAAATTCCTTCTCACCTGGTGATTTTCTTTGTAGCTTTACATCCATCTCCAGCCTTACGACATGGTATGATCTTCCTGAGAAACAGGTCTTTTGCCTTTTGCAATAGTCCAAGAGAATATCATAACCTCAATGTTATTTTTTATAATCTACCCCCAAATCCTACCAACAGGTCAGACTGATCAGGAAAAAACCCCTAACCCAATCAAAAAACTACAACTCTCAAAACCAATAAATTTTGTTTGAACAGACTTGAAAGACCCAAAAAGTTTTCTTGGAAAAGCATATTATCCTCAATTTCCTCCAAATATGATTGTCATCCTTACACAAGAAATGTATGAACTGCAATCTTCCAAAGAAGTAAGAGATGTCTGAGCATTTTAACAAATATGATCAGCATAGAACATAAAAATATTCCAATGAGTTGGTATTTTAAATCGCATTCCTTAGACCATTACTACTGAATTACTTCCAGGAAGCTGACTGTTTTCTAGTGAATATGGGGCCAGGAGTTTGGCTTCCAACTGAATCTGGCTAACTTGTAGTGACCGACTCTGCTATTTTATACGAGCTATCAGTTATTTAAAGAATGCTTCAAACACTAAAATTCATGATTTAAAGGACACTTCATCTCAGAGTTACTTAGTTGTTTCATTATTTTGAAACCAAAAGTAACTTTAGGCACAGATAGCATTTTTGAAGCGCTGTAAAGATTACTTGGCCTTAAATAAAACCATGATTTCTGACTATTTTGCAGAAGCATCTAAAAAAAACTTCATTAAGTATTATTAGTACCTAATTGCACTGAAAGGTACAATACCCAATGAAACTATTCTGGAAAGACGGGGACTTTTAAATTTAGACAGGTTAAACACCTCAATAAATCTATTTCAGGAAACTAAATTGGTGGTAATTTTATTTTACAATCCTTTCTTATAATAATTAATCTAGCATCATTACTAAGGATATGTTTTTGAATTACATAGGAAGATCTCTTGCATTATCCACTTAATAGTCTCTTTCCCTTTTTATATCTTTTGCTTTATAGTTACACAGAAGATATTAAATAAATGTACCTCAATAAATATTGTCTGGATTAAGAAAATCCAGAAAGATGGTACATGTATTACAAAAAGTGTGAGTGGTTTGTTAATACTGAATTTTAGTTTTTAAATTCCACAGCATACTTGATTTTAGAAGTAACTGAAACGCTGGTTGTTTCCACAATACATCCAATAACCAAAACTACACTAATCTGTAAACTTGGTTTCTTTAATCTAATATCCTAAATCTCTTTCCAAGGAAAATGATTCCTAACGTATATGTGTTTCTGTTAAGGCTAGGATTTGCTTCATTTTTTAGCTTGCAAAACCATATAAATATTACAGAATATGCTTAGAATTCTCATCACCAAAACTGTAAATGAATACTTCAGGTGGTTTGATGCAGGTACTACAGGTATCTCAAGAGATTAAATATCTATTTAACAGCAGATGTTTGAAAGACAAGAAAAAGAAGAAGATACTGCAGCTTTATGTTCTACTCTTGCTTACCCAAAATAAATCGGGATTAAATTCTGCTGAAGAAAACAGCATTTTGATGTGAAATGAGCATGAGAAGTTTTAAAGTTCTGACAGTTTGCAAAAAAAGTTCATTTTCAGCTTGACTAGACTATGATGCTGTTTGCTGGATATGAAGAAACCCATTTTTAATCTAGTTTGTGAAGAAAACTACTTTCTTTTTTTAAAATTATTTTTTTTTCTGAGTTCTAAGTCCATTTGTTGTATTAGTCATGACTAGTAAACATTATCTGCCCATATGTTCAGTAGATGCAATCAGAGAGGCAGAGTTTCCTTCACGTGTTGTCAGTACCGCAACCTTTGCAGATCTGTGTTACAGCTAAGTGGAGATACAAGACAGGCAACATTAGGGGACAACTGCTTCTGATGGTCAGAGCAATACCATAACCTTTAAAGATGCAACAGGAAAACAAGAGAGAAGCATGGGACTTCAACACAAAGATGATTGCTCCTTTGGGAAACCTAGAGTCAAACACATTACGACAGGAAATACAGCACAAGTGGCAATTTCACAGCGGCAAGGATCCACAAAAGGATGCTTTACATAGGATAGACCTCTCACTACAATAAGAAAGTATTAGTAAAGCCTTGGGAATAACAAAACTGGTAGCAAAAATTCCAAACATAATATTTTCTACAGAGTTGAAACAAGATCAAAGCATACAGTCAAGTGCTTCTTGCTTGAAGGATGTTTTTGTGTACTTATGAAGGAATGCCTTTTGGTTAAAAATCCTAGAATCATATAAAGCTTTGGGTTGGAAGGCACCATAAAGACAATCTAGATGCAACCCCCTCTACCATGGGCAGGGACACCTTCCACTAGATGTTTGTTCAAAGCTCCACCCAACCTGGCTTTGAACACATCCAGGGACAGGGTATCCACAACTTCTCTGGGCACCCTGTTCCAGTGCCTCATCATCCTCTTAGGGCAGAATTCCTTCCTTAGAAGGCAATTAAGAAGCCCCAATTGCTACTACTTGATTTTGTATTAAAAATATATGGGGGTTTTTTACCAGTTTGTAAATTCAGGCATTGTAGACTAATTTGTTAAATGAGCGAGGCAAATTACAACCTTCACCAACCAAAACAAAATTCTGATTAATATTTAGCAAATGGACAAAATTTGCAGAAAAGTATTAAAATACACAAGATGCTGTACAACTTCAAGTTTAAATTGAGAGCATATGGAATTTTTCAGCTTAGCTCACACGTAGTAAGTGGGCAACAGAGATGGTGTAAGATGTAAGTAAAGCACCAGGATAGCAATCCAATCTTACGTCTTTATTTTCAGGTCTATCAAAAAAAAAAAAAAAAGAAAGGAAAAAAAAAAAAAAAAAAAGAAAAACCCTATAATGAGCTCAGAAACAGATCATTCTTCACTAAAAATACACACCAAGATGGACAAATGTCATTCAAACCATCTTTAGCAAACTACCGAAGATGGAATATCCATCTAGCTTCAATGCAGTCTTCACAATAAAGTTTCGATTATATTTAAACACACAGAGTAAGACTTCAGAATTACGGATTCAGAAACTAAGACTACAAAGACAATCTGGAAATGTCCATGAAACCTGTACTATAAAACAGAATCTAGTGTTTACAATTGTCTTGCTTAAACCTAGTTATACAAATGATAATAAGTAAATAGGTGCTGTCTGCCTAAAAAAACCACTATTTCTACTAGTATTTTCATCCTAGTCAAGTGCAAGACTGACTTCTGAGACGAGGAAAGAACATACTGATTTTTATACCAGTAATGTAAATAATTCTTTTACCATAAGGCCACTTTTACATCTTAATGTGTTTCACTCATCTGCACACAAAACACAATTATGATTTGTAACAGCAATTATAATTGAGTAATGGGCAATGCTCAAAGACTAAAAAGGACAGTCAAGGGAAACTGAAGCCTGGCTTGAAGGATCAAGGATGTCCTCTTGCACAGCTGTCAGAGTTGTGACTGAAGAGGTTCTGATAACTTGGACTATTAAAACACCAAAGTTTCTGACTGCAGATTGCTTCAAGTTTGAAGGGCAGGAATTTTACCCATGTTGTAAGGCTGGATGGGAAGATGTAAAGCTGAAAGAAAAAGAAAAAAAACCATTAAATATGAAATTAAGCCAAATTCAATAACAGAACTGCTTTCATCAATGGGCTTTAGTATAAAACCAGAATTTTCTTTAAGGAAAAATCTAAAAAGAGCTGACTGGAGACGGCAGACAGTATTATACTTTCATGGGGACCTTTGCATAGAGTATGTTATTGTTTCATTCCTTTTAAAGAATCCTCTTTGGCAGTGTACACATTGGCATGAAAAGATGGACCTTAAATCAGAAAGTAATAGATAATATATAAAAAGCAAGACATAATGATTAATGCAAACCTTTCACATTCTCTCTGCTGTATTACTTGCAGTAAAGTAAATTAGTCTGTTAGATGGAAAAACTAATGCTTGGGATGATTTATTCTCCATATATAGTTCATACTTTAAAATTAATGTACATATGTTCAATTTATGCAATAAAATCAGCTTTCCAGAAAAATCCATTACTGTGAAAAAAGATTTTACAAGTAAAATGGCCAGAAAGCACCTTATTCATAAATAAAAAGTTTGTCGTAAAGCTATACATGAGTAAAATAAAAGACAAAATATTGAATAATTCAGTGTAGGCCAGCAATCAGCATTTTAAGATTAACTAATAATGTTGAGGTGCATTGCCACAGGAAATAATTTACTTCAGAAATAATAGCCTCTCTTTAGTCCTTTGCATTTGTGGTACACACCGTAGGGAAAACACTGCAACAGGACTCAAATGTTAACCAAAAAAAGCAAAACGTAACTCAAAAGCAACACCCTAAATCTGAAACTCAACTAAGAGGAGTAAAACCACTGTTCTCACACTTTTTATGGAATTAAGTGTTTTTAAAACGTCCCATGTGCATTTCCCCCCAGTCTTATCAATCCTCTACAAAATTAGTTGTAAATTTGTATTAATATTACAACCATGTCCCAGGTGCACTGATGCTACAGTCCATTCAACATTAAAGCAGAGACACTGCATGGAGACCTTTTTTTACTTCAGGTAATAAAGATGTTACTAGTAGAGAAGATATTCACAGCAGCTTTAGCAGAGGCTATGTTCCACATCAGTGAAGTTGTGTGGGCTCAATACAAAGCTCAAGTGAAACAAGTGTCAAAAAACCCCGTGCACTACCTTGTCACAGCACATATACATGAGCACTTTCTCCTGTTCACGTTTTGTGCAAGTCTAACACAAGTGAGATGATTTTTCAAGTTTCAATCTTCTAGAAACAAGAACAACCTATCTTCAAAGAAAGGCTATCAGCACACTTCTTTACATGGATGCTGAAGCATAGGAAAAAGACACTGCAGATTTAAATCCCACATATTGAATTTCAGCAACCCGTCTTTTATTACAAAGAAGTTTCTTTTTTCCTTAAAAGCATAATTTTGGTTTTCATGTTACATGAACCTCTCCAAAAAGGAAGTAAGCAGGGAGACAAGTAACCCTACGCTCTTCAAACTAAAGATGAAGGCACGAAACAAGCCCAAACACAAAGCAGGAAAACCAGAATCACTGAACTTCCCAAAACTCTGAAAAAAAATGAGTACCATACATCTCCTAACATTAACCATAAACCCATAAAAAAAAATAAGGTAATCTCTATTACCAGTGGATTCTACCCATACATTGGATCTTGCAGAATCAGGATCATACATACTATAAAAAGTATTTATACATACACGTTATAAACAAACTATGTATTTTGGACAACTCTTGCTACTCACTTGCCTGATTCGCTAACGGTACTGATATTAATAATAAACCTACCAATACTGCAGCACAGTAATATAATCCATATTAAAAACCATTAACAAAATGGTACAGCTGTACATTTAAAATAACTGGAGTCTTTCCATTCTTTAACTCTACATTACAACAGTTTTGTTTATACTGTCATTCAGTTTCTCTACAGCTGTGGGCGGACATGGATGATAGCTTTTAAAGTTGCAAGGCTTTTCACAGCAGGAGAAAGCAATAAGAGGCAGAAAACTTAAAAACATCACTCATGACTATATTAATAACATCTTGCATAATCTGCTATGAGTATGTTAAACAGCAGATTATGAAAGATGTTCAGTGAACATGTACTAGAAATAAGGCATCAAAATTATTCTAATTACCATCTCTTGTGAAAAGTGTTGTCACAATGATTCATTTCCTATATATGCATCAACACTTAAAAAGAATATGCACAAGAAACTTAAAGGTGGTTATAAGTTAAGAGCCTTAGTCTCCTTCCTCAACCATGCTCTTTCGTATTTGCTACACAAATTATATGATCATCTGGTACCAAAATAGTTTACTGAAGTAATAGTACTATTTTCAAAAAACAAATGTCCTAATAGCCATTGCTACAGGAAAAAACAATTTTCAGCTTGTTTTTTAAACTTCATCCATCAGTCAAAATTATTTTCTGTATTACAGTTGTGTGGCATCTTTTTAGTGACTATATGTATGCAAGATATCAGGAATACTGTATCTTTGCTAAATCAACTCCTGCACTTTACAATTAATTACCATTTATAACATTACTAGCTCTTCCTCTGTATTAAGGCAGAGTTGAAATAAAGGGAGAAGATGACCCTAAGTAACTCTGGTCCTGCATCACATAATTTTTCTGTGAGCTCTGAGGAAGCCATTTTGTAACTGACCACAAACTGCATGATTAAATGAAATTAAAAGGTATGAAATTAAATATTTTTTCTTTAACTGTCCTTAAAAATCTTTGTTCTGTGTTGAGGAAAAGTAACTGCTGTTTGTGACAAAGCTTAGTATTTTCAACTTTACTTGAACTCATTAAGAAACTGAGGTAGTAACTTCAGTCTGTAGCATTTATCTATGCAATGCATTTCCATACACATTTCATCTATAGCAGGGGTGTCAAACTTGCCACTCCCGCCGTTCTCTTGCTCCTGCAGTGTAACGTGCATCACACACACTGCACACATGACCAGCACTGGCAGTAGTGTAGGGGCAAGGAGCTCGGCGCTGTCGCTGGGTAGAAACAAGGTGCCAGGCCGGAGGAAACAAGGTGGGGGCCTGGATCCAGCTCGTGAGCCATGAGTTTGACACTCCTGATCTACAGAGATGAACGAAAACTTAGGTGTATGATTTATATTATTAGCTGATGAGAAAGCATCTGACAGTAATAGGAGAACACAACTGCGAAGTCAAGTAAGATGAAAGCTATACAATAATGATTAACAACAATAATTCAAACTTTGCACTACAAAAACCTGTTTCAGATGAAAACTACTAAGTACAGTAAGTTACACTGTAATTATCTGACTTGCCCAGAAACACAGAGTTTAGTTTTCATATGAAAGAACCATTACTTTTTAGTTATGTTGTAAAGGTAAATCTCTGAATAGGAATCAACACAATACATCAAGCAAACTAACTGAAACCATTAGTCCTAAAGCCAAATACTGAGCATCTGCTTCTCTGCATAATGAAGATATACAACACAAAACAGATATACACGTTCCAGTTTATATGCATCAAGACAAGTGGAAAACAGACCATGAACAGTCACTGTTCAAAGCTCAGGTACCAAAGAGTGACAATCTATTAAGAGAAATAGGAATGCCTCTTATAAAGCTGTAACTTCTTAACTCTTTTACCATGCAAATCACATGTTTATAAAAGAGGATTCCAAATCCATTGTATTTGCTATGCAAGGTTTAATCATAGCTTGATTTTAAATGTCGTCAGGAATATATTGCATGCATTGCTAAAAATATAAATTGACTCCATTTGTCAGGTGCTGATTCTGAAATAAGCCAACATAAAAGTACTGTTCTTCTAGCAAGCACTCTGCAGCTGTGAAAGGCCTTCATAAGCATCCCCCTTTGGGTATTCTGTACACAAACAAGGCTGATTATTTCCACACATAATCTTCGATCTGAATCAATTTTCCAAGGTTAGTATCGCTTTAAGAAGTTAGTGTCTTCGCATTTATTGTAGGGAACAGAAAAAGTTTCACGACTACTATTTTGCCACTTGAATTCTACATGTGTTTCATTAACATCACAGACAGCAAAGCTCTTATGCACATTATTTCTCAACTCAGAGCTGCAACTTCAGTTCAACGTCTTTTCCTACAAGTAGTGCAGTATTGATAAAAATTTCCAAAGTTTAAATAACCATAGAACAGGATATAAATATATAGAATGTATGTCAGCAAAAATACAAAGGAAACAAGAAGAGCTCAACTCAAAGCTGAACTCTGAGTAGGTACCAAGTAGTTCAAACCCCAAATATGCATGTTTTTCTTTAAAAACATTCACAGAATCATTTTCACATCATGAGGCCGCCTTCCTGAATTTAAACAATTCTTGAAATACAAGCCACTCATGTACTTCTACCGTTGTGGTAATACATGAGAAGATAAAAACTAAGGAAACGTGAAGTGCATGAAATTGTGCACTATTACGGGAGGCACAAACCACAAACAATAAATGGATTTTTCAAAAGGAAAAAAACAAAAACAAAACCACAAGGAACTAATTTTGAGTGCCCCTTCAACAACATAATTCTCATCAAGCAGGCAGAGCAAACCTGGATCCTTTCTTTTAACAGGCTATATTGATGCAATTAGTATAGCTGCACAGTAAATGAATTTTATGTATTTGTTTTTCAAATATGATATAATAAGTCAATAAAACTCACAACAGCTCTTATTAGATACAAATGAATGTTATAAAAATCTCAGTAACCAAAGGTGATTGTTCCATATTTTACTCTGATATACAGAGTTTTAAAGTACAACTGCCTGAAAATAACTATCAAAAGTTTCTCTCACATGAGCAAGGGACTAATAAGAAATGTTTTCAATTTACTACTAATACTACTACTACTAAATAATAATAATAATAATAATAATAATAATAATAATAATAATAATAATAATAATAATGCTGGCAAATAAAGCTGCAACTATGAAAAAAATACTTCAATATTAAACCCAGAAAATAAAAAATGGTAATAAAGAAATTCTTATTCTTGGATTGATAGTTCATTAGTGGAACCCAATTGCCTTTTTCAGTTCACTTACAGTGTAGAAGAATAACTTTTGTCACAGAAAGACATTATCAACTTCAGAGGGAACTTCATTATTAGGTTTAGTCAAAGATAATTTCAGCTATGTCCACATGGAAGTCTTATAGAGGTTTTTGTGACTCCTGTTCTCTGTCCCTCCCCCAACCACTCCATTACTCCTGTTACGTGAAAGCCTCACAGCAATGATTACACAAATTGAAAAAAATCTCTGCATTTCTAGTTATTAGAATCACACTTCTACCAGACAGTAGTCACATGCAAACAAATATTTGATTTTTTTGATTGATGGTGATCCTTCAACTTAAGAGGTGTCTGGAAGGAAGGGAATAATAATCTGGAACACAGACATCTTAGGTTTTTTTGTATAAAATTAAGTCAAATTTAGAGTACATATTCTGACAGCATAGCAGAATTACACATTCTTCAAAAATGTATTCATTTTTTAAATGTAAAACATTTCTAGTAAAAACTTTTGGGCAAACTCTATTTAAAATATTTGAAAAAAAAACAAAAAAAAATGGTGTATGAATGCAAAGGAAACTAATTGACAGTATAACAGACAAGCTTCCATTATGACTATGCCATTTATTTTTTCAGCACCAGCAGTATGAAACATCTGGTAAGAGAGGAAAAAAAATATTTTCTGAGACCAATAGCCAATTCCTCAGACACAAAGCCACACACACCTGTTGCCATGTGGCTTTTTGCAAAAGCCACACTGCTTGCTGGGCACCCACACAGATTTGCTTTCACTAGCAGAGGTATGTTCCAGGCCTTCCCGTTTAACAGTTGAAATGTTATCTGGAATGAACAACGGAGGTTCATCAAGTGAAAGACTTCTGCTACTTCTTCTCTGGCGAGGCTGAAGATTCTTATCAATTCTTTTTGATTTGTTTTTTTCCTTATCATCCTCTTTCAGATGTTCTGCAACAGGGGGATCTTTTGTCTCTGCCTCTTCCTTTGTGGAGCTATTTGTTCTTAGTACAGTGGCAAGCTGGTGTTTCTGACCCTGGGCTTGCTTCTGACCAAGATTTGAAACATGCCCTGATAATGAGTGGGTATCTTTAGAACAGCTTTGATATGTAGGAGATTTCTCACTTGCTCTTTGAATTGATAACTTCTGTACCTGCCCAGAAGCCTGGATGCGGGGTATTTTCTTCAGCATTGTATTGGTCTGCTTTTTTACTGTCACCCCTGAAACACAGCTCTTTGCTTTCAAGCTAAGATCGGATTCTTTCTTCCTAATTTTAACTGGGTTATTTGGATGCTTAAGACTCTCTTGCTCATCTGCATTCCGTTTCAGACTCACTGAAGATGGACTGTGAAGACCAGGAAGAGTAAGAGCGGCTCTTGTTCTTGAACGTGTTACTTCTTGTTGCACTGTACCTGATTTCTGTCGAGTACTTGCAGTCATATTTTGTTTATTCTGTATTATAGATTTACTGTGATGGGGCCTAATATTCTTTTCACATTTTGATGAAATGCTGATTTTTTTATCATCATCCTGAAATTTTGATGCCTTAAGGCCTTCTACTTTAGTACTGCTCATCTGCTGCTGTACATTTTGGCTTGTTTGATCAAGAAAAGTGCTTTCTAAAATGCTATTTCCTGGGCCAGCAGAAGTAAACTCTTTGCTTTTAAAGTCTTTATTATCAAACTCTGTCCTGTCCAATAGATTCTCAGATAAAGTTACAGTTTCCTCCTCTCCCTTGTCATCATCTACAGGTTCTGTCACACATTCCTTTACTGATAACATATTTTCATCAGCAACTTCCACATTGTGGGCATCTAAACCACAATCAACCCCCTGTTCTACAGAGCTGGTCAAATTTGAAAACGTCTCATAAATTTCACTCGGATTTACACAAACACTAGATGGATCACCAGCTTTTCCAGCTACCCCACTTTGATCACGTTCTTCTGTTTTCTTCTCCAATTTCTCTGTTTTGTTTTCAGCCTCTTCTGAAGAAGTTTCAGAGTTCACTGTATCAATCACATCATTTGTTTCATTTTTAACTGCAGTAATTTCAGTATCTGCAGATACTGAACAAACTGACTCAGTATTTCCAGACTCAGTCTTTGCTGCAACTTCTGTTATTTCCTTTGTTTCTCCAAGACAAGGAGAACTGGCTCCTGCTAAATTAGCACAACTTAACTCTTGGGATGTTTCCTCAATTTCTTGTTGCTCAAGTGTTTCAGACTTCATTTCACACACCTCTTCAGGACCAGGAAGACATTTTGTATTACTTTGGGATGCTGTCACTGCTGCTGCTGTTGCTTCTGTCTGCCCTGATCGTCTTGTACTACGCCTAACTTCTTTAGGCTGTTCTGCTTTCAAGGGTGCAGCAACATCTGTCTCTTTAGCTGGACTTCTCTCTTGTTTCTGTCCGTTTTTTTGAGCAGATCCACTTTTTACAGACGATTTCTTGGTACTAACAAGAGGTGCAGCATTCAAACGCTTGGCTAGCGTGCTTTGGCGCAAACTCCGTACTGGTTCTAGGAAGAGAAAAAGAAAATGGCTTAGTTATACTGCATCCTCCCCTCTTTGCAAACTCAAGACTTGTGTAGAAGTAGAGCTGATTTAGCCTGATTTAGCTTACTGGACATGAAGAGAACTTAAAACTTAGTTGTTTACTCAAGCTTTATAAAAATAAAAATACATCAAATACTCCAAACCCCCACCAACTCTCTCTAAAAAAAAATAGCTATCTTCTTTAAAAAGTTAACAACTATTTGCATTTCAATTTACACTGCCAGAGTTTGGATGTAAAGTCTCATTATTCCAATGACTACCAAAGTTCTGAGAACTATACATAAAAACAGAAGTCGTGATAAAAAGACAATTAAAACCCACTCTGTTTTTCTATCACTCTATTTATTCTAAGTCAAGTAATTGTACCGATAAGTTATACTGTGATTAGAAGTACAGCTGTGAATTTTACAAAGTTTTAAGAGAACACAGTATAAGAATCTGAGATCCAGTCACATTCTCACTTAATGACATCTCTTACATTTTCTAAAAAAGAAACTCTTCCGTTGCCTTTTTAAAAAGCATATTCACAGCTTTGTACCATGGGCTATTATTTAAATTCTGACTTCCCTATTAAAGATTTTTTTCTATTTAACTGAGTCTATAGAGGGAGAAAAAGCAGAGCTGTCAATAATTCCATCAGTTCAGCAAGTTAGAAAAAAATCTAACCATAACCAATTAGCTATCACAAATAATTTAAATATTTTATTTAAATACTTATTAAGCACACTGATATATTTTGATGAAAAACTTTGACTAAAATTTCTAAAATTCTTATTTAAAACAAAAAGAAAATACACAAATAAAAATAACGAAAGTTTTAATTGGAAATAAAGAGCCTTGCTAATCTAATATTCCAATGCTGTTTGCAAATACGACACACTTTTGTTAGTGAAGAACCACAGTGCTCATCTGATGTAAGAATCTCAAAAATGAGTTTAAGAACCACAGGCCACAGGGAAGACATGAAACATTTACCACAGAGGAACTCAATTTGAGTAATACTCTATGGACATCAAATTCTAGCTCCAGGTTATAAAAAAGGAAGAATCTGTACTTGAAATCACACAACCAAATAGCAAAGCTTTACTTTAAGTTTCTCAATGTTGCATGTGAGGGATTACAAAAATTCAGCTGACTTCAAATGTGCAAAACCACATAATTCACTGAATGATCACCTTGTGCCATTAAACGTGGTGATTTTCTCGGTGATGTGACTGACGTTTCTTCACAACGGCTCCTCAGATTCCTGTTAGGTAAAACAAGCTCATCTTCATCAATGGTGTCATTACCACCCTCTTTAACTCCTTCTTCATCCATAATATCATCAAGGCCAATAACTGGAAAAAGCAAACAAACAAGAAAGAGCCTAAAACTTAAAACGATCAAAAATGTTGCAGCTGTAATGCTTAGCAAGACAGGGGAAAAGACAGGCAAAAATAAATAAATTGGCCATCTAAAAACAGAAGGGGAAAAAATGAAGAAAGGCAAGACAGACAATTCCCATGTGAGGCAGTTTCAGTGTAGAAGCAGCTATCACCCAAAGCTTAAAATTTCTGTATATAGTCCTTATAGCTTTTTGGTGGACTCACATTTTTATTGTTTTTTGCCACAGGAAGGTCCCCAGTCTTAGAGGATCAGCTGTCCCTCACTGTCCCTTCCCACCTAAGAAAAAGTGAAGAAAGGTAAACAGCAGAAAGAGCTGATCCAGAAGTGCAGAGTTTAAAAATCACAGTTTTCTCACAGGCAACAATTTTAAAACTAAGTCCCACCCACATCACAGAACTGTATCTGCAATCCCTTTTTGGAAGAGCATAGACTGCAGCATGCACTAGTCTCCCGAGAGAGTCAGAGAACATAGTCTTTGTCAAATTCCTATCCCTCCACTAACCTGAAATGGATCCCAGAGGTTGCTCCTGAAAATAGGTTTCCTAAGAGGCAGTCAGGCCACTGTACCAGCCATTCTCCTCACTTTCTCTAAGTTTGGTTCTGCAATGGTAGCCTCTCCTATCCCAAAGATCCTATATGTGATTATTGAATCCTGGTCCCTGTAGGATGCGAAATTTGTGAGATCAAGCCAAACACCCAAGTGATTTTACAAAGCACATAGGAGGGTCTGACAAATAAAACATAAGAGTCCTAACAACCAAGCATGCCCTTTTTTCACTATTCAGGCACTTACCTAGAAGAATTTTTAAGATAAACTAACTCATATGACAGAAATAAGGTATCTAAAAATTTCTAACAATTCCTTACTTGAAGTTTATTTATATTAATTTATCTTAGAAATCAAAATAAACAAGTTAATAAAGAAGAAAATAAATATTAAATGTTTAGACTGTCTCAGAAAATCTGTCAATTTTGGCTCCTTTTCCAGTATAATGTTACTGGAACTTAAAAAAAAGCTCCTGACGGCACTACAATAATGAGCATACTTTTAAAATAACAAAAATTGGAGGTTGCAAAACACTACTAAAGCCAAACAGTGATGAATAATCAAGTCTATCGAGACTGTAATTCAATCCACAATCACCTGCTATGACAAATTCTAAGAAAACAACCAAATAACCTGTTAAATTTAAGTTCAAATATTAGACAGATTTAAACAGCCTCTGAAGGAAAGCTGACCTTGGCACCAGGTAATCGGCACTCTGGACCTCCTTAATTAGTCGCCTGTCAGGAACTGAAAGCTAGGAGTCTCTTGCTGACAATTTATTGTTACTAACCTTATTTTAACCATCAGTTTTAGTTACAGCATTATATACATCAGTTTACAGGAAAAGCGTTTCCAGAAATTATTGCCAGCTTTCTCTTTCCCATCCACAGAGCCACTTTTACACCTATGCATGTGTACACATACACACAAGCTGCAGAGGACTGATAATGCAGGTCTTGCCCCACTCATCCCTATGTTCCCATTCACTTATTTGCTCTAAGCAACATACTGAGAAAAGAGACACACTGGCAAAACCATGACATTGTAACTGTCCCCTTTATTTTTCCCTAAATATCTAATAATGGCTATTGCTCAAAGACTGAAATAGATGGACTCTCACCCTAACTCCAGCTGTCTGTCTCATGTTCTCAAAGACTATGTCCTCTCAATAGCTCTGCACCTTGGTATTAGTGTTCTCATTAAAAAGTGTTTCTACAAAACATGGAACTAGTATGTGGGAACAGACTGTGACAAACAAAGACTCATTTCAAATCCTCTTGTTTCTTTAGTGTAGAATTAAACTACTAAGCTAGTGAAGACAATGCAACAAAAAAAAAAAATCTACTTGGGTAACTTCTGAAACAGCTCTGGAGCAGATTTCAGTCCTGCCATTAGAGCCCTGGGTTTTACAATGTTCTCGATCAAATTATTGAATTTACACACCCTCCTTTCTTAAGAACAAACCTACTATCAACGGACAGTTTGAAATATTATAATTAAAGTATTTTCATACTTACAAGACTCTGTGCTGTAGATTTAATTTTACAGCAGAATTTGAAGCACAGAATCTTGCTAATTTCAAACAACCTGAGCTATAACTTGGCTAGTACAGCCCCATGAGGCCCCTGGATGAGGAGCACTCGACACAGACCCTGCTGGGAAGAGAAAAAGCAACAGAGAATAGTAATAGATACAGAGGAGACTAAGAAATTAAATTATAACAGGGAAGTGAATGTAGAGAAACAGCACTGGGAAAAGTAAACCAACAAAAGCAAAACCAGACAGAACTAAAAAGAGACATAGATATTCTCAGAAATAAATATCTAAATATTATCCAAGTAATAAACATAGAAATTAAGACAAAGGGATAAATGATAGAACGAAAAAAATAAAGAAAAATATATCTGAAAAATTGTACACCAGTGTACAACTTGTGAAAGCACTACAATAATGAGCCCACTGCTAAAATAACAAAAATTGGACATTGTATAACACTACTAAAGCTAGGAGTGTACAAATGAACACGCTACAAATAAGGAAAATATGAATCACATCCTGGAAGAAGTACTACTGGCCTTCATCTTAATATTTTGAGTCTCTTCATTACTTGCAAAGTATTTAAATTTCTAAAGTACTGTGCTGTGCTATTGAGTCATTTTTATATACATTAAACAATAATAGAATAACATATAGTAAAAATAGTTTACTTGCAAATTTAAAGTAAAATTTCCCATGCATAATAAAAGCACGATTGGTTTTTTAATTCTTCAGCAATGTAAAATTGATGAAAACAAGCCTTACTTGCTGGCAGAAGAGGAGGAAAGGAGAAGAAAATACCCTTAAAAGCATCATCAAAATCTTTGAAATCTATATTTTTAATTTTTATTACCATAAGTCTTTGCCCGTGATTATCTTCAGCAAAAATTAGTCATAAATATCCAAGAGTTTGACAATTGGTCAAGGTAAGTCTCAAGTGTAGAAAGAAATTATTTTCTGTAGACATCAGCCCTGGAACAGAACTCCACTGTTGTTGCTGCTTTGTTTTATTGTAAATGCTACCTCCACCTGAATTATGCTAAAAGCAGGACTGAGCAAGTCCCTGGTGGATTCCATATTTCAATTCTACAAGCGTCACAAATTATATGGAAATGGTTGAATGTTTCAGAATTTCTACTATGTTATATGCAACATTAGAACTAATATTGTGCTTTAGTGGAAAAAACAGTAACAGTCTAAATTAGTAACCAACACATGTCTAGGTAAACCTTAATAAGAGCTAATGAACTCTGGTAAAGCAAGGGAATATATATTGATACTGAAAAAATATCACTAAGTCTCAACATTGTAACTGAAGATCATATATTTTACATGAAAATCTTTTTCCTATTGACATATGTTTGAGAAATAGAATTAAAAATGCTCTTTGTTAGAAAAACAAAGGTGTAACTGTTTTACAGAAGTTTTTCTGCAAGCCTGTAACCCGTTTAACTGAGAATTTGTCTGAGAGTATCTTGTACTGACTGCCCGGTGTAAGAAAAGAAACACGGTAAATAACCTGAAATATTAACTAAACATTTACTCCCATTCTCCATTAATCTCTAAATTTTAGAGAGAAATTTTCCCTGATTTTAGAATTACGACCTACAAAAATCAATTAGGATTAACAGACTTAATACAGTATGTATCGCAACAGAGAACTGAATTCCCATTTTAAAAAATGACAGAATTATATCACAGGGATACTGATTCATGGTTCTTTAGCCACGGCAGATAGTTACTTTGGAAATAAAATAGTAAAGCAAAAATTCCAACAACAGAGTAAAAGCACAGCATCAAACCAAGCACTTCAAATAAAATTAAGTTATTTCATTAAAAAGACAGCCTTTAGATGAGCTCTGTGATTTCTAAATACATAAACTGCCCTACAAATCATATTAAAGATCTAACTCGTCTCCATCCATGAAACTCCATAAAAATGATCCAAAGGAATAAATAACTAAAGTCTTCAAAAAGACCTATAATGGGGAAAACTGGTAGTTTGTTACCTACAAACAGAAAAGCATACAAAATAAACACTCTCTGAGCTCTCAATATAATACCAATAAAGTAAATTTAAATTTTACACTGGAAAGTTACTACTTTGGTCATAAGACACTGTGCAAGTATTCACACGGACAGCTTGGAGGAAGGGAGGTATAAAGAGGTAAGAAAACTGCAAGAAACAACCATAGACCCAATTCTGGGTCACAATCTGAAGGTTACATTCAAAATTACTTCATACGCAGGAGCAAAGAAACACATACATTTGGCCTTAGTGAAAAGCGCCTGAAATGGCTAACAGCCAGACAAGATGTCAGCTAAAGAAAAGAAGTATTTCTAGTCAGAATAATTTGTTTGGCTCAAAAGATTCAGTAGGCGATCACTAGTTTAGCAAAGGTAATGCTGCTTTCAAAACTACTCGTGAAAACACAAGCTAAAACTATAAAGAACAGGTTGCACTTGGGGAAAAACACTTTCCCAGCAGCAATCCAGAGAAACACAGAGAAAATTAAAAAGATGTCCCCAGTAGTCTTTCTACACTCTTAGAGGGTCGGTATTCCTCATCATTTAAGAGAAATATATGATTTGATAAACACACCCACAAACTAAATTGGTTAAAAGTTTCATTTTACCATGAAATGCAGAGATGTCTCTAGATAACATACAGTTCAAATTCCATTCCCTCTATTACGTGTACAATAAACCAAATTGCTTCAGTAAATTACATGCAGAAAAGATACAGAGTTCATGATAGCTGAGAAATACCAACTTAGTATAAATGCTGGTTACTTAGTTCACTGGCATGTGACCAGTCTCATGTATGCTTGCAAGCTTATGAAATTAGTGGATAAGCTTCCAGCATGCCTTCCAACAAGAAAACACAGAACAAAACAGAAAACCTATCACAAGGATACCACCCAAAGTTGAAAAAAAAGGTTTTGCTCTTAAGAGTTGTCATAACCCAAACTACTTCACACTACCACTTCTGATCATGAAATTGCTCTGAAAGAAGAAAAAAAAAAAAAAAAAGAGAGAAAATCAAAACCCACACATCCACCCACACCACCCAAAAATTAAAGACACCCAAGAGCTGTTCTATACATTATGCCCTTCTGTGTTGGTCATTCGACTCTTGGAAGAGTAACCACCCAGCAACAACAACGAATAGAACCAAAGACCCCTAAAACGTGGTATTGTTTCCAGAACTTGGGTTTCTTTTAACACTTAAAATCCTCATTTTGTCAAATTCTGTCCTTTAGCAGGCAAAGACAGCATATCAACTTCCACTATTGACACTTACTGGTTCTGCCAATGGACAGTAAATGGCCTCCATTGCTGCTAAGCTCCTATGAGCTGCAGTGAATAATAAGATCTGTGAACAGCTTGTACGTTGGTTCACTGAAATAACAGAAAACGTCTTTCTGTGCTACAGGAGCAGTAATCTGCTCAGTCTAACCCTACCAACTAGATCTTCACAGTTTACCAGTTACTCCACAAAAACATCCTAAAAGTATTTCAGCATAACCGTTAATTTGACCCATACCCTTTCTAGCTTGTGATAGAGTCATAGAGTTAATTCTACCTCTGTTCAAAGCCACTACCAGGATCACCTGGAAAGAAGCTTGTCTTCTACAAACATGTAACTATTCAATCAAATCTGAACAAAACGACCCTATTCTATTACACAGTGGGAATTACAGAGAAGGTTCAAGGAGTAGACAAAGACCAACGATAGCATCTAAATTAAAAAAACATGCAGATCCACCACAAACTTGATTAAAGACAAGACATGAACATGAGACAGCTTTCCTGGTACTGATATAGTTCTTCCTATCAATAGGTAGGCAACAGAAATTCATTCTCATGCTCCTTGCTATTTGTCAGACATCAGTACTGCTGACTATGAGACGCTCTGCACAAGAAAGACATGGACCTGTTGGAGTGGGTCCAGAGGAGGGCCACAGAACTTGGATGGAACATCTCTTCATAGAAGAAAACCCAAGAGAATTGTTCAGCATGGAGAAGAGAAGGCTTCTGGAAAATCTTACTGTGGCCTTTCAATATTTCAAGAAATATGCGGACAGACATTTTGGCAGGGCCTGTAGCGATCACAGAACAGGTAACCATTTTAAACTAAAGGAGAGTAGATTTTGACTACATACAAGAAAGGTATTTTTTACAATGAGGGTGGTGAAACACTGGTACAGGTGGCCCAAAGAGGTGGCAGATGCCCCATCCCTGGAAACATGGAAGATCAGGTAGGATGGAGCTCTGAGTAACCCGATCAAGTTGAAGATGTTCCTGTTTATTGCAGGGGCTTGGACTAGATGACCTTTAAAGGTCTCTACCAACCCAAAGCATTCCATGGTTCTATGATTCTATGCTACCATCCTCCTCCAGAGAAGCATTCATAATCCCACTTACAAAACCTGCATTTTCCAGGTAGATTTCTCTAACAAGTAGCAACTGAAAAATCACACTTCAACACACAAAAATTTATGGTTTTCTGCCTTATTGAAAAGCACTTGAACTGTTTAAAGGACATACAATTAATTGCTACCAGTATCCGTCATGTACAGTCAGATAACTGATGACTCACCATAAAAACAGCTTAGTTCATGGTGAATGATATGCAACATAAATTCTAAAGCTTTGCAAGATAGATATAATAACTTTGCATTAGTCCTGTAAAGAACACTCAAAAAGAACTAATGTCAATGCACCAGTAAGAAAAAAAGAGTAGAAAACAAACCCAAACTCAAAACCAACTTAAGAGCAAGACAGAAGGGGTACTTGGGCAAAAAGATTTGATCTCCAAAGTAAAGCAGAAAAAATGTCCTAAAAAAGAGAAATTTGGTATGTAGCTAAGCAGTTCTGAAGCCTCTCTCAAAGCTCCTGCCACTCATACATACTCATGTTCACATAACAAATTTCATATTTAGAACATAAAAATTCTTAGGGTTGCAGCCATATAAAGATAGTAACTTATTTGCACGTAGGCTTACAAACACTCTAACTCTGCTTAAATCAGGCTTTCAAAGAGCTATTAGTGAGCCATGCCTTCTGCTCCTCCATTTTATCTATGGGACCTAATACCATTTTAGGTAAATCAACTCCTCAGTCCAACACACCTTCACCTCTTCAACTTGCTCACAGCAATCAAATAAGCTGTAGCATGAAATCTTCACAAGACCAAGTATGTTCCAGTTATTCACAGCAAGCATGACAAACGTGTCTTTTGCTGGCCCTGTGAAATAATTTCCATGAGCATTTTGCTCCTTTTCTTAAACTGTTCATGGTCTACACATGAAAAATATGTTTTGAACGTCTAAAATAAATTCATGCCTCTGGAAAAAAAAATAACTCTTCAGGAATTAAATCAACAGTGTAAGAAACACCATCATCTACCATTTCAGTATTTCCTAGGTCTTGCTCTGCTTAACAGAAATAAAAACAAATGTACCTAAACCTAGTAAAATCTTACTGAAAAGACATTTTTCTAGGTACAATTCTAACTGTAGTGAAAGGTTAAGAGAAGAGCCAACAACCAAGCATTCTGTTACCATACAATAATTCCAAATCACATTTTAAATTATTTACTGAAATGTGGTTCTGCTCTTCCTTTCAGATTTAAAAAAAAAAAAATCAACATAAATCAAATGAGTTTTGATTCCCTTAATTGGCAAACAGCTTGAAATAGTAGGGTCAAAGTAAATGAGTTTAATTATTATTATTATTTTAATGGACAGTAACTTTGAAAATTCATTATGATCATTTAAAGATCAATTCATTACTGCACTGCTGATCACTTTTATGAGAAATATGTAGCAAAAAGCCCCCAAAGTCTCCCTGTAACTTCCAAAATATCCAGCTGTGCTCTAGGAGATAATTCAAAACTTTTACATGCAGTGTAGGTTTACTGGACAATACGCAGGATGCAGCATAAAACAAGGATCTGCATCACTGTTTTACTGGAAGTAAACAAAAAAATTAGAAAGGAGGAATTTGGTTTAGTTGTGTACATTGTACAGTCTTATACACGTTAAGAGTGACACAGTTTTGTTTGGTAGGTAACAGACAAAAAAGTGTAAGGATAGGGACTACAACAAGAATAAATAAAAACATTAAGGATGGCCTCAAACAATTTACTACTTTAGTAGAACAAAGATCAATATTTTGGTTTGGCTTTGTAGTTCACTTCTCACTGCTTCAGTCTGTGTAA
The DNA here is from genome assembly GCA_033558235.1 of Neomorphus geoffroyi. Taxonomy (NCBI): domain Eukaryota; kingdom Metazoa; phylum Chordata; class Aves; order Cuculiformes; family Neomorphidae; genus Neomorphus; species Neomorphus geoffroyi. The sequence goes on along the minus strand of JAUMJM010000053.1, from coordinate 7,932,748 downwards.
TCTTTGATTTACAGTTTCCCATATTGTAATACCATCTAATCTAGTGAAGGTGAGAATTTAGTCTTCTAGTAGAAACAAAATACATATTATACCAGGAAACAACTAAGATTTTCAGAAATAGTTCAAAAAAAGTTACTAAAAAAAAATTATATGTTGATATGATCAGTTATCTGCATTAATATACAATATTTCATGATAAACGTAAAATATTTTTTAAAACTTCCAGTCAAATTAAAAAAAACTATTAAGCATAGAGTGTATTTTTGTCTCTTACACCACATCAGTGTAATTATTCCAACTATCCATCAGTATAAATAATGTTAGGGAAGGGACCATCCTCTTTTTTCATTTTCCAAAATCACTCCACAACTCCTAAGATTATCTTTATACAAAACTTTGCTCTAAATTGGTTCCAAATCAGGCGTTTCCAAACAGTAAAAATCATTTCATGGTTTTGTTTGAAGCCAGCCTAAGCAAAACACCCAGAATCTGGTATCAGCCCAGTACTAGAAGGCCAAGCACCAACAGAATTACAGTAGTAATTCATACAGCTCTCATGCTTCTCCTGCTAATCCAGAACTATTACAATTTTTGAAGACAACTAGCAACTCTACTGTGCCTGACCAGTGCTTACACTAAACAAATCACAACTTTAATCGGGAATAATTTACACATACTCAAGACAAAGCCCAAATTACTTCTGATCCAGATAAGAAGCCTTCCTCTACTATTATGGGATGAAGTTAAAAGGAACTGCACATGGTTTACATGCCAGGCATGTTCGCAGCACAACGAAAAAAAGGGCAGGAAGGAGACAGAAATCCCAAACTATTATTTCTACATTACAAAAAAAGGGTTGGTACTAGAGTATAACTGTATTTTAAACTGTAATCTTAAAAAATTGTAACATTTACCTGTTGAACAAGGCATCTGGAAATTGGGATCATTGCTATCCAAAACAGGCAAACAGAACTGGGCACTTGCAGATCCTAGCATAGGATCCTTATCGCTGAGCATGTTCTTCAGCGAATCCTCTAAGACATTTTGACTTGTACTAAAATCCTCACAGACTTCATTCTCCAGGTTGGATCCTAGAAATAGGGCATCATCTAAGTGTTCAGTAGGAATTAAATGGTTAAATGTATCAACTATATCCATGAAGACTCCTGTGTGTCTTTCAGCCCTATAGAAAGACAAGAAAAATACCATAAGAAAATAAGCTACAAATTGTAAAACACCTAAGAAACCAGCAAATTGTTTTGGCTGTTGTGTTTCATAAAGAATGCTTAAGGTATTTTAGAATTGTAATCAAAAGGAAAAAAAAAACAAACAAACAAAAAAACAAAAGGTCTGTTTATCACTTGCTACAGCCCACTGCATATCTAAAAATCAATTCTCTGATTATTTTCAAAAAGAATGTCACACTAAGTTAATACGAAGTCCACTACCAGTATGAGTGTTCTGTCACTGCTACAGAATGTGTATAAAAAAAAATTGACTTAAAAACCTCCTTTCTAAAATTTGTTTAAACCTAAACCAACCCAAGGGTATATCTTTCTTTAGTTTTGAAGAGGTTTAGGTAAAACTTAAGGAACTGTATGCAAAGATGTCACCTATGTTTTACAAGAAGGGATTCCCTACTTTCTAGATAATTTCTTTGCAATATAGCAGAAATGCAACTACAGCAGCAGAGATGCAACTAATAAGAAAAAACTAAATAACACAATGGAAAAAATTTCAGAAAAATGTTTCTTGAGAAATTTAGCATAAGCATATACTTAAGAGTGGAGACAAACAGTTACAGCAAATAGGGTATTGGAGACAAGGAAAATGGAGCAGTGCAGTAATGTCTAGCTTAATCTGGAATACAGAAATGTCTGGGAGACCAGTTTTAGCACGCACAAAACTGTTCAAGGTTTTTAAAACAGACAAAGGACATATATTCTCCCCTGCTCCTTCCTTCATCATCCTCCTCCTACATACTAAACATAATTTATTTAATGGGACATTTCTGTTTCCACAATCAACAGGGAAAATCCTAGCGATACACGTGCAAGAGCACTGCGACAATTTTCAACTCTGTCCCTGCAATTTATTTAATTCTACAAATTTACAAAAACTACAGACAAGCACTGAAAAATTATTTCCTTTGATTAGTTTTTTTTTAAAAAAAGCATAACATTCTTTCTTCTCCCATAGGGCAGCTAAGAAGAGAACAATGGTCAGGTATGGCACTGTCTTTGCAAAGTATGGTATCTTTACAGTACCTACACAGTAAGCATGAAAAAAACATCTAATATGCAGTGTCATGCTGACCAAACAGCCAGGAAGCAAGTAAATCAGGCCAAATCAGACGCATTTAGTAAGTAGATAACTGTCTTACAGTAGCAAGTATATTATAATTTGAGAGCTCCCTCACCAAAAGAAGGACTATTTCTATGAAGCAATACAGTGCATCTACATAAACCCCATGCCGAGTAGCATATTCATTTTACATTTCTCAAAATATTTTCCAAATCTGGCAACAAATAAAGCAGCAAACTAGAAGAGGAAATGCTATGGTGCACCATATAATCTATTCTTATTATGCCACGTAGTTATAACAATCTTGATACTATACAGGATAAAGTAATAGAGCTGCAGTGGCTCAAACTAAGAAAATAAATGCCCCATTTCAGTACTTGAAAACTTCTTCCTATAATTACAGGTTTTTTCATACTGGCATGACACAAGCACAAGAGTAACAGACACAGGATAAAATAATGGTGAACCCTGACACAAACAGGTGCTAGTGACACTGCAACAAAACACCTGTGAATTACTGTAACAATCCCTTTGCACTAAAAATTAAAGAGTAGAAGGGCCTTTGAACACATTTACAATAATGTATCTCAAGCTTTCTTCTGGATAGGAGGGGAACATTTATTATAATTGTTACTCAAATATTGCTGTTATCAGAACAGTGCTGACCAGTTCATTATGAGCAGCATTAAGTAACGAAGCTCAAGCAGAGTGTAAGTTCCTGCTACAAGAATCACTGATGACAGAAAACAACGTCGGTCTTCAGCAATGTGATGGAAAGAGAATACCTACAGTTTTGCCAGACTACTATGTAGCCATTCAGAACACTAAAAGCACTGCAAAATAACTTAAAGCAGCTATGCATGCAATGGCCACTGCAATCTCCACCAAAACCTAACCAGCTATTAGAGGTAACTCAAGAGGAATTTTACTGAAAGTTTTATTTCTGGAACAAAAGTCTATGATTAACTATTAAGTTCTATCCAAATTTTGCATTAAAAAAGTTATTGTAAGGATATAAACAAAGTGGTTTTGCATAAAAATCCTACCACCACGAAATCGAAGATGAAAGAAGTTGTTATAAAATTTTTAAAATAGTTAGGTTATCCCAGTAAAGTATAAGAAATCAAAATTCTGCTTTATCTGGTTCAAGAAACCACTGTTCAATTCTCTGTGTAACTTCTACAGTGCCAATTTTAGAAAATTATTTCTAGCATTACTAGATTAACTATCACATGAAGTGTGGAATCTGTGGGACTGACAATGGAAGATACGCTTTTTGCTACACAGTCAATTGTTAGAAAAATCTGCTACAAAAAAAAAATTCTTCCCTTAGTCAATGCCTGAACTTCACAAATTGCAAATGGTTTATTTTGCATTTGTAACATTCTGGACACCTGGAAAAATAGCTAGAGGTATAGGTAAAAACACAGTTAAGTTTTTCATAGTAACTTATTTCCAAAGACAACTCTTAATAGCTTCAGGGAGGAGTGTATTATTCCCCTGGAACACAGCTATGTCCTCCACTTAATGCTAAAGGCCAATGGTTTTGCACCACCCACAGCAGAAGTGCACACATCAAATGTACTTCCACCGCACGATAATTCAAAGCATTTTCCCACTGCAGTTAATCAGAAGCGACAGAACATGAAAAGTCTCATGTATGAAGAACCAGTGAAAAGGGGAACGTTCACAAACAAAGCAAAGGAGGAAGTTCAAGCCAGGTTCAGTCTGGACAGATGTGAAATTTCTCCCACCTGCTCGCTCCTGGAGCATCAGGGCACGTACTAAGACAGCTACAGCACACAGCACAGCAAGATAACAGGGATGTGGGCATAATGAGATCCAACCACCAAGAAAAGCTAAAGGTATAGAAAGCATTCTCCTCAATTCCTTAAGTAAAGTGCATTTCTCTTACGCTTTTAAGACTGATTTGTTTCAATCAGACCCACCACTGCTAACAATAGGTATTCAAAGAAGTAATCCACTAACCAAAACCTTTCATTATTAAGTGATCCATCAATAAAAGCAACCCTGTTAAAAGAAAAAAAGCATGTCAGTTAAACATGACTTGCAGAATGTGTCCCATGTTGTGTTTACTATAAAATCTCTTTACACTCTCAATATCATTTTCTTCTTCATCTGAGTCTTCCAGCTTACAAAACTCATTTCTTCATTTGTTGAATTAGCTTAATTAAGTTAGGCATGTCATAATATTGCCTCAAATTCCAACAAATACTGGTACGAAATAAACATGCAGTAGGATCTGACATGGCAGATTTTTATCTTGTCCCTTTTTACTATTTTTTCATTACATTTCTAATAACTCTAAAAGACTTTGCAAAAATAACAGGTAAATATCCAGAATGATAACTTGCTGAAGAAAGAAACTGAGATCTCAAACAGGTTTCTTTCAAACTAGTATCAAAGAGGAAGAAGACTAATACCTGGTCAAGACATACTGAACACCTTTAAGTTTTTTCATTGTTTAGTAGGTTCGTCAAAGAGGCAAAAAATTACTTTAGATCCTATTGTATTGTTTTCTCAGTGGAACAAAGCAAAGCAGTCTAGCGGAGATAACCAACTGCATCAGCACATATCTACAATCTTATCTATACAGTTGTAGATACCACTAGAAATTCTGAATGTTTCACAGCTGACGCACAAGCTAAGCATACCCTGTCTTTGACTGCATTCTAAATTAAGTCTCCTTCAAACACCAGGTACACGCAAGCGTTTAATTTTCCAACTACATATTCGGATTTTCATTAGATATAACAGTCTTGATATTTTATTATTTCTTTACACACATTTTCTTCAGTTTTAATAGCATTCTTACACCTTTTATTTCACTCGGTAAAAGTGAAGTTTTACACTTTTAAATAACATTCACTGTAGTGACTTTCTTTCCTCCCATCTCTGCCTAGTAGGTGACATTTTAAACTTGACTTTCCTATATTAGCTTCTATTTTAACTTAAGAATATAAACTAGAATTTCCTGTGTTTTTAATGACCATCAATTTAAAAAGAATCCTGATCCTCAGCAGTTGGACTTAAAAAGACCTACTTGAATCAGTAAATCTGAAGCTGCTGAAGATAGCACAGTAACATTACAATTCCTCCCACTTCATTTATGTGACTTTCTGAATACCGTCTTTGGCTTCCAGTTCACTGAATGTGGCTGGTGTTTTTAAAAGCTTTTGTAAATGAAGTTATTGACTGGACTAACATTGGAAACATTACAATACTCAAAATATAAGACCTTGTCTGTTGTCCTGTAAAGACCTTCCTTCAGCCTACACACATGAAATGACTGAGAGCATGGACTAGTCATAACAACCGTAACAACAGTAATACGACTCCATCAAAACATCCATGTTATTTGTATTTCTTAAAGTAGTAGTAACAAATGCTGGTCAGAAAAGTACACAAAAGGAACAAAGCTATTTGGATGAACAATGTCTTAGATGTCAAAACAAATGGGAAAAAAACTAATCAGCATTTGTTACAGAGGAATGAAATAATAAGCAACAAAAACTGACAAAACGTTTTCAGCATAAGAGGGAAATTAGCTAACACAGGCATTTAAATAAAATCCCTCACAGTGTTTTAGTAATTGCTGTACCTAAAAAGCACATCCAAGGTATCAAACACCTATCTTTGTTCACCAGAGCTGTGATGTTTGAAAATGCCATGTGCTCACTGACACTTTGACACTTACAATCCACCTACCAATCTATGTTGGTTCAAAGCGCTGATGCTGAGCACAGGCAAGTTTTACCACTATCTTCTCCCCTTCCTGGTACACAAAATCTTAAATTTTAAGGTCACAAGCACCTATCTGAAAATTAATGCTAAGTTGTCATGTGTTCAGGATGTAAGATCGAGTGCAGATTCTAATGTTTATGGATACCACAGTACAAAAGCCAGAACTGAGATCCAGGTCCTCTATAGTAGCAGATATTAGTCAAGAGTTCGCAGTTCAAACACATCATGGGATAAAAAAGGAAATCTGTATCAGACAGTGCATGTTTGTAGAAACATGCAGAGTCCATAAGAAAACCAACTTTAGAACACTCACACCAATGTGCTTTCTACTCCACATTAGCTCAAATCCCAATATTTAGGGCAATCTTCAAGAACTAAATTAACGGACAAAACATTTTTGGCAAGACAAGCATATTTATGAGTATATGCACTGCAGTGTAGACACAAAACAAAAATGTCAGTGGCCTTTCTCAAAAAACGGATACATTTGGATGGAACATGGTTTGCTGAGCTTTGGCCTTTGAGCATAAACAAACTTCTCATTTACCCATCTCCTATTAAACAGCACACTGTCAAAGACTTGCCTAACAGAAACAGGTACTCAATGGGTCTACATGAAACATCAATATTGCTTGTAAAGGAGGTCCAGGTACTCTGACAAAGCTGCATGCCCGAAATACCGGTCTGTAAGTACCCATATGCCACTTATTTTGTTGTTTAAATCCCCTCTTTGTTAATTATTATTTTCATCTCTCACTTAAAATTAAAGATCTAGGATTTAGTGACACCAAAACCAAAGCCCTGATACAGATCAAAGAACTGTAAATCTGAGCATTTCAGTGATTCTTAAGCGCTATTCTATTTTTGCATTCCCCTCACCCTAAAGACTTCAGACACCAAATGACCCAAATCTTATCACTCTGCTACTGAAATCTCAAAAGTCTGACACATCAAGTGACAACCACATCCTAAAATCTATCTATAATCTGAAGGTATATATTGTTCTCCTCACTGACACAGCAGTACCCTTACTGCTTTCTATCATAATATTCAAAAGAAGGGCAGAGAGTTCAAGATATTTTCTTTATTAAACACTCACTATCCAGAACCTTCCACCAGTCAGAATTGTACCTCATTTCAGTGAACAGGAATAAAAAGTAAATTTCAAAGGACTTAATGAGACAAAGAATTTCATAAAAAGTACAGAGAAAGCTTTTCTTAATCAGACAAGGTCAAATCATTTTAATCACATAAAATCAACTTAACAGTTACCTTTTGTTCAGAGGAACCTCTCCTTAAAAAAGAAACATTCCTCACCCTCACTCTGCACACAGAAGATGCACAAAGTGCTGCAACAGAATTTGTGCTGTCACCAGAAAAATCTTTACATTGTGAAATCTTTCAAATGTATTTTGTAAAGCAGACTGTTTGCTTTTGCTGGACTGCTCCATCAACAAATAATCTTAAATTCCACAAAAAATAAGCATAATCAAAGATTATACATTATTTTACTACTCTCTCCATCACTGTGTATACCCCTAGAATTTGTAAGCTCACCACCAAGAGCCCTGAAAAGAAAAAGAAAGCAGGTTTTTTTCCATCACTACTGCTATGCTTTTAAACTCTTTTCCTTCCTCAAAAATAGTTTCAAATATTTTCAGCTTGAACATAGTATTATTGCTAAGCTGTGTAATAGGTTACACTGATTACCTGTCAGTTACTCCAAATGGAATAATTTCATTTATAAGACTTTTTGAATTTACCAGTGCCTCTTTGATAATGATTCATTTGGAAAAAATACATTAGATTTTTACAGAAACAGTTAGAAGCTTAATGGCTAAGGCTCGTGAAGTTTTCCACAGAAATATGCCATCCATCTTGTAGCTATACTGACACCAGTCAGGCATATGTCACAAGCTGTATTTTTTACTTTTTGCTGCTACATAATGAACACTCATTCACCAATTTAGTGGACTTTGTCATTGCTACTTCATAATACTACCTTTCAAAAATATTCCCTTACCATTAAAAATGTTTCTGACATCATATGCCAGAATAATATAATAAAGCAATGAAAGCAAGTAGTTTAACATCTCTTAGTATTTTTAGGACTTGAATTTAGCTATATTTAAGTTGAAAATTAATTTTTTAAAAATACCAACTTCCATTAAAATTGGCAATTGACACAGTATACAATGGTTCAGATCTCTGCATTAAATAAATAGTATTTACTCCATGAGGTAGAATTAAGTCTTTTAAAAACAGGAGGTCAAAGGAATATGACAGGTAATAGTTACAGACTTTTTAGAGCTTTAGCTTTCTTAGAAACACATTACCACTGTGTTGAATTACTTCAGTTAACTCTGTTTAATTAGATCTGGCCAACATGGTTTGCAGCTTGGTGCCTGTGCCCTTTCAGCTGCTTGAAATTCCTGATGGTTTGCAAAAGTAAAATGCACATAAAAACTGAATGAATAACAGGCAATGACAGCTAAAAAAAAAATCTGAGTGTTCAGAACTCCAACCTGCCATGTATAATCTCTAGAGCTAACAACAGAAACTAAAAACAGAAGCAACTTAGTAAAGCAAAAAGAGAGCTGAGTAGCAGTTTCATTGTGGGGTACACACAAGTGTAAAGACAACCCAAATTTACTCCAAGAAATATAAAATCTATGTTTTCAAGATCTTCCTTACAGTGTGTCCCAAATTTATTAAGCAAAGCAAACCATGAATTAGTGATGTTAAAGAGATGCCATATGTTCACGATCCTTACATTTAACCCTACAATATTTCCACTCTTTCATTTTTATAAAAGTAAATCTATAGAAATTAAATAATGGATTAGCAGCCACGTAAAAGACAACAGCACAACTACAGTTTGTATGGTACAGGTGTTGTCATCCCACGTGTCAGTCTTCCTTTCCTCACTTTAATGCTTCATTCTGCTGGCTATTTCTACTAACTCAGCCTACACTAAAGAGAGGGCTCTTCTTCCAATTCTCCATCTCATGGCTGTAACAGGTCTCCATTGTGCAAACCATATAGAATGCACATTTGCAATGACATGAGCAACGGCTCTTTTAAAGCCTTATAGACTTTATCCCAGTAGCAAGGAAGAAGCACGGACACAATGCCTCAGAAAAAGCATCTCACCCAAGAACAGGATCTGGAAATTCCATCAGGCCACTGAATCCCCCGAGTACTGCTGATGATCACATTTTCTCCTGCATTTCCTACAGTTGGTACTATACACAAGAGTTAAACACTGAAATTGTTGATGATGCTAAGTTTGAGAGACAGGAGGAGGAGCCCAGAACAGGTCAGACCAATAGCAGGAAGAACAGCAGGGTCTAAACTAGTGTTTGCTCCTCAGGTTTGTACGGGGCAAGAAGGCATCAGCTGCTCAAGAGGTCAGAAGCGAGAAGCACTACCAACAAGGGGCAAGACCTAATAAAAGCAGGGCAGGCAAGCCGGTGCTGACAAGCCGGCAGCAGCACGGCTCCGGGCAGCAAGGCTGCGACAGGGTTCCTCCCGCACGGACACCGGGGCGAGCAAGGACGGGAGAAGTCGGGGCTAGAGCGCCATGTCAGGGGGCAGGGCGAGGAGCCCGGACCCAGCCGACTTGGGGCCCCCGGGACGCAGCCTCGGCAAGGTCAGCGCGGCGCGGCCGCACCCGACCGGAGCGGAGCAGCCAGGGCTGGGCCGGGAAGCCCTCCCCGGGCCCGCAGCCAGGCCACGGGCCACCTCTGCGCAAGGGCTGGCAGCGGCACCGCCCCCGCGCCCGGCCCGTCCTGCGGCGCCGCGGCGGAAGCGGGGCTGCATCCGCCGGGGCAGCCCCGCCACGGTGGGTCCCACTGCCAGGACAGGCCGCGGCCCCGCCAGGCCTGGCCTGGCCTGTCCGGCCCCGGCGACGGGAGCGTGAGGCAGGGCGAGGCCGCGCAACACGGCAGGCCTTTCCCTCCCTCTTCTCCTTCTCCTTCCCTCCCCGTTCCCCCTTCCCTCTTCTACTCCGCCCTCTGCCCCCCTTTACCTGCCGCGGCGCGGCGGCCGTAACTCACCCTGCTCCGCCGCTCAGCGCTGTCCCGGAGCCGCGGCGGAAGGAGGAGACGGCGGCCGCGACGAAGGGAGAAGAGGACGGCGAGCGCGGCCCCGCGCGGCCTGAGGGAGCGGGGTGTGCGCGCGTGGGTTCCCTCCCCGGCCCAGGTGGTCCCGGCCTGGCTGGGCTCGGCTCGCGGTGCCGGCCGCGTGCCCGCTGCCCCGTGCGCGCGCCCCCGCGGCGTCAGGCGAGCAGCGCCGCGCCGGACCCGGCCGTCACGTGACGGCGCTGTTTACGGCGCGGGGGGGGGAGGGACAGGAGCGCCCCTGCGCAGGCGCTGGGCCGAGTCGGGCCGCGCCGCAGAGCTGTGCTCGGCTGTGGCTTGGCGTTTGTGTAGCGCTGCAGGCCCTGGACGGAGCGGCGTTTGTGGCCCCGCGAAGGCCCTGTCACCAGACCTGCACCCGGCGGGGAACAGCAAGAGGCGCCGGGGTGCGGCCCCACCGACCGGGCCGGGCCCTGAGCTGCACGCGGCTCGGCCCGCGGGGTGTTCCTCTTAAGGCCGCGGTGCAGGAGGCCGCTGCCCCAGCTCGGGGACGGGCGCCGATGTAGTCGCGTGGCTTTGGCCCGCAGGCAGCAGCGGCCGCGCACCGCAGTGCAGCCCCCGTTACGCAACCTGCCGGCTGCCCCTGCGTTCCTGTGCACTGGCGACCCTGGGCAGATTTGATACCGAAAATGCCGGCAGACTCCTTTTGGAGTTTTAGAAAGCAGAATCCTTTATTTCAGCACTGGATGCATGAGGAAATGATTTTCATCGATCATACGTAATGAGATGAGCTGGGAAAAGAATACATTTCCCACTTACACGCATATGTATACGTTTTCCCAAATATCTTATGCATGTTCCATGACTTTACAACTTCACAAGCTCTCTGACTGATCTTGCATTTTAGATAGGGAAAGACTGCAAACAGGTGGTTATAGAAGAAGACACATCTGTTCAGCAAAGATCATAGTTAACACATGACCTTATAATTTCTCTCTGAATAGTATATGGAAAAACACTGTTTGAAAAAAAACATTCTCTCAGAGGGACATTCTGTCTAACTTTCAAAAAATGCAGTTACTTAGGTGGAACTTAACTCTACCTTAGCTTAAATATTCCACTTTCTGTAATAGTAACTACTTCTGTATAAGATTCCTACAACTCTGGATGTGCCAGGTGTATGGATTACTGTGGGCTGAACAGCAACAGTCTCCAGAGCCTCTCAGTGCCAAGGAGACAAGTCTCATGCTGCCTCTCGGCAGACGTGTTTGTCCTTGGCTTTCTGGTAACAATTCCTCTGTGTGCAGTACAGGTACCTGTGGCACACATTCATACAACTTCCCACCAACAGGGCTTTTATCATGCAAGTTTATCAGGTCATCACAAGCTGAAGTGATTTAGTGTCTGCGTAATGTTATTGAAGAAAAAGACTCCTTTTCTCATTTACATTATAACATTAATTGAATACAACATACGTTCTTCTTTCAACCAGATAGCTAGTATTAAGTGCAGTACTGGGTTTTCACTGTGTATACCAAGTTTCAAATTGAGCACACACCAAAAGATAAACAGGTTTTGAACATTATTTCTAAAAATCAAATTCCAACAATCAAATCTTCTGAGTGACCTATATTAACACTGCCTTTACATATTCCTTGTATTCTGTAATGAAATGCGAACATTTTATGATGTCAGAACAAAAAGATTAACAAAAAGATGAGGACATTAAAATGGATTTATTTTCCTTTTGTTTCTTTCTTGAGGTCTGTTTTGTGTCTTCGAGATACATGTTCTCTAGGGCCTCCTGTGGTGCCATAAAGGCTGAAATATATTAAATATTTTACTTGCTACCATCACAGTGAGGAAAGGAGGCTTTAAACTGAAGGCATGGTATCACAGTAATGTTTTTGACCACTGCACAGAGCAGTTGCAACAAGATGGTAACACCTTTGTAGAAGAGCACAGTTTTTAACCTACTTGAACTTTTTTCTTCCTGTCCTTCTTAAATTATCATGCAAATGCATTATGCAAATCACTATGCTTTCCCAGTTTCAGAAATTCTGTCTCCCTTTGCAAGACAAGCATATTTCAGAAATGTTTGCCTTTTTATGATGACATAGAACTGAGCTACTGGGCTGATTGCACTAATTTCTTCAAACACTTTTTATGCACAATCTTTCAACAAGGCACTAAACCTCTAATATAGTCTTGAGATTACAGAATAAATGAAATTACTGTCTGAAGTGAAATTCAGTTAAACACATTTGCATCACACGAATTTTCTGCCATTCAACCCTTTTGATCTCATTATTTTTGACACAAGCACCAGACAAAGCACTGCTAGTAATCTGATCATTGTTCATTGCCCTATTCACTTCTTTCTTTACACTCTCTAAATCACATGACCTATACCAGACTATACTATACTTCTCTCTTGCTATGACCCATACTGTGCCAGTCCCTTTATAGTCACAATTGCCTGCCACATACATAGTGAACTTGCCTACCTGTAGCACTTATGTGGGGGATTTATGGAACACAAAACCCCCCAACAGAACACTAAAAAGGACAATTTAATAGGTATTACAAGGATCTTTGTATACAATGACAGATCAGCTATACACATTTACAACTTCACCATCTGCTATCTTTCCTAGCATTGTTTTTATTGTGTCATCCCTTTACATATGAGCCACTTGGTAACAGTTTTCTCCAATGTTCCACGATAGTATTTGCCACTGTCAAAAGCTAAGACAGGTTATAAGCAGTAGGCCAATAACTATTCAAGCAAACTGTCACAGAAACAACTTTTTTTTTCACTGGCTATGTATATTTGAATGTTCTCATGATATTTTATTTCATATTGCACTTATTTGTAAATTATGTAACTTCTTAGACTGTCATGCAAAGCACAATTAGACCTCTGAAAGAAATTGAAGTATATACTACAGAAGCACTTGCATTTATCAACAAATTTATCAGCAAAGTTACAACACTCAAGAAGCTTTTATTTTCTGCTAAGTGTTTGCTGAATAGTCATATATAATGCATTTGCATCTCTTAATAATTAGATAACTGCCTTTCAAACCACATTTGCCATGATTTTTCGCAGGGTGAACAGCAGACTGGATGTTCACAGTATCCAAGATCTGCCAACATCAATAGTTCATGAAGCTCAATAGTTAACTTATTTGAAGCCTATTGAATGTAAATTATTGTGAACTAATATCCTTAGCATAATTTAAAACTTGGTTTAGAAAAAAACAAACCCAAAGCATTCAGTTCTACAGGTGAAAGGGACTATGGATTTTAAAATTAACAGTACAGCTTGGTGAACTAAGGCAGGGTTCTGAAGACAAAGGATGTTTAGGCATTGGTTATATGACTAAGGGTAGATTTCAGTAGAGAGATGAAACATAGAGAAGCTACAAGCTATTTATTATGAATTACCCAATGAAGTACACAGATTCAAGACTGAAAAAATACATCTTAGCCCAGAACACAAGAAAGAGTTGCAGGTATTTGCAGACATTTGTAGGAACCTGGAAAACAAAAATCCTTGAATGAGATTTTGGACTGCCAGAGGAAAACAATTATAGCTAGCATAAAACAGGCTTTTGAGGCTTATCTCTTAAACAAGCTTAGGTGGCAGTTGCCTATGGAACTGCTGCTGGAGTTACTAAGCCTCTAAATAGCTGAGATTTCTCTCCAGTACCTGTTAACCTTAATTTTAATGTTCTGTGGATACAATCATTTGGTAATAAGTGATAGTAAATAAATGTAATTTTCTTTTGAATAAATGCTCATTTGATAATTTATCAGGGTTTTATTTCTTCTGTACATTTTTAAGGAGAAGTCTGAGAGACCATCAATTTAAGGAAAGACATTAAGTGATTCAAAGTTTGAATTTGATATTACTAAAAGTCCTCCAGGCTTTTGGAGAAGAAATATTATTAAGCACATATGCTTTAGTTTGAAGTCATCTGCCTTGGACAAACCTGACAAGGACTATGCATGCCATTTTGAACTTCCTCTGTCAGCACAATTTTTGATCATATTCTAGGCTTTATGAAAATGCAATTATGTAATTATAGATATAAAGATATATATTAATATTTTTGATCTATCATGTGGATGTATATATCATAATATATTATAAATTGTATGTATAATATTTATTATAACCATATATGCACATACACAAAAGTGCATTTCCCAAAACAGTTGTTGAGAAATTCTGTTCAACCTCTCTCCAGCCTTCCATTATTATGTTATTGTCTCCCACTTTTTCTACCTTAAAACTTTTCTACTAAATCTCCTTCTCCAGTTTAACTAATAATTTCTAGTCTGCTGCAATGACCACTGGAAAATCCATTCTGCATTTTATTCTACCTATTTCCCGCTCACAATTCGTAATTACTATCACAGGCCCAAACCTGCCCTTCTCGGGTTTTTTCCCATTCTTATGTACAGATACCGAATTTGCTCATCTCCAGCTATACAGTGTTATGTTTGCAGGTTGAGTGAGTGGGAACCTACATAGCTATGCATCACAAACATTACACGGTGTAGGAGTGCTGGCCATGGACCACTCAGCTCTGCAGTAAATCCGTTCCTAGCCTCAGCATCCTTCTGACACAGACAGCACTCTGTTCTAGTGCTCCTCAGGAAAAAAGGTTGAGTATGTAGAGAGACAACTGCAGTTGCATGGTTCAATCCCAGCCTTAGCTACAATAAGGCACAAAAAATTGTGCCTCTGTGTGGTGGTGCAGCCCTCTCTCCCGACAGGAATCTCTGCAATCTCAGGGTAAGCCATGCATACTTTGGGAGAAAATTTCCAATGTGTCCTTGCCTTAGTACAAGTGCAGTGCCGAGGCACTCCCTGATGGCACCTGGAACTCCTGCTGCCTGGCAAAGGCAGTGAGCAGGGGATGATCAGTCACTCCCTGACAATCCGTGGAACTCTTGCTGTCTGGATTGTAGCCCGATCTGGATGGTACTAGAACTGTACAATCTGGAAAGTACTGGAATTGTACAGCTGGAAGAAAATACCAGAATTGTCTAAGAGAATCATGTCCAGGGTGGAAAAGTACTGACCAAAGTCAGTCATCTCACAATAAATAGCAATTGAGAGACCCTTTAGGCTTTCCTGGATTGCAGCAGGCTGTGAAAAGCATCTCCATTTGAGTTGAGACAACAGTCAGGGGAGATTTGGTGAGCATTCAAACATTTTGCAAGGATTCAACAATTATCCACTGATATTATTATTAAGCTGATAAAAAAGAAAAGTCAGACTTCTTGAGACTCAATAATCGCCTGTTGATGAATGTCAATGCATTAAAAGTGACTAATTCACTAAATTCAAGAAGAGGGAAATTTTGACCATTGGTTAACTTCTGTGTGCCTGTATATTGTGGTTTTGTGCGTATGTGCGTGATTTCGTTTAGGAACCCCTGCATAAATCTCCTGTGAACCTTGCCATTCTCAAATCTTCAACAAATTCTATTGAATCATTATGTTAAATTGGTTGATGGTTAAGTTTTGTTAAGAATTACACAACCTAATCTTGTGACTTACCTCAACTGCTAATAAATCTTAAGTGGCTGCTGAATCAAAGCTGTGTAAAAATCTATTTTGTGACAAACTGGCAAACCCGGCAGGATACTAAATCAGGACTTGCAATAAATTGACGTAGTCAATGATATTGGCAAAAGTGGTTGTTTAAGTGATCTAAATCTCCTGTTCACAATACCCTGGGTGCCTGCCTCTGACTTTGTCGTGGTACACAAATAGAACTGGAATGAAATGGAACAGGCTATTTCAGTTTGAAAGGACCTACGACAATCATCTAGTCCAACTGCCTAACCAATTTAGGGCAGACCAAAAGTTAAAGCATGTTATTGAGGGCATTGCCCAAATGCCTCTTAAATACTGACAGGCTCAGGGCATCAACCAACTCTCTAGGAAGCCTGTCCCAGCATTTGACCACCCTCTAGGTAAAGGAATGCTTCCTAATACGCAGTCTAAACCTACCCTGGTGCAGCTTTGAACCCTTCCCACATGTCCTATCCCTGATTACCAATGGAGCAGAGATCAGGACCTCTTGCATCTGAACTTGAAATGTGAAGTGTCAATTCTTTCCTTATTTGGAAGTTGACATTTTCTAGTCAGTCCAAGTAGAAAATGTAAAGCTCTTAAATTTCTTCTATGTAAAGTAGTTTCATTCTACATCCTTATTTACATAAACTTCATAGCCTTTGTCTTCTTATTCAACACTGAGGCACAATAGAGAAAGATAGCGCTTAGGAGCAATTAAGCCAATTGAACCAGATGGGGTTCATGCAAGGAGACTGTGGAAAATGGTTAGAATTATGAGACTGCTCTCATCTTTGAAAGGTCATGGTGACTGAGGAGGTTTCTTATGACTAGAGAAAGAAAATTCAATGCACGCTTTCAGGAAAGGCAAGAAATAAGATCCGAGGAAATACAGATTGATCACCCTCACCGCTGATCCAGGAAGGTTATGGTGCAAATCCTACTAGAACTGATTTCTAAGCATAAGAAAAACAAGGGATTGTGTACAAGCCAACTTGGATTTACCAAGGTCATGCTATGTCTGACTAGCCTGATAGCACATGATGAGACAATTGCTTCAGTGGATGAACGGAGAGCCATATTCATCACTTCTGTTGTTATGTCCTGTATCTAGGATGCAATAGCCCATGCACTGGAACAAGTTGTGAGGGAAAGTGCCGCTTGACTGGAGACTGGTGAATGTTACACCCATTTACAAGAAGGGTTGAAGGGAGGATCCAGGGAACTACAGGCCTGTCAGTCTGACCTCGGTACCGGGAAAGGTCATGGAGCAGATCATCTTGGGTGCTATCATACAGCACATGCGGGACAACCAGGTGATCAGGCCCAGCCAACATGGGTTCACCAAAGGCAGGTCCTGCCTGACCAACTTGATCTCCTTCTATTACAAGGTTACCTGTTTAATGGACGAGGGAAAGGCTGTGGATGTGGTGTACCTGGACTTCAGTAAAGCCTTTGATACCATTTCTCACAGCAATCTGCTGGAGAAACTGGCTGCCATCAGCCTGGACAGGCACAGCGCCTGCTGGGTTAAAAACTGGCTGGATGGCCGGGCCCAAAGCATTGTGGTAAATGGAAGTAAATCCAGCTGGAAACCAGTCATGAGTGGTGTTTCCCAGGGTTCAGTGCTCGGTCCAGTCTTGTTCAACATCTTTATCGATGATCTGGATGAAGGCATCCAGTACACCCTTAGCAAGTTTGCAGATGACACTAAGCCAGGTGGAAGTGTTGATCTGCTTGAAGGAAGGAGCGGCTGAGGGAGTTCGAGTTGTTTAGCCTGGAGAAGAGGACACTGAGGGGAGACCTCATCACTGTCTACAACTGCCTGAAAGGAGGTTGTGACAAGGTGGGTGCTGGGCTCTTCTCCCAAGTGACAAGTGATAGGATGAGAGGAAATGGCCACAAGTTGCGCCAGGGGAGGTTTAGACTGGACATTGGGAAAAATTTCTTCACTGAAAGAGTGGTCAGGGATTTGAACAGGCTGCCCACAGAGGTGTTCGAGTCACCATCTCTGGAGGTGTTTAAAAAACAGGTGGATGAGTTCCTTAGGGACATGGTTTAGTAAGGAGACAGGCATGATTCGACTTGGTGATCTCAGAGGTCTCTTCCAACCTTATGATTCTATGATTCAACTGACAAGAAAGCAGCTCTGTCGAAAGGACCTGGTGGACAAACCGAATAGAAAGATTGCAGACAGCAGGTCAAGGGAAGCGATTATAGACCACATCTGGAGTACTACTGTGTTCAGTTTTAAGTTCCTTGATACAAGAAAAATATTGACAAACTGGAGTGAACCCCAGTGGAGGATCACCAAGATGATTAGAGACTTGGAGCATATGGCATATTGAAGTACCTGTTTCTTCACCCTGAAGATGAGGCTCGAGTATGAAATTTTACTGAAGTCCAGGTACACCACATCCACAGCCTTTCCCTCGTCCATTTTACTGCTGTCTCAGCTACCTAGCAGGAGAGATGTAGAGAAAGAAACAGACTCTCTTGGAGGGCAGAGTGAAAATATAGGAGAATCAGGCAAATGACATCCAGAAAAATTCTGACTAGCTACCAAGGGAAGAATATTCACCAGAGGACTGTCAGACCTTAGAACAGAGGTCTGGAAGGGGCTGTTCAATAGAACTTACTGAATCTCAAGTTTAAAGCAACATAAATACTTGGTGGTGCTGGAAGACAATTGAGACAGGAATGTAAACATCAAGTGCCATTGAATAGTACTTAATTTTTTCCAGTGAAGAAAACTAGGTACCAATTAAGGAAGTCTGGAAGGGAGTTTTGAGGACAAGTAGACAAGTGAAATAGAAATGACCAAGAATTTCCAGACAGGGAAAACAGAAATAAAATAAGGAAGTCAAGAATTTGGGAGGTCAAAACTTTCAAGGTATGAAATAACAGCAGTAAAGAGCTGAAATCAGACATCTGAATAAGGCCCGACAATGAGAGAAGTAAAAACGGTCAAGTCAGGTTTGTGATTAAACACAAATGCAGGGAAGTTTGCATGCTCTCCATCAAGATAGCCTCCCTAACAACACAAAGTGACTAAATATTATAAAATTGTCTGAGTGATTAGATTAAAATGAGAAATGGCCACCAAAAGTCTGCCTAGATAGAAATAAAGCCTGGCCAAATTAATCCTGAATCTGTAAACACATGGCACAGAAATACTTCATATTAGGAGAGCCTCATGTTAGGAGCACCTGAGGGCAAAGCTAAAAGCTCCTGCCAGTTACCCATCCTCCTACTTACAAGGAACCACCCATTAGAAGGAAGAGAGAAGGGAGAATCCTGCCAAGGCCAAATGTCATAAGAATAGCATAGCCCATGCCTGTAATAAGTGTGTGTGTGCATTACTGTATATCAAGTTTAAAGGGATGATTTTATTTGCAGTATAAGGGAACCCCTTCACAGTTTTGCCAGTCTGCTATGCCCTGGTTGCCTTTATGTGCTTTTATTATGATGAACTGAAAATTTCAATTCAGCTGTACAGCAACATTAAAGGCAAGTTCAGGGTTTACATGCCCTGCCTTGTAACACACAGATTTACTGGGCAACTGAAGAAGGCAAACTACATATGAAGAATAAGGATCTACTACTGCCACCAATCACACGGAATTTAGATTCCAGCCCACTAGAACATGCCCTTTCCCTATACTAAGATTTGTTACACTGACAGAAGTTCCATGTAGCATTAGACTGAATGTTTTCTGCTATTTGAGTATTTCTATGTTGAGCATTCCCACAAAGCTCAACACTGTGTAACTGGTTTTCTTCAGCTACGCTTTGAAAGAGTTCTCATTTGAATCAGAAATTGAAGCAGGCAACTCGATCTTCTGCCACTCTTATCATTTCTTGTCAGACTACTATTTAACAACTATTACCTCACAAAGATATTTTCCATGGTTAAGTAACTTGTGTTGCCATAGAGACAATTATCAATGCATTGAAGACAACATATTAGATTATCTATCAAAATTGACAGCATTCATGTAGGTGATCACCAGGAGGAAAATAATGCCTAATAAAGCTTGCTATAGTTACCGGTAGCATGAATCTTTATCAATGAAAATTAAATCAGATTCTAATTGTCAATATTTATTATGCATTAAGAGCAGGGTATGTTGAGAGAAATACCCAATACCTTACCTGATACTTTGAATTATTGCACTTAGATTTAGTTGAGACTTAGTCTACTTGGAAATATCAACATTGCAAACTGAATTTGCTGTCCCACGCTCCCTTTACACTGTGCTTTCACCTGAGCTCTTCATCTAACCTATTTTAGGAATCTCTCTAGGCATATTAGGTGACTGAAAAGTGCAAAATCCCTTCCACAGAGTGTAAGGGAAGTTCTCTACTCACATGTTAAAGTCTGCATTTGTTTAGATGAGTCTCTTCCAGCTACTAAAACACCCCACCAATTTCAGCTTGCTTTTGATGTGAATTCAACTTGTGAACCATCACTATTCTTTATATTATAGTGGCGATAACCTCAGAAAGGATTACACAATATTTGCAGAAGACAATGTTGTTCCAAATAGATTACTCTGGTCTCCAGTCTGACAATCTTGCTCCCACTTACAGATACTTGGTTAATCATACAGCAAAATCCCAACAAATCCAAACTACTTTTTTGAAGGGTACCTCTCAATAACTATCTAAATTACATCACACATATCTAAAAAAACCCCAAAACATTGAAACCCCACCATTATTAATGCTGCAGTCAAGCACTCAGAAGCCTACAAATTATACAGGCAAGATCATCTATGAAGCTATAGTCTGGTCCTCCGAAGTGCAAATATCTAATTACAATGTTCACAGGAATGAGTACTTCCTTACTTTTACTATGGCCAAAGATGATCGTAAGTCTATCCTAGAACTTGTACACAATACAAAATTACACATTTTCCTACTATTTAGCCTACAAAAGGGGTGGGTCTGATTACTTCAGAAATTACTTCCACAACTGTCCTCATGTGAGGACTGGAATGGATTTTTATGCATGGAGAACTGAAGACCTGGGAGAATAACAATCAGAAGAATTAACTAGTTTTGAGTACTCATGCTTTGAGACTGTTCAAATACACGTAGTACTACATACTTTCATATATATGTATGAAATATGGTACTTGCAGACTTCAGTTGGAACTGATTGCTCAGCACTTCTAAGAATCAGATTCAAGAGAATCACATTTAACTTACACCTGATTTCGGATATCCAGTAAAGGATTATCTTGTTTGACCACCTATCTTCAGCATGACTTAGGGATTACATAACAGAACAATATAGAGAACCCATTAGTTTTCTACTGTAGCAACTGCAAGATCATGCTCTCCCTCTACCCCCATTCCCAGTATTTAAATTCTGCTACATGCTAGGGATCCTATAAATACTACCACCATTTACAGACCATACTTACCCAAACCATTAGCTCCACAACACAGAACAGTTTACTATACAACAAAAATGTGCTACTATGTAATTAAGTACTGCTACAATATAACTCTTGAAGAAAGGACTAGAGTTACAAAGCCACGCTAAGCATCTAAAATTGGATGTAACATTAGAGCCTATCTTCCATGCCAAGCTTTAGCATTAGTAAAGATACAGCAATTCAATTTAAGCTTTTCTTCCCTTTTATTTGTAAATTCATATCAATTACATAGAGCTTTATTTAACCATGCTTCCATCTGCTATCTTATCTTTACATGTTGAGTACGGTCAACATTTTACTCCTTAAAACCTACCAGAGCTGTTAAAAAATAGAGGAAGAAACATGTTCTGTTCCTTAGGGATTCATGTCTAAATGTGGAAATAGTTCGGAAGTTGACTTGATCTTTGCTTTAAACAGACACATACTCATTGTGCAAGTTTTCCTCTTCAGAAACCTCACAATGTGTTGTTCAGAAACAACACAATCTGATGTATGTACAGAAATTGCACTAATAATTTTAAAAATTAAAAAAAAAAAAAAAAAAAATCACAGGCATTTTACTGGTAGTTGTTTTGCAGATTCCTCCTAATCTGGTCACTCATGAAACTATTATTTTTAACTCAACTTGGACACTATTCTGTGTTAAGCCAATATTTACATCAGTCTACTGAACTGCCAAGTCACAGAATTTTTGTAGGTTTTGTCTTTGCAATTGTTCCTGAAGTCTAACCCATCTTGATAACAGAAACATTGATGGCTTGGGATGTCATTCCAAAAGAAAAAGCCTTATTTCCTCAGCCAAATGAAGATGTATTTCTTTAATCAAAATACCCTTTAAACCAAGTTGAACTTCCAAGAAAAAACCCAAAAAACCAACCAACAAACCAAAAAAAAACCCCAACACTGAACTAGTTAAGAATTTATTTTACTTTACAGACTAAGCTAAATTATATTCAATTTCAGGCATTTTTAAATCATACAGAATTTCAAGCTGCTCTTTATACTGAGACAATACCTTTCCAAAAGGAATCCTTCAGAAGTCTCATTGAAGACCTCACTGTTTAAAGGCAAGTCTGTAGCTTAGTTTTAAGCAGACACAGGCCTGAACTTCTGATTGCCAGTAAGTAAGCAGCTGAGGGGCTGTTCTAAGAGCATCTTCCAGTTCTCATCAGGAAATTTTACCGCCGCTCTGGAAACTCAAACACTCAGCTCACATTAATTTTTGGGATATCTTCTGTTTGGACATAGCTTCGCTCTTGACAATGAAGCATTGTATCATACTATTTTGTAATCGTATGCTAATGCTACTGATCCAAGTGTTCTCCAAGCTTTACAGGTGCATATACTCTTCCACAGTTACTGCAAAGACAGTTTCAAGAACACTAAGCAAGTAACCCATTTTAGTATTAGTGAAGTCACGAGTAAGCTACATAAAGAAATATCGTACCTTCTACTATTAATTTTTGTCCACATTTATTTATGAGTAAAAGAAACAGCAAACATTACAGCAAAGGGGACATTCAGGCCTAGATTTAAAAAAAGAAAACAAGATGCCTAGATAGATTCTGAATTTAGGCACCTCAAGATTGCTGACAAAGTACACAAAAGTAAGTGAAAGTCAGGAGCATTTCAGCAAACTTTGTAAGTGCATTTCAGTATTTATTTATATGTTTAAGCTCTCGCACTAGATTTTACAAGCTGGTGAACACTGGCAAAATTATTTCTCCCACAGAACTATAACCACACATTCCCAAGACAGTATAAATATATGGTTGAACTAACATTAATACACATCACCATTTTATCAATTACATAATAAAACAAATTATCAAGTATCCAAATATTAAGTTACGCAGCTTGAAAGGCATACAAAATATTACAGAGGTCTGCCCAAGTCATAGCAGAAACTCAAGGAGGAAAAACAAAAAGAAAAAAAATAAAAATCACACTTTCAACAAAGCAATAGTTGGTAAACAACTTTCATAGGTACAGTAAAAGAAACTACAAGATTTTTCAGAAATTTTCTGATTAAGAATTTTTAGCTACAATAACAAAGCATTTCTACGTTTTAAAAAAATATTTACTGAAGTAAAGGGCATATTCTATACCTCCTGCACAAGACAAAGGCAACATTTTACTAGAAATATTAAATAGCCCCTCCCAACCTTATCAGGCCCTCTGTTAAGTTGCACATGAAGTGCCAACATTAATTTTACTGTAAGGCTTTTTGTCTGGAGACATTAAAGACTTGTGTGCTTCTGTAGAATTTCAAAGACTCTATGCGAGTAACCAGAGAATAATGATCTGTAAAATGGAGAGGTTCAGATAACAGAAAAGTACAGACACTGGGGTAAAAATTGCTGTAATTCATAGTATTAAAAAGACAGACTGTGCAAATCCTGATAATTCTAGTGCGACTGTGGGAGACAAAACATACACTGAGCAGGCAAGACTACCTTAGAGGCCGTATTATTCAATATTGAAATGACTGTAGAAAAAAAAGATAGTAAGGTCCAGATAAGCTGGTAGTTCTCACATCATCAGAACTATGTTCATTGTATAAGGAAAAGCATGTCACTGATATGTTGAGAATTTTGGCACCTCATCTCTACAGATGATTTCAGTACCCCAATTTTTAGTAATTGAAACTAGGTGGGTAAGAAAGACTCAATGGCATGATTAAAGGGTATCTGAACTGGTAATTAATGAACAAGACAACAGCTCAGAAACAGGGTACAGCAAAAACATTTACTAGGTCTCCAAACAGATGGATATTTATCTAAACATAGAAGTTACATTTCCACTAAGCTTTTAGCCTATTAAATACTCCTAAGGAAGCTTCCTTTATTACTAAAAAAATATCAGACTGATGTCTTTGACATGCAGTCTGCTTAATTCTAGTTTCCATCCTTTATTCCAAAAGAAGTACTATAGGCTGTTAAGCTTTATTGAATACAACAATTATTACGGTGACCATTGGAGTCTTTAAAGCGCAGACGCATCTTGGGCCGGTATTTCTCCAAGTACAGAAGTTGCTTGCTGTTAAAAGCTCCACGCCGCTTCCTAGATGGAGGAAAAATATTTTCAGCAGAACATTAATCCACTGCCCAGTGAAATAATATCACCAACCACAGAAAAATATTTTTAGGTCACTAAAAAAAACTCTACCATTAAGTCAAGACCATAACCAAAATAAAGATAATTAAATGTTAAGTGCCGGGAAAGAGGGTGGTAGCTTCCTTTCACAAATATCTCATTAGATCACATGCTCAAAGGAGTACATAGCATTTTAGACAGTGTTCTAGAAATTTCAAAAATGAAGCTATAAAGCAGATGTGAGATGGTCTTAAGAAAGCTGGATTTATTCTGTGTCTTTATTAATATTGTCATATTCTTCAATTATTTTAAGTACATAAACATTGTAATTCCCCATAATAAGAAACAGATAAGAAACTGAGATTTCTTAGTTGTCTCAAACCATAAGTCTGTGGAAAAATGGTACATTTCTGCTGAGTGTTTGGAATATGTACTGGACTTCCTATTCCTCACTTAACAGACTTGTGTATAGTAAGATATACAAGTTGAATTTAATTATAAAGGCTTGCAAGATTATGCAAGAAGTATTTTGGTATTGTTTATATAAGCTGCAGCTTCTTTTAAATATAGTTGAAATCTGCAAAATTAAGGTAATTAAGACTAAAATTGTTCTCATTCAGCTTACATACATTTATAAAAACAATTCAACAAAATATTTTTTGTTAAACCATCAGTAAAGACTAGAAGGAACAGTTTAGCACACTTTTATCTAATATAGAAGAAAGGATTCACACACGTGAATGGGTGTTAACTCTAGCTAGTAGACAGAACCTAAATTTAAAGGTATTCTGCCTTTCATATGTACAAATAATAAAGACAACCCTGCAGATCTAATCAAAAGTTTGAGATTTCTCATTTTTCAAACTTGCTCAAATAGTTACTTACTACTGCTGGTTTCCATAGAAACTGAAAATACCCATTCCACAGGCCAAGTCCTACAACACTGACTATATGCAGTGTGTGTGTTAAAGAGTTCAGATATACTAAATATCTCACAAAAAGAGGCAAGAATAGCATTTAGAATTTCCTTTAGTGCCCAAAGATATGCCAACATGTTAAATCTTGGAAACAGCTAGATGTTAGCTTCATACTCACTGTCTTATGAATTGCACTGCGTCTTCATACTTCATCCCACATTCTATCAGTGCAAGAGCAACTAAGACAGGAGCTCTGGTGAGAAAAAAAAATTAGTTTAGCATTACCAATGCACACGTAGAAAAAAAGATCACTTTCCCGAGTTCTCTTTTCTGTCCTTCTGTGTATTTGATGTTTCTTTCCTGAGGAAGTAACAAATCAAGCCATTACATCATCTGTTTGAGCTACCCATCCTCATTAAGAAAAGGGTAATCAGCTCTGGTCCACCTTAGCTTTGTTCATCTGACTTCACAGGAGAGGGCAGCAGGAATAAAATGCAAGTAATCTTCACCCATTTGTTTCAAAGCCAACTGATTCTGAGGAACAGTTGCACAAGCTGCTGCACAGCCTCAAGGATTTCCTTGCTTACCACAGTATTCTTCATCTGACAGAATATACTTTTCAGTTAGGAAGCCTGACACACATCAAGCTCAAATACATTAGCAATTTAGGGAAAGAAAAAAAAAAACAAACCATTAAAATCCCTTGCTACACAGTAGCAACAGTCTTGTGCCTCAAGCAGCAAGTTTAAGTGGTTTTACACCTCCAAGGATTTAAAAGACCTTACATGATAAAATGCTAGGATCTTCTTTTTAACTAGTTAACCGCCCAATTTTGAGGGGAAAAAAAAAAAAAGTGATAGGTATCACTGCAAGCAGCTGAGGAGACCTTGTTTTGGTAGCATTCACCATTACAGTGAACTTCATTAAATGTTAAGCAATAACACAACCAGTGGATAAGCCAGGCTTATGGACAGCAAGACCAAAACCCACCATTTTATACCAGATGTGCTAAAACCCATAGCTAGAATATGGCAACTGGTTTTTGAACAGATCTAATTCCCAGGTAGTCTAGCACAATAGCAGCAAAACCATTATCTTCTTAGAACTGCTGTAACTATATTTAAGATAGTGGCAGGAAACAGAGGGAACAGGGCCAAGAGAATTATTTGGCATTATTCATAAATGTTGAGCTTCAGTGTCAGAAGTGGGACCGAAACAATGCTTTGGGACTTTGGAGAACACCTTTCAACCCTGAAGTAGGTGGTGGATGCAAGCTGGTCTTTATGTGCCTGAACACTTGTTTGTGGCTAACAGTTACAATACCCTTGCTAAAAGGAGACTGGCAATACTGCTGAAAGGGAGTTGCGAGTCACTAAAAATCAAATCCATCAGAAAAAAAAGAGACATATTAAGACAAAAAATATCAATGGGACACTTGTCAATATACTTGTTTATTCAGTATTTTTTGTGCAAGAGCTCCAATAATAGCATCATCTGTTGACTAAATGACCTTTAAGCCTAACATATACATTGAACAGTTCCCCGTCATCGGAACTACCTTAAAGTATGAGGTCATTCCAACACTGGATATGTGACTATTTCACATTTGCCTAAAATAAACTTTTGCACTATATCTTAACAAGTCTGACCAGGGAATTCAACAGTTCTTTAACACTTTACCCACCTTCCAAGACCAGCAACGCAGTGCACAGCAATACAACAACCAGGTTCTTCACGAAATTTAACTTTAAGGAGGTTTAGCCAGTCATCGACAATCTGATTCGATGGTGGAGCACCGTCATCAAAGGGCCAATCCTAGAATACAGCATAACATACAGAAATAAATACATAAAGATAGAACTCTTAATGGTTGTATGCTGCATATACAAAAGGGAGGGGACATGATCAACGAAATAGCTGACAGCTAAGGGAACCACTCAAGCTTACAGTCTTTTAGCAGCATAACTACAGCAATATAAGGAAAATATTCCTTTTAATCCATTTTCATTAAGCAAATGATTTTGATCAAAACCAGATTCTTTTCCTGACAAGAGACGGTATCTGTACAGCTTTTGCCTCCATCACCTGCCAGAACACATTTGTACAGTTGACAAGGTGGTGTGGGGATGTAGGGGAGGGAGTCTGTGTGTGGTGTGGGGGATGTGAGTTGGTTTTAAACTGTCCTTCTACACTACTTACCAAAACCTGAATGCCTTCTTTTTCCACCGGAGCAGTGTCATAAGTAGCTTCACACACTCTTACCACCGTGGTAACGCCGTATTTCTTAAGTTCCTAGGGAGTGAAAAAAACCACCCCGCTTTAAGAGTAAACTGACTTCACTTAACAGTTAATTTTCTCAACATAGGTTAGCTTATTAACTCATTCCAAAATTTTCAGTAAGTAAATTCACAAAAATGCTTGCTACCCTGTGAAAAGCACCAAAAGCTATAATAACTGAAAACCCGTGTGCTAGTGTCAGATACCTTTAAGCTCTTCTGCAAACATATCCGAAGACTAAGTTCCATTATGTTCAATCAGGCTTTTTTCTTTTAAAATCAGATCCACGTGAATATTCATAAATTAAGTAGTCCATCTCCAAAACATCCTTTTAAAGGGACAGGAAGCTTCCTAGCTTACAAAGCTACATAGGGTTTAGATGGCAATTGAAAAAAAGGCAGTTACTCTTCACCCTTTCTTCAACAACCCATCGTTCCCATTGTAACTGTCACTGTGAAAGGGTACTTCATCTAGTTGTGCAAGTATAGTGGAAAGCACACATTATCTCACTGTGTTTCTTGTAAATTATCCCACACTGAAAGTAGAACAAGAGATGTAATACACCTAAAATCTTGCTAATGAGGAATGCATTACTACCTCCTGGTAAAGTCTGAGTTTATTTTGGAGCAACCTATTGTTAGCATACATGTATACACTTTTAACTGTGCACTTTATAGCTCAAACATGCTAGATGCAAGGTTTAGACAATAAACTCAGCTGCTAGCAAAATATACCAAGCCCACTTGCCTTTCATGTACACCAGGGCTGTCAAACTCATGGCTCCTGCCACTCTCCTGCTCCTGCAGTGTAACATGTGTCACACATGCTGCACACTAACACACTGCAGGAGCGTCAGGGCAAGGAGCTTGGCACTGCTGCCAGGCAGAAACAATGTGCCAGGCCAGATAAAAAAAGGTGGAGGGCTGGATTTGGTCTGCGGGTCTTGAGTTTGACACCCCTGACGTATGCTGTACTAAACAGTAAAACTATTTCTTTACTTCATTTTCAGAACTATGTTTTTGTGAAGGACTAAGTGTATCTGAGAAAATTTGTCTGTTGGTCTTTGAAGCACAGCAGCAGTATTTGAAAAAAGTCAATATAAGAACAGTCTCAGTACCTCCTCATATGGCTTCCACAGTTACCAATTAGCAAAGAAGGAAACTTTTAACACAGCATGCTGTTCAGGCATTAAAAAATACATCAGTAAGAATTCTGTCCTGGCCTTACCTCTATAAATTTGTTTAAGGTTGCATTGGTTGGATTGTGTGTGATTAGGAATCTCATGTTCTTGTACGTGATTTCCACAGGAGCTGGGCGGTTCATTCGGGCCATTTTGATTTAATTAAAACATGCAACAAGATTATGAAAGAATTAAAAAAAAATAATTCTCATACAGAAGTGATGTAGAGAAACTGAAGTCTACTTCACTATACTCCACGTGAAATTTTCAGTGCTTGGAAGTATGAAGTTGGGAGCAACAGGAAATGAAATGAACCTCCTAACAAGAAGCAGCAATTCTTCAATCCAGTAATACTGAGGCAAAAGAAAGGCAGTGCACTGAGGTTTACCCCATCCAGGTCTGAATTCTGTTGTTAAATGCTCTGCCAATTTCAATTCAATACTTCTTATCCTGGTCAACCACTCTTAGGGGGGCTTCTTGGTGGAGTAGTAATGAATTTCTACAGTTCACTTGTCTGCATAGAGGTCGTGCTGTGCCTGGCAGTAGTCTCCACTGCCCTTCAGAAACTCCATAAATGTGCGACCAAGAACACCACAGAACTGCTGTAGAGAGAAAAGAAAAGCATAATGAGCACAGGTGAAGTAAGGTTATTTTAAAGAATGAACATATAAAATAAAAAAAACCAAAACAGGGCAACTATAGCAGTTTCAGAAAGTTTTAATCAAACAATTAGATTTGCGTAAGCGTTCTGTTTATTTTCTTAGGAAGGATTACTTGAAAATAAATACATTTCATACAGAATTTCCATATAGGGTTGTTTCAACACCAAAACCAGAAACATTTTAAAATACCAATTCAAACATGCTGAACATCGCAAGAACAGACCAACTTTTAAGAACCCCACTATATAAAAGCATAGCTTTTCCAGGATACCCATAGAACTGTTATTTTCCATTCTGAATTGAGATGCACCACAACAACTACTAACACTGCACTGACCTCAAGTAGTCCCAATGAAGGCAAGAATAAGACTCTTTAAATACCCAAGCTGAGTATCAGACAATTTCTAGAGTTTAAACAGACTGTCAGTCTCTACATAGATGCAGAATCACTTGTCTTAAAGGCTAAAGTAGTTTACTGAACAGGTTACTCCTGCCCAGTGGTGGGCTACATTGCTATTGTTAAGTTTACTTATAAAACTACTGCAAGTTGAACAATCAGGAAGTAGACAGCTGATGAACTGCTCCAAGTTGTGTATTCATTTGCAGATGTTGCTATGCAAATGAACCAAGACTATAAGAACATGTGGTTTTAATGCACTGTGGAACCTTACATCAGAGGACTTAAGTTTTGTGCCCACCCACAGTATCAGCACTGCTGATAATACTTGCCTAGGGAACAGAAGGGAAGAAGAGAGAAGTTTTGTTCCCCAAAAGATAGGTGCAATCTGAACCAAATGCCCACTAAATATACTTAGGTACTAGAGAGAAGTATCATTGATCCTACTCTATTTACCAGAAAAAATTACTTTTGTTGTCCAATCAACTCCAAATATTGGAAGGAATCCATGTATTTCCATGCCCAAATGCAACATTGCCCAAGATTCTTTGGAAATAGATGAGCTGAGCATGCAGTGTTACAGAATTGCTGTCACGAGTCTTACTTTCTTTAAAATGTCTCCTTTCTTTTGTCTGGGACACAGTAACATCAGTCCTTTGCCTTCATAAATCTAGTTTCTAGCAAACAGAAGATGTAACTTCATTGTAGCAGTGTTCAGAATGTTTTTAAACTACAGACCAGCTCTATGCATCCATCCATGTATATAATCATGGCAAGTGTATGCAAGAAAATAAGGGAGACAGTATTTCAGTGCTCTACACTCAACCTTCCCATTGAATGGACTGTGAAAGCAGCCACCTGTGCTGAAAAGTTTCCCAACCATGAAAAAGCTAATCGAAAGATCACGTCCTAAAGACAACTGTACAGTAAGTCCTAGTAACAACCAGTGTCTTAATACACTTTACCGAAGGGTGGGAAGAAAAAGCTATGTGCAAGTAAGTCATGGTCACTGAATGTTATCTAGAATGTGGAGTCAGACCAAGACTCCATTGCAAGCACTAAGCTATACATCTACTGTAAGACTCACTGTGGTCCATCTAACAATAATTAGGCAGAAGTCACAACAGATCAACAGTATAATAACTGTTGAGTTTTCTAAGAGATACAGAACCACAGAATAGTTTAGGTTGGAAGGGGCTTTTAATGCTAGCTCATCTAGCTATCTTTTGCAGTACAGGAGTTCTTAATGTGAACAATTTGAAGAACTCCAACAATGTCTATGTTGTAGACATGGTTTTGCTCCACTCTTAAGTCCAGAGAAAAGGAAGTTCAGTAACAAAGATAAAAATCATTAAGGGATTGCATTGTTAGCAGATGGTAAAAGCTGTATCACAGTGTTACAAAACATCTTTAGGAAAACCAGACTAAACACCTCCAGGCATCCTCTTCACACAGTATGCACAGGACAATCAGCTGATCAGGCCCAGTCAACATGGGTTTATAAAAGGCAACTCCTGTTAAAAAAAAAAAACCAAACAAACAACTGAGCTCCTTCTATGACAAAGTTAGCCCCTTATTGGACAAGGGAAAGGCTATGGACATGGCGTACCTGGACTTCAGTAAAGCCTCTGACACCATTTCTCACAGCGTTCTCCTTGAGAAACTGGCTGCCATTGGCCTGGACAGGGACAGCCTCTACTGGGTAAAGAACTGGCTGGCTAGCCAGGCCCAAAGGGTTGTGGTAAACAAGGTTAAATCCAGTCAGAGTCTGGTCAAAAGTGGTGTTCCCCAGAGCTCAGTGTTGGGTGCAGTACTGTTCAATATCTGAGTGTAAGTGTCCATCTTCTTGAGGGTAGGAAGGTTCTACAGAGGGATCTGGACAGGCTGCATCAATGGGCTGAGACCAACAAGATGAGGTTTAATGAGACCAACTGCCAAGTCCTGTACTTGGGACACAACAACCCCATGCAGCATTACAGGCTTGGGGAGGAGTGGCTGGAGAACTGCCTGGCAGAGAAAGACCTGGCAGTGTTGCTTGACAGCTCACTGAACATGAGCCAGCAGCATGCCCAGGTGGCCAAGAGGGCCAATGGCATCTTGGCCTGTATCAGAAACAGCGTGGCCAGCAGGAGCAGAGAAGTCACCCTTCCCTTGTATTCAGCATCGGTGAACACCTCAAATACTGCGTTCAGGTTTGGGCCCCCTCACTACAGGAAGGGCACTGAGGTGCTGGAGCGTATCCAGAGAAGGGCAATGAGGCTGGTGAGGGGGCTGGAGAACAAGTCTTATGAGGAGTGGCTGAGGGTTAATCTAGAGAAAAGAAGGCTGAGGGGAGACCTTAGCACTGTCTACAACTGCCTGAAAGGAGGTTGTAGCAAGGTGTGTGTTGGCCTCTTCTTCCAAGAAAGAAATGATAGGACAAGAAGAAATGGCCTCAAGTTGCACCAGGACAGGTTCAGATTAGACATCAGGAAAAATTTCTCAAAAAGGTAATCTGGGCACTGGAACAGGCGCACAGGGAGATGGCTGAGTCACCATCCCTGAAGGTATTTATAAGGCAGGTAGACAAGTTGCTCAGGGATATGGTTTAGTAGTGCACAGGGCTGGCTGGACTCAATCTCAAAAGGTCTTTTCCAAACAAAAGATAATGTATGATTCATGTTTCAGACAGCTTCTTGGTAATAAGTTTTAAGAATCCACCTTAATCACAGGCACAGCTTCGCACTTTGCTGCTTCTCCAGAGATATTACCATCACGGTTTCTTTAAAGGCTGGAGGATTAAGTTTGCCAGTTACTTAAAAAAAAAATAAAAAAAAAAATAAAAATTGTTTTTCTTATTTGTGATGACTTGAGACAGTGAGACCTCCAACTATAACAAGCATAAAAAAGGAGTAAGAAGGATGCTCTGAAGGCAAAGGCTAAGCAATTAACAGGAACCAGAATTCAGACTCAGAAGAACTCTAAGAATTGTCATCTAACACACCAGCCACGCCCTAGCAGAAGGAGGTAAGTATGCATTAACGACTCCTAGGACCATACCTAGGGAACATCTAAAATAGCAACTCAAAAAAACCAAGCCAAAGATGGCTTATTTAGTCATTTTCAATTAGTTTAAGAGACAAAACAGCAAAAAGGAACAGGACAGCTTTAAGCAGGTACAGCTACACAAGGTCTTATGCAGCTTTTCTCATGCACTAGCAGATCTCATGTTTATCTCTTCCTAAGCCTGCTAAGAGGAATCATAACTGGTCCTTTTCCCTTGTAGAGGCTGTCAAAAAGAAAAACAGAAAAGCATGCAAATGAGTATGAGGAGACAGAATGGGGTCACCAGGGTAAAGACCTGCCAGTCTGCAAGATGGAGAGTTTAGGCAGGGGGAAGAAGAATGTAGAGTAATTTGAAACAGTTAACACAACCCCATACAAGGGCAAGAAGGAAGACTAATCAGGATTCATCCAGCCTGGTCAGCAGGCTGCCCTTAGTACACAACTAGGAACACTCAGTACGATACCAAATTCGTCATAGCATA
Organism: Neomorphus geoffroyi; assembly: GCA_033558235.1. Lineage (NCBI taxonomy): Eukaryota > Metazoa > Chordata > Aves > Cuculiformes > Neomorphidae > Neomorphus > Neomorphus geoffroyi. Next base: position 7,899,502 of record JAUMJM010000053.1, on the reverse strand, counting down.
AGGACAAGGGTAGGCAGAAAAGCATCAGTTAAGTAATAAATCTTGCTTTTTAAATGCAGACTGTTAATCACACCTAGAAACTGGGTGCACAGTTCAAATTCCTAAACAAAGTTGAAGCTAGTACATTATGCAATGTTAAGTTTGAGTTCCATGTGCAATTAACCCCTATAAATGAATTCAATCCGTTAATCCTGACTTAACAATTATACACATCAGCACCTTACTAATTCAGACAAATAAGGACCTAACCAAGCATGTATTTGAGTCTTACTGTTTACCTTGGCAACTACTGCTGCCACATTATAAAGAAGCAAGCTCATGTTTTCCTTTGATGTGAATGCCATCACTTCGCGCCCTTGCTAGCTAGCAAGGTCCTCATACAGACCAACTCCTTAAGGTAGCGATATGCTGTACTATACTAAGACAGCTTTGCCAACCGAGTTTAGTTCTGTTCCAGGAGCCAAATGAAAATCAAAGACAAGTAGTAGTACATTGTCATACTATTTGTGTTACAGCATTAAGCCAGAGTAGAAGGCTTCACAGATGTTCAGCAAAAAGACTCAGAAGACAAGACACCAGCTATAAAAATAGTATTGTGTAATTAAGACCACCTTGGGCTTAGGGGAAACCCAAATGAGTAAATTCTGAGAGGCTTGGAAACAGTTTTAAAATTACTATATTGTCTCAGTTAACTATTTGGCAAAAAATCAAGATGGTGTATGAAAGCTTAAGACTGCACAAGTGAAAATCAAATGCATAGTATCATATGCAGAAGTTTCATTAACAGAATGACACCGACTCATCATTTGTACCATCAAGTTGTTTAGTCCAGTGTACTCTTAAATTTACATTTGAATCTTCCTCGAAGAAAATTAATACTGAAGTGTTTTCGAAACAAGCATCGATTTCTATCAGAGACAGAAAGCCAAACAACATTTAAACTGTTAGATCCATCAAAATAAACTTGGAAACCAAAATTAAAGTTAACACGCCAGGACTACCCATTAAGAGAAGGTATGATATCCAATACGGGATAAAGTCATGTTAATTACAGTTGTACCAACTAGTATCATTTATGCTAGGAGAAGTTGGAAAAGAGTTTACTCAAGAAGACATCTTGAAAATAAAAGCTGGGACTGGAATTGTTTTCACTAACAAGCAGATTCACATGTACGTTAAATTCTGCATTTGAAACAATCACTCATGTCTGAAAAAACTGCTTATGAAAGTCATTTATTAGATGGTCACATACGTGGAAAGCAGAGAGGTGTAAGGTTATCCCACTCTGCTGACACTCTTGCTCACAACTGGGTAGCATCTTGAGAAGCGTGCAAACAAAACCGCTTGTTTACACAGTTACATGACACTTCACTCTACCTTCGGAAGATGTGCGAGCTGGTTCACAATTGCTCCATCACTTGCTCATAGATCAGAAACGTTTATACTCAGAACCAACTATGTGGAATCCCATTCTCTGAAGTCAAGACCTGCCATGCAGTCACCTACTGAAACCACAGGATCAAAACCAGAAAACTAAAACTACGTATCATTACAATTTCAGAACGCCTGCAAGTTCATTGTTCTAACTTGCTATCTGACAAGAAGTTACTAAAGGACAGAAAGACAAATACCCCTGACTTTTTCTTACTACTGAAGGCCCAAGTAGCAAGTGATAAGGCAGATGAGTAGGAGTGGGAGTAAGGGGTACAAACTGCAGAGTCATTACGCAAGGCCGAGGTACACGTTCATTAAGTATTGTTAACAAGATTCACCTATCTACCCAGGCACAGGAATGCCTGTATTATCATATCCGGAGTGATAACACTACCCATTTTGGACCAGAGAAAGCAACTCATGGCCTAGGAAAATACTTTCATGCATCACAGATAGGAGATTCCAAAGGTTTATTGCAAATATGTTATGACATGCTCGGTGAAGGAAGGATGTTTCTTGTGGTTTAAGCATGTAGTTTAGAGGAAAGAAAAAATTATCTCAAACTTCCTGTGTAATAAGTAAATGCAACTTCCAGAGATGATGAAACTGAGGCCATGTGACTGTTGTCCTAGTTCTTCTGCTCGGACCATGACAAAAAAAAAAAAAATCATTCAGAAAAGCATTAAAAGATACCGAGGAAAATAAGGCATCACAGAAACCATTCCATCCCCTTGCCTAATGCATCCTCTTTTTTGAGTTTCTTAAAGCAAGGTGTCTCAAAATTACTTGAGATCGTAACTTTAACAGCAACCTACGTAAATCCTGTCATCCTACTGAAAAATTATTTCATTACGTTTCAATTGCAAGTATACACTAAATTTCTCAATAAAATATAGCAATAACTGTCTTCACATAAGTCTAATAAAAGGTATGAGTGCCAAACAAGTTGTGGCTGTGAAGAAAGCTGTAAGGAGTCACAGACTTACTTTTAACACAGAGGTATGTCTTGTATTGATCTGATAGAGTGAGTTTCAATTTTTTCAATATAAGATGACAATTCGCTATTAGTTTAGAATTCAGTAATATCCTGATCTGGGCCTTCTGGTTGATCTTCAAGAGAAGAAGTGATCACTTACAGTCAGCCTGCACACTGGCATTGTTACGTGGCATGAATTCTGACAGAACAGGAACCTTTCACAAAACAGAAGTTTCTGGATAAGGCTAAATTCTATTTATTTACTGTGTTAGTGACACATTCAGTTTCAGTAAGAAACTTCTCCCTTGGCTCCTGCTACTTCTGTCACTCATTTTTCTTTCTCACTCTTGCATTTCCCCCTGTGCAGTTTTCTGTATTGCCTCTTCCACATTTTCCCTGGAATTATTCTGTTCCTATAAATTTCAAAATGCTTTGCTGTTCCATCAATGGAATAACAAGAGCTGACGTTTAAGTATTGTCTTCAGGCATCTTGAGTCACTACTTTGGAAAGACTCTGCAGATGCAGGTAGACATATTGGAAAGTTGTCTTCAGCAGCAATAAAACTCCAAAAATCAAAGGACCCTTATGTCATAGAGACTCTGTGTTTGTCAGCTCGTAATATTTGCAATGTATACAGCTGGCTACCAGACGGCAACCGAGACCCGTGCAGCAACCAAGACCTGTGCGTAACTGCCCCTAATCCTAATCCTGCTTCTACCATTACCATACAATAAATATTTGTTTTGAGAATGCTTTGTCTTTCTTGCTTTTCTTCTTTTGGAGGGTGTACTACCACCAGCAGCCCTTGCATTGTTTGTGCTTAAGCACACACTGTGCTCTGCAGTCACAGAAGTTGGGCAGCAGCACAGACAGCGAGATAACGATGGCAACGTAAAAAAATGGCAAGCATGAAGAAAGCAAAAACTTCCACGCTGAGCTGTGATCTACCTCCATAAGGAAATACCCTTGCTGAAAAGCCAGATGGCAAGGTCTTAAAAGCAGGTTTGATTAAAATCATTCAATGGTTTGGGTTGGAAGGGTCATCAAGTCCAACTCCCCTGCAGTGATCAGGGATATCTTCAACTCGATGAGGTTGCTCAGAGCCCCATCTAACCTGACCTTGGATGTTTCCAGGGATGGGCACCTACCACTTCTCTGGGCAACCTGTTCCAGCATTCGCGAGCTTCTAAGGGTTAACAGCAGGTGGCTGCAGAGACGGCCACTTCAACGCGCACTTAAATGACTCCTCTGCGGACTCTTGCCCCGCCGAGAAGCCCAGCCTGAGCACGGCCGGCGCACACGTGAGCCCGGGCACACCCCACCGCTGTTGCGTAAAGCTCGTTTCGGACTGAATTCACGTCCTCGCTGGCGGCAGGTCCCGACCCCCCGCCCTCGCACGCCACGCCAGAGACAAAGAGGCCGCCCCGGCCGCTTCGCCCGCGCGCGGGGCCGCGGCGGGGGGGAGAGCGCTGGCCCCGCTCCACCCTCGGCCTCCGCCGCAACACTCAGCGGACGGGGGAAACGGACAAGCCCGGGCTTGCCCAGGGAGGTCCGGCCGCCCCCAGCGTGGGGGGGCAGCCAGCCTCTCCCCGGCGCAGGGACGCTGCACCGGCCCCGACACCGCCCCAGCCGCGACGGTCACGGGTTCGCATCACGCTTTCATCAGGCTCCCGGCGCGGAGCCATCTTGTCCCCCGGAGCCGCCGCCCGGGCCCGGCCCCTCCCCGGCATGGGGCTCCCGGCCCCGTACCCCCAGGGGTGCGGGACCCCGCTGCGGGGACGCTGCCCTCCCCGGCCAGGCAGGCGCCACCAGACCCCGGCGGGCGGAGCTCGCAGCCGGGCTTACAAAGTGGCTTTGTGCTCGGGCCGCTCGGGAGCGACGGAAATCGCCCCCTGAAGAGAAGGGGAGGGGGCACCGACAGGCGGGCGGGGGCGCGGAGGAAAGCGAGGGCACGGCCGGGCTGGCTCGGCTCCCCGGTCTGAGAGGAGCTGCGGCCTCGCGCTGCGAGAAGCCGCTCGCAGCCGGCGTGGCCCGGGAGACAGAACAAAGAGACAACATGGAGACGGGATGAGGGGAGGAAAGCATGAGAGGGAGGGGAGACGCAGCGCCGGGCGCAGGTGGGGCGCACCTCGGCAGGGCTCGGGGGGCCACTTACAGGAATATGGTTACTCATTGAAGACTGTAGCCTGATCATACAGCCGGGGTGCGGGCGCCACCGCCGGGGGCAGGAAGAGCAGGACCAGGAGGAGGTGGAGGCGCTGGAGGCCGCGGAACTGCCGGAGGGGGTTCGGCGGCGGAGCGGGGCTGGACCATACAGCTGCGACGGCGGGCGGCTCTGCGGACTGGCGCGCAGCGGACGCGGCTGCACCAGGAGGGACACTCGGCGCCGCCTCCCGCGCAAGCGCCCCCGGGCCCGCCCCTCGCTCGCGCACGGCGGTGACGGGCGTCGCGCTCGCCCAATGAAAGGCGCCGCCAGCGCGTCCGGGGCGGGAGCGAGGCCGGTGGGGGGGCGTGGCGCGGGCAGCCGGGCGGTGGCGCGAGGGAGTCGAGAGGCGGAGGCAGCCGGCGAGAACCGGTTTGTGAATGGAGCGGGAGGCGGCGGGGCTGGGGAGGGGCGCGGCGCGGAAGGGGCAGAGCGGGACGCGAGGGCGGGGAGCGCCTTGAGGGGCTGGGCCGGGGCTACCTTGCGCTACCCCGGTTGGAAGCACTTCCCCCCGCCCGCTCTTCGCTCTGCAGCGCTTGGCGCGGCCCTCGAGTCCTCCGAGACGACGGGGTCTGGGGTCCTCCTGACGCCCCCGCTGCGGGGCGGCCGCTCCCAACACGGCCCAGGGTGGGGAGGGGGCCGAGAGGAAAGTGCTGGGGCAGCGTGGGGCCGTGCGGGGCGGGCAGTGAGGCGGGAGAGCCGGTCCCTGTGAGGGCGCATTGCGGCCCTCGGCTGTGGGGCTGGGCGGCGGCGGGCGAGGCACAGAGTCGTAGAATGGTGTGGGTTGGAAGGGACGTTAAAGATCATACAGTACCCACCACTCTGCCATGGGCAGGGACACCCCCCACCTGACCAGGCTGCTCAAGGCCTCATCCAGCCTGACCTTGAACACTTCCAGCGTAGGGGCATCCCATAGCTTCCCCGGGCAACCTGTGCCAGTGTCTCACCACCCTTATTGTGAAGAATTTCTTCCCAACGTCTAATCTGAATCTTTCCCCTTCCACTTTAAAGCCCTTTTGCCTCATCCTGTCACTACAGGCGTTTGTATAAAGTCCCTCCTGAGCTTTCCTGTAGTCCCCCTTCAGATACTGGAAGGCTGCTATGAGGTTTCTTCAAACCCTTCACTTCTCCAGGCTGAACAAGCCTAACTCCCAGCCTGTGCTTATAGCAGAGGTGCTTCAGTCCTCTGATCTGAGTCAGGGTTGTGTGTGCATTTTGAGTCCCCTGCACCCCTTGATCCCAGGCTGCAAAACCTTCTGTAAGTTTAATGCTAACAGGAAGCTCTTAGCGCATTTTGTCCATGGATTATTCAGTCGAGATCAAGTGATTTCTGGTTTTACAGATGGGAGATCAGCCTAGTAGGCCAGAAGTGGTGTGGGAAGCAATATGGACTCTCAGCCTTGTGCTCTCTCTCACTCCTAGGAAACACCGACTCCCAAGACACAGGCATTGCAGGAAGGCAGGCATCTCATGAAAATCCAGCGATGGAAAACACCCATGGTATTGCCCCATGCGTAACTGGGAGAGGCACAGGAGTCAGTTCCCCGCTGAATACCATCAGCCTGGAAAACACCCTAATGTGGGTCAGTGCTAGCTTTATGAAATAGCAGGCTATTTTTATCTTCTATTATTCTGACACTGTTCTAGTTACATTTAACTAGTTAAGCCTTTCTTATGTGTGTTATGTTACTGTTACTATAGAGATCACAAGAGTCTGCAGTTGGTTTTGATCTAAAAAATAAACAACTCAGTTCTGAAACTCAGCAATTTGTATTTACTTGTACAAAGGAACAGCTGATTTGTAGTTTTTTCCAATTTTTCTATTTTTGTATAGCCTGCAGAAAACATGCTTTGTACAGATGAGATTTTTGTGGTAACCGGCATGTGAGAGATGTGTTATTCAGAACATGTCTGTATTACCTTTCACTCCACTGGGCTCCAGGTGGGCATAGGCTAATTAATGACTAGGAGCCATGTGTCTGCTAACATAATATACACAGCTTTTCTTGGCTATAAATACATATAAGCTGTATTTATTTACATTTGCATTTTGTATTTACTGACTGACTCAGGGCAAGCATCTGATGAACTTGCAGCTATTTCCTCTTCTCCATGTAAAACGTCTTGAAAGTCTACTCAGAGTCCTGTAAAATAAGAAGATGATCCCAAGGGTAATGACTGCTTGGAATATTATTTATTTGTTGGTGGCTATAATATTAGGAAGGTTTGGGGGAAAAATAGAAAAAGTCAACACAGCTTCTTTCTCTCTTGTCGATAAAGCTTGAGGAATTTGCTCTGGGTAGAGTTCTGAGATAGATTAAACAGCTCTTTACCTGCTTTAATCCATGCTGGGTTTTTTTTTTCGTCCAACAACGAAAGCTTTTGTTTACTGTTCCATTGCATATTAAACTGATCAGGATTTTAGGATCAAATTACTTTCAGCTACAACATCCTTTCAGTACAGTAGCACTGTAGTTCATACTAGAAGTAAGAGTTACTGGCATTTTCTTTGAAATGTCATTGTTATATTGTGTAAGAAGAAAGGATGTAGCTCAGAAAGCTTTTAGTCTAAAAATACATGGCTTTTTTTTTTTTTTTAAGAAAGAATTCTTGTGTCATTTTGACAATTTAATTTTTACTATGATAGTCCCTATTTGGACCTCCCAGTTGGGATTAATTATGTCATGCTAGTTGGCACTGAAGATGCAGTTCCTGTGTTTTATATTCTGAGATGACAAGATATTTGGAGTGTTCAAGAGAAGTAGACTACAAAGAAGTAGTCTACTATTTCATATGATGTAGGACAGAGTGGATAGGCAATTGAATAGTTACAGCATGCCAACTAGTCAACTGGTGGGATGAGGAGACAGAAAATAACAGAAAAAAACAGAAGTCATGAAGAATTTTAAAGGTAAGAAGAAAAGGAAATGCTTTAAAAAAAGAATCTGTGGGGCAAATTCAAGAGATTGGTATCAGTTTGAGAAGCAAAGATGTGAACATCACCATTGAATGGTATTAGGAAGATTAAGACAACTTTTATGATAAAAGACTGTAACAGGACAAAGTTTGAATGTATTTTTTTAAGCAGTAGGAGTCGAAAATAAAATTTAGGCATAACCTGAATGTCCAACCCTTACCCGCTTGACAGTTAACAATGTTTTTGGAAGTTTTAGTAGGAAGTCGTGCATTAAGCCAGTCAATTTAAAGAATACTGACGTTTCAAAAATCATAATGGTATATTTTTCCTGATGGTTATTTTTTTTTATAAAAACTGCTGTTTTGTAATCTCTGATAATTTGATGTTGCCTTATTCTAGCAAAAAAAATTCTCTACTCACTTTCTTTGTGTAAAAGTGTATATACTTTGTAGGCTTTGCTAGCCAATTTTGTTGAAAAGGGGAATTCTACTGTAATTAGGAAGGAATTTCTTTTACTTCTGATCATCTTTGTCAGCCTCCATGTGCTTACAAAAAATCCATTATATTATACTTTGACCACAGGGACCAGAACAGGAAATAGTCTTAATGATGCAGTCACACAGTGTCCATGCATAACTTTGAAGTGGTTTGTATTAATTTCCTGCTACTACATATGTTCTGGTTTGAGAAATGCTGCTTCTATGGATTTGTGAAAGTGAAACTTATAAAATATTACTCTTATATTTGAAATATGTATCTTTATGTATCAACTAATATAAATATTACTCGAAAGACTAAATAAAAATGCTCATTCTTAATGTGCTTGTCTTTTGCAGACACTTAACTTCCTTAGTTCCCCTAGGCAGAAATCAGTTGTCCCTGGTATTTGTGTGGGTATTCTGTCTCATAATGTGAGGGCAAAACCCCCAAGCAGTTGTATATCAGATTCTTAATTTAAGTATCAGTTGGATATAGTTTTTCTGTGTTTATGTGGACTAATGCTATTTTAAATTTGAGTGGAATTTGGAATTTTATGTAGCTGTTGGTGTAATGTGCATTACAAGTCTATCTTTATGGAAGTGAATCAACACGCTTAGGGGTTTGCTGGCTACAACTTTAGTTTGAAGATATTAACTGTAGTTTGCTGTGGTGAAATTTCGGAAGGCTGTGTATGTGCCCACATCATGCCAGTGTTTAAAAAGGTGAAGTGAGTTAACTATGACTGAGTTAGACTGTCATCTAATAGAAAACTCATACATAACTGATTAAAACAGAAAAGAATTAAAGGATAAGAATATAATTAATGCAAATCAGTGTGTTCGAGGGAAAATAGCTCTTGTAAAGAAAGCTGACTTCATGCTTTGATAAGATTACAAGATTGGCATAAAAGTAACTGCATAGATGTAACAGTAGATATTCATGTTTTTTAACAGTTTTATCAAAGGAGTCTAATCAACGATCACTGAAAAAAATAAGTGTGACCAATATAAAGACTGATGAATAGCAAGTAACAATGTTGGCGTAGTTATGCAGAGTAATCTAGATTTTTTTTTGTATTTTGTATTCACACAGACACATGCAAAGTCATAGTGATAGAATGAGGAACATGGGCAAGATTTCTGAATTTTTAAGAATGCTTGTTACTCTAGAAGAATCCAGGGATTATAAGAGACTAATAAGTCAATATGAACTCTCAGGGAAGTGCTGTGGTAATAATAAAAATTATCCTTATGTGATACTTAGATATATAACATGAACTTTAGAGAAGGGATCAAGAGATTTTTATTTTTAAATATCATCAGTACTAACTCTTGAAATATCACTTGCAGTTCTATTGACCACAGGCCTTATTTTCATAGAATCATAAAATCATAGAATAGTTTGGGTTGGAAGGGACCTTTAAAGGTCATCTAGTCCAAGCTCCCAGCAATGAACAGAGACATCTTCAACTAGATAGGGTTGCTCAGAGCCCCATCCAGCCTGACCTTGAATGGTATTTTTTGATTATCTGATGTTAAAAAAACCTCAGTGAGTCTGGAGCCCATTGTGTCATTTTTCACATGTCCTATTACCTAGACCCTCCTTTATTTACACTTATCACTCCCACTCCTAGCTCTTTTTATCCTCCCTCTTCAGATTAGGTTTAGTGCTGTGATGTCTCTCAGGTTCTGTGTTCTTATGTTTTTCTGGTGAACAGAGTGATGGAGTGGAAGAGACTGCAAGACAGTGTCAACTGTTTCTGTGAAATTTGTGTATGAGATGTGATGGATTCACTGCTGTGTCTTAGAAGAGGCAGTGACGTATTGGTGAGAATGCAAAGCTACAAAAAACATACAAATACTGGAAATGGTGAGATACGTAAAGGATTCTCCATATTTAACTCAAAAAGTACGTTTAATGGTATCTCAAGGAGAAAACACAGGCTTCTTAAACGTTTCTTAATTTGAAGAGTGAGGTGGAATGAATCAAAGTCTGACAAAGTCATATGCCCTGACAAATATAAGTTACTCGTTTCAGTGCAGGAATTGGTGAAGTTTCATATACTGATGCAAAGAAGGTCATAAACTACAAAATACACTTTTTCACATCTTACAGTAAGAATTTAATGGGGCAAGAGGGCTTTTAAGTGAAGATACTTTATGTAAGTGTTTTTAGCTGATTCAAACTCCTCATGGCATTTATATTGCAATGGAGGTGTATAATTTCTTATATTTTTTCTTGCCTGGAACTTTGGCTTTTAATATTTCTGAAGTGCAATAATACTTTCCATTTAACTGAATGCTTCTTTATAGTTTTCCCCTAATGATAATTTCTTTGTGCATATGAAATTCTTCTAAATTACTTAGTTTCTTGTCCTCATCAATTTTTACTATGTCAGCTTCATTTCTGTAGTTTGGTCTTATTTTATTCCACCCTCTAGCGTATTTTCCTCTTTGTTGTTTGATGAATGTCTGAAGTCAAAATCTTTGTTCAGACTGCATCCTTTTCTTCAGTCCTTTAAAAAGTCTCATGATTGTTAAATGTTAGTTCATTTCTCTCCTATGTCTGAGTTTCACTCAACAGCACAGTCAGGAAGCCTGTTCTGTTTCCATGGCCTGGGCCCGTGTGGTGACAGCAGAGATTTGAGACCTCTTACTGCTGGCATACAGCACCTAAGGAACACTGCTGTAGCAGAAGATTGGTGGAATAGACCCGTGTAGCGAACCTTTCTGCTATTGAAATTTCTGTGCTGATGTGCTGGAGATATATTTGATGTATTTGTATTTTTGAGTGGAATGAAATAGTTGAACAGTGATACTTAACTAAGCTTAGCGTAAGAAATTTATGTGCATTACTCTAACACATTAACAAAATTGAAAGGCTTTACAATGAATTCTTCGCATTTGTTTGGTTTCTTTGACCATACGTATTTATAAAAAATACTCTGAATTCATTATGAGGATTTAGCACAGATCTTTTCACCTGTTAATGTAAATGGGCACTTCATATAAAGGTGTGATATGATAAACGTTTCTGGTATAGCATCATGATCTTGGGTTAAATCTTGTCTCTATGCTTTAGTGATAATGAGAGTTGTTTTCCAGTTTCAGCTCCTAAAACTGCTTCTAGGTTTAGAAAACAAGTTTCATTTTAGTTTCCTTCTAGAACTCTGAAAATTATACGGTGGCTATGGACTGGTCAAAGGAACTAGAGAACTAATAATAATACTTCACAAATACAATCAAATAATGTTAAGCTCTTTTCAGGTTTTTTTATTGGAAAATTTGGTGAATTTCTAATGTTGCTTCTATCTGTTAAAAGAAAGAATTGTGTTTGTAATGGACTTGATGTCCAGTATGTGTTAAAAGTTTGGAGATCTGCTAAAGAAGGATTTTTCATGACTAAAGAAGTCGTGATCTTTTATAGGCACATGCGATAATTGTTACTTGGCAGGTTAAATGTTCATAATTGGCACTTAGACAACATATAATTGAAGTACGTGGTGATTTAAGTATTACAGGAGTAACCCTAAAGATGAACAGTTTAGAATAAAATTTGCACAATATTGCTCATAAGTTTCCTGTTGTTATGCACTTTTACAACATGTCTTCTCATTTATTCCTATTGAAGTAGATTAAGCCTATGCATTCGGAAAGCTGGGTCATTTTTGTTTCATTTCAGTTATATAGATTTTCTCCACACAGTTTTTGGAACAGTTCAATGGTCTGACATTCTGGATGTATCACTGTTTATCTCAGCAAGCTGTTCGAGCTGACAGCCTGGGAATATTTTCTCAGGACACGTTAGGGGGTGAATCAGAGCCTCATCATAGGGATGATGAAACAGAACCTTTGGCACTAATATGCTTTCCATATTTGCTATGACTGTGTATGTAGGAAATTGTGGCATAAAGATCCTATACAGCTGCTGTTACAGAACTGAAATCTAACTCTGATTTTTCTTTTGTTACTGTCTTTCAACAATGCTACTGATGAAGACTGCTAAACTAGTACTTATTAATAATAACATCTTTGACATATTAATGACAATTACAAGAGCATAGAGCAATTACAAGAATTTGTAACTATTCCTTTTTGAAAAGTTTTTTTTGATGAGTGTGGAAATTAATTCATGGTTTTAGTCTAAAATGTTAACCACAGATTTTATTGCCTTTTGCTGTTAGTGTTATAGCCAGAACTGATTAGCCATCTGTCTCTCTGCTCAGTCTGTTCAGATTGTAGGAATGGGGAGTTGGAAAAAGTACTGTTAGCTTTCAGTATTCCAGATATGTATGTCTTTATAAGACTTCATGAAAATATGTGTAGAAAAGTTCCCAGATTTCACCTTATTCTGTGTTTTTTCCTGCAACTATCAGTCACTCACTGCCTGTACAACACCCTCGTCACACTTCTCCAGATTTTCCCCTCTGTTGCTAGGGAGGAATGTTCATGGATTTTTCTTATTTTTTTTGTGCAGCAAAGTATCAACACATTATTGAGACAGGAAAACTTTACAGGTCCACTTGCATAACTCGCTATATTCTTCTGTCAACTGTTATGCTGTACTGTCAATAAACTCAAAGGTTGTCTGTCATTTATGGTTGGAATTTCATTATTGTTAAATTTGTTGACTATGAATTTAATTCTGAGATGTGAATTAAAAATTGGAAGATAAACACCAAAGCTGGTGACAGAAGCTCTGTTGCTATTCTGTTCTATGCTCAAATACAAACCAGATTCTGCACCTTGAATGAAGCAATGCTGGGCACAACTGTAAATAGGAAGAGGAGAGCAGCCCTGCAGAAGGGGATCTGGGGGTGCAGGTTGACAGCAGGCTCAACATCAGTCAGCAGTGTGCCCTGGCACCCAAGAGGGCAAACCCCATCCTGGGGTGCATCAAACACAGTATAACCAGCTGGTCAAAAGAGGGGATTCTCCTGCTGTGTTCAGTGTTGGTGTGGCCTCACCGCAAGTACTGTGTGCAGTTCTGGGCCTCACAATTGAAGAAGGATGTGAAGGTCCTTGAATGCATCCAGAGGAGGGCAACAAGGCTGGTGAAAGGGCTGGAAGGAATGTCCTGTGAGGAGTGGTTTAGGACTTAAGGATTGTCTAGTTTGGAGAAAGAGGGGCTGATAGGTGACCTCATTGCTCTACAGCTTCCATAGGAGGGGAATCAGAGAGGGAGGTGTGAAGCTCTTCTCATTGATGTTCAGTGATAGCATGCTTGGGAATGGTTTAAAGCTATGCCATGGGAGGTTTAGACTGGACATTAGGAAACATTTCTTCACCAAGATGCTGTTCAAATGCTGAGACGGGCTTCCTAGAGAGGTGGTTGATGCCTCAACCAGTCAGTGTTTAAGAGGCAGATTGGACAATGCTCTTAGTGATATGCTTTAAGTTGATTGGCCCTGAATTGGTCAGGCAGTTAGACTAGATGATTGTTGGAGGCCCCTTCCAACTGAAGTAGTCTGTTCTGTTCTAGTCTGTTCCTGTTCATATCCTCTTCCATTAGAAAACAATTAAATTTGATATAGAAGAATTAAATTTAGAACATGTCATAGAAAATATAACTTATATTTTCTTGTTAGGTGTACATGTCCTTCTGTTGCATGTTCTCTTAGAGAACTTTTGTGTACTGTAACTGTCAGTGTATTACAAAAGATATATGTGTTCGTACTTATAAAATTTTGAATTTAACAGGAAAAGCAAATCACTTGGAAACCAAATATGTGTAATCTTATGATTCAAAGATCAAAAACAGAGAGAGATTAGCTAGTATTACTTTAAATGGAGAAAATAATGTATATTTAAAAATCAAGGTGGAAGCTGTAAGCCAATAGAAAGAAAAGTTTAGTAATTTTCTGTACTTGCTAACAAAAATTAAGCGGCTTTTCTTCTAGGTTTTAAAAAATGAAAGCATCTGAGAACTATAAGCCTCTGTGCTGAGATTATTTTGGATCCCTGATTTCCTTTTCCTTTTGCTTGAGTAAACTGGTTCAACAAATCAAAAATATACTAAGCCTTTGTTATAAAAAAGGACTTCCATTTGGTCTTGCAGGGGATAAAGTGTCTCAGTCTATCAGTAAACATGCATTTTTAAAAATGCTGGCATTCAAATGGTGTCATAGGCCTTATGCTATTTTGATTTCAATCTGCCAGAAGAACCCTGCACCATCCTTTGCTATGATGTGTGTAATTAAATTGACTTTTCCCAGGGCTTGCACAATCATATAAGACTGTTGGCCACAGTAATACAAACCAAACTAACAGTAGGGACCTGAACCCCATTGTGAATACGATGACTGAATACACTGACATTTGCTTGTGCAAGTTTCTTTATGGAGAAAGGCTTCCTTTTCACCCCTAGTGCCATGCACCTTTTCCAGTTTTTCAAACTAGTAGTTCTGAAGCTGCCATCAAGCCCCAAATCAGGGAATGCAGTATTGTTGCAGTTGACATTTTATGTGCTCTCAGCAATGCAAGCTATAGGCTGCATCTCACCAATAATCCTGTTTTCTGAAACTGACCATTACTTCAGCATGTTTCTGATGCCACATGACTCACTTTCTTTAATAATGAGAGTAAGAGTCTCTACACCAAGAAGAACAGGACATGTTTCTACATCTGTTTGGATGCAAAATTCTGAAACCACTTTCAAATATTCCCTATCTGTGTTTAAATGTTCCCATTACAGAATTGCACAATTCCTGCCTGAAACACTTGTGTATAGCTGTGGATAGAGTAACAATTGCAGCAGTTTCCATGGCTGCCAAGTTTGCCAGGAAAATATTTAGGTAGTTATTTCTTTTTATTTTTCAGCATCTTCTCTCATTCTAGTATTGTCCAAAAGACATCAAGCATCACATGATTGTCTCCATTATAATATAAATGGGGAAGCATGTTTAATGTGTCTGTGATGCAAATGGAGAATAGTAAGAATTGTAGGATCCAAAAGTACCCCACATGTTTGTGTGGTGGCAAGCTGAAATAAATACTGTTCTTTGAGCCATAAAGGAAGAATAACCAATTTGCTTTGTTCCTAGAGACAGACTGCTCATATGGGCCCTAGGTAAACTGGCATATACCTTCATAACAACTGCAGTATGCAAGTGCACCAATGAGTATTTGGGTATACGTGGCTTATGGAATTGTAGATAATCAGAGGTAGCTCAGTTTTAAGGTTACCTCAGCTGATGTGAAAATACTTTTGCCTTGTGGACATACCCACTATAGACAATCATATATAGTGAAACTCATGTCCTTGAAGGTGGCCTTTGGAAGGGAGGGAAAAGGAGAAGGAAAGTATGGAGCTAAGTGCAAAATCTTACTAAATAGGTCACAACAAGTAGTTCAGAAAACCTAACCGTATTTGCAATGACAGTATTGCGGTACTTCAGAATAACTAAAGGTTAGAAGCAGACTCAGTATGCTTTTTAAAGAAACCAGATTCTAAAATTTACTGACGTGTCTTGTAGCTTGTCATTTTATTAGAAATTCCAGTTTTAATATAAAGTCTATTGTAGAAAACATTACAATATTCCAAAACTTCTAGTATTGAAGCATCAAGATACATTTCAAGATTTAATGTTATGTATCATTTACAAGCAAGCAAGAAACGTTCTGGAGACGGAAGTTTGGGAAATATGATATCAGAACTCTGCAGACACTCTTCCTAAGAATCCTACAAACTTTGGAGATAACCTCTGAAAATGAGCTGCTGCTCAGTGGATGCAAATAAAAGCCTGAAAACCTCTGCTGTCTGTATTGTTAGGCTTATGAGGCAGCTCCAAACCAGACATTTTCTGAAGCCTCTCAACTTGTTAGTGGTTCATTAAGTCTGGACTTGAGCAGAAGCTTTTCAGAGCCAAGCACTGGTTGTACAAGATAAAAGCTACTGATTTCTTTTTCACTTGACTAAAATACAATTAAAGGTAATGCAGCATTGTGAAAACAACTGGCCATAAATACTTTTCTGCTGCTCATATTTTGGAGTTTGTTTTTGCAATGCTGTTCTCCATTTTTTATGTACTTTCACTATTCTTATTTAGGATAGAATAACTGATACCCTATTATAGTTTTTCAGAAAATAGCCTGAAACTTGTGTTCAGGCTTTACTCTGCTTTATTCAGACACATTCCCACATATGAAACTAATTTTGGAAACAAATAAATATAACTTCCTCTCTGATTAAGAACTGAGAAAAAGGTAAGTTTTTCCTTAGGAAGTTGGCCTTTAGCTTAAGAGATTACTTTTCTAAATCATCTAAATTATCTCAAAAGTCCCAGCTTGAGATGATTCCAGCATAAGGGAATTTATACCCTTAATTAGGTGTTAGGGATTCCTGCTCAAAATGTGAGGAGAACTGGAAGACTAAGAACAGAATCAGTAGGAGTCAGCACAGCTCACTGGGAGATGCAGCAGACAAAAAATGTAGAGGAAAGGAATAAAACTTAAATAACTTGCTAAGCTCATGGGGGTGAAAGTTGTTGAACATGACTATGAAACTAGTATTTTTAAACTGCTAAATATTTTATTGAAGTACTGTGACCTCTAAGAAAACTTGCTAAAAATGCTGGTTAGGTAAGAAAGATGTATGTTTACAGCTTGCAGGTGCAGAAAATTATCAGCAAAGTGAATGGCTATTACATCCAATTCATAAATACATTTCAGCCTGTGCAGCACCATCAAGATAATACTGCTTGAAACAAATTAATGTTTTCATTGCCCTCCTTGGTCATGAACATTAAAAATTAAAAAAGATTCTTACCTATAATTTTCATGTTCCCACACTCAAATCTGTTCATTCTCTAGAAACCGAAACAGCATGCATTCTTCATTATTACAGTTGGGTAAGATCTTAACTATTTTTCTGTGCTGCTTTCTCTACTTGCAGTACAAGTTCTGTATTTTTAAGGATTTTCCCTTACCTGACAGCCCTTCCTTGTACTTTTTCTCTGCTGGCATTATAGGGACCAATGAATAGAAAACAGTATTGCTTTCTTCATCTTGTTTGCCATGAGGCTACATACTTATTTTTTCTTTATTCCTGTGATCTCAGTCCTGTACCTTGTGCATGAGGCTAACTCAATCTTCTATAGAGCATTCTTCAAAGAATGCAGTTTTCAACCTTTGAAGCAGAGGTGAAAATTTATTACTTTATCTCCCCCAATGAATAGTCAGGAATTCAGTCTTAGGGATCAGTTGGTTTTTCTCTCCCTTATGCTCTGTATTTCTTTTATATTGTTTTCACGAAGTTCCTGTGACCCGAGATGTCCATTCCTGCTTATGTATTTGTATGTTTCCTTGTGTTCTGTCTTCTGCCCTATTAGATGACAAAAAAATTGTGTAAAATATTGTCTTCAAAGTAATTTGCCTGAAGAGAGTGATTTACAAGATGTTTCATTAATCTAATGTTGCATTATAATAGATATAATGTAAAACAATAAGCAAAATGATAAATACAGAAGATCCTAATCGTAAGACTGACTAAAACAGCAAATTTATGAATCAATATTCCCACAAATTCAAACATTTCACTCAAGTTAAATCAGAATCATTTTCCTTAAAGTAGAAAACCAGACACCTAACTTTGGGCTGCACCTCATTTAGAAACCTGCTGTAGTAGGACACATCCCACTTAACTTTTGTCCTCACGAGTTAGGTGTCAAATGTGGGTTAGTGGTCTAGTCTTCCTCTATAATTCAGAGAGACAGAAACTTTTCTACAGGTAATTAAACTTAAAAAAGTAAGATGAGATACATTGCTTTTCATTAGTATTTTTCTTGACTGTAGAGAAAGAATGAACAATTAGAGTAAGCACCTGTAGTTCAAAATGGTAACGTGAATCCTATCCCGCCATGGGCAACTTAAGGTTATATAAATTCTGCCATAGTATGTCACAAAATCACAGAATGTTTGAGGTTAGAACAGGCCTCTGAAGGTCGTTGTGCTCAAGCAGGGCCACCAGAACTAGTTATCCAGATCCATATCCAGATGGCTTTTAAGTATCTCCAAGGATGGAGACTCTGGGCAACCTGTGCAAGTTCTCAGCCACCTTCATGGTAAAAAAGTGTTTCCTGATGTTCAGACAGAATGTCATGTGTTTTCAGCTTGTGCTCGTTGCCTCTGGTGCTGTCTCTGGGCACCACTGAAAAGACCCTGCCTTCATTTTCTTTATACCCTCCCTTCAGGTATTTATATACGTTGATGAGATCCCCCCTCAGCCTTTTCTTCTGCAGCCTGAACCATCCTCATGTGAGAGATGCTCTGATACCTAAACTCTCATTCAACTCATCCATCCCTAGGCAGAGCTCCATGCACCCCAGCTGCTCTCTCACATGAAGCGCAATTCCTCTTCCTTATCTTCCTAGGCTGTCCTTGCTTAAGAGTCAGTCTCCCGCTGTTCCATGTGCCTCCTTAGAATTCAAATGCCTAATTTTTTATATTAGTGAAATTATAGGATTGGCAACAGCATATAGTTTCTGATATTAAATTCTGATATTTACACATCTATGTAATTATAGTCCTATTTTTAGTGCTACTTAACTGTGTGTTAGTATTTCTTAATGCTAAAGTGTACACATTCAGTGAGTCAAACTGTGTGTAATATTTTAAATTAGTGGCAATAAATATTAAAAATATTTTTCCTTTTTAACTGTTATAGTAAATAATATCTCAGGGAAAGATAAATCTGAAAGTAATTGAAAATTCTAAAATTACACTGTAATATCCTGAATGCATCTAGTGCTGTCCTATAGCATTTAATATAGTGTTATGCAAACAATACTGAAATGAAGCTGCTTCTTTGCTTTATGAGTTTCTCTAAAAACCTTTCATAGGAAAGAAATAAGGCACCTTTGTGTTCTGTTGAAACCATAGAATTTATGTGGGGTTGGGTGTCATGCCAAAAGTGATACTCCAGGTCTTGCCAATCTGGGGTGTCATACACTCTCCTTACCAATAGCTTGAGGGTAGCACTCATCTGAAAAAAATTATACCATCCATATCTGAAATCATGCTAGATGTCTGACTTAGTTCTGAGACAGAGAAAAGCTTATCTTCTGAGTCATCAGTATCTGTTCCCATACTCTCTCTGATGTTTTACTTTGAGTTGTGCTGTGTACCAAATAGACCTTGATCCACTTAGCTTGTGAAAACCGATGGAATTGCAGCACAGTCAAATATGACTATTGATAAATATATTCAGTCAGCTGACACAATGCATCTATTGTTCCACAGGACATGATTTTCTACCTTTCTTCTGCTCTTGCATATATTCCCCGAACTTGTCATCCGGAAATTAAACAGTGATACTGTATTTAGGGTATTGAATTAAAATGACAGGTAGAGTACTTGCAAGCCCTAAGTACATACGTCCGTATTTCAAATTAGGCAGTTGAATCTAAATTTTTTATATTTCGAATGAACTTGTAATCTTTAAGCCTGTGTGTAAAATATCTCTTTTGCTAAGATTGAAACTAGTCTGATCTCTTCTGAAGGACAGAGGATCAGAGAAAAATGGAGCTACCTGAGAATCTCAGGAAGTAACGCAGTCCATTTTCCTGTCCCAAAGGGTTACAAATCAGCGCACGTCACTCCTGACAGATGCTTTTCTGATCTGTCACGACTGTTCTCCAATATTTGTGATACTACAAGGTCTTAGACATCTGATTTAGTATGTTATCCTTACCTTGAAAACATTTAGAAACGATACAGAACAGAAACCATCATAATTTCATTTTTACTGCATTAAAAACTACATTTGACCTGAAACGTTTTATGCACTTTTAAAAGAAACAAAATAAATGAAGAGCCTCACTTTGTTTTGAAATAGAACTGTGTTGTGTTATTGGCCTAATACTACAGGGTTAGGGCTCTTGGTAAGGTTTGCAAGACCTTAAATTTAAACTTCTTTTTCATCTTCAGAGATCTGAGCCTGCGTCTCTCAGAAGACTTGCTTAATCCTCAGACTGCACGGCATGTCTAGTACATTGTGAGTAACTAGGGCCTCTGCATCTCTCCTATTACTCTTTCACTCTCTAACAAGATATTAAAAACCCTAGCTGGAACATATGTGCCACACCTATCAGTTAAGTGTCTACCTTCTAACTCTTTGTCTCTGACTTACTGATTATTTATGCTTTATATCTGCAATATAACAATATCATAGGTCGCCCAGGATAGACAGGTGATTAAAGAAACAGAATTTTAAGTTAGGTCTATTTATTCTGGATAATGATTTAGACAGAAGTCTCAAACTTTCCAGTATAATGCATTAACAATTTGTAATTTATTTCTTGTGGCTGAATGTAAAAGACCAAGGAGATACAGCTTATTTCAAACATATTTTAAGCAATTCAGCATAATATAGGGCTGAACATTAAAAGGCTGGCAATGAGTTTAATGTCAGTTTGGAAGGAACAAATCCCTAGACTATAGGGTTAATGAAGCTCTGTGCTGTGAATGTACTTGATCTGAACTGTGGACATAACTTTAGGTAGTGTGACACAAAAAGAGGAATTTGAATTCTTGTTACTGCCTTCTGGTGGAAGGATTCAGCCAAAATTAATCTTTGTGTTCTGACACTTATCTAAAAGGTGCAATAGTTCAGTCTTTAAATGTTATTTTAAAAATATGGTCTCAACATAAAAGATTTCAAGTATGATTTTGAAAATAAAAGTTCACATTTGTCATGCCTTTTAAAACGAAATACAGCCCTTAGGAAGCACCATTTTCTACAAATATTTTTGCTTGTAATAAATAATGTTTGTTGATTAGTAATGTCCAGGATCTCCCTGTAATTTGGGAGGGAAATCCAATAACACAAATTAAGGTTTACTTTATCTAAATAAACAGTTTTTCTGCCCACTGGGCAAAATCTATGGTACCTCCTGATTTTTGTATTAAGGCCTTTCTAAGTTTGAAATATAATTCTAAAAAAGTTTAAAATAAGTATTAGTAGTTAAATTAATGTTTTTAATTGCTCTTTGTCAAAAGTTCTTCTGCTGGACTAAACAACATAAGGAAGACTTTGCTAATGCCCTCCTTCCTGTTAGAAGTAGTTAGTCACCTGGTTAAAAACAGGCTTGCTGCATAGGTGCATTGGTTTTCAATGAATCCTCTCACCTACGAGGGCTAAAACTGATATTTTAAAGTATATTTCCAAATATAAAATATTTTAAATTATCCCCATTTACTTTTCATTTTAAATTTATGACACTTTTATTTTCCAAATCTGTTTTCATTTCCATTTACTGCTTTGAGATCTGAGATTTCTGCTTCAGCCCTGTGTTCTTCTATGCATTTTGTGCCAACTCTGTATTGCTAACAATGGGATTATTTATGAAAGTAAGCCAGGTATGTTAAATAGCAAAAAAAATAAGGAGAAAATCCAGTAGCAATAATTTCCTTGCAGTCTTAGAGATGGATGACATGGCCCTCCATAAGCAAATCTTTTCATTTTGTGTTTTCTCACTGAGAAGAACAAGAATGGAAAGAACCTAATACGTCACAGCAATTCAGACACAGGTTTGGTTATTTTGTAGAATGACTAATGGCCTGTCTGCTTAAATGATTTTGGAGTTCTATAGATTTAAGTATCTTCTGAAATTAAGCGAACCAGTTCCTTCAGTCATTTGTTCCAGAGTACGTATTTTGCCTCTTCTCCTGCTTTCTTGAATGTAGTTGCCCCAAACAGGACACAGTACTCGATGCAAGCATATATCCTTGTCTGTGTCAGTAGAAAAGCTACTTCATTTTACATTGTCCACAGCGCTGTTGATTATGCATCCCAGTATGGCTTCTTTTTTCACAATGGTAAGACAATGTTGATTTACCTTGGCTTATGAACCACAGTAACTCCCAGATTCTTTTTCAAAAAAATTCTGTATAGTCATGCACTTTTACTGTTGGTAAACCCTAAAGAGAATAATACTTTGAACTTGTCTTCTTTTTTTATTGCATTGATATTTTCTACAAATTGTTCAAGCATCCAAATTCTAATTCTGTCATTCAATCTGCTTATGTAATCTCCACAACCTAATATAAAACACAACTGTAATACAATACTCTTTTACTTGATAATCTAATTTACTGATTGCACATGATTGAGTAGTAACAGATGTAATGAAAATTTCTGTGATTTTATGATCCCTCCCTTTTGAGGGGAGTCTTAAGTTTTCTTTTTAAAAATAGTTAAAATATCTTCCCAAGTGCTTTTGCACCCATCTTCAAATCAGAGAATCTTTTGGTTGGAAAAGACCTTTGAGATCATCAAGTCCAACCGTATCTGTCTATTACTAAACCATGTCCCTATGCACCACATCTACTTACCTTTTAAATACCTCCAGGGATGGTGACTCAGCCTCCTGCCTGGACAGCTGTCCCAGTGCCTGACCACCCTTTCAGTGAAGAAAATTTCCTGATGTCTATTCTGAACCTCACCTGGTGCAACTTGGCGGCCATTTCCTCTCATCCTGTCACTTGTCACTTGGAAGAACAGACCGGCACCCACCTCGCCACAGCCTCCTTTCAGGCAGTTGTAGACAGCAGTGAGGTTTCCCCTCTTACCCAAGCTAAAAAACACCAGTTCCCTCAGCCGCTCCTCACAGGACTTGTTCTCCAGCCCCCTCACCAGCCTCGTTGCCCTTCTCTGCACACGCTCCAGCACCTCAATGTCCTTCCTGTAGTGAGGGGCCCAAAACTGAACCCAGCACTTGAGGTGCGGCCTCACCAGTGCTGAGTACAGGGGCACAATCACCTCCCTGCTCCTGCTGGACACACTGTGTCTGATACAGGCCAAGATGCCATTGGCCCTCTTGGCCACCTGAGCACACTGCTGTCTCGTGTTCAGCCGGCTGTCAACCATCACCCCCAGGTTCTGAATCCTTATGTATTGCCTACAGATAGGTAATACAGATAGTGTATTTATAGAAAACTGTCTAGAAAATAGGAAAGGCAGTCCTTGGCAGTGTGTTCACCTGCAGACAGTTAAGCAGAAACCATTCCCTTAAAGTCTAGAAGGCAAGGAATAAATCTGGATCCAGCCTACTCTACAGCAAGAATTCATGACTGTGGATCTCAGGTGGACAGGAATGCCATACTATTGTCTGATATTTCATGCAATATCTCTGTAGGGGATGGTTTTCAGATATGTCACTATGCTTGGGATTTTTTATGGTCTGTGCAGGAGGGTATCAAATTCTTGTGTTGTCATTCTAAGTCACTTACATACTGCTGTGTGCTTTACATGCCACAGATGCCAAATCCTCTGTTTTGAATCCTACTCCTGGGACCAAGTGTTTGAGTATTTTTACTTGGTCTCTTTTCAGATCTTCTTTTAATAGTGGACGCAATGCGATTTTAGGCTGTGTTTCCAGCTGAAAATACCAGGGGCAGGGAGGGCAAAAGAGCAAACAGTATAGGAAAGACAGGTGCTGTTAATTTTTAGGAACAGAACAGATACGTTGTGATTTCTGAGGGAAGAACTGTCTGACTGCAGGCTTACTGGATTTTGCTGCCTTTTTGCAAGGTTAGTATCATCTCTCTAAAAATATAGTCAAAGAGAAAAAAAGAATACATATATAGGACAATTCCCTTGCAAGGGGAAACGTCTCTTTAAAAGCTCCCAAGGCTCTCAATATACTGTTTGGCCAAAGCCCAGCATTTTCCATTGGGATTTTTAAGACCATTGCTTCCTATACAAATTTTTCTTTGCCCCATACATCTTGGCCAAATTCTAATTTGATAGTGCCTTTCCTCAGGCTGACTAGATCACATGGGCTATCGGCCAATGGATGTAGCTGGTAAATCCTCTTTGTACTACTGCTGCCACTGAGTTCACTGGGTACCTCTTATGTGCGCCTTTGCCCCCATCTCACTCTTTTGGGTTTAAGCTGAAGCAGAATTAATTTTTTAACTTTTCAGCTAAGCCTCATCTAAGTAACTTCATTTTCTGAAAGTTAACTACATGTTTTCAGCCTGTCTCTATAAGTGATAACACTTAACATTTATGATTATCACTGAAGTAACAGGGTATTGGTATGCAGAAAGGCATACCAATGCTTACATCCCTCCCTACGGAGATGAAGGTCACCCTCAAGTTGGTGAAATGCTGTAGGTCAAACAGGCAAAAAAGCATCTGCAGTGAGAGGCAGACAGGGCAAATGACGCAAATTTGACCAATAGAGTATTCCATTCCATATATGTCATACTTAGTATAAAACTGAGGGATCAGGAGGGTCAAGCTCTCTTCTTCAATAGCCAGTGTCTAATATGGACCCCATATGTCCTTTTGCCCCAGATCCTGAATCTCTGCGTCCCTAAATTCAGTTCGTGAGTCCAGGTCCCATCTGCCGCCGAGTTCAGTTTGGGACCTTTCCTCATGCCTGCTCTTCAGCATCAGTGGTAATATATAGTAATCAGGGAGTGTGATTTCATATAATTTGTGTGTATTTTATTATTATTATTGTTGTTGTTGTTACTATTAATATTTCATTAAAGCTGTTTTAGTTTCCAACTCATAAATCTTTTTCTCTCTTTCCCCTTTCCCTGGGCAGGGAAGTGGTGAAGAGAGATTGGGATACAACTGCTCCCATTTGTCTGCCGATCAAGCTGGGAGGGGCTAAATCCCAATACCCACTGAGCTTTCTCTTTCTGCCAGGCAGAAATGTTTGCCTAAGAAATGTAAAGCGATAGTGTAGAAAAAAATATACGGAAAGTTATTTTTAATCTCAGCTATTCTTTTGATCAACCTATTATTACTGATCTCTACTTAATATCATTTTATGAAACATTTCCACAAGATCCTGAAGAAGAGAAAACGAACACAGTTAATTTCTAAAGCATACAGGGCACTCAAGTGCTTTGATTCAGACCATTGCAGCAGTACAAATAATAACTAGACTCCAGCTAAAAGATGGGTAATTTCCCACTGCTGATTCCTTCCATCTTGTTTGCAACATGTTTTTACACAGAGCACCACAGCTATTTATAAACTGCAAGTAGGAGCTGAGAATAGGAAGAGCTTTGTGTTCGTATAATGACAGTGTCAGGAGGGCAATACTTTAGCTAAATTGGGATGGCCTCTACAAAGCCCTATTTTTACGATTGTAATATTACCAGTGTTTTGTGGACTGAAGTCTCCCAAACACAGGCCCAGGTTCATGTGATTTTTCTCTTCTTACATATAAAAATAAACTAAGTTAAAGGACCATTTCTTTGAGTAAAGCAAAGCCTTTTTGCCTTTAATTTTAGCTATACAAAATTAGTCAATGGGACAGGCTGTTCACTAGAAAACAGAAGCAGTTTATCAGAGAAGGCCAAAAAGCGGTTGTTATAATACTGAGTTATTTTGAGGAGAGAGTAGGGATTTGAGTGGGACAGGTAGAGGCATTAAGAGAAAAAACATGTCTTCCGAAGGCCTTGCAGTGACAGAAAATGCAGTACATTTAACACAGGTCTGCATGTGCCTGCAAGCGAGCACCTCAGATATTATTTTTCAGTTTGTCCTTTCTTTTGTTGTAGGTAAAAATAAAAGACTGCACAAAGGAGTAGGGAACTTTGAATTTCCAATCTTCCTTACTCTTCACAAGGGAGGAACCATTCCAAAACTTTCTAGAAAAAAATTCTTCTCTAGCTCATTTGCCAGTAAGACCTATGGTTTGGAGCAATTTGGCCTGGAATTATTACCTGGCCAATGCTGGCTTCTAAGAAGAAGGGAAAAAAACCCCATGAAAGCTTTTTTCACTCACCTTGGATTCACTGGGACAAAATGCTCTAGACTTAGTGTGAATTTGAGCCCCTACCAAACTATTAGGTGCACCACCTGTTTTTGCCAAATTTTGTTACAGAAATATATATTAAAAGATACATATTTTTATATTTTTTAATTAAATGTTTTTTAGATCAGACAAAACCCTTCTTCAGATTTGGCAGGATATTTGCCTCTCATTTGAACATGCCAACAAAATAACAGTAGGACGTTTGATTCCCATCTTAAAATTATGGAAAAGGAGTTTGCAGTTTTGATTTAGAATCTTCTGGAATTAGAATTACAAGCAATGCATTACTGCTCAGTTCATGGGTAATATATCTTTTAAACTTACCATTTGTATTCATTCAACACAAATGTCTTCAAAGCAATGGGGAATGAGTCAGCACTAGATCTGACTAGGAAAATATAGTTAAGAAAAAGATAGCTTCTCAATTTCTGCAAAAAGACGTTTAAGAATAATGGGACCTATACAGCACTTTTAAAATGTAAAACAAGTACAGACAAGTACAGACAGTTAATAACTGCGAATCAATTTTTACCACTGCCTAGTGACAGGGCTAGATTAATTAGCCAGCTTTCTTGTGTTTTTTTAATCACCTGTGATCGTACTACAAAAGGCAACTACATATGTATGTAAAAATGCCTTGTTGAATGCCTTGGGAAATCTAGTGTATTATTTAACATCCTGAAGTTACAAATACAGAAAATATTCTAAACAACTCAGCATTTTTTTCATGAATTTATGTTGTTTACATGCTTAATTGATAATGAAGATCAACAATCTGTAGCAAAGACCACCTAGACCTTGTGGCTAAAGCCTAGAAGTGGCTAAAGCCTAGAATCCAAATACCACTGTACTTTGGACCCAGTGTCCATAATCAAATGCAAGCCTTCCTGCTGGCCTTTAGGGGCACTGAAGTGGTGACAGCTTAAAGTTAATTTTCATGTGCCAGTGCTTATAAATGTGTTGTATTCCTCTTACTTACCACTGCATAAGGTCTCCATGCTTCTGCATGAGGCTGAGGGAGGATCACTTGTATGCTGAGGGAAAAGCAAATACTGATGTCCTTTAATACCAGCACAATTTTTATAAATTATTGAGTAACTGAAGGAGTAGACTATGCACGCTAGGTCCCTGAATTAATTTTGAAGACTCAAAGGAGACTTTGTGCACATAATCCATATAAGATTTCCTCTTGAGGTCAGTGCTTACTGAGACAGGACCTTAGAATTTGAATCAGTAAAATGTTAAGACAACGATTATAGAAAAAAAGTATATAGGGGGAACTTCTTACGGAATCTGTTTCTGAAGCTTGTGGTTTAGGAGCTTGTGGATTACAAGTACACATTACCCTGTGAGCTGAGTTGGTCCAGTCCTCGTTACAATCATTCTCATTTACATACCTTGCTGTTAGTTCTGTACTACACTTAAGTACCTTCACAGTAATCAAAGTCATAAGATGTGTATGTTGTTACTAAAACTCTTGCTTTTCTGTTGTTGCTGTCTTCCAATCTGCTTGGCTGAATTATTAATGTATACTAGAAAAATAAATGCTGCTCTGCTCAATGATGATACCTTAGATTTTCAAGGGGTTCAAAAGGAGTCTGTCCTGTCAATTTTTTCATTCACCTTTGAATATCCTTGCTTTTACGCCTGACTCACTGATTTTAAGAAACTTACTCCTTAGGAGGTCTAAACCTTATAGTATTTTCTTGTTTGTTATGGACTTGTGCCCTATGTCTTGATAATTTATTATTTTTTATCATGTGATTTGAAAGTAGCAGGATTTGAGGATACTTTTGATACCGAACAACTTACATAGATGAAAGGAGATGTATACAAGCTCAAATGATTTTTTACGCAAACAAAAAGCCATAATGAAATATACAGTATTCTTAGTTAAGGATTAATGAAAGTATGAGAACTCTTTCTTTTCCATGTTTGAAATCCAAGTCACTCTTTGCGAGAGCAAAATGGTGTCAGTTCTTCAAAAGTGTAAGTCTGAACCACCTGCTTTTATATATACAAACAGAATCAATAAATAGTAATGCATACATACATAAATAGCTGGTGATAGTTCCTTTAGTCCCAATCAGTTTGAGTAATCTCAGTGAAACTCATCATCATTTTATAATCAATTTTGTATTCCCATTATGTAAATCAGGAGACCTTAAGAAAGCATGTGGCAAAGCTTCATCAAATTTTATTCTCCCAGTCTTTTGAAAACTGCAGAGAAGACACAAAGGTTCTAGAAAACTTGGGTTTGGAGCTTGACCTTTCGGAATTCTTTGTATCTATCCTGTCTACTTAGCTTTCTTGGTATTTTACAAAACCAATGGCAGTTGTTTGGAGTTGCAAACATTATTACAATTACTTGAAGGAATTGCAATCATTATCTAGTTTGGATATGGAATAGAAAAAATATACAGGAGGAACAGATTTTGGGTAATATTGTGACAAAATTAAATACTCTGAATGCCTGGAGGAAGGTTTGGAAAAGTTCAGGCAGATTAGAAATGGAATCAAGTCAGGCCTGCAGTGGTGCGTTCATTTACAGTGAATTTATAGAGAACAATGCGAACTGCACAGTCCTGCTATCTTTCAGTATATTTTAAAAACTCCTGTAATTTTTGTCTTTTAGGAATTATGATGAAGTATTTAGAAGGAGACAAGATAGAATACTTTTGTTCTCTTCTGACTGTAATGCAAATTGATCTCTGTTTTTTGTAGGAAATTGACATTATTGACATAACATGGGAACCCCAATGCAGTGCACAATTAAATGAATTTTAACTTTCATTATGTTTAGGCTGTTCTTTTATATGATGTGTATGGAACATTGATGTTTTATTTGGTCCCTAGCAGCTTGCTGTGGCCAGTTAACACCTACACATGTATTTGAATGCTGTCCTAGCACTCATAATTTGAATAGCCTTCATTATGGATAAACTTGCAGCAGACCAACAAATGTAATGAAATAACCCTCACATTTTTATCTCATAAAAGCTCCATTGAATAAAACAAGTTCAGTCTGTATCTTGCTCATATTGCAGTGCATAGAACGGTGATCATGATTACACATTTTTTTGCACATGGAATTCTGTTTCTGACTGGGGGTTTGGGATGCTTCTAACATACATATCATATTAGGTACACCCAACTATCTTGATCTCATGATGCATCAAAATTTTATATTCTCTTTACTCTTGTGATCTTTAAATTTATTAAAATATGAACAATATTCCAGACTTAACTTTGACTTTACATCAAAAATTGTAATTATTCTTTTGTATTATTTTCTTCTGCATGCTTTTAGTTTGTCTCTAGTTTATCACTAAAATAAAGGACTTTTACTTTGTAAAATTGATTTGCTATGGTGAATTTCTCCTGCTGCTATTTTAATCTTTGTTGATCTGGATTTATAGTGACGTGTCTTAGAGAAATTGTTTTGTACAGCGTGTTTTGGTTTTTTGTTTTTTTTTTTTTGGTTGGTTGGTTGTTTTTTTTTTCCTTAGGATTTAAATGATTGCTTCAGCTAGATCCCTGGGGTTTTTTGTTTAGTTTTCATCTTTGTGATTATTTCTAGTTTACATTAGTTGGGTTGCTGTTTTCTTAGTGACCTACTTGGCTGTCATGATGTCCAGACTCAGTCCTTTTGGCTATACTCTTTTACAAAATGATGTTTCTAGAAATCTGACTGCTTGAACAGCATATAACTAAAACAACAGTTCAAGTCTTCTTTCTGATGATGGGCAAAGTTTGATACAACATCTGTTACTCTTGGTAGTTTTCCATGTTGGCTTTAACCATGGTATTACAGTGAATATATAGGCATGTTGTCTTTTATATCAACTCTAAGATATTGGACAATACAATTTCCATTTTATTCAAATTCTTGTTAAAATGTCAAGCTATAACTGTCTGTGGACAATAGTTATGTAAATATAGCTCTTTCTTACCAAGGTAATCTATTCTTTTATTACTTGAGAGCCACACCTGCAAAAGTAAGCCAATGACAAATCAAAGTTCAAAATATATTCCTGCTAACCCCCTTCACATCTCTAGATTTAACATCAAGGATGTATTTTTACGTCTGACTAGCAGGCAGCAGTTACAAATGTTATCAAGTGTGTGGACATGTAGCACAGACTGAAATTTTTAACCTTCCTGCTAAAACAAACTGATCTGTAAAAATGTCCCTTACAGGTAAAACAGGACAAGAAATGGTAAACTGTTATCTCTTCTAATCTTCATTTATCTGACTTCATAGCCTGCGGGCAAAAATCTGGGAGTGAATCGTCTCTCCATTAGAGTATTGGTAATTTATTTTTCATGATGGTCAGCAACTGAAAAATTAAAATTTTTATAAAGAGAGGACCATGTTCAGGTAACACCTTTACAGCAGCGAGCATGTTGCAAAGCAATGAGGGGAGGTCTGGAGTGACTCTGCAGCTCTCATGAGAGTTAGAAACATGCAAAGAAGGGCATACAGTGAGAAAACAGAGTGTAAAAGGAAACTACAGTGAGTAGTAATTAATAACAATTACAAAGAGAAACAATTGTGGCAGTCAGAAATAGTATTTTTCTATTCAGAGGGTGTAGAATTTGCCGTTAACTGCAGCGTTACAAGTGCTGTTGCAGCAAAATTTGCTGTTTTAAAGATTGTAGACATAAGCATAAACATTAAAATGTGAGTAAGGTTGAGAAACCAAGCACTAAAAATGTTGTAAGTGCCAGAATGAAAAATGCCTCTACAATTTTAATCTGGCATCCAAGTGCCTATGTATTATGATATAGAGAACACATTTAAAATATTGCCTGATTCATTACAGCTGACAGCACACACTAATTCTTCTCTGAATCATTACCTTTCTCACAGATTTTTCTATGAAATATTTCACTTACACCTGACTTCACCACAAAAATTCATTAATTTGTTTTCCTAATGCCCATATGAAATAAAGGAATATTTTATTCCTATTTGATTTGTAGGAAGATGAAGTATCGAGAGGTTAAGGTCAAACACAGCCATTAATTTCATGTGTCTAACAGAGAAGGCTGAGGCCTCATTTTCCAAATATAGTAGCATTTTTAGCAATTCATATGTCTAGAGCAGAGGTCCCTCTGACAACTGTTACAGTCTGAGTGCTTAATATTACGCTTAAATCAGACTATGTTGTTGCAGTTTTCACTTCTTGAACCCAAACTTCTCTGAGGCAGAGCAGATGGGGAGAGACAGGAAAGGGAAAAAATTCCAAAACTCTGTGTTTGAGCTCAGTCCTTCACTTAATGGAAAGGGTGAAGGTGAAGAACAGCCTACTCGTCCTTACAAGACTTGTAAAGCTTTAATGTGTTCAGTGAGTACAGAATTTCTAAGGATTTTAACTGTTGTCTCACACAGGTCTCTATGTGTGAGTGGCACTTTAAAGATTTATAATGTGACCATTTAAAATGGTATTTCACAGGGGCAGTGACAGGTCCATCCTTGAAATGTCCACATCTTGCTCAAGTTCAAAACTGTGTTATTAAGTTTGGAGGAAAAGACGGGGAAAGTGAGATGGTGCTAAAATATTGCCAAGAAAAGATCTTAGAATTTTTTTAATAAGTAGAAAACAACCTGGTTTTCCTTATTTTCTTCTGACAAATAACCAGGGTGTTATTGCTAACATTTTCTAAATGTTTCCATGTTCAGCCAGATTTCCAGTATGGAAAATGTCAGCTTAAACAACTATTGTTGGACAATAAAATAATGGATCCAAATTATTCTACTGCAAAGTAGTGGCTGTTGTTAACTCAGCCAGCTACCCTTACGATAATACAAAGGGCCTCATTCTGCTCTAAATTACACCAGTACAAGTCAAAAATAATTTCATTTTTGTAAAAACCAATGTAAGTGTAGAAGTGTTATCAAATAATCAAAATAAGATCAAATAAAAATTATTTGAAATAATTTCTTTGGTTAAGAAATTCATAGTGTCTAATTTAAATTTCATGAATACTGAACAGCTAAAAATGAGGTAATGAAGTATTGCTTTTTTGCTTCATTAAGTATTTAGCAAGTATTTCTAGGTCCGTTTGCATTTACAGACACACACTGGCAGTTTTTCTAGGGGAAAGCCTAGTTGTTTTCCAACTTACTTTCAATTAGCTGTATCCTGACAATCAGAACTATCTCTCAACTAAAGCACACAGGAAGAGCATATATATGTTTTTGAATGAAATCTACTGATGTTCATAAACGCTGGCAAAGGACCAGAGATCTCTTGCACTTTTATTGTGTAAATCAGGAGTTTTTTCAGTGCCATAGAAGAAAATATATGACTTTAAAACTGGGGCAAATGAGAGGAGTAAAGTAATTTTAATGAAGTTACATGGAATGAACACTGTCAGGACAGTTTAT
This sequence comes from Neomorphus geoffroyi, assembly GCA_033558235.1. Classification (NCBI taxonomy): domain Eukaryota; kingdom Metazoa; phylum Chordata; class Aves; order Cuculiformes; family Neomorphidae; genus Neomorphus; species Neomorphus geoffroyi. The sequence continues at coordinate 7,867,318 of JAUMJM010000053.1, read as the reverse complement.
ATCCTATTTTGCACTGTAAAGTCAAATAAGTACTTGTACCAATAAAAAGAAAAACAGAACAATCATGAGTTTGAACTAAAAGAAAAAGTACAAATGATGAGAAATTAAGCATATTTTTCCCCTTTTTTTCCTTTAGCACACTAAAATAAGAACTTAAATGTCTGTGAGGGTTTTGCTCTTCAGGCAAATTCAATTGTCCAAAAAATCCATTTTCATGAAGAGGTATAATCAGGACTCTGACTTTTGCCTTACCTTTGCCATAGCAAGCAAAACAGTGTCTTTGCAAGACTAGGATGACTCTTCTTCTGTTTATGTTGCCTTTATTTTCTTACTAATCTGGAAATCAAAAGTATATGATATGTTGGACTTTGTATGTGTCTGGAGCTAAGCGGAATCTTTCATGCACATGCATTGCAGTGGCTTTTTGTCATAGCAGCAACTGTCTTGCCTTCCCTATATCCTTTCTTTGAATTGTGAGTTGTTAGTTACTCATAGAAAAAACAGTCTCTTTTCTTTGCTAATAAGCATATTAGTTCAAGAGACTTAAGAAACTTCAAGTCTCATGCAAACACTGTTATTTAAAAATCATATTACTGTAATGATAGGAAAAGTGATAACTTAACTTCCTGTGAAATTAGTAATTTCAGGACCTGATAAGTATACTAGTCATATTGTGAAATGCTTGAAATAGGCATTATAGGCATTATTGATTTCTGTCAAGGCTTCTATGAACTCTAAGGAGAGCTGTGTGGAGCTAGCTTCTTTTTCTGAAGGAACATACAAGGATAAGAGACCTTAGCTCCCCTTCTGCATCACCCATATCCTTCTAAGAATGGTAAATGTTTTGAAATAACATAGTCATTTTATGAAATAATATTACTAGACTACTGAGAAGTGATACATGTTACTCTACGGCTTTAAATAAATATGCAAAATTATTCAATTTTATAAGTAAATTTTGCAGAAAAAAGATGAACTTTCTTTTGGAGGTATTGATCTCAGTATTTGTTTATACGTACTGTAGAGAAATAGTCACAAATATAAAAAATATTTTCACATGTACTTTATGTGTTAGAATCTAAGTGATGTATATTCTCCCTGCTAGCCATTAATTCAATCCCTGGGAATGTTCTAAGCATATTGTCTTTTGGTAAATTTCTCATCTCTACCATCAGACCTCATATCCTTGTGTTCAAGAGTTAGAAATGTGTTGCAGAGGACTTAATACAAAGTGACCTTTCATCCTGAGTTGGCCTCAAGCGTCCCAGAATACAGTCACATCCTGACAAAAAAAGCAAATTTTTTAAAAATTTCCTCTCTGAAGCTGGTCAACTGGATCAAACAAATAACTGGGTTAAAATATTAATCTTTATTTCCTTGGTTTATTTTTAACTTGGATCAGCTTCTCAATCTGTTTCCTCCATGGGCACACAAATAAATGAACCAACAGAACAACGTAGGCAGCATACAAATAGAAGTGAATAGCTGGGATGGAGAGAAGTTGGTTATTTAAATTCAGACTATCATGGGAAGAAATGGTTGTGAATCTATCTTTAAAGGGGTGACATATGTCATTTAGGAGATGTTTATCTTTTCCTATTGAGTAGGGAATGAGACCTTGTCTTGAATGGTCAGCTTGGTTAGGCTTAGAGAGATTTCCTGGTCTAGTTGTAGCAGTAAACTGGTAAAATAGCTCCATCCATGCTAAGGTTTCTTTCAGTAGAGATATATCTCAAACAAATTCTGATTGCCTAATATACAGGTATAACTGTTGGTGCTCTTTTATTTCCCACTTAAGTAAGGTTTTTTTTATTTATCTATATTTTGGGAGGTTTTACTGTTATTTGTATAAAAAAATATTGTCAGTGTCCACCTTCATATCTCGATCCGATAGTAAGTGAAAACAGTGCCTATCTTCATTTAGAAGAGCGTTAGTTCATATGTTCTGTTTCTACCAGCTGTGACTTCTTTTAGCCTAATTCCTTCTTTCTAGCAATGGGAGTAGCCATTTCTATCTTTGCAAATAGAGTGATAAAAGAAATAAGAAGAAATTGCATTATAAATTAAGTTCTTATTTGCAGGCATAAATATAAACGATTTTCAAAAAGATGCAAGCCGGAAGAGAATCCACTCAATCAGGGAATGTAGACCACTTGACTGGCTAAGGTCAAATATTTCTTGTGGATAAGAGGTATAATTGCCCCAGATTATGAAAATTCCTTCATACAAAATGATTAAATTACTTGGAATGAGCTGGTCAGTGGCTACTTTATGCAGATTTTAAGCAACACCCTTTATATTAAACAAATGGTTTTTAAAAATCTAACCAACATGAGAACGTTTGTTATTTATTAAGATTACACAGCAACAGAAAACCTAGAAAGTATGATTAATTTGGAGTTCCTCTAGAAGAATGAAAATTACCCTACTTTTCACAGCAAGGCTGTGTGAACCCCGGTATTACTCTTCTTGCTGCATTTAGTAAAACAGAAAGAGGGGCAGTGAGACCCAACTGCTTCCCATCAGACTGTCTGGCAACATTAGATTATGTGCTTCTCACTAAGATTGTGCTTAGCCATACTGGTCATGTAATTCCTTTCTTTGGTTTATCCCAGCAATGTAGGCCATAGGAAAAATATATTGTACTTGAATAATTTTTAAAACATTAATTTATTGAATCTTATTGGCAGTCTCATATAACAAGGTTTTTACTTTAGCGCAGTTTTAAGGGCACAAAAGGAGAAACTACGCCTTTTGAAATTTACCCTTCTGAAGTAAATATGTAAATTGAATACAAGAGATACAAATTAACCTATGAAGAATGATGACCACAAAATAATTCGGGTTTCCATTTCATTTGTTTCCTATCCATTTTAACCAATTTCCTTTAGAAGCAGCAAAGTAGGACTCATTACTAATAAGTTGGTTTCACGGTTTTAAGAGCAGAGTGGTAGCATTCATGTTAGTTTTCCACATAATTTCAAAAGCTACTTTCACTAAAATGGAAAGTTGTTGAAATATCCAGGTTTACCATGGCTGAAGTATTTTTGGATGTGTTCTCTCATTACTTCTAGTGATCATAGAACTTGAGTTCTTGAAATTTAGAGTTGTTTCAACAGAGTTTCATTTGGGATAAAAAATCCACTTGTTTTTCTTTTCACTCCACATCAAAATGAAAGTAATCTCAAAAGCTACTGACAAATCAAATCATTTATATGGAAAAGTTAATTATTAACTTTCTTTCCCATAGAATTACTAAGTATGGTAGCTACTGCAGTTCATCTTTATTAACGAAGGCATGGTTGAGAAATCCACTTCTGGTACACTCCTAGGATTCCTCCATCAAGAGATTACATATTCTATCTGTGTTATACAGGCATTTTCTAAAACCATAATCCAACTTGCTTGCCCAAGACCCACAGAGGATTCAGGAAAACAACAAAGAAATTTTTTCAGACTTCTATATGAGTAGTTTTAAATATACAATGCTTTCATCATCATAAGCCAGTGAAAGGCAGAAATGCTATTTTGACCAACTCTTACACAAAAATCTTACTGCCCAGAAAAATAGCAGTGCTGCTATTGCATAGCAGTCATGAATGACGCAAAGCTTGGCGGCAGAGACACATTCTTGTCTAGGTTTCCAAACTCAATGGTATTCTGTGTCCCTTCTGAATTACACATTGTTGATCAGCCATCCTCCTTTAAATAATTTTGACTTGCAGTTATTCTAAATATGCTGACAAGGGCTTTGAGATAGAAGATACAACATTTAGAAAATTTAGTTATTTCCACACAATAATATGATTGCCTGTTTCTAAATATACTTTAGCAATTAATTTCAATGAATGCTTTTGCATAATAAATTAAGTGCCCTTCAAATATGCTATGGTTTAAGAAATGTCGTGGGTTTGATTGGATGGCTTTATTGATGACTGGAATATATTCTGTCTGTCATGGTGATAAACTGGAAACACTGGAGCTGAATGCACAACTCTCCAGAAAAAACTTCTGAAAATACATGGTATTTACTTGCAGCAACTGCAAATTTAGTAAAATATTGACATCTTCTCGATATTCTTCACTTTATAACATTTTCAAAAAGAAAGAAGGTGCTGACATATAATCTGCGCAGAAGAGAAAGCCTTAAAGACATTCATTTATGGGCCAAAATGAATAAAAAGTTTATTTTCTTTTACTAAATGCAGAAATTAGTCATAAAATTGTTGGTTTTTTGTAAAGTAAGAGTTCAGTCATTTGTGGACTTAATGAATTTCTGGGCCTGATTTCCATTTTATATTTCTAATCTTGTTTTTGAAATAGTAAGATATCTATACACATGCATACACCGGCCCATCCCTGTAGACATATATATGTATATGTAGAGTGTATGTGTAACCACATTTTTATGCATATTCTGTTGTGCATAACATTGTTTTGTGAATTGTAATACATAAATTAAGATAGTGAAATACTACATCATTCTTTGTCATCGGTTTCTGAAAATGTGACGAATTTATTTCTTAAAATAAATAAAAGTAGTCAAAAAATAATGTAAGTTAATTTTGTCTTTTTCTTTTAGAAATAAAAAATCCCCAGAGCTCAAAGATAAGGTCGAGGACATCACTGAAGAAAGAGAACAGAAAGAGGAAAGGAAGAGAAGTGAGAAATTTAAAGTTTATAAGGTGTCAATTGAAAAAAAAAAAAAAAAAGAAAAGATCTGGTCTGGTATACTAGAAGAAAAAATGAGAGGAAGTTGAAATCATCCATCCTGGACTCATTCTGTCAGTCAGAGATAGGAAATACCGCCATTAGAAATCTTTATGCACTTGATCCATTGACTTGTCAATCACAGCAGGATTTCAGTGCGCTGATTCCAAAGGCTGATTTACAGCACTGTAGGAGTTACTGAGAAAGGGTTGGGGAAATAGGAGACTTGCTTGGGACTACACTTTCTGAAGGAGGTTAAATGAGATGAGATAAAATATGGAATGAGCAAAATGGAAACGATAAACTAAAGACAGGAAATGAAGAGGAAAAAGAAAGGGAAAGAATCTTGCTATAATGTCTTTTGATTATTTTCACACAAATTCTCTTGTTTGCCATTTTCCTGGCAATTAGTGCTGAGGTGTAACAAGTGTTTGGTGCTCTTATACGTCCTTGGATAATGAAAAGTGATTGTGATAACTGGGAGTCTGGCTCTATGAGGAGCTAGTATGTGTGAATATTTCATAGCATGACTTGCTTGACCTACCTTACTCCCAGTTTGGAACGTTACAGGGAGCAACAGACGAACATTTTCAAGCTTGAATGCTCACTTAAGTCCTAAAACTAGAATTAAACCTAAAATAAATAACCAGAGGTAGTCCGTGTAAGCGTAGCCAACACTTCTGAGCAGCTTCTTTCAGACAAGATGCTTCTTTCACTGTGTGCATGGCTTCTGAGGATTTATACTTGAAAATGTTGGCTTCATGCCTCAGAATATTTCCGTGCCATCTGTACATTTTCCACCCCACCATTTCGCATTGCCCATCTGTTTACATTAAGCATTTTCTTATAAGTCCTGAACACAGTGTGTTATCCTAGAAATCTACGTGAGAGGTTCAGAGCCTTTAAATTTTTAAGGCATTTATTTCCCTACAATCCATCCAAGCTGGGAAGATAACAATTTTCTCCATTATCTGAGGCAGAGGTCTCATACCAAAAAATGCTCAATGCAAAAATCTTTCACTCAGGTAGTGCCAACTTCTTCAACTTTGCAGACACATAATCCTGAAATTCATGTACTGTGTGAATTTCTGCCACCGAGGTACTTCTGCCACCTTACACTGGATGTTCCTGCGTTGCTTGTGGACTTGCACTCAAAATTATCTCCTGACAAGACTGCAAAACAGACATCTTCCCAACTGTCTTCTCTTAATGGACCAGTTTAGATGATGCTCTCTTATCATTTCCAAAGAACAATAAAGACTATGGTGGTAGTGGTGATAGTGGATATACACATTACTTCCAAAAAAGCGGTAGTTGAGGCATTCTTGTGAGAAGAAAAAACATATATTTTTGCTTAAAAATTTCAGGATCTGAACCAGTATTCCCCTTTTATGTCAGAACACCTTAATCAACTGAATATATGGGAGAGAAAAAACACACTGAAATACTTTCTTGTTTATAATTTAATTATTCTCTGCTACAGATAGAAATGACAACAGCATGTTTTTAAACTGGGATATAAGAGAGATAGGCTTAGATTTCTGGTGTCATATATTTTGTGTTTTGCAACAACTTTGAAATGTAACACTTTTAGCTAAAGCATTGAGAAAAAAGGAAAAAGCCACTAAAATAAATTTATATAAGCAGAGGTTAAAATCTGCATTTTTTTTTAAGCAAATCACATATTTAAAAATTCATAGTAGGCAGGTATTAAACATCAACCGGCACTGATATTTCAAAACAGAGAAAGAATGACTGCAATCTTTATGCCAATGACAACCTATCCTGCGGGTAATTTATGTGGTGACTTTTGGAGTTTTTGGCAGAATTAAATGGCAGCAGGGTATCCCCAATCTGTTCCTGCAAACAAGAAAGAAGAGAGTTTCATGTTCTACCACTCATCTTACATTTTCCATAGATGTTTTTTACATCATACCTCTCCTGACAGGCATTAAGGATTAGTGATGGGACTTTAAAATTCATCTATGCACTGCACCTCATTCAGAATATATGTGGGCTAGTTGAAAGCTATCCATATCACTGCCAGAGCTTGTTTCCCTTGCTCTTAGACATATGCCTTTTGGATGTAAACCAACAGAAACAAAACATTACTAAAACCAATCAGGAGTATCCAAGTCTATAGTGCTATAACCAGCAAAGAAGGCATGTTAAGCTCTGTCAAAAGTGTGTGAGTGGAAGGATGCTAAGCCCTCTGTAAAACTCCACAGGTTCCAGCTCCACTTAAGGGGATGGAGAAGGGATGCCTGTTTGGAATGAGGTGTCCCTGTGGGACTGCTCCTTCTGCACTACCTATGCAGCATTCTTTCCTCAGCTTTGCACCGTAACCACTGGGAGCAAAACAGATGATTCTTCCTGAAGCTCTGTAAAGTGACTCAAATCAGGGCAAACATAAACACAACTGAAATGGAGTTTTGAAGCATGTTTGTGTATAAAAACAGAAAGAATAATTAGGACTTCATCAAAAAATTAACACCTTAGTGGTTTAACACGAATAAAATAGATTTAAAAAACAACATTGTGACAACTGCAATTCTTGTTAAAATTTGTTTTTAATACTCAATTATATGAGATTCTGGACTATATGATCAAACCATACACAAACAAAAACAGAAACAAAATTTAAGAGACTACACGGGTTTGAACAGTCAGCAAAGAACTGCTAATAAATGCCCGAAGTCTTGTTTTCTACTTGCGGTCTAACAACTGTACAGTCATAGTGAGCTTACAAGCAAGAAAAGCCTGGAAAAAAAGGGCTGATTTAATCTCATTCTCTGGAAACTGGGAGTGTTTTATTCAGTACTGAGCCTATTGGCAAGCCAATGTGAGGGAAATTGATCTTTAGGTATAAACGTTTCTATGTGACTAAACAGGAGACTTCCGATATCATTGTCAGGACTTCCAAGAACAAGAGTTTACTCTCGCTGTAGAAAGAAAAATGCAATCTGATCTGCTACACAGAAATACCTCAACATTTTTCTATGGCATGTTATGTGTAAATAATGGAAAATTTATGGGAGCTAAACAGTAAATAATTGCTCTAGATATATTGAATTTCATGCCACGTAGTCTGTCCTTTGTTAAACTTTCAGCAAACATTAACCCAGAGTATCGTACCCTGTCAGGCTAAGCACAGATACACTAAACTGCAGCAGTTACAAGTATGCCAATTTTTACTCCATGAAACAGTTCTACAAGACAAAATGAAACTTTTATTCCAGAAATATGTAATTTAACCATGAATTAACAATAGTTATTTGAATAAAGTGAGTGAAATTATAAATTGGTCACAGTAAAGAGGCTGTCAGTCAATCTTGAAAAATAAATGGAAATTTCTGTTGCAGAAATGTGATTTAGAGACATATACAAAGACCGACCAATGGCATCTAGAACAGGGCATATGCATGACAGTGATACTTGGCTAGACATTGAGATGCTTATATTTAGATTTTTGTATTTAGACACATAGAGACATGCATACAGTTCTGTTATAGTTGATGGAGATCTAATCAACACAGTTGGAATCTAAAAATCAGTTTTTTCCACCTTAGAGAAGACATTAAGGATACAACCTTATTAGCAAATAAAACAGTTCCACATTTTAGATAACTACAACACATAAAAGTAGATGACAATCTCATAGTCAGTGCAGTCATACATCAGAAACTTTGATGTGTTGAAGGTTTATGTAAAAGTGCTTCATTTCAGGAAATCATCCTGACTGTTTCCTTGGTGCTCAGAGTTTTTGTTTCTGCACTGTCCCAGTTTAAGCAGCTCAATGCTTAGCTTCTACCTTCGTAGTAGTAGGAACCAAAAACTACCCAAAAGAGCTTTTAAGACTTCAGAGGGATCCAATCTGAAAACCTAGCTTCAGCCATGCCTAATTCCACATAAAGATTTGAGATCTTTCTGATTCAATCAGACCTCTACCTCTACTTTCTAAAACATAGCTAATTGCAATAGTAATGATGATTCCCTCATCAAGAAATAATTTAGTCAGCACTGTGACTCTACTGCCTCATGGTCAAAGCACTCACACAACTTTCTTAAAGAAGTTCTTCACTCAAGTGATTATATGTTTCATTTTAACCGATCTCTCCTTGGGGACAATTTACAACCGATTCAATATGAACAGCTCTTTTTTTCTCAGCTTTGTGGGACATTTGTGTACAAAAAACTACATGTGAGAGTTTACTTACAGTAACTTACAGAAAATTATTGTAAGCAAAATTTCTTTCAGTCAGCCCTAGGTTTTTACTGACTCATACTCACATACTTACAAACACAGAGATGCATATTGTCTAAAAAAGTCTGCCAAGGATCATCTGTGTCTTATTGGGATGAAAGAGGGGTTTTGGTTGTTGATTCTTCACTATGTCTCTTGACTTCTTCTTTACTGGTGATAACAAATAGGTTTTTAGACTGCTTTTCAATACAATTTAGACATCAAAAATTATTTTAGAGTGCTTCTTATTTTTCAGAATTTAATTTCACTTTCCATGAATCCTAGACAGTGTATTGCCTGTTGTGAAAAGCCACAATAAGGTCTTCTTGGAGCCTTCTCTTCTCTAGGCTGAAGAACTTAAACTCTCTTGGCCTTTCTTCATAGGAGAGGTTTTCCATCCTTCTGATCATTTTTGTGGCCCTCCTCTGGACTCTCTAAACCAGGTCCCTGTCTTTCCTGTGCTGAGGGTTCCAGACCTGGATGAGGTACTCCAGATGGGGTCTCACCAGCACAGAGCAGAGAGGCAGATTCACCTCCTTTGACCTCCTGACCATTCTTCTTTTGATGTAGGCCAGGATACAGTTGTCCTCTTGTGCCACAAGCACACACTACCGACTCATGTCCTGCTTTTCATCCACTAGTACCCCGAAGTCCTTCTTGTGTTGCTTCTGCACACAGATTTTTCTCTATGTAATTCAACCTATATCAATCTTAGTATTTCTGTTACAACTCACTACTGTTGGAGCAATCATGAAGATAAAGAAATTTAAGCTTACTTTCATTTCAAGTAAACAGCCAAGCAATTTTAATTACCACCAGCTTAGCCTCACTCAGCTGTAAGGCACTTTGGGATAGCATTTCCAGTTAGTAGAAAGAATCTATTAAATAGAGATAAGAAAAATCTGAAAAATTATAGTAAATGCACGTCTCATTAGGTAAATTGGAGTCTTTCTGACTTTCTTTCTGCTGGAATTTAGACTGATTGAACAATCTATGTCATTGTAATCAACACCATCCAAGTCTTTTTTAATTCAGTGCTATAGGTTTGATAAGAAATCTTTTTCAGATCCTCAAATTAGGGAAAAAAGATGTACTGAACCTTGTTATAATAAATCACATATAAAAGAGAAAAAAGGATTGTACTTAGTCTTGAAGAGTTCTGAATTTAATGTTTTAATTCCAACCTTAGTACTTGAACATCGCTTTTAATGAGGACAAAGCATATCCATCACTGAAAGCTTTTAAGAACAGAATAGACAAACTTTGTCAAGTATGACAAAGCTGATCCTGCACTGCAGCCGAGAGAAGGAATAAATGACCTTCTGAGATCCTTTCCAGGCCTATTTCTTATTGTTTTGTTGTTATCATATATAAGTCATAATTATAGGATTCTGAAATTCCCATATCGTTGTGGAAGTACCACATATAGAAGGTAGTGTGTGTATCTATATATGTATACATATATATACACAGTTTACTAGTCATTGCTCTCAAACTGGTGTTTTAAGAGATGCGTGAAAGTCAAAGCTCTTTATCATGTTACGCTTTTCAGTAACTATAAGTCTCCATTAAAATGAATCTAGAGTGTTCTATTGAAACAATACAGTCTTTATTTTCTATCTGGTGGAAATTTAATATGAATTTATAAAACTTGCAGGCTTGGGAACATAGCTTTTATTTGATTTGAGGCATAGTTAAGAAGTCCAATGATAAAAGCAGTTATGCCATATCTATGTAGAGCCAGATTAGGTAGAGCAGATTAGAGCAAATTCAACATGTACTGGCAAGGTCGGGTCATGAATGATCATGCCTGCACTGGAAAGATAGTATAATATGGTTTTGTGCTATTTTTCGTTTTGTGTTTTGAGTTGTCCTGTGTCTAACCTTCCCTTTATTTTCCACAAATCTGCCATACCTAATGCTTTTCTATTTGCTTCTTGCCTCAGAGCTCAGCTGCTGCCCCAGGAGACAACTACACCGGAAACTGACTCTGCCAGATGTAGCCACTGCTTCTAACTTCCCACCTGGACAGGGGTGAGGGCATAAACACTGCACTGGAAGGACTTACGCAGGTGATTATATTTGTATCTCAAGCATATGAGTGCTGACGTGTGCCCAGCTACTGATTACTGCTGAGCTCATTGGAACACTTACAAGGTGGAAATTGTACAGTTTCAAATGGGGACAGTGACATTCCAATGTGTCACATGCTAAGGAAGAATGAGTGGCTGTTAGTAATTCTTCACTTGAGCCAGTGTTAGGTCTTGGAGAATTGGTTTAATTTCCTGCTGTGTTCTGCTGTGAGCTCAAGCGTGTCTTTCTCCTTGATATTCTGGAATATCTAAGACCATGGTCAACCCTAGCACGGCAAGGGGGGCTACCGGTCTGTTTCAAGCATATATGAAAATGCCTGTTTTCTTGAGCCAAAAGAAGACTGCATGCATATGTCTAGTAATGTTTCAAAATGTGGTGCTGCAAGGAAAGATAAACACCCAGGAAAGAAATACCATCCTCCATGGGACAGTAGAAAGGCAAAGTTTTTTGAAGCGTGCATGCCATGAGATGATATGCGATATGTTTGTGTCTGCTGGGTCTCCTACTGCAAGGTGGGGGTTATTGTTCCTTCCCTGGAGATTAACTGATTCTGCTTGGAGAGAGAAATTTCCAGAGGTGACAGGACAGGTCAAGTGAAAGAGAATGAAGAGTTGTAGTAAAAAGCTTGGTGCCTGCACATGAAGGGAAGACTGTGAAATTAGTCATTCAGGGGGTGTAGTGGGACAGGGACATTAATATATAAGGTATGTATGGGCTTTGCACAGTCAGGCTTCAGTTCCAGAGGTTAAATAGACCTAGGGTTGGATTCTGGACTGAGCTTCATTGCTATAACTTCATAACTATACCTCTAGAAGCAGAACTGGTGCAAGTCTAACCTGCCAGATGTCCCCGCTCGCAGAACATCCAGAGCCCAGTTGTGTGCCCTATGGAAATGGAGAACAGTTAGAAGCCAAAGAATACATATTCAGATAAACACATGTACTCAGGAAGAGGACCAACAGTACTACCCACCTGGGCTCACTGTGTAATCACCTGCGGACATTGAAGCTAATTTACCTTGGTTTCTGCTGTAGCAAATAACCTTACACATTATAAGTTGCTTGTGCGCTATTCAGAAAAGCCGTTAAGAGACCCAGAAACAAGGTTTTCATCCTTAGGAATGATGAAGCCATCTTCTTATAATTTGGAACATTTAATAGGTGTTCCTGAGGACCCTTAAAATGGTCTTTCTTTCTTGAGATCCCCCAGGTGTTCATGGAGGTCCTTCAGAGAAGGAGTGAGACAAACAGCCAAAGCCAGTAACAGCTTCAAACATTCATTGAATCCTCCTCTGCACTCAGGGCATCAAACTTAAGAGCACTGGATGATTATTTTGAATGTGGCTTTAATATCTCAGAGAGGACATATACAAAAGTCATCAGCAGAAGTATATGTCTTCATTGGACCAGCCCTATATTTCAAAGTCTTTGCTATTCAGTATATGATACTATCAGGGAACTATTGCGGTTTGGCTGATCCAGTTGTGCCTAGGCAATGAACTTGTTTAGAAAGAAGCTCTTCTGGACGGGGTATCAGCATCTGAAAGACATTAACATGCACCTATATCTTACTGTATTTAACAGCTTATCAAAGCGCATTGAGGAGAAATGCCTTGGCAGTGAGGTATTTCATGTCTCATAAGTTCTAACAAGAAATGTTACCAACAGATTGTGTTGGTAACAGATGTTACCAACAGATCAGCACCTCAGAGCTGATACCCTAACAGGAAAAAAATGGTAGGTAGTTTCATTACACTTTTCCTTAGGGGCTAGAAAAGAAATACGTTAGCAAAGAGTTTGAATAGGCAAGTATCACAGGACAAGGACAATACAGCAAAGTAAAAGAGCAAGCAGAAAGACTTCCATGATATTTGTAGGATTAAATGATCCATTTGTGTGCCTCTGAAACACTGGACTGACAAACCAGCCTGCTTCAGAACAAAGAGGAAGGTTCAAGTAGGAGCATGATAAAAAGCGATATTCATACCCTTAGACAGAGAATGAGAAATAGGGTATAAACAAATTATTTCCAATTTCATAACTGTATCAGCCTCTGAAAAATTTGCAGAACAGATTTCACAGAATCATAGAATCATCTGTTTGGAAAAGACCTCTGAGGTCATCTAGTCCAACCATACCTGTTCCCTTACTAAACCATGTCACTAGGAAACTCATCTACCTGTCTTTTAAACACCTCTAGGGATGGTGACTTCACCACCTCCCTGGGCAGCCTGTTCCAATCCCTGACCACCCTCTCAGTAAAGAAATTCTTCCTAATGTCTAGGCTAAGCCTCCCCTGGAGCAACTTCCAGCCATTTCCTCTCGTCCCATCACTTGTCACTTCGGAGATCAGCACCCACCTTGCTACAACCTTCTTTCAGGTAGTTGTAGACAGTGATCAGGTCTCCCCTCAGCCTCCTCTTCTCTAAGCTAAACAACCCCAGTTCCCTCAGCTGCTACTCTTAGGACTTTTTCTTTACTCCTACTTAGAATCATAGAATCATAAGGCTGGAAGGAACCTCTGAGATCGAGTCCAGCTGTGCCTGTCTCCTTACTAAACCATGTCCCTAAGGAACTCATCTACACACCTTTTAAACACCTCCAGGAATGGTGATTCCCCCACCTCCCTGGGCAGCTGTGCCAGTGCCTGACCACCCTTTCAGTGAAAAAATTTTTCCTAATGTCCAGTCTAAACCTCCCCTGGCACAACTTGCGGCCATTTCCTCTCATCCTATCACTTGTCACTTGTGAGAAGAGACCAGCACCCACCCCGTCACAGCCTCCTTTCAGGCAGTTGTAGACAGTGATGAGGTCTCCCCTCAGCCTCCTCTTCTCCAAGCTAAACATCCACAATTCCCTCAGCCGCTCCTCACAGGACTTGTTCTCCAGCCCCCTCACCAGCCTCCTTGCCCTTCTCTGCACAAGCTCCAGCCCCTCAAGGTCCTTCTTGTAGTGAGGGACCCAAAACTGAACCCAGCACTCGAGGTGCGGCCTCACCAGTGCCGAGTACAGGGGCACAATCACCTCCCTGCTCCTGCTGGCCACGTTGTTTGTGCTACAGGCCAAGATACCATTGGCTGTCTTGGCCACCTGGGAAATATGATGAAAACATTTTGGGGCATGCTGATTTTGCCACTACATGCTAAATTAGCAGTTATCTCACGAGAGGGCAGGAATGGACAACTGGAGTGAAAATCTCTTACAAGATTTCAGTTAAATTTAACATTTTCAGTCTGGATGCAGTATTGTTAGGTGACATTTGAGTGAGTTTACACCTCAGTAATCCATCAATGTGTAAACACTAGAAATTATGAATTTAACGTTGAAAGAGCAAATTAATGCATTATTTTCTCTCATTTATTTCTTTGCTTTTGTAGTGACAAAGCTGTTATTTAAAATAATTAATTTATGGTTTATCTGGTTGTGTAGCAGACATATTGAATTTGAATATCACTAGGTTAGAATTTGCCTTGCTGCTCTGGTAAATACAGTAACTTACAGACAATTAGCTGCTTATGTCTTTTAGATACTGATCACCATGAAATATATCCTCAGTGAAATGTATTCCCAGTGCCTTGTCTTCACAAGGAGTTTCTGCTCCTCCCACTGCTGCCTATTCAGCTGGACCTCAGCTTTGAGAAGATCATTTCAGCGGTAAGTAAAGATTTGATGTTGTTGGCAAATTTGCTGTCTAGTTCCTGAATTACAATGATGCTGTGTGGTAATCTGACTAAAGAAAACTGGCAGAAAGCATGTACCCATGATTCAGATCATAGAATTTTGCAGCTGTCAAGTGCTTGTCTACTTCAAACACATTTAGCAACTAAAGCATGTTACACTACTAGAAAACAGGATTGTTTGTTCTGTTCCCATGGAACCTCATGGTTATGGATTTGTCAGTGTTGTAACCATTTGAACTCAGTCTAAGTCTTTCCTTGGCAGAGATCTGAAATCCATTGCTTATTTTTATCTGGTTTATCACCTGTGCTATCTGAACCACTAATGATTGTTTCTGCAGAGCATGATATGCCTCAGAGTCCACATGTACAGTAATGTGCCTGGCTTCCAAGCAGCATTATTTAATAGCACTGATGAAAAACAGGGATATTCCACAAAATAATGACTATAGCATTTAAATTTCTCATAGTCAAGGAGGAAACATACTCATATACAAAATATGCAGAGAAAATAAAAAGCTACACTGCTAAAAAAAAGGAAATTGTTTATTATCTGCATAAAACCTCAATAGTATTGTCTTTTCTGAACTTAATCCTCTACTACCTTCAGAAGGCATCACGTGAACTAAATCATTGGTAACAAAGATGTGAAAGGATCTCCACTTCTGTTGTTTTGGTTTCTTTTTCCCTTTTCCTGCCTATTTCATCACCTTTCCTTGGCTAATTAACAATACAATACCTCCTTGTCCATTAGGAAAACACGAATTAGACGAATAGGCAAAACTCCAGTTCAGCATCATCTCTGGAAGTTATTAAGTACAGTAATATGGGCTCCATTGGTACTCTCTACACTAACACATGTCACATCACTCATTATTGTCTAGGCTGAAGCGCTTCAGTGGGCTCTGAAAGGAGAAATGGGCTCTGAAATTTTCATTGCCTAGACTACTTAAAGTTAGACAAGGGCCCCAGTCTTGAAAACTGGTAGGTACAGGGAATAGACCTGGATAGTACTGATAATTTTCAGAAAAGTTTAAAGAAGCATACGCTGAGACCTTGCAGACAACGAAGAGCTGTCAGTGCAAACACTGTGATGTATCACAGCCAATATGCCTTCCTAATCATAGAATCATTTAGGTTGGAAATGACCTTGAAGGTCATTGTGTCCAACTGTCAACCTAACACTGCTAAGTCCACCATTAAATTATGTCCCTAAGTGTCACATCTACACATCTCTTAAATACTTCTAGGGATGGATGGTGACTCAACCACTTCCCTGGGCAGCCTGTTCCAACGCTTGATAATCTTTTCAGTGAAGAAGAGGATACAATATGTTGAATCAAAGTCCGTTTTGTTTGGAGTTTCAATTCTGAATATGGCTTTAGGATGCTATCATCTCATCTCTGTGAGCGAGACTGAGCCCATCAATTCTATAATATAAAACAGCTGTCAAATGGCAGGAGCTTCTACACACTGCCAGAGTTGGGACAACATCAGACCAGTGAATGGTGTAAATTTTGGGGTCATAGTGTGAATTTTGCAGTTGTCCTGTAGAGGGACAGGAGTTAGACATGATGAGCCTTGTAGGTCCCTTCCAACCCAGGACATTCTATCATCCAGTAATGTAATCAGTAGCTTGCAACCACAATCCAACCACTCACCAAAAGTCCAGGCATAACTTTTGTTTTAAAATATGCTCTCTTTAGAAAAGGAGTGAAGTTCATACTTCCAATGAAAAAACAGTTGATTCTTGTGTCAAAGTACAAGAACGACTTCGTTACATCAGGGCAAACATCTATCTAGCGCACTGATCTGTCATCTCTGACAACGGCTACTAGTAAATGGCAATAGCTACTACTTTGGGAATGACAGTAAAACAGGACAAGCCCACAGTGATTTTTCCCATGGTTATACTCTTATAACTTTCACTTATCTGAGACTCAGGGACTTTCAGAACAGAGGTTTTCCATGAATTCTTCCATGAATTTTGTTTAATTGCTTTTTGAACCTGTTTATACTTTTGGCAGCCACAATATCCTATGGCAATAAGTGCTAAAATTTAATTATGAATCACATGAAAAAGTCTTCCTTTCATTTGTTCTAAACCAGTTGCCTGGTAATTTCATTTTTTTTCCCCCTTCTGTTTGTGTTACAGGAAACAGTGAATAGTTATTCCTTATTCACCCTCTCTGTGCTTTCCACAGTTTCTACATACTTCTCTCCAATTTACCCATATTTATTTATTTTCCATACTGAAGAATCTTAGTCTATATGATCTCTCTCCATGTGGAAACATTCCAAATTCTCAGTTATCCTTTCCCCCCCATTTTACTGTGTTCCTTCGGGGTAGAATAAGAGTGCCTTATTTCCATTTGGTTCTTTACTGTGTTTATAATAGTCTTGCTGTACTATTTTCTGGTTTGATCACACTTCTGAGCATTGAAAAGATGTTTTCAGGGAACTTCCCATAAGATATACTCCCAGGATCACCTTTCTCATGATCATTTGAAATCAATTATGATGTTTGCCAAATTTTTGGTTGTTTCCCTTCATGATAATGGGTATGAATTTGCATTCATGAAGGGTGAATCATAAGACCATTCTGCAGTTTTTCCTTTTCAGTTCCAGTAATTAATTTTCAAGATTTTTGTGCCACTATTTACCTCATTTAAGAATATGTTTAAAATCATATGTCTACACACAGATACCTGAGGGATTCCACTGGTACCTTCCTTCTCTGTGGAAAATCTGTTTATTCCTCATCTTTATTGATTGTTCTTTGATCACTTACTAATCTATGGGAGAAATTTCCTTCTTCCTCATTTGTCATTGAACTCTTTTAAAAGAGCCTTTGTAAATCTGTCTAAATTCTTTGAAGAGTTTCAAAAATAATTCCTTAAAGCAATTATTGATCATGATAATAAGATAGAAATAATTTGTAGTTCTCAATCATGGATTAGGATTCAATCATGATTATGCTGCTAAACAGTCTGGATATGACACCTGTCAGTGTCTAACCTATCATGAAGAAAAACTCACGGAAACTGGAGGAACCTGTGTTTTGAGTCTCTCTGGGCAAGGTTTTCAGTTGACCGCCTTTCTATGGTTCCAATGGAGGAAGCTGGGCTAAGCAATACTCAAAAAAATACTTATTTTTAAAATCAAGATTAAGTTAGCAATTGTCTAGAGATAGATAGTGACCCCTGATTTAGAGGACTTGGATATCACTGTAACCAGAAATAAAAGTGAGTAGCATTTAATCTTAATCAAAATAGAATCATGGAATCATAGAATCATAGAATATAGGTTAGAAGGAACATCTAAAGGTCATCTAGCCCAATCCCCCTGCAGTAAACAGGGACATCTTCAACTAGATCAGATTGCTCAGAGCCCTGTCCAACTTGACCTTGAGTGTTTCCAGGGATGGGACATCTACCACCTCTCTGGGCAACCCGTTCCAGTGTTTCACCCTCCTCCATGTAAAAATGTCTTCTTTATATCTGGTCTACACCTACCCTCTGTTAGTTTAAAACCATTACCCCTTCTCCTATCGCAAAAGAACCTGCTAACAAGTTTGTCTGCATCTTTCTTATAAGCCCCCTTTCAGTAGGGAAAGGCCACAGGGACTTCCTGGAGCCTTCTCTTCTCCAGGCTGAACCACCCAACTTTCTTGGTCTTTCTTGATAGAAGATGTCTACTTCTTTCCTGTGCTGAGGGTTCCAGAGTTGGATGCAGGTGAGGACTCACCAGAGCAGAGCAGAGGGGCAGATTTACCTCCTTTGAGCCGCTGGCCATGCTTCTTTTGATATAGCCCAGGATAAGGTTGGCTTTCTGGGCTGCAAGTGCACATTGTCAGTTCATGTCCAGCTTTTCATCCACCAGTACCCCCAACTCCTTCTCCATAGGGCTGCTCTCAATCACTTCATCTCTCAGCCTGTATTGATACTGGGGATTGCCCTGACCCAGCTACACTGCTTCTTATTCTACCATCCAACACAAAAGAAAAAAACAAGTCTGGATATTTATTCTTCATTAACTCTACTGAAGTCTCTGGGGCCTCATTATATTTGTGTTTTGCCTCTTGAACTTCAGGTAAGCACCTAAACTTGGACATATTTGTTATACCCATATGATTCAAAGTCTTGTTATACAAGATAGAAATTCATTATAAGAACAGAGCAGAAGTGTTGACTTCAAGTCAACACTGAATTTTGAGATTAGAAAAATAAAATAAAAATTCATGAGGCACATTCATTTACTTCTTCCACAGATAAGGACTTGCTGAGAGTAGCATCCTTTTCAATATAAGCTCTCTGACAAATGTAATCTGTTACCAGAGTAATCATAATTTATCCAAATAAATTTAACATTCAGATATTTCACGAATAATGGCAATAAATAAATTGTAACCTTTCTTTGGTGCTACATCCAATATTTTTCTAGTGATTTTGTTTGGCAACCAAAAAATTATTATGTGAAGAGAAATACAGCCTCATGGAAAACTGAAGAATGCATTTATTAAACATTGCGTATACTTATGGTTCTTTCTGGAATGAGAGTAATGAAAAAGAGGAAAAAAGAAAGCAAGAGCATAAAGAAACACTAAGAAAAAACATAATTTGCTCAAAGCTTTGTGGTATATTGGACACAAATTTCTGAGCTCACATGTAAAATCCCACATTTAGAAAATCAGCTGGTCTTCCTATTAGAACCAATTATTTTGTCTTGCAGCAGAATTATAAGGAATGGTTATTTCTTTGTGAAAATCTAGACCTAGGTACAATTTCGTGACTTTCGATGCAGTTTCTGAAAGGATTGGCCGATATGAAAGATCTCGGCCATGAGGTGTTTTCCCCTTGAGACTACCCATGTTCATTTAAGAAAAGTTTAAGTCCCCAGCCGTGTACCACAAAGTCTTGTTTGCCTCATGTTTAGCACAGGCTGCCAGATTGCCTTGCACAGCTTTTGCAAAGGTAGAAAATAGTGCATTTGAAAACAAAACAGAGAAAAAAAGGAAGCAGAACGCCCCCCTCCTCCCCCCCCCCCGCCCTTGATTCATATCAAGTTACAATTTTGGAAACCTCTAAGTATTCACATGTATTTCCCCTCAGAAAAGCACACAGAATTCCCAAAGTTTATACAGCGGAATGCTTTCTGACCCGATTATGTGCCCAAGCACCTCAGCATTTCACTCTCTGCAGTAATTTGAGTGTAAAACTGAGTAACTTTTGCCCTTGTTCTGGATAGTGATATTTTAGGAGGGTTCAAACTGACTTCAGGGATTCCTAATGTCCTTAATGTCATCTGATATCCATGATGGTGCTGGCCTGGACTCTAGAGCTACTCCTTTGACCTGCTGATATTTATTTGACAGATTCATGCTCAGTCCTGAGATTTAAACTGTGCTTGATCCTTCTCCTGCCAAAAGTAACTGTGATAGAGCCTAAGTTATTAAGGGTCCAAAAGCCTTGCTTTCAACTGTGGTTTTCCTCCAGCTATCAGGAGCAGTGCAGTAAGCTTCCTGCCCTTCAGTCAAGTTATAGCTGCTACAGATAGATCAGATCCGCTTAGGATGTGGATAACGTGTGGGAACAAGGCCAACACATATAGGAACATAGGACAATAAAGTAAGTAGAGGTCCCAATAAAAAGTCAGAATTACTTTACTTCAGATTTCAGGGCATTCACTATTATTAACATTATCTTATAAGTTGCTATAGATCTGATGCTGTTTAGAACATATCTAAAGATGTGCGAATCCCAGAAAAAGATAATGTTATCCTATCTATTCTGCTTCATTCTGCTTTCAGCCAAATGTGAACAGTGGTATGAGCAACAAGTCATTCTGCTCATGACCTTTATGGAAATTAAGTATTTAAAGAAGGAAGGCAGATCATTTCACTGGGCTGTGACGATAGAGCACAAGAGAGACTTTGACCCTGTAGAGTAGTAATTAAGGCATATACTGGGAGGACAGTGACCTGGGTTTTGAAATGTTTCTGTGATGAAAGTGGATAGTAGAGCATTATAGGTAAAAATGTAGAACACCTCTCGATAAGGATCCGTACTTACTTCCCTGTTTACTTTCTTGTTTACAAAATCAACTGGTTCATCCCATTCCCTCTTGCATTTGTGCTGTGGTCAAATGACTTTTATGCTCTTCTGTGTACAATGACAGCATAAACAATGGCGATCACCATTTTTATTCAGATAGCCCCTTGTCTGATGATTATAGTACAGTACAAAGTTATCTGGGCTTAAACTTCCTCAAGCAGTGGAGAGTGCTGAGGACGCACATCCACCTCGTTAAAGCAGATGTGACATTGAGCTGATATTCATCCATAAAATTTAAAGGACAGCTCCATATCCTTATCATTCGTTTGTCTTTTAAATAAAGTCTTCATTGACAAATTGTTCAAAATGTGGCTTTGGAAACAAACTCTCTTGTGTTTTCAGTCTCCAGGGTTAGGTGAACTTAACTGCACATTTGAGAAAGGTATCAAATCTCCGACAGAGAGACCAGTCCCCCCTTTTTTTAAATGATTCCTTTTGGCTAACTTCAGAAAACTTCTTTTTAAGACACATGCTGGGGGTGGTGGTTCCTGTATATTTGTATTCCTACTTCTTTCTATGGGCTACTTACAAACCAAAGTATCTAGCGGAATGTTAGGTGCTTACCAGATGCTTATACTAGACATTGTAGTCTTTATTTTATTAAAGCAGAGTATCTGTTGTACATCTTACATTCCCTGGCTGCTTCTCTTCAGAAACAGCAGATCTGTATACATTTCCCATTATTGCAAGACATTGCCTTTGCCAGGGAGCAGGGAGGACGCTGGTTAACGCTAGGTCAGATCCTGGGGTAATTAAGAAAAACATTTTTGTTTTAAATTTAGTGCCAAGAATTCTTATTATTAGAAAATGTTTAACATCAAATAAATACAAAAATAATGATGTGGGCTGAATTTCACACTAAACCAAAACGCTATTTCAGATATGTTACTGGAGATAAAGAGCCAAAGGAGATTTCCAAAAATTAGGTGTGATTTCCAACAGAAGAATTAAACCAACATGATGCAGATGCATTTTGCTGCCTTTTATTAACACACAGTCTAAATTCCTTTGTCCTTCCCTTTCCATTTTTTCTTTTAATTATTGTATTTATTACAATGCCTTAAGCTAAGCTTACAGTGGGCAGAAACTGACTTCTGTTGGGATAGAAACTGTCTTTCTATTTTATACTTGTACAACACCTGCAACATAGAGCTTAACTGAAACACCTGTAAGGATTTAATAATAGTAATTTAATGCATGGCAAGATAAGAAATGATGTCCAGTGTTGGAATATAATATATAATAATATATAATAATATATAATACATAATAGATAATAGATAAGATAATATATATAATATAATATAATAGATAATATATATATTTCTTATATATAATATATAATAAGACATATGACAGTCTTTTAGAAGGTTTTCAAGGTAAGTAAAAGAAGGTAACAACGGGTGAAAGTTTCTACTGCCAGTCCTGTACAAAATATTTTTGATACCACTGACACTGGTATAATCCTTGAACTAAAAAAAAAATTTCTTGTAGGAAAGCTGCAATAAAGAAGAATATGCATTACAGCTACTTCATGGTGAGATGTGCCAGAGCCTTGAGACCACCAATTGGCCTTAATGGCCTTGATAAGCCGCACTCGGGACCCCTTCCCTCTTCTTCCTGTCCTTCATTTTTGTCCTAAAGCCTGAGCTGAGGTGTAGGTGGCTGCTTTCCTGGAAGGACCCCTCAGATATATGTCTGAACCTTTCTCCAGGTTTGCCTGCTTTGCTCCTCACTGAGGTCTCTACTTGGAGCCTGGACCTGGTTAATTTCTTGCTGTGGCTGCGGAAGGACCACGCTACCAGCATGTGTGGGACTGTCCTCTGCTGATGAGGGGCTACCCTTGTCTCCCGGTTTGCCTTCCCGTGGTGGCTGCCTGTCACTGTACCTGAGCATGTTTCGTCTGTGTTTGTAGCTAGAACCAGTAATTTCAAGGGATTTTTTTTTTTTCCAGAATTGCAGAATTAAAAAGCATCTTTGCAGAGAGATAATAGTCTTCTACTGGTTAAAAAAACAAGCAACCAACAAACCAAAACAACAGACAACCCCCTCAAAAAAATCAGCCACCAAAAAACATGATAAAAGAGGAGGCAAACCGCAGCATTTTTATTCACAGGGTGCTGAAGCCAAATTTTAATTGACTAATTGTTTGCTTTGCATAACTTAATACTGTCGTGTCGAAACATTAGATGGAAATCACCCTTAAGTTTCCAGCTGAAAGGAAATAACGATAGAAACAATAATAAAATGAGCTAAGAACAGTGTTTGCTGCAGTGTTCGATATGTGCTGTACAAGGATGTGGCTATGGCAGAAGGATCTGTGAACGACTCAGTATTCAGGTTCGAACAATGAGGGAAGCTGCTCTAAAGTAATTTCTTTGACCTCCAGAATCAATGGTGATTCTTCAGCAGTTTGTTTTGATTTTCAGTAATCAATTTCTGCTGCTTCATCCCACTACAAACCCCTGAGATTCTGGAGTGCACTGTGTCTTTGTGCCTGGATGTGGGCGTTTGTGGCTTGACTAGGTGACTTTGAAAATGATACCCTAGCTTGGCACCACCATTTAATTCCTGGAAGGGAAGATGCCACATCCTGTCACAGCCAGTGAATATGACCACGTGCGCTCCTATCTGCCTTAATAAAACAAGGAAAAGATCTTTAGAGAGCTAACAGGAAAGGGAGGTGATTGTTTAGAAAAAAGATATTCACAGTATCACAGTATCATAAGGTTGGAAAAGACCTTTGAGATCATCGAGTCCAACCTATGACCCAACACCTACACCTACTCCTACTTGTTTTCTTTACTGACCTCAGAAAGGTACTCAAAACACATTCCAATATAAATCTTTTCCCACAGAAAACTCAGACTCAGGAATGTAAATTAAACAAAAGGCATCAACTAGGCTATGGGCAACCATTTGTTCTGAATATATCTGTCTCAACTGAAGCCATTAATGGCCCCAAGTGTGCCACCTAGTTGTTTATGACTTGACTAACAAAAGGCTTCTACATTTTTTTTCTAATCTGCTTTCAGGTGAGATCGACCAGATAGTCAGTGGCAGCGGTGACAGAAAATTGTACCAGCTCAGATACCTTTGCCCACAGTAAATTGGGTATTGCTCAGAGGATTCCTCCCACAGCAGGGCTGTGAGGTGAGCAGCCTCCAACAGACGGATGGGAACAACTAGCATGTGACTGCCAATGTTTTCTACCACCTAAACAAAAGTTCACCATTGCCTAAATTGTTAGTTTTGTAAGGCTACCTTTTTGCTTTTGTGTACTTTGTGACCTGTTAGTTTCAGCTATGGTGCAAGTGTAGTGGAATACAAATGTACTTGATAGTTAGCAAATTAGGTGGTAATGAGTAATCTGTGCTTTCAGAGTATCACTGCGAACTGTTCTGAAACACTTGCAGCTTAACAGATGCATCAAGCAGAAAATAGGCTGTGTCAAGGTGGAATATTAAACAATAGTTATCTTGCAATTTGATTATAATAACTTTCAACACTCAAGTGCTTATCCTCCGGATTTCTCAGTATCGTCTCTGAGGTGCAATCTGTCTTCTAATTTAAAATGGCTAGATTGGGAGAATTGGTGGGGTTTTACCTCGTTTTTCCTTATGTGTATGTACAAATATATATCAGACACACACTTTTGTTTACAGAAGTGGACTATTTCTTGTCTCTGTTGTGTGCTATTTATATTTATAAAGAATAAAATACCAGGATGGATATCAAATTTTCCATACATTTCACTGAAGTGCTGATGAAAATTTAATCTGATTTATCATCCCTTAAAAATTCTTCCTTTGGTTAAGCTGCATTAACAATTTCTGTTCACAGATATAGACTGGGTGCAGAGTGGCTGGAGAGTAGTCAGGCGGAAAGGGACTTGGGAGTGCTGGTGGACAGAAAACTCATCATGAGCCAGCAGTGCGCTCAAGTGGCAAAGAGGGCCAATGGTGTCCTGACCTGCATCAGGAACAGTGTGGCCAGCAGGACTAGAGAGGTCATCATCCCCTTATACTCGGCACTGGTCAAGCCGCACCTTGAGTACTGTGTCCAGTTCTGGGCCCCTCAGTTTAAGAAGGATGTTGAGACACTGGAGTGTGTCCAGAGGAGAGCAACGAGGATGGTGAAGGGGCTGGAGCACAAGCCCTGTGAGGAGCGACTGAGGGAGCTGGGGTTGTTTAGCCTGGAGAAGAGGAGGCTCAGGGGAGACCTTATTGCTCTCTATAACTACCTAAAGGGAGGTTGTGGTGAGGCAGGAGTTGGACTCTTCTCTCAGGTGACTGGTGACAGAACGAGAGGACACGGTCTGAGGCTTCGCCAGGGGAGGTTTAGGCTTGACATTAGAAAGAAGTTCTTCACTGAGAGGGTAATTGTTCATTGGAATGCGCTGCCTAGGGAGGTGGTCGAGTCACCATCCCTGGAGGTGTTCAAAGAGAAATTGGATGAGGCACTTAGTGCCATGGTGTAGTTGACAAGTAGGAGTAGGTGTAGGTGTTGGGTCATAGGTTGGACTCGATGATCTCAAAGGTCTTTTCCAACCTTACGATACTGTGATACTGTGAAAATGTTTTGCAACGATTTAGTGTGCAATCTTATGGATGTCAAAGATGGCATGTGTTGCCACGGTAGATAGTATTTGTCGTGATACAGTTGTAATGCTTTTGGTGACTTTAGAAGCTTCAAGAGAACTACACAGAGAAAAAGAATTTCAGAAAGTTAGCTAAGTGCAGTGAATTAGCAAAACTATTAAGCATAAGGGTCTACCTTTTACTAATTTTTTTCTTTTGTATGGCATTTCACACAGAAAGGAAAGATCATATCACTGCTAAGTCAGTCAGATGACATTCTTATAAGATGCCATACACATTCTTGCCAAGGTCAGCAACTTACAAAAATTAAGCCTCTAGAAACAAGTTACAAAACTCTAATCAATATTAAAGGAGCCTAACAAAGCAGAATTTTTTTATACTTTTTTTAATTTAGTCTAATTAAGGATTGATTTGTGTTACAGAATATTTTCCAACTGACGGAGAAAAAAGTCTATTGATTTGTTACTACATTTTACTGTTTCTAAATATCTTAGATGAGTGGTTGTTACTTTGCCATTATAACAGGCCTGTCACTGAGGAGCCAGTGTCTGGCAATTTTCCATTGTGTTATGTGAGTCAGACTTGCTTTTAACCTCTGGAAAAAAGGTAGAGGTTTCTGAAGATTTAGAAAAGTCTTTTCAGCAAGATGAACACCGGGCACAGCCTGGCCACCAACTCTACACTTTGCTCAATGGTTGGAACTCTGGCATGGAGGGACTTTGAGCAGGCAAGTATATCCCGAGGTTTTCCAGTCCTGAATTCCCTTTGAAGAAATACCTAGTTTTGCTCAGCAGTCTAGAAATTAGAGCACTTGGCCAGTGCAAGACCTTGTCCATCATCCTTATTCTGGGAGATGCTAAAACCGCACCTTCCTTGTCTCAGAGTCTGCGGAGCACCTGGCTGCTGGAGAATCTTCAGGGCAGATGAAGCTGGTCCACTTCACAGAAAGGACTGCAAGAAATTCTTGAGGCCAGGGAGAGAACAACTCATGGGGTATGGGAAGATGTCTGTTCCCAACATTGTTCATGCTTTTTATCCTGCGTGTCTTAAATGAGTATTGCACAAGCAGAGCTCAGATCAGGAACCAGAATGAGAAACCGTCTCAAAAAGGCTATAAAGACTTACGTGTCCTCTTGTTTGCCTTCTCAGGCTACTGCACACTGTAAGGCACCAAATGTGGAAAAAATGCATACAGACAAAGGCCTGAGGGTCCCATTCCAGCCCAGTAACAGTGGCAGCAGGTAAAGGAATCTCAGCAGCATGAGAAGTTACTTCTGGTCCAGACACATTCATCCACAAAGACTGTAGGTAGGTGGGATCAGTTTTGGCCACTGTGCCTCTGGTCCACTCGAATTTGTCCATAAACTGTTGTATTTCAAAAACTACGTGTAATAATGTTGGACTTTATTAAAGCCCATGGGCAAAGTGTTGTGAAAACATAAGTTTAAAATGTAGTTTATTACAGATACAGCCCTATTAAATTGAAGGACATAAAGAGGTAAAATAAATTATTAAGAAAAATAAAAATAAACATGCAGTTGCAGGCATTCTCCTGGGGAGAAAACTATTTTCTGCTCAGCCACAAGCTCAGTAATGGTGAGATATGATCCATTTAATGCAGTTTGAAATGTAAAAGCACTCGTACTAGATCACATCATATGAAATGTATGCTCTAATAGTGCATTCAAATATGAATATTGCAGTGTTGTACAAGAACTATATAGGCAAACTTTTCTCCTATGGGAAAGTTCAGCATCCATTTGCATAAAGAACAGATTTTGTCACCTCAGAAATTTCTTCTACATCTAGCCACAGTTGTTAGGATTTTACAAAAATACTTCTGTTGTGTTTGTCCTCATTAGCAAGCTAAGAGGTGTTCCTCCTTAGCATTCAAAACCAAATCCAACATGTCAGTGAATAGATTAATGATGAAACGAAAATGGGAGAAGTTTTCTGTCCTTTAAGAGATTATTTACATGTGATGAGATTAATAGCAGTCACTGGGGAAACTGAACCAAGAATCTATCTTGCAGAACTTCCCAGGTGATAATGATCCAAAGAAGCAAAAGTCAGATTCAAGTAAAAATTTTGTGAGTCTTATGGCCAGCTGCAGGTCCTATGATCCAACAACCTTCACATTTTAAATTCAGATTTGAATCTTTTACACTGCAGACCCAGGCTAATTTAGCAACATTCAGTTTAATGAAGTCAAATCGATCTTGTAATCCACAGTTTTTAAATTTTTTTTTTTTAGGTTAGTTCAGAAGTTTTGGGGTGGCTTTTTTTTGTCGAACAGAATGAATTTTATACAATTGTATGTGCTGAGGTTTCTCTACATATATGGTAACTGGAAAGACCAATACGATTTCTATTACATTTGGCAAAATGGTAGAGATTTCAAAAACTTTTAAGTTCCAAGTTTTATGCAAATAAATGAACAATTAGAGGAGAGGAAGTCTGTTAATAAAAGGCTGGGATGGAAATTTATACTCTATTTGAATGTGCATGAAAAAGAAGACTGGAGGCTGGAACGAAATGCCTTATTTGAACAGCATGGTTTGTGAAAAGCAGTGCTTCCAGTGCTCACATCTGGCCAAAGTCAATCAAGTACAACACACAAATTCATAGGAAACTAAGCTTTATTAGCTTCAATATTCAAGGAGACATTTATTTTACTTAGTAAATTATTTATTCCTTCATTTTTTGCAGTCTGCTGTGCCTCTGCTTTTGACTGGCTTTGGAAGCAGAAATGCAGTAACACTGTTAGAAAAGCCAAAGCATTTCCGAGCCAGTATAAAGCAGAAAGTCTGGGCAGTCATGTGCAAATAAATTTGTTATGAGATTAGCAGCCCAGCTTCTAAATCAAATGGATTTTGATAATAAGCATCCATTACAGTATGTCTTGTTCCAGTCTTTCTTTGGGTTGTTTCTAGATGGCCGTCAATTTAGCATAAGATATATTAATTCTAATTATCTAGTCTGAGACTTTCTCTTTCCTTGCTGTATCATTTACAAAGAAAGCTCTCATTGCTAGGGCTTAAGCCACTTTGTTCCTTTTTCACATATCTGATTGAGAAGAAGCTTTTCCCTGACTGCTATATCAGAATCTCTGCTAACTGTGCAACCAGGTGTGGGGGTGTCTGCAAGGAAACTGTACAAATGTGCACAGACATTTAGGCTTCATGAAGTAAAATCTATTATGGAGCTCGTTCCAAACGCCAAGGAAGCCACCCACAAGATTGATCAAAGTGTAGATTATGACTGTGCCCATATTGCAAATGTACAATGGAGTCAGATAATTTTTTTTCTCCTTCCTCCTCGGTTAAAAGTCTCTAGCATGCAAATGCTACCCTCAATAACTACCTTTTAAGCCTAAGAATATTTGCAGTGGGATTTCCTAAAAGGCTTCACAGAAAAAAAGACTCATTGTTTGAAACCCAATTCATCTTTTGGTTAAGACTGATCAAAATAGTTTATACAGATTTTCATAAGCTTTTTGCTCACACTGTGTATTATTTGGCTTAGTGATCACAACTGAAAAGCGTGATTTTAATAATAAAGTTGAATAAGTAGATTGAAGTAGGTTGCAAGGACTGCTTCATTCCAATTGTAAACAAAGTAAAATAGTTCAATCAAGGCAAGACAGGTTCTATATAGCATTTACATTATCATTATTTCATTTGCTTATTGCTTTACATTCATATTTAAGGGAGCCAACTTCTCACAGATGATAAAAAAGATTACTTTTTAATTACCAGCTGAGCACCTTGATATGTTTTTACAGTTTCTTCTGAGGAAGTAAGCAGAGCTGTTGCTGTAAACTCCAATTCTAATTAGCATTCCCCAAACACACAGGAACCAGTAATTTGTTTACAAGCCCATAGAAGGAATGACTGAGCTAATCACTTTGAATATATCCCTTGTACAAGGACAAATCCACGCTCCTGTGAATGTCTATGCCAAATGCAGATTGATTTTATTGACTCAACTGTTTAACATTAGGTGACAGAAGTGGTACGAAAGACACTGGAAATAGTGGTATCTCAGGCGATGTGTACAAGACACATCAGTGCAGAGCTGAAGGGGTTCCCCGGCTTGGAATTGACAGGGAATTTTGCTCAGGGTTGTAGTGGCCATGGAGTGCCAAGGATTTTGGAGGTTTTCTGGCTTTGTTAAAATCGTGCTGGTGTATTTCACACAATCACATTTCTTCAAGTGCCGGGAGGGTATTAGTGGTGACCCCAGCTGCTCTTTGTCCCTGCTGCTGTGGCTTGATTCAAGCTTCCAGGACACTGCTCTTTCTAAGCCACCTTTGCTTCTTGGAAATCTCCAGCACAAATAAGATGACAAGTTTAAGAACATTAAGGTGGGCATATGATTACTGTCAACTTTGATATTAATCAACAAACGATCATATGTAAGCTGAGCAAAGATGCCATCTTTCTGGGGAAGGAACAGTCAGTCTTACTGGGCAATTTATACGTAAAGGAACCCTACTGCTTTTCCTGTGCACTTAAAGCTTCTCCAGGGTATTTCCCTAATGAATAGTTGAAAAATATTTCGCCCCTGGCCGAAGGTCTGCTTGTGTAACTAATGCTGGAGCCCCAAATTCTTGAAAGCGAGCAACCCAGAGCTCTCAAAGTCTGAGGTCGAGCGAACAGGTCCCCATAAAGTAAGATCTATTTAATTGCATCTTGTCACTGCGACAATATTTAGACAGAGATAGAGCTGTATTGTGATGCATTCATTTTTTTTAAAGTGTTTTTCCAGATGAGTGACTAATCTCAAAGATCCGTGGGGTGCTTAGGATGCAGGTAACCATGGTTACTTTTGTTGCCTAGCGACACCTGCCTTGTACAGCTGAGTGTGTTCCTACTCATGCTACTTCTACACAGCACAGCTCCATTAAACTGCCTCCCTAGACCAGCTCTCTTAACATAGAACAAGTTGTTTGGGGTTTATCCTGCTGTCCAGGAGGTTGGAATTGGAAATGGTGTGTTACTCTGAAAAAAAGAAAGACGAAGGGGGCAAAATTGGTTTCTGTTACAGCAACATAAACCTAGTTGTGTCTTATGGCAGAATCTTACTCAGTAATGTAGATGTTCATGTAAATCTTCCATTGTGCTGTAAGACACAAGTTTGCACAAAATTTTATTTGGGGCAGAATTTAAGGGTATTGGTTATTTTCTCAACCCAGACTCAGAACAGGTACTAACAAAGCTGAGTTTGACTCCTTTACCGAGTGAAGTGCAGAAATACTTCATTTAGACAGAAGTAATGATCATTTATGTCATTTCAGAAACAGAAAATGTATTTATTTTATAAATAAGATTTTAAAACACACTTATAAAAAGTCAGACTCTCCTAATTATGTAAATTTAATGATTTAATTGCAAATTAAGAACAATAATTTTTACTGCACTTGGTTATAAAGGGCTTCTCAAATGCTGCTTTATGCATGCTGTGACTCACTAGCATCTAGGCTGGGTAAGCAGAGGTCTGCGGTTGATGTCACAGCCTTGGGCTCTGCCATTTCAGAGCATTTTCTCAGAACAATTACTTGCAACCGCTTTTCACCTGAGCACTTGGGACATATATTTATGGTGTAGCTGGATAGCTTACACAAACAGGGGGACAAATTGCTTATGTAAGTGAGGCACTTTTGGTGCAATCTTGTCTGTCTGTAAACAAGGCTGCCCTTGTCTTCCTCCTCAGCCTTCTCCTCTGCAGCACTCAACAAACCCATTGCCTTGCAGCAGGGAAAGACAAAATAAAATACTTTCTGTGCTTATAGTCCCGAGTTTGCCCTTCCAAGTAGTGTTCTGCTGAACAAGAGCTGCTTTAGGAGCTAGCTTTCTGGAGTATCAATCTGCTTTCTGCCACTGGTACATATAGATGTGCAGTTGAGTTAATGTAGAATCATAAAATCATAAAATCATAGAATGGCTTGGTTTGGAAGGGGCTTTAAAGATTATCCAGTTCCAATCTCCCTGCAGGGACACCTCCCACTAGACCAGGCTGCTCATGGCTCCATCCAGCCTGGCCTTGAACACTTCCAAGGAGGGGGCTTCCACAGTCTCCCTGGGCAACCTGTGCCAGTGCCTCACTGCCCTCAGTGTGAAGAATTTCTTCCTAATGTCTAACCTAAATTTCTGTACTTTTGTAATAAGTTTTTGAAAGCACTGTTTTTTTCTTTCAGTTAATTCTTGCTCCTGGCTTCCATGAGGTTAGTGCCACAGGTGGAATCTTTTACGCTAAATCTTCCAGGGTAATAAACTCAGTCATATGTAGTGCTGGATCATTAATCTGGTTCCTGGTTTGGGCCAGATCAGATCAGACTCCTCCCAGCAATTCTTGAGCACTATTTGAAGTTAGTACAGAGTAGAAGTTACTCCCTCTAGGCAGTCTGGAAGCAGCTACTGTGCTTTGGAAAGAAAGAGTGGTTGGTAGTGCAGACATAGGACACTCTGGTCTAGCCAGTTTCAGTTTCAGAGGAAAGTTCTGGACATGTTTAATCTTCTGTAAAGTACTGCAGTGCTTTAACTGATGTATTCCAGCAGGTTTCTTACTTGCCACCTCTTGAGCAGGTTCAGCCTGAGCACTTCTGTAGAGACACAGACGTATGGGACTCTCATTCTGTTACATTTCCTGAGATCTACACAAAATAAGAAGCCTGCAAAACCTGTTAGCATTTAGGGTGCAGATGTTGACGATTAGGGTGCAGATGTTCTTTGATCAATGTCTGTCGTGGTGAACAATAAAGTTTCAGGGTGCTTTCCTATTTCCATAGGGATGCTAACCTAGAAAGGACCACCTAGGTTCACTGAGGGATGTTCATCTGCATTTATCTGTTAATTCTCGTGTTATAATTAGATTGTTAGCAGTAGGGGGCTTGTAAAGTGTGTAGCAAATAGGGTTATAATTCAAGACTGCAAATAAGATCTACAGCTCAGTAAGTAAAGAAATAGCAATGACTTTACCCAAGCAAGGGTCCCACGTTGCCCAGTGTGGTGTTCATGTCCTTGTACAGTGAGGAAAGAAGGTACTTCTTGCTGGCTTGGAACGTTGTCCAGATTCTTTGTAAGAAGTCTGTTTCTCCTTTATTTCTGTGCTGTTTTTCAGAGCCTATTAAAACTTTCATTGTTTTTCTTCTTCACTTGGTTTTACATTGTAATTGCATGTCAGGACTACTGTCAGATTTCACCCTTTCTCTCTTCCTGTCTGTATAGCCTATATCCTATGTTTAGCATTAGAATTGTATTTTTTCTTTCTACATGTTGTTCCTTGTAAAAGGCTTCCTGGTTGAATTTAATTTGTTTTTCTTTTTTAATTTTGGATAATAGTTCTCCTTTCTCCATTTGCAGCCCACATACTGATGCAACTTCCCCTTGTTGTGTTCCCAAGTAAGTGTTGCCACTTTAATAAATTGCATACTTTAGTAAAATGATGTAGGACTCTGTTTACAAAAGAGTGCTTTTGTGGTGTCTTACTGCTTTCACAGGAAGCTTAACAGCTTGCAGAACAGTAAGTGGCAAATGTTTAGTGCAACATTATGCCAACTTGAGGACAAACTGTTCCTCTCAGGAATGTTTTCAGACTTAAATGAGAGGAAAATCCCCCTTGCAGAATGTGAATTCTTGGAGGAGGTGGTGAGTGACTGCCACTTCTTTGCCTTGCCAGCAGCTCCGCTTCTCAAGCACCTTCCAAGGCTTTTTTAGATAAGCTGTAGCGTATGCTCAGCAGCAAGGAGTGATAAAGCTGTGACTGTTTTTTTCCAGAGAAGTGAGGCTTCTTCTTTCGAGGATGAGGCAGTAAACCTTCCAGCCTGCATCAAACCATCAAACCACAAACACTGGCTTGTGGCCACAGATGCTGAGAGGGTACGGCGGGGGGAGGGTGGTGAGGTAAGGGGCAATGGCAAAGCTATTGATGTGAGTAAGCAAAGACTTGAAGTGTAGCTGAAAACAATGTGAGTCAGAATAATTCAGAACTTAAACAGGGATAAGTCAGATTGAAATATGTGGCACTTCAGCCATGGATTCGAGTCATCCATCGAGAAGATAAGTAGATATGAACAAATTAATGATTAGTTTGACTAAACCATGAAAAGAGTTGAATTTAATACCATTCTCTCTGTTTATCCTTCTAAGCAGTAAAAAATCATTGGTAAGTAGGTTCTGCGTATCAGTGGTATTCTTCATCTCTGGACCTCAACCTCAGTTTAAAATATTCTGCTGGCTTTCTGTGGTTGTCAGGTACCGGATTTATTAAAGGAGAACTGTGTGGCTGTTACCTGTAATTGGATCTGGGACTTCTACACGGGTGGCTGAGCTATACTGAGTACTGGAGCCTGAAGGTTCAAGAAAAGGTGTTATGTGATTTCTATTTTGTATCCAGTCTTTGGGGCAAGGAAGCTCTTGGGTGCTCTAAAGCTGACAGGGTGCTCAGCCGATGCTGTGAATTTATCACAGGAAAGTAGAGGCAAAGCAAGGTAATAGCTTCTAGATCACAAGGCTCCTGAAGCCACAGTTAGTATTCAGTAGGTAGCAAAGAACATTTTTACATTTGTGATAAAATGAATCATCATATTTCAATCTTTTTAATTAAAAAATATTTTTCTATGGGACATCCAGATTTTTGCAGAAACTGTGTTTGCTATGAAAAGCAGTTTTAACAAAATTCCTCCTTCATGCATATTCATAGGCTTCAGCTATATCTAATCAAGGGGTCAGGAGCATTCCCTGGGAGGACCCAAAGCCCAGGCTGGGGTGCTGCTGGTGGGCAGAGGGACTAAATTCTGGCCCAGATACCCAGGTTGCCATCAAGTGGAGGCTGGGCTTAGCTGAGGCATTGTCAAGTATCAGCTGAGTAAGATTTTAGATAGGATCAGTGTACGCTTTCAGACCTGCTCCCTGTGGAAGTTGTCCCACAGCTTAAACAGCTGGAAAGCACCACTTGGTGACTTGGCCATGAACTGCAAACCTGGTAGGCAAATTGCCTTTGTGAATTAGTAATAACAGATTTTCTAGAGGAGCTAAACTGGCCAGAGATAGGTTGAGAAGATTATAACAATAAAAATATTCAGAAGCAGACATTTCAGTGCTCCAAAATTTTTACCTTTATGTAGAACAAAACATGGTGAGGATTTTTTTTTTCCCTGAAAAACCCCACACTTCCCTGCAGAACACATTAGTCATTTTATCTTCTATGCTTTAAAACTGTCAGGGAAAATTGTTAGGCAGGTAAGTTTCAGAGGGCCAGTAAATGAAGAAGTAGTAGGTTAATATAGAAAGGATTTTAGTTTTTCAAGCATATGGAAGCATTTTGAGGAAGGAAAAACTAGAAGATCCTCCTCGATACCTTTAGAGCTAAAATGGATATGGAGTTTTGCAAACTTTTGAGACATTATTTGAAAAGTCCAAAAGATGCTTTAAATCATGTGGGAATCCTTCTTCAAATGTAAATCCTACTTTAGTAAAGAAAAAGGAAAGATCATGGAGGATGAAATGTTTGCTTTATATGTAAGAGGATATACTGAGAAATGTAAAAAAAAATAATTACATAATGACATATGATCCATTTTTCATTTGAATTTCCAGTTTAAAGTTGTTTTTTCTTTTGTTTCTTTTTCCTGAGGTGATTGATTAAATTATGTCTGTGTTGAATGACAAGGAACATCACAATGAAGACATAGGATATAGCCTGTACTTCCCCCTCACATCCTTTGCAGGTTAGTCTGTATTCATAAAAAAAAAAGACTAGACTTGAAAATTCAAAACTGAGTTCAAGACCTTCATTATAAGAAAGTGAATCTTCAAAAGACAGTAGCTTTGATTAAAGTATTATGCCTCTCTAAATTAATGTCAAGTGCCTAAAGCTTCATTAGGCACAAAAATGTCAAATATGGAGGCATTTTCATGATGTTATTTTGCTCACTAAAAACTAGCAATATGTTTTGTTCTCATAGAAAATGAATTCCTACCAATGCTTTTTTCTTTGTGGCAATTTTGCAGTGGTTGCACCATCTTTTAGTACAAAATAAGAACAAGTGTGCTAGTAAAATAAGATTTATAGAGGTTTTTTTTCTTTTTTCCTTACTATCTTCTACAAGGTGTTCCGGCATCCTAGATTCACTTGCACATGGCATTAAGACCCCAAAGCAGGACAACAGGAAGCAACAGTAGATTGAAAGTAACGCAGCCCACTAAGTCTTTGTGCTGTACTGCTTTGTCCTCATTTTTCTTAGAAAGAGTTGTGTGAAAGTTATACTCCTGACACTCATTTATCTCCCGTGTAAAATTATCAGAAACATGTATTAAAATGGTATTTTTCTTGACAGTCTACTGCAATGTCACATATACCTTCATGATATTCATGCAAAAAGAATTCATTTATGCTGTAGTATTATTGTAGACAGTAAGTAGTTAGTAGTAACTAACAGACTTTTTGTTTTTCTTCAAAGATTAAAATCATTAAATGAATGCAAAGAAGTGGTGGCATTATGAATAACTGTCAAAGAATAAAAATCCTGTTTTCATGCAAATGTTTATTTTCGTAATAACAAAAATGAGAGCCATAATAAAAAGCTCCCTTGTAATTACAACATAAACAGAGAATAATTCTCTCAAGAAATGTTTCCACAAAGCAAGAGATAGTTTGAAAGAGCCATAATCAGTGCATAGTAGTGGATTTAATTAGAACAGGGAAAACCAATTCAGTCTGACCTCAGTACTGGGGAAGGTCATGGAGCAGATCATCTTGAGTGCTGTCATACAGCACACACAGGACAATCGAGTGACCAGGCCCAGTCAGCATGGGTTTCTGAAATGCAGGTCCTGCCAGACCAATCTGATCTCCTTCTATGATGATCTTACTCATTTAATGGACGAGGGAAAGGCTGTGGAAATGATCTACTTGGTCTTCGGCAAAGCCTTTGACACCATTTCTCACAGTATCCTGCTGGAGAAACTGGCTGCCGTTGGCCTGGACAGGCACAGCCTCTGCTGGGTAAAAAACTGGCTGGATGGCCGGGCCCAAAGGGTTGTGGTAAACAAGGTTAAATCCAGTTTGAGGCCAGTCACGAGTGGTGTTCCCCAGGGTTCAGTGCTAGGTCCAGTTCTGATCTTTATCAATAATCTGGACAAGGGGATCGAATATATGCTTAGCAAGTTTGCGGATGACACCAAGCTGGGTGCAAGTGTGGATCTGCTTGAAGGAAGGGAGGCTCTGCAGAGGGATCTGGACAGGCTGGATCGATGGGCTGAGACCAACGGGATGAGGTTCAACAAGGCCAAGTACAGAGTCCTCCATTTGGGTCACAACAACCCCATGCAGCGTTACAGGCTTGGGGAAGAGTGGCTGGAGAGCTGTCTGGCAGAGAAGGATCCAGGGGTGTTGGTTGACAGCCGGCTGAACATGAGCCAGCAGTGTGCCCAAGTGGCCAAGAGGGCCAATGGCATCTTGGCCTGTATCAGACACAGCGTGGCCAGCAGGAGCAGGGAGGTGATTGTGCCCCTGTACTCAGTGCTGGTGAGGCTGCACGTCAAGTGCTGGGTTCAGTTTTGGGCAGAGAAGGGCAACGAGGATGGTGAGGGGGCTGGAGAACAAGTCCTGTGAGGAGCGGCTGAGGGGTTGTATAGGAGACTGAGGGGAGACCTCATCGCCGTCTACAGCTGCCTGAAAGGAGGTTGTGGCGAGGTGGATGCTGATCTCTTCTCCCAAGTGACAAGTGATAGGATGAGAGGAAATGGCCTCAGTTTGTGGCAGGGAAGGTTCAGAATAGACATTAGGAAAAATTTCTTCACTGAAAGGGTGGTCAGGCATTGGAACAGCTGCCCAGGGAGGTGGTTGAGTCGCCGTCATCCCTGGAGGTATATAAAGATAGGTAGATGAGTTTCTTAGGGGTATGGTTTAGTAAGTGGACAGGTATGGTTGGACTCGATCTCAAAGGTCTTTTCCAATCAGATGACTCTATGATTCTGTGAATTAATAATTGTAATTTCTTGAACAGATTTGTTAGAGGTGCCTCTTGTGTACAGTATCCCATAAACTAGATTAGTGATGAGATAGTAAAAGCAATCTACAACCCACTTCTGATAAACTCCTGATTTTAGTATAGCAAAGGCACTTCAGTAGCATGAAGCGCTTTTGGAAAAGAGGACTCTCATAGGAATCCACAGTATTGCCTTTTAAAATTTGATATTGCAGCTATTTATTAGCTCCAGGCACAGGATGTCTGGTGCAAGCTATAACAAAGTCTCATGGCTGTACAGTGAATAATCTGTTTTCCTAAATGTTCATAGAAGAATTTAATACAAAAGGCCATCAACCAAAAGTTCGTATCCTAATAAAACTGTATATTTCAGATGTTTCCTGTGCTCCATGGTAGCATTGAATCTCCTTGTCTGATTAAATATGTTCACAGCTTAATGATGTCTAAGAAAGCTTTGTTTTCCGTCATGTTCCTGGAGTATTTGGTTTAAGTTCCCACTTTCGGCTTAGTTATGAGATGGAAAAGAGGAGCTGAAATGAGAAACATCTACCTGAAGGCAGCCAAGCACAAACTGCAGACAAACCCAGAAATACAGGCTGAAAGTATGGACAAACCGGAATAGAAGTAGTCATGACAGATGAGTCACCCAGTTCAATAAAGAGCAAACCTCAGCCCGAGACCATATTAGCTGTCTATAGATTAAAACAGAATGAATCAGGTCTGGTCAGTAGTATGTTGGAAAAGATGCTTTTAAACAGGCATTAAACATAAACAGCAAATATCAAAACTTCTTAAATTGGCAAAAAGAAAATATAATGTTGCATTTTCAGTCCTTGGAATGATTGACTGACAGTGAGAAAAACACAGTGTTCTTTGAAAAGGTTCATCCTGTCCCTGGAAATTCAGTATAACTATAAACAAAGAAACTGAAAAAGGCTAAGCAAACAAACTAGAAACAGTTTCTTCTCCTAACATCCAAGTGCAAGTTAAAGTATATTGAGGAAAGAATTTTATTTATTTTCTGCTGTCCTACCATTGCCTAATAACATTTTCAAACTGTGCTGGTTACCACTTGGAAGCAGAATTAGTAGCAGGATTGACTTTCTTCCCTTAAATAAAATATTGGTTTTTTGGTGAAAAATTGGATGCTGAAGGTCTGAGTCTTACCTCATCAATTTTCAGCCCTAAATGTTTATGTTTTAAAGTAAGTTTTTTATGTGGAATGCTGCTTTCACACCATGTGGGAACTGCAGCTCAATTGCTTGCATCTCATTTTCTTTCATGAATTTCTGTGAAAATGGAACATTTCACATGAAAAATTATCACATTTTAGTATTTACTAGAAATAATTTTCTTCTGGAAAGAAACCAACGAAACACTGAAACTTTTCCCAAGGCAATGCATGTTGGCATTAAATCTTGTAAGGTAGAAAAGGCAAAGACTGCCTCTGCTAGCCCCTTCAAATCTATGGTAAAAGACACATAATTTAGATATCATGGGAATTCGTTTTCTGCATTAAATGTAAGAGGCAAAAAAAGAGGAAGAATAGTATTTAATTACATAATTAAGGACTGTATTGAAATGTAATTGCATGAGGGAACAAAATAAAGTTTGTCAGGAAATAATTTTTCTGATGTTTCCTAACTTTTAGTTCCTCAGTCTGCATTCCCCACCAGATAGTCACACACCAGCTGTGGTCCCATGGTTGTATAAGCTGTGACAGTTTATGGCTAAAAAAGTAAATGACAGTAAAAGAACATGTAACCTGAGTAGTATTCTTTGTGTATATTAGTTTTGATGTTAATTTTTTAACTGTTCGTTTGAAAAGATGACTGAAAACTTCTGTTACATAACACTGTCCATCATCAAATTTGAACCCTCTGTTGCTTTTCACATCACTAATGTCAAAACTTGACAGAGCCGACTTTTGGACAATAGGAGTCTGTTATTCCTGGTAGAAATTTGAGTCCGGGTGCTTAGAAATACTTGTGAAGCAGAAAAAGCAGCAAACTCACTGATCCCTGTGCAGAGTGAATTTGTACTGGGGGGGGAGCTTGTTGATAGAGGATGGGTAGCTGTGGACTTCTTTAAAAGTATGGGTGAAGGGATCTCTCTTATTTTAGCATTTGTTTTCCATTCCAGCTCCTCACTCGGAGCTGGAGATCCTGAAGCTCACTGTGTGGTTGTGCTAGGAAGCGTGGGGTTAGTCAGGTGCTCAATGCAGGCTGTTCACTGGGTGAAGTGTGATTTGCTTCTCATTCTTAGGCATAAAAATGCCCAAGCCTGTAAGATGTGTCTCAACTCCCTTTCATGAGAATTCAGTGATGACTCTTACCTTGCAATACTTGTGTGTTTAGCTATTTTAGTATTGCCAAATATCAAAGATTTAGTGGAAAGATGGTGTGATAAGAGCTCAGAGAAAAAGATGCAATACTGTTTTGTAAGAGCTGCGAAGCCACAACCAGCCCTGTGTAGCATTATCTCATTGTTTAAACAGTAACAGGAGGGTAACTGCAATAACTAAACAAGTTATAAGAAAAAAAAGCCCTTGAAAACTACAGTTGTTGCTCCTAAATTCTTTTAAAGATGCTCTAGTGCAGCTGTGCAAAGGAGTCCTCGACTCTCCATATGGATGCTGATTCATTCTGATGTCAAACGCCCAAAGCCTGCAGGAAATTGCAGGTTTGTTGTTGCTGAATCATAGTGGCATGTACATCTTGTTAACTTCAGCTGGCATGCAGAAAGGACTGATACACATCCCTCACTCCTTGTCTCTCATGGGCTGGGAGGACTGTGGTCAACTTGATATGATACTGTGATACTGTGATACTTTGGAGATGTCCGAGAGAATAATGCTAGAAATATCCTTGAATGATGTTTATTTCCTGGTTGCTTCTTGAGCTCCCTAATAAAATAGAATGCTAGGTGGAGAATAAATGAGTGTTATATGGAATGGATCATTACTGACCTTTTAAACTACTACTAGAAGATCTTCTCCTGCTGCAATAATGGAAAGAGAAGAAGTGGGGCCAGAACTCTGTGTGTCTGACACATGGTGTGAGTAAAACCACTTATTATGCACCACTGAAGGCAGCAGTGAAGACAGCCTTTATTCATATTATACAATAGTGGTTTTAGTTGTTTATACCTTTATGAACCACTGAGTTTAAGCCAAAACTTTTCATACCCTGCCTATGCCCCTGGCTGAATTCCGTAATATTTCGGCCAAGTAATTCAGCTCCTTCAGTGAATGAGCCCAGGAACAAAGTGCCACTTTGCTCATGTTAATGCTTTCAGGTCTTTTCTATAAAAATTGCCAGCACCATCCATCTTTGAAGCAGAAATTTTAACTTCAGCTGAGGGAAGGTTCTCATATAAAAATTAATCATTTCATCATGCTTGTGAAAGTACTCCCAATTTTTTTCAAAGTCTTAATAATTATGTCAATTACAATCCATACAGATTCAGGAAAGTTGTGAGAAAGCTGTTACTTAGGCTTTTTAGATATCTCCTGCAGAAGGAGATAGTGCAGAAGGATCACTGCAAACTTCATTTTTACCTTAAACTGTTACTTTACACTTAGCTGACCAGATGTGTTATGTATACTTTCTCCAGAGTAAATATGCACCAACTGATAACTTCGAAGGAACTCAGAAAAAGTTTTCATGTCCTGGGCCTCTTCTAGCCCTATACTGGCTTCCTGTACACAGAAAGGGAAGCAATACAAGATAGTGCTCGATTGAGAAGAGAAATAATTGCAGAGTAGCAGATTCGTCAGATGGGATATGTGGGGAAGAAAGAGAAAAATAAAGGACAGTTTCATAATGGATACTGAAGGTTTCCTGGAGACTGACTATGAAAAGACTGGGACTCCATGTTTTAGGGTCAGAAATGATCCTGGGAGAGCCAACAGGGATGACTGGATAAAGAGACTAGAAAAAACATGCTACGTATATAGGCAGAGAGTAGGAGAATAAGGAAATCAGCTGACGAGTAGGTGTAGGTGTTGGGTCATAGGTTGGACTCGATGATCTCAAAGGTCTTTTCCAACCTTATGATACTGTGATACTGTGAAATGAATGTAGTACATTGAATTATGGAAGGAGATACAGGTAATGGAAAGAGAGATGTTACAAGAGAAAAAGCAGAGGAATTCTTGAAGAAGAAATAGAAAAGTTGTTGGACAGTATTTGTCTCTGGAAACTGGAACTCAAGATGCTGGAGAGTCTCTCTCGCTACAAACAAATACCTTTGGAAACTTAAAGGGAAAAGTTAAGATATTTATCTGCAAGTACAAAGAATATTATATACTACATATACACCAGGATATTGAGTTAAACCTACACAGAAAACTTCCATTCTGGTGCTATTTAATGCCTTATTTCCTAACCTTGAAACTTTTAAAATGGTCATTCTGTGTCTTTATAGTGTTTCTGTCTTCTGTGAAGCTTAATAAAGACTTTTTCTTTTCACCCAACACTGCCATAAGAATCACAAGGTCAAGTAATTCCGTCAGCATGCTTACATCCTTTGCAAGGACTTCATTCTTTTCTTACCTTCTTATCATGGAGAGATTTGTATATTTTGAACAGTGGGTTTTTTTGTTAGGCTGTTATTCCTTTTTTGTGTGTTTACACCAGAGAAGGCAAGGCAGTGGACACTTATCTTGCATAGCGAAGTTTACAATGATCCTTAGTTTCATTGAGATGCATCTAACAATACTATCTTTTTTTTTGGTGAACAAAGATTGATATTCACTGCATGAGGTTTAATTGTGCTTGAACTGTATTTATTCTGGGGCTTTACATGATATATTTGCATCATTCCATATACAATATCCAACTTTTACTTTAATGTGAAAAACATCATGAAAACATATTTTTACTTCTCTGTGTTATTTGTATATTGGTATGTCAAGTGGAAAATGGAGGCTAAATAGTGAGATGATGAGTTTTCTACCTAAAACTTATAAATCCAGCCCACATATGTGGTCACCAATGATTTTGATGATTATTAAAAATATTTTCACCTAGCTTCTAAGAAAACAAATTATGAAAACTTATCTAATTTAGAAAAGCAATTGCTGTCCTGATATAAAGTATTATTTACACTGATTCTCTCTCTCCTAGTACCAATAAGGTGGGAACATCAACACTTCATTGCTTTCCCAATAAGTATCTCCTTGCACCTGCAGATCCTGGGGCAGTGTGTGACAAGGAGTATTAAGTTCCAGCACTCCTCTGCAAGCAGTTGTCCCTCTTGAGCAGAAGTTTGTCTTCTCTCTCCCACATCTCAAAGTACAAGAATAGTAACACTGCAAACACTGATCACACTAATGAGGTGCTTCAGCACTTATTCCACTCTTCCTGTTAATCTTTTTTCTAGGCAGGTGTAGTCTGGCAGCAACAAAGTCACTGTCTGATCATAAAGTCAGGTTACTCCTTCCTGTTTTTGTAATGGCTTTTATCTGGGGATCCTGACCTAGTGTCCTCACACTTGATTAGACTAGCCTTCTGTATGTACAGCTGGAAAAAATCTGTCTTCTAAGTTACACCCAATCAGTAGCAAAGAAGTGGGGATTTGGAACCTCTTCTTATTCATGTAGGATAAGGAGTAGCAGACAGGGAGCTGGAGATATGGAGTTTTTCCTGATACCCTCTCTGGATTGTATATGGAAGGACAGTCAGGTATTTGCTGAAGATGGAAACAGGTGTCTACAAAGAGTATTTATTCATTATTAAAAATAGCTACAAGGTAGAGGGAGTTATTTGTGAATGGGAGTTTTAAGCTACAGAGTGGATGTAGGACTGTTTATGATATTGTAACTAATCAGGTTGGAGAAGGCAGAAGCACAGTAGGCACGAACTCTCGCCTGATAAAGCAGTGAGGAAGATTGGTCAGAAATTACATTTCCACAATGCCTTTATTTACCAATTTATGACATTGTTGTTCAACTTATCATAAATCTACTAATTTGACTATCTGCCTTCAGTCCATTCACCTGTTATGTGCATGGATGTTTCCATACCATTGTTTGAAGGTCTATCAGGATATCAATTTTCCTCACGGGTTTGACTGAAAGATAGTGGCTGGAGAGCAGTCAGGCGGAAAGGGACTTGGGACTTTCCTGATAGACAGGAAACTCAGCATGGGCCAGCAGTGTGCCCAAGTGGCAAAGAAGGCCAACGGTATCTTGGCCTGCATCAGGAATAGTGTGGCCAGCAGGACTAGAGAGGTCATCATCCCCTTATACTCAGCACTGGTCAGGCTGCACCTTGAGTACTGTGTCCAGTTCTGGGCCCCTCAGTTTGAGAAGGATGTTGAGACGCTGGAGTGTGTCCAGAGGAGAGCAACGAGGATGGTGAAGTGGCTGGAGCACAAGCGCTATGAGGAGCGACTGAGGGAGCTGGGGTTGTTCAGC
This sequence comes from Neomorphus geoffroyi, assembly GCA_033558235.1. Classification (NCBI taxonomy): domain Eukaryota; kingdom Metazoa; phylum Chordata; class Aves; order Cuculiformes; family Neomorphidae; genus Neomorphus; species Neomorphus geoffroyi. The sequence goes on along the minus strand of JAUMJM010000053.1, from coordinate 7,823,468 downwards.
CTGGAGAAGAGGAGGCTCAAGGGAGACCTTATTGCTCTCTACAACTACCTAAAAGGAGGTTGTAGTCAGGCAGGGGTTGGTCTCTTCTCTCAGGTGACCGGCGACAGAACAAGAGGATTATAAGGCATCAGAGGCAGCACACTTAACTTCACTCTGTCCAGTTCCTTTTGTAATATAGATAATGAGTATTTAATTCAGTAGTTCAACCTTGAGGATGTTTGCAAGTATGACAAATGATAAATGGAGTTTGTGGAAACCACAGATGCTACCTGACTCAAATGAATGTGCAGCATTGCAGCACAATGATTCATTCACTGTATTCACTGCCGCAGTATGTGCGGCTGTACATATTAAGCACTTTTAACTCAAATGGTTGTACTTTGTAGCCAAACCTCTTTCCTACAATTACAGATACAGTCCCGGTAACAGTACATTACAGAAGAAGTTCTGATTCTTTCCTCCTCCTTCTAAGTACGGACAGTACTATTACCTTGGTAAACGCATTAGATATGCACAGGTGTGTGGGAGTAAATCTGCTTTCTGGGACTACTGTGGTTTGCTCTATTGAAAACACATCCAGATTATTTGTAACTTTTATAAATGCTATATATTAGGCAGTTGCATGTTTCCATTCTCCATTTGACTCATTAATTGCTGAAAATCCCATTACATCTGCTCTGTAAAGGCCCATGCCTATAGACGGTAAGAACAGATTCAGAAAGATGCTTTAAAGTGCCCTGGTAACTCTCACCATCTAAAAATATTTTCAGCAAGATTTTGCTGCAGTTCTTTGAAAAGTCTTCAACATTGATACCGTTACCATTTTCTTGAGGAAAATAGAAAAAATATACTCCATTCTTTTGCAATTTTTTCTGACTTTTGTTGCTGTTACTTGAGGCAAGCTTTTTTTGATAAATAGATCAGTCATCCTTTTTAATAAATAGATGAGTTCTGAATTCGTAATACGAGCAAGAAAAGAGAGTGATTGTGTCTTGTAATCAGTTCAGTCTTTCCCAGGACTAAAATACTATCATGCATTTAATAATCATAATTGCATTGCCATTGTATGATGTTATCACAAGACACAGTTAAGGCTAGATATTTAGGGTCTTCCATCCTTTAATATGCTTTTTACCTAAATCGCCTACCTGGAATCATAACTTAAAATTATCATAGTTCTTTTACCTGAACATAAACGGAGCAGAAGGATATTTGGCATCTTATGAAAAGCTGTCCCTCTAGCACCAGTTGTAATAGGATTCAGAAGCTGATTTTATGCGGTATCTAAAATTGCATATTGAAACCTCTGGAGATTTTAAAAAAACCTGTGTTGTCTAACTCCTATTTAAGTCACAGGCTGTTTGGGTCATGTGATCACTGATAAATGACATGAGCTTGCACTGAGAGGAAATTTGGTATCAGAGAATCATTAGCAATAGGAAAAATAAGATGTATAGATGAAAATTTCAAATAATATCTGCTTGTTGAAACTTGACCCTAGCTCTTTAGGCCATGAAAAAGAGGTTACTTAAACTGATCGCATGAGCTGCTAGTGTGTTAAAGTAGAAATGGAGCAATGAAATATAAAGTCACATCCTTTATGAGTTCCTGAAATATTCAGAAAGTTCCCACCTGTCTGTTCCTACCTGTTTGATTGAATTTATTTTTCAAAATTTGGCAAAACTAAGCCCCAAGCTTTCAAGTACAGATCTTGCAAGAGTTATCCTTGAGATCAGGAACATTAATGTCATGAGTGTTGTATGAATTTCTTTATAACAAGATTTTCAACAGTGACAGAAACTAATGACAAGGAAGTAGTGCGGACTACAGCCAGCTGGAACACTACTGAAGTATTGAAGTATATCAGAGTGAAAACATTTTGCAGAATTGTGTTTAAGAACATACAAAGTTTTCTTTTCTTCAGAGGCAGGGAAACTTCTCAAATATTACCTGTGGTTGTGTGGTATCACTTAGAGGCACTGGTTATCCACGCTAAGTCCATGCCTTGCCTGACATGTAGGTGATTTGAGAAGAGACTGATCTTAATAGAATTTAATGTTGCTACTTGCCCCCTCCTTCATTCCTTTTCTAAAAGTGTTTTTAAAGCTCTGGCTTCATTTTAACACAGGGGAAAGCACACTGTGAAGTAGTGGTGAATGTTACAAAAATGGAATGGCAACCTTGTCAACTTTTCTGAGAAATTCCTCCAAGAATACAAGGGTCCTGGCAAGCTGTCATTACCCACCAAAATATGTTGAATATATATGTGGTTTAGTTATTATTTTTCTGGGAACAGAACTGGTTTAAAGATAGAGAGTGCATTGCAGGTTTAATAATAAGCCACAAAGAAACGTTTACTAGTAAATACCTTGATATTTCTACTTTCCTACTGGCTGCTCCTTGCAAGTTTTCTTCAGTAATGAAGATTTCCTTATGCTGAAAGCAAGTATTTTTTCAAGTCTAAATAATGTAAGAAGTTCCTATTGGTTGCAAATCAAGTACCTACAGTATCAAGGTATTTCATACTTTATTTTAGAATGAATTCTGATGTAAACCATACCTCTGTGAGGATGGTGCCACCTAATGTAAACAGAGAACATGACAACTACTTTTCCACGGATGACATTGTTGAATTACAAATTGGGATTGCAAAGTTAGGAACTGAGTATTTGTTCATCCCTTCTGCCTAATTATATGGAACGACTGAACAAGTCTAATTTGTACAAGATGCATTTCTATTCTGGTCACTTTCGTTAATACGTTTTGAACTATTTTAAGTTTTTAAAACAAAATACAGGAAACATTTGATGAAAAATCTCTTAAATGTAACTGCATGCAGCTCTCCTTGCTTTAGCAGGGTTCATCTATCACCTGAGAACATTTTCAAACACTGCTGGAGGAGGACACAGCAGAATTTAGCAGATCCTCTGTCTACCAAGAAGAAACAAGGGAAAATGACCCAACTAAAGCCTAACAGAGCAGCATCTTTCTTGTGTCCTCCTTAACTATGCCCTTTCTATATGCATTGCTGCAGACTCAGACATAAGTCTAAATTTCAAGGCCAGGTTGGATGGGGCCTTGAGCAGCCTGGTCTAGCGGGAGATGTCCCTGCCCATGGCAGAGGGGTTCGAACTAGATGAATTTTAAGGTCCCTTCCAACTCAAACCATTCTACAATGCTCTTATTATTATGCTCAGTCACTGGTGTACACCTTTGTGTCTACTCAGTGCCTCTGTCATTTGCATCAATGTTTGCATCAATTTACCTCTTCTACATCGCTGTAACTTCAGGTATTGAGCCTCAGCTCTGGCTGAACATGATAAGAAATGTATTTTAAGGGATCTTTTCCATAAGAGGAAAAGGGATTTTGAAGTTGCGTTACAGGCAAGACAAGAATAGTTATCTAGCTTGAAGAAAGACATTATGGAGACCTACTTTCAGATGCACTATTTCTTAGGACGGTTTTAAATAAGTGGTATGGAAACTGTGGATCTGCTATAAGCTGAGCTATTTGGTTCGGTGCTTTACAAGACATAGTGCCTTTGTCTTTTCACTTGTGGAAATGGACTATATAATTGTTCACTTTTTTCCATTTAATGAAGAAAGTTCTTCCAGTCATAGTGGTTTGGGTGAGGCTGAGTGTCTCTATCAGTTTGGGTGGTTTTTGGAACTTAATTCTAAAATCAATGTAAAGATTACTGATTAAAAAACAAACCAAGCGTAGTTATGAATAAATAAAGGATAAACATTATGACTGTGGATCCACATCTTGATTAACTAGAAAATCACATCACCTTTTTACTGATCCTCTTTCTCTTTCTTTCTCCAAGCTTACAGGTGTTAAATGTGGAAAGCTGAATATTTTAGTGACACAACTTTCACTAAAGGTATTAAAAAAATTGCAGTTATTTTCCTGAACTCAACCTTGAAAACATAAAGGTTGTTTTTTATTCCTGTTTCTGTGAACATGAGCACTTTTATCTGGCTTAGGAACGACCATTGCTTCATGTGGTAATAATCTCCTTTGTATGAGTAGAATTACATCACATGTTTAACATTACTATGATATTCTTTAGTTCTTTTGAGCATCTCTTTATAGAAACACAAAGATGGATGAAAAAGTACAATATTCAGATGACTGTAAACAGAACTTAAAAGAATCAAAAATTCAGTCATTACACATTCAGTAGATAAAAGGGGTACAGTATCATCTATACGTACGAGTCATCAGACAAAAGGAGCTTTGAGACAGCTATAACCTTTTTATGGTATTCATTGACCCCACTAATACACATTGAAAGTAGATTTTTCCTTCACACAGAATGAATTATTATTTTTATGGTTAAACTAACCAGTTTTACTAGGATTTATATTTTCCTTAATATACTTGTATCATTCCATAGTTCAGCTGACTCTGGTACAGCAGAGATGGTTGTTGTACCAGATTATAAAATCTAACAGAAGCATTTCTTTCTACATCCAACACAGAACATGTCTTGTTGTCTGTCTCTGTCACACTGATTGATTTGGCATGTAAACTTGACTTGCAGTTGAAGAGTATAACTCCCAATATGTTCCCAATTGAGTACAATTTTATTTCCCCCCTTTGCTGCCTAAGGTGTTTTTTAGATAGTTTAATACTCCACTCTCCTTATGCAACATTTAATCAGCTAAAACCACTCCTTTTTGAATGTATTTAGCTATGGTACAACAATGTTCTGTGAACTATTCATACTCCTCATTGTTGGGGGTGCTCCTGGCTGTATCCTGACTCCAGGACAAGAAGTGAGTGTACATCAGCCTCTGTTTGACTTTGCTTCTCTTGACAGGAATCTCAGAGGTGTGGGTAGCAAAGGAGCTAAAGCAATGGTGTTGGAAGTAGTCAAGTCCGTGTTCTCTAGGCCAGTTCAGTGCAGACCAGGTTGCAGTGGACTAAATAGCATCAACTTAGCCATGGAAATCTGAGAGGCAGACCCTTTAACATCAGTGGCAAGCTGTGCACGACTAAATGTAGACATCATGTAATAGAAGTCATAGCTAAGGCTAGTTTACCAGAACGTTTGATAAGAAAAAAAAAGATAAAATAAAAAGACTGAAAAACTCTCCCCTAAACCACTAAACTCCTATAGAAGCCATTTTCTTTGGCACTGGCTTGTTTTCAAGTCTTCCTTGAAAATATGAGATGGAAATATATTTTTTAAATTAAAGTGGAGGTTCTTAAATTGCCTTTCCCAGGGGTTTTGGCGCTCCAGGAAAACGTAAAAGCTGTTGTGACACTTGTCATAGTATTATTAAATCCTATTAATAATATGGTTTTATGCTGTTCCCTATGGGAATTCAGGAAAATATGACAATTGCTTGATACTATTGATTCTCTATAAACAAATCAGAACCATATTCTAATTCCAGGGATCCCTCGAAAAAAATAGATTTTAGAGGTTTGGTTTGCTCTTTCTCCACAACTAGACTTACATTTTTAGAGCTGTTATCACATTGCCTTTGTATTCTTATGACTGGTTTAGTTTTCTTGTCCTGATTAGGAAAGTATTTGCAAGTTCAACTAAACCTAGAATGACTTTTTGATTTTCCCAATATTGCCACAGAGCAATATCATAGTGTTAATGCATTTCAATGCAGCTTGCAGTCTCTTGTTTGGTTTAACCTGGTAAAATTAGAAAGCAGTTTTGGAGGCACATCTAAACTCCTTTCCTCAGTTTAAGTGCTGCTAAGCATCGTTTTTCTCCTTTTTCTGCAGTAGACAAGGCCTTGTGCGTAGTGGTAACTCTGGAAAAATCAAAATTATTCAGGCATGATAAGCATCTTTCTGTGTTTACCTTGAAGGCACGAAAGACACAAACAAAGGTAAGGGCCATAAGAGGCTGGAGACCATAGAGGTTATAAGAGAACAATGAATTTCTTCCATTCTTCTGCTAAAATGGGATTGGTAGGTAAAATGTCAAAAGGCTCTTGAAGACTGACTGGATAGGGAAAAGAGAAAACTGTAGGTGGTAGCCAGTAATGAGCAGTAACAGGAATCAAATCATGATGCATTGGTCATGGTCCTTGCTGATGGCAGATGGTAACCATCTAACCTTCTTCCAGCATGCGTTCATGGGCTCCTGAATTAGCATGGCTCTGGAATGAATTAAGACTTTACACAGGATGTAAAGAACTGTATCACAGTATCACAGTATCGTAAGGTTGGAAAAGACCTTCGAGATCCTCGAGTCCAACCTATGACCCAACACCTACACCTACTCCTACTTGGCAACTGCACCATGTCACTAAGTGCCTCATCCAATCTCTCCTTAAACACCTCCAGGGATGGTGACTCGACCACCTTCCTAGGTTCTGTAGTTACAGAACCTCAGCTTGTGACACCGAAGTGTTGATGAGTCAAGCAAAATCCGATTCATCTGCCGGTAATTTTCATGGTAAATTAATATGGAAAATCCCATCTGCCACAGAAGATAGCGTTGGTACATCTGTTGTGCAACTTCTTCCAACTCACCTCAGCAAGTACCTGATAGCTATGCAGCATTACAGGGATAGCTGTAAAACTGCACTATTAATGCTCACATGACGTGTTATGCGGATTAGAAATTCAGGCATTACCTGGATTTAATTTAATCCAGATTAACTGCTAATTATAGTCTGCAGGGCCAGGTGCAGCCATAAGGTTCATTAGGAGGAGTGTCTTGTATCTTGCTTGCTGGTCTTCCACCTCAGAACTCGTCACAGGTTATGCCTGAGCATGGGATAGGTGTGAGGCAGCCTTCCCATCCGGTGTCATGCTGGACGAGGCGTGGGAAACCACGGATAAAATTATCTAGCTGTGGTACAGCTCTGCGGCTGTTCACCCGCTGCTACATCTCCCTTGTGGCAGTGTGTGACTGCCAGGGGAGTGAGCACACACTGTGGCAGTGGTGGGGAAGGAGGAGGAGGAAGGTGCATTGAGCACAGCTAGGGGCACAGAAATTCTTGTTCTAGCTATGATCTTATTTTGGTTCCAATTCAATATTCTTTATCGCCTGTCTAAACCCCTTAATATTATTCTGTAACCTTTTTTTTTAAATTCTATTACAGTGACAGCTGTACACAGGAGCAAGTAAAGTAGCATGTGTTTTGCAAGTGAAAGCTGGTCTATGGGGAATGACTCATGGCGCAAGGCTCTATTTAATATATGAAGAACAGACTAGCTTCAGACTGGAAGAGAAATTTTATATTTGACAGAGAATAAAAAAAAAATTAAAGTAATAGATAAAAAAACAGAATAATTTCCAGTCACTTGGTAGGACAGAGGAAGCAATCAAAAGGATAAAATAGTATTTGATTCCTCTTCTTAGGAATGATACAAACTCACCAGGGCTTGTCTGTTTGTGTAAGATTATCTCTTTGACTCATGGATTGACAGACTCTTTATGATCATCTAATCAGTGGTCTTTTATTATTTTAAAAAGAATTTTAAAATTTCAGTATAGACAAGAAACCAAATATGTGACAAGAGTAAAATAAATAAGAGGTCCTTGCATTTTGTGTACACATTTGATATATAAAAGGCAAAGAACTGGGAAAGTTGCAATAACTCTGATGTTTCATTTTAATGCTGAAATTTTGGAGAGCACATATTAAGGCATCATTCAAAGCACAAATAGTGCTGCAGTTTAAAATAATCAAACTTTTTGGCTATTTTAGTTATTATGAGTATAAAATAATCGCTTATTACCTGTTGAAAAGATTTCTTGCACGTGCCATTGATGCAGAAGTTACCTTCATAGACTCCTGATACATTTTAAGCCAATATTTCAGTCCAGTCCTTGTCCTTGAGTACCATTTATGCCTACCTTTTGGCACCTGCAAATAGAACAGTGAGCAGCACTTTGTTGCAGCATGCCTAACTACTTAACTGGAGTATAAATCACTGGGCAATAAATAGGGAATATTGGATAAATACAGCCATGCATAGTGAAGGTATACATGTGGGAACATGGGAAGAGAAAACCATATGAAGAAATCCTAAAAGAGAATCTGGCAGAAAGATAGTTAGAGTAACTGTGTAAGAATCAGTAAAACTCCAAGCTCTAATCATTTGTCTATGTCTATGTTTTACTAGGTGACAATACAAACTGGAATTCAACTATCATCTGAAGTGTTTTGCAAATCTTGATGCTGAATAATATTTTATGACAGCAGTGAAGAAATTGTGAAGAAAATAACACTTTCTGCAAGACAAACTACAGTGTGGTTTAATAATGATGGCAAAGCACTAAGTTAGAGGTAAAACCAGAAATATATCCTGTTGGTGAAGGAACACATTAAGTTAGATTTTCCTAAGGAAATTTTTATGTTTAAATTTCTCCTTTGGGTTTGTAATGCAGACTTCAGGTATTAGTACAGAATTTTATAGGTTTATGGTGGTGAGGGAGAGACTTAATGAATATCTCCTTTCGCTGTCCATGTCATTGCCAGCTTTGGAACCAGGAAGCTCAAGGATCTTTGTTCTCAAAAGCTCCTGAGAGAAGTTTATAAAAAGTTCATCTAAGATTGTATAACCATACAGTACTGTGAATCAAGCATGTTAGTTGGCTTTAGCCAGCAAGCACCAGTTTGGAAATCTCCGTGTGTTAAAAGAACTTTTACTTTTAAGGTTTCTGAAATTAGAGGAAATATTTTTTTATTTGAACTGTTAACCTTTAGCTATGGACATTAGCTATGTGTTAGTAGAGGACTGCTTTTGAAGCCAGTCAAGATGGGTAAGTATCTTTTGGCATGCTTGTCAGGATCAGAAGTGGAACCGGCCACATTTCATAAAGTTTAGGTGATTAAAGAAGCAATGAAATTATTAAGAATTTTTCCATGTCTATAAGCAGATGGCAAGATGTAATCCTGCCTTCTTCCAACCTAAGAAGCAGTAGGCTCTACCCAGCATCCATCCCAGACACAAAATCAGTATAATTTAAAGATTCTTTTGAACAATTTAGGCATTTCAGGGGATCTACAGAAATTAACAGCTGGAGGTAACCTACACTAGTGGGGAACAAAAAAAAAAATGTCCTGGTGGTTGCTCTGAGACCTGATTCTTTACTGCTTTCAATTATGTTAATTCAGAGCAGATAGAAATTTCGCATTCTGGAAAGCAATTTAAATGGGAGGAGAGTACAAGAAGTAATAATTTTATTCTCTTTTTTGGCAAATGCATGAACTCGTCCCCCCCCTCCCCGACATTGGTTGCTGGAATCAACAATGATGAAGTGATGTGCTTGAAGGTTGCTGGCAACTTGCCAGCAGAGGGTTCCCCTGAATTGGCAGTTATTTACTGCACTGTTATCAGAGAAGCTATATCTGGTTTTTTAGCTTCTGAAGAGCTGTTAATGGGATAATGAGCAGTTTGCACTTCTCATTTCCATTTATTCATCATAGAGAGTGGATACAAAGTATCTGCAGTTGAAGTATTAAGCGATCACTTCTGTGATGTTTGCTCTGTGTGATATTTCAGAAGTGTCTAGATTTTTTAGATTAGCACTTCATAAACTGTGGTTGAAGCCTAGCATACTTCAATTAAATAATTATGCAAACTCATTAAATCAGTTCTACATTCTGAAAGATGTGTAAATCTCTGCTTCTCCTCTAGAAAACACCCTTACAGTCTGTTCTTCTGAGACTCTCTTTACAGTGATGCTACAGAGAAAATATAGCTGTGCTGTGGGTTGACCCCAGATGGATGTGAGGTGCTCACCAAATCTGCTCTATCACTCTGCCTCCTCAGTTGGACAAGGGAGACAACAATGCCAAAAGTCTCATGGGTCGAGATAAGGACAAGGAGACATCATTTGGTAATTATTGTCATGGGCAAAACAGACTCGGCTTGGGGAAATTATTTTAGCTTATTACCAGTCGAATCAGAGTAGGATAATAAGAAATAAAACTAAATCTTAAAAACTGTCTTCTCCCCATCCCTCCCTTCTTCCTTTGCTTAACTTTACTCCTGATTATCTCTACTCCCTCCCTTTCAAGTGGCACAAGGGTATTAGAAATGGGGGTTGCACTCAGTTGTCTCTACCACTCCTTCCTCCTCAAGAGGAGCACTCACACTCTTTCCTCTGCTCCATCATGGTGTCCCTCCCACAGGAGACAGTCCTCCATGAGCATCTCCAACATGAATCTGTCTGACAGGCTGCAGTTCTTGGCGAACTGCTCCAGCATGCGTCCCTTCCATGGAGTGTGGTTCTTCAGGAGCAGATTGCTCCAGTGTGGATCTCCCGCATGGTCACAAGTCCTGCCAGAAAACCTACTTCAATATGGGCTCCTCACCCTACGGGTCCACAGGTCCTGCCAGGAGCCTGCTCCAGTGTGGGTTTCCCATGGGGTCACAATCTCCATTGGTATCCAGCTGCTTCTGGCATCGGGTCCTCCATGGGCTGCAAGCAGATATCTGCTCCATCATTAATCTCCATGGGCTGCGGGGGGACAGGCTGTCTCCCCATGGTCTTCACCATGGGCTGCAGAGGAATCTCTGCTCCAGTGCCTGGAGCACATCCTCCCCCTTCTTCCCAGATCTTGCTGTTTGCAGAGTTGCTTCTCTCATATATTTGCACAGTTTCTGGCTGCAGTTGCACAGGATTTTTTACCCCTTCTTAAATATGTTATCTCAGAGGTGCCACCACCGTTGCTGATGGGCTCAGCCTTGGCCAGTGGAGGGTCCATCTTGGAACCAGCTGCTACTGGTTGTATTGGGTGTAGGGAAAGTTTCTAGCAGCCTCTCATAGCACCCACCCTCCTAGCCCCCCGCTACCAGAACCTTGCCTTGCAAACCAATACAAGTTATCAAGGTATTAGACTCCATGAGACAGTATTATGCTAATGTTAAGATTGAAACCATTTCAAGGCTTCTTACCAAGGAAAATTAACTACTCTTTGCTACAGCTGCCTGACAGGAGTAAAGACTGGGAAAAGTGCTTCTGCAATCAAGCAGAAAAGGGGAAAGAGAGGGAAGATGGGACAAGCAGCTGAAGAAGGAAGACCCTGACAGGCAGGTCTGCTCCACCTCATCCATCTGCCAGGAGCTAAGGCCAGTGGGATGAGGGTGGTGCAGATGTTTCTCACAGGTGCTTCCCTGATCAAGCAGTACTCGTTAGTCCATACTATTTGACCCTTTCTTTGGTGGCTAACACCAAAATCCTCTTCATTTCCTAGGCTTATTAACTTTACATCTTGATGATGGAAGCTGTTGCCTCATTTAACAATGGTCTTTCACTCTGGGCACAGATAAGTATGATTATAAAAGATTTCTGTAACATTACAAACTTTTCTCTACTTACCTTTAACAGAAATGCCTCTCGCAATATTCAATGATAACTGCAAAATAAACATCGTCTATTAACCTTCTCTTCTCTTCTCTTCTCTTCCCTTCCCTTCCCTTCCCTTCCCTTCCCTTCCCTTCCCTTCCCTTCCCTTCCCTTCCCTTCCCTTCCCTTCCCTTCCCTTCCCTTCCCTTCCCTTCCCTCCCCTCCCCTCCCCTCCCCTCCCCTCCCCTCCCCTCCCCTCCCCTCCCCTCCCCTCTCCTCTCCTCTCCTCTCCTCTCCTCTCCTCTCCTCTCCTCTCCTCTCCTCTCCTCTCCTCTCCTCTCCTCTCCTCTCTGTTGGACACCAACAGAATGACTCTCCCTTTTAGGATTGCTTCTTCTCTGGGACTTTTTTTGGGAGAATGACTGTAGCAACATTTGTTTTTACGAAGCAATATTCCCACATCCATGTGAAAGCAGTTGTTTTGACAAAGCTTACTGAAAGAAAAAGTCTTTCTGAATCCATATGTAAATGAGAGGTTCTTTGTAAAAAACTAGATATTCCTCATGCAGATACAGTAGATTTGGCCTGATCTATCTCATTTGCCAAAGGTGGGAAGGTGACTAGTAGAACAAACTATGGTCTTTGCTGTAGGCCAGGTATTGTGGTAGACATGAAATGGGCTTCCACTAATTTCTGGATCAGATTCTCAGCTTCTCTGACCAGCACAGTTATACTGAAACCAGCAGCCTCTCATAGGCATGTGTTGGCAGAGAACCTTCTCCCTCTCCTTTTTCACTCTGTCTAGAAAACAAAATGAAACAAACCAGCACTGTTTTTAGGAGGGTTTAATAGACACTTGAGATGGAAATAGCTGATCTTCCCAGTACTATTGAAAAGATTATTCATTACTAATGGTGTTTGCCAGACTGGTGCCTCAAAAACTACACTCTTTAATGAACAAGTTGTTCTTTCTTTCCTTTATTCTCCGTTTAGCAGAACAGAGTAGAACAGAATACAAAGTATGGTAGAGAAGTTTTGTACTTGCAAAAATGTAATGAAGTTCATTAAAAATATCTATAAATGAGTCAGCTGTACAAGCATAGAACCGCTTAGGCTTGGTAGCATCTGCAATAGTCATCAGGTTTGATCCACCACCTAAATTAGGGCCAACTTTAAACTTGTGTCTAGTTACTCAGGGCCTTGTACAATCAAGTTGTTGAATATCTCCAAGAATATTTCACAGTCTCTCTGGGCAATCTATGCCAATGTTGATCACCCTTGTGAAGAATATTTTTTTCGCTGTAACAAATCACATTTTTAATCTGAAGTGTGTCTCTTTTTTCAAAATATAAGCTGAGGTTGTCCAGACTTACATTAAAAATGGAAAAAATGGAGAGCCAGAAGATTTGATTTCTCCTGGTCTCTTCTTCTTAGTCCTGATCTGAATCTTTCTCTTGGCATAGCTCATCACAACATAGACTGACAAGCAACTCTGCCATGGCAAGCTATATGTCTATGACACATGTTTGTTGCCTAAAGAAGAGATCTATCCAGTTGTGTTTATTGTTGTATGATGACAGTCTCAGGACAACTTTTTTTGGAAAAAGTGTTCTGCTAGCAAAATACTGACTTCCACCCTATCTGTCTTGAGGAACCCAGTCTTATACAGTGTGCTGGGTGTTAATTTTTTTTAACTCAACAAAATGCCCAGTCTTGTAACTAAGCCTATTTTTTGAATACTAATAAAATTTCATTTGTTTCCTGCTCTACTCTGTGACAGGTGGTGCAGTTCAGAATAGGGACAGTTACAGAAATTGCACAGATGGAGTCACAAAGTTGGGAACTGTGGTCATTCAGTGCCTCCAAGATGAGGACTGGTTTTCAGATTCATAGTTTGTGACCTGGATACCTATATTGATGAATTTCACTGAATAACTCCTAAAACATGGGGTAATTTAAACAAACTCATTCTTTTTATTATTTTTTATTTTTTAGAAGTGCAAAAAGTTGCCAAACTTGCATTTTGGCAAGTTGAAATGCCATTCTTAAAACTCTGCTTGAGTTTATTGAGTGACCGAAAGTTGGGAAGGGCTCATGTAAGCTTACAAGATACTTTAATATTCTGTTGGTTAAAGGAACTTGAAAGAATGAAGTGTCACTAAAACATAATCCTTGAATTCATGTTAAACATGATAACTAAAAAAAATAAGAAAGACAGGTTTAACAAGCTAATCTTTGAAATATTTTTAGGGACCTAATGCAAAAAAAGGCTCTTCCCCCCAATTTTAATACAACCAGATCCACCAAAATTAATTAACAACCTACAAGCACCGAGAATAACATATTAGTACTGTATGTTCTTGCAGTGTGCTGTGCCTTTCAGATCCCTGTCCATTTGTGTCAATAACTGTTGTTATAATGCCCAGTATAGATTTTACCTCTAAGGAGCTTAACAATAGCTTCTATTCCAGAACAGAAATAGCTTGTTACAGGACAAAAGCCTTTTGTGAGGAGAAAAGTTGAGCAAAACAGTTTTATACTCAGTTGTCTTTGTATCCAGGCAGGCAGGCAGCTAGTAATGTGTATTGTCAGTTTACTACTTTAATGCTGTTCCAGAAAGCAGTGCTCTTGGCCATGACACATCGGGGTTGCTCTTTATGGTTCATCATCAGCATGGCCTTCTGGGAAAAGAACTTTACAGCAATTCTGTTTTAACTAACCTTTATTGTATCTGTGCCTATAAATATGGGATCTCTTTCTACTAGGTTTTTGCTAGGATATTTCTAATGGTAACCTGAACTAGAATGAAGTGGACATGAACAAACAGGAAGATCTTACTCAGCAGGTAAGACATTGACTAAATTATTTCCAAGCAGATATGCTGATATGAAATACTTTTTGCATCTACTTCAAGATTTCGAGTGAGTGAATACTTCATTGTAGATTGTGTACAAGGCTCTTCATTAATGCGTGTTTAGCATGGTCTAATTTTGAAGCAAATGCAGGTCAAAGAAAGGCTTCTTGTTTAAGCTGAAAAAACCCATTGGTTTTAGGAAGCACAGCCAACATATTTTAACTTCCCATGTATTTAATTTTTAACTCTAGCAAAAGGAAGACACATAAAGGTCTAAAATTTGATCTCCATAGTATTAGTGGGAAAACAGATTTATTTCATTAATGTGAATGAAAACACTACAGTTCACGTACCAGAGTCTGACCTGAATTAGAAAGTGACATTCTTAATTGAGGCTACCGATTTAAGTGTAGCTGCTCAGTTTTGGTATAAGTGCATTTTGAAACAGATTCTGGTCCTAAAGTTGTAGTATATACTTTCAATAAAGAAAAAAAATATAAATAGTTAAGGTGCCTATTATTTTAAGTAATGTCCAGAAGATTTCATTTCAAAAATATGTCATTAAAATGTTTCATTAAAACTATTGAGAACAATGCAATATGGCTTGGAAGCAACAGTGCAGGCAGACTTCTTGAGGCTAATAGATATTTTTATCAAGGTGAAGAAATGGATACTTTATATGCCAGAGATATGTCTACTCTGAGTCACTGACTGTCTCCTAAACCATCTTTGTATATGAAATGAGTCATAGAAATTAAACATAAAAGTCTTGTAGGTCATTAAGTTCATTCCCTTGCAAATGTCTTCCTAAGGTTTAGTCAACTGTTAAATGGATCCTGCTTTTAGATCTCATTTACACTGCTGCAGGTTGGAGTTGACAACACCAGTGTACATCTGTGGTCTCAAATCACTATGAAGGCACGATCAGATGCTTAATTTTGAGACTCTGTCTTGCTTTAGGAATTTTCTTTTACATGGCGCAGGTGGCATACTCCAAGGGGAAGTATTTGCAAATAACTTTACTACAAGGACAATGCTGTTGCTTTGAGACAGCAAGAGAACCAATGACCTTGAGGAGCTCATCTAATGTTTGCGTATGTAGTATGAGGGATTTCTATGGGAGTAGCAGATAAAGACAGATGTCAAATGGGAAATTAAGTGACACAATATTGTGAAATAAACTCATCCCATTCATTTTCACATGAAGTATGTTTATAATCGTGAGTAAATTTAAAAATTTCAAAGGAGATTTTGCTTTCGCTCTTAACATTATCACACAGCTTCCTGTGACCTATTGCAAGCTTGTGCTTCAGCTTTCTTTATTCCTCTGCAAAATAATATGTTGTACTTAATATCTTGCACGACTTTCACCAAGAGTTTTTTGTAGCAATAAGTCACTATCGAAGAACCATTTCATCACACAAGGGAGAAATCAGTCACAGCAATATCATGACAACGTGCTGTGATCTTCACGTCTCTAGCTTACAAGCCACTGGCACCTGTTTATCATAACATGCATTGTTTTAGCACTGTGAACAAGAGTCAAAACCCCTCTCTATGCCTGGAGCGAGTCCTTGGAAATGTCTTCATTGTCCTCCCTATGATTCCATGGACCAAATACCCTCCTAGTACAAATCTGCGTAGCTCCAGTGACTTCAGCGAAGCTGCATTAATTCCCAGCAGTAGATAATTTGTTTCTGCATCCTCTGCCCCTTTGATGCCTGGGTACTTGAGGAGAAACTGGGCAATGCTTTCCATCTGTTAGGAAATGGGGCACAGAAATCCCTTGGGCACGGGCATACTTGCTTTATAGGCACTATTGTCTAAGGTCTTAAGCAGCATCTCCTGTTAAGACTTCTAGTTTTTGAGATTCATTACCGAATTAAAATAGTAATTAAACTTGACTGTACCAAGCTAGGGGAAATGTAAGGTGTAACCTGGTAACAGTCAAAGTGGGTCAGAGAAGGGCCCACAGTCTTTAGGGTTCCATAGCCATTGAAATACTTTGCAAACAGTGTCACTTTCAAAAGTAACAATGTAAATATTATCACATGTCAACATAATTTGAACAATATTTTTAGATAATTTAGATTGTAAACATTTAATTTCAATTCTTCAACATGGTTTTACGTGATAGAAAAAACAAAGTCAGACCTAATTGAAGCAGTTTAACTTTCCATAAATAAGAGTCAGTCAACCAAACCACATATTTTTGCCTTTTGAGTTTAAGAAGATTTTTTTTAGTTTCCTGTGTTTTTCTAATTCTTATTTATACCAGATTTTGACATGCTTTGCAAAATAATCTTTGATTCTTAAAAAATCTTTAGCAACAACTCAGAAAGATAATCACAATTTGATGTCTTAACTATTCCCTAATGTAATGACTAAAGTCACCTAATGATTTGAAACAAAAGCAAAAATTAGAATTTAACTGAGACTGTAGTGCATTTTGCTGAGTGGCTGCATCACTTTTTTGGGTGGCAGGAGCATTGGATTATCTTGTTGATTAGATATATAAAAACTCCTGCTAGAGTTGCACCTTGCATCTTTCACCTTTTTCTGTGATAGAAATCCTTCTACAGCTACTCGTCTACAGTTACTGCCTTTCTCCCCCTTTTTCCCATTCAGACACTATAGTGTGAGTTTCCATTTCTCATTTCCCTGTCTCTTTTTATCAATACATTTTTGAAAGCGGTTTATAAACCCCGATAGTGTTTGCAGTCTTGACTGAGGTCATGAAGCAAACAAAAAGTAGGAGAAAAGTAGCAGGTCCTCTCTGGAGCTCTAAATTTGTGTCATAGAACATTACAGACATATTTTCAGTCACCTATAAAACTCTTCTAAGGCAAAAGTTCAAAAATTGCCTTGAATTTTCAACCATGTTTCACACACCAGAAATCTCAACACTTATTATTCCTCCCAAAGGCAGCACTTTACATTTCCAAATGTTCCCAGCTTGCCAATTGGCGGGTTTACAGATGAACTGCCTTTTGGCAGTCCTGTATTTCATGACACAGTTAATGTTCCACTTCAGAGCTTGTACAAAGCCTAAAGTGAATAAAAACTGATTAAGAAAAATTGCTTTAGATGTATGTTTTTTGTGTTGCTACAAGATATAAAACGTCTATTGGCTGTAGAAGTCTGATGGTATGCCAGAAGTGGAATGTAACTGGGTTAAGTAGAGTAAGCAACTTCATCTGCACTGTGCTGAAATATTTGCTTGTTAATACTGTCCTCTGTTCTCTCCTCTTCCTACCTGCATGGTGCCCTAATATGCTGCTGTAATGGACAAGTGCAGCCTTTATGTTCGGTTGGTAGTAACAGATATCCAGACTCTCGTGTATCCAAAGGGATATAGGAGGTATCCGGTGAAGAGAAGCAAAGCTCTTTTATGTGTGAGTTGAGATTATGCAGAATGGGAAATAAGGTCTGATTCACCCATACTGTCCCTGCCTATGACTTGTGCTGGTCTACTTCTACTGAAACCTTACCAGTTGCAAGCCCCCAATGCAGAGGTGTACCAGCACAAGTCGCAGCACTGGGGCAAGAAGTCCTGACAGAAATCAAAACTTAGGGGAGAAGCAGTACCTCTCACTGGTGGTTAACATCAGACGTATAGTTTAGAAAGAAAATATAAATCTAAGAATAGTTACCTCACCAACCAAGTATTCGTTTGCTAAGCAAGAGAAACAAATTTTGAAACATTCAAGACCTCTGACTTCGTGTATCAGTAAATATATGGAAACAAACAAACAAAAAATGAATGATCAAATGTTGGCTAAAAGAACTTTCAAGTAGCTTTATTATCTCCTCTTACTGTTGCCACAAAGCAACAAAAATGTAGGAATATTTAGCAATGAACTAAAAAATAATCAGAACTTTTGCCTTGTTAATGCCACGACTGTTTTGCTGTTCTTTGGCACAGCAGGACACATGGTGTCATGAAATTAAGTCCCATTCTGTATCCAACTCACTTGCTCTGTAACTCTTTCAAGCCCTTATTTTATTTAATAATTTCTGTTTTCTGTAAACAAAACTTACTAGAAATAAAAAGTTAAACAGATAATTCTTAAGTCTTATTTTCTGGCTTTTCTCTTCTTTGTGCCCAAGTGCTAGGCTTGTTCTGGTGGTAGAATCACAGGAACTGATAGACAATAAGGCTGTGTCGTAACTCATACATATGACTGTCTTTAATATGAAGGGAGGCTGTATTTCTACTTTGTAACAAATCTAACATTGTTTAATTCACTGCAGAAAACATTCTGAGCAATTTCTAAAAGAAAGTGCACAAATGAGTTTATTTAGAAATTAAGAGTCAGTCTCATGCACAAAGTCACACTGTGCCTTGTGCTGAAGATCTTAAGTAATGAGCAGGTTGCTCTCTTTAAGAGATAAGTGTGCAGCGGTACCAGCAATACACCCAGGATTATTTTCTGGGGTATTATAGGATGCATTATGGGAAGAAACAAAGCCTTTTGATGAAGGAATGAATTCATTAAAAACTGAGTGCTAAAACTGAGGTAAGTAAGGATTTCTGCTGTGAATGAACCAGTAACGGTGTTTGATTGCAAGTGGGCATCACAAGCATGTCACTATCGGGATATGTGCATGGGAGTCACAGGCACGGAGTGGCTTGTCCTCCCTGTAGAGCTGACAGCCAGCTGCCTTCCACACTAACAACAAAGCCCCGGCGAGCTCCCAAACAGCTGTAAGTACAGAATGTCACAGAAATTTAGAGTAAGGGGGAGAAAGGAAGGTAATTTCTATGAGTCATAAGCTTTTTTTGAGTAGGTAATGATGGCAAATAGCATAACAAGAAAACAGGAAAAATAGAAACAATACTGAAAAAGGGAGGAGTTAACAACCTCATTGTAGGCCATGTAACTGTTTCTTTCCACAAACACACCAGAAGCTGCTGTTTTTTCTTCTATGTGCTTTTGTCTGCCAATAGGAATCACTTTTGTCTTATCCAGACTGGAATTCATTTTACTTTTGTGCAAATCCCAACTTCTTCTGGAAATTGAGAAACTGTAGAAAGTGCAGATTATTCCTTTGTGGAAAATATAAAGAATGGTCTTGTTCAGAGGGTATAGCTTGATTTCCCAGTATTTTTACAGGTGTTAATCTCAGTTCAACTCAAGCAAACCAAGGACTGTTGGTAAAGCTGCCAAGTCTTAAATACATGCTAGAATAAATATTCATAAGCAGTATAACAATTTGTGATGGGCTATGGAGTGATTTCTATTTAGGTTAAACTGTATTATGGAATTTTTTGAAGACATTGTGAGATGAAGAATTCAGCCCCTACCTTGATAGTCTGTGAAATATTCACTCACAGTTTTAAAATATCTGCTGTTTTTTCTAAATCTGAATGTATCTGGTTTTGATTCCCTGTCATTATCCCTGTCATCATCAGATTAATCCCATTTGTGGTAGGATAGGGATATTTAGGAGGGATGATGATCCAGACACTTCTTGATAATCTGTGAGACAATGCAAGTAAATTAATTTTTTTAGCTTTTTGTACCTTCTCTGCTTGTTTACATCCATTTTAGAATCTACTCCTAGCACTACAAAATAAATTATATCAACACCATATATAAAAGTAAACATCATCTTCTGGTTCTTTCCTATTTACACAACCAAATAAGGTTTTGTCTTTTTGACCACTGCACTGGAAGTTCAGTTATTTGGCCAAATTAGATCCTGAGATTTATTTAAAGTTGTTTATTTTTAGATTTCACTCCCTGTAATTATAAGCATTGCCAATGTTCTGTTTCTAAATACAAATATTTTTAATACAAGCAAGAATATACTTAAATGTAATTATTAAAATATATTTTATTCACGCTTAAATGATGTCACACAGTGTACAATGTGTTATATTTTAAACTACTAAATCTGCCTAAATCTATATTACAAAGGCATTATCACCATATTGTTCTAAAACATAAGAAAAAGAATTCTGTGAGAATTTTTAAAATCAAAATAGCGGAATTTGAGGGTCAGTAAGTGTCCACAGAGGCCTCCATCAGCAAGAAATAATGAAGTGTTACAAGGTAAATGCAGCTGGTGGTAGTACTCCATTGCCATTTTCTGTTTCATTCATGCATGTTATTTGGTTGTATATTTTATTGCTGGTTACAGAACACATCTGAAAGTGACAATGATGAAGTTGATGGCAACAATATATGTGGTTTCAGAAAGAAAAAGGGAATCAAAGGTCCTACAAAGCATGCTCCTCCTTTAGAAAATGAGAAGATGGAGCTGTCCCGCACCTCAAAAATCCAAGATCCTTGTCCCCCCCAAGGAACCACTGGCTGGTCAGAACCATCATCAGACCAGCCTCCTCAAAATCCAACTAGCTTTCCTCCAGTACAAAAGGACAGAGGGGGTAGTGACAGTTCCCATACTAGCAGCAATGTGAAAGAAGACATGTCTGGAGAAACAAAAGA
Organism: Neomorphus geoffroyi; assembly: GCA_033558235.1. NCBI lineage: Eukaryota > Metazoa > Chordata > Aves > Cuculiformes > Neomorphidae > Neomorphus > Neomorphus geoffroyi. The sequence continues at coordinate 7,802,874 of JAUMJM010000053.1, read as the reverse complement.
AATTCGGGAAAATGCTGGCACTGGGAAAAGGATAATAAGAAAAATGCAAGAGGAAATAAACACACCAGCTAAAACAGAGGTGCGCATGGGCGTGCAACCTGGAAGAAGTGCAGGGAAAGCTGGGTATGCAGAGGCAGCACACAGAGGAGAGGCCAATGAGAAAGTGGAGAGTAAGCAAGAAGAACGGGGTGGGATGGAAGAAGCAGATGTCAAGTTTCACGTGACAAAGATGGGCTCCCTAGGCAGTACTGTAACCACACAAAGAAGTGGTACTTCAGAGTCCTTCACAGGGACACCTGACATCCCTAGACGAAGTCTGCAAGAGTTGAAAAACCTGCTGAGTGAAGGTTCTCTGCCTGCTCATGGGCCCAATCACAGTGGCAAGGCAGCTGGCACTTTTTCTCAGAAAAATTCGAAGCCCCAGGAGAAAACAGCTGACAAGCAGGGCCTACCCTTTGAGACCTTTAGTCCCCATTTTGGAGAGGAGAATAAAAAGTATCACAGCTTCCACAGGAAGGGAGTGGGGCAGCAGAGCAAACCTCTCCTAGTCTTCAGCTCTGCTGGGTCTGATCAGCAGCAACCAGTGGGAAATATTGTGGATCAACTTATTCTGAGACAACCGGCAGCTTCTTCACATGCAGAAAGCACGGCTCCAGAGACTGAGTTTGACAGCTCCTCAGGCAATGCTGGTAAGGATATTTAAACATCACCTGCTGTCCTGTTAAAGAAAATGCTCCCATTGTTTTGTGGGGTTTTGTCGAGCTGCAAATTTTAGTCAGAATTAGATTATGAAACTTGACACCTGTGGTTTCTATGTGATCAGGATGGATCAGAAGTTGTCCTCTATATCTATGCTGCCTTTTTTTTTTTTTTTAGTTTTAAAGTAACGTATTTATGAAGCCCAGCTGCCCAACAAAACCTGCCACACTCAAGTGGCCATGTGTTTTTCACTAAAACTGAAATATTTTCCCATTTAAACTGAGCTCAGGCAACATTTTCCAAAGGTCTGCTGGACACTGCAAAGCTCTCTGATGGCATCTGGGCTTCTTAAAATTTCCCCTTTTTTAACATTTCCAGCATTGGAAATTGTTCCCATGTAGGGATGACGTTTTCAATTATCTGTCCCGAGAGACGACTGGAATGCAAAAATATCTTATGTAAACTGTAAGAGAAGAAAAGCAAATAACACAGAGAACTTCCACTTATCTTCATGTTGTTCAATAAGTCTATTTTAGAAGTGTTTATAGAGCAAATTAATTGCTAGTACTACACCGTGGTTTCTTTGAAACTGTAAAGGCTATACTTCTGGGCTAGCTGGATCAACAGATTGAAAGCTACTGTTAGGTATGATAATGTAATGTGCTTGAGTATTTTATTGGTTTGTGTTTGTTCCAGGAAGCACATGAACAATAAGTTGCCAGTTGAACAGATATCAGATTAATAAACTTGCAGGAGCACAAGGCTCAGATTATATTATCAGCTTTTCAAGATAGAATTCTTATCCTCTGACTTATCTCACTGATAAAAGAGATGTGAATCTTCTCTCTTCCTTGATAAAATACCCTGTTCATCATTAACTGCATAATAAAATATAATGATAGCAATTAAATTTGCACAATAATATTGTTATCCTTTTTTAAAAGCCTTCTTGCAGATGAGTAGAAATATTGCTTTATATACTCTACAAAAAGACAATTTGAATATATCAGATGTTGTTATTTAGAGCATGATTTCTCAGTAGATATATTGTGTTACCCAGTTTGAACAAGTCTGAACAAGATATCCATGAACATTATCAATGCTAACTCAGGGCACTGCATGAGAAATATAAAGCTTTGAAAAGGTATTTTGCACGCAAACCACTGTCTATTCACGTTCATTAGAACGAGAAGATTTGAGGAGCATTTCTCAGCATACACTTGCTGCTCTTCCTTTCCCAGATTGCATTGTTTTTTGTATTGTTGAAGGGCTAGCAAAATGCATTGACAAATTTAGATTACTACTGTTTTCTCATTGTTTACTAAACCAGCAGATACATTTTAAAATATAGGAGTAACTATTCTTGGCCATAACACCATCTACAAGGCACAGGGAACTGATGAGATTAGTTGTAGATTCCACAGGGAGATTTCAACCCAATTTTAGCCACTTAAAATGAAGTGGCTAAGCCAAGTTTATTACCTAGTCAGTAGAGAAAGTCAGGTTTTTTGTCTTCAAAGACTTACTAGGGGTTGATAAGAAACTGCCCTCTGAATGTGGGGATAGCTTTCTGCTCAGTGGGGAAGAAGTTCCATGATGATTAGTTTTGATGATTAGCTTAATTCTGAAATACCTAAAGCTACCTGGAGTTAACCCTACTTTGTACCACAGGCAATAATGACAACCATAAGAGAATTATAGGGGAGACCTAGCTATGAAAGGAGGTGTGGAAAAACTTCTGTCTCATCAGAAAAAAATTCAAATCTAAAAGTTTTGAAATCTCATGAGGTTTTCATTCCATTTGGCTTTGACCAAATAAACTGTAGTGTTCAGTGTGTGCTTCCTCTAGTAAATGGAATGTATAGAAATAGTTTCTACTTAAATGAAAATTCAAACACATATTATATATTTGAAATCTAATTTTAATTGAATATATTCAGCAACTTAAGAAAACTTTAGAAAAGCTGGAGCCTTTGCATAACCAGTATTTCATTGCTGTCAGTGATAATTTATTAATATTGAAAAGATAAAATCCTAAATATTTTATTTTTATGACTAAAATATTATCTTAAATATTTAAGTTAGCAAAGTGCCTGAGCTGAGGTCTTGGATATAAACATATCTTGACTCTGAGTAGATGTGAAATACAGTCTCTTGTATTTTGCAAGTTTTCAAATATTCCGACTCTCTGAAATTAGAAATCTCAATCCAAACTTTTTCCAAACCTTCAATTTAAAAAATAAAGGAAAATAAAGAATAAAAAAATAAAGAATAAAGAAATTAAAAGATGTAAAGTGTTCTCTTCCTCTCTTTGTATCTTTAATATGGAATACAAAGCAAGACAGCACTACAGTTGTATGACTATACGTGCATGCATGATTGTTGCTTAAACAGTGCCCAGTGTGTTTACCTAGTTGCTGTGTTGAACACTATGCACTGTTGAATGCTTATGGGCAAAGCAGAAATACACTTTATTGTTCTAAAAGTACAGTTCAAGGACAATTTCTAGAGGTCAGCAGTGGAAAGGCTAAGACATGTAGCTGTGCTTTGGTGATTCATTATATTACAAAGGACTGAAATGTTTAGTTACATGGTTAATTTCTCTCTAAAATAATAAACACACACATTTTTTCCAAAATTATGATTGGAAATTGTGTAAATGTTATTGCAGACACATTTTGTTCATGTCTTGTCAGATAGAAAAGAGAAAGACATGCAAGATATTTTGGTTAATATAAAAAATATTAATTGTACAGTGTAAGTGAAACTGGAGCTGAAGCTAAAGATCTTTAATTTGTCACCATGGACTGATAGAAACTAACACATGTATCTGTTTAGACTGGTATACTGACTGCACTAACATGAATTCATAAATTTTATTTGCACAAATATCTATATATAATAATGATGTGCACTGTTGCATATTGTTATGTAGTCATTAATAACCAGCTGTTTCTTAAGCTGTTCAGTGACTGCATTCTTAGGAGACCAAGAGAGAATCTTCCAAACAGTGAAAATTCAGATGAAATTTCACATATATAGCATTGTAAAACACTTAATGGTACACACACGGATGCAAGCATGTACTGTATGTATGGTATATATAGCATACAACATATGTGTTTATTGATGTTTTGAACTCACATCTTATCATATGCTGCTCTGCATGCTCCTAAATTAGAGTATTGATACTACAGTAGCCAGAAAGAAAGCCAAAGAAAATAACATTATTCAAGCCATGTGAAGTTCCTGAGGACCATGACACAGCACACTGTTGGGTGTGGGGTGCTGCCAGACTCAGGGACTCCAGGTGGCTTCAGCAACTACCTGAAGTTCATGTAGTCTCAGGGGTGTGCAGAACCTTAGGAGAAATCTCTTTTCTAGAGCTTATGAGACAAGAGCACCTCCAGGTAGCTATAGGTGGGCAGCACACTAGAATCAGGCTGCCACCTGAGGCTTCAAATTCCCTTTGTACATCTTGGTCTGTAGCTGGGGACAAAAAGACTGTGGAGATGGTCCCCCAGAAACCTGAGCAGCTCTTGGAAGATCTCCTCTCAACAGGGCTCATCTCGATCATACGTTGAGTGAGGCCATGTGAATATGACCAGGATGAGATCAGAAATTATAGGAGGGAGAAGGAAATTTCTGAAGAAAATATGACTTAGCTATAACTGCAGGCATCAGTAGCTACCTAGTGACTGTTGAAATTTCAAGAGTACAGAAAAAGGAGAACTGAACTCCAAGACCACCTGAAACGATAATGTGGGTGTTGATCGTAAACACTAAGTTCTTTGCTAAGTTGTCATTTTAAAGAAAAGCATATCAAGTAGGCACTAACAGGCTATCTTTGATACTTAAGAGTTCATCAGTCCTACAAGCAATCCCCTTTTTCTTTACAATGAATTACCTCATGCTGTAATTCTTGACTTGTTTAAATTCTTATATTTGATAATAAAGCATTTACAAAGGACAAGACCTGGTATTTAGGGGCAGAGTATGTAAAAGAAGACTTTAACAAAACAAATATCCTAGGTCTTTTGCTTCATGGAAATCAAAATAATTTGAACTCCTTCCATGACTTCACTGTTCTCTGTGCTCACCTGGAAGAATCACATCTGTCCCTGCTGATTCTGCTCAGTAAGCCTAGTCAGTGGAGAGGGAATAGAAATCAGGAGATATAAGTGAGCACAGGGGAGCTACATAAGCTCCTGCACCAGGCACTTCATATTCAGTGCCTCTGCAGTCATTTCTGCAGAATAACTGTGTCTTTGGAGATTACTTAGGAATGTGTTTTTCCCTTGCTATTCTTCTCTGCTTTGCATTTTACATAATCTGTGCTGTTCTCAAAACGTGTTTCCTTCATGTTCCTGCCTCATGTTTTTATCTGCAATTCAATAAATTTTTTCAAATATTTATTTTTTCTACATTTAGAACTCAACTTGAACATAGCAGGACTGAAGCTCAGCTCCTTTCTAGACCTTCTCCATTGCCCTTTTTTTCTGTTGAATGAATCATCGCATTTTCTCCCTATTTCTTTCCTTTTCCCTCTGAACTGGGCTATATACAACTTGCTATATTTTTTTAACCTCACAAGCTCTAAGAGCATTTATTTTTCTTTAAAGTAAATCAAAACTCTTAAATATTTTGTCTTTCACATGAATACCCCAAAATTTCCTGCTCTGTGATTCTGTATGATTTCCCGTTTACCCCGTCAATCTATACAAAACAGAAGTGCTTAGACAGCACCTCCATCTCATCTTTCTGATCTATTTCATCCCCTTTTGGGTGAGATCCAACTCATCTGTTTCTGGTGGCTGTGGTAAGCTAGTCATCCTGTGACTCTGTGAGAGAAAGGGGTTTATTCAGACAGTAATTCTTTCTACTCGTTGGAGATGCTTAGTTTCTTTGTCATGATAGTGAAAATTTGCCAAAACAATTAGTTTATACCTAAACGTAAGTGAAATGGGTTCTGCACTAGAGCTCTCTGCCAGCTGCCTCTCCTTCTCTAACATATTTAAGAAGAGTTTAGTTCTTACTTTCAGTGCTATGCAAAATCTTCTTTTCCCTAAATAACCTTGCTTCTCACTTAATGTGACACTCTCACTCATTCTCACTTGATTCTTTTTTAATTAGATCAAATGTTTTTAGACCAGAAGGGGATAACCTACTTTGCAATAGTGTATACCACAGTTCATGCAATTTTGCTCAGTGATTCCTTCTTTAAATCCAGATTTTCTGTTTGAGTCTAAAGAAAGACATGCCACTCTAAATCTGTTGTATTTGTGATCATTAGTTAGGTAGTTCTGGTGGGTATTACTCAATTTAATTTCTTTTCGGACACCTGCATATTTTATTTTCAAATCCTCTTGCCTAGCGGGAATATTTTCTAACCTTTCTATAAAACTGTGATAATTTTCTCATTCAATACAGAAGAGCCATTCTTACAAAATATCACGGAAGGCAGAAAAATACAGATAGTTTATTTTATCTTTCATCTATTTAAAAAGAAAATCTTATTTTTTATTGGATTCTTGATGGTGTAGCTCCTCTGAGAAGCTGTGTCATGGTGTTGCCATACAGTTTGGAAAGAATAATTCATGGAAGATTGAAGCTGTTCATTGGTGTCTAAATTAGCTACAATGAGCTGAACTTCTCCATGGTAATATCAGTAAAAATGCCTGCTTCACACTTAAGATTAAAAAAGACAGCAGACTGTCATGAGACAAACAAACAGATGGAGAAAACATTGAAAGTATCGATATCAAAGTGAAATATTTTTACTGTGTCTTATGATTTGATAATTTTCTAGTATGCTTGCATACTTATTCCCCTGTTAGGGTTCTCACAGGGGAACAAAAATATGTGGTAAGAAACAACCTTTTAAGTACTGTAGGATTTAGATGAGTGTACATGTGTGATTAACCTGTGCGACTAATTGCTCGTGGATGTTGTCAGCACAAGGTATCCATTTTTATAAAGGAGATCAGTATTCACAAAGATATTCAGAGCACCCCATGTTAGACTCCTAACATTGAAGAAGAAATTAACACAAATTTGCATATTAGCCCTCCTGTTCCTATCCACAAGACCATTTTTTCAGTTCGGAAAACTCATTTTCTTTGCGCAGTTTATTTTGCAAAGAACACCTTGCCTTTCCTGTTAATAGCTGTTGCCAAAGACAGCTTTAACGTGATGGAACAGTACCTTGACTGGCAGAGCAATCCCTGTGCTTGCAAGGAATTTTATTTCCCTACTGCTCTGAGACAGTCAGAGATACCACCACGTGCCAGAGTACAAGGATGCGTGCTTTCATGCTTCGTGGGACTCAGATGTGCCCAGGTACCATCTGATGGGGCAGGACAGAGGTGCGCAGCAGCTGCGTGGCTGCAGCAGGGTCATAGCAGGAGGAAGCGGAGCTGGTGCAGCTGGAGAGGCAGTGGGAGGACGAGACTGGGGGAGGACTGGTGGAAACATGTTTGCTTTTCCAGTGCATGATTTGGATCTGGACTCTGCCTCCTGGTGTCTGCTGCTACTGCCTTGTGCTACATCGGTAGCCATGTTTCTCAGTGAAGTTTCCAATATTATCATCACATTTGTTAGGTCAGCCTCTTCCTGTCATTGTCAAGTCCCCTGGCAACACGTAGCACACTCTTTTTGTTTCATGTTTGACACAGTCACCTCTTACAGAACTGCGAAATCACTTGGTTTAGATGCGGTGTGATTTAATAAGGGATCACGGGAAAGGATTTCTTTGAACAAGCAGAAAATGACTGATTAATCTGGGACACGTACACATTCTTCTGTTGTGGCATTTTTCTATTGCTGAGAAGATAAAACTGATGTTAACTTTTTGCCGTAACCTGATGTCAGCTGCCCTCCGCAATCTGAGTGGTTTCAATATTAATAATCTAAGACTGACACCACTTTTCTACTAGAAATAATAATATAATTTGTATAATTTTTAGATTTTTTTGGAATATTTTTAGGTTTGTGTTATTAATCTTTGTTAAGATTAAGATAATTTGTTTATGTTTGTAGGTATTTTGTACTGATTACAAAAGAAACGAATAATACTCATTGTTTCTCAGTGGTAACTTAAATGGGAAATACAAAGAGAACCACAGAAAAACAAACATGTGCTTTTCTGTGTACTTGTGAATGGAGAGAGAGTGATGCATTTTGCTCTTCAGAGAGAAGCAGCAATATTGATATAAAGCAGATATTTAACAAAGCTTGATAATAAATGCGACAATGATTTACAGTGTTCGATGATAAGGTAGACTTGATTATTTACTGCACAGACAATGGGGTCTGACAAAACTATCAGGGAAACTCTCCCATTGAGTCACAAGGTCCAGAAAGGACCCCTTTCCTTTTAAACTCTTTCTCTGAGAGGCGTATAGGCATGGCTGGATCCAGACTTAGTCTCAGACTTGGCAAATGATTATGTCTAAAGCTTTATATACGCGCAATCAATCCTTTAAACCTCTTAACTAAGATCGTAAAGTTTTAGTGCACTTATTCCCAATTTGCTTACTAAGACAAGTTGTCTTTTGTGGCAAGGATTCTCTCAGCCTCAAGAAGTAACCTTGACAGGTGTCCCTTTCAAGGGGAGATCCCAACATGCAGCCCACTGTCATTTTAGGAGAACTCAAAGGGCTCTCTTGGGCTGCTCACTATTTATGGAGTGATTGACTCATATTTACACGCAGTCTGCAGGTGCTAGTTTCGTTCAAGTTTGGCTTGATTCAGACACTGACCAGTGAGCCTATAGATTTTAGTCTCATCATTCAAAAAGATCTGTCATTAATCACAGCAAGTCCAAGTGGAGAAGATAAATTCTTGCTTCTTCAGTTAATAATTTTTGCCTGCCTTGTGTTCTTTAAAAACATTTCTTTATGGCAATTTTCTGTTAATTTATGTTATTTCATATAATGTAATTATGTTTTTATGCATTTATTCAAATAACTTCAGATTGAAGAAAGCAGATATATATACAATTTGGAAAAATATCTTCCATTGGTAGATATTTAAATTAAGTATGTTTGTATCTTTACTTTTAAAATTCGTTCATATTTCATTAATATGAATGCATGTCATATGCATATCATATCACATTTGTGTTTTTCTTAGGTATTGTTTTATATCATTTATATCTCTTAGGAATACTGATTTAAAGAATTACTTGGGTTACAGTTAAAGTTGTTGTTTTTCATGAATTATCTAATTTTACTTGAAAAATGTTTGTTCAGTAGATCCAAATTTAACAAGCAACATTTCAGGACATTATAAGAAATACTTGCAAAATTTACATCAAATTTGACAATATTCTTATAGCAACGATCGCCAGTCAAACTTTATGTTGAGTGACATGAAAATATAGAAATCTCTGTGGGACAGATAGTTGACAGGAAATGTCTACCATCTTTGCATAGGAAATTATATGTGTTTAGAATAAAGAATTGAGCACTTCTTTTGCAAAGGCAAAAGCTTCAGACTTCTGCCACTGAAGTTGAAGAAAACAGTACTTGCTGTAATCTAGAAGAAGATTTTCTGGATCTTTTAAAATATTAGTCTGATAAATATTATTAGTCTGATAAATAGCCACATTTTATTAGCTGTTAATTAATGTTTAAGTTCATAAAGAGTTCAAATCTACTAAATATCAATAAACATCTATGTTGTAAAGCCACGAATGACTGAAGTGGTATTCAAATAACTACTACTTGGATGACATACGCAAGAGAAAGCCAATTTACATATCCTCCCTGCCTGCTATTGTGTTTCAGTAGCATCTGTAACAGAGCAAGTGTTACACAAAATATTTAAACAGAACTTCCGTATTTCGTATACATCTTTTAAAGGGCATAGTGCCCTCGTGTTTATAGAAGACAGTGGAAAAAAGCAACATCCTTTAGCAGCTTACAGCTGAAGCAGAGCAAAGGGAAAGACGTCATGAGGCAAAGCGGATGCAGCAAAATTGTTTACTTCTTTCTTCCATCTTTTTGATTTTCACTCTGTTTTCCTGTAGATTTAATTAAAATGTTATACTGTGCTTTCAGTTGACATTCCTCGGGGAGCACTCTTACTACTTCACCTCTTCTTACTTTACTGACCTAAGTATCCTTGTGACCTCCTTGCCTTATGAAGCTGAGGGATGCTCCAGTAATATTTAAAGGCTCCAATAAATCTATGACTGTATATGAGTTTGCTCCTTCTCAGGGAATAAACAGACAGCCTTGTGCTGGGCTAGCTGGAGGGTCTTCTAAAAGCCTCACAGCTGGCAAGCCTCCTTGCCCCAAAGAAGAGATCAAAAGGAAGTGTTTGTGCCTGCTATTTACTGCTATAGGAGATCTACTCTAGTTTGTGTAGTTTGGTACTGGAGAGATTGATAGTGCTCCCACCAGCCTTTGTGGTGCCTCAGTGTGAATCTTTTAACTTTCACTGGAAGGGTGGTGGTGAATGGTTGTTATTGGTGATCTTCCAACGTGGATTTGAAAGATCTGAAAAAATTCATCTGTTCCTATCATCAAGAATAATGGAAAACTTTCCCCCCAGAAATGTAGAAAGAAATATATTTTCACATTTTTTTTCATATCTTAGCATCAAATTTTACCCTTGATCTAGTTAGTTTATTGTAGTAAATGAAAATAACTTATGTAGTTTGACTTGAATAATAACGATATATAGATACTCAAAACAAAAGCAGGCTGAGAGATTGAGATGTTCATGAAAGGCAGTTACTGTGCTTACTCTCTGCTCCATACTGAAGTTATACTCAGATGTTACCGTTTTCATGTCAAGAAGTTTATACAGTCTTACAGTTGCTGTAATATATTTAGAAAGACAACTCCATAACAGCAAACGCATAAATGCATAAACTTATCTTAGAAGTGTAGTGGAGAAGACTGCAGTCCTCCTCAGGAGATCTTGAGAAAGGTGTAGTAGAAAACAACCACCCATTTTATCATGTTTCTGTATCCGTGCACTTTTCAAAGGCATTGAAAAAAATATAGCATCTGAATTCCATCAGCTTTCAACAGGAAATAGGTACCCAGCTGCTATTTGTCCTCCTACAAACATCCCACAAAGCAGGTGAGGTATCTCTCAGAAATTCCTGAATTTACTGCATGATTACCATGTGTTCTCTTGTCAACTTGAAAAAACGTTTTGTTTATAGACCATTTCAAGAATTATGGGATTTTATTCGGGGGGAGGGGGGAAAGATTGTTTATTTACAAAAATGTTTCATGATTCATATATTTTCTTTTTTTTTTTTTTTTTCACACTCCATGTCACAGTTTCCCACTATTGAACTTTTTAGGAGAACAGCTTGTATTCCAGCATTCATTATTTTGTTTGACGTGAACATTCCTCTTCACTTATAGCATCCAGCAGAGAGCTTGATGTAAACGGCCTTGGAAGTCCAACTCTCCTTCACCTGTTCTCTCATATTGAATTTATTAAGCAGCAGATGGCCAGGGACAATATACAGTTTGTCAGATTTGAATCAGTAGACCTCCATGGTGTGTCAAGATCAAAGAATGTTCCTTCTCGCTTTTTTCACGTAAGTTTTTTGTTTTCTAGCTGTATCTTTAAGTGTTTTCATGGCACAGTCCTTAATCTATATATATTATTTTTTTTCACTGTGCAGGCCATAAACTCAGAACAAATTATCTGTTCCCAAAGGATCTGGACTTTTTTTCATGGCTGCAATCACTTGTGTTCCCCCAAATAATACTCTAATTAAGTAAGGCTAGTAATTTCAGATCTTCAGACTTGTGATAATCTCTTCCCTCAGCAATATCTTGTCAGGTTCAATGCACTGTGAATTAAAACAAACTGAACATCAGTAAATTGCAAAAAGAAGGGATTAAACAATAAAGGAATGAAAATGACTGAATGAAGATCACTTTAGCTATGAGAAATTTTGTAGTCATTAATAATAGAAAAAAATACCATTGTATTACATGATGACTTAATAACAATATTTTCTGTAGTAATAATTCAGGAAATAAGAACCAAGTTGGGAAACAATCCTCACCATGTATATCCTTGACTGATTAGACTTTTCATTATGTTGCTTCTGTGATAATTTATGTGCATAACTGCATTATATTTTCACTCACATATCATTATAAATATTTTAAGCTTTACTGAGTGATAACAAAAAAAGATGTGAACATGAAAAGATGTAGAGCACTTTTCTTTCAAGTTCCTTCTGAAGCCTAAGTCCTGTGTTCATTATTTCCCATTCAGACATTCCTAAACTGCAACTGTATCACCTAGACACAATTTGCTCTCTCTGATGTCATTTAGATTTTATCAAAATAAACTTCCTCTCAGTCATTTCAATTCTTGTGAGGGGTGTTAGGTTAATTGCAATGCCTTTTTATTTTGGCATGTCAAATTGCATGTCTAGATCAGCTTGTTCAAAGGAAGTTTTGTGTTTTCCTTACTTACTTTTTGAACAAATAGGAGATTTGCACAACAGTCTACATTTTAGGACACTAAACAAATACGTATTATGTACACACACACACATGTATTTGTACAAAGAAACAGAGTAATTTTTTTCCCATTTTTGGGGGTAGAGGTGTTGGAGGAGTGAGAGCTGGTACTGTAGGGCAATCTCCTTAAACACTTTTTCAGTGTCAAATGGGTAGCTTAGCTGTCTTGGAGAAGTATTCATACTACACAGTTTTGGTTATGGGTATCACAGAGGGAAAATTGCTGCTGCTGGACTGCCACCTACTAAAGAGAAGGCAGGCTACATTTATTTATTTATTCATTTTAAGAAAAAACATCATATGCAATTTGAAGTATTTCAACAGTTTTCTATATGAATATAGAACAGATTTTGTTTTTTCAACTCTGAGCTTGGCCATTTCTAGGTTTGTTCTGTCTCCTCTACTAACTAAGATGATAATCCTTTCCCTTAGAAGAATAAAGGTAAGATGTAAACATGAGCCAGATTCCACTTGATAGAACTTGACATAATTACCATTTTCATCAGCTAAAGGTAAGTTATGAAGGTGCTTCTTTGAAGGCAGATGGTTCTTCTCTGGTGTCCTATTTACACGTTCGCGTAAGCTGAAGCCCTCTGTTCAAATGGAGATGAAAGTATGCTTGTGAGTTTATCCTGTTTGCTACCTAGAAGTGGAGTACTGAAACTTTAGAAAAAATTCTTAATTGGAAGTGCTTCCCTGTACTTTACCCCTAAACTTAATAAGTCCAGAAAGTGACAAATTTCAGTTAAAGTTTCCATCAAAAAACCAATGAAGTATGTGTCATGGCATTTAAAGAGAGGTCACAGCCTGAATTCATATTGCGATGAGTCTTGTTGCTTGGATTAGGGAAGTATTCAGAGGATATGGAAGCCTAGTACAGTGACTATAGATAGAAGTTTGACTTGCTAAGTTTGCATCTAGCCCATAATGCCCATAATTGCATAGAGACCATGCAAGATAAGTGATGAATTTTGTTTTAGTTCTTTATGGAAATTTGAAAAATGATCATTGGGGTGCTTGATGGTATGGTTTTCATACTGATCTTGTAGAAGGTTGTTTTGCTTCTTGATGGTATAAAAACTGGCTATTACTTCCACTTCAGTGATCACTGCATTTTAGTGTTCTTTCAGGAAAATAGTATTGTTTTTATGGAGAATCTGAGGTTTATATATTTTACATACATAAAAATACTGCTGAGTTATTTTCTGGTTTGACAATCTGTTATTCTTCTCTGTGTTTAGGAAAAAGCAATTCATGGTGTGGCCATGCCCAGAAGTTATCTTGAACTGACCCTGAATCCTAAAGATAATGAATTAGATTACATAAATGCAACTAATTTCAATTGTGACATAATCCTGAACCCTGATTTATCAACATTTCGAATTCTGCCCTGGACTGAGCAAACTGCGAGAGTGATATGTGATTCCTTCACTGTGCTGGGCAACCCACTAATGACCTCACCACGGCACATTGCCAAGAAACAGCTGAGTCAGCTTCAGGACAATGGCTTTTCTCTGCACTCTGCCTTCACTTATGAATTTTGTATTTATGGCATTACTGAGGTTGTAAATTCGAAGACAATATCCTTTCCTGCAGCCACAATACTAAATAACCATGACCAGACTTTCATTCAGGAGCTCATTGAAGGAATGTATTATGCTGGTGCCAACATTGAAAGTTTTTCTTCTTCCAGTGGGCCTGGGCAAATGGAGATCACTTTCCATCCAGCATTTGGCATAGATGCTGCTGACAGTGCCTTCACATTTAGAACAGGCATTAAAGAGGTGGCTAAGAAGTATAACTATGTGGCTAGCTTTTTCTCAGAATCAGGGTTCTACAACTCAGGGGCTCTGTCTCATAGCCTATGGGATTTGAATGGTGAGAAGAATTTGTTTTCTGCTGGTTATGGAGTTGAGGATCTCCCAGATATTGGAAAGAATTGGTTATCTGGTCTCTTGGCACACACAGCAGCTATCAGTTGCTTGATGGCTCCTACCACCAGCTGCCGTAAACCCTATTCTAAATACAGTAAAGAATCAAAAGAGACTGTAAATGCAAAATGGGCATACAACGATAACAGCTGTGCCTTTAATGTGAAATGTCACGGTGGAAAAGGTACTCAAATAGAGAATAAATTGAGTTCTGCTGCAGCAAACCCCTACCTAGTGCTTGCTGCTACTATTGCTGCAGGTCTAGATGGAGTAAAGAGAGAACTTAGGTATGATGATATGCTCCAGGAAGAAAATCACACTGCTGATCTGAAACATTCATCAGTCCCTCTGAAACTAGAAGATGCTCTTGTTGCGCTTGAGAAAGATTCGTGCATTAAAGAAGCATTAGGAGAAACTTTTATTCGATACTTTGTTGCCATGAAACATTATGAGTTAGAAACTGAAGAAATGGATAGTGAAAGGAATAAATGCCTGGGGTATTTTATTTAGAAGGGGCACTCTTCTGCAGTGATGCTGTGTAAATGCATACAGTGAATGGATAAGTATCTTGAAATTAGTAAACACTTTTTTAAATGGTTTTAATGCTTTGTTGTTTGGGGGTTTTTTCCTTTGTTTAGTACCCACACTAACAGTGGTTTCTGATGTTCTTTATCCTACCTTAGTGTTTTGATCTGTGTGTGGGGTTTTGTGAGTGAAAGTGTTTGGACATTAGGGGAGTGAAAAAAAGGTTCATCCAATGCCTCTGCCAACCTGCAGAACTAGAAGATATGAATAGAAATCTGTTAGTTGCCTATTGATGGACCTGGCTCTACAGAGTATTGTACTTGAAAAGTAGCATTTGGTATGCTAAAACTTCTTGTGGGATTCCAAGGAATTCACTTTATACTCAGGTAGCAAGAGGAAATAAATGATCTAAGGAAACATGATAAATGCGTTGCCTTGTCTCAGTCTGCCGTTGGTGTGTGAATTTGCTTCTCTCCCTTACTCACCCGACACATTTCTTTGGGTGTCCCAGATTATAGGACTATTTTTATTTGCCCCAGGCTAATTTGCATTGGACAGATCTGTGGTTCTGTAGTCTAGCTTCGCATTTAGAGAGAACTTCCCATTCTGAAAAACTGCTTCTCTTTTGTTGCCTGAACACTTCTTCAGGCGCTCTGGGAATCTGTCAGTCTTCTGTTTTCTCTTTCTGTTTTTCCTACTCTCATTTTTGCTTTCTACGTTGTAATTCTTCTGGATCTTTTTATAAGGCTGGCAAAATGAATGAAAGATCAGATAAAAATATGTATTTTTCTCTTCATTTTATACATATGTAAGTAGGACATCATGCTACTTATGATACCAATTTTCAAAAAAAAAAATTTGTTTATAAGAGACTGTGGATCATCTGGGATTTATAATTATCTGTCGCTATATACAGTCACTTTTTAAGAGGTAATATACAATGAACTTCTATAACTGAAGTTAATGCACATGAAGTTCATTTTATATATACACTACGTATTATCCATATAGTTTTATTATCACATCATTGAAGAAATAATCAGATATAAGATTTTTGCTGTATATATCCAACTATCTGATTAAATTTGTTTATAGAAAGCCATAGTTTAGAAACAAAAGAACAAATGAATAGAACAGATGTTCTACACATGATTTTACAAAAAGATAAAATAAATTAATAAGACAATTCTACATCTATTTTTGAAGTAGTCCTCTATGGAAGGCTCTGAAAAGACAGTGACTATATGATTAAAGAAAACCATTTCATGTTTCTGGCAAATGAATGCCTTGCTTTTTTTTTTTTTTTTAAATAGAATGTTAAAAAATGCAGCTTGAAGCTAGTGTACCCTAAATTTGGTCAATATTTTGTTTGATACTATTTCTTAAATATGTTTTATATAATAAAAATAAAATAACTCCAACTCTGCAGGAAAACAAAAAATATTTATTTCAAAATAAGCAGTTATGCATTTTTAAAGTTGTGTGCATCCTCAAGCAAATTTTCACAGAATCTCAGAATCACAGAATGTCAGGTTGGAAGAGACCTCAGGGATCATCTTGTCTAACCTTTGCAGGTGATATATAGTTTGAATGAGATGGCCCAGCACCCTGTCAAGCTGAGCCGTAAAAGTGTAATTGTAGAGGAATCTACCACTTTCCTTATGCGCTCTTCATAAATAATCTTCAGAAATACAATGAGAAAAGGATATTTATAAAACGTTATAAATTAAAAAAAAAAAAGACATTTGAAATGTGTAGTTTTGCATAAGGTCCTGCTGATTTTCCAGAATACTACAGCAGATGTTGCAATGCTTTGTATAAGAAATTTCTGATATTAATAAAGCATCTGTTAATCTTTTCAGCTTTAAGGAGATAATAATATGTAACTATTTATAACTTTGTTGACAAAGTAATACTACTTTTAGCATTGCGCTACGTCATAACTGCTTTTTCTACATGTTTGTCCAGCCAGGCCTTGTTTCCATAACATACAGAAGAATTACAAGGAACACTGCTATAAATTCCTAAGACTTTGAACACATTGGAAAGTGGCTTTTGCAGTGCCAGCATGGTAAATGCATTATGGTAGTTTGCAATTCAATATGTGCAGGTAAATAGACAGTTGCTAGGGTAGCTAAGCTTTTTAATCAATACCATTAACAATCATTAAATAAATACTCCCTCAATAGTGAAAGTATTTTTTATTTACCAGATAAGTTAAATAAACCTTTTTATAATTAACAACTAGGATATATAGACTTTTATGGAAAAATATTCCATATTACATAAGTTGTATATTTGCATCATCACTGTACATCAACAAATGTTTTCATTGAAAAGCAAAGTTATAGTCTTGCCTATAATTTGAATTAGGAGCGGAGAGATACCATATATTCATGTGATATTTTTCAGAAGTAATTTATAAATAAAAACAATTGATCTGAACTAGTTCCAAACATGATGAGAATTCAGTGTACAAATTCATGAGACCATGAATTGAAGTAGATCTTGCAGAAAAATCTAAAAAAAGACATGGATAACTATAAAAGATTTCCTGTCATATTGGAAGAATGTATAGACTAGGATTTGACAGGGATCTGTCCTGGTGTCCGGTATTCATTATTTTCTCTAATCATCTGGCTGATGAAGCAGAGAACAGGCTTACTGTCTTTGAAAACAGCAAACATGTCTTTTTTTCCCATTTATGTCAGAGGACAAAATAAAAATAAAAAATGATGTTAACAAATTGGAAAATTGTTCTGGGAAAATAAAAATATACTTGAACAAGGGTAAGTGCAAGATACTACATTGAGACAAGGATGTGAACTGCCTCAGTGTGCAGAGAGGAGCCTGGGTTGTGTTCATTTCACTAACTCAATGATTTTAAAGAAGAGGCAGATCAGGAAATACAAACAAGGGTGTAACATGCAAGAACCACAAACCGATCCTTTTCCTCAATTAAATTCTTCTTAGGATTTGATTATAAGGTGGCACATCTTAAACACATGTAGATCAATTGGACAAAATTCAGAGGGGACCAAATCAAAAGATCACAAGTCTAGGTAGGACCTAAAATGTCCTACATTAAAAAAAAAAAAAAAGAAGAAGAAGAAGAAGATAGTGCTATTAACTCTTTTTATTTAACAAATTAAGAAAATCAGCCATGGTCTATGGTCATCTTCAAAATAGTTCCCATCTGAGTCGACACACAGCTGCACTTGGTGCTGCCAGCGTTCAAAGCAATTCTGCATAGCTTTTTCTAAAAGGCTGTTGAGGATTTCTGTTATTTTTGCTTTCACATCTTCTACTGACAAAAACCGGGCTTCTTTGAGCATCGACTTGATCATTTGGAAGAAGTAGTTATTAGTTAAAAAGTACTTCACAGACAAAGCATTGTGGGCTGGCGCATTGTCTTGATGTTAATTCATGTTCACTCTTGCACACTGGTCAGAAAACGCCTCTGTTTGCACACTAGTACTGAGTGAAGCGACCGAGTTGAGCTTTTTTTTCACTGTGACAGGTTAGAACATGTTTAATAAACACCTCTTCATCTCTCTCCTTCTGCTCTTTGTTCCCAAGCTGTTGGGTTGGTTTGATGTGTTTTTTGTGTTGGAACTCATATTTACTAGGAAGAAATGAATGACTGTGTTTAGCTTAGAAGAGGAGATAGAGTATAGGTGTTAATAATGGTTTTCAGTCACGTAAAAGGTGCAGCTAAGTAGCTGAATATTATGTTTTCTTCCTGTCCATTGTGGTCAGAACAGAATAACTTACTTGTATTATGGAAGACTTAGACTAAAGAGTCTAGAAAACTTCGGAGTGTTAAGTGTAATGAAACTAATAGTAGGTAGATGTCTGCGAAAGGTGGAAGGGTTTTGATAGGGGCACCAAAGTGTAATTTACAGTGTGCCAAGACAGTACACCCTTAGATGCATCATAATGTTTACAGATATAATAAGCTGGCTGATTTTCCTTGTTTGCTAGGGCCTCATGTTCTGTGCTTGTGGAATAGACTGTTAGACTGTGCTCATAGCTGTGTTTATAGGAAATGAAAATAATTTATCTATTTTAGAAGATAAAAATAATAGCTAAATCACGTTATTTTTAGGAGGAGTTCTATTAACAATGTGTGCATGCAGGGAAGAAGGTAGACTAGAAGACATGTACTAGCAAAGCAGTCAGAAAAACTGGCTCACAGCTATGATTAGACACGTTGTGTAATGAAACACCAGGAATATAGTGAAAAATACACTGAAACACTACATTGCTCAGTTAAATTTTATGTTGTGGAATGAACAATGATGATACCTCACACCCCCTGTTACACATCATGTCTTGATTTATTTTGTGACAGAGTATCAGAAAATAACAAGAAACCTACAGAGCCTTTCATACAGTAGCTTATTTTAAATCTGGAAGTGTCATGTTTCTTCAGGTTTATTCTTTTCAGGTTTTTTGAGATAGGATAAGAGAATTTGATAATTAACTAATATTTCTCCAGCATGTCAAGCCTCTGACATTGTGCACACAAAACAATATTCAGACTTCCTTCTTTCAGGCTCCAGCAAGAGGGCAGCAGCATACTGTACAACTTTCCTCTGGGAGCTCAAGATCTTATGCTGTGCTGAGAAATGCCACATTAACATATACCTATAAATTTTATAAATGTACTTTCAATATTTTAGAGATAGGTACTATGGTAGCTGAAAGTTAATGCTTAACCGGTTAAGTTTATTTAACTGTTGAATTTGCATAGCCTTTTCAGTAAAGGACGCACTATAATACTCAAAAACATTATTTTAATCCTTGATAACACTGCATAAATCTTAATCTAGTAAAAAGTGTATGTCTATATTCGCGCGTGTGTGTATGTGTATCAACTTGATGTATTCTATAACAACAACACAACTGAAATACAAATCATTTAATGGCAGAATTCAGTATTTGTAATCTAATGTATGGCATCACAGGCAGTACTTATATATTTTCATTTTTTTAAAATACTTTGGGGGGTTTTACTTACTTCTAGGGACTGCCATTTTATCTATACTGATTCTCTTCCTTTCCAAATATTTTATTTCCTGTCTGCTGGAGGAAAATCATAAATATATAGTGAATGAATGTACCCTATATGCACCTATTCTGATCATTATATTTCTGAGCATGTTCTGGTTTGAGCTTAAGCAGAATCAGTTTTCTAACTTTTCAGCTAAATCTCATTTAAGTAACTTCATTTTCTGAAAGTTAACTGCTTATTTTCAGACAGTGTTTCTCTCTAGAAGCGGTAACATGGAGCATTAGTATGCAGAAAGGCTATTGCTTATGCTTATTCCTATAGAAACCGAGCCCCTCCTTGAGATGGTGGAAGGCCGTAAGTGAAAGGGGAGAAAAGGGGTTGCACCTGAAGTGAGGAATGGACAGGACAGGTGACCCAGAACTGACCAATAGAGTATTCCATTCCATATACATCATACTCAGTATAAACTGAGGGATGACGAGGGTTGAGCTCTCTTCTCTGATGGTCAACATCCAGCGAGAACCTCATCTGTGTTTTTGTCTTTATCTCGGGTCCATTGATTCCTGAATCCAGTTCCTGAGTCCAGCTCCCTCCTGTGACAGAGTCCAGCCTAGGACCTTTCCCCCACCTGGCTCTGTGCTTGCCCTGCAGCATTAGTCATGATGTAGGCATCGAGGGGGCGATTTCATATATTTGTATATATTCTTTTATTATTATTAATAGTATTTTCACTTTTATTGTTTCATTAATACTATTTTAGCTTTATTTTACAACCCACAAGTCTTTTTCTCTCATCACCTTTTCCTCTTTCCCTGTGGGGGTAGAAGGAGGGAACTGGGACACATCTGCTCATATTTAGCTGCCAGTCAAACTGGGCTGGGGCTAAACTATGACAAAGCAGAAACCTAACTCTACCAAAACCTCAAATGATTAGAATTTATCTGCACATTGTAGTTATCAGTCAGTATGTGGTATAGACATTTTTAAGCGGTGCTAACTACACATATGTATTTAGTTTTGCTTTGCAAGTCTGCTTCTGCAACACGCATTTTTCGCATACGGAATCTCTTTACAAAGTTACTGTATTCAAGTCTTAACACTTTAGTTCCTCCAGTCATTTCCTTGCAACATCTTGATGATTTTTTCTTTTAACTAAAAAGCTCAATTATCTTCAAAAGTCTTCAAATGCTTGAAATAAAAATTGATCCTGCAAGGTGGTTACAAAGTAAAGAGGAGCAGAACTATTTACAAGCCATTCCAGTAAACAGGTATGTTAGATGTGAGTAGGCTGAGAAAGATTTGAAGAATGCTGGGCAGATGAGAGTGCTCACTGCAAGATCTAATCCATCACCTGAGAAAAACCTGGAAAGGCAGTGGTCAGGAGGCCAGCTTCTGGATGAAGAATGATTGGCTGAAGGTGAGAAACCATTTGAATGAATTTGCAACTACAGAGAAACTTTCTTTGACTGAAGTCATGCAACAACAATTGTTCTATTTAATCTGCAATTTTAGAGTGTTTTTTGATTTTTTTGCTGACACTAAACTCTCATCATAGCAACATCCACAAATAGTGCTTTCTACCATCTCACGCTGGCTAAGATATTCTTCCCGGTTTGTTTTTTTAGCTTATAAGGCTAAAGTATGCCTGAGATGGAACCTGTCATCACTTACAGAATTGCAGTTAATATATGACATTGTTTTGTGCCTCTTCCAAACACACTCTACATGGTCTTTGAAACTCACGGCTCTCATTGTTCTCCTGCTCCTGCAGTGTAATGCGCGTCCCACGCGCTGCATACGTGACCAGTGCACTGGCAGGAGTGTAGGGACATGGAGCTCAGTGCTGCTGCTGCCTGGTAGAAATGAGGTGCTGGGATGGATAAAACAAGGTGGAGGGCCAGATTTGGCTTGCAGGCCATGAGGTTTGGTACCCCTGTGTAGAATTCTAAGTTGAACTCAAAGCTATTTGGCATTTAATATCTTGGAGAAAATCTTTTCTGTATGACACTTTACCAGTGGATGGATTAACATCAAATGTGTTTTAATCCAGATTCTGTGCTTTGGAGGCTGCTTTTTATTTTTAGATATTTCACCGGCTGCAGGTATTCTCTGCCACATGACAGCATCAGCAGGTTGTTAAAGTCCAGCTTATTCCCCAGCTGGACTCTGAGCACGTCATTAGAGAGTCACAACAGAGCTGCACAGTGAAATCTTCTGTGCCCCCCAGTAAATCAGTGTTTCACAGTGAAGTTACAGTTACAGGTGCGCGAAACTGGAAGTGAGTAACAAGAGTTTCACAATGAAGCTACACTATAAGGTCCTGTATATTGTACAGCAAATCAATATAAATTTACAACAGAATTACATGTTAAGCTTCTCTGTATTAAACACTAAATCATGGAGTTTCACAGTAAGGTTCACCTTTAAACTTCCATGTAATACATGATAAATCACTCATGAAATTACAGCAAGGCCCATCAAGCACCTTGCTTTATTTGGGCTATTGTTATTATTGCTGTAGTGATATGAAGGCATCTCTCATTGACAGGTAAAGTTAAGGAAAATGGCAAATCACTTTGACTTTAAAAAGATACATGGAGTGTGGCCAGCTTTAGCTGATTCCTTTGATGCACAAAATGCTGCTTGGAAACATAGTAGCTTTGCAACACACAGGGATATATTAACAAAAGAATTTTAAAGATCCAAGGACAGTGAGATGGTCTCTTTAACGCAGATATTCTGCATATTGCTTCATCGCTGCTGACCTGCTGATCTCACTTGACAGCGAGGGTGAACTAAATCTGGGGCTTTGTGGGTTGCCTTAAAAGCACGTGCATTCATTAAGCAAAAAGCTGAAAGTAATTTTAAATTCTCTTTTGTAGATGCATAGCCATTCAGTGAAGAATTCAGCAGACACCCGCAAAACAGTATTTGCAAGAAACTCTGAAAATCTCAGTATGAAACTTTAGTTTTGTTCTGATGAGTAAACTACAGATCACATTCACTGACCTTTACTTTGCTAAACATTTTCACTGAAAACTTAGGGGAGTACTCTTAAGGATATACGCTTACAAAATTGTTTACAGTGCAGGTCTAGTGTGCTGGGTGTTGGAAGGGAAAATGAAAATTCGTGCAGAACAACAGGCATAAATAAAACTGGTAGAAAGAGAAAGAAAAGCTGATGCTGATCATGTGAAAGCAAAAGAAAATGAAGAGGGATCCCATGGCTGTTTCAGGCAGAAAGCTTCATCCTTTATCCAACTGAATAACCGGCATGTAGTGAACGAACAAAGTGGATGAGAAGGATGCATCTAGACGCAGTTTCCAAGTGGAAGCTATTTTGAAATGCCTTACAAAGCTTTGCAAAATTCAGTATGCTGGTGGAGTTTTCCCATTCAGAGCAAGATTTTGACTTTGAAGTACACATCACCAACAGTGTCAAATGATGGGATTTGAAACCACATAGAGACCCATGGTAACTTGGCTTCTCTGGAGTTCTCTTAAGTGTTAATGACAAATAAATCCATCATTTCTAAAAGGTTTTGACTCTAGGTCCTGGAAGAGACACTGCATACCATAGGACTGGTGTGTGATCTATATTAACTCAAGGAAGAGCCAATAAAGGCAAGTGCTACAATGGCTTCCTGCAGATAGCAGTTACCCATCTGCTCTGTCATTGCTTTGACTGAATCCTGCTGGATCTGAGAAGTCCAAAGCTTCCTGCTCCATCCCTGTTACCTTGCAGCTGAAATGCTGCTTTCCTCCCCCTTGCCTCTGTGATGGACTCCAGGAATGATAGTGTAGCTTGTCATTTAAATCAGGGCCCAGCCAAAGTCACTTGCAGTATCAACTGATCTATATAGAAATGTATGTTGCCACCATCTGCTTCTCTAGATAGCAGGGGAACTGGTCTTCCCATTGATCCTGTGAGAGAAAACTGTGCAGCTCATATGGGTTGTACAAGATGTGCTATCCATTTATGTGCTTGTGCAGCTTCAAAAATGGCAGCATACAAAGAAAACCCATTTTGTTTTGTTGAAACCTGTTAAATCGTCATGCATGAAAAGGAAGGCAACTACCGTTCTTCTGTGATAGCAGAGGATGCTGTGTCTCTCTGGGTATATTCTGTGGCTTGAAAACATGTTGCTTCATAAAATTGTGAGATTATGGAAGTTATACTGAAGGAGGTTTTGAAACCTTGGCTTGTGTGTCCTAGGACTGGGGCTGGGGATTGTGCTGGCAAACTCATGGCAGAGGTTTGTTAACTTGCATTTAAAAACTTCTGGGAACAAATATACTCATAAAGACAAACCCTTCTAAGACTTTCCACATGTCCTCGGTGTGGTACTGCCTGAAGCCAAACAACCACTAGAAACAAACTAGTTTCTGTAAACACCAGCACGTGTATCTCATGTGCACACAAAGGCAGTATATGAAGGGAGACCCTGGGTCCTCCCAGGCTCATTTTAGTCATCAGTCCGTAACAGGCCCATCTCCATAATCCCAGACTAGCACAGAGCCCAAAGTGAGGTGGAAACACAAATTAAGGATTCAGATGAATCTGTCGGGCTGTTGGGCTCCTCTCCGGGCTGTCCTAGGAGTCTGTATGGGACGTAAATGTGTTTTCTGTGTGCATGTGCCTATTGGGTATATGTGCTCAGCCTTGCTAGTGGTTGCACCTGTGACGTGAAGCTGTGGCAGTCTAACCTCTCTCAAGCTGCTAGATCCAGTTTCCCCATGTATCAAACACATCATTTCTTTTAAGAATGAGGTTAGCCAGATTCTTGCTACAGAGCCACAAATAAATATCCATAAACTCAGAACAGAATAAATAGAAGAAAAGTCCACATAGTTTCCTCATGTCATATCATACCTTATTTTAAGGACAAGAAATATTTAGACAGTCAAATTTAAATTTGACCAGGAAACCAGCACACGTCCAAGTTGACATTCAAATGTTGTCACCATATTGATTTTGTTTCTTTCGGTAGATGACCGTCCCAGTAGTTCTGTGCAGCCTGCCAGCATGTGATGATGCTTGACCAGCAAATTTCAGGGTACAACATGCAATTTTTGCAGCAACAAAATACTTCCCAAAAGTTCCCAAAAATTTATTTCTTAGATGTAAGACCTAATGGAATAATGAGACAGTTTGCTGTTTTTACTGGCCTGGTTTCAGAGATTAAGGGAGAAGACTCCCAAATGTTATAACCTTCATATTTATATTCAGCTTAGTATACCTCCAAGAGTTGTGAAAAGAGAAGAGCCTTTCATCTTAAAGATTCTTGGACAATAAAAGAAATTAGTCTGAGTTTTACCTTTGCAGAGTCTCTTGCTGACTTGTAAGATTGAAAGTGCTACTAATATCTACATAGCCTTTTTTTTAGTAAGACCAGATTATTCAAGTGAGTCTGTTTGGAACAGAACCATAAAAATATTTTTTTCTACAGCAATGTTGCAAGTGAAGATAGGAACATGAAGAAATGGATGATTAGGCAGCATAGTACCAAGCCTAAAACAATCATAAAATGTAATTGCCACCTACTAAGAAAGAAATAATTTCAAGACTGTTTTTATTTTCA
Source organism: Neomorphus geoffroyi (assembly GCA_033558235.1). Classification (NCBI taxonomy): domain Eukaryota; kingdom Metazoa; phylum Chordata; class Aves; order Cuculiformes; family Neomorphidae; genus Neomorphus; species Neomorphus geoffroyi. Next base: position 7,777,610 of record JAUMJM010000053.1, on the reverse strand, counting down.
TTGATTTCCTTCTGTTTTGCTGGGTCCTGGTCTTGGAAAGAAATAAAATAAAATCAGCATTTTTTTAGTCTTCAGTCTGTGGATTTCTGTGTCTTAAACTTTGAGACTTCAGGAAAAAAGAAGGAAGATTCTTACAAAAAGAAAATCTCACCTCCAGTGAGATACAGAATCTTACTTATTTTAGTCTAATGACTTTGAATGATCATAGCATTCAGTTCCGTGATTTCTTCTAACCTGTTTAAACTCTAGGGTGTTTCTTCGTAAGATTTTAGACTTTTACCAACAGAAGTGAAAAAACCCCAAACCTTTCTGCTTTTTCAACATAAATATGTCACTTTGCTGAGTAAATAATAAGAATGAAATGAAATATTACCTTTAAGAAGATTTATTCTAAGTCACATGATGCTTTAAATATGATTCCTGAAAGGGTAGGCTATAGTCTCAGCTTTTTGCCTACAAGAGTAGATTGCATTTTCCCCATTAAAATGTACGTGCATATGAGTCATGATTCATATAGAATCATGGAATCATAGAACAGTTTGAATTGGAAGGGACCTTAAAGATCATCTAGTTCCAACTCCCCTGCCATGGGCAGGGACACCTCTCACTAGACCTGGTTGCTCAAGATTCCTTCCAACCTGGCCCTGAACACCTCCAAGGAGGGGGCACCTATATATATGGTTGTGTGTTTACAAGAATTAACAGGACAAGAATCCTTGTTCTCTGATCATCCAGAAAGAGAAAAGATTAAAACATGCTTTGTTCTCTTTCTGGCAGAGGATGCCCAGGCTTCCATCCCACAGGAACTGAGATGAAGCAGTGTGAGAAGAAGCTAGTGTACATCAATATAGACCCTAACACAGGATAACACATTGTGTGGTCTAGGCACAGGTGGCTGGGAGATATCTTGCAATTACCAGTTTAGACATTGCTCTGAAGATCATGTCTATACCTACAGTACATTGCTAGCCGCTCTTACTAGAAAACCATCTTCTGTGGTAGAGAGAGAATGGAATCATATATGCCAGTTTTTCCATATAAACTGCAACTTAGAACTGTGCCAATACAATGTCTCACCTTCCCCATGTATACTGAGCCTTAAAGAGAGAGTCACTTTCCCCCGCTTCCTTACCGCTGAACTTTTTCCTGTTCAATGCAAGGGGTTAATTCCCTACAATGCACTGCCTACCCTCTATCAGCATATTTTAGAGACAGGCACCCTTGTCCGATCTCCTTTTGACAGGCTGTTCTTGTTTTTTTCATCATTACTGACCTCTTGGGATTGCCTGGACTTCCATAGCGAACGGCATCCTCCCCTGCTGCGACCTGACTAGGTGAGAGAGTAAGGACTTATATCTTCTGCTATACCTTAGATATATGGCCACTGTCTAAAGCCCACATATTACCTCAATGACTGCAGCACTCCTGAGCAGGTAACTTATTTCACAGGACACTTTATCCTGTTTTGCATGACCCATTATTTGCACCACAGGACTGCCCACAGCAGTAGTCTGCAAATCAGAAATTACCACAGTATCACAGTATCACAGTATCATAAGGTTGGAAAAGACCTTTGAGATCATCAAGTCCAACCTATGACCCAACACCTACACCTACTCCTACTTGTAAACTACACCATGGCACTAAGTGCCTCATCCAATCTCTCCTTAAACACCTCCAGGGATGATGACTCCACCACCTCCCCAGGCAGCGCATTCCAATGACCAATCATCTGTTCAGTGAACAATTTTTTCCTAATATCGAGCCTAAACCTCCCCTGATGAAGCTTGAGACCTTGTCCTCTTGTTCTGTCGCCGGTCACCTGAGAGAAGAGACCAACCCCTGCCTGACTACAGCCTCCTTTTAGGTAGTTGTAGAGAGCTATAAGGTCTCCCTTGAGCCTCCTCTTCTCCAGGCTGAACAACCCCAGCTCCCTCAGTCGCTCCTCATAGCGCTTGTGCTCCAGCCACTTCACCATCTTCGTTGCTCTCCTCTGGACACACTCCAGCATCTCAACATCCTTCTTAAACTGAGGGGCTGATTACAACTAGAAGCAGCGCAACACTAGGAGATATAAGGGAGTTTTATATGAGATGCAGGGGTTTTTTACTGTATTTGCAGTTGTGTGTCTGGAGGAGAGCAAGAAGAGAAGCCGCAATCATAAAAAATTTGGGCATGAAGCCCACAGTCTGTAGTAATGACTGAATCCTTGTAGGCAGGGTATAATAGAGATAGCACTTGGAGACAGAAATATATGACTTACAATCTATGTAGCTATTTATGTAGTTTAAAAAGGTGAGGATGAAATGTTATCCCTTCATCAGTAGAATGAATAGTCACATGAAGGTCTGAGAAATAAATGTAAAAAATGTCTCAGCTGAAGACCAGAAGAATTTCACTTCTCTAGGAGTTTCCTAGTGTGGATATTCACTACGATGAAGACAAGATTTGTCTACACGGACACATTATAGTCTAAGCTTCCATTCAGCAGGCTGATGCATTGCGAACTGTGTAAGTAGCAGTGTTTAAGTAAATCAAATAAATGTCTAATCAGTACCTATACATTATGCACAGCTACTTCATATTGTCAACAAAAGGGTTCAGGATTTGTAGAAGCTTTTACACTCTCTTTTTTTTTCCTCGTAATCAAGGAAAAATAATCTGATGGGTTCATTCCTCATTTTCAAAGGGTCCTCAGGGTGCAGCTACAGCTGTGGTAGTTACAATTCAATTAAGTAGCAGTCTGTGTAGAATAAATTACTGTTATCTACTTATATTTAGAGTTTTAACATTATCTGTAAAACCTCATGAGAGGTCAAATGTGTCTTAGGAATTTTGGAATTTTTCATCAAAGTAGTTTTCTAACATTTCAATTTTTACAATCCTCCCCTATGTTTCTGGGTTTTTACAGTAAAGTCATTGAATTGCAAAACTGTTATAATATTCGTATATTCATTCTAGCCTTTAATATTAATTAGTTACTTATATAATCTCAAGTGTGTGAAAATATATATATTTTGGCTTAGGAAAAAAGCTAAATCATCAAGATCTGAAAGTGTCTACAATATTAATAGGATGGAACAATATTAGTATTATTTATTAACAACATTATCAATTGCTAGAATTGGTATAATTCCTATGGAGAGCTGTCTTGCATCAAGCAGAACAAAGATGTTCCCATTCTCAGCATACTAGCATCTTCATTGTAGTCAGTTTTTTCCTGAGCATCACTTCCCAAGGTAGCACTGTTCTCTCATCAGTCTTTCTTAAACATTCTCTTCAGCTTCAGGCAAAACAATTAATTATTGATAAAACAATTAATTAATTAACAATTAATTAATGATAAAACCTGAGTGGTGTACAGCAAAGTACTAAACCAGGCTGCCTCTTCGTAACCCCGCCAGTTACTTGTTCTCTGATCTTCAGCAGTTCCTCAGGTTGATTTTAAGTAAAATTACATGTTATGAAGAATATCATATATATGATGTCTGACACAACACTCCCCCAGACTAATGCTATAGCTCAGAAACCAAGAGTGGGAGGGGAGAGAAAAAGACATGATTATAGATCATGTTCTAACCTTTCACAGGGCGACAAGGATCAACTCGATCACTTTATTTAGAACAAGTGGATGAGCATTCAAATGCAGATGTTTTCTTACCCTTTGTGATAAAATATTGTTGTGCACCAGCCCAGAACACTGCAGAGCAGTTTTTAGCTAATAACAGCCCCACTGGGCTTGAGCACCCACCCTGTTCTCCAGACCTGGATCTGTCTTCCCAAAGATCGAGTCAGTGCTAAAGGATACCATCTTTTTGTCAGTAGAAGATGTAAAAGCAAAACCAACAGAGATCCTCAACAACCTTTCAGAAAGTGCTCTGCAGAATTGCTTGGAACATTGGCTGCATCATTTGTAGCTGTGTGTCAACTCAGAAGGGAGCCATTTTTAAGATGGTCATAGTAGGTTTTCTTAATTTTTTAAATAAAAAGTTACAAGTGTGATCTTGGAGTTTTTTGTGTGGGACCGTGTACTTTGAAAAATACTAAGAAAAAAATGTAAGAATCCTCTGATTTAAGGCTAGGTCCATGCTAGAAGCCTTTATGATATAGTTATACTAGTTGCAGTTATTAGAGTTATACCTCCTCTGGGAGGAGAAGGGATATCTTTGTTAGGTAAATTTTTATACTTAAAATAATGATGCATTTTTGAAGATAAAACTTGCCTGGTTTTTGGTAAGTTGTGTCAATTGGTGTAAAAAAAATACTGTATAACCTCAAAAAATCACAGTCCAGTTTTCTATAGTATTTGAAGTTATAAATCTTACTGTAAACACAGCTATGTCAGGCAAAAAGTTGTTTTTGCGGGTGCAGTTTAGTTTGTTGGAGTGAAGCTGCATCTGTTACGCTGTCAAAAGATGTATTTAACTTAGAAACATCTCTTGTTACAGCTGTACAATAAGTCTTTTTATAATGTCAGCTAAGCCTCTGATCTTCCATTTCCCTTCACTTCATTCTTCCTTTTCCAAGATTGTCCTGGTTTAGTTAGATTTGAGTGGTTCTCATTGCAGTTACACTTAAAAGAATTTTACAGCACTGGTCTTTTCCTGAAATTGCAATGCATCAAGGATTTGATGGCTTCCCAGACTTTTTGCAGATTGAAAGCCTTTCTGTAAGAAATTTAAAGAAAGTTAGTTAAAATGTTTCAGTAGATCAATTCTGTGGCAGTGCATGAAGTTTCAACTACAGAGGGATTTAAAGACCAAAACAAAAAAACAAATACTGAGCAGAGTTAAACAAAAGTCCTGGGAAGAGAAAGACTTATTTGTCACTCCAGTAAACAAGCTGGCATCTGCATTCAGCAGAAGTATAAATTTCTTGCGGGCGTTCAAAAACAGCTCATGTGGCAAACATATTGTTAGTTCATTTGGGACACCCCAAATATATATAAACTTGTGCAATGTGTGCGGATAACAAAGAAATGGTACAACAACAGCAGCAATACTCTAGCTCCCACGTCCTTCAGCGTCACAGATATCTTGTTAAGAAATGAGTGACCATACTTGCTTAGGAGGATACAGAGGGCCCTCACTTGAACTCTCATTGAACTTCTCTTGCTTTTGTGAGTGGGTATAACAACTTGTTTTAACCGTTTTCTCAATTTTAATGGCAAAGGTGATTTTTCCCTCAGGGATCCCTTACTTTTATCAAAGTCTTCCCCATTCACCCAACTCCAGGCCTTTGGCCACCCCTGGAGCCCACAGTGAGGGCTGCACTGCGCTGCCCAACCTTGCTGTGCTCCGGGCTTGGGAACCCACATGCAGTTTCCTCTGCTCACACAAGATTTTGCAAAAGTAGATGGAAGCCTGGATTGGATTTACAGCAAAGATTCAAGAGGGAAGACTCTTAGCAGCTAATAGACCTATCTAAACATTTTCCTCTCCTGTTGTCTTCTTTATTTTGTCTATCTATCAAAATGATGAAAAACTATGCCATAACATTGCCTTAAGAAGAGTAAAAAAAAAAGATTATTTATTATATTTGTATTATTGACATAGTCAGGATATTTATGCAAGACGATGTATGGGGAAACGGGCAAAATCTTTGTAAATGAAAGATTCATGACTAAATAAAAGTAATGCAAGAAAAGAGAGGAAAAAAAAGAGGAAAATACTACTTTTGAAGTGAAGATTTATTTTGGTCCAAAATATAAACAAGTTTGGTTAACTCCAGTTGCTTAATAAAATACTATTTCTCTCTACAAACCCACCTCACAATTATTTGTTAAGCCATGTTTTTTATGCACAGAACAAGAGGAAAATAAAAGTTGTGCTATTGCTCGAATTATTTATATATATATCTACTATGTATAACTAAGTTCATATTGAAAAGAGAAAGTCTTTATGTTACATTCAAATACGCAAGCACCAAGCAGCTCTTAACAGAGAGCAGTATGCACCTTTCCAACCACCAGATAGAGCTAGGGCACTTTATGCATCAGGGCAATATTATCCATGTGGCACACGTTTCTCTCCTGCCAGGAGACCTGGTGCGTCTCTATACTAGTCTGGAAAATATAAACAAACACTTTTTCAGAACTGGGTAGGTTTCTGTGTTTGAAAGCTCATTTTATATGGTATGTTGAATGTCTTGTTGGGGACAGTGAAATAAAAAATAGTAGTTTCTTTCTTTTACGTTTTTTAATTTTTGTATTTGTAGGATATGTCCTCGACTCCTATTATGCATTTATCATTATGTGTTAGCTTTCTTCATATTAATAGAGGTATTTCAGCTTCAAATCTTACATCAGCTATACCTTTTTGCCTTACAAATAATTTAACCATTGGAAAACATACCTTTTGAAGTGTAATATTTATTGCCTTGATAGTGACGTAATACTTTACTAAAATTCAAAATTGAACATTATCTTCTGAGACTTCATACTTTTCTAAAATGTGAATTTCAAACCTTACAAAAATGTTGTGTTGGGTTTTTTTTTTTCCTGTCTCCCTTGTCAATTTTTTTTGCTTTCCTTAAGGAGGAATACTATAAAATTGAATTTGGATCAAACTAATAAAGTCCCATAGATATGAATAAAAAAATGTAGCTTTCCTAATGATGCAGCTGAACTAGGGAAATAGATTTGTATTGATTTTTTTTTACTGTCCTATAAAGTTTTGTTAAAAATTACCATTTGCCATTACATTGTATTGACGTAAATAGAATGATTCAAACAGCTTTATTTTGAAATTGTAGTTTTCTCTTATATTCAGCAGTGCTTTCCCTAAAGTTATTATGCTTGCAAAGGAAAAGACTGGCACGATATACTTGTAATTAAGCAGTCCATCTCTCTGAGGGAGGGCTGAGCCTGCAGGAGGCAGATGGAGGTGAGGCTCTGTCTGCAGCCAGCTGGCCTGCTCTTTGGCTCTTACAAAGCTTGCAACAAGGCCATGAGAGTGACTAGGGACAGACAGAATAACATGTAGAAATTTGAGAGAAAATCATCAGTGAAATGCTTGGGAAAATCGAATTTTCCTACATTTGTTTCTTCCTCCCCCCCTCCCCCTTTGAATTTATTGCTTGTTGTTTATGGAACTGCATTCAGATCCTGATTGAGGGAGGGCAGAAAGGGTAGATATGAAAAGGCAAGAGAGTTGAATCCTTTTGCTGTGGATGAGAAGGGGGAGGGGGAAAGGAATAGGTGAGAAACTTTTCCCCTGAGAAACAATACAGTGATTAAGGAATCCAAGTTCACTCTGCAGAACCCCATCATCTTGCAGTGAAGAGATTTTTCTCTTCACTGACTTCTGAACTGGTTAGCTCTGGTTATCCTGCTTGCTCTAGGGATGATACTTCTGTAAACATAGGTTTGAAAGAGAGAGTTACAGCACACAATGTAAAATGTTGAGGAACACAAAAGCAGATTCCGAATTAAGATGGATTTCCATCTCTTTCCAATTTCTGCAGTGAAGAGGGAGGATGGAAACTTCGTTTCCCATGGTAGATTCTGCACACTATACATTATTTCTGATGATCATAAAAGAAAAGTTACATGTGGCTGCTATGGAATAGAAGTGTAGTCTTTTACTGACAAAGAAGAAAGGTTAATTCTTTTTTTCCATGAGGTTTTCAAAATGTATTCCAGTACAGTCTCGCTCCTTGTATGTAACAAGCTGGGGAGCAGAGCAAAGACAACAGGAAATAACCACTCAAGTTTGTACTCTTAAGTCAGTGTCATATTTAAGTATTTGCAAGAATCAGACTAATGAGTTAGTCAGAATAATTGAATCTCACATATGTTTCTGTTCTTGGTGATATCACATTATACTTGCAACTCACCTTATCAGTGACTTCATTCACTAAAATACTAGTAGGAACCCCAAGGCAGGAGTGGAACAAATTCACATTTCATGTTCTAAAAGTTCACATTAGTGTTATACAAATGCATTCTTTCTAATCCTCCAGAAGGTTTGCCAGCATAAATGTCCTTTACAGCTGTCTTACCAAAATCCTTTGCATGAAAGAACCATATGTAAAAACATACCCCCACACACATTTCGATCTGGCATATAAGAACAATTGTTTGAACCAAAAAGCATAGTATTTAGCATAGTGCTAAGTATTTCAGTCACTAACCTTTAGACTGGGCAGGTATAACAATGATTCAGGGTTTCTGCTTAAGGAAATCTACATCAGCTCTTCTCTAACCTGCTAACGCACATCTTTCTTGTACAATGCTTTCCCATGTGAATTTACTGATATAACACATCCTTCTAAGAGGCAATGTGTATTTATCTGTGTTTTGGTTCTTGCGTTATTTGTGTTTTGGTATTTGTGTTTCATGACTGTCTTAACTGCAGATTGAATTGCTGCTGTAAAGATTTAACCCGCTGCTCAGTGGCTGAGATGGAGATGCTCCTCCAAGTGAATAAGTTTGGTATTTATTTGTATCGTTTCCTTTCAGCTTCTTCACAGGCTCAGCCCAGAACCTGATGCTACCAACGCTAGGAGGCTTCAGTAAGCCTACTGGACATAAAAACTCTTTCTACTCGTCCTAATTTCTCTATGTTTAGCTACACATAAAAGACTTTGATTATTAGTTTTCAATGAGAAAAATGGTGCAGATGTTCTTTTAGGGTTACTATTACATAGACCAACTAGACATCTGACATTCATTTTGTTTCTTTTGTAAAAGTTCAAATACACTTTCAGATATTTTTCCATATTTTTCTAATTTTCTGATTTGAGGATCAGTATAAAACCTCAGTTTATTAAACTGTGGAACTCAGAGGACATTCTTGTTTATCTGTGGAAGAAAACAGCAATGAATAGTATTAATTCAACACATAGCATATTTTAATTACTTGATCTAAAGAATACTTTTTGTCTCTTGGTCTCTTCTCCAGTATTGCCTTCCCTTAGATCTAAAATATTTTGGAATTCTTTTAAAAAATGCCAACAAACCAAAACCACCAAACCCCAAATCTGAATGGGAAGCAATAGCTCCAAGAATTTGGCTGAAGCAGTTCTGCTGGGTATAAGTTTCAGTGAAGTTCAGGCGTGGGGCTGGACTATGTCAGTCTTGATCCTTCCTACATGAAGCGCACGTGAGCCATCTCGTCTTACCTTTGATGTCTATATCTCACCTATTTGTCCTAGTTCCTAGATCTTTTCAATTTTAATACATCTGGCCTGTTACAGAGTTCAGGTTCAGGATTAGATTAATTGTACCCTAGAAGTAATTCTATTCTCTGCATTCAGTATAAAGAGATCTCACAAGATCAAATTCAGACTTTTGTATTACAGGCATCTTCATTTGGACAGATTAATCCTGCTCATATAATCTACTTTTATATTTTATGTGGATGTGCTAAAAATAATGCTATACATTCAGTTGCTGAAAGTAGTATTTAAAACTCTGCCAATACTATTTCAGCTCCAGCAAACTCTATTTAGCACTTGTTCATTACTGAATTACCCAGTAAGATACTAAAACTTTCCTTATAAAGCCAAATGTATTCAGACTGGAGACCGGATATTTGGATCAATAATGGCAATCCAAATAAAAAGTGTATTTCTTTTTAAATTATACATGTCCTGTTAAATTATACTCTTCTGCGCATTACTGGAAAAAATGTCAGACAAGATATTAACAAAACAATAAGGCTCAAAATCACCCTGTGTTCCAAATACCCAATTTTTCAGCTGTGAAAGACACTCCAGGGCACTTTTCTTCATTAGGCTATGACCAAGAAATTATCATTAATATTTATAATGATTTGCAGCATCATACAAGCGATTGATCTTCATCAAAGAGTGCTTTGGTTTGCTTATATGTATCTCTTCTGTGGTACTTCATGAAAGATAAATATGTCTAGGCTTTTGCAGAAAGTGAAAACGTTAATGTGTAGAAACATGCCAGAAAAATATATTTTATCTTACACAATATCTTATTTCATTTTTTTTAATACTTTACACATTGATAAACACAGATTTAAAGATCTGTATTTATGTTTAAATGTTTAGAACATGAAAAAATTTCCAAAATCTAATGTGGAATTTAACTTTTTTTTTCTTAAAACAAAACCTAATGAATAATCCAAATAACAATGCAGTATTCAAATTGCTATTAACATTTCCCTAATTAAAGTCACGGTGTTAATAACATCATCGTAGCATAGGCATTGAATTCCCTATTAAAATTATCACTATTTGTGCTTACCATGTTTCAGCTCTACTTTCTTATGTGATTGGGAAAAAAATAGTCCAGTTACTTCTGTTACTCCAGAATGCTTGAGTATGGCTCAATGAATCATCATAAATATGTAATATTTCACCTATGAAGAGCGAGTATAACTTTTCCACCACAAGTATGAAAGATGCATTGCAGGTTTTGAAGGTCTTTTTTTTATGGTGACTGAAAGGTACACCTCATAGAGATGACCTGTTTTATTTGTTCTGTCAGGATTCATTGCAATTTTTTAATTCAAACAAGTAAACTTTCAGAGCTTGGTATTTCGTTGTGCCTGGGTGAAGAGAAGATGAGGTAAGAAGTTCATGTAGAGGGTGGGCTGATGACAATCTGTGTTAGAAAGTATGCTTTCCAGGTGTTCAAACATCATTGTCATAAAGTGGACTGTAAATTAACTGTCCACATTTATTAAGACAAAGTATTTTGAAAATGACATCTTCTGAGAGTGCAGTATTCTGCTCCTGAAAATGCAGACACAGACCAGCTCAAGACTGTGGAATTCAGTAGGAATTGCTTCAATGTCCTGTGTATAAGAGGAAAATAAGTACAATTTATTCTTTCAAAATTGCATTAAAGTATGTTTTTACACTTTCCCTTGTTTTTTCTTTCCAAGAAGGTACAGTGAGATGTGTCTCGTACTGTGTTGTGGGTGAGCCAACAATAGCTAGAGCTATGAATAATGAATCAAAAGCCTTAAAAGAATTGTGGCTGACTTGGGTGCAAACAGAATAGAGAGCTGTAGGATGCAGGAAGATTAATGTCAGCTTTTTCTTCTGACCAAGACTATTTGTCATTCAATGTGTATATTTTAGGTCTTCTATTTCTGAGTAATTCTAGGCCATCAGTTTTGAAATGCACACTTTACAGTGTAGCAAGGAGTGTTACACATCAATGTAGCGATACATAGTGTTAGTATTACATATCAAAATAATATTTCCTTTGTAATTAATTTCGGTTATACTAAATTATGGTAATACTATTTTAGATTGTAAGGAAAGATGGCATTTATAACTGTGATTTTCAACACAGCAGACAATGAATATGTCTTTTATCTAGGGATGAAGTGAAATAGAACTATACTGACAAGAAAAATTATGTTAATTACAGATACTTCTCCATCCTATGACTGAACATCAAAATCAAATTGTGCCCAAAATAAAAGAAAATATTTTTATTAATTATTTGCCAGAAAGGTTGGATGTTAATGCTTCACACATTTTTAATTTGAATATTTATTTTGCATTTGTTAAACATCAACTTAAGGAAATTACATTATCTCTAAATCAAAATTTCTTATGTTCTTATATTCAGGTAGAAAACTGAGCTGCAAGTACCAACAGATACATAGAAGAGAAGAAAATCTAGTTTAAGATGAAAGAGAGTTGATTAAGATTAGATACGAGAAAAAATTATTTTACTGTGAGAGTGGTGAGACATTGGAACAGGTTGCCCAGAGAAGTCATGAATGCCGCATCCCAGGAGGTGTTCAAGACAAGGCTGGATGAGTCTATGAGCAACTTGATCTAGTGGAAGCCATCCCTGCTCATGGCAGGGGAGTTGGTACTGGATGATCTTTAAGGTCCCTTCCAGCCCAAAACCTTCTATGATTCTATGATTCCAATTCATATTTGTTTCTGGTCTCCCTATATTCAAAATATTACCTGGATTGCAGAGAGAGTCTCATTTCTGATTTTACGTATTTATATGATGAAGTAACCACAGAAAATATTTTGTTCTTCCTTCAAGTATTCCCCTTAAAGCCTACTGTAAAATAGAACTATGTGAGAGACGAGGTCAATTATTGCCCCACTATCTCTGTCTAGGATCTGGTATGTCATCAGGGATGTCTCTGGTTTTCTGTGTTTTGGAAGCACTGGGAAATTCTGTCTGTTCACATGAATTTTGTTCTATTAAGAATGATCTAAGGCAGAGGTTTACCATATAATTTTTGATTATCTAAAATTCAATTATCTTTCTTGGCTTTTTTTTTTTTAGTCTTCTACCTGATAAATATTCAGACAATTTTTCATATACATGTGATTTCTGAGTAAGTAGTTCAGATATTCCTTCTAACAAATGTCGCTGTTGGGCTGATGGTTAGACCCTGCTGTTGGAGTGATTTGTCCCTAGAGTAAGCTGAAGATTTTGCTGTAATACCCTCTCTTCATTTTAACTTATTGTACATGATGGTTACCGTTGCATATCTTTGTTGTATTTGATAATCAAACTTGTCTGTGAGCATTTGAAATCATACTCAGCAACAAAGCACCAACATTCAGAACTATTAACAGAAACCCATTCTGACCTTACAGATGCCAAAATAGTCAGAAAATTTTTAGCTGCTTTATGAATTGAGGGTGAATATCAGGTGGAAATTGTGGTATTTCAATAAACTGAAACAAACAGTAACTATTAAACATACGGAGTCTTGCTGTTGGCAGAACATACTGTGTAACTTTCTCAGATCGTTCTCCTTAGCAGTGGTGTTACAACAAGAGGTTCTTTTTTCTAGACCTTTATACCCTCCACATTCCACTATTTTTACCCTTGTCACTGCTGAACCCTTTGAGCTAAGAGCATTTATTTATTTATGGATGAAATTGTGGTCCTATATCCTCTTCTGTGAGACTAAGGCCTCTGAATCGGTGTAGAAATAGATCATTTGTGTTACAGGGAAAACATACTCAACTCACATGGTTTAAATCAAATCGGGATCAAAGCGGTTTATTGATTTATTAATGACAAAGTTGACTAGCAATCAGTGAACTACACATTCTGGATCGATACTAGTGACACAACAGATAAACCACAATCCTAGATGTTTGAAAAATGTTAATACAGCCATACAGATTTCCAAAACCCCTTCAGTAACTAAAGCGCACACTCCACTCAATACTTACACGCATCCTTGCACCCACTGGCAGTTCAGGTACGCCTCCATCCCCTATGTATGGGTGAAGGTCCCTCAGGTGATCCCATGCTTACAGCCATGGGCAGGTGCCCCACATGGTCTTATGTGCCTACTGGGGAGGGGTGCCCCGCACTGCCCTTTTGCTGTGGGTCACTGGCTAGGTGGAGGGTGCTTCTGCACCCCACATGGACCTGATGAGCCTGACCCAGGCAGAGATGTGGATGCTGTGGGGGAGTACCTGCCAGTGCCCAACCAAGGGTCATTGTTCCTTGTCCAGTTCCAAGGCCTCTACCAACACCTTCTACAAATTTCAATGCTTCTCTTGCACTTTATTTCAAAAGTCTCTTTGTAATTTCATGGTTACTCTTTAATCTGGTTGATGACTGCCATGGAGCTCCTCCTTAGAACTGTCAAAGCGGCAGAGGCTCTCAAGGTTGTTGATAGCAGGAGGGCTGGTCCATGATCCTTACCTCCCAGATGAGTTTTTTTAACTAAGTTCCTCCCCCTTGTTCTGTTGAGGAGGAGGAACAAAAGAGCAGCTGAGTGGGAGTCTGGCTGCTGGCTGAAGCTAACTCTCCACATATACCCATCTTACCAGTCTTTGTTATCAAAACCATGTTGCTGAAAGTAGGTTGTGTGAGCACCCTCAAAATACATTTTTGCTGTATTCCTAGCTTGATGTAAACTTCTCCTTGATCTTCATTTGAACTGCTGCAAAGAAACGTGTTAAGCAAGACCTTAAAACAGACAAATACGTTAGCTTTATATCTTCAAATGCTATGTACATTCCATATCACTGGCATTTGTTTCCATCTTGCACCTTTATATATTTTCAGTACACATAAATAACATAAGGGACACATTTATTTCTGATGTGTGGCCATGCATACCTTCTCCAAGTTTCTTCACTATTTAAAAAAAAATAAACCTTTTACACTTTGAAAGCCAAATATCTCTGCAATTCACACTGGGGGGGGAACCAGTATTTGTGGGAGTCTACTTCCCTGGACTGTGACCATACTAATAGGCTCATCATCCATAAAGACTGGAGAAATTATGTAACACAATGTAAAAGCATCATACTTGTAGATCATGCACGCACACACATAGAGAACATAATTTTGAATAGGTGTTTTACAAATTTTTTGATTTGGGAGGCTAGACCTGAATGTTTTTCCCTTGTGTCTTTACATTTTAGTCTGTAACTTTATATATATATATTTTTTTTTTTTTTTAATTTGCACTGCTGTTTGCAATGTGTTTTGTGAACACTGATTCTGAGAAACAATTCATCGGATGTAATGTGAAACTACGAGAAAGCATACAGTGGGTAATGAATGCTTAGCTGGTCTGAGAAAGAGCCTGGAGATTATCTGCTGATCCATTCATGTGTTTGTGGAGCAGACGGAAAATGAAGAACAGAGTTTTTACTGTTCCGCATGTCCAGTTTTGCCACCAATCAGACATAAGACACTTCCTTTTCTCCACATTTTAAACAAAAACCTGTTCCCTGTTACCCACTGCTACAGCTACAAAAGTTGCATGTGTTAGACGGAATTGAGGTGCATTTATCGAATTCTAGCGTAGGAATAGAACACATGCTGCATGCACTTTGTTTTTGAAATAGGAATCAGGTGACTGTGTGCAAGTGTGATTGTTTTGTACAATTTTCAGGCAATGTAAAAACTTCTGAAAGAATATTTTCATTTGAAGAACTGCCGGAAAAGTGGGAAAGACAGCAGGCTATACATTTTCATTGAGAGTCTTTCTTTTAATATCTAAACAGATCAATTGACAAATGAATCATGTTGAAAGGGAGATCTTTGTTCTTAATACAGTCTTGAAAGGAAGAAGTTCAGCTAAATACAACTAATTGTTCAATTTACATGCATTTTTTGCAAAGGCTGTTAAAAAAATCACATACATGACTTTTCTAATTGATATATTAACTCTAATTTACACTTTACATTTTAATAGATTGCAGTGACTATCTCCCAGAATTTTGTAGGGGACTGACGTGATTAGAAAAGCCTTTAAATTGAAACAGGAAAATTCTCTGATTTGGGAAAAAGATGCAATGCAATCCTAAGAAAAAGATTCTGATTAGCTATTAGTGATCTTAAGGCGGAAAAATGTAAACACGATCTCCTTGAAGATATTTACTTCAAGTAGTTGCACTAAATGTGAGTGTTTTCTTTGGATCAAGGGCTCATTCCCATGTTATCCAGGGCTAACAAAATTTCTGTTAGTAATCAGAGTTGTTAAGTCTTTTTAAAACTAGACAGACTTCTCTTCGCTCTTTGGTTTAAGCTGTGGCCTTACTTACTTCTCAGTCTTTTCCAAATGTCTGTTGAGTCCTGCTGTGTCGCTTAACCTCTGGACCACTCATGCCAGAGGTGTGAGGAAGCATGGAGTGGCACTATGAAAACAGCAAGCTTGCTTATCTTAGACAACCGCAGAAGGCAATTGAAAAATCCCCTCAGTATAGGGAAATAAATCAAAGGGATTCACCTAGAAACCAGAGCTTTTATTAAGTCACAGCACTTAGCACATTTTATATTTTTTTTCCTGTAACTCCTTTTCAAAACACATATTCGATTTTAATTTTAAAAGTTAGATTATCATTGCTAACCAGAACATTTCTCATTGAAGACTCTCTTTGAATTAACTAAAGAAAAGCATTTGTGTGCAAAATGCAGTCCTGTTTCACACATCCCACTGGCATAATTTTCCAACCAATGGTAAAAATTGTATGATTCTATTAGAAGCAGTAAATAAAAAAGTATCTCTGTATTCCAGTAAAAACATATTTTGCTGCCATAGAAGTAGTGCAATGCAAACAACAAATACAATACTTTTCCATCAACTGAAAAAAAGATGTTGCAAGAAATAAAATGGCCAGAGACTTTATGGTCCGAGGCCTTAAAAGCAGGTGCAACTTATCAAAGCCAAGGACCCAACAGAACCACCTGTGTTACTGTGACACTCTCGAGGCTTTGCATGTATCCATTGATATGTGAACAGGCATGTTTAGTAATCTGTGGTGCCATTTTGACTTTGTAGAGACATTGGGCACCACTCCAGTATAGTAATTCCAGAAAAACACCTGCTGAAATTCTCTCTAATCAGACCTGCAGTCAATATTGATATTTCTAGCCCAGCAGACCAATGAAGTCAATGCTATTTGAATGACTATAGCCCATAAACTCCCTACAGAACCATCTGAAAAAACTTTAGTGTTTTGTTTTAACAGTGTCTTCATAACAGATCCAGAAATTGTTCTTCATATGATGTGTTTCCAGACATCACTTTATGGTGTGGACTAACAATAAATCAGAGCCAACCTCAGCTCAAAGCATTCTGGAGTTACAGAAGTAGAGTTCTTCCTTTTTAGGTAGAGAGTGTAAGGTTTTCCTAGAGTGCCTTGCAGGTGCATCTGCTCTTTTGTCCCAGGAACACAATACTCACAGGAGTTATCTGGAGGACACTAATAAAATCAGTCCTTTCTATTGCTACAAAATCAGCTTCAAGTGAAGCCGTAGATGCTACTCTGTTTGTACTGGCACATTCAAGAACACTTTTTTTCTATTCAGACCCTTCCTTCCTGTGCTTTTGCCTAATAGGATATTTAATTCCTGATAAAAATATATTTTAAAAAATGTGCAAAATCACTGATGATATTTTTATTATCATAAAAATACCTTTTTTTTTCCTAGTAACAGAAAGCCTGAACCCTATATTTAAGCTTGGAACTATCCAAATTTGGAGTTCAAATACGCAAATATGTTTACATATAATGTTTACGAAAGGCAGGTGGAGAGTGACCAAAGAAATTTTATTTTGTGTCTGTTAACAAAAACTTATGAACATGAGTAACAACTTCTAAAGCTCAAAGTCTAAAGAAAGAATATATTAGGAAAAGGATGTAAACACCTTTAGGAGCAGGTGTTGTAAACAAGTGATCACACTAAAATATGAAAATAATGCTATAAACTGAAGAAGAGGGTGGATTCCAAGATATAACTTAGCGCAGGTTGTATACAACTGAGGTCCATGAAGATCCAGCGATGCTCCCAGTTCTGCCACCTTAGCAACCCTCAAATAAGGTGCGTTTGTCTATGCAGCAACCATCAGATGAGATCTGCAGTTAATCTTTTCCTTTTCCTTCTTTCTCTCCAGTCAAAGGAATAACAGCAGGTTGCACTCTGCACAGTACTGGAGGGAGTGGGGATGTGCTGGCTGCTAACAAAATGCATTATGTGTGTAAAAACACATTCCTTTTGTAAGTGAAACAGTTTCAGTGGAATGACAACAGGATCAAATGTATCTCTGTCTATCTATCATAGCACCAAGTTTTAAACTTTTAAAAATTATTATTTTGTAGGTTCTGAAGGTCAGGGAGGAGCACAGAGGACCAATTTATAGCAAGAACTGTGGAAGGGTTTTGATGAAATTGGTGTGAAATAGAGCACATAGACAAAAAAGGAAACAGTTCTGTTTCCTTAATGATAGCATTGGATTTTGAAATTAAGCACAGCATGCAGAGAGAGATTCCACACGGGTTTCAAAAGAGGATGTATGTCTTAGTACTAACACACACTTCAAAGTGCCATGGGGTTGAAAAATCACTATGTTTAACAATAACTTTAGCTTAACATAGGCAAAGCCACCAGGCATCACTGCTATTACTGTCGAGCCGCTATGCAGTGTCTAAGACACCTGAAGCATACAAACATCAATAATCACACCTCTGTAGTTTCACCTGGTTTTTGCCAGTACAAAGGGTTCTCTGTTTTGCTGATATGCAGGCACCAAAGCAGGGCTCTCAATTTAATTAAAAGTGAGGACTGTCGGTTAAGTTCCTTTTTAAATTATCAGGCTTTAAATTCTGACTTAAATTTTAAAGATCAGCTGAAGACCAGTTATGCCCCTAGAGAAAATGTAGCAGGAAAACACGTTATCATCATCATGTATTTGGTTGCCCTTATTTTTTATGGGAAAATGTTACATCTTTCTGTGTGCCAAAATCATATTTTTAAATAGTATGATAAATTAAATTCTGTTTAGTTTTATATAAGAAAATTTTACTCAAATGGGTAGTTCTTTAGAAAGACAGAACATTTTATAGTGATGGGTAATGATAACAAAAAAAGATCATGCATATAAATCATTATACTTAGGGATTAAATAGGATGTTTAATGACATTTAATGTTAGAAATGTTAACTGATGCTGTTTGTGTCAATCTCGTTGATCTTTACAGACACAAACACTCAGATTTAGCAACTTATTGATTATCAGTATAAATTTAAAGCACAGAAATTCAAATGGAAGTGTAAAATGTAAATTTGTATAAACTAGGATTAAAACTTAAAAACTTACTTTAAATATTTGTCAAAAGAAAATGCAGGTGCCTGAGCTGCAAAAAGGTTTTTTTGAGATTTTTTTACCACAAATGAAAGGAGCAGAAAGGTACCAGGAGAAACTGGATTGATGGAATCAATTGATGTATTTATACATGATGCTTTTTTGATGTTCAGGGAAAAAGTGTGAGAGCATGTAAAGGAAGGCTCTACAGAGGGATCTGGAGAGGTTGAATCAATGGGCTGAGGCCAACTGTATGGGGTTCAACAAGGGTAAAAATCAGGTTCTGCTCTTGGGTCACAACAACCTCATGCAACGCTAGAGGCTCAAGGGTGAATACCTAGAAAGCTGCTTGGTGGAAAAAGACATGGGGGTGTTGGTTGACCTCCACCTGAATATGAGCCAGCAGTGTGCCCAGGTGGCCAAGAAAGTCAACAGCATCCTGGTTTGTATCAAAAATGGTGTGGCCAGCAGGACTAGGAAAGTGATCAGACTCCTGCAGTTGTGCCTGGTGAGACTGCACCTCAAATCCTGGGTTCAGTTTTGGGCCCCTCACTACAGGAAGGACATTGAGGGGCTGCAGCGTGTGCAGAGAAGGGCAACGAGGCTGGTGAGGGGGCTGGAGAACAAGCCCTATGAGGAGCAGCTGAGGGAACTGGGATTGTTTAGCCTAGAGAAAAGAAGGCTGAGGGGAGGCCTGAAAGGACATGGGTGTTGATCTCTTCTCCCACATAAGAAGTTATAGGACAAGAGGAAATGGCCTGAAGTTGCAACAGGGGAGATTCAGATTAGATATTAGGAAAAATTTCTTTGCTGAAAGATTTATCAGGCACTGGAACTGGCTACCCAGGGAAGTGGTGGAGTAACCATCCCTAGAGGTATTTAAAAATGTGTAGATTTTGTGCATAGGGACATGGATTAGCAGTGGACTTGGCAGTGTACGATTTATGGTTGGACTTGATGATCTTAAACATCAGTTCCAACCTAAGCAATTCTATGATTCTGTGATTCTAAGGGATTGAAAGTAGTTGCAGTAAGTAACTGAGGGTGTCAACCAACACCTGGGAGTGTCAGTGAGCCAGCAGTGTGCCCAGGTGGCCAAGAGAGCCAATGGCATCTTGGCCTGTATCAGACACAGCGTGGCCAGCAGGAGCAGGGAGGTGATTGTGCCCCTGTACTCGGCACTGGTGAGGCCGCACCTCGAGTGCTGGGTTCAGTTTTGGGCCCCTCACTACAGGAAGGACATTGAGGGGCTGGAGCGTGTGCAGAGAAGGGCAACGAGGCTGGTGAGGGGGCTGGAGAACAAGTCCTGTGAGGAGCGGCTGAGGGAACTGAGGTTGTTTAGTTTAGAGAAGAGGAGGCTGAAGGGAGACCTCATCACTGTCTACAACTGCCTGAAAGGAGGTTGTGACGGGGTGGGTGCTGGGCTCTTCTCACAAGTGACAAGCGATAGGGTGAGAGGAAATGGCTGCAAGTTGCGCCAGGGGAGGTTTAGACTTCACGTTAGGAAGAATTTCTTCACTGAAAGGATGGTCAGGCACTGGCACAGCTGCCCAGGGAGGTGGGGGAATCGCCATCACTGGAGGTGTTTAAAAGACGGGTAGATGAGTTCCTTAGGGACATGGTTTAGTAGGGAGACAGGCACAGTTGGTCTCGATGATCTCAGAGGTCTCTTTCAGCCTTATGATTCTATGATTCCAAGTAGGAGGAAAGAAAAAATCATAAACATGTAAATAAATGAAGACATAATTTTAGAAGAAATTGAATAAACATAGTTCTTCACATTTAAAGGGAAGATATAATGGGAAAATGAATATTTTATAACTTTTTTTCTTATATATATATGATCATCAAATTAGCTTATTTTCCATCTACCCACTCCACCATCTGCAATTTTTAAGAATCTATTTAAAAATCTGATATTCTGAATGGAAACAATTGGGAAGATTCTTTTGATTTTTAGTCTAAATAATCATGTATTACCATTTCATCAACAGTTAAAATCATGCTTATTTATTTCACTGGCATGTGAAACACTACAATAAATGGCACTTTCCAAAGCATCTATGTTTTCTCCCAGTAGATATCGGAGGAGAAGCAGTTCAGAAGTTTCACCGTGTCATCGTGTTACATAGTTCAATACAAACATGTGGAAACGTCAAGCAAAGTTATTACACACACACACACACACCAAAAAAAAAATTAAAAAAGGAAAAGCCATAGGGATGTATTTAGGTTTCTGAGGGAAGGATTTTGCAGTATGTTGAAGCTCCAGATTAGCTAGAGGACAGCAGTACACTCAGCTTATGAAGAAAAACCTTTTTACTAATACTGTTTCCACTGCATTATTGACATCTCATTTTGCTCCTCCCTTTGCCTGAGCTTGTTCAACAGTCCTCTATGCAGGCCAGTGGGAAAGTTGTCAGTTCTCTGAAAAAAAAAAAATAAAGGATTTGTTCCTAAAGTAATCTGAATGGTTGACAAGCTGTGAACAATTGAAGCTACATTTTTTTTCTTTGCAGAACAGCATTTTAGTAATGTCAGCAAAGGGCAGTTGCTGGAATTAAGTCAGTTAAATTCTTTAATGTTTTTTAATATTTTACTCATAATGCCGTATGTTGGCATGATAATGCTATAAAATGTCATTGTGGGTACTGTTAAATAGAGAAAAAAAATCTGCCACCCACTCACACATGGTCTGGAAAAAACTATGTACTCTCCCTGTCAATCAATCTATAGGAAATACGAATTTTGCAGATGGCAAGGGCTTTTACCTTATGTTCATCAAAACATTCTGGAATTCAAAGGTGTTTGAAATATAGGACCACTTCTTGTTTTTATTTTTTCTTGTTTTCCTTTCCATAGATCAGGTCAGCAGAATAATTTGTTTGGATTTACAGATAAATTAATTATTTTCTGTACACAATATATCTTGGAAGACAAGTATTTGATTTACTTGCTAGTGTAAATAGGACAATGCTAGAATATGGCTTTTATTGTGACTAAAAAATGAGCTAGTATTCAGTAAATGTAAATAGATTTTATTATAAAGAGTAAAAATCACTCCTTGTGCAGAGTGGCATAAGGAGTCTCTTTATGACAATGTTGTTAGGGGATACAAATACTCAAAAAATACCCTTAAAAATACATTGTTCTCCTCAGAAACAGCTTTGATTTATTAAGAATTATTAATATTTATCAGAACTCAGGGTATTTTATCTTTAATCAGTGTTTTCAATGAGTTTATCAAGAAATACTGAGCTCATATTGTTACTATCTGCTCTGAGCAAAGGAACAAGTTCGATAGTGTATGTGTACATTTATCTCTGTGCACCAGACATTCACAATAATGGTTGTCCCCAGGAAGTATAAAGCAAGTATTACTCTGTGTACAAGGAAGAATCACAATTTTGTGGAGAGCTCTTTGACTTCACATGGCCAGCATGACTGCCTGGAAGAGGCAGGTCCTGCAGTTGCTCTGCCTGCCTCACCACTTCTGGGAGAACCATCTCAGGCACCGTGCAGGTATGGCAGTGCAGCACTCAGCACATCTTATCATTTCAGCCTCTGTTGGTGGAAATGATTGTTTGAGGAGGGATAAAGGGTAGTTGATTCAATGCCTACAAAGTTTTGAACCAATGTTGATACATTAAGCCAACTACATTGAGCAAAATAGTTTCAGTGTTGTGTGTAAGTTCATTTTCCTGAATGTGACCTCCCACTGTTTCTTCTTGTAGCCTTAAAGCATTCTCTGGGACGATGACCTGAATTTTCATGTATCTATACTATGCCTAATATTATCGTGGTCATCCCATGTGCTCCAAATGATTGTAACATTTTGATTCTGCAAATCTGATATCCTGTGCAGACGCCTGTGAATGCTGCTGCAGTTCTGTTCTTCAGCATAGAAGCTGGATCCACGTGAGCTTTGTGCATACAATCCGCAAGCCAGGGCTCAACTGGAGTAATGGCCGGCACTTCAAATGTATAGACCCCAAGCACCCAATATTTAAACATATTTGATACAACTAGTCCATTAGTTTTATTGCCTCTCTTGCTTATCTATACGTTGCCATCTTAGCAGGATATTCTTAAGCCAAGGACTGAGTCTTCTTCGTGTTCCTTATTTAATCATCTAAACATTTGAGATTATACATATGCTCTGCCTATGTATGGTTATATGCATCCGTCAATGATTTACATTCAAGAATGATGTTGTAGATGGAAATAATCTCACTCACTTTTAACATTTAATTATAAATTAATTTTTTGAAAGAGAAATATGGGTCTCAAAACAGTTACTCATCAGTCCTAAGACAGTGGATTTAGAATGAGACAAACTGTCCTGAAAAGGTGACAGTTTCTTTCCAATGCTTATAAGGAGACCCTAGGAGACAGGAGACAACGGAAGACTGAAATACTTTAAGCTAATGTTTTCTCTGAATAATTCCTATCATGAAATTACAGTCCAGGGCCAGATAATTAACATGAAGCAGCTTTCATTATCATCAGTATTATCAAAGACTGCTGAGATTTACCTCAAGGAATACAAGGAGAAACACTGAGCTCAATCAAAACAAAAAGTTACTGAAAAAATTAATTCTTACCATGTTTCTTTTTTCATATCTGATGAAGGAATTCTGTGAAAAATTTTTAAAGAATGTAAAATAATTTTCAGTAACTGTCATAGTCTAACTTGCATTCTATACTTTTCTAGTAAAAGTAGTACGAAAAGTGAGTCAATGTAGAAAACCAAACATTTAATATTACATATTCCAAAGTAAATGAATAATGGAATTGTCTAAACTGATTTTTCTCTTGAGTAATTAAAAGGTGAAACACTTTAAATTAAGACTCCAGTTTTCCTACAGTTCTTCTTTATCTCAAGTTTTCTAATTAATTGTATTATTCAGGTTTTTGAACTACATTATTTAGGATTTCACCACGTTAACATCGACCAGACTTGCACTTAGTGCAGACTTGAAAAGGTCATAATATGTTATGCCATATGTGTGATATAGACAAAAAGTCACTAATCCCAAAATATTGTAGTCTAAAGAGAAAAAAACAGAAGAACAATAACAAAGTCCCTGTTCAGATGTCCTTGTGACCTTATGAAGGACATTTTAATGTCTCCATAACTCAGCTTCTTACTTGCTTAATATGGAGAAACTTCTTCCATTTTTCATCGAGATGTATGGAGGATTAGTACGTTATGGTTTTGGTTTCTTTCAGATACTGTAGAGGTGACAGCCTAATAAGGATTTATCGAGTAAATAGACAGGTCAGTAGCTGAACCATGGCTCTTGAAACTTATTATCCATCAACTACTTCATTTCTTGTTAATCTATGTTTCAAACATCTTTATTAAAGCTTCATCTTTATATGAAGCTTGATTTGAAATAGGTCTTTTTCTAGGGAAAAAACATTTATTTTTATTGTGCTAAGCTGGAGAATGAAATAAAAGTAATGTAAAAACACTCCAGATGCCTTCCACTTTAAGACTAACATAGTTTACCTTTGCATCTTTCAAAAGGGAGACAGTAACAAGTATACGTGACATGTCCTGTAGAGCTCTGCACACAGTCATCCAGCTTCTCAAATAATATTCAAATTAGTTTCAAACCTTGGAATTACATTTTCCCCTGAAGTAAAGTAATGGCATTTTTATCTTCATTTTACTTTTCCATCTATAAAAGTAGTGTTACTTCATGCTGTATCCTTCACATTAGACCTTGGGATGTGAGAAAATTATGTAAGTCTGCAGTTATCATTGAGGAAATGTACTTTCCTGCATCACACATTTCAATTTAGATTAGTAGAATGAAAATAGTGTCTGGTAGAAATGAAGAGAGAAATCTTATTTTAAAAGTTAACACAATAAATGAAATTTGTGTGCAATATGGACAAACAATTCTAAAAAATCTGTAAAGATGTTTTAAATGCAATCACAGATTCACAGATCCTCTGTTTGCATAATGGGAATGTGTTATCAGATCTTTAGCATAACTCCTGACACATAGCTGGACTTGTAGAAATTGCTACTGTCAGAAATGCCAAATTTTCATCAGGCCTCGTTGGTTTCAGTGGGAATTGCTGAATGGTCCATATTTTGAAAAGCAGTTCAGTGAGGCTTTAGTTCTGTGTACGGAAACTGCCTAAGTTCAAGAACTCCTCATGGGATTTATGTGTTTGGGCAGAGGGTCTAGACCTTCACTGTATATATATTTCAGAACTGAACCTCTGTAACCCTTCTTTGAAAACCTTGACCTATGAATTTGTTCAGCTTCTGAAGTAATAGGAAGTATAAATCACAATGAATTTTTCTATATTCAGTCACATCTCATTGTCTGACGGGACTTCTGGAGTTATAATTTCATGACAGGTAAAATTAGTGTCCTCCTCCTGCGACAAAATGTCAAGGGGGTACTGTTTCCCAAGATTTTTAATTTTTTTAATATCGAGCTCTTTCCTCACCACATTCCTGACAATTTGTATATTATATCTTTACAGGAAGAAGAAAATCATTATCTAAAAATGGGTCATAACACTGCAACAATAACAGAATGGCAGAAGCAGTGCCAGAAGCCCTGAAAATTTTCTTTGGAAGTCTTCATTTGTAGACCTCTTTACCTTGGATTTTGTCTAGTATTTCTATTTTAATTACAGTTTGATGAATTTTTTGTAACTAGTTCTGTAATACACAGAGATGTAAATAACTCTGGTAGTCTTTATTTAAAAAAAATGCTGGATTGGACCCTTACAATTCACCCATGAAAATCTGTCAAATCAACAGATGAGACAGAAAAGAATTCTCTTATGAAAGTAGCACAGAAGAAGCAAAGAGAAAGAATAATATTTGCTGGTCATACTGACATGCAATGGACCTGATCTATCAACTGTCTGTAGAATCCCATGAAAAAATGTACATAAGAATTTTGACCAGAATAATTCAGGACAGATAGTTACTAGCTCTTCCATTTCATGCTCTTTCACAGGTTTTCAAGAACTATTTATTTGTCTCAACAAATGGCACCAAAACTGGTCCAAGGCTTAAAAGGTACCAAGTAACTAATTACTGCCGCCACAACAACAGAAGTTGTTGTGACCATTATACTGCAATTTTAAAGGCAGACTTCTGGTTTTATCCATTATTTTGTTTTCAGCATCCCCAGATTTGTAAGGGTGACTATAATGTAACAAATATATTTGAAAGAACTTAAAATTGGAAAGTCACTCTTCATCAGTGCCCAGAATGAAGGTTCCTCTCAAGCAGCCTGCTGAATGTATTTTCTTCTCATGCGCTGACTTAATCCAAAACCAAACAAGAATGAGAACAGAGAGCAAATGGTATATCTTAGGAAGAGACTTGGAAAAGCACTGGTTTAGAAACTTGTTCCATCCTAATGTGTTATATCACCTGGGGTAGACGAAGTCTAGAGAAGTCTAAGAGACGATACGGCATGGTAAGGGTCTATAAAATGGGGAGTAAAGCGAGGGAAGACAGTTTACTAGTGATTTGGAGTTATTCAGGGTGAAAAGACAAGGGCAAGTGGTGAAGAACTGAGAAAAACTTAGTGAAACGTTATGATGAGGCAATCAAGTAAGAGATGCGATTCAGTTTTATGTAAAATAATGTAATTTGTCAGATTAGATGACCAGTACATTATTTCCATTTCAGATGGCTGTTACCACACAAGAGGAAGGTATGAGGTTCTCTTCTGTAGTTCCCTGAGAGCATCAGCTCAGTACTTAGTAGCCACCTAACAAAATCTGGACTTTAATAATCGCATGGAAAAATTTTATACAAACCAGAAAATATCATTATGCCGCTAGAATAAATTGTTAAGTTCTCCCACACCCTAGCCATGGAGTGCAATTTTGATCCCCTTATTCTAGAAAAAGGCATAGTAGAACCAAAAAAGATTCAGGGAAAGGTGATGGGTATGATTAGAAGCAAGAAACAGTTTCTGTGTGAGGCAGGACTGACCCGATGAGTCTGCTGCAGCCCAGACAGAGCTGATGTAGGAGGAATAAGGGAGAGATCTACAGAATTTTGGGAGGTACGGAAAGCACAGCTGGAAATTGTTCTGTCTGTAGGACAGCAAGAACGTCACAGTGGGTATTACTCCCATGGAAACCCTTTCCAAAGGATTTTGTGGAAGCAGAAATTTTACGTGAATTCAAGGGTTACTGGACAAGCTCTTGGAAGAGAGATCAAATGAAAAGAACTATTCCACATCAGTCTTAGGAGCATAAAACAGACAGAAGCTGAGTGTACTTATGGAAGGTATCGTAAATGCTTGCTGTTTTTCTTCCCCTAGACTTGTGTTCAAGTGGCCACTACTGGAGATCGGATAATGATGGGCCATTTCTCTCATCCAGTATAGCCATTTGTAGGTGACCAGGATTTAATGTCATAATGTAAATTTTATTTCTGCAAGCACTATTTCTAATCACAGTTGCACAAAATGGAAGTGATATGTGAATGAGGCCAGTTTTTCTTTATTCTCTGAGGCTATTAGCGTGTTTATTTACAGTTCACAGGCAGATACCTTTTTTGAAGAAACTTCATTCAAATAGAAGAACATGAAAAGTGAAACATTTTAAGTGGAAGTGAATTTTGACATATTTGAATAAAAAAATCCATAGAAGCTTCCAAAATACTCACTGAAAAAAATGTTAGACCTGTAAATCATCACTCCAGACAACAATCTCATAAATATTTGTGCAAAGTGCTTTTGCTTTCTTGCCTGTCTGATTTTAACTCAGCTCTGGTTATTTCTGGTGCATAAATAAGTAAATTTATTTGTGCGTCCTGTATTACCTCATATAAAAATATTATTACTACTTATAGTACAAGAAAACAAAAATGAAGTGAGACCTTGCAGTTGCAAAATGTTTAATTCATGAACCTCATTGAATTATTTTAAACAAGAGGTGTGTTCTATTAAAGAATATAAAATTACTTCTATCAGTAAACTACTTAAAGTCCTACATTCGACATCTGTGGTATTACTCTGAGGCCATAAGATTACAAAGGAAAACATAAAGTCAGATACTTGAAGTATACTCCTTTAATGTCTTGTTGCCTGGAACATCTGTCTTCTACCACAAGCTGAGGTACACATCTTCTGTTTCCACAGCTCATCATTTAAATGTGAGTCAGAAAAAGAACACTACTTGGAAACTTCAAGCACAACTTTGCCATATGCCGCCCAATTACAGCATCTTCATTGTTGTTCTCAGCTCAGCGAATTCACTGAGCAAGAGTTTATTGCAAGCTACCAGATCACTAGCAATTTCATTTGTTTAGCAATATTTATAATTTTAATTATTTACATGCACTACCCTTCAACTGCCAGGGGTATTTATACCACTAAATGGGGCCCAGAAGCACCATTCTGATAACACTCAGATTATTAGCTGAATGAAGGCCCTTTTCCTCTTAATTGGCTGCAGGCACAGAGTGTGATAAAGTCCCTTTACAAGCTTGTCATTGAATTGGGTACAAATGATGCAGCAATATTACACAAATTAGCTGGGAAAAAAAAAAACCCACTCTATACAAGAGTTCTGTTTTTCTTTCTCTTCTTAATAGAGTGTCTTAATAACATGTTCTACCTAAGCATAGAAGAAAAGACCATTTAAAAGACGAACAGCGCTTAGGAAGCTGGACACACCAGAGTGAATCTAGTAGGGGATAGCTCCCCACCTAAGTTGTCTCCTGGTTTCACTTCACATCTATTTAGTTATTTGCTTTATTTAAAATCTCTGGTGAGATTAGTGCTGCACATGTCTGGAATAAGGTTTCCTTGATGGTTTGCCAAAGCAGCTATGAATCATTAATGTGCTCTTGCTGACAAATGTGAGTGGCATACAAACATGCCCTATGTCTTCACGTCCATGGGCAGAGTAACTGTTCACTAGTGGAACTAAAGGAAATATTTGGGCCAAAATTTATTTTCCTATGAAAGGTGCAGATTCAGTGACACTGACTGAAGTGTTTTCCAAATGCATTAGTTTCATCAGTCTTTTCTCTCTCTTTCAAAATGATGTAAACTGGCATAACTTCATTCCTTTGCAAAGGGATAGGAATACAATTTTAGCAGCACCTTAGACCATTTACACAACAAAGTTGATTATCACGGTATTCCTAATGTTTTCATGCAACCAGGACACATTTCCTTCTTTCTTTACAGCATGCATAATTGAAGCATTTTTTTTCTCTTTCTTATGCCAAGATTGATAGACTGTAGTCTTTTCGAATTCAATATTGAAATTCTCTGTTGGCTTTATTTCCCATTTGCTCTTGATCATTAAGGATATGGCTGATCTTGTTGAAGACCGAAAGAAATGCTGTTGCAGCCACAGCCTCATGAATATTACTCTGGGTTTACACAACAGTAATTCAGTTAGCTCTTTGAAAAGCAGAGATTAATAATCATGTGAACCTGAAATGTTTTCTGTGAGTTAATTGGTGCTTTAACATAGCATAATGCATAATATAAATGAATGGAAAGAAAGGAGAAATAGTTCAATAGCCTTGCTAATGTCTTCAGAAACAATGTTTTCCTTCTATCTCCAGCCTGAAATCCAGCCAAAAGTTGTAAAACAAAGCTACAACATAACAATGTTATAATGATGCAGTGTTTATTTAACAACTAGGCAAAATTTCAGGGTTCTTTGAATAAATAACAACAGTGCTGCTGTACTTTGATACGTTATAAATCTTGAGTTGCCTTGAGTTAAAACTTGACCCTAGCCCATCATCATTTGCAGCTGGCAAATATTTCAGTGATGTCAACAATCAGAAGAAACACATCCTCAGATGTTTCCTCACAACCTCTTGCAGAACTGGGAATGCAGCAGGAGGTGGCCACCACAAACTGCTCTCTGGCAGCATGTCAGGGGTTCTCAGTGCATTCCCAGCCCCTTCATATCTCAGCTATTATGGGGACAGCAGAAAGAGAGGACAAAGTGCCCACCTACCAAGATGGTCAGGCCTCTATGAGGTTGCACACAAGAATTTAGTGTCTTTGTGTTGTAATTCTCTTACATAAAACTACTGATGTTGGCCTTGTGTGCTTCTGCCATTGTGCCACTGGTGTGGGCAGCTACCTGTTGTTTTAGATGCCCAACTCCTCACAAATGTCCCAGACCCCTCATCTACCCAGTACACTTTCTGTATCCTAAAGTTTCAATCAGTAAAGTTCATTAGATCACAGTATGACAGTATAATAAGGTTGGAAAAGACCTCTGAAATCATCGAGTCCAACCTATGACCCAACACCTATACCTACTCCTACTTGTCAACTACACCATGGCACTAAGTGCCTCATCCAATCTCTCCTTAAACACCTCCAGGGATGGTGGTACATAATCATTCAGCTGCGCAAAAGTACTCAGATCTTGATGGTTAAGTTACCTGGCATCAATTTCAGATATAAGCTTCATGAGAATCACAAGGTAAGCAGCCTTTTCCCACTCCTGCATTATCTGTTGTTTGTGCTGTTTGTTCTAAGATTTGTGCTATTAATGTACTGGAATCAGGATGCCAGTGAGGTACACAGTGGTAATAAAGGAATCATTCTTTCCCAACGAAGGTCTCATTTTATTGACTAGAGAACTGGATTTAGGATGTCTCATTCTGCTTACATTTTAAAAGTCACTCTTCAGAGAGCTGAAGCTACCAGGACACAGGATGTTTTGAAATATGCTTTCAGTTTTGTCGGTTGAAGCTGCGTAATTTTAAACAAATACTTAAATATGTATAGGAAAAGAAAAAGAAAATAAAGTATTTTCGTCTTCCCATGGAAGATGTCTGTCAGGCTTATGCTTGCAGTGCTCATGTATGAAACCTGGAGGCAAACCCAGCAGGTATCATGTGTTCTTGGTTTCCCGCTTGTTGCACGACTCCCATGACTTGGAAAAGCTACAGAGGAATGAAACATAGTAGGTGCTCCCCAGACTCAACTTTGGCACCTAAAGCCAGGAGATTACTCACAGTTCTGAAATTTGACTGGAAACAGGCATTTCCTCCTTAGAAAGATTCTTTTGTTGCTAGCAATAATTAAACTGAACTTAAGTGCTTTCCTCAGGATCACAACCATGCTCTGAGAAGAGGCAATGGAGAGATAACATACTTCTTGATAATGATGAGGCTGAGATAGAAAAACAATATTAGTGGGTTAAAATGGAGCTTCGGGTGGGCTTGAAATTCCAGCTTCTTTTTTCCTGAGATTCATTAGATCAGTGAGTAGAGTAAATTATTTTCTGAGAAAAATACATGTTCTCAAAATCCTAATTTTCAAATATTCTGTTGATAAAAACATTTAATGCTTAAAAACTCAAAGTTTTATGAATGTTTCATTTTTCACCCAAAGATGTCTCCATTTTAGTTTGCACTTGATCAGGAGAAAAGTGTTCCGATTAAAAGCGAAATTAAAAAAAAATCCCTTCTATCCAAACCCAGGTTCCTTTAAAATAGACCAAAGAAAACAGTGTGAAATATCTAGATACTTAATACTTCACCTACACAATCTAATCTTTAGAGTAAAGAAGCATATTGCACTCTCATTTCTGTTGACTAAGTCAAACGTGAATGACTTAAAATTAATTTCTAAGGGGAGCCAAGAAATTTGCAACTACATTATTATTGTCTTTGCCCTTGAGTACATGACCCATGTGACAATTTGGTGGAGGAAATATAAACTTGTGGATTTTTTATATTTTTATATTTGCTTGCTCATCCTTCCAATAAAACTAAAACAACACATTATCAATCTGAAACACTGCAGTTCAGAGAGCTAATTAAAAGTGGAACAGGACAATGATCTTAACTGTGACAATCAAAGTCACAATTAAAGTTGAATCAATAAATCAATGCATTCAAATGATCAAAACACCAGTTAATACAGCAGGTAATAAGTCACTCAACACTCATTTTAACAAACAACAGTGTGGTTAGTTAACCTAGTCAGAGGAGAATGAAGAAGTTAATTTTGTATTTATATGCTTGCTTTCAGGACAGACATGGAACAGTGTCTCATTTCATCTTAGGAAAGAGCAGCCACTGGAATAGCTCATTTTATGGCCTCAGTTTCACAGTTCTTGGATCTAGTTTCTGGTGCAAGTCCTTTTTTTTCCCCCTATTCCCCATGTAAATGCAGATTCATCATTAGAAGTCTGGAATTTACAGAACATGTAATGTAATTGAAATTAATAAGAACTTAACGTGGGTTTTTCATCTTACGTTCCTTTGGTAGGGAAGAACATGTAGTTTAAGACATTACTGCTGCTACAAGGGAGACTTACCATTTTAGGAGATCCTTGTTTTTCCAAGATCGCATGGTACAGCTTTGCTTGACGTATCGATAACCTCAGAATCAAACAGCTGGATCTATGCATTTATTTAGGACACACAATGTGACCCAATATTTTCAGAATGGGCAGGCTTTGGGCCCTACGTAATTATGGAAGAGTCCTTAAATAATTTTGTATTTGAAAGCTCTTTCAGCTGGAGTGTAGGTAGATGTTTTTTTCCAAGAATACAGATCAAAACTGTAGTTGAGGTGAGTGCCTTGAAGTTTGATTATGGTTTTTTAACTTATGTAAGGTCTAGTTCAGTAATTAATCAACTTCTTAAAAGCAATAAAAAACCCTAAGCAGCCCATATTGTCCATCATTTTTCTTCTATAAAAATCATTTTCCTACTCTAAGTGAGAAAATTAATATGAAAAGTTTAGAAAGTCTTCATGATTTTTTATCTAGAAAAAAAAAATCAGAAGCTGCTATTACATTTTTTCAGAGTAAAGTACATTCATAATTAAAAATCTCAAGTTTTCCCTCTTAGAACTAGGTCCTGTCCATCATTTAAGTTACATATATTTTCTGACCCACCAATAAATATGTAAAATTACTTCATTTGTTGAGGAATTAATCCCTATTTCCCATTACTGAAAAGCATGATTAGAAGGAAGTTCCTTTTTAAATAGGCATAAAGAATTCTGGTTTCTTCATATTTAGCCTGCAGCTCTTTTAGGATGTCCTCAACTACAGGAAATTGTATTTAGTATACCTTTGCAGACACTGGAAAAAGTGTATGTTTACTTAAATAACAGGGAATGCAAGTGTGTAAGTATTGAACATAAGGCACACAGACCTCACACAAACTGATGGAGAGGAATTCCATTTAGAAGGCATAGGAGGAGATGGAGCAACCTATTTAGCAGACAGAAATGATGTTGATAATTTTTATAGCTTCTGTGCATTGGCAGCACTTTTGAAGTTAACTGTTTGGCAACAGACACTGGCATTTGGTCAAAGGGCTTTGCTTTCTCATGTTGGTTTAGACCAAAGATACTAAAGTAACATATACACCTGCAGCTATATAGGGTATTATTTTTGCTACAAATGTTCTTAGGGAAGTTTTTAGTGAGAACATCAAACGTATTTGTGAAAAAATGAGTATTATCTCTGATCTTTGTGGCCTATTAATATTTAAAGGGAGCTTATATTAAAGAAGGGGTCAGACTTTAGTAGGGGTCTTGCGATAAGACAAGGGATAATGGTTGTAAAAGAAAGGAGAGTAGTTTTAGACTAGATATAAGGAAGAAATTTGTTACAACGAGAGAGGTGAAACACAGAAACTCGTTAGTCAGAAGGATGGTTTTTGATGTCCTATCTCTGGAAACATTCAAGATCAGGTTGTACGGGGTTATGAGGAATCTGATCTCGTTGAAAATGTCTCCGCTAATTGTAGGGGCTGGAAGAGACAGCTTTTAAAGATGCCTTCCAAATCAAACTATTCCATTATTCTATGACCTGACAAATGATTCCTGGCACTGAACTCAAAGCCACCATGGCCCACGCGAAGAGTGATGGACACAAAGTTTTTTCAGTAGTGGTATTCCCTGAAAAGCCAGAAAGAGAATTCCAATGTTGTCATGATCTCATTATTTTCTTGGCATTGGGGTAATCTTGGATTTCAGGCTTAGGACATCTCTGGTCCCCATTCCAATGAGTCACCTTAGTCCATACATCAATGTAGCCCGCCTTAAACCACCCCATTTACCCATGAAATTTTATAGTTGTTATTTTTTTCAGTCTCTTCAAAGGCCGTGAATCTGCAAATAAGCAGGTTTTTTCTTTACTTTCAAAACATAATTCCTAATGAAGCAGAGTTACAGCAAACCTCCTTTCCTTTCCAGGAATTATTTACCTAATCTTCTGGATGCAGGAACTGTAAAAGCAGTAGTACTAATTTTAGCCAAGTAGTATGATTAGAAAAAAAAATAATGTTGCCGCTGCTATACAAATGGCTTGCAAAAAAACCCCATCATTTCTCCTAGGGATTATTAGTCACTTTTGAGCGTTTGATCGCATGTCTTTGTATAATAAACAGAAGCTATGTTCTCAACTCAATAGCTCTCAATATTTTAACAGGGAGAAAGAATTCATGATTCTATTCACAGCTGAATGCTAGGTCTATAAATTGTTTAAGCTTGAACTTCTATAAGCAACTGAGTAACAAAACACTAAATCCTATTTGGACGTTGCAGCAATTTAGATTAGAATTTTTCTGATAATATTTCACACATGCCATAGCCATCTATATGCTAATGTTTCCAACAAATTATCAGATGTTATTCTACAAAACCTTTTTTCCATAAATGACCTGTCATATTCATAATGGCATGTGCATCTGGTTACAGATTTTATTTTATCTAGCAAAAACTGCAGGTCCATAAAGAAACTAATTATATAGTTTCATGGTTGATAATATGGTTTCTAGTTTTATAACTAGCAATATGCAAACTGATTCAGTGCAAAAAATTATCCCTAAACTCAAGGGATTTTCAGAGAGCTGGACCAGTTTTATAAATGATAGACAAATTTCTTAGTTGTTACTCTAAAGTGTCATTTTTTTGAGCTCTTCTGACCATTCCTGCAAAAAGTTAGTTCTCAAATTTAACATTTTTTTTTCAAGTATTTCTAGTTCACACATTTACTTTCACCACATTTACTCCTTTTACCACACTTACTTTCTAAGCTTATCCTGCAAAACCAAAACACAGCTAGAACTATAGACATTCTTTTCTCCTTGTACCCAAACAAACGAATATTTCATGGCTCCCAAAGCACATCTAAGAATTACATCTAAAAAAATCAAAAGCGCTCCCTTAGTCTGGAAAGGAGCAGGAAGCAATATCATTGTTGTAGAGTTAGCATGAACTACAAGGTTCTTCTGACCCCTCTGTGTCACTCTCAGATTCAGCCCAAACCCAGCAGCCTAAGACCAAACAGCTCCTTTCTTAAAGCTGCAATGATACAGCTGAAGATAGGCCATTTGGGCTGCAGCTTCTCCTTTTCTCAGACAAGTTAACATGATATTCATAACTTGGTACCTGCGTGTCTCTCATTCTGCGTATTGTCAGAGTTTGATTACAGTCTTAAAAAACATCGCTTTCAGAAAAAGTCATTTTTATTCACCTGAAAGTTCATAAGATATAAACATCCCTATCTGTTTATATTTCTCCCTAATACTTTCTTGATAAATTTTGACTGATTTCTTTAAACCAGCCAATTCTGTCTCTGGCTGGAAAAGATGGAGTGCTTGAAGCACACTGCTTTCTTCCAAGGATTTCCACTGATTCCTGGTGAACCTTCAACCTCCCTACCCTTAGTCAGCTTTACTATTGAGCCCTAGAACGTTATTGATAGAATAATCTTTATCAGCTAAATCTTGGAGTATTCTCTCGTTAGCAGCTCTTCCTCATCTGTCTTTAAGACTATGAAATATTTGTATCAATCTTTCTTGATTACTGTTTCATTTCCTTTTAATTTCTCTGGTATTGCACTCTTTAGATACAAGATCATCCAAAATGCTATTACAGACATGGCTTGATTTTCATTTGTTAAGAACTGAAGTTTGCTTATTTGGGACAAGGAATAAAAACAAGAATGAAGGTAGGTCGATTTAAGGTCAAGTCTGTGATCACTAGTAGTTATTCTATTCCCCAGCATAAGGAATATATAGTAACTAGATCATGCTAAGTTTATTCCATGGAAAGTTTGTAAGTTTGTTTTTAAGTCTGGTGTCACCTTACTGATTTGGGGGCTAGTTCTTGTGCTAAATTCTACTCAGTTGGATTTGTGCAGTCTCAGCCTCTTTAATGATTAACTCACAGGCTGGCCAGGCACTTTCTTTGTTATTACTACCTATGACGAAACTTGTGTCTATATAATTGAGGAATAAACCAATTTACTGCCCTATTCTTACTCTTTAACTAGGTCTGAGTTTCCAGCAGATTTATGTGCAATGCATATTTTAGACCCCTTGGAACAAAGAGCATCAATATAATGAGCCTTGATGCAGTAATAGACAAAAGTATTCTCCTTCCTTTTTTAAGATGAATACCTCCTAAATTTATTAATCATTTTGTGTTTCAAAGGCTTATCTTGAGCTTTGTCATGCAACCTAACTTGTTTCTATTGTGTCAGGAGGAGCAGTTTGAGCAAAGCATCTCTCACTATGCACTATTTAATTTTGTTTTCTTTTCTACTCCTTCCAGAAAGGAACAGTCAGAAGCTATTTCCGGGGGGAAAAAAAAGCAGTCTAGATTTACTTCCCTTCAGTACACTGACACAGCAGTTTAACCCAGGAAAATTAAAGCAGCTTAAAAGGAATCTGTGGGCAAAAAATTATGGTTTTGAAAAATCTTCTCTAAGTTTAAATATAAAGATGTTTTGTGCATATCAGTACATA
This sequence comes from Neomorphus geoffroyi, assembly GCA_033558235.1. Classification (NCBI taxonomy): domain Eukaryota; kingdom Metazoa; phylum Chordata; class Aves; order Cuculiformes; family Neomorphidae; genus Neomorphus; species Neomorphus geoffroyi. The sequence continues at coordinate 7,741,317 of JAUMJM010000053.1, read as the reverse complement.
TATTTAGTAATTATATTTCCTGATTATTTTAAAAACTAAATTATAGTTTTGGGAAAAAATCCTGAACACAGGAAGAGAGGAAGAATAGATCTCTGTTACAGCAGGTAAGTCAACTAAAAATGCAAAGGTGAGTGCATCTATGTCAGCTGACATCAGAAAAAAAAATCAGGTCATACTTAAAAATGCAGTCACATGCAATACTATCGTTTGATGGATTATTTAAATGAGGACAGAAAAACTGTAGTGTGATGGAAGGATAAAACAATATGAAAGAAACTGAACGTGAAGTAAAGAAACAGACAGAGAATAAAATGCCCAACAGATCCCTAAACCAGAAAAACAATTACAGATAAAGATGTAATAAGAGACAAAAGAACAGAAAGGGGCTTGGAACTGAGTAGAAATAGGAAGAGACAGCATCACAGAAATTCTTTTTTTTGATAGTCCTTTCGTTTGAGTGGTACATGTAATTAATTTTCACTTTTTGAGATAAGGGTTTGGATACTCTACCTGTATTTCCTGTCTGGCTTTTCCTAATAATGTTGATAGCAATATCTTTCATTTTAAGACGCTTCCAATTCACACTAATGCAGGGGTGTCAAACTCACGACTCCCGCCGTTCTCCTGCTCCTGCAGCGTAACGCGTCACACGCTGCACACTGACCAGCGCTGGCAGGACCATAGGGTAAAGGCGCTCGGCGCTGCTGCTGGGTAGAAACAAGGTATTGGGCGGGATAAAACAAGGTAGAGAGCTGGATTCGGACCACAGGCTGTGTGTTTGAAACCTCTGCACTAAAGTAAAATATTTCCTTATTTTTAATACCCCTAAGACTTTTTTTTCCAGGATCTTGAAATTTTGTATCAGATCACAATCCAGCTATCCCAGTATCCATTCTTCTACAACAGCCATTTGAAATTCAAATGAGGGGGAAATAAAGGTGCAGGACCTGCTTACTGTCTTCTGGTCTCCAAGTCTATGGATTCCTGAGTCAGTGGTTGCACTACATGTCCGTGTTTAATAGCAATTGGCAGATGTGTCTTATCCTTTTGGCATCAGTAGCATCTTGTAACATTGAGCTTCATAATGTAAAGCTAGATTGTATGAAAGTAATGTATTTTTTTAACGTTGTGAAACTATTATCTCCCCTTTAAATCTTGTTATGACTAGTGAAAATAGGTCTCTAGTTATTTATCCATCAACTTCATGATTTTGTATGTCTTTATAATATTCCTACTCATAGGAAGGCCCTAGACCAGTTTATCTAGGTGTTTGGAGAAGGGTGACCTCATGGCTCTCTGCAGCTTTCTGAGGAGGGAAAGTGCAGACGGTGTCTCCCAGTGACAGGTTATGTGGAAATGGTTCAAAGCTGTATCAGGTGAGGTTCCCAACCTGTCGTTGTTTAAAAAACACATCGACAATGCCCATAATAACGTATTTTAACTTTTGGTTATCTCTAAAGTGGACAGGTAGTTGGACTACATGATCATTGGAAATCCCTTTCAACTGAAAATTTCTGTTTTAATCTAGTCCAGTCTAGTCTTTCTCACCTTATCCAAGCCTTTACATTAAGTATCTCTTATTTTAACTGTACTTCATGCAAAAGTGAATTTTTTTCTCCATCTATAACTTCATTATATTAGATATCCCTCTTGGTTCACATTTTACGTTCACTTCTTTCACCATTAAATTCCAGGCTGATTAGTTTTTTGTGATATCCGCTCCTCTTACAAACAGTGATTTATTCTTTTATCTAACATCCACTTCTCCATTTCTTATTGCTCTCTAGTTTCATTCTGTCTCCAGATGCTCTGCCATGGATCAAATGTTATTATCTTTCAGTCAATGACATCACATCAAAGCCATTCTCATAGTTCATACCGGCTCACTCTCTTCCAGAAATCCCTGTGTACCAGCCTCCAAACTCACTTCTTTCAAACTCACAGCCCAGCATTCGCAAAAAGATACAAAGGGCCCATCAATTTTTTTCATTGGAGGAAGGACACTGGTGTAATCCCACAGGGATTTGCACTGCTGCCTGTCCTTTAATATCCTTAGTAAAGGGGTTGGAAAACTTCATTGATGATGCAAAACCACCCAGAATTATATAAATGAGTAGTGACCTAGAAAAGTTGCAGAGGATCTCTAACAGTAAATGATAAAATTCAACATCAATAAACATAAATGGATGGGAAAAGTAATCTAAACTTTTCACTAGCAATTACGGGCTTTGAATTAACTTTATCAACCAGGAACAATATACTGGATTACTTTCTGAAAATGTTACCTTAGTTTTCAACAATAGTTAAAGACTGTAAATAAATGCCCTCATCTCCAATCAATCCCAATAACTTTCATAGACTTAGTTATAATTTTGAAAGCCTAAGAAAGATTTTCGGTTTAACTCCTAGAAATGCAGATCCCCAGATTCAGTGAGGAGGTTAGTGGCTGCATTTTGACATTCAGTTATCAGTGTCAGGCTACATCTTTCAGGCCTGGCTGTGGCAGGGATACTCTCTACAAAAGCCAGCAGTATTTTGACAATCTAAACCCTTGCTAGAAATTCCCCACATCCATCTAAAATCTGTTTTCTGTTTTAAGTGAAAGGAGGATGGCTGAGATACTCTTGGACTTGCTTTTCTCTCCCTTCCAGACAGTCCATGGACCAGTTTGTAGCACAGTACAGATTGGTAAGTTCTCATTTTTTGTCCATTTTTTAAACATCGTTCTGTAAACTTTTATCAAAAAAGGCTAAGTGTGGGGATTTTCTCTTCCTGCTTTTCCTGTTACACACCCCATACCTTTTCTCTTCTCTGGATGGATTCACAAGCCTTAGAATTTATTAGTAATTTCTCCTCTCTCCCATATACTGCATGTCTGCTAATTATCCACAGATTTTTAGAAATTTCAAAGACCTTTGAAGGCTTTTGCAGACCAAACATTAAGATAGGAATCATGGTTTACTGATTGCAAAGCTATAACACCAATGTGCAAAAGTTAGTCAAAACATCTGTGCAGGTGCCCAAAGATATCTTCAAGGTGAACCATTTGTCTCCATCAGCAGAGATACAAATGTGGGGAACAGATTTTTTCTTTTCTTCTGTTTTATCTAGAGAACAATTTCTAGACGAGTAGCCATCCTGCATTTGTACACAGGCATAGCTGATAAGGAGCTGAGGGAGAGACTGTGGCAGTTTGGTTCAGGGCTTTTACTAGGGTGAACAGAATTTGCACTGATGCTATGGAGAACAGAATTTTTAATTGCAAAATATCTTTTTTCTGTTTATATTTGATTACGTTTAATCAAAGTTTATGTTTGCTTCTTCTGTGACATTAATCTCAAATTCTTGGTTGCACTTTATAAGTGTGTAATGGTTCCAGTGTTATTGGCCTCTCCACGTTAACTACCTGAAAACACTGAAGAGCACAGGTTTTTAAGCTGCTCTTAATTTATGACTCTCCAGATTTTGTAGAAACATTTTACTGGGCTTTGAAATACCACATGCCTATCCTGGAATGTGCTTTACTAGAGCAGTTAGTCAAATACACAGAATGAGTGAACAGTTTAGCCTGGGTAAATAACAGCTCAGAAAAAGGGAAGCTACTTTCTATCAAAATATTAAATGTATACACACCATATTGCAGTATGTGCTGTTGTGTCACGGCACCATCAGGTTCGTATCTACTCCATCAAATGACCAGGCTTGAAATAAGATGTTTTGCAGGATAAAGCTCATCCTTTTATTTTTCTTCTTTGAAGTGTACATGGAGCTAAATTCCTATCATTCAGTTCAGTTACACCAAGGTTTACTTTAGCACTCCATTAACTGTTACTGCAAAAGTATTTTGCAAACTTTTTAATGGTGTAAGCTAGTGGATATTCAGAATGACACATAATCATAAAGAGCCTCTTTTTGCATTCTTACACAAGCAAAATTCCTATTGAAGTCAATTGATATTTTGTCCAAATTTTCTTGTCAGATCACACATACAGCTACTAAGAGACCTTGAAGACTATTAGTATGTGTGCCGTTCCCATTACAGAACAACAGATTTTGGTTTAATTCCACTGGTACTATTAAAGATAAAGATAGAAATTTAATCTAGGAATTAAAGATAACCTCAATCTGATCAATATTCACATTACATTCATGAAAGACCCATTTCAGAAAAGCAACGTATTTAAAAATAAGGAACTACCTACATCCATTCCTATTCAGTACATGTACAGCTGGGCTGAACTGAGGTCAAAGAATGTTTTGAGATCCCCAAAAGTGCTACAGGAAGTAAATATATACACACATTCCCAAATGAGTGCTTAAATTCTACCTTTTCTATACTCTCTGACTGGAGAGAAAATTATTTTACAGTTTCTCAATACCAGCATTTGGAGATTTTCTTTGGCTAGGTTTTCAATGGTTAGGTTAATTCCTGAGAGAGAACGTTCCATAGTTAAAAGTATATATGACGAGATTTGCCAGACCTTTTATATATGCAATATATATGTATTTATCTCTTTCCTTCAGAGTAAACTAGGCTACATATTTCTTCTTAATAATCAAGAAAAGATTGCTGAAAACGTTATTTAATTTAGAGAAATTAACTGTCACCCCAAAGTCTTACCGCACATTTATAGAATTCTAACCTCACTGCTATATATTTTATACACAGAATAAAAAACATCTCACATAGATGATGACTTTCTTCTACATCAGCCAAAGAGTCAGGAAAGTGAGAAAACATGGAATTTGGCTGCAAAATCTCAAATAATTAAGAAGACCTTTGAAATTCTGCCATCAGAAATGTTTCAGGCATCAGATTAATATTCATTCTTGTGATAAGAAAATAAAGAAAATATATTCTTGTTATGATTTCTTGCTGAAAAGCTTGACTGAATTAGCAGATCCATTCAGGGAAAATGTGTAGTACAGAAATTATAACTAGCCAGCTTATAAAAGAAATCACAGCCTTCAAAGTCAACACAACCATCTCCTGTAGATGTCAGTAATTAAATTTCTTTTATCTGGTGGAAGGAGCACTGCCAGCTTCTTATAATGAACTCAACATCACCTCAAGGCTTTTAAATCTTAACACTTTCACAGTCATGCATCAAGGCTGAAATTACAGATCTCATGTATTTTATGATAGAAGCGAACACTCTGCATACATGCTTAGACATTAGAGGAGACCTATCTGTAAGGAAGCTCCCAAGAAGAAAACACTCCTAAAAGAAAATTTGCTTCATATATTAGTAACTGTGAATTAAATCACAGCAAAATAAGATGTATAAAAGTGAAGAAATGACTAGAAGCAGTCCATATATTTTTTTTAATGAGTCTCATAACGCAATTTAAGCCTTTATGCATGTGATTTAGGATTTCACCTTCTTGCTTCCCTAAGTGTCATTGACTCACTCAAGCAAGGCAGTACAGTGTAGCCCCTGGTACAGCCATGTGACAGGTAAGAAGCCTGGACACTCTTTGCCCTGACATCAAGCTGGGATTCCCATGACTTCCATGCTTTCATAACGTAGGCCCTCTGCAGAAAATAATAAGTATTTTTACAAATATATCAATGGCAGAAAGAAGGGCAGCAACGATCTCCACTCCTTACTGGATGCTGAGGGAAATATAGTAACTAAAGATGAGGAAAAGGCTGAGGTGCTTAATGCCTTCTTTACCTCCTTCTTCAACACTAAGGCAGATTGTTCACTGGACAATGGGTCTTCTGAGGTGATGGATGGGGTCAGGGTGCATTACAGCCCCCCTGTCATCCAGGAGGAAGAAGTTAGAGACCTGCTGAGGCACTTGGATCCTCATAAGTCTATGGGGCCTGATGGGATCCACCCTAGGGTGATGAGAGAGCTGGCGGACGAGCTTGCCAAGCTGCTTTCCATTATTTATCAACAGTCCTGGCTCACTGGAGAGGTCCCGGATGACTGGAAGTTGGCCAATGTGACACCCATCCACAAGAAGGGCCATAGGGATGATCCAGGTAACTACAGACCTGTCAGCCTGACCTCGGTTCCAGGTAAAATAATGGAGCACTTAATCCTGGGTGCAATCATGTGGCACCTGCAGAATGAGGGAGAGATCAGGCCCAGCCAGCATGGATTTAGGAGGGCAGGTCGTGCCTGACCAACCTGATCTCCTTTTACGGCCGTGTGACTCGCCTGGTGGATGAGAGGAAGGCTGTGGATGTGGTGTTCCTGGACTTCAGCAAGGCCTTTGAGACTGTCTCCCACAGCAGACTCCTGGACAAGCTGGCAGCCCGTGGCTTGGATGGGAACGCTCTGTGCTGGGTTAGGAACTGGTTGGATGGCCGAGCACAGAGAGTGATAGTGAATGGTGTCCCATCCAGTTGGCGGCCGGTCACTAGTGGGGTCCCCCAGGGATCGGTGTTGGGCCCAGTCCTGTTCAATATCTTTATTGATGATCTGGATGAGGGGATCGAGTCCTTCATCAGCAAGTTCGCAGACAATACCAAGCTGGGAGGAAGTGTCGATCTGCTGGAGGGTAGGAGGGCCCTACAGAGGGACCTTGACAGGCTGGAGAGATGGGCTGAGTCCAATAGCATGAGGTTTAACAAGTCCAAATGCCGGGTTCTGCACTTTGGACACAACAACCCCATGCAGAGCTACAGGCTGGGGACAGAGTGGGTGGAGAGCAGTCAGGCGGAAAGGGACTTGGGAGTGCTGGTGGACAGGAAACTCACCATGAGCCAGCAGTGTGCCCAAGTGGGCAAGAAGGCCAATAGTGTCTTAGCCTGCATCAGGAATAGTGTGGACAGTAGGACTGGGGAAGTTATCATCCCCTTATACTCGGCACTGGTCAGGCCGCACCTTGAGTGTTGGGTTCAGTTCTGGACCCCTCAGTTTGAGAAAGATGTTGAGATGCTGGAGCATGTCCAGAGGAGGGCAACGAGGATGGTGAAGGGGTTGGAGCACAAGCCCTATGAGGAGCGACTGAGGGAGCTGGGGTTGTTTAGCCTGGAGAAGAGGAGGCTCAGGGGAGACCTTATTGCTCTCCACAACTGCCTAAAAGGAGGTTGTAGTCAGGCAGGGGTTGGACTCTTCTCTCAGGTGACCGGCCACAGAACAAGAGGACACTGTCTCAAGCTTCACCAGGGGAGGTTTAGGCTTGACATTAGGAAGAAGTTCTTTACTGAGAGGGTGATTGGCCATTGGAATGCGCTGCCTAGGGAGGTGGTCGAGTCACCATCCCTGGAGGTGTTTAAAGGGAGATTGGATGAGGCACTTAGTGCCATGGTTTAGATGATGAGTAGGTGTTGGTGTTGGGTCATAAGTTGGGCTCGATGATCTCAGAGGTCTTTTCCAGCCTTGTGATACTGTGGTACTGTGATACTGTGAAAATCCTGATACACTCCATAGAAATAGTTCCATTTTTGAATCCTGTGTAAAGGAAGGTCTTGGGTCCCAGTTTTAGGGGCAACCTATGGACAAGGTTGTCCTACAGCTTTTTACTCTGCAGACTGAGGAAACAGGGAAGTCTCTGAGGGAAACCCTTAACTATTTGTTAGAAAGGTGGAGAAGCTGAAATAATTTTGTGAAATGTTCATATTTCATGAGTCAACATAAACAAACATCTTCCTTAATAGCTCTACAGTAGCTTAAACAGGTTACTTCATCCCGTATAACTCAGGCAAACATGAAAAACATGAAAACAACGGTTATTTGGGAGTCGTAGTTGTGATCTTGCCTACATATGAGAAATACAAAACTGAGAGACAGTTAGTCTAAGTCTAAACTGAAAAAAAATGTAGGACAGACCAAAGAAAAAATACTTCTGCTTTATTGATAGTTCTGTGATACAAACACCCACTCTTTCCTGCCCAGAGCCCATTTGTGGTGCAACTCGAACCTTTCTGACTTTGGATATTTCCCTTTGAAACCCATGTGGAAGTCTGATGAATGATTAGACCAGCTGCTAACTTACTTCAGCTTATTTCCAGTGATCTTTTCTTTCTCCATAGTCCAGCTCTTCTAAACCTTCAACACAGTAATATTTTGGGCTATACAGACTTTTTCTTTTCTATAATTCTTTAGCAAAAGCACCAGGTTATTCCTTGCATTTAGTTTATATAGGTAAATATTTTGTTTAGCACTAATTTTGTGTCTTAGTTTAGATTGCATTTGTGCACCAGTGCAGCATCTTCTCTGGCAAGAGAGGTAGTATGCCCCTCACCAAGGTGTGATAATAGAACTACAGAGCCCTCGGTTCTCTTGCCTCTAGCAAACCTTTCATAAAATTACAGGCTTAGTATTGCAGTCCATATAAATTCTTGCTTGTCCTTCCTCTTAGCCTCCCTTCTTACACCTCCAAATGCTGACAAGATGGCAATGAGAGTAAGTATTTATAATTACTGTACGCAGTAAAAGAAAGTGCTCATTAGATAAGTAAATTCTTTTCCTGTGCCATTCTATGTATCATTCTTTTTGCATCACATCTCTCATTTCTGCTTAGATACTTTGTTGGCATGACAACAGAGACATTTATTGCTTATGGAAAACGCTCACAATCCTTGGGTATCTGTCAGATGTGGGAGCCCATTCTTCATAACCTGTTCCTTCTGTCAGCTTATTCCTCCTGATCGTTGCTCTCTGCTGGCAGTTTGCTGTGTGCTCTTCCGTGTGTGTTTATTTTGGGCAATAGTTATACATGTGATTCTTGGATCAGTATCGAGAACTTACTCATTATCCCTATTGAGTAGGTTCTGTTTTATACATGTTAAACCATTAAGCAGTCTATTCTTCGCCTCATTGATTCCATACTTCTGTGCTCCATCAATTTGATTATTTATTTTTTTTTAAATATAGATTAAAATTCTTTGGTGCAAGGACTTTCTTTTTATTCTATTTGTACATCTAGCTCAATAAAATGTTACCATAGCTAGTTACACCTAATAGTTAGATCCCAGACCATTCCAATTGTCTGCAATAATTTGATTTAGTGCTTTATTAAGTAAAACCAAATGTAATTTGTTTTGTACGAGATGGGTAGCTTCTTGCTCACAGCTCTGTTGACCAGGTTTCTGAATGCAAGATGAGGAAGGATTCCTATAATATAATTGCTATTTCTTCAGAGTTTAATTCCCACCTTCTTTGTGCTAAGCATTTTTTTTATTGTCTTGTTTTGTTTTTGTTTTTATTTCTAAAGAACAATGTCACTAACATCAGATCAATTAACTTTAGCTGTCTTTGTCATTGAAATATCCAAATGAAACAGATTTCACTCTACTTACTGTTTTCTTGAGAAATTCTGTCTGTGCAATGACCTTCTTTATCACTTTATTTCTCCAACATCTGTTTTATCTTATCTCACATGTACTTATTTACAGTATTCTATGCACAATAATCAAGGAGGTGACTCAATTTGCAGTTTTTTTCTCCTATAAAGGGTTTGTAAGAAAACGACATAGAGAATACAGTATACAATTGCCCATTTAAGCAAAATAGTCTAATACATATGTAATATGGCATTAGTTTGGATATATTCAAACCCAAAGAAATAGTTATTTCTTTAAAATTAGGATTCCAAACAATAAGATGTATGTGATTTCCAAATAATTGAAGAGCTCACGCTAACACACAGCAGAAAAAAAAATATTTATCACAGTGCCTGCAGAGTCTTCCCTTTTTTGTTTTTACCTTTACTTTACATCTGCAGCTTATGCATTTGTTCTTTGGACTCTGGCTCTGTATTTAGCAAGAACTTACCCTAGTGTTTCATAGCAGGCAGGTGGTCTGTAGTCCTAACTGATCTGAGCATAGATCATCTAACTATACCTTGGTCACTCTCCTAATGGGAATACATTTCTTCTATTTCATTTTTTTTTTCTTCGAAGTGCTGCATCTAAAATTGCATGGACATTTTAGTGCTGTCAGTTTAAGTTGTCAAGCCTAGGTGGTGATGACACAAACACATATTGGAGATTGCATTCGGTTTGTGTGGCAATGTTTTGGTAGCAGGGGAGCTACAGAGGTGGCTTCTTTGAGAAGCTGCTAGAAGCTTTGCCAACATGCCCAACAAAGCCAATGCCAGCCAGCTCCAGGACAGACCAGCTGTTGGCCAAGGCTGAGCCCATCAGCGATGCTGATAGTACTTCTGCGATAACATTTTTAAGAAGAAGAAAAAATTGGTGCACAACAGCCAGAAGAGAGGAGTGGGAATATGTGAGAGAAATAACTCTGCAGACGTCAAGGTCAGTGAAGAAGGAGGGGGAGGAGGTGCACCAGGCACCAGAGCAGAGATTCCCCTGCAGCCCGTGGTGAAGACCATGGTGAGGCAGCCTGTCCCCCTGCAGCCTGTGGAGGTTAATGGTGGAACAGGTATCCACCTGCCGTCCATGGAGGGCCCCATGCCAGGGCAGATAGATGCTCAAAGAAGGCTGTGGACCTGTGGGACTCCGCACTAGACCAGGCTCCTGGCAGGCCCTGTGGAGAGAGGAACCCATGCTAGAGGAAGTTTTCTGGCAGGATTTGTGACCCCATAGTATACCCATGCTGAAGCGGTCTGTTCCTGAAGGACTGCACCCCGCGGGAAGGACCCATGCTGGAGCAGTTTGTGAAGAACTGCAGCTTGTGAAAGGACTCGTGTTGAAGAAATTCATGAAGGACTGTCTCCTGTGGGAAGGAGCCCATGCTGGAGCAGGGGGAGAGTGTGAGGAGGAAGGAGTGGCCAATACAATATTTGATGAACTGACTGCAACTCCCATTCCCCATCCCCCTACTGTGCTGCTCAAGCTGTGAAGGCAGAGAATTCAGGAATTAAGTTTTCCCCAGGAAGAAGGGAGGGGTGAGGAGAAGGTGTTTCTGAGATTTAGTTTCTGTTTCTCATTACCTGACAGATTTGATAGGCAATAAAGCAAAATGGTTTTCCCAAGTCGATTTTGTTTTGCCTGTAATGGTAATTGGTCAGTGATTTCCCTGTCCTTATCTCAATCCACGAGACTTTCCTTATATTTTCTCTCCCTGTCCAAATGAAGAAGGGAAGTAATAGGGTAGTATTCAGCTCAGGTCAACCCACCATAAGGATTCAACTAGTTTTAGACTTTGGTCCTTCACTAATCTAGAAGAGGAAGAAAATTGTTATCCAAAAACAAATTTTCTATGCTCTATGTTGATTAACCTGAAAAATTTGCAGTCATATTAGAGCAAGTCTGCTCAGAATATTTTGTTTTCCTTTCAAGTATTTTGCATGTTCTATTTTTAATTTCCCTTTTAAATGCATAGTTCTTTTCCCTTCCTTGATTTTCAAGTTTTCTACTCTGATAAATTTAAATTTAAATATTAACTATTAAAAATCAAATATTTCAATTTAAATTAAGATTTAAAATAACAGCTTTAGGCTGACTGTTCGCCTATCATTTGCGATTTTTCTTCCCTTTGTGGGACATGCTCTGTCACGTTGTAGTATCACTTGGATTTTTAATATTTTCCTTTCTTCTCCCTGTCATTTATTATTATTGCTACTAATGTAAGTTCACGAAAGCTGTTTTCTTTTTAAGTTACTTAAGCCTAATGGCACTTAATTTTCCTCATTAATATGGTATCCGAGACATTCCCTAGCAACTAGTTGTCCTTCACAGATAAAGGTAAACCAAGTTTTCATTTTTTCTTGATTCCAACAGAGTAAAACATTCAGTGCTCTCTTTTCGCGGTGAGAAACAAACTAGTAGAATTTTTTTTTCCTTGTAGAATCTGAGTGATTCATGTACACTTGAAGAGGTGCATTGGCATCTTGTGGCTACTCAGGATTTGCCTCCTTTGCCCTTAGGGAAGTCTGTTGCTCCTCTCTGAATCACTATTGTGTCATTCTGCAAAGAAATTTCCTAGTGATAGATTTTTACTGTCCCGAGGGGCCTAGGGTAGAAGATTTTGTGTTCAAACATGGATGGTTTCTCACAATGAAGTATATGACCAAAAGGGTTTGTTTAGTTTCCTTCTCCTAAGCACACAAAACACACGTTAGCAGTCTTACACTCCCCTAATAATGCATAGTATTGAACTGAATTTCTCCAACGATTGCTGAAAGAATCTATAAGCAGCTAGGAAACGATTCATAGGCAGCTATTTTAAGTGCCCTACTACCCCACGGCAACTTTATGGAAGGGGAAGCATGGGAAATTATCTCAGTCCTCCATCAACATCAGACAAAGAGCTTTGTGTTACCAGTCATCCAACACAACCACGTATGAACAGTCCCCCTTTCCCTTTTCAGTGGCAATCATGCCTGATCATGTAGCCACTCTGTGGGAGGATCTCACAGACCCTGAGAAGAGGAGACATTACTATTTCCACTTTGCAGGTCAGGAAGGGTAGTAATCCTTAACCTCCTGCTCTGTGCTCTGCGCTGTGCACTGAAGCATGAAGGCGACCACAGAACTCCCAAGTCCAGGTCAGTACTAAAGGTAACTGGCTTTCTTTTAATTGGTTTCCCTAATCTTAGAGGGAAGAGTGATTTTGTCCCTCATTTTTTTTTAATGTTGGTTGTATACTTGAGGCATTAATCAAGACAGATTAAGGAGGAAGAACCTGAATTATACACTTCCTCTGAAATAAGGTGTTGCCAGGTGCGTACTCTGGCTAGTACTCATACTGCCAAACCTAAAAAATCTCAAATAGTCATTTTATTTATACATTGCTTTAAATGCATCCCAACTGGAAGGGAGAATTAACAGTTTCCACTTTGCATCATTTAGCCATAGCGTTGTTTTCAATGAGGCCTGGGCCATCTAAATTGAAGTTTATTGCCCCAAGTTTCTTTTTGAAGGAGGGTCTCACTCTCCTTCACTTATAAATGGACCCAAGGGAAACAGATTACTTAAGGTAGGTGTCCAAACACTGGTGCTGTGAGTACTCTTACAGTTCTAGATGCATATACTGATCAACAGTAGATCTTTCATTATTTACAACACAAAAACCTGGAACTAAGCCTACAGATCAGGAACCAAGAGTGAGAGGAGAGAGTCAAAGAGATGGTTATAGAACATGTTCTAACCTGTCAAAGTAAGACAGGGCTCAACTCGATCACTTCACTCCGTGTGAGTGGCTGGATGTTCAAATACAGATGTTTTCTTACCGTTGACTGGTAAATGTTGGTGTGCAAGAGTGAAGAGCAAGTTACGGTCAAGTTTCTTATAAAACTGAAGAAATCCATGACCGAAACTTTTCAATTATTGATTGAGATGTAAGGTGAAGAGATCCCAAAGATCAAGTTGATGCTCAAAGGAATGATTTTTTTGACAGTAGAAGATGTGAAATCAAAAATGATGGAGATCATCTATAGCCTTTCAGAAAATGATCTACAGAACTGCTTTGAGTGTTGGCACCGTGATATGCAGCTGTGTACCAACTCACAAGGGAACTGTTTTGAAGGTGATCATAGTTGATTTCTTAATTTGTTAAATAAAAACAGTTATAGGCAAAGATTTTTCTTGCATGTGTGTGTTGGACCCTGTAGTTTGATACATTTAAGATCTTCTTTCTCAAGCATATTTTTATCTCTCATCTTATGCTGATAATGGCAAAAATATATTATAGAACATCCTTGGGGAATACACTGTAATGTGTAACTTGTCAGGCCATGTGACATTGTAATAGAAATAATTTAAACAGCAGCTTTCAGATATTTTAATTTATTTTTCCTTTCAAATTTTCATTATCCATCACATTTATTCTTTAATGTTGATCAAGAGAACTTTTATTTCCTTGCATAAGTTGACAACATTACTGAAGAGGTGCTCAACACAATAGGAGGCAATCTCTACGTATCTGCATCAAATCTAACTGATATTAATTAGAATAAATGTTAATCTAAAAGTAAAATATTGTCTATGGATCCTATTGATCTTTGTTTCCAGAGGAAGTTTCTGTTGTGTGAAATGGTAGATTTGAAGTGATATTCATACAGTTCTCAATCTTTTTATCCCTCCGTCTAACATATTGCCATACCATGGAAAATGTTTGCACTCAGTGCATGTGAATCATAATTTCTTTCATAAAGCAAAGCTAATCTCTCTGTTTTCCATTAGAGGCAAGAAAAGGGAACATGGGTAATGAGTTAGATATCCCTAAGGATGAGGTATATCTAACCATATATATAACCATATATATGAGGGATATCTTTCCATATGAAAGCCAAAAAGGATGTTTCCTTTCTTCCTAAGCCCTATATTGAGGTGCAGCTATGATGCCAGCTGAGGTCTTTTGCCATCACTAGTGTGCATATTATGAATGGCAATGTGTGGAGGCTAAGCCTGGACACACCGACACCACGTTAATTCCTAACATGGATGCTGTTCATTATTACCGGAAACATACAAAGTCTGTTCGTTTGTTTTTAGACAGAGGACTACAGCATGCTTCTTTTCTCCCTGTACAAACCTTTATTTTCTCAAGCAAAGAAATCAGTGTTTCATCTTTACCCTTAAACTTGACCCTATTTTTAATGCTGACTAAATTTTCTGTAGTTCTGTGATAATTGCAGTGTTATTCTGCTTTCAGAGAAATGACACATAAAAGTCATAAGTAAATACACTACACTGTCCAGCAGGTAGTCTATATGATCCATATTTAATGTGGGTCATGTGCACCACTAAGAAATATTGTCTGAGGAAAGATTCATTGGTACCATTCACCATTCTTAACTAAGGTCTATTTCCTGTTTACAGAAAGTGTAAAAGAATTTGAACTAAAAATACAGACCTTATGTTCCCTACCTGACTATCTAGCAATTCCTTATATTTCAGAAATAAGGTAGATGAAAACTTAGATTTCAATTGTTTGTCACTTTATCAATTTCCCTTTGCTTTTCTGTTCATAGGGACAATGGATTAGCATACTTTGCCAGCTGATTAAGATTAGATCTTCTGAGAAGTCGGTTGTCCACATCTTTTAGGATGAACATTAGCAAAAAAAATCTACAAATACAGGACACTGATATTATATGCTTTTCAACATTTGGATAGGTGCCCCTGGACAAATACATGATCTCACTAGGAAAAATAGAAAAACATGCAGATCAGTTGAATGAAGTTGAATGAGAAAAGACTACTTTCAAACAGAGAGTTTATCAACAGAACTCACAAATAAATAGTCAGTGAAGAAGGGACTGTATTACATTTGTAGGAGAGTTCATTGTAAATTAAGGACATACCTCACTTGGTTATTCACTGTAGGTAGGTCCCATTATGCCATGTGCATACTTATTGGAGTTCCTGTAATTTCTTGATCATGCCCAAGTGAATTTAAAAGCACTCGTCTACCTGCATGCTTGAATGGACTGGTCTCCGTAATTATGTTTGTATCTTTACTTTTGGTATCCTGCTACCTCGTACTGATAACTTACCAGGTACATGGGTAGATGTGGTGGAGAGGTGGAGTGTTGTGCACAGGGACACCATTGAAAGGGTTTATCTTCAGGCTTCCACTAAATAGTTGTTAGAGTGACTAGAAAAAAAAAACATTAGTAATTTACAACCTATCTCACAAATACTGTAAAATATTACAGATATATTTTCCAAGAGAACTCTGAGAATCATCTGTGTCCAGCTGGGTTTTGCTGCAGAGACTGATGAATCTCAAAGTCAGAGTTCTCAGCATGACACAAATTCTGAATTAATAGCACTTTGCAACTGAAATGCTATCATTTAACACTATTTTACTCTCTTAGGCAGTATTATAAGTGATAAGGTCTGAACTCTATCCTACCATTAATAAGGCTGTTGCTTATATATCCAAATATGACAAACTTCAGAAGTTCAAATAACTATTTAGGCTACTCTATTACCTTAGAGTAAAAACTCTATGACTGTTATAATGACGACTGAAAGTACTCAAAAACTGAGTGTTGTATTAGCGAAATCTTTATAGAGCTCTAAATAGAGAATTCAATAAATATTAAAAAATTCTCTTAATATATGTTTTTCAAAAGATCATTCTTATAATACCCAGTGCCAAATAGTTTTAAAAATGTCAACCTTTCACTGTATCAGTGATGCTAGACAGAGTAACACATTGCTTTCATGTATTCATTTACTGTCTTTTTTTCTTTATTTCTGACACCTACAGATATTTCAGAGTTATTGTTTTAGAATGTTATCATTTTGGTTTGGAAGCTTACATTAAAGCAAGTCCTGACTTCAAACAGTTTTTCTATGTGATCAAAAACATATTAGGAAACATGTATTCTCACAACCAGTGGGTTCTCTTCATGTTGATTCTTGTCATTGTAGGCATTAAAGCATCACTTTCAAATGTCATTAGTATAAATATTTTTTCCAAGGGCTTCTAAAGACTGCATTTTATTATATATTTGTATTTGTTCTTTCTTTTTTACAGTCATTTTACCTTACTTACATTTGTCCCTCATTTTGCTACGCCACAAAAATAGTCATACACGTATCACTGAAACTAAAAAGCATTGATGTCTTTATCATACTGGTTACTCTATAACCCTGAAGTTTATTACACAATAAGGTGATGAGAAGAAATGCTAGAAACTGATATATGTGTCTGGAACATAGGCTTGGACATTACAGAATATATATGTGCCAAAGCAGCAAGTTCCGATGATGGGGTAACATTTATAATTCAAAATACTCCACATAAAATAATAAAAAAACCCCAACACATTAAAATCGGTTTGCAAGTGAAATTCGTGGCTGAATCTTTCAGACATTATGGTTGTATTTCACATGTCTGTGCCATTAAATTTCTTGTGCATCTCTAATTCCAAAAACTCCAAGGAATCCAATATTAGCCTATGATGTGATATTTGGCAAAGAAGAAAATCATAAAAAAATTGAGTGAAATTTAATCTTTACCAAATTCTAAGACAGGAAAATGAAGAAGATTATATTCAGAATGTTCAATCTTTTATATTATTTAACAGAAAAAAATTGAAAAGCTAAAAATAGACAATCATGTTTACAATTAATAGAAAACACACGAACAGAAAAATATTCAAAATGAAAGAGCAAACTGAACTGTACTTTTTTGAAATTAATTCAGAAAGTTTAATATAATTTGATTCTCAAGCGTTACTCTACTTATGTTTAGAGAAAGTATATCAAATCAGAATATTCTTAATGACATCCAGAAAATAACAAGACCATACATAAGAATAAAAATTTAAATTCATAGACCTTTTTGGCAAATAAATTAAAATGTCATTTAGTTAAATGAAAAGACAGCAGCAAAATCTGATGCACATGTATAACTGTCACAATGGTTTGTCAGTGCTTATTCCATTTTGCCAGAAAGTTTACTCTTCTAGCAGAGAATTTACATTAGTTTCATTTCAAGATGTGACTGTCTCAAAGATACATAACACAGACTTATCGTTTTATCACAAGGAAAAATGCTGGGCTATCTTTTCTGTTTATTAAGTAATGGTTCTTTCCAGGTAAGCACAGGAACTAGAAATAGTTATTGATTTTGCTACTGATTTCTCATAGGAAATTAAAGGCTTTATCTAAAGTGCATAAATCTCAGGTGGGCAAGATAATTAATGCATTCTGAGCACACTTCAGGAATGCATGACTACTAAGGTAAAGAGATCAAACCTATTTGACAGGCTAGATAAATGTATTTATTTTAGTAACCTGGCAAATCACAATTATGTATAAGTATATTTGAAACTATAAAATTCGAATAAGGTGCATCTGGCCCAGAAAAAGGTTGTGTTTTGTACATATATTGGAAAAATAATGAGTACCTTCAAGCATTCAGTCGTGAAGTTATCAGATATCATAATGCAGAGAAGATATTAGCATACAATAATTGTTTCAGCAGTAACATAGTTTGCAACTCAGTAATCACGGAATTGGTTTGGATTGTAGAAGTGTTCTTTTACTTCTTGAAAACATGATAGGATTAGTTTAAATATCTCTAAACAAACCTGAAAAGAATAACATCTTTACTAGACCCGAAATCTGTGGGGATGGTGAAACCATGCTTTTTCCTGGAACAGCTTTTCAATTGCCATACTTGATCAATAGGGTTTTTACATCTGATGGTTGTTACTTCTACAGATTCAGCCTATTATTTTTTCTTTCTGTGTTCACTGGGGAGATAATTGATCCTAGTTCACTTCATTACATCACCTTACGTATTTGTAGACAATGCTTTCTCCCTTCATCCATCCTTTTACTAGACTGAACAGCCCTCTTCTATTAACCTTTCTTCATAGGTCCTAATTTCTGAGCTTTTAATAATTTTTTTTGTGCTTGTCTAAACCTTCTCTTGTCTGATACTGTCTGATTTAAAATGAGTCTTTCATGTTGAATGCATTGCTCCAAAGGAAAAGAAAGATAGCAGCATGCTAATGGGAGTTTTACATAAGATACAATCTAGGTAAAGACTTAGCAGCTAATGCATTCATTGCTCCTGTTTGGGCTTACAGGCCATTCATTGACAAGCTGACCATTACATAATCTTTTCCTATTCACAGTTTACCTTTCTGGATTTTTGATGAATGATAATCACAGTATCACAGTATCATAAGGTTAGAAAAGACCTTTGAGATCATCGAGTCCAACCTATGACCCAACCTACACCTACTCCTACTTGTCAATTACACCACGTCACTAAGTGCCTCATCCAATCTCTCCTTAAACACCTCCAGGGACGGTGACTCCACCACCTCCCCTGGCAGCGTATTCCAATGGCCAATCACCCTCTCAGTAAAGAACTTCTTCCTAATGTCAAGCCTAAACCTCTCCTGGCCAAGCTTGAGACCGTGTCCTCTTGTTCTGTCACTGGTCACCTGAGAGAAGAGTCCAACTCCTGCCTGACTACAACCTCCCTTTAGGGAGTTGTAGAGAGCAATAAGGTCTCCCCTGAGCCTCCTCTTCTTCAGGCTAAACAACCCCAGCTCCCTCAGTCGCTCCTCATAGGGCTTGTGCTCCAGCCCCTTCACCATCTTCATTGCTTTTCAGGGGAAACCAAGCATTGCTTTCTTATAATGAGTTCATTTTTTTCTATATTTGTAATCCATTCATCATCTGGAATCAAAATATCCTGAATATATTCAACTTCGGCAATACAAAGAAACTGGCTCAGCTGAAGGTGTGTAACTCCATAGAACTGGAGTTTCTAATTTAAATTTTGCCTATAAAGGCATGAAGTTTGCAGCCTTTCATATTGTAGTTTTGTAACAATTTTCTCTGTTTGCAAGAAAAGAAATTTTACAATCTCATTTGAACGGGATCTTTAAGATAAACATGTTGGCATGGGCCTATTTGGGTACCCAGCATTAAAAATGGGAGATTCTGAGTGCAAACAAAAGTAAGCATATAACTACAAATGCAAAAATGTTATTGATCAAATAACTGATTTTTTTTCTCTTAATCTAAATCTCACATTTCTTACATTGTAATCTGTGCTGGCTTTTTATTTTGTGATGGAAAAAACCCATTACCATTACCAACCATGTATATTCAACACAGTGAAAAAAAAATAAAGAATCATTTTTTCTAGTAATGACTGTGACAATAACATGATTCTACTCTTTCTTGTTATTTTTTTGAGCAATTTTTATTCTGTGACTTACTGGAGATCAGATATTTGTGTATGCATCAGCCCAGTGTTTTCCTGATATGCAAGCACAGTAAGCATCTGCCCTTTATGAGGTTGATTCTCAGCATTCTGAAATATTCTTAATAAAATTCTAGGACAGAACGAACTGCATGCTTATGAAAAACATCTTGACATTTTGCTGTCAGATGATCAATTTAAACATTAAGCAACCTTTCAATCTACAAAGTGTATGCGTTATTGCAAAAGTGTCAGTTTGTTTGTTTACTGGGCTAGACGCTCCGAAGTGTCTCTTTCCCCCTCAAAGGTCAGTCTGAAATTTCTTTCATTTTCTGCAAAAAATCCATGAGCTTTTCATGATGTTGTGATCTTGTTTCTATCTTTCCTTCTCAGATCAACAGAAAATGGCATCTGTAATGCCACTCAAGACACATCAATCTATACTCATGGCAGATATATCATCTGTGAAACTAGTTCAAGAAAACTGTCAGGTCTCATTGGGAAAATTAAGCTTTCTATTAGGGGAATGAATCATATTTGACAAACACTGAATGATATTTTGGAAGAAGCTATTGTTCGTGAACTGCATCTCAGCCTCAATTTCCTTCTCACAAAACAGTGCTTACAGCTCTTTTAATTTATATATTTTCTCATGAAAATCTGATGAGCTGTTTCATGTATTTAGGAAGACATTTCACAAGAAATTATTCAACATATTACAGTTATTTAGATAAGAGGAGATTAAATTATAATCCTCAAACTTTGATTTAAGAAAAACAAAGAAAGAAATCTTATAACTGTTATGTCCAGTTAAGTTCTATGGCTTTTTTCCCATCATACTTGTGTGAGAAGGTGCTTCTTGTGGCAGGGATGGCTGACCTTTCACAGACTGAGAATCAGGACATTAAAGTGTGCAATCTCAGAATGACATGTTTAAAAATAAAATAACTTTGCAAAATATTATTACTCCATCTATTCTCTTTTTAACTGTAATTACTGATACAATCATATCATATTTGATTAAATATTTACATATACATGTATTTTCTGTATATTATTATTTTTTGTTTCTCAGTAGAGGCAGTAATTATATATTATTAGAAAAAATCTACATCACTAACATGAGCGAAAACCATACCACCTCACCACCACAATGTAGGAGACAATAGGATCGCCCCAAGAAAGAAATTATTCCATTTCATCAGGTTATTCTAGGGATAGGACTAAGAAAAATATCTCAGTTTGTAATTGTTCATTCCTCCTTATCTATTCTTCATATAAGGCAGCACAATAGCATACATTTTCTCCTAGTACTTTACTGTTCTTCCCTGTTCTTTTCCTGTATATTACCCTTCTTCCTCATCTCCCTCCTCCCTTTTTTTCTACAAAGAATGAACTAGACACTGGCTCACACCACAATTTAAATTTAGAGGAAGCCAGTGTGTGTATCTTGGAGGCCTCCTATGGAAGCTATGATGTACACGCTGTTGCATCAATTACTAAACAATTGAGGCTCTCTTGTAGAAACCCTGAGGCTGACTAAAAGGTCTCTCTTGACATACCTGGAAGGTTATTTCTATAGATTCAAAAATGGTTTTATGCCTGATAACCAGCTGACTCTATGCATCCCCCTAAAGTGCATTCATTTAAACCCTGGTGCTATACAGGATGCTGCGGCAAAAAGCTGACTGTGGATTTACTGTAAAAACATACTGATAATTACATGTTGAGAAATGGTGACTTCTACTGACAAAAACATTGATTCTTTTGTTCTTTCTACTGATTCTGCAGCTAAAGGAAAACATTGCCTATCCTGCTGTAATGCTGATGTATTTGCGGAAATGGGGTAAATCATCCTCTGTGCTCTTAAGGAGCAATTTTATTCTAGTGTCTTCAAAAAAACCACACTCAGAACGTGAGAGGGAAAAAAAATAGGAACTCTGAGCTAAATTACAATATGGCAAAAGAGCTAATGATGACTTGCTACAAGATAGCCAGTGAAGCTAAGACAGCAACAGCCTGGAGTAATAGTCACTTTAGAACGGATTGGTCCAAGTGTTAAAATTTATTACGACAAAAAGGCTCCTCTTGCCAAGGGCTGATATTAGAGGGAGTAACATTTGAAGTGCTAGGCCTAAATTTTTAATATATTCTTACTACAAGTTTTACTTTTCATGGCTCAGAATAATACTTAGCTTATTGTTTGCAAACAGATATACAGAAAAATTTTGCTTTAATATACAGACACACCACTGACATGGTAAAGCTGTCTTTGAGAGTCAAAGGCATGTTAAATTACGTTTGACTATCTCATTAGCTGTCTACAGGACATGCTTCTACATTCTAAATATCTGTAATGCTGTAAACAACCAGAGTTCTCTTTTAATAATTAAGCTGTCAAAGGAGCATTTATTCAATTACAGTAGTAGAGAATTTACTGCAAAAATCATCTAATACATTTGTTCTGCATAGCAGGAAATTAAGAATATAGATACACATAAATATTTAAGAATAACAGCATTATAAACAGATATTTGATAAATATATAAGTATATATATGTGTATGTATACACGTATATATAGTAAGAAAGAGACAGCAAGATAATGTTAAGATAATTTAAAAAACATACTTGAAAAAAACACTTTGTTTAAAATATATTACAGACAAGAATGATGACTGTTTGCACAATTTTAATACTGTCCTCCTTCTGTATTTGCCCCAAATCACAATCTTAAACTTTTTCTTTGCATAGTAATTTTTCACCACTGAATGTTACCTCATCGAATTGATAAGTAACTATTAATAATTTTCTTCATTTTTCCAACGAGATATATCCTTTTGCTTTTTTGAAAAATGCACACTCTGAACTTAAGTGGTGGCTTAACCTTGTCTAAGGTCCAGATGTACGTGCAGCCTCTCTCTCACTTCCCTCCTCAAAAGGATATGGGGCAGAAAACAGAATGAAAAACCTCATGGACTGAGAAAGACAGGGACATCACTTATCAGTTACCATAATGGGCAAAACAGGCTTGACATGGGGAAGATTAGTTTAATTTACCAGCATTTAAAATAGATTTGGATAGCAAGAAATAAAGACAAAAATTAGAATAATATCTATTTCCCCCACTCCCTTTCCCAGGCTCAACTCCACTTCTCCACTCCTCACTCCTCTGTCCCCACAGCAAGCAGCACATGGTGATGGGAAAGAGGGGTTGTGGTCGGTCCACAAGACCTCCTCTCTGCTGATCCTTCTTTGTCGTGCTTTTCTCCTGCTCTGTTGTGGGTCCTTCCCAAGGACTGCAGTTCTTTATAAAATGTCCCAACATGTGTCCTCTTAACAGGCTGGAGGGGAATCTCTGCTCGCATACTTGGAGCACCTCCTCCCTTTCCTCTGCTCACAACTTGGTGTCTTCAGGGCTGTTTCTCATACTTATTTCCACCCTCCTCACTGCCAGACAATGTTTTGCCCTTTATTCCACACACTTTCCCAGCTGTGCCCCCATCTTTCCCAGCTGTGCCCCCATCTTTCCCAGCTGTACCCTGCAGTGGGTGCGTTGGAGCTGGCTGGATATCTTGCCATATGAACAATACAAACCTGTGCATGTTTTAGCTGTGGACTACCAGTTTGGCCCAGCTGCAAGAACTTTTCCTCAAAGAGTTTCCAGCATGAACAGACACTGCTGAAGCTGTGTGTCACATGGAACGCTCACTGGAGATCGATGAAACATGCTTTCTGCAATGGATTCATAAAACTTGTTGATAGCAGAGAGCAAAAGAGCAACAGCTGTAAAAAATAAAAATTTTTGACCCTCAGTCAGCCTTTTGAGACTGACTGAAATTTTGTCTGTGATGTTCTCTCATTAAGCATCCTATACTTTCTGATTTTTGGAAGCGAAGCAAAACATCAAAACTCTCAGCTGCTTAGTCCAAAACAAACTAGTAGCTATCCTGCATCAGGCTTTTATGAAAGAATGTGAATGGCAACCATTGATGTTGATTAGCTCCAGTTCAGCTTTGACCTTGAATATACATGTTATGAAAAATAATATGAAGGATAAATGTCATTATTATGTACTTGATATGAACTTGTTCCTAGCAGAAACAAATTGCTCTACAACTGCCAAATAGAGTTAAGTGAGTTGGCAGGAGATATACAGGGAACAGAAGAGCTATAAAAATCCTTATGTTTTTCCTGACATCACTATAAGAGTAGATATAGAAAAGCCTGGACTGATTTCTAGCAGTCGTAAAAATGAATATTAGAAAGTATAATATGATTTTTAATATTCTCACTAATGAAAAATGGACCACAGACTTAGGTTTAGCTACCAGCTTTGTAGATATAATTAGATTCAGAAAAGGTTATGTTTTTGCAATGTCCAGAAATGTCAGGAAACAGAAAGATGATACTGCTAGCTGGGTAGGTTAGAATGATTAATTAAAAAACTCTCTTTTACTGTTAATAATAAATTCTTTTTGTAACAGTTTCTTCCAAGGGAAATCACAAAATTGTTGTCAGACAGGAAACTTACGTAAAGAGGTTCTTAACAAGTGTGACTTTTCTAATGTATTTCAACCAATATTGGCATGGAAATCTCAGATTTTTAGTGGTCTGAAAAGATACCTAGTAATATTTTGATTTTTGTAAGTAATAATTCAGTCCCACAAAATAATTTTTATAGCAGATCAAGTGCTCCCACTCTCTCTCTTCTACACAACAGTTCAGTGGGTAAAACAGTCACCCCAAAGATAAATAATTGCTTTTATTTTTGAGGAGAAATAAAGATATATCTTCCAGGTTCGAGGCACATTTTGCAACCAGACCCCTTAGAGTGAAAGAGTCACATGTGTTCCTGATGCAGCAGTTCACTACTGGCCAACGCATGCACATGGAAAGCAGACGGAGCTCCCCTCCTTGCCTCAGTAAACACTCCTGTCTAAGATTATACTCTATCTAATATATATGCAATGGCATTAGGCAGATAATTTCAGAATGAGATGAGAAACTGGCCTTCTTACGAAAGTCCGCAATGTGCTGTATTTAACCCCTCTCGCTGTCTTTCTGGCCAAAATGTTCTTCAGGCCTTGCTCTGAAATGTTGAGTGGGTTGGACAAGTCTATGATAGTGACAAAACCAGGGATTTTGATCCAAACCTTAATGTTTCAAAGCTTCACTAGAACATGTCATAGCTAGAAAGTAATGTGAGCTCTTTTGGCCTCTGAAATCAGAATTTATATCTAGACCAAGTTCTGAATCTTGTTGCAAGGGACTAGAATTGAGAGCAGATGTAATTTTAAGATATTTAAAATGAGATATGTAAGCCATCTTGATAATAAAAAGGGATTTAAAGCCACTGACATCAGAAAAATGGGAATTTAATCCTCCCAGTACCATAGAAGACTGTCTTATTAAACTTATGCTTTAAATGATGGGAATTCATTGCTACTAGCCAAAAATAAAACATACATTAAAAAGGTTGCAAACTCACTCCTTGCATCGTTTTTTAGCAGCCTGCTACAAAAGCAGGAAAACTTGTAGAAGGAGCTCAGTCTGGTTTAAGGAACCATTCACATTGTCTTTTATCTCTGCTGGCTGAGACCTAATACTGTCCATATCTGATTCACCTGTTTAAATGATCTCTACTCAACAACCCAGCAGGGGATGTTGGTTTTACTCTCTTAGAAATGAGCTGATGGAATTTTGAGAGTAATCTCCAAATTTGAACTGCTGGAAAAATAAAAAATTATAAGATACAACCACTGGAAGTTTTATGCCCACTGAAATAGCTCTTTGGAACGTTGTCAACAGCTTTCAAAAGATTTGCACAAGTTCCACAAAAGTAGAACATTGTGACAGTATTTAACAAGGAAGGAAAAAATTACTGTGCTAATTGTAAACTGTATTGGCATGTCATTGAGTCTGAGCGGAGATGGAGTTCGATTAATTAAGTAAGATAATGAAATAAAATTATTAACAGGAGTACAAGGAAGCAGAATTGTTATATTGAAACAAACCTAATCTTTCAATTATTTGCAAGGTGGTTGGAAAATGTAATAGGGCTGTTGAATCGGACTTGCCTCCTACAAAGTATATAGCAAGATCTACTCTGAGAAGTGCTTCTTACGGTGCCCCAGAAGTACGGGCTCTGAGCTATGTATAGTTTGTGATTTTTTGTCAGTGGACTGGAAGAATGGATTTGAATCACTTAATCAAATTGAGGCAAAAATTCTTTTGGATGCAAAAGAAGAGACATACTGAAGATGTTTCAGTATTTCATATCGAGAGTGGAGTGATTACCGCTGGAACACAGAAACAGGGTACAGCGTCTGTGCTGTAGAAGAGTGTGGAGAAATCGGAGGGGGTTCAGAGAAGCACCTTAAGAATGATAAAGGGATGGAAAAACTTGGCTTTCACTGAAATATATAGCTCAAACAATTTGTCTAATAAAAGACAAGTCTGTGGGGGTGACCCCAGTATAATCGATAAATAATTTCCTGGGAATAGAAATCTATTAACAGAGAACTAGCAGAGAGGGAAAGTAATTGCCTATAGTAAGCATTTAGGTAATGGATTCTCCATATCTAGAGAATATTTATAAATCTATACTGGATATTATATTAAATGATATGCTTAAAATCAAACAGGAATTAATTCAAGTGATTGTGTAGCCTGTGTTTTGTTGGAGGATAGACTAGATGATCATGGCCTGTAACAAAATCTAATAATCTGTATTTTTCTATTGACTAGATGAAGTCATAAAATCAGTGGAATTGTATTTTTTTTTAATTGTCATGGGAAATATTTTTTGTGCAACAACGATGCTAATGTTGAAAGCAGATTTTACACTTATGTTCTTGCATTTGCCTGCTACAGAATTTACTGGTGAATGATTAATAAGATTTTACTTGCAACAGTAGCAGTAATAAACAGCAAACAGATCAGAATCACAACACAGTTATATTCTTTATGAGGAGATCACAGTGTTGTGGCTGATTATGAATTACACAGCGTTTCTGTTTGGTTTTTAGCAGGTGCCATTATCAGTAGCGTGTTAGCATAAAACTGAATTGTATTTCAGAACATATATCTTACAAAGGTGCATCCTATGGAATTATTACTAAACGAGAAGAGAAAAATACTTCTGAATCCTTTCAAATTTTTTTTGCTTGTTGAGTAGTTAGAATTATCTGAAAATCATTAAAACTCTGCTATATCTGAAATCTAATAAGGATTTGATTACTGAGGTATTACAAATATACAAATGTTAGTTGCAGGAGATGTAGGTAAAATGTTTCTGAAGTAGATGAAATAGACCTAGGAGACATCTGTAAGGAAACACATATAATTTTCTTTTTTTTTAAGAAGAAAGTAAGATTACAGATTTTTAATTATTTGATGCTTTGTATGTTGTAGAATCACATCTCTGAATAGCGACAGAATGGTTTTCCATCTTCACTGTGTCATGTGGAGTTAGTGAGAGTGAGGCTTTTAATTGTTGGATTTTTTTCCCATTTTTCTTTTAGAGTTTTTTCCTTTTATCATTGAAAGATGGTTATTTCTCCAAATGTCAAACATTTCTCCAGATGGCTGTGAAGAATACATATTGCTATTCTGGATGAATAGGCCTGAATACAAAATTTCTTTTAAGTCACAGGATTTTTTTAATATACTATTTTTAGATTTCTATTATAAATAGTGTGGTCTAAAACTGACTTAAACACATTTGTCTGTATTATTTAAAATATGCATTTTTCTATTTGGTTTATAATGTAAATTTTTTTTATGAGGAGTGGATTCGCTATCACATTTTTTCTTCTAAGGAAATGAGATGTGTTTCAGTCAATAACATGTACATTATAGCAACTTTACTGTTCAAATGCAGTTGAAGTGTTCAAAGCTTCTCGTCTACATTTATTCATTATAAGAAAGATGATATTTATGTTGCTTACTTGTCCTCAAATAAATCCTCAGTTTATGGACAAACTGACAATGCATGCTGGGCCAGATAGAAAAATGCTGAAGTCCATTTTATATCTTTGTCATTCAGTCTCAGAAACTGGTGTTTGCAGTTCACAGGCAAGCAATGTCACTGTAAAACACATTAAAGTGCACCGAAGTATTTATATTGTACTACCGGACTGTAGTCCCAGAGCCTCAAAAGACTGTAAGCTACTAAATCTCTCCTTAGAGATATCCTAAGTTTCAAAAGCTTAGCACATACAAAAGAATCCCTGGAAATATTTATTGGCTAGAGAGAGAGAAACTCTGAAAATGTAATTCTATTTACTGAACTAAAAGTGTTGTTGTGAGTTGGGTGCTCCTCTCTTCTACCAAGTAACAAATAATAGGATGAAAGGAAATGGACTCAAGTTGTGTCAGGGGAGGTTTAGATTGGATATTAGGAAAAATTTCTTCACTGAAAAAGTGGTAGAGCTTTGCAACAGGGAACTAGTTGAGTCACCATCCTGGAGGTGTTAAAATGATTGTACCTTGATGATGAGTGAGTAATGTGTGCCCATGACTAAGAAGGTCAATGGTATCCTGAGGTGCATCAAGAAGAGTGTAGCAGGCAGGTCGAGGGAGGTTATCCTTCTCCGCTACTCTGCCCTAGTGGGGCTGCATCTGGAGTATTGTGTCCAGTTCTGGGCTCCCCAGTTCAAGAAAGACAAGGAAACTACTAGAGAGAGTCCAGCCATGAAG
This sequence comes from Neomorphus geoffroyi, assembly GCA_033558235.1. Classification (NCBI taxonomy): domain Eukaryota; kingdom Metazoa; phylum Chordata; class Aves; order Cuculiformes; family Neomorphidae; genus Neomorphus; species Neomorphus geoffroyi. Next base: position 7,713,059 of record JAUMJM010000053.1, on the reverse strand, counting down.
ATGATTATGGAACTGGAGTGCCTCTCTTATGAGGAAAGGCTGAGAGAGCTCAATCTGCTTAGCCTGGAAAAAAGACTGAGAGGGGACCTTATCAATGCTTATAAATATTTAACAGGCAGGTGTCAATGGTGCCCAGGGACAGGACAAGGGGCAGCAAATACAAACTTGAGCTCAGTAAGTTCCGACTTAACATGAGGAAAGACTTCTTTACTTGTCAAGGTAACAGAGCACTGGAACAGGCTGCGCAGGGAGGTTGTGGAGTCTCCTGCACCTGGACACGATCCTGTGCAACCTGCTGTGAGTGAACCTGCTTTAGCAGGGGGTTGGACTAGATCTCCAGATGTTCCTTCCAATCCTGAACATTCTGTGATTCTGTGATTCTTTCATGGGGTTGCGTACTCATGGAAAAAACCCAATTGTATTTAGCTCCTTTCTTACGTCAGCTGGCTTACATCTGAATGTCAGTCAGGCATTTGACAAGGAGACTGCTCTATCATCAGATGGAAAATGCTGAACAATGGTGGAGGTAAAAGGATTCCTTTGGAGGACTAAAAGTATTTTTTTCCTACTGGGAAATTCTTCAATAGTTTCTATAATGAAATAATGCTTTTTGAGATCTGTCACTCTGGTTTCCATAGAACACTGAAGGCATGCTCTAATGATATGATATAGTACTAATTTTTCAAAATGAAATGATATTGGTTAGTAAGTCACACTGTTTGCACAAATCAAACTATAAAAATCTACAGAGCAATTTTTTTTAGTCACACTGAACAATACTGTTAGAACAAAACTGAATTAGTTAGAGTAGATGAGTTTCCATAAAATGATTAATATTTTTATTTTTGTGGCAAAATAATTAAAATTCAGAATTAGCCCCTTCTTCTGTAACACTGTTTGAAAGCATGTCAAATAACTGAATATCCTCAGTTGTGTGAAACTTTTCCATAGTTGATTCTTCTGCTTGAAATTACATTTGGAAATTTCAACTGGAGTGTAAAGGAGTGTGGCTTAATATTAAACTAGGGAGGTGAATAAATAGTCAATCTGCATAGAAGATATTGGTGAAATTCTCATATTATAGTTCCTAGTTCATAGATAGGTATACACCAAGTCCAATGTAAACTATGGAATATATTGTACAGTTGAAGTTAGATAATTTTAAGTCTTTTTTAAAATTCAAGTACTTACACTCCACAACTGGTTTAGCGAAAAAGAAGTCATTCCAACTCATACTCAATCAACTTAAAAAAAACCCTTTCTCAGAAATCTTTCATATTTTATATATATGTCATGTGTAGGACTTTTCTTAATAAAAACATTTAAGGAGAAAAAGAAAAAGGATCAGAACATGTAAGTACCAAAAATATAGATTCTTAGCAATTGTTGGGTGTGTTTGATTCAATTTCTCTCCTACATTAGTTAAACAGATAAATGAATGTGGAATTAGAAACTAGAAGATAAAACTACAAAGTGTAAAATAAGAAAAGAAAATAACCATAGTAGAAGGCTTTATTTTCACAGCATCTGTGAAAATCTTTGTTGATTTTTGTTGCATATTTGCATAGAACAGTGACATTTCATGTGCTCAAAACATACATTTTAGTCTTTGTACGGTAAATATGCTACCACACAATGAAAGATGTGTTAATGCATTTTAAAGGCAGAGCTATAATTTTGTCACAGCTGCTCTGCCTTCTAGTGATGAAATTCATAAACCAGTTCTGCTTGTTTCCCCCATTTCTATTCTGACAACGTTAGTCTTTCCACCCCTGACTAGAAAATGAAGAAAAACACGGTGCAGTTTCCCAGTAATGCACGTTGACAGCTTCGCTAAATCACGTGTACCTGGATGCACTGGAACATGGTGGCTTACTGACAAGATTTTCTTTAAAAAAGAAAGAAAAATAAAGTGAACAGAAGATTCTAGGACTAGGAAAGTATGTATCTCATTGTTATTAGCATATTATAGTCAAACAGTATAGTAATACCTGTAATATGAGTTATTTGTTAATTCCTCCAGATGTCAATTAACAAACATTTCACCAAAATATCTGAAAATTTAGGCCATACTTTTTTTTCTTACCTCTCAGGGCTTGAGGTGAGATATCAAAAAATGATTCTGAGTGTAACGATCCAAAACATGATCTCATCAAAGCTAGCAGCAAGGTTTAAGTCTTTGAGGATAAAATTTTACGTAAAAATTATTCAAATATATTAAAATAAATCTTCTCTTTTCACATCACATTCTTTCCAGGTACAACAAGACAGTTAGGGACAATTTATCAACATAATCAAAATGCTTTAACTCACAAGTACAACTGAAGAGGTATGTTTGGTCTTGCACTAGCTTTCTGGTGCATAATTTGGCCTTTTTTGACTGTTACCAAGAAAATGTGTATACTGGAATTACCGAGGCATTTTTATATTCCATCTAACCTATAAAACTTTATAACCCTAATAAAGATAATAAAAATAATAACAAAATTTTATGGTTGTAATTGGATAAGTTCAATAACAGTCTTTAACAAAGACAGCATGTCAGTCTTGGTTGGAGTAGAGCTAGGATAACAAAACCATAAATCTTACCCCTTTCTTTATCATACCCCCATTTTTGACAGCATAAACAAAAACAAAGCAGAGAATCAGCTTTTAAATAGAATGATTTTTCCCTCTCGTTGAGCTGAAAGTAAGTCTTAAGATCATTTCTCATCTGTTAGCTTAGATAGTACAGTAGTTGCTTCCAAGGTCAAAAAGATTAGCTGAAATTACTGAATGCTGGTCACTGTGGATGCTCTTGGTGTAAGTAAGTGGCACAATTTTTGTGCTTCCATAAGCGTACAGTTATAACCATTTGTTTTCTAATACATGTCCAAAGTAACAGAGAGAGAAATTAAAAACATCACTCATACAGAATACAAAGTGGTCATTTTGGTCACTGAGGGAAAGGCTTTCATTTAGCAAGTCAGAGCAAAACGCAGGGATCAGCAGAAGGTAGAATAGATTTGTTGAAGTGTGGAAGAATTCTCTTGACACAAAAAGGAATCCTGAATTATTGTCTCTATGTTTTCACAGTTTGGAAGATCAATGCATTTTCCAACAGCTGTCTTCTTACTGCACTTAGAATCTGAATTGAATCTATATGAAGAGTATGCAACTATGAACTTCCATCACAGAAAATGTAGGCATTTTTCTATACGTACAGGTTAGAAGAAATCATTGAATATATGATTTCTGGAAAAACCTTACATTACTTGCAATACATGGAATTTTTTTGAATGAAATAAGATCTTTGTTGCAAACTTGTTAAAAAATACTAAGTAGGAAAATTGTTACTATAGTGGTACTAAATTTTAGTAGAACTAAGAATTAAAAAGCTTATTTGTTACTAGTACAAAGTAATCCATGTAGTTATTCTGCTGTGTGCATATATGCGACAGACAAAATATTCACACAAAGATAACTGAACTATTAATTTAATTTAATTTAATTTTAATGTACTTTATTAATAATTGGATTTTAAAGGCTACAAATTCAAAATTTCAATAGTTAGAGATAGAATTATAGTAGTTGCTCTTGTCATCTTACTCTAAGCCATTGTACATATACTTTCTGGTATATAATATATAATTCAAAAGCATATGATTCACTTTATCTCCACCCAGTACTTCATTTAATGCAGCAAATATTCAGTGCTTGCAGGATAAGCAATGATTTGAGCCTTTGTTTTACCCTTATTGGTTACTGGATGTCCTTCCGCATTGCATTACTCACTGTATGCTATTTACATATAAATGGTGCAATAAAATGGAAAACAGGTGACTGTCTGCCTAGCATCTATCCCACCCCTGGTCTCAGGTTGTAGCACGGCAAGGCTTTGGCATGCTGCATGGCTTGCACTTGCCCTTGTATCCCAGCAGTCTGTGTCTGGGTACGATGTCTGTTGGGCCCTTCTAAAACAGGTCAGTCTGTGGGAGCACTCATGCTGTGGTCCAGTGCCTGGGCAAAGATTTGTGTTTGATTCGCTTATCTAGAGCTACTGAAGGCACTGGGAGGGACACTTATGTACAAATATATGTATATAAACTACCACAAATTATTTCAATAATAACCTTTGGGTTATTATCATTAGATGTACTTGTGTAACTGTTACCAAGAATAGGTGATCCTTCTCTCTGTGGACTGAAGGAAGTTGGGACAAAAAAAATCCACATTTTTTTATAGGTTTCGCATAGCTCCAAGTCCCAGTACTTCCTTTCCTCATTTGCTTCCTCTGGTCCCATTTCCTCATTTGCAGCCAATCCCATCTCTTTTCTCAACTTCTTCCCTTCACGCCATTATGCTCTTCTGTCATTTGATTTTTGATTTTCATCCCATTTCTTCTGGTCCAATAGCCTCATGTTACCTAAATACTAGCTCCAGAATACAGTATTCTTCAGTTTTCCTGGATGATTCCCCAGACATGAGAGACCAGCTTCAGAGGAAAATCTGGGGGAAAGCCATCACTGTTTACGTGACTCTGGAAGGGCCTGTTCAGCCTGGATTCTAACAGACATTCTAGAAGAAGAAATTTTTTCTGTGGTAAAAGCAAAATAATTTCCCTACCTCTGATTCTAGAAGTCAATTGTTTTGTTTGACGTTCTTTTCTCAGAGTTCATACTCTGAATGAAAATTTTCAACCTAAGACAGTCTCAAAATAGATGTTAAACAAAACTTCAGTAATTCATAGGCTATTCTACAAAAACATGAATGATACCAAGAGTTAGACTTATTTTTCTGCTTAGATAAACTTCTATTCTGTGAAAAGTCAGTTTCAAAGTTTTTCTGCTTTTGATTTTTACTTTCCCATCATATTTCAGCTGACTGTAAATAAATGCATGTCAGGAGGCATCTTGAGTTTTAGTCTGTCAGGTATTCCCAACACAAATATAGACTTGTTTCTAGGAGAACTATGAGTGACTCGAAGAAAAGAAAGAGTCAGTCCATTGGGGACACTAAATAAGAAAAAAATGTCTCATATTTCTTTTAAGCTCTGTTTAATGCAGTAACTCAGGCTGAACTACAGATTCTGTGAGCTTCTTGTTGACATGCCACAGCAATGCTTTGTCTGGGCATATAAAAAGAACATTCCCAAGCATAGCTTGGTTTTACTGCTCCACCACACTGATGTCCTACTTCAAAATGCCTTGCATTTTTCTCCTTCATTTCATATCATAAACGCAGACCGACATCAGAAGCTCAAAGAAAAACAAAGCAACAAAGCCTGATCAGTCAGCCATGAAAGAACCCACCTTTGATCTGAGGAATAACACACTTCACTTGGAGGACAGCACCCAGAGTAAGAAAACCTAATCTCAAGATGGTAATTTCTGTAAAAAACACTCCAGTGACAAACATGCAAAGATTACCTCCAAAGCAAGAATTTTTATTGTTTGCTTATATACAAGCCTTTTTTTTCCTATTCTTTTTTCTTCTTTATTAGATTATTTACTATTAGAAACTGAGTAGCCTTACTTTTTTTCCTGGAAGAAGAGACAATACTCTCCTGTGACTCAAGTAGTCATTATCAGGTTATTGGACTTGCATTAAGAAAAAAACAATTACAACGACCTTGGCTGGTGCAATTATTTATTTCTAGAGACTACAGAAGTTTAATGGTTTTAAAAATACAATTACTTGGCAATCAACACCATAAAATAACCCTTTTCCAATTTCTAGGCCAAATTATTTTTTCAACTAAAGAAACTGTAAGTTCCTCACAACTAGGAATACTGTATATTCAAGAACTCATGGAAAACCATTTGTCTTCCTTCTGCCTCTCAGATTCCTTCAAAAAAAAAATAGGGAAGTGAGAGTAACACATATTTGTACCTCTTTCTTCTCAAGCCCTCATCATATAAACCTTGACAGGATGAAAAAAGCATATGTATACATTGCACCTTAATACTTTTATCTTTGATTCTACATTCATGTAAACCTATGAAGGTACTACTGGAGAACTGCATTAACATTGAATTGAAACGCCTCAGTGTTCTTCATTTAGGGTTTTCATAATTCATGAAAATTTGATAACTACCTCAGTAACAGTTTAATATTTCCAGTGAAAATTTAATTAAATGTCACCCTTTTTTTCTTTAATAGTAAACATTATGGAGGGAAATACTGAGATCCTGGGGCAGGAGATGTATTTAAAATAACCTTTTTAAAGCAAATGGGTACTGGGTTGCATCAACCTGGGCTTCATCAGCAGAGACAAACCATTATCTCACTCTACTCAGCATTTCTCAGGCCACATCTGAAATACTGTGTTTGGTTTTGGTCCCTACTGTACAAAAAAGATGTGGTTAGGCTGGAGAAGGTACAGAGAATGGCCTCAAACAAAAGGACTAGGAAGTTTACCATATGAGGAAAGGCTGAGAGAAATGGGTTTGTTCAGCCTTAAGAAAAGGAAGCTTGGGGAAGACATTGTCACCATGTTCCAGTATTTGAAGTGGGGCTACAAAAAATGAGAGAGACTCCCTTTTCACAAGGAGTAACACAGAAAAGATGAGGCATAATAGGTACTGTATAGTGCTGGGTAGATTCTGACTGGACACAAGAAGAATATTTTTCACAATGAAAACAATCTCCCCAAAGAAGCAAAGGATTCCCCGACATTGGACAGTTTTAAGATTCAGAGTAACAGAGTACTGGGCCATCTTGTCTAGACTGTGCTTTTGCCAAGAAAGGCTAGACCAGATGATCCTTGAGGTCCCTTCGAACCTGCTGTTCTGTGACTCTAGGATTCATACTTCAAATGGCCCATAGGTTGGCCATTGCCTTCAGTGGCAGCCCACGTGAAATGGAAACAAAAGTATTTTCCAGGAGAGAATCAATGTATTGTATCAAAAAAATCTGGTTTCTGAACACAATTAGAATGTTCTCTCCTGTCCTCTATGGTCACCGTGGTTGCTATAGCAGGCTTTATTCTGGTTAAACCTTTGCAGCTGCATTACTTTGTCAAACATTTTGGAAAATGCTTACATTTTGACTTGCAGCTCAGCTTTGTATCATCTTTTGCTGTATTCTACTTGGCGACAACTTCACCTTCCTTAATAGAAACAGTGCCTTCAGGTGCTTTAGAAATTGATTCTGTGTTCAACACGATGCCTTAAAGCAGGTTACAATAGCAACAACTGAAAACATCTAGAACAACGCACAGAATGTCAACGTAATGTTCACTTGTTATTACTGGATGAATTGGCTAAAAGGATGAGTATTAGACAACTTTTGCTCTCAAGAGAGTTGTTAGGGCTTATTTGCAATAAAATTGGGAAAGGAAAATGTCTGTGCAATGTCTTTTGTAAATTCTATTTTAGTGCTACCTGAAATTAACAACATCAGGTTCACTTCTGCTTGCCCAGGGGTTCTATTGTTATTTTAGAATCTACAGACTCATTTTTTACTACAAAAGATAAGAAGACAATCAAAGTGCTATTTTTTTTTCATCAGGGATTAGTATGAATAAATAAAACTTAGGAATTAGGTGAAAAAATTCTAAACAATGAGGAATCTGGAAAAAAAATCATCTTGCTTTATGAACTCCCCCCACAAATCCTCAGCAATATTTGAGTATTGCTTGTCCTTTGCCAACTCTCAATAGAAATGGTAAGGAAAGCAGTTTTGGGCAGTATTGATGCTATCTGACCTTAGACATAATTCGCATTCTTAGACATCCTCCAATTTTAAATTCAAGGTGGGTGCCTCCACAGGAAGTCCTGCATTTGGGATATAGTGCCTGTGCTGCTTAGGATTTCCAAATTTCCTTCTGGAGGCTTATGCTATTCTCTATTAAGTATTAGAGGAGTGGAGAATTCCATTTTGGAAAACTTACTTTGACACTAAAATTAGTGACAAGAAAATCCTCTTTCCTCTTGTTTCACTACAAGTTTGCCTGGTCCTTGGTTTAAGTTAAGAGCACATTAAAGGTTGCCAGCACTTCAGTCAGTCTACGAAAGTTTACATCTGAGCTGATCCTTAGCCAAGAGCTGTGCTGTGCAATTCAGACATGCCTCCAGGTTCTGATATATCCCTGGCTTGTCATCATGAAGAGCTGTTTGGCAATGCTTTTCTGTTGAATTCGTTCCCTGAGTTCAGTCAACTGACTTAAGGCAATTTTCAGAAACTTTCTGTACGTTGAAAACAGATGCTGTGTGAAATGCAGCCAAAAGGTCTCAGTAGCTTATAGGTTAGTATGCTTCCTGCAGGCAGATGAAACTTGATGTTTTAGCTATCTGATGTGCTCAAAATTCCTGTCTAGCAGGGGTGTTATTGTCCTGTGATAAGGTGAGGCATCCCTTGCAGTTGTTTAATTTTTTGTTTTGATTGCAGCCTTTGTATCTACCAAACATTTTTGGGACTTCCAGTGGCAGTTTCACCCAGAATGGCTTTACATTTATTGGACAGACTTGGTGTTTGATGTTTTTTTTTAAAAAAAATTGTCTTCAGTCATGATTACGATGATTAAATATCATTGATGGTCATTGCTCTGTATTTCAGAATAAATTAAATTACCAAAATAAAAAATTTGTTAGCCAGTTGTTGTTAGTAATCTGTTTGTCTCTCCTCATAAAAACTCATATTCTGTAAAGAATGGAAAAAAGCTTTCATCAGTCATCCAAAGGGATCAGGCCCTTAAGTCATGGCTGTGTGGAATTCTCTTAATTATTTCTGACTAGGTTCATATATTATGGCTGTTGTCAGTACACTGTAAATAACTATTTATGCACTCGAAAATGAAACAGGTGTGATTTCTGTAGTGCTTATAAGACGGCAGCAGCAACAAGCATAGATCCAGCTGGAAAAAAATTGCATCACTTACATAGCTTTATTCTGTAGTGCACAACAAATACTCGGAAGTTACATACCACAACACAAATGAGACAAGTAGGAAAGTGAACCTTGAGCTGCACATGGACATGGGCAGCAGTCCTAACCAAAATGTGACCTTATAATCCAGAAGCATAGCCAAAATGACTTGATCACTTGCATTTCCATATGCAAGCATGGAGGGACATGAATTTCTAAGAAGGTCAGAAGATGATTTCACAGACCTGAAAGCAAGTCCATTTTACCCAACTACATTTGGTGGTCTAACAAATGATGTTATCTCTCAGTTGGTGTACAGTCGTATATACATATGTAACTCTACAGTGTATACATTGTGAACATTACAAAACTTGGCGGCAGATCCTCCGGTCATGCAAATCAAGATGACAGAGTTATAGCACAATGCCATTTTATCCTGTCTGTGGTCATGGCCACAAAACTTTTTAAAAATATGCAACTAATTTTTCTTCTGCCTCCTGCAATGATTTACAGCTTCTGTGGTTATAAATTAATTTATATTACTTTCTTTTATTATCAAGTCTGCCTTACACATTTAAATATCCTGTGGTTCTCTTATAACATCTTATTTTATTTAACTTTGAATTTCCTCATGTTTATTGATGTTCGTGTTTTATTTATACTCTTCAGCTCAATATTCTCACTTAGGTGCTGGACCTTCAAAAGAAATCTTCAGCCACAACAGAGATCAATCAACATTTCTGCAAGCTATCTGCCCAGGTTAAAATTAAAACATTATACTTAATCAACTGTGGATGTCAAATTGAAATAGGACGATCATGAAACTCGTTTTAGAAGTTGAAAGCAGAAAGCTGATCATTTTTCCATTAATATTTTTCCTATAAAATTATGATAACTTGAAACTACCTGCTAACCAGGTATCTAAATTAATTTCCTTGCACCTGAGAACATCACTAACAGAAAGTTCAAGAGAGACATATTAAGTGGCTGCTAAGAAACTACACTAACCCTTTGCCTGGTAAAGCTGCAAGTTGAAGTGTTCCCCTGTTGTCTGGTAATCATCAAGGATTTCTTCAGAAAGAAGAAATGGAGTTTCAGTGCTGGAAATATAAGAACATATTTAATGTTGGAAATGTAAGAAGTCTTAGTATGTGCACGCTGCATAGCAGCTAAATCCTTCAGTGACTTCAGGCCACAAGTCTGAGAATGGATGAATTACATCCTGGTTTGTGAACTTGCTTGGAAACAGATACCTGCTCCTGAGCTTACAAGGCTAGTTCTATTTTGGTCTAGTTTCATTTTGAAAGGTTAGCAGAGGTGATACTATGTCCAGAGCAGGGTCATAAAACTACTGAAATAACTGAAAGAAATGTCCCGAGAGCAGCGGCTAAGGACTTTGGTCTTGTCTGGTTTGGTAAAAGGAGGCTGAGGGGTGACCTCACTGCTCTCTACAGATTCCTGAGGAGTGGAAGTGGAGAGTGATGTGCTGATCTCTTCTCCCTGGTATCCAGCAATAGACACATGGGAATGGTTCAAAGCTGTGTCAGGGGAAGTTAAGACTGGACGCTAGGAAAAATTTCTTTACTAGGAGTCGTATATGGGAACAGGCTTCCTAGAGAGGTGGTTGCTACTCCAAGCCTGTCAGAGTGAGTTCAAGAAACATCTGGACAATGTCTTCAATATGTTTTAACTTTATCTGCTCTGAATCGGTCAGACAGTTGGACTAGGTGATTGCTATAGGTCCCTTCCAACTGAAAAAGTACATTATACAACTCAAGATGTGATTGAACTGGGTGCTAGATAACCTCATTTAGGCTCCCTTTCCCATCAGATGTTGGACCAAATGATGTTTGAGGTCCTTTTCAACCTGGACTGTATGATAATTCTATGATGAAATCCGGAAATCTGCTGGCTGGATTATGGTTTAGGGCATTTCCTTTCACAAGTAGTTATTTTAGTGAGTGTAGTGGGTGGAAGGTTTCATTTTTCGTAATTTTATTTTTGTCTTTCAATATTTGCTGCATGTTATGGGAATACCTTTAATATCGATAACTTCTAATAACACAAATATCATAATATAGGCAATTGACTATATTGACATAATATAGCTTTTATTGTAAATTTACACAAAATATTTCTGAAATAAAAAATAAAATATTAGAAAAAATAAACATGTAAAAGTGTAGCTTTTACAATGCAGACTACTTCTCCACAGTCTCTTGCTGGCTCCTTTTTTTTTCATAGATAAATAAATGAAATACCATGTGTGATAACTTAAGGAAGACATGAGCTCAAGGGTAGCAGGACTTCAACCTACCTATGTGGTAGAGAAAGATTAGCTACAGGAATGGCCTGAGTAGCTTTGTGTCCTGTTGTTATTCATGCCAGAACATGGATAATGGTATGGAACACACCCTTGAGTTTGTGAATGGCAGCAGTTTATAGTCTGACTTACAGGCAGCTGGAACCAGGTTGAAGAAAGGGGATGATGGGAACCTCATAAAGTTCTATAAGGACAAAAGTGAAATCCTGCACCTGTGATGGAAAATAACTGTACAGAAAACGAATTGAGGGCCTTGGTATACAGTAAGCTGAATGTGAGTCAGCAGTGTGTCCCTGTAGCTATGAAGATTAACCATATTCTGATATGTATTAGTAGCCAACGGTCTGAGAAAAGCAAATATTCACCTCTTTTGAATTCTTGTGAAAGCACACCTGGAGAATTGTACCCAATTTGGTAGTCCCTGGAAAAAGAAAGGCTTGGATAAAATGCAGAAAGTCAACCATAGTGACTATAGTGCTGGTGCGCGTAATGCAAGGAAAAACCAAAAGAGGTGGATTTGCACAGTCCGAAGAATCATAGAATCATAGAATCATCTAGTTGGAAAAGACCTCTGAGATCATCTAGTCCAACCACACCTGTCCCCTTACTAAATCATGTCCCTCAGAAACTCTGCCCATCTTTTAAACAGCTCCAGGGATGGTGACTCCAACACCTCCCTGGGCAACCTGTTCCAGTGCCTGACCACCCATTCAGTGAAGAAACTCTTCCTAATGCCCAGTCTAAACCTCCCCTGGCACAATTTGTGGCCATTTCTTCTTCTCCTATTGCTTGTCACTTGGGAGAAGAGACTATCACCCACCTCGTCACAACCTCCTTTCAGGCACTTGTAGACAGTGATGAGGTCTCCTCTCAGCCTCCTCTTCTCCAAGCTAAACATCCCCAGTTCCCTCAGTCACTCCTCGTAGGACTTGTTCTCTAGCCCCCTCACCAGCCTCGTTGCCCTTCTCTGCACACGCTGCAGCCCCTCAAGGTCCTTCCTGTAGTGAGGGGCCCAAAACTGAACCCAGCACTCGAGGTGCGGCCTCACCAGTGCCAAGTACAGGGGCACAATCACCTCCCTGCTCCTGCTGGCCACGCTGTGTCTGATACAGGCCAAGATGCCATTGGCCCTCTTGGCCACTTGGGCACACTGCTGGCTCATGTTCAGCCGGCTGTCAACCAACACCCCCAGGTCCTTCTCTGCCAGGCAGCTCTCCAGTCACTCCTCCCCAAGCCTGTAACGTTGCATGGGGTTGTTGTGTCCCAAGTGCAGGACTTGGTACTTGGCCTTGTTGAACCTCATCCTGTTGGTCTCAGCCCATTGATCCAGCCTGTCCAGATCCCTCTGCAGAGCCTCCCTTCCTTCAAGCAGATCAAAACTACCATCCAGTTTAGTGTCATCTGCAAACTTGCTAAGGGCATACTCAATCACTTCATCCAGATCTTTTATAAAGATATTGAACAGGACTGGACCTAGGCACTGAACCTGGAGGAACACCACCCATGACTGGTTTCTAATTGGAAACCAGGTCTCTAACCAAATCCTCCTGAATCACTGGAGCTTCATTCTCACTGTCTTCTCTCTCAGGGGGCTGAGTGTCCCGAGAACATCGCACCTTAACTATTAAAGACCAAGGCAAAGAAGGCATTAAGTACCTCTGCCTTGTCCTCATCCCTCATCACTACTGTCCCTCCTGCATCCAGTAAAGGAGGGAGGTCCTCCTTGAAGAAGAGTAGATTGAGGGGAATCTGATTGTCATCTTCAGGTGCACAACAGTTTTAGATAAGACAGACTCATCCTGGAAAGGGGCAGAGAAAAGATAAGAGGCAATAATCACAAGCTGCAGCAAGGGAAGTTTTGGCCGAATGTCAGAACAGAATTTTTCACAGTGAAGTTGATCAAACACTGAATCAGGTTGCCTAGAGAGGCAGTGAAGCATTTACCCTTGAATTTATTCAGAACTTAACTGGACAAGGCACTGAGCAACCTGATCTTTGAAGTCGGCTTTGAGCAATAGATTCAGTTCTACAAGACCTTTCCAACTTAAATTATTGTATGGTTCTGTGGGTTTCTGGGTGTGAATGACCAGGTAATATGTTTTTATTGTGTACTTCCAATATTTTCTCATCCAGGACAACTTAGTAACTGGTCCAGCCCTTCATGGATATGACTATACCAGACTAGACAAGAGCAGCTCAGACACAGAGGGACAATTTCTTTTTCAGATTTATTGCATTATCCAGAATATCTCATCCTCCAATTCTCCAGCTAATAAAAATAAGGTGATTTTGACTTTTGTCAACATCGTGGAGTTCTAACAGCTAATCAAGAGTACGCAGCCCCACCCACATGGTCATGCAGCTCTATTGAAGTTAACAGAAATTAAGAGAACATGGGGATGAAAGTCTGGTTTAAAGAGCTCATTAAGGTACCAATTTCTCTATCTGAAGGTTCTGATTTTAAAGGGAAAACCAATAAGCTTAATGATTGGTTACCTTCCACAAAATCCTTCAACAGTTTTGCAGTCTGTAGACTGTAGACTTTTTCCTACAGAATGCAGCATGCGTATGGGAAGCCTCAAACCTGGAGACAATGTAGTTATAGAAAACAAGTCTATTTTCTGATTTGATCTCATTTCTGATGAGATTGTTGCAAATGAAATATGTTTTTCTTTGACAGACAGTCTCCAGACAATAAAGGGAATAGTTTCTACTCTAAAATCAATGTTTGTGACTTTATGCTTCTCCTGCATTCTTTTAATTCACAAACCCAATTACTAGATATTCCTTCAATTTTGTCCATTCACTTGTACTGCCAAACAGCACTTTATTTTTGTTCGTTAGATTAATTCAAATGAGAAAAGCTATTCCATTTGGAGACCTTAAGTTGTAGGTTGTCCTTACAAGGGTAAAAGAACAATTCAGTAAATTGTTATGACAAAAATAAGTAGTTCTGCTGATGGCAGCCGTGTATTAGAATTGTATTAGCTCTCAGATACATTTTTTGGGCAGATCCTTAGGGGACATAAACTGATTTAAGTGTATCTGTACTAATATACAGTGGTTGAAAAATTGGTCTGTGATGAAGCTGAGTATTTACGGAACACACAGTTGAAACCAGAATGTCCCTTTTTTACTATTTATCCGTTGATCAATGTCTTTAACAATGCTATTCCACATTTCAACTTTTCTTAAAAAAACCCTTTATTAGTTGTTTAAAGATAGTAAAAGATGACTTTAGTCTTCTGTATTCATACGACTAGTTCATATGTTTGAAAAATGGCTATGAATGTGATTTAAAGAGAAATAACTTTGGAGTACCAATTTCTTTTGTAATACTCAGAAATTTTAAATGAGAAACCAAGGCATCTCTCTCTCTGTCTTTCAGTTTAGTTTCCTAATCTGCTTTTCCCCTCTCTGCTTTTTCTGTCAAACTATTTCACTTAATTCTTCTAATTGCTTACTTTTGTGTATCTTACCGCAAAAATTGTCAGTGTTTCTTTCCTGTGCATTGCTGAAATTTGTTACTAGCCTCAAGTACATTAGAGAGGAATGAACACATGGATGTTTTTCCTTCCTGGATCAACAGAAAAAAACCTCTTCACTCTCATTTGCAACATGCTGATATTCACAGAAAATCTTACTGAACCTCTGAATTTTTTAGTAATCAGCAATGGTGTAAGAAAGAAGAAAACCATCATCTGAAAGTGTATCTGGCAGAATATTTGGCTTAATAGAGATAAAACTAGAAATTATTTGTTTTTGGCAGAGAGCAATGTCTTTGTTTTGTAAGAGAGTAATAGACATAAATAGCTAGGTGATGACGTAATTTGCTGGACTAGAGGGTGTTTGGAGTAGCTGAGGAAGTCTTTGTTGGTCAGTGACAATCAGCATATTTTGACAAACCATTTATGAGACCGAGCTGTTTTAATATCAAAGACTTTGGTAAAGAATCTCTAAGGTCATGACAACACCAATAAAGGTTTCATGGAAAGTTGTGTAAATGAAGTGATTTACTAAGGAGTGTAAGTGTATATATGTGTATGCATTACATATTGCTAACATACACATATACATATTTTTATAGCCTTAAATAAATGGAAATATAAAATAGCTTGGTTTATTAAAGGATGTGTTTAAAGACAATTGCCTCAGAGCTTTCCCTATGATAAGACCTTCAATGATGTGATTTCTAGGGATGTAGTCTCCTGGGCAGCTGACCTGATCAGATTGTTTATGCTGTTAAGGGACAAAGGCTTCTTCCTCCTCACACCTTCTCACTTCCATTCCTCCTGTAAGACAGGAAGAAGAGGTGGGAGTAGGATCTCTTAGTTTTGATTATGGCAAGGTGGTAAATAGGTTGATGCTGTCTAGTGGAAATATGTTTTCAAGATGCATGTTTGTTCTTGACTTTGACATTTTATTTCTTCTTAAGAATGCCCTGGATTTTGAAAGTAATTTTGATATGGATGGTCACAGACAGATCTAGGAGAAGTAACTGGTGTTATAGTTGGCACTACACTGTTCTGCTGGCTGTCAAGGGCAAGGCTGAATGTTTTTGCTTGCAGACTGTTGCAGCCTGGGAGAACATGTTGGGCCAGGGATGAAATCCCAGTTCATTAAATCAAGCAACAAAACTCTCATCTGTTTCAAACACTGGCTGCTAGTTCTGCTTAGTCATACAGCAAAATATGCAGGTCTAGTTTTAATACTCCAGTAATCTCAACACCTTGCTCCAGCCTGTGCCAGGCAGAATCTCAGCTACCTGCATTTTGGAGCACAGAAGCAAATTCCTAGACTTAGAAGGGAAAACTTCTATGACCAAACGTGAGATAGGACTAGTACATGCTTATATTGCATCCTGGTGCTCAAAGCATGGCAGCAATTGGAAAAACAAAGGCTGATATCAAGGAGACTTCAGGCTGTTAATAAGGGCGTGATTGAATTCCCATTTGGAACACCCCCTATAACTGCACAGCTTAGTAACACAGATGTTGGCATAGTAACATAAATGTTGTGATCAATGAGCCAAGCGTGAATTTGTTGTAAACTGCAGTTCTATCAGAATCCCTGGAAATGAGCATATACTTTTCCATACACTCAAATGAGAAAATCTGTGCAGTGGCATTTTTTTCTAGGCTGTCTTCTAGTTGAGCTTTTACCCTCCAATGAAAGAATTCATAGGTAAAAGAATTGCTTGTTTAGCTTTACTGTAACACAATAGTTTACAAAAATCTGCTTTAATTTTTGATATTATAAAACAAGAGTGTTTGCAAATAAGTCTAATAATAGTTTTTAAAATTAAAAAACAAATCACAAAATGAAATTAATACGGGTAAAAATCCTTTTGAACACCAGTGACAGTATTTCCCTTTATCCCTTCTCACTTGACTGACTGTAAAGCCACCTTGATTGTTATTGTATCTGGAACTACACTAAATCACTTGACTTATGTCAAGAGAGAGTTTGTTTCATTTCCTGCTTGTCATTGTCAAATGATTTTTTCTAATGGTCTCTCCATGTCTTACTTTCTGAGGTACTGTGTGAAACATTGCACAAAGGAAACACAACTGACAGCAAGACCTTGGCATACTTTAATATAAATTCTGATCTGGAAGATGTGGCTTTAAGTCAATTTTTTTCTCCTAAAACATGTAGAGCCTGATGTGGACTACCTAGCTCAATAAAGCAGGAAGTTTTATATTTTTATACATTTAAATTTAAAAGGGAAAGGCTTGTTTTTTTTAAAATTGAAGGTTTGAAAAAAAGGCTTGTTATTACAGGTGAATTAATAGCTCAAAATTCTAGATACTTCAAAATTTTTATCGTACCATAGTTAATGTGGACTTGGAGCTGTTAAACCAATAAAAATTTCCGCTGAGTTTAAGGGTCATTTTTCCTGGTCATGATAACAGTTTTATTTCCTTTTTCTGGAACTTGAAAGTCTACAATGGACAATAACAGACACATAAGTTGCACCTCCATTTTCAAGAAGAAAACAATGACTTTTTGTTATCATTATCTTCAGTACTCGACAGTAAATAAAAAAGCTGACTTGAATTTCAGCAAAAGCAAAGAATGATAGATCTACTCCATTAAGCACAAACTAGAAAAGAAAGTCTTTCTTTCTCACGCTTTTTCTTGTCCCAGGGAGACAAGTGTCTGCACAAATCTAGTAATAAATACAAATCACCTCTTTTGCTGTGCTGGTTCATCTGTACCAGCCAAGGCCCAATCCTCTTCCGTCGCAGGGAAGCTGCAGTCTCAGGGAATCTGTTCTTTCTCATTCCTGCAGAATAATTACTGTGGGAGGCAACACAAGCACACTGTAGACATGCTTTTTGGGGACTTACAATTCTTCTGCCACAGACAGATTTATAAGATGATAGAAACTTGCTTGTAAGGTCTTAAGGGTTGTAAATCCAGTACAAATACTTCAGTCAGTTACAATCACATAAGCGGACACAGAATTTAGATACTGTTGTAGCTATTCTGTGCTGTGTCTCTGAGCACTGCATAACAAACCTGCCTGGGAAATGTCTTTGTACCCTTTCAGTCCAGGAGTATTTTATCCTACTCTGCAGTTTAAAAGCCAAGGTGTCTGTTGACTCTGCAGCAGGCTCATAGGCATGCCTTGGGTCTTGCTTGAATCTGTCGTATGACGTGGTGTAACCTCTTCCTGGCACTACCTTTTCATTTGTGCCTTTTACTTACGTAGGGAGTCTTGTTTACCGTACCAGAACACTACCCCCAGCCACTACTGTGACTTGCACAGCTCTTTTCAACCCTTCGGCACTTTAACCCAACTCTTAAAGATCAGGAAAGAGCAGATGACCCAATAATCTGCACGTAAACCATCTCCATGTTGGGGAGAGGGATGTGTTTTTTGATGTATTTGTTTTTGTCAAATAAGAGAAAAGTATTATAATCCTTGCTAGGAATAGTGATTGAAAGGATCTATCTGGAAAAAAGTTTATATATTCATGATTGTCTTTTTGTTCTTTTTAAAAAATCTATTATACTAAATGCAGTTTCCAGAAAATATGATAAGTAGGTGACAAAAACCTTATATTGTAGTGAGATACAGGGGAAATAGTGGTGTGATGGATGAGGAAACAGACAGAAGTATTCTAAAACCATTTCTCAGCTTTTGGAAGACAGATTTGTACTCATGAGAATGTTTATGTAATTCCCAACCGGTAATCATAGTAAGGTAACATTTCAGAACTGGAGCAAGGCAACAGACCACATAGATGTTGTTCTGGTCATATGTTAAGGAAGTGCATTTTATGGTATATACCCTGTCTAGCAGCCCTGAGTGGTCAGAGTTTGAGGATGGAGAAGGGAATGAAGAGATGTGTTCTCATCCTGACATGACGAAAGGGCAACTTTAAATAAAGGGCATATTCTTAGAAAGCATGAGACTGTACTGACTTCAGAAATCAAGTATAACATGCAGGACAGATGTTTAGTTGCTATGAATATAGGTTGAAATCTTGAAAAGAGTTACACTCATTTGCCCTGGCTGTTTCTTTCTCTATTCTTGCAAAGCACAGTCAGCAAGAGCTGGAAGAAACCAGGAGAGCTGATTTGTCCACCAACAGAGCAAAGCCATATATCTGACAATTGCTTGTCTGTTTTTTCTTATGCTGTCTCACAGGAAGAGTAAATGGGTGAGGGGGAGCCTCCAGAAAACCAAGTAAAAAACACAACTGTCTAGCACTTGCCACATCTTCCTTCCCTTCTCCCAAATTACAGATAATATCAGCAGAGGACTTTTTTATAGAGAAAGAAGTTTCCTACGAAAAAGCTTTATCTTTTAGGCTTACAGGTGTTTTTCATAGCCTGTTTCATGTAAAAGCTAAAAAAAAGAATAGACTCTCATTTTTTCACTCTGTATGATGTTTATACCCTCTCTAAAACACTGAAAATAAGCATAAGAATATCGATTCATTTATCCTGCTCTCCCGGATTTGTAAAACAGGTACATTGGGGGTTTTTTGTTTTGGCTCTAAAAAAGCAAGAAAAGAAATCCATTAATTCTGTTAATATCATGAGAAATACCTAACAAACTCAACTTTAAATATTAGGAAAGAGATGCTAATGTTTGGTTTTCAGTACAAACACATGACTTCAATTCATCTCTAATTCTTAAAGTTGCTTCCTTCAATTTCTTATTAAGTTCCTTTCTTTCTCTGGAGCTGGTCTGGATTCTGGTATCAAAAGATCTGAGCTTCAGAGAGTCAGAGGGTGAGATTGTTTTATATGCAATATAGCTGTTCCTGAAGTTAGTTGCACCTTTTGTACTTCTGTCTTCTACTACTGTGTTACCGCACTTCCAAAACGACGGAGTGTAATCAGCATAAAAGACCAAACTCTAGAATACTCTGTGAAATCAAGTTTTACTTAACTTATTAAAATAAGAAAGATGTCAAATGATTAGTAGTAATTAACAACAAGTTAACAATACCAGCTTTAAAGACAATGGATCTAATCATTACCATAAGAGGATAAGCATAGCAATTGAGACAGATACATCACCAATCGTTCTATCATCATCATCCAGATCAGATCTAGAAAACGTTAACCATTGGGAATTAAGAAAAATTCTATCATCATCATCCAGATCTGAAGACTCTGTCCCTGAACAACTGTGAGGTCCTCGCAGTGCTTCCACCCGTGGCTGGGATCTCCAGAGACTGCTGCAGGAGGGTCCAACTTTTACATCATTAAATAAATAACTTACATCTTTCTAAGAGGGGAACTCTGGATTCAGCTACTTCGTTGCCCCACTCCTGAGTGTGGCCAAAACTACAGAAGGTGGGAAGAAAGGCAGCTGAATTTCTCTTGTCTATAAACTTAGGAAGCTGCATTTTTCTCACACTTCGTGTATTAATAGTAGCATAACACAATTTTACTGATAATGTGACTGTGAGAAGTTACAGATTAAACAGTCCACTCAGCAATGCAATACGAATCATCCATGAGTCCCTTATTTGATCAGACCCTGTCACTTCGACTACGAAGTGCAGATTATCAGAGACAGTAATCTAATCTCCACTTCACGTAATGCACTACAAATAATAGCCAGAAAATTAGATGTTTATATTTTATGTGCTAATCTCTTTTTCACAGAGCAGTGAAATTCTTGAGAGAAAAATCCTTGGAACACAAACACAGAGTTGCCCAGGGTAAAAAAGTGCAAACAGTTCTGCAAAGAGGAAACAAGTAATGAATATGCTGCAGACATCCTTCAGACACCAAATGATGGGAAATTCTCCTAATATGAAAAAAAATATAGTTATTGACTGACACCAGAATTAGGAGACTATTGTGAAACACACAGGCAGCCCAGGAAGGAGAAAGTAATTTCTCAGAATTGTAAAATAAGTATAACAATACTCACTGAAGATTGGTCATTGTTTCTCCAAAATAATTGTTAATTTTCTGTGCCCTGTGTTTGGGAACAAAGAGCTAGAAACTAAATTACCTGTTTGCCTACCTCAGTTTCTGACATGCTACACTGTAGAAAAAGTCTTTTTCCATCTCCTCTGACTGAGTTTTCCAATATACTATGGCAAAAGCACTGTATTTTATCAACAATGTTACAGTTTCTGGTGTGTGAGACTAGTGTTGACAGTCTCCTTTCCTTGGATGCTACGTTTTGCTTTGTCCATGAGCAGACTGCACTGCAGAGTTCTTGTTTGGGCCTGTGTACTCTACAACCCATGAACAAGAGGCCTCCTGAGGTCCCTCCCCACCTCAATTATGCTGTGTCATATGATCCAAGCAAAATAAGGCCATGGAATCATAGAACCATAGAATCATAAGTTGGAAGAGACCTCTGAGATCATTGAGCCCAACCATGCCTGTCTCTCCACTAAACCATGTCCCTAAGGAACTCATCTACCCATCTTTTAAACACCTCTAGGGGCGGTGACTCCACCACCTCCCTGGGCAGCCTGTTCCAATCCCTGACCACTCTTTCAGTGGAAAGCTTCTTCCTAATGTCCAGCCTAAACCTCCCCTGGCGCAACTCGCGGCTATTTCCTCTCGTCCTATCGCTTGTCACTTGAGAGAATAGACCAGCGCCCACTCCATCACAACCTCCTTTCAGGTCTCTGTGAGGCCCTCAAGGACTGGAGCAATGCAGGGACATCTCCTGCACTGGATACAGTGGGGTCTGTCCCCATTAGAGAGTTATAAATGTGCCACCTACTTTCAGTCTTGCCTCTGTCCCACGCTAAGGGCAGACAGCAAGCGTGTCAGTATGTGGCCCGGCACAGCACCACCGCTAAGCAGAAAGCACGTGCTGGAATGGAAGGCATCCCACTCCTGCGTGGCATCTACCAGAGGGAAGAGAGGTCACCACCAAAAAAAGTGAATCAGGTTGCCACTGTCATGATATAAATAGTAGATAACAACCACAAACATGGATACTGAGCTTCTGTAGACTTTCCCTAGTCAGGACCCAGACGAGGGAAAAGCAGAGGAGGCTATGCATGGAAAAGTCTGTTCAACTTCCAGTTCAGCCTCAAATTCAGAGAGGGAGAATATCTGCAGTGCTTTTAGGTCCATCGCACATTTTATATGACAGATTTTGTCATCAAAAATTCTGAAGGCAATGCCGCTAACTGTCTAGCAGTATCTTAAGTTAAGCTCTAGGGCCTTTAATCTCTCACTTCATAGAACAGAGAATAAGAGTACACTTTTTTTCATTGCAGAGTTTACAGAAGTTTCGAGTTGTACTATATTTGAATAATTTATGTCAGACAACTCAAGAGGGAAACAGTTTTTTAGAATGTTACTATATACTAGACTGGCATTCAGATTTAATTTTAAGTTCAAGGTCAAGTATATATCTTACAACAAAATGGGATTTTAGAATCTGGGGTTTGATCCACTGCTTACTTACATAAGTAGCTTCCATTAGCAGGAATAGCTCTTGATTCACCCCTGGGTAAAGAAGGGAAACATCAGATCTGTAGGCTGAAGTCACAGGCCCTGGCTTCCTTCAAGCTTAAGTTAGTCACTGACTTGAGCAGGCATTTGATCCAAATATGCATAGACTAAAAGTTGTTGGATTGCAAGGAAAATGAATCTTGAAAATGTATTTTAGCATTGTTGTCCCTAGAAAAGTGTTTTAGTACAAAAAATGAGACTATTGCTTCTTTCTCAGTGGAGCTGTCATTTCTTTGATATTGAATTGTACTTCCCAGCTGCAGAAAGAGTAGGACTGAAAAAATTCAAGTCCCATTGAATTTTTGAGTCCCAGTAGAAAACAGAGATTCAGAAAACCTCAAAGCTGATTTAATGTAAAACTATAGTTAATAAAAATATTGAATGCTTTCTTCCAATCTTGAAATAAAATAAATAGAATTTACTCATTAATATTTTAAATTACCCTCCTCTCCCCACTGAAAGAAATCCTTGGTATAGGTAAATGATTAATCTTGTATGATAATCCAACATAGCAAATAATTTAAAGTTTCTCTTCTGCCTACTTCTCAGCTTCTTAACTGTTAATTTAGGCTTTGACATTCAAAAACATTGCAGTCTACCTCAAACAATTCATGGCAATATCCTGTATCTGACAATATTAACAAATATTAATTCAATGAAGAATATAAAATCTTGGTTGCTTTTTTCATGTTTTACCTGGCTTTGTGAATCTATTCTGTGAAAGTTGTGTTCTTTTTTTGTTTTATTATACATGAATATGCAGCAATGAAAATATGTATTTCATAGACTGCATGAATATGAATTTATTTTCATGTACAGTTGTTGCAGAACATAAACTGGCAATGAAGATGCATCTTGTTTTTTAGAGAAACCAGTAAATTTTCAGTTCTAAAGGAATTAAAAGAAGAAAGATAAGTGTGCTGGTATTGATTTGCTTGAAGTTTTTCTATCCATTTGCTTACAATGCAGATATCAGAAATCAGCAAAATCATCAAAAGATATGAAATAAAAATATGAAGATAATATAATGAAATACAAATAAAGATATGAAATAAAATGAGGTTTTTCTCAAGGACTTTATTCTAATCAGAAAGGTCAATATGGGTAAATTAAAATTTCTGCTCAATAAAAACTTCAGTCAGAATTTGTACATTCAGTTCAAACAATTTTTGAAACTGTCACCATAAAGAAATTGAAATATTCTTTTTTTTTATCTAGAGATATAAAGGCCTTGCATTTCTCTTTAGCTTCCAGCAATCTGCAGACAGTAATTATCAGCCTTTGGTGATAATTTTCATAATGTATATTATTTGTACAACACAAACAACCCTATTTTTTTGGCATTTCATCTTTATAGTGCTTATTTGTCCTCCTTTTTAAAAAAAACCCCAACCTTTAGGTTAATAATATTGCAGAAATAATACATGAAAAAGAGCTGTTATGCTTGTTACGGCTTCTCATTCTTTCAGTGTTAGACCTAAACTGTAGTAACTTTATATTGGATGCATTCTCTAGTGTACAAATTCTCTAGTGTACAATGCATTAGTTTGGATTTTTTCTAAAATGGGTTTTCTAAAATGGCTTGAGCATCAGAATTCACACTTTATTCTCTGAGAACCTAAATGAGGAAGAGCTCAGGCGTGTCCAAAAAATATTTCTCAAAAAATGTTTCTTATTGAAGTGTTAAATTATTGAGCAGGTATTCATAACTTAACAGAAAAAGGATTAGCATAAAATGTTAGATTTTCTCAAACAAGTATTTAACACCTTACACTTACCTTTCAAATCAAATTTGGGTCACACAACCACCATTTCTCTGCTTTCGTAAAGGAAGGGCAGAGAAAGTTTTCATGAGATTACAGTTACATTCTTACATCAAAACTAAAGCCTTGTCTTGCTTATAGTTCTGTGAACAAGAAGCATGAAATTATTGAACTATACTTGTACTTTTGCAATTAGTTTTGACGACTGGGAAAGCAAAATCCAGATTCATGGTGTTAGTTGCGGACTTGTGAATCTGCAGGAACTTTTACTCTAACAAAATCTCACTAAGTTTTTTTAATGAAGGCTAAGAGGTGCAAGATTTTCTTTTCAGGGCTAGTACCAAGTTACCTCATTTTAATTAAACTTTAAATTCTTAGTGGATTGTGAGTGGGGTAGTATTTTCACATTATCATCCTTATTTTTGCCAAAAGTGGAAGAAAATATTTTTATTGATAAAACAATATATCCTGAGATTAATGACTAAGATAAAAGAGGGTAAAATTAGCTGCTATAGGAGGGATTAAATCTAATGCAGATTGCATGTATTTTTGTTGTTTATAATTGTCTGGTTTACATTTTATTTTCTTCATAGACTCAATTATAGAGTCAGAGAATGGTTTAGGTCAGAAGGGACATTAAAGATCATTGGAATTTTAGATGATCTTTAAGGTCCCTTGCAATCCAAACCATTTTATGATTCAATGATCATCCAGTTCCAACTCTCCTGCCATGAGCAAGGACACCTTCCACTAGATCAGGTTGTTTAAAACCTCATCCAACCCAGCCTTGAACAACTCCAGAGATGGGGCATCCACGACTTCTCTGGGCAATCGATGTGAGTGCCTCACCACTCTCATAGTAAGAAATTTCTTCCTAGTATTTAATCTAAATCTATCTTTCTGCATAAAACCATTACCCCTTGTCCTACCACTACACTCCCTGTTAAAGAGTCCCTACCTGTCTTTTCTATCTCTTTTTTCTTTTTATATATTCCTTAAAGTAAGGTCTTCTTGTTTGAAAGGTTCTGAGTTAAAAGCTGTTCTGCACTCATTTTTACAATATTTTTCTATTAAGAAGTAACAGATGTCTTAATAATGTATGGACAGCTGGTTTATGGACAAAAAGGCACGAACGATTTAGGCTACATTTTAAGAGTACATAAAACAGCTGTACCCCACCAATGAATTTTAATAGTTTTGTATTTTGCACATCATACCATTTGAAATATCCATAATTAAAAGTGCATTTTGTTAATGAAGTCTTCCCTTTAAATCATTAAAAGAAATAACTTGCAATTTTTCTAAAAAGAATCCCAAACATGTTTAGATAACTGTTTTGTCTTGGCTGGAGTTAGTTATTTTTATGTATTTTTATAAAGTTATTTCAACTTTCAGAATATAATTATTTTATATTGATTTGTCTGACAGACAAAATTATTTCTTTCAGTTCTGTTTTTAGCTGCTTTCCATGATAATGTTGCCTTTGATTTCCAGAGAAGCGGTAACTTTGTGAATAACATTAAGGTAATACAACCATTGATATACCTAGAGAAACACAGTGGAAGAAAGGATGCTAAAAAACTTCATTTTGTGTTGGTACTAATAAAAGTGACATAATATGAAATGAATAACAAAATCTAAGCTAATCAAATGGAGGGATGTAGGTTTGGTACCACATTTAAGAAGAATATTTATATGTTGAAAGCTCTCCTGTAGTGAATACAGGTTGCGAAATTCCATATTACTGCTAGAATGAATGACTATGGCACCATCAGAGAGAACCGTATCTAGGCTACATCTTAACGATATATCACAGGTATGATTGAGGCAAAAGAAGACGTAGACTAGTTGGCGCTAGATAGAAATAACCGATGTGAGCTGGTGGCCACGGTCTTTTGGCAGACTTTTCATGTTGTCCCAGTATCTTGAATTTTTGCTTGAAGGCTGAAAGAACTGATGTCCCTATCACAGGTGTCACTGCTAGACTGACTAAAGCGTGTTCAGATAGTCTTCATTTCCATACTTAAAACTAAGTAGAAATAAATGTGAAAGTGATCACCTTTTAAGTGCAATGTCCCAGTTGACTCTAAAACCACAAAGTCTCTCTTTGGAGCAGCTTTACTTCCTGACTGTAGCTATTCTTTAGTTGATCAATAGGGTTAAGTTGAGTATCTGCTGAGCTGGATGTTCAGTACTCTTTCAGTGCCATCTGGAAAGTGTAGCAAGCAATTTGCTTCCAGTCCTTAGCTATCCATTTTAATGTTTTTTCCCCTCTAGTACCCTAGACTGTGTCTCTATGCTGTCCATAACTTTTCCTTATACACATGTCAATGTATGTACACGACAGTCCCCTCCTGCAGTGGTTCAGGATCCACATCTACGCCTTCCCTCTTTACAGGGAATGGGGTAGATGTGCTTTCCCTGCTTTTCTGGCAGCCTAGTCTCTCACCTAGAAAGATTCAGCATTTGGGTCTCCATTTATCTCAGTTGCAGCAATCTGACAAATAGCCCAAGATGATTTTGTTAGATGTAATAACCAGAAAGTCCAGTACAAAATACAATATAACTTCTAATTTTTGTACTATCTCCAGTTGCATTTAAGATACAATACTTTAAAAATTAATTTGGAAGTTAATAAAATTAATGAATTTCATTTTGAAATTAAGAATGTACAATTTTAATCTAGTTTGTTGTATGAAAAATGAATTTTGATGATTGGACCACTGCTTGGAAGTGCAGACGATAAGTATGTCATGACTGTTATAGTTTCCATCAGCTGGGAAACTAATGACTCCCAAATCATTAGAATCATTGGTAAATTGTACTCTGTCATCTTTGGTATTATTGTAACCGGTATTCTCTGCAATATCCCCTATTTACTGTTCTGTGTCTGGCTAGCTAGAGTGGAAGATTTACATGATGGTTTTACCTTTGTTGGTGTTTCAGATAAGATCAGGACTGCGCTTGAGAAATAAATCTCCAGTCATTCCTATGTATAATGCTTTGGTTTACGTCAGTACCGGAGTACGTAAATTCAATTTCTTTGAAATGAAACTGAGCCACAAAAGCCACTGTGAAAGCACACCTAATGAACTCTAGTCAACAGGCATTCATTCCACGGGGTCAAAATATTTTCAGAGAAAATCTCCCAAAACACACAGAGTATGGAAACCCGGTCTTCAGCACCAAATTCTTTGCTTTATAGCTCCATTTCTGCTGTATTGCATTGCATATTAATGTGGATGTAAGTGAACTCAACTCAGATCCAAACTATGGCCTGGGACATGAGTGGTGAGCACATTGAGAAGTGTGTTGGAGAGGGAGTTTGGATCTGTGCTTAGTGGATTTAAGGGAATGGGCTAAGTATGCATATGACTAATGTTCATTCAGTCAAAATCTGCCCCTACTTATCTCAGCATGTAGGCATGACATTTTTTTTCTTAATCTCTTCCGAGCTTTTCTTGACAGGAGAGGTATGATTTCTTTATCCTTCCCAGGCTGACATATAAACAACTTTATGTACCATAAATTGAAAAGTCCCTGAGAATACCCTTGCTTTTACAGGACACCACGTGGTAATCACCACTTGAAACACAGAAATCACCACTGTAAACTGTCCACAGATTTGGGGTTTGCATCTATATTTTACATTAAGTAAAATTAAGCAGCAGATACAATATTGATATGGTATGAAAGAAATCTCACAAACTTAGGACAGCCCCGATGTGTCGTTTGTCTGTGCAGGTGAATCCTGCATTCTGTTCTGTGCAGTAACATAACTTTATCTTGCAGAATAGAATAAAAGTGATTCTGTCCAACATAAACAACACAATGGGAGACACGACAGCCTAAGGACTTTAATTTCTAAGGAAATGAAAGACTGAAGTTCCTTAGGCAAAGGAATGAAGTGATCCAGGGAGAGGATAAAGTCCCAGATTAGTACCTAAGTTCAACTACACAGCATTGGATACGAAAAACCATGGACTCAACAGAGATATGGTTATAAGATATAATTCTCTCTCCTTCTAGGTTAGCTCTTTCTCGTTTGACAAGCAATAGACTACCATCCTATTTTTCTCTTTCTTGTAAATGAGAACCATACCAACTATTCCCCTGCTAATATTCTCTCAGGTACCAGTTAACCTTTCTTCCACGAAGATTGGACTCAGTGATTTCAGTCTGTATTGAGTTTGAAAAAATAGTTGCTTTTGTCAGGTCTGAAGAAGAGTTCTTGTTTCTTGTCTGCTTTTCCCCCAGCAACATCAGATAGTTTAATAACGGGTATCATCCCTCCCCACAGATCTTGCCTTAATTCAAAAGGAAGAGCAGAAGTACCCCTGTTGACTTAAGTAGTAGTAATGAAAATTCTATGCATGCTGGGTATTGATGATTAGCTTTGATGAACGGTTAGTTTTCACAAAGTTTATTACTGTCTCATAGTTCGTACATTCTTTCATAACCCATAGATGATCCCTTAGTATGAAAACAGAGGCAAGTGGCCTATTAACTCTCATCAGATTAAAAAGTGTTAAATGTTCAAGATGGGAGAAGAAGGCAGAGGGATCGGCACCAGACTTCTAGAAATGAAAGTCTCAAGATGAAGTCGTTCGTTACTATATTTTTATGACACATCTCCATGATTATCAAGAAACTGAAGTGGCCTAGTTTTGACGGACCCTCCCCTTTAGTGTCCAACAAAATGGAATTTCCCATATATTCAGGTCTTTCCACTGATGATATATCTCCTATAAAAAATTAATTCCTTTAGATGTAAATTCTGGTGACAGAAGAAACCAAGTTTTCTAGTAAATTGACCATGATAGTTTATCATCCCAGAGAAAAGTCAGAAGACAGGTAGGAAATGTATGTACTATATTTTCCTACATCATAGAATCATAGAATCATAAGATTGGAAGAGACCTCCCAGATCAGTGACTCCAACTGGATTTGTCTCCCCACAAAACCATGTGCCTAAGGAACTCATCCACTTGTCTTTTAAACACCTCCAGGGTGTTTAAATCATTCTATTCTCTTAATCATTCTATTCAATCATTCTATTCTCTTAAGATTCCTAATTATTAAGTCTTTGAAACTAAAGTTTGTGTCAAATCCACTTGGTCACTCATTGTGTGATTTGACATGGTGTGGAATGTGCCAGCTGTGTGCTAACTGGTCAATAATTGTTTAGTACCTATCAAATAACTGCTGTCCTCTGAAGGAGCTTCCAAGCTGTGGATCTCATATAAACAAAAAGATCTCTGTGTAGTTCCAAGTCTTTGAGGGACAAGACTTAAGAGTCGATTTCTTTATTGGCTAGCTATACAGAGCTCTTTGTGTGGTATCATTTCAGAGTATCAGTGAGCTTAGTTTTGAAGGTTCCCATCTCTTCCCAGTCATTGAATTGGGGCAGTGAATTGTACTTCAGTTATTCAGTCTCTTCCTCCTGCTCTGCAGGTAGGCTTTGACCTTAGTGCCCAGTACAGAGTTCTATTGTCCTCTCTGAGGAACAAAGTCTTTTATCTACGTACCATAGCTGAAACTGTTCTGCTGAACCCCAAAGTAATCTACTGGATATAGTTTAGTACAGTTTTAAGTATATTCTGGGAATGTGAGTTAAAAAGTTAAGCTGAGCAGTGTTTAATGAATATCTTGACATATATCATGTTAAGTATTGCAGTTGGTATGTTGGAGTGAGTTAATTTTAAAGACGGCTTTTAATCAATAGGAGAAATCACAGTTTTATCATCAACAGAATGGAAACAATTAGTTTTCATTGATTATTGAAATAACAAATACCTATATGCTTGCTGATTTTATTGAAACACATCTGTGCGCATCAGGTCTGACAACAGTGAAAAAAAAAAGAAAAAGTACCTGCTGAGAAACAGGTGAAAGTCATCATCTTTTCCAACTAGCAGACTGCCATATCCTTTTTAACATCATTGAACTTAGATAACTACATTATACAACTTCTTTAATATCCAAGAGACTCAGCCTCTGAATCCAGCTTAATAAAAGGCCATTAACACAGAATGTCATATTGCATTATACAATCAGTGTAAGGGAAATTAATAATATAGGAACACCTCACAGACATTCTTGCAGAAACTGTAAGCAAAATTTCTGCATCTAATCAGCTACTCAGATAGAATTTTAAAATGCAGATTCCATCTGGTTTTAAAATTAACACTGCTAGAAGAAAGAACATTGAATAGGCTGAAAGCACATCACTAACAAGAAGTAAAGCAGTATAGGAAGGGGAGATTTAAATTATATTTTCTCTGTGACATTCCAGAGAATTTATCTACTGTAAATTACAAAACTTCATCCTTCTATGTGCCAGATCAAATTCATGAGTCATCTAAGAGAAGGAGAAAATGCAATTTACTGTTTCAATTCCTGCAAATAAATAAATAATTAATAAGAAATAATAAGTATCAGGCAATCATGCCCTTTAAAGACAAGAATATCATTAGTACACATGCACTCCATAATAAATAGAAAGTCTCATAGCAAATATGATATCTGAGTTTGAGAGAAAAATCCAGTTTCGTAAGTTCATAGAGAAAGATTGTTGTTGGTTTAGTTTTGAATAGACCTAGTCTTTGTAGCTCGGGGTACTTAATTAACAAGAATGGCAAGACTAGACAACGTAAGAATATTAAACTAGGTGATTTAGTTATTTAAGTGAAAGGATAGTTGCTTGAAAACATAAGCAAAGTATTCTTGCTTCCATTTCTGCCCTCCATAAGAAAAAAACCAGTATCTTGTGGGGGTAATTCATTGTTTGTAAATTAGATTATAGATGCTTCAGATTTAAACTGCATGGGAACATTACTGTGTCTCCACCACCCAGGTAAATGTAGTGTGGTACATGGCTGGATTTGTAGAGAGTGTAGGCTGTTGTAAAGGGTGCTGTAAAATTGTGGCCTGCAGTGAGCGTAGACCATAAAAGTTACATAAAGCAAGATAAGAATGATAGGAGTGAGTGACAAGGCATGGAAAAGACAAAAGCTTGAAGCAACAGGAATATGCTTTAATCCTCAAAGTAAATCAAGGATTGAGCTTTTATTCCACTCTAAAGCAGTCACCTTAAGATCTAACAAACCTAACATCCCTACTGGATCAGAAAACAATGGATAAGTAAGCTTTGGGTTTTTTAATTTCCATCTGCATTTGGGAAAGATTAGGAAATTAGCAGTGCACTGAGGAACCAAGGTTTGTCTGCTGATGCAACAGCATCTCTTCTCTCTTACCTGTAATGTCTTCATCAATGTGCCTGTCATTGTGCTATTGTACTAAAAATTTGTCAAAGAATTTTAGTATCAGTGTGTTCTCATAGGAATGTATGGACAATACAAATATTTTTATCAATGTCAGTTATCTACATTGTAAATTACTAACTAGAAACAGGTTTTGTCTTTATTTTAATAGATATTATTAATAATTTTGCAATGATAGATATTATTTTTTCTCTGCAGATAAATCTAAGATATATTTCAAAGTTATACTACTGATTTAAGATTTGTCCATACATACAATATGCTTTTAATTGCCCCAGGATATTCCACATAAGATATGGTGTGGACTTATCAAGACATAATTACAAATATAATATTAGTTCTTAAATTCCTATTGCATATGGATGTGTGTTTAATAGCAAAAAATGCTAGCACTATTCAAATTAATGGTTAAAATATCACTGATTTTCACAGTACAGGATTTATTTTACTTTATATTTAGTATTTCATTTAGCTCTGCTAAATGTAATATACTATTTTTTACGTAATATTTAATAAGAAATATTTTATTTTCAACATCATCTTGAAACCTGTATTGTCATTGATTCTTGCAATAAATAATGAAATGCAAATTATCTTACACAGAGAGCAAATAAAAAAAAAATCTTCAACCATTGGTTAGTTTAGTATATGAATATTCTGTATTTATACTCCCAGTCAAACTTACAACTCCTGAATTGTTCAATGTTTTGGTTTTTCTGTGCAAGAAAATTATTTTAAATTATATAGATGTATAGAAATTTTTATTACTTTCTTGTACTCTAAAAGAAAACTTCTTAGTTATCATGTAGAAAATGTTGATATCATTCACAAATATCTGGCTGCATGTCTGCTGTATTAAGTAGGCTATGTGTGAACCAGCTAGTTTTCCCTTACACATTTTTAGAAATATGTAAAAGATGTTTAGCGGCATTCACACAGGAAGTTATTTTGGAAGGCTCTAAGTCTGCATTATCTACCTACTTGTTCAGAGTTGAATTAAAAGAAGAAGAGAGAGGCTCAGTGACACTTTGGACATATTCCATTATCCTTTTAACGTCAGGCTACTATTAGAAACAGAAGTGCATTTGCCAAGTGTCTTTCAAGCTGCACTTATCTGCTTTTACCTCTCCTCCTAGGAAGCATTGTTACAACTGTAAGACTGTTTTTTTCCTTTCAATAAGCCATTCCGAACAGCAGAAAAAGGGTGTAGATAGAGAACATAACAAGGAACATGAGCTGAAAACTCAAGAGCATTTTCTCTAAAAGGCTTTTCCAATCTGATTTTATCATTCAAAGGAAGCAGCAAGACAGATGAGAATTATCTCTTCTTCCTTGAAGTAAGACCATAGTTAATAGGTAAGTCCACAGTCCAGTAGATCTCGAAGTGAAAATATTTTCATTCAAGGGATAACCTCCATTTCTCTTCCATAAATTTCATGTTATTGATTTTAGTCACATTATTTTGTGCCTCATTAAAACAATTATTATCCCATAAGACTAACCCACCTATGTGTTTTCAGACATTTTTTCGTTAAAATTCACATAAGGAAATACAGGACTCTTTCATTTATGGCCAGTGCAACAAAGCACATGTAAAACCTGAACCAAGTGAATAGGACTGTTAGCCACCGTGGTTGCTGATTACCATGATGTGTGCAAAATGCATATATCCTAAAACATATTTGCATTTTTAAGGCTGTTATCTGTACCCCTAACTAACTCGCCACCCTTATCCTTATTATAATTATCTATATAGATGTCTCTCAAACACAATATTTTAGGTAATGTAACTCTCAGAAGAGCCTGAGTCATTCCAGATGTGGTCACAATAGAATTATATATACGTTACTTTTCTGGTATTTGCATGCACCTTTCATCTGTGGTTAATGTAGAGTCCCACAAAATCTTAAATCACTTGCATCTTAATATATTAGTATTTGTTTTGTTTCTTTTGTAATTTGTTACTTGTGTTTTCAATTAGTAATCTTCTTGCAATCTGCAGTGGGTTTGGTCTGTTATGGTAATGAAAATGTTTTTAATAAGTTATTTTTCACTCACAATGCCCTGCCCAGACACCTCTCAGCGAAATAAAATCTGTTATTTTTGTGTATCTAATGCAGGTGTATAACATGGAAAAATGATTATCTGTCACCAAGAAAGTAATAAGTCATATGACCTGTGGATACTTCTAGGAAAAGTAATGGTTTAGCTGAAAGCAAAATAACCTCTTATTTCAGGAGGATCTAATTAACCAAGATTGCCAATTCCAACTACTTCTAAGTAGACAAGATGATTTTATTTACTCAAAATTAAAATAGGGATGAGGCAACTTTTCTGTTTTAAAGTAAGATCCTAAATCCATGAAGTTTTAGCTCAAGACACAGGTGAAACTACTGAATTTTGTAATATTTTTATTAACTTTTGTGTATTTATTAACTTCCTTTTGAGTCTCTGTGACATTTCTGATTAGAATGAAAGTGCTAAATATTCAAAGAAAGACTAAGATCTCTGGTCTGTGTCTTTCAAAGTGAGAAACCTTAGTTGTTTTAGATTTTAGATATATATCCAGGCTCCTGGATTTTCTCTTCATAGAACAGAATTAAGCCTCCAAGCACTTTGAAATTTGTCCATCAATAGTTCATCTCTTCTAAAAACCACCACTTTCTACTTGCTCTCTCTTGAAGCTTATGGAATGCCAGAAGGGAACAGGTAGCTTTGCTTTAGGATTACACAATAAGGGTCATACGAATACTTGTATCTTTGTTTACTAGCATTTACAAAACTTATTTCTCTTTTATTCCCAGTCCAAATCCATTAATTCTTTTAAAAGCTGATATTAAACTCTTGTCAGAACCATACACAGGCAGGTGCATTAAATTCTTCACACTTTTACACCAGCCACTTAATAAACAGCAAAGACATCACGCCAATATAAATATTAGACGTGGCTCACTGAACAAAGATTTTTCTAAATAAGAAACCTTCTCTTCTGTTTGCAGCCCTATAAATGCAAGTTTCTGAATGTATTAATGAATTTCAGGAATTAGTTCCTCCATAGCTGCCACAATCCTTAATCCAAATATTACTGTAAGATATATTTCATAGTAAGACTCCCAAGTTTCTATTTGTATGCACCTTAGTCTTGCCAAAGCACATACTTTGTTTAATTCTTCAGAATAATAAAGTTTCTTCCAAAATCAAGATATCAATTGATTCTTGAATAAGAATCTGCAGTAGCTTCTAATGCAGAAATTCTTTTTTGTTTTTCCTCTTCTCTAAGCAGATTGCTATGTTGTAGACTTACGTTATGTAAATACATTTTGCCATGGATAGTAACTTACCCATAGTTCTGTATAGATGATAGGAACATGTAATTATTCCATGCAGACTGACACATTTATGGCTCTAATGCGTTGGTACAGCTTAGAGGAACAGAGGCTTGGGATGATAGTGGTGTCCTTGAAAAGTGGAAACAGGCAGGCATCAGAGACCAGCAACCATTTAAAGAAAAGTGAACCTAGATCTGGAAAAAATCCATTTTGGAGGTAGCAAGGAGAACAAAAAGAAAGCATAAAAGATTTTTAAAATGCACTACACATAATAAATTCAGCTGTGTACACCCTGACCTGCTGACTTCACTTTCCATCTTGCCCTCAGACCCACTTCATGACCAGTGACTTGCCTGGGGATCCCTGGGCTGTGACTGACACTGCTTACCATCACCAGACCTGCCCTGCTCTCTTTGCTCCTTGCTCGGGCACTGTGGGACTGTTCCTTTGCTGGTGAGAATAGTGCCCTGTCACCTCGCTGTCATGCCTGCTCCCAGCTCGCCTTCCCTGGGGGCAGCCTGGCCTTACTGCTCCATGAAAGATTCTCAGACTTTAATTTGTCTGAAAATTATGGCCTTCTTGTAAAAAAGATATCTTTGTTATTTTCTGAAGGCTGTCATGGTTATCTGCAGTTTGCTGATAATTTCATCTGTTCCCACCATTGAGGTAGTCTGGGGGATAATTTCTCTACAGCTGGAGGAACACATCTTCCGTTAGTTGTAACTAATAGCTGATGGCTTATCAGGAAAACTGATATTTTTAAGATCATTAATCATTCCAAAAGGTGAACATGCAGAGGAAATTCAGTTCACTGTCATAGATTCCTGGCAATGAGCAATCAGACTACAGTTGTGAGCTCACAAAAATGACATCTAACAGCTCTTCATCACACCCTGAATCTAATTTGAATACCTGAAGTGTTTAGCAATTGGCTGAGAACAGTGTGACAAAATAAGTAAGCAGTGTTGGTGACATGCCACGAGTCTGTATTACTGGAGGAAGTGAACTGAAAGCATTCAAACTTGCTCCCGTCTTGCCTCCATTCCATCAGAAAACTGTCTAAATCTCAGAATGAAATTGTCTAAGCAGCTGATCCTAAAGTAAAGATCCTGTCAACGGTGTGGAATGTTGCTCCATCCACAAAGATGGAGCAGAGATTAGAGACTTTTCTGTATTTCTGTTCAATGTGATAGCTAAAAAAATGTTAAGCTTACTGTTCATCTCATTCTCTAAAACAAAATTTGCTGCCAGGAAAAGTCTTTATTATATGGTTAAGTATAACCGTATAACCATATAATATAACCATAAGTATTAAATACAGACCTCATAATAATAGTGCCAAGAATTTTTAATAGGAGGATTCTTCAATAAGTGAAGTATACAAAATGACTACCCATCTTTTTATACAGATGGACAAAGAGACAAATTTTACAGTCTTGGAGGATCACTGCTTTATCTCACATAAGCAGAAGGAGCTTTCTAGGGATTAGGAAGCCTCAAAGCCTCTAAGAGTCTCAATTGAAATGCGAGCAAATACTTTGTCACCTGAATTCCTGAGACAGTAAGTGATAGCTAGAGTGAACTCATGGACTGTGAAGACAGGTATTCAGTAGCCGTGTAGCTAATGGCGGATTGTTTACTGAATAAAAATTCAAATGCTGACATTTGGTTTCAAGAATTCAGTTCTTTCCAAGTAAAAAGGTAATCTATCCAAAATTCACACAAGGGGTGGAACTGCCACAAGGGGAAACATACTGTATTTTAAGAGCACTATTAGACTTCATGCCATTTTGATTGAATTGTTCTCACAGCTCATCTGTTTTCTTGTCATTCAGGCAGCATGCATAACTTCAATTTATGCTGAAGATTGTAAAGATTTTTTCTAGAAGCTGATTCTCTATAAACTAGTTAAGATTAATATAAACAATGTTTTCCATCAAGCAATTTCCTGCAAACTGTCTCATAGAACTGGTGTTTATATTTCCAGGCCATTGAAGCAAGAACATTCAAAACATTTGTATTGAAAACACTTTTCAAGTGATTAAACCTTGCCAGAACATGTATTAGTGATAATTTAGCTTGCATTATAATGCTTTGCAATTTAGAAAAATTATTGTAATTTAGCTTCTTCAAAGGCTTTTTCCTAACTTCTGGCAGGGAAGAGATGGTATGCAGAGAGGCTGAATTTTGAACAGACAAAAGGAAAATCTGTCCAAAATTAAATTTATCTTCTATACCTGGTGTTGCTGATGCCCCTGTCTAGCTAAGAGATTTAAATGCTGAACAGTACAGCATTTAAATCAAATTGCGTTACAGTAAAATTGTTCAGTAGCTTTCTTGAAATAATAAACCATTACCGTATCTTCTTCTGTGTCCATTCTCCTAAGTACTATTCTAACAGACACCCTGGTCGCCATGAACACTGGAGACATCCAGAATAGATTCTTATCCTGCCCTGGCCCCAAAAGATTTTGTATTGTAATTGTGTGTACGCTGAGAAGTGTGACACTGAGAAGCAAAATACAGGTAAGATTTCCAGACAAACAAGCTTATTGATAATAATAGACAAAAGATTAAGCAACGAAATTTGTAGTGACTATATATGTACATAGCAAAGGTATAGCTCATCAAGGAGGTATTGATTCATTGGTGCTTCAGTTGCCCATATGCAGGTTTTTTCAGTTATATTCCCTGCATACCGTCAATGTCTGCTTTCCTGTGTATCTATTGTCACAGGATACAGAAATAATGATGGAAGTATGAGATGCTATGAATCTGACAACACATAAATTACTTTCTGGGGAGGATTATTTGATTAATAGACATATCATAGGGAAAATTGGCTATGGTGGGTAGGTGTATGTCAGTCCTACCAGTTACAATGACTTAAGCAGTCCACAAGACTTTGCCATAGAACATTTCCTCCCTGAGAAAATGAACATATCTTTCAATTCGTTATAGTTGACTACTAGGAGCTCTGGTATTCTAAGAGTTGCATACTTCACTTGGTGAAGCAATTCAAGGGCAGGATATGCCTGTCATCCGTGACCGAGTATTTTAGACTTTCAACAAAGGCTGGAGATGGACAGACATCTTATTTCCACTGCTTATAAATCTTTAAATAAATATTGATAAAAAGGTTCAAAAGCTTTCCCTGTAAATAAAAATGTTTATTTTTATACATTTAACATAAAAAGGGACCTTGTAAGTACAACACAATAACTCTACGTGAAATGCAAACTGCTCACAATCTAAGTATTGCATGGGTTGTTACAGACAGTGAAAATTATCAAATAGTTTGCAAATTAAAGCACTCTCTATAAGAGTGTTAGTTTCAAAGATCTTTTTGCTTCCTTTGTGCTTAACTCCAGATAACTAGCAGTAGAAATCATACAGTCCTAGAAGTAACATTTATGACTCGTGAAGTTTGAAAAATAAGTATTGTGCTCTTTCAAATCACTTATAATCCAAGGCTAAACCACTTACGATGCCAAAATGCACTCATGATAAAATCACATTATCATGTGATCTTTCCTTTTATTTTTATGCTCTTTAATCAGTATTTGGGTAGCTGGCAATGATAGTGTTCATATTTTAATTAGTGTTTAAAATTTGTTTTTCATTAAGATGAATCAAAGAACCTTTTATTTTGAGCTTTTTTGCTACACCATATTGAAAAAGCTGAATAATTCTATGCTTAATTAACAATACTAAGATTATTTTTTTAAAATCGTGATGGTTAGAAGCTTAAATTATTTCATATGAGGCTTGAAACTTCAAGAGTAATTCTCCTGGACAGATGCATCATTTTTGACTAATCTGATTCTGCAGGACCAAGTCATGCCTTGGTATGTAAAAGGAGCTAATACTTAACTCTCATTTACTGACCCCTTGGCTCTATTGGTAAGGAAAGAACAACTAGAA
This sequence comes from Neomorphus geoffroyi, assembly GCA_033558235.1. Lineage (NCBI taxonomy): Eukaryota > Metazoa > Chordata > Aves > Cuculiformes > Neomorphidae > Neomorphus > Neomorphus geoffroyi. The sequence continues at coordinate 7,674,628 of JAUMJM010000053.1, read as the reverse complement.
CTGTATTACATTTTGTAGAAGTAATTAAATGAGACCAAATGAGTGTACTATTACTGTAGTTTGACATTAAGTTGCTTGGGTAGTGTGGAGGAGATATACGTTCCATTTCCTGCTGTAAAGATTACTGCAAAATTTAGCCTACATTTTTTTGATGTGTCTTCCTGTGTGATATTTTTAATTTATAGCATTATATTTGTATTACTTTTCTGGCACATAGGTTATTTAATTATTTAGGCAAAGTGAAACAGCTTCCACAGAGATGAATGAAGAAGCTTCTCCTTCTTCCTTTATGGCAATCAGAATATCCCAGGGCTTGAGATACATGGCCTGGGACCACATCAAATGAAATGTATACTCTATCTGACACATCCCAGAAAAATCTCAACAACTGAGCTGCTAAATTAAAACAAGAAGTGCAATTCTGTATGGTACTCTGTAGGGGTCAATGTTATTATTTTCTTTAGTGGAGGTAATCTGAATCCCAAACTAGAATGGTACCCCTGACTACAGCTGAGGAAGAACAGTAAGCATGAGGTTAATAAGAAGTTTCTCATTTCAGCTTCTTAGCTAAAGCTTTTAGATTCCCTTCCCTTTTGAATCACGTTCAATGGTTATCATGGGCAAAGAGTACTTAATGTGGGATATACATAGCTGTGCCTGATGCTGTCAAGATAGAATACATTTCTAATACGTGTGGATGCAAAACTTTAGCAATGTCAAAACATCAGTGCTCATGCAGACTAAGAACCTGCCAAATTAGACAGCAGCTGAAAAAAGGCTTTAAAGATTTATTTTGTGGGAATTAGTGTGACTTCAGGACTTACTGTTTCTACGAAACCATCTTTTACCCTCTCTGTAGAGTTAGTGTAACAAAACGCCCTCAAATTCCTTTAACCATAAGCTGAACTTCTGTTTATCATTGATCAAGATCAACTGAGTAGCTTATTACTTCTAATGGGGAAGCTGAAACTAATGATATTCAATTTGGGGAAAAACACAAACCAAACCAAAACCCCAACAAAACAACCCAGTCTATAAAAATAACATCAGATCACTGATTTATTTTTAAGTATCAGACCCACAGCAGAGGTATTTCTACTGTACGTGTCATTGTACAATAGGAAAACAACTCTGGGGTGGTGAACCATAAGCAGTAAGCTGCAGAAACTTTTCAGACTCTGCAGTCTTAAGGACCACAAAAGAAACCTGAATGTTGTATAACCTTTCTGTTTCCCAAAGTATTGAACATTTTATAAAAGGGAGACTGCTCTTAAGGGAAAAGGATTACAAAGCCAATGAAGTGCAGTTACAAAAATCTATACAATATACTTGTGAAAGTACACCTCATTAAGGAGTATGACAGATAATTCTTCAGTGAAAAAGGCACTGCTGTGGAGACTGTGAAGATATATGGATGGTATAGACCAAAGGGAAATTTTATGTTAGATGAATCCTTCCAACAAACACAGTCTGTGCTTTGCTCTTTCTTTCATAAAAGGCTCTCTAACGCAGTTATTAATGCAAGTTATTTGTGTGAGGATGGTTTCAAATGTTGTACTTTGAACATTCTGTGAAATATTTAAATCTTTCGTTGTCTTGATCATTTGAAGACAAGAGCAATTTTGCTATCTTTCTCACCAAATGTTTAGTCTAGTTAAGTCTATTTGAAAGTACTTTATGTATCTATATTTGAGAGGAATTTATGTAAGGATGAGAAAAGTGTTGAAAGAGGTTATTCCAGACTAACAAAAATTGTATGGTTTATTTTACAAAATATATGATTAATGCTACTGTTTTCTATTTGTTTAATAATTATTTACTAGAGTAAATACTCAAAACATTAGGCTTGAACCATAAGCTACAGTTTATGTAAACTAGGCTAAAGTGCAAATTCTCAATTTCACTGAAGTTTGTCAACTAAATATTTCAAAGTGCAGAGTACTTAGTGTAGTACATTTAAGAAGCAAAAGAATTATAGCGGATTAATGAACTCCATTAGTTATAACTAAATTAGCTATGGCTATTGAAGTAATAAGTACAATATCAAACCCATTTTTTCTTTGCTGTTGGAAAGAAGATATAAAGTTTCTTGTGAATTAGAACTCATAAAAAATTGTTCAATAGAGCATTTGGCCAGGTTATCACAGAAACAAATAGAAGACTGTAAGGCAAGTAATGAAATTATGTTTTATGAATCTTCTGGAATAAGCAGAAATCAGACAAACAGAATCTAACCAGCCTAGAAATGCCATAAGTATATTTCTACCGTTTGATGGCTTTAGATTTTTTCCAGATTCCAGTTTGAGGAAGAAGATTATTTTTTGTGGCTCTTCTCCAAATCTAATCTATCAATATATAAATGACTGTATGTTGGTTTCATCAGTCATCATGCAACATAAAATAATAATGTTTAAGCAACATAATATCATTCTGCAAAAACTTCTTACTTTAAAAGTGAAACAGTTTCTTGAACTATTTCTTCTGGATTGAAGATCATAAATTAACCAAACATCCACTCATGTTTGCTGGTGGTTAATCATACAGTTCATTCCCTGTTTTCTGCCAATTATAATCCATTCTCTGATGCAAAAATGCATTTTCTTCTAGAGTGTTGCTGACAGTTAAAAGAACATTTTATTTGGTATGAATAAAAACAAAACTGAAGGGTGAAGTGTATAGTAAATAAATATAATCTAAAATTAAAACTATATTAAATTAGAAGAAAACTAATTTTACCTACAAGAGCAAAAGCAACACTCTCAAGAACTTTCATAAAAATACAGAAAAAAAATAGAAAACATAATTTCATTAGTTTTCCAGAAATGTATTTTTTAGAGTGTTCATTTTTCAATCTCTCTGGAAAAAAATTAGAATAATAAAAATAACCATCAGGTTTACCCAGGGAATAGTACTATTTTTTTGCTTTGCTTTCCTTCTTCAACTACAGCCAGCATCCTAGTGCTTTCTCCTGTGATCATTTGACACACGGGAATCTTACTGACACTCACAAAGTACCAACACACTGAATGAATAACAGGAGCTGCTACGGACTGAACTGAGGGCACACTCCTGCTCCCCACCTGTCCTGCCCCATGAGTGGTGGAGGCAAAAGATAGAAAGTCAGGAATGAAAGAGTGAAATGTAGCCAAGGAAGAAGGGAGGAGTGGGTTTTTTCAACTGGCAATAGGTTAAACTAATTTCCTACAAATTGAATGTGTTTTCGCCTGATGGCAATGGGTAAGTGATCTCCCTGATAAACTTTTCCACCTTATTTTCTTCCCCTGTCCTCTTGAGAAAGGGGAGTGAGGGAACAGCTAGGTGGGCATCTGACAACCACCCAATGTTAACCTACCACTAAAATAAAGGAGAATTCTATGATAAAGACAATCCAGAAGTGCAAGAGGATGGGTGCGAGAGGATCTGCAAACAGCTGTGTTTCCAGTTTCCCTGTCCATTATATCTTGGAAACTTTTGTGACTCTCACAGCCTCATAGCTTTCCCAAGCTCAGCCACTCTCAGTCTTTTGATAACATATTCCCTCTAACGTGTCATCCCCATCTTCCTTCATGAAACTTTCCCCTTCTGCAAAATTATGTATTTTCTGCTCCAGAGATACTATACTCCAGAATGAGCTATTTCGATCTCATCCCTTGAGGGGGAGAAGAATAGTTCAATTTCACCTACACCGAACTGCTGCTGCCAACCTTTAATTTCTCAGCAGTGTAGCATATATGGCTCATTCTACGATTCTTTAAAACAATGGCATACTTTTAAAGCATATTGAACTTGCAGAAAATATTAATAGGCTACAATAGCTGCTTCTATATACTTAAATGCTGCAGTACAGCTGTGGCCATACTTCCTGATAAAATGTGACTATACTATTGCAAAAGAAAACCCAAAACATTAGTGGAGTTGCATGGATTAAATCAAATCCCTGCACTATTCTATAGGTGCACTCAAGCATCTTTTAAATTTGTACTGCGAGATATTTCATTGTTCTTTCTCAATCCTGTGAATACTTTATGCCATTCTGCGGAACGTAAGGAAGCATCACAAGCCACTTGGCACTCTGCTCTCTTGGTAAGCAACATCCTATACATACCAATGTTAGTAAAGCAGCTAACAGATTTTTTACCGTGCTGTCTGGAATTTGAAAATCTATTAAGCAAAAATAATCTGGGCTATAGAGTCAACTTCTATTTTAGATGATACAAAACTACTACAGTATAGTATTTATAGCTTTGTGTTCCTGGTATTATATTTCAAGACAGCAGAAAAATGCTCCCATTAATGCACTCTAAAGGAGATATATGCAAAGGAAAATGTGAAATGAAAAGGTGAACTTTCGTGTTTGAATCTGAAAAGCTGTATGTGAGTAGTAGTCTTTGAAGGCATGCAAAATTTTGGATTCTTACATAATAAGGGATTTGACCTTGTTAAGGGACTGGTGATAATAGCAATACTCTTTTTCTGATGAGCTCATGGAGTTATTTTATCAGCAAAATCCAGATACCCATGAACATATGAACATGGACACATTGTGTACCAAACAGAATGAATGAATGAAGACATTAATTAGAGGAAATGTCTAGCATCATTAATTTCTATGTCCCTATTAAGCTCAAATCTTTAGAAAGTTTTTTTTTTTATTCATTCTGAGCCACTAAATAAGATGTAAAACCTAGTTTCAGCCGTTAGTTTTGGAAAATTCCAACCCATCAAAAGTGCTTTTTCATGTGTAGTAGGGGAATCCTTCCTTTAGTTGATATATAAAGCTCAAAATAGAAAAAGTAAAAATTTCCTGAGTTTACCATTTCAGTCAACAAAAAAGTCTTACGGGTGTATGTAAGATCACAGGCAGCGTAGCAGGAGGTAGATGCTTCTCCAGAGCTGCTGGTATACTTCTACCCTCAGACTGTTTGCATGTGACTTCTCCTGAGATATGCCTTCTGCAGTTAGAAATTATAAAGAAAAGAAAGCAAAACATAGCATGTGTGTGTGTTAATAGAAAGCAGATCCCTGTTTTATTTATGCTTTCGATTCGTTTCACAATCTATCTTTTGACTTAAATTTATCATTTTCTTCTGGAGGGATCTTAATCTTTCTGCAACTCTTGTACCAATCAGTGTTCTGACAGAGAGGAAGGAGAATTAAATCAGTTTTGAGAAATTTCCCGCCTTTTCGCTTTTACCAATGGAAGAACATTCCCTCTGTCAAATTCTCCTTAGTTAACACCATCTCCCCTTCACCAGACTCAGCCAGAAGATTCTGACTTAATTATTTGATTTTGATCCCATCTTTTTTCCCTACAGGTTTGGGGTCCCAGACAGCTCGCTTAAGCAGGTTTTGGCAGCCTCTGTTGTTACTTCCTCTCACATCCAGCACCTTGGTCTCTGTGTCTTTGATATTCAGCCTGGCCCCTTCAGGCTCAGCTGCAGAAATCCCAGAGGAAGGGTGACTGAGGAGCAGGAACTTCTAGCTATGGCTAGGGTAAGTCACCATGGGATTTTTGCACAAGGCAGCAGCTCCGTGCTTCAGCTGATCGCTTTCTGCTGGCACACCCAGATGCCTCTGTCTTCTGTTCCAGGTGGTAGTGATGATTTCTTCAGATGGCCTTTTTCAGGTTCTGATAAATCACTTTGAGGGTTTTTTTTCACAAAAATTCTAATGGAACTAGAAAAATGTTATGATCTTTGTTTTCAAAGTCTTTGTATTTCTCCAGAACAAATAGTTCAAGATGTTTTTCAAAATAGTTTGAGATTTACTCAAATTAGAGCTTTAATTTAAAGGGCTTGCTTCAGACACAGTGAATTAATATCACCCCTTTTTAGTCCTTTAAGATATACCTGCAAGGAAAACTATCAGTTTCACAAGGCTGAAAAGATTATATTATTTTCTGATTGAATTAATCCTACTTTTAAACCTCACAACAATCTTTTTTAAAAAACAATCCGCAGCAGGGTTATATAAAAAAACCACAAGAACATAACTGGAAATTACAGAACTCGCATTCCTAAATTTGTTTCTTAACAAAGCAATTGAAAGGAAAACAATACTGACATTTATTTTTGTAGATATTTCTCAGGGATTATGAACCAGAACTTAATGTGAAACTGGAATAATTTTAGAAGAAATTCAGCTGTAGCACTTTGCTCAGGTTTTCTATGCAAAAGGATGCTAAGAAAATAAGGAAATATCTTCGAGTTGAGGATTATAAGGCTGCATTACAAATTATGCTACTCATATCTTATCACAGTAGTATCTAAGATAGATAGACTATTATCTTTCTCACTTATAATTTTCTCTGATAGCTCAGGACAGTGCTTTGGCAAAGTGCCGTTGCCAGAACTGAATAATAATATCCTTCAACATTTAAGACAATAAAAAAAAAATGTAAGTCAGTACTGATACAAGTTTGAAGGATTTGGAAGACAAACCCACAGGTCTTTATCTGAGAAAATGCTTGAGTGGGAGCAGAAATCTGAGTTCTTGGAATTTGTTGCCAGTTTGGAGTAGACTAGGAAGGACCTGTATCCTGAGTTATCTCTCACTGTGAAACTGAAAGATGAAGTTTAAACTGCTTTATGTCATTACAATATAATCTAATATATATACTGTCAGCAAAGCTGACAAAATAAGCAAATCCATCGCAAAGATTAATTGTTTTGTCTAAAAAGTACAGGATATTTTTAAAAAATTGTCTCTATTTCTAACAGTTGAAGGAAATTAATGGGAGAAGCAGACCAAAGGAAAACATGGTCTTGTTAGTTGCAGCATTCTTACGGAAGATGGTTTATCTTATTGGCTTTTAACTTGTGCTAAAGCAATACAGATTGTGGGCTTAGCATTCTTTCAACAGCATAAATCATAGAATCATAGAATCACTAAGGTTGGAAAAACCTCTAAGATCATCAGGTTCAACTGTCAAACACCACCATGCCTACTACACCATGTCCTGAAATGTCATGTCTACACATTTTTCTGGGGGTGGAGACTCCACCACTTCCCTGAGCAGCCTGATCCAATGCTTCACCACTTTTATTAAGAATTTTTTTCTAACATCCAATCTAAATCTCCTCTGGGGCAACTTGGGGCCATTTCCTTTTATCCAATCATTTGTTACTTAGGAGAAGGATTCATATTGCAATTAGCACCTAGCACATGGTAGCTCCCCATGGCTCTGTTCTTCGCGTTAATTTGTCAATACCATAATCATATGCAATAGACAGATATCATTTATTAATGAATTGGATTCAGTGCGCCTATGGTGAGGCAGAGTGCCTAAATTGTATTGAAGTCCTGCAATTTGGGTCGCAACAACCCCACACAGTGTTACAGACTTGGTGAAAAGTGACTGGAGAGCTGCCTGGCAGAGAAGGACCTGGGGGTGTTGGTCAATGGCATCTTGGCCTGTATCAGACACAGCGTGGCCAGCAGGAGCAGGGAGGTGATTGTGCCCCTGTCCTCAGCACTGGTGAGACCGCACCTCGAGTGCTGGGTTCAGTTTTGGGCCACTCACTACAAGAAGGGCATTGACGTGCTGGAGCACGTCCAGAGAAGGGCAACAAGGCTGGTGAGGGGGCTGGAGAATAAGTCCTATGAGGAGCAGCTGAGGGAAGTGGGGTTGTTTAGCTCGGGGAAGAGGAGGCTGAAGGGAGACCTCATCACTGTCTACAACTGCCTGAAAGGAGGTTGTGATGGGGTGGGTGCTGGTCTCTTCTCACAAGTGACAAGCGATAGGACAAGAGGAAGTGGCCGCAAGTTGTGCCAGGGGAGGTTTAGACTGGACATTAGGAAAAATTTCTTTACTGAAAGAGTGGTCACGGATTGGAAGGGACTGCCCAGGGAGGTGGTGGAGTCACCACCCCTGGAGATGTTTAGAAGATGGGTAGACGAGTTTCTCAGGGACATGGGTTAGTAAAGAGACAGGTACAGTTTGCCTCGATGATCTCAGAGGTCTCTTCCAACCTGATGATTCTGTGATTCTGTAATCTGTTGGCAGCTGAAAGTGTCAAGCATAAAAAGAATGGGGGAAAAAAGATGACTTGGCTTTATTCAGCTGTGGAGAAGGTAACTAACTAGTAGGGACTTGATAAAATCCCTGTTGTAGAGAGTTACTACAGTTCCTAGAGATACCCAAGAACTGTTAGACAGCCAGAAAGATCTAGATAAAAAAGATGAGAAAACAAACAGTTTTCTTGGGTTTGGTAGCTCAGGGAGGACAGAAGGATGTAGTAATTTCTTTGGCTCAGAGACAGGTTGATAGGTTGACCCTGGCTGCATGCCAGGTGCCCACCAAGACTGTCCTACCAGTCCCCTCCTCAGCGGGACAGGGGAGAGAAAATATAACAAAAAGCTCATTAGTTGAGACAATAACAGGGAGAAATCACTCACTAAACGCCATCACAGGTAAACAGGCTTGAATTCAGAAAATTGGTTTAATATATTACCAATCAAAATCATAGTAGGATAATGAGAAAATAAAAACCTAAATTGTAAAATACCATTCCCCCACTTCTCCCTTCTTCCTGGGAAGAACTTCACTCTCAAATTCTTTACCTCCTACCCCTGAGTTGCACAAAAGGATGAGGAGTGGGGGTTGCAGCTCTTTCCTCCTCAGGGGGAGGACTCTTCCCCTGCTCTCATGGGAGACTGTGCTCCATGAACTTCACCAAAGTAAGTCCTTCCCATTACTTAATTGTAATTCAGCTCCACAGAATTTAAAATCACTTCTGTGTTGACCTCCATAAGCTGAGTTGAGCAACTTGCCTTTGCGCTATTACAATAACTCTTCCCTCTAGCAAATTATATTCAGACTTCAAGTGTTAATAATAAGCTTCTATTCTGAAGGCAAAGATTTCATTAAAGCACTTAGTATTATGAATATAAACACTTGTCAGACTTCCTCCTTTTTCCCTTTAATTGCCTTAAGTATCAGACTTTACGAATTATTTGCTTCCTATATATTTAAAATACCTCTTCATAGTTTGCTTGTTGTGTCTGATGTTTTATTTATGATGATATATTTGCTTATCAATGTTGTATTTGTTGTGTTTAATTATGTCTAGCTTTCATAAGCTTCTCTTTGTAATACAGTATGCTACACTGCTACATTCAACAATACGGCGGGTTTTTGTTAGTCTATGACACTGCTAGCAAAAAGTATTACAAAATCATCTAGTTTACAAAGTTAGCCTTTTGCATATACTATCTACCTCTGATGACACCTATTACCCCAGTGGAAAAGCAATAAACTTCCTTTGATTCAATATTAAGCCCAAAATTTAAAAGAAAAAAATGTTGGCTTTTGGTTTGAACAGCTATTGATATCAAAATCAAAACAGTTATAACCTGGAATAAAGGGCTTGCAGTGTAGGAGTCTTGTTTCCATTTTCAGTTTACTTATGGCTGCTTTTCTAATGCTAACTTGAGTATAAAATCTGTGGTTGAAATATAGATTTTCTCATAGTTAAAATTTGTTGAAGTTAAATATTTCACTAAAAATTAAAATAAATCATCTGTTTTTTTCAGTATTTAAACTTTGTTTTGCTCAAAAGTAAAGCAAGGACAATCTCAACTCTGACACCACAGCTAAGAAACTGGTAATACAGAGGCAGTGTAACTTTTGATTCTGAGAACAGATTCTGAAAATCTGACTCTAAATGTGGCAGTCATGTTTGAAACAGGACTGCCTTCCTAAACAACTGGCTCACTTTGGAACACATCACCATTGATCTTAGCCTTACCGTTAAACATTTATTTTTCCTCAAAATCATAGTTTAGCTTAAATTATCAATATAAGTGTCATGGTTCATCCCAGGCTCAGCTTTATCGGCAGCTAAATGCAAGCAGTTGTGACCCAATCTCCACAAACACCTCCACCCAGGGAAAGGGAAAAGGGAAATGAGAGAAAAAAGTCTTGTGGGTTGGAAACTAAAACAGCTTTCGTGAAATAATAATGATAATAATGGTAATAATGACAATAATTATAATAACAACAAGAAAATAATAAACAAATACAAATAAATTAAATTGCCCTTGCCCCCAATGACTGCATCACTGCTAATGCTGTGGAGTAGACACAAGGGAAAGGTCCTGGGCTGGACTCAGCAGCCGATGGAAACTGGACTCCAGAACAGGATTTGGGAATGCATGGACATGGGATCAAGGGCAAAAAGATAAGTGAGGTCCGTATTCGATGCCAGCCATCAAATAAGTGAACTGGATCCTCGTGATCCTTCAGTTTTATACTGAGTATGATATATATGGAATGGAACACTCTGTCGGTCAGTTTTGGGTCATGTATTTTGTCCACTCCTCCATCCAGGTGGGCCAATTTTTTGCCTCTTTCACTTATGGCATTCCACCAATTCAAGAATGACCTTCATCTCCATAGGAATAGATGTAAGCAATGGCCTTTCTGCATACTGGTGCCCTGTGTTATCAATTCTAGATGTAGACACTTTCTGAAAACATGCAGTTAACATTCAGAAAATTGAGTAACTTCAACAAAGCTTATCTGAAAAGTTAGAAATCTGATTCTACTTTAGCTCAATTTAGAACAGTAAGACTCATCCTGCAGCAAAAATTTGCTCTGAAATGGGTGAAAGTTACAGCATTGTACCCATGAAAACATAGTTGTAGATGAGCAGAGGTTCCAAGGATCTTGGCAGTAACTGTATAGGTTAAAGGAAGATCTTCCTTAAATCTCTTAAAAAATATCCATTCAATTCTCTTCTGTTAGAAGACATTATTTATTCTGCTGAACATCGTGGTAAGCAAGTACAGTAAGCACACCCATCACATGTCCTAACAATAACAATGTATGTGAGTATGGCATGATTTTACCAATTGATGTCCAAGTGAAATTATATCAATGAAAGAATGTTAAACATCTATACTGATGACTGTTTTCCTAGTTAATTTTTCATACTCACACAGTTTCTCTGTTTACAAAGCACGTATTTTTGTTAAACTGCTATAGCACTAATCTATATTTTCTTCTTCCTCGGAAACTTGAGGCTATATAAGGGTGAAAAAACACAATGTATTAAGAACAGGAAAATGGACTATAAGCAGGACTTATATTTTCTTCATTGCAGATCAAAAAACTCTTAATATTTATTTTTTATTTTTGATCTGGAGAAGACTTTCTCATCTAGTTTGTTTTCACACTGTGTTTAAATTCTTCTGTACCAACAAAAACCCTTCTTCAAAAGCTTTTGATTACCTCATTTGTCAGCAGAAAAAAATTATTTTCATTCGATTATCAGGGCAGTAATAAAAGTCATATTTATGGCAATTTCAGAAACAGTAGCCTTAACATTTCAAGAGAGCACTAAACTGAATACATTTAATTCCCTTAAAATCTGCTGCACTGATTTTATATCATAGAAATTGCAGAGTAGTTATTAATTTGAAAAATGCATACAGAAGACTGTGGATATAAATATATTTTCTTCCTCTTAGAATTTGACTCAAAAACTAGTAAGTGAATTCCATATTTTTTTCATTCAATGGAAACATTATCTTTTTGGATGCAACAACAGAAAAATGTAGGGTTTTCATCCTCTTTGGACAAATGTCCCGCAGAGGTTAATAGAGATACCATTCTTTAAGTAATTTGTAGTGCTTAGAGGACATTTCAATGTTGTTCTGAATTTCTTTGGAAGAAAGTACCTTTTATTATTTTTAAGGACAATGTTTGCAATGTTTTGAAAACATCTTTTACAAAGATTTGAAGTTGTAACAGTTACAATTTAGCCAAAGTCATTACCTGCAAATTCTTCTCACCACCAAAGCAGATGCCAACATGCACTTGCAGAATTCTTACGGCATTATTGTTGTCCAGATCCCTGCTATTTACTAAATGCTAGCCAAGGTGTTCCATGTCTTTTGAAAGGGTTGTTAATGTTCTTTCCCTGGTTTGGACCTGTACTTAGCTTCAAAAATGTTTTTAAACTTAAAATTCACACCAAAGTGTTAAATCTTCAACGATTTATCCAGATGTATTTATAATTTCAGGTGTATTTATAATGCCAGAAAAGTCACAGTTGTCTGTGTAGAGCTCAATAGAATAGTGGCACTACTTGCAAATGTTGTGGAAATACCCATCGTGTAACCTTGCTCTGTACAGAAATCTTTCAAGAAGGAGGAAGGCAGTTCTGGGTTCAGGCACCTTTCCAGTGCTCTGGCACAAGATGACAACACAAGCCGGTCTGGAAGCAGAGAGAGAGAATCTGAGCTGAGAGAAAAAACAAGCCAGTAAAAGGGATTGCCAACCTGATGCATAATGAAAAAGGTGGAAAAAGGAAATGCCACCTGTCAAAACACATGCACGGGCAAAGGAATTACTGGCAGAGAGAGCACCAGCAGCAGGAGGAAATGAGCTTGCAGGAGGTGCAGAGTATTATTTTATTAATATTTAGCAGGCAGTTGGGTAAATTTCTATGGTTTTTTTAACAGGCAATTCTAGCCAACTGCTTTCACTACACGTCTGGATCTTTTCGTACAGCTTATAGGCTGTAGATTTTTAAGGCTGCAGATTTTTAAGGACATCCAATATAAGATACTGCATAGCCTATGTCTCAGAATTAAGTGATTCTTGTATACTGGTGAAACTTGTATTACAGTACATTTTTCAAGAATGACAACCAATACTAATCCAAAGTTTTCAAGTGATGACTAGTAATATGATAGCACATTGTAAAACTCTTTTATGGTTAGTTAGCTTTTCTTTTAAAAAATAAGGACCTTCTGAGTAGCCTAAATATAACTAAATCTGGGCTCCAGCTTCTGGTTTTTAGAATGCCTTTTTCTTTTTAGGCTGAGAAGCCCCGTTTAGAAGAAAATCATCTAATCCTTTAGGTACTGGTTAGCCAGAATAAAATTAGCACTTCAAATTCTCTTGGATATATTCAATGAATAAAAAAAACTGTAACTCTTCTTAAGGAAGATTTTTCCAGACCACACACACGGTTGAAGTAATTTTCACTTTGTCAAAATAGTTTCTAATGTACTTATTTGTATTTTCAAGAATAAACTCTGGTGATGGTTCTGTGCCTACTGTAACGACTTGAAACTTCTGCCTTTCACCAAAACCCAGGTTTGAATATAGGCCCATGTTTATAACTTCAAAATTCACGCAGATAGCTAAAGGACAAAGGAGAGAGGAATGGCAGTCCCAGAAGACTGTTCAGACTGCTTAAGATATGATTTGGTGTTCAGCAATATCTCTCTTCCCTGACTATACATTGGGCATAAACGACAAATTTAAAACACTTGAGTTCTGATTTTACTGCCAGTCATCTCATCCTTTTCACCTATACCATTACTAAAAATGAAAAACATGGCCAAGAATGGATATAGATTTCCGGACTCTCTCAGAAATATCTCATTTACGTGTTGGTTATCAACTGCAGACAATTCAGGTCATGCTACCATATAGTCTCTGCTACTACATCTATCCTAGTTTCTTTTTGTTATCTTTCTATCAGCATTCATTTAACTGAGTCAAATTTTTATTCTCTTAAAATTCCAATGCAATCATACTTTCCTTTGGGGGCTTAAGAACTTCCTGGTGTCCTGGTAGCCTGAAAAAGTCCCTTTAAGCTCTGATGGTCATTGTTTGGTCCAACATATTCAAAACATTTTTTAACTTTAGCACTCGCTTTTTGGCACATGTTGCAGTTACGGATGAAATAAGTAAAATGTAAACCAAAACACCCCTCTAAATTGTGACATCATCCAACATCTTTGTTATTTTAATTTTCTTGCGCTGATTTTTAGTGTCTTGTCTGTAGCCACCTACTTACATTTCACTATTGATTCCAGTAATCATGATTGTTAAAATGCTTTCAGCCGTTTGACCTAATGAGATTCAAAGTAAAAGACTATCAATTTCTATCTAGTGACATAGTAGTGTCAGAGAGAAAAAGATCTGCTGGGAAGTGTGCCTCGGACAAGGTGTCTTTGAGGACTTTTTCCTTTGTTTCTTTGGATTCCAAGCTCTAAGTGCTGCTTTAGCCTGTTAATCTTCTGGGGAGAAATTGAGGGATTGACCACGCTCAATGAAAAAAACAAAACAAAACCAAGAAACAAAACCGACGAGCTTTAAGACATAATCATTAAAAGAAAAAAAAAAAGCAAACACAAAAGATATTAATTTTAATAAAATTTCAGAAAAAAAAATGCTGGAGGATGTTTGTTCAGATCTATCCTTTGGCAAAGAATAGGGGTATCTACCTAAGCACAAAATGGGGGATTTGGGGATTTGAGATTCAGTGTACCTAGTTATCCTTGTGTACAGCATAGAAAACATCCATCAAGGAGGGATCTCACAGTGGACAGAAAGAAAGGTGGAGACTGGTAAGTTGCCTAAGTGTGCTGACAAGTAATAGTTGCATCTGGGTAATTTATATTGGGTTTTGATACAGCAGGAAGAAAAAAATTTGAAACTTTTATACTGTATTAGTGAGTCCTGCCTTACTCAGTCCTACCAGGTTTGACATATCGCAATCACTTATGTTGTATAATCTGACATGTTGACACAATGAGAGCTGATATGTCACCGTAATGATAGGACTATTCTGATAAATGAAAGAAGACTTGGCTCATAATATCAAAGTTAAGATTACTGTGGCTTTCAGTAACATGCTCTTTCCAATTAATATCATAGTCAAGCTGTGCTAAAAGTAAACGCATGTGAATATGGTCATTCATATAATCACATGCCTTTATAATTACAACTACATTATATAATTTTATGAGGAAATTTTACAGTGTTTAGTAGTAAGTCAGCTGAGTAGTAAGGAATGTATTAAAAGCATACATAAATTGCTGTAAGTATTTAATGATCAATAATAGATTTGCTGTAGCTTTTTTAAGCCATCTTATGGTGTTTCATAGCCAGAATTCAACACTGTATTAAATTCCCAAAAGATTATTAAAATGACTGACACATCATTTCATTTTAAATCTATTAATCTTAAGTATTCATTCCCAAAGACTCCAATATTATGTACAGTCTTAGGTTTACTTACGTATAGAACAGATTAGCGTACCCCATGGAGAGCACAGACATATAGAAAATACGTGGCCATTTTTAGATTATATCTGTCAATGTTCCTTTGTGTTATATGGTTACCAACATGATAGAAGAACAGCAAATTGTTGAAATTACTATTATACTACAACTATGACAGTTGAAATGAACAAAAATTTTTAAAATATTTATTCACCCCTTTTGCCAAAAGCTTTTAAAAATCTTTTATTGTAGACCTATGACCTTGCAGAATGTGATTGACTCTGTAAGAAATAAAAGGTGCACATTTTCCCTGTCAAGCCGCTGAGCCTTTTGAACTCCTGTAGCAGTCAGGGAAAGGTTAGGACTTTTGACATCTTGTATGCAATAGGTTCTACATAAAGATCTTTTTAGCCTAAGTTGTGCAGTGTAGACCCAGGGAAAACTCTTTACTGGGCAACAGAGTGTATCGCTGGGATCAATTTTCTGACTGTTTCTCTTTGCTGTAGTCAATTTGCCATGAATAATGTTACAAATAGCTAAATTTTTCTTTACTCAAGTGGTGATATTTATAAGTGCTCTGTGCATATTTACTCTTTTATAAAAAAAACCCACTAAAATCTCAACTAGGCAGCGTAGTTCAGTCGCGTATCTTGTAGAAACTGGAGAATATTGATGAATTTTGGTTACTAAAGAGTAAAGTTTTCCCTCTCAGACTGAAATTATAAAGAAGAAACCAGGTTTTATATAAAATTTTAAACATATGAAGCCATTAAATTTAAAATGTAAGTTCATGTTCCTCTGGGGAAAATAAAGACATTTCCAGGAGAAATCCCTTCCACAACAATAACGGAAGATAATTCTGTCAAAAAAAGTAAAATCCATGCAGCAGGTACAATGATGTTTTCAGTCAGTATAAATTCTGAAATCTACTGCACAAAGAGGGAAGTTAATATAACACCTTCCACTGACCGGCATTACCTTTTCTCTGTAAAATTCACATTAAAGAACTGTGGGAAAGCACAACTTTGTCAGAAAAATTCGTTTGCAGTATAATCCTGTCAGGGATTTGTTCATATACTTTTTGTGTTTCTCAAGAATTTTTTTACAGAGCCTTAATTTTAAACTTGTTTTGAGCATCACTGTGCCTGTTAAAATATTACAGGGAAGTAAGAAAAAAATAAGACATACATTGGAGTGAGCATTTAATTCTATGATTCTATGGTTTAGTAGTGGACAGATATGGTTGGACTTGATGATATCAAAGGTCTTTTCCAACGAAATGATTCTATGATTATCTATTGCATAATCATTTAAAATATAAATGAGATGTTATTAAAATATGAAGTGTAACAATGTAACTTCCCAGCTTAATTTTGCCTGTTTCTTCTTCTTTTGGTTTACTTAAACATTGGCAGCAATGTATGTATACATTATTGGGAGGAAAGAATAAAATGTGTTTGGAAAAAGATCAACATTAATTTTGTTTTCTTTTGTAGAAGAACTCAATTTCACAGATTTCCAACAACTGTGAAAGTGCTTGATCAGTACAAAACCAGGCAAAGTTAATTAATGATTTCAATTTCAAAGCACCTTTGATTAACTGAAACCAGTGCATAGGAAGAAAAACTACTTTTCATTAATGGCTCTTTTTATCATTTCTACTATAAAATGCCTCTAATTGACAGCACATATTTCCCAAACAGTCTGTGTTATTAGATTAGAACCCTTGACGTTGTTCACATCTGGGTATATGAGCAAAAATAATTAAATTTAATAATAAGGGAAAAACCAGAGTAATCCATCATGCCACTATTGTAGCATGTGCAACGAAGTCCGAGTGGGTGCCAAATTAAAAAATGAATCTATAAAAATATGTCAATTACTGTAACCATAATAAAATTTCAGCTCCTGTTCAAATGAATATGAACCACAAACCTCTCTCTCAATCTCACTGAGGTCTTGAGAGACTTTACCTTTTAAATTGCACCTTAATACATATTTGAGTAGCATTGCACATTATCTTTAGAAATCACATATAACACTGTGGCCCCAACTACAACAGATCTCCAGGACTTTTCAATTTAAAGTTCCTCTGTTTTCTGTGCTATTGCCTCAGCTTCATCACAGCATTCAGTATGACCTGAACCATATTTCCAAACTCATAGTTCATATACTCACAGTTCCTAAGGTAAGCACAGTGCAATTCTCTTTCTTTAGATGCTTTTTTGCATTCTTCTCATCTTTCTCTACCAAATGTTCTCATTTTTCAGGCACTAAAAAGCTGTTTGAAGACTAAATAGGGAGCTCTGAACATTCAGAGTTTTTGTGTGTCCCCTGTGAAAGGTATTATTCAACAAAATTCTTTTTTTTTTTTTTTTGTGGTTAAAATGGATTTTTATTGTAATAACCAAGAAAAGCTTTGTATAATTCTTGTTTCAGCAGTGCAGATTCATGCATCAATGTCGTGGGGTTTTCACCTTTTTATCTATATGGAAGAAGATAGCATGCCCTGGTAGACATACTTTCATTAAAGACTCAATATGGCCAGTTCATGAGATCATTGATAATTCATTTGAAGGAACCTCAGGAGGTCTCCAGTCCAACGTGTTCCTCAAAGCAGGACCAGCTGTGGGGTCAGGCTAGTTTGCTTAGGACTTTTTGCAGATTTACTTTTCTGCAACGATGCATCAGCCATGTGCATATGAGCAAGTTTCAGGAATGTTCACATTATGGGCATCAGTTATAAATATTCCTTCTTTTTTAGTATAGTTATGGACAATAGAAGTTGTGATATTTTTCCTCAACTTTATTTTTTATTTTATATGAAAATTTATCAGCATTCTTATGGAGTCTCAGTAAAACTATCTATAGATAATTTCAGTCTTTTACCTTTAAAATAAATTCTCTAGAATAAAATGTTTTTTTCTCAGCAGTACGAACATTGGAAATGTGTCTTCTAATATATCATCTAAAAAAAACTTCAGAGCCTTGCTTAGGAAACACAATATGCCTGCAGAATAAATAACTGTATGAATAGAAGCCAAGTAATTTGACTTAATGATCAAGAGGCCTCAAAAACACAGCCACAAACAAACTGCCCATAGCACTTACAGAATACATTAGAAACTGTTTTCACAGATAATATTGGTCTTAACATCTTTTATATGCATAAATGTGTGCTGAAACATTGTTAGCAATTACAATATTTATTGACTAGAAATAAAAGTAGAATTATTTTGAGCCTATACTCTAAACTGGAGGGTATATTTATATAAAATCAAGGAGCTTTCTTTTTTTTTTCCTTGAACAAAACTCTTCAGTACTGAGGAAGGAAGGTAGAAGTCCTTTGTCACCATCTTGATCATATCAAAATATCTTCACATAGCAAAAGGTTGCCAGTGGTAACTCTAAAATATATGAATAAGAGATTAGAGAATGGCATTATTAATTCATTTGGAGTTATTAATGCTGTAAACCATTGTAGGTAGTAGATTTTTCATAACTTATTTAAACATCCCTTAATGTTATTTTCATGTGAGACATGAAAAAAACCCCACAACTTTTCATTCAAATAACCCAAAAACATGCTCTATCTTTGATGACTATAACAATTTCTTTTCTTGTGGGGAATTACCTAGATTCAGATCAAGCTTATTTGCAGATGGATGCATTCATAATTAAATCATTACTGAATTCCTTCAGTTCATAATTGTGGGAGATTCTGCTCTGACAAATTTTTTTGTTCAGTTATACAAATTAGTCACAACAAAGGCAACAGAACATAGTCAGAAAAATGGTATACCTAAGGAAGTTTGGAAGTTACTTCATGCAATATCAG
This sequence comes from Neomorphus geoffroyi, assembly GCA_033558235.1. Lineage (NCBI taxonomy): Eukaryota > Metazoa > Chordata > Aves > Cuculiformes > Neomorphidae > Neomorphus > Neomorphus geoffroyi. The sequence goes on along the minus strand of JAUMJM010000053.1, from coordinate 7,655,762 downwards.
TGATCTGAAAGCTATGGCTAGGCTAAGCAATTATTTACAGGCCCTCTATAGCAGGAGTGTCAAACTCATTTTAGCTGGGGTCCACATCAGCCTGCTCCTGCAGCGTAACGCACGTCACACGCAGCACACGTGACCAGCGCTGGCAGCAGTGCAGGGACAAGGAGCTCAGTGCTGTTGCCGGGTAGAAACAAGGTACTGGGCCGGATAAAAGAAGGCGGGGGCTGGATTCGGCTTGTGGGCCTTGTGTTTGCCACCCATACTCTATAGTCAATGGGGTAACAGAGATATTTCCTGAGTATGATTAAAATTCCTTACTAATCTCTTTTCAGGAGGTTTTTCATCCCACTTAGTTCTCCACACTGGCAAAAGGGGAAGCAAAACCATCCAGTTAAGCCCAGATTTTTACATGGCCTGTGTGAGGGAGAATTCAAGTCACATGAACTTTGCAAGGTTGTTGCAGGATTTCTAGGATGGCAGTGGAGTCGTCAGTATGAGGAAGGATGGCTTTCTCGACCCTGTACTGTAGGTGGCACCACTTTTACACAATAACAGAAGTCCTCTGTTTCTTGTTAAACACCTTTGTCAGCAGAAACCAAGATGCTCCCAGGCTTTTAGATTTGGCACGGGAAGCACGCTTAAGGTCAAATAAATTTTGGATGCACAGGTCATGAGAGTGTGATGAGACCCAGACAATGAAGCAGCGATCATTATACAGTATAGAATCTGGGTCAAATCCAATTCTCTGCAGTGGGTAAGAGGGTTATAAGCTCTTGGAGGCTTGGAGAGCCTTTAATACCTTGGAGATGCAGAATAAGCAGACATGTTTTCCGTCTGATTTAAAAGGAATGGACAGATAAGGTATAGATCCCTTTAGTATCTTGAGACAGACAACTTGCTACAGAGTAGAAGCAGTACGGAATAGACACATGTTGTCCAATAAAATTGAAAAAGAGCAATAAATTTTATAGATGTGAGATAAAAATCAACAACACCAACAAAATTTGTAGCTATAGGACAAAGTAAAATCTGATTATTTGATAGAAAGGGAATCACAATATGTGTTCTCTGCTGCAAAAGATGGTGTTGCTTAAATATAGCGGTGAACAACTTGTTTTCAAAGTAAAATAAATTGATATTACTAATATTTATCTTTTTATGCTACCACTGATAAGCTTTGGCAGTATGAAGTTTGACTTCATTCAAATACTATTTGTTGACAAAAAATCACGTTCCATAGTGAGGGATCCCACTTACAGAATCAACCCTAATAAAGACAGGAAGAAATAAAATGGTATCTTACTGGTGCTAAATATGATCTATGACATCTGAATTTTCTTTGCTGTGGTAATGCAATGGTTACATTGAAAAAAAAAGTTGCTGCCATTCCTGTGCAACTGACTCTCATCTAAAAGGAACTAAAAAGGGTTTTTTTAGATATAACTATAGTTGTTGTTTCATTTATATTGCAGAAACTTCATGGCGTTCTGGTAAATTAGGACAGTTAGGTGCTGAGGACATAAAGTTTACAATCTAAGTAGGAGGCCTCCCCTTTTCCAGATCAGTGAAAAACTGCAGATACGTGTCATTTTTTGTGACAAGGTTGCTAACTGTATGGAAGACCAAAATAATGATATTCTGTACTGTCTCAGGTATACTGTGTCAACAAACTTTCCAAGTACCTTCAAATTTAATGTATTCTCAATTATCACAAGAGCAAAGACCAGGGAATGCAAATTTTTGATGGTGATACCGGAAATCTCAAAGGAAAAATATACAAATGACTGTGTGTCCCTACCTATACAGTACAGGTGAGGAAGGCAAGCTGAAACTTCCATTACGTACAGTGGTTGTGTTGTTGGAGTGTTGGGCAAGACTTCAGGAAGAATAAGGCAAAGTATGTTGACTTAAGCCAGTTGCAGATTTCAAAGAGGAACTTCATGTCAAAGGAATATATCTTTCTTTATCCTCTTCCTTTATCAGAAGCATTCTAAAAGTACTCTAGTGAACTTACAGACTATGAGAAACTACTGGCAGCCCTTTAGAAATGACGCTTCAAGGACTGCAGGCGTAGCTCCCCTGATGCATTTTTTTCCTCTAAAACTTGATAGGAACCAGGGACCTAAATACAGGCTACAGTCCAAAATAGCTTTGTACATCCAAGCCACGTGTACTTGTATTTACCTAAGAAATTCAGTAAAGCTTTGTAATACTAAGAAGGATTACACTACTGTAGCTATGTAAACAGTTGCAAACAGTCCATCTGCTATTGCTGTTTAATAAAAATATGGTGCAAGTCTTTCTAGTGACTTCAGATTATGAAAATAGTAACAACAATTACTTTCAGTGGTTTGCATGTTATTATTACTTTTGACAGCTCTCAAGGATAGTAGCCCTGTACTAGACTCTTGATAGTTCAATCTGAATTATTTTCACTAATCCTAAAATGTTGACAACTTCCTGAAAACACTATGTATTAGAAAATCTATATATAGAAAGGAAATTTATCTGAAAATGCTGCAAAGACATGGACAAATAAGGATGTATAAAAATCTTAAGTGACACAGGCTTAGATTTCATAATAAAATGCAGGTTGGCATATTTAAGATTGTTCTGTGAAATTAATTATATTCTAATTGTTCAGACTAGCAAATTGTCTTCTCATATGCACTATCCATTATACACTTCATACTCAGTGTATCATTGAATCAAGAAATGATCACCACAGCATTACCACAGTCAAATCAAACTTTAGCTAATGAAGGTAATTAGGATTTATTACAAAGAAAACCTTGGTGGTGTTTTGAGTCCCATCTTTATGTAGTTGCCAAGCCACTCTCCCCATAATATTTAAAGAGTCATGGCAGTCAAGGGGAACCTCTTGTGACAGGAAGAAGGACAACAGTGTGCCTATTTTTAAGAAGGGTTCAAAGGAGGACCCTGGAACTACTGACCTGTCAGCCTCACCTCTGTGCCTGAGAAGATCGTGGAATAGATCGTCCTAGAAGCTATGCTAAAGCATATGGAGGACAGGAAAGTGATTTGAGACAGCAACATGGCTTCTCCGAGGAAAAATCCTGTCTGACCAACCTAGTGCCTTTCTATTATGGAGTGACGACATCAGTGGACACAGGAAAAGCAATGGATATAATCTGTCTGGAACTCTGTAGAGCCTTTGACATGGTCCCCCAGAACATCCTTCTCTCTAAATTGGAGGGATATGGATTTGATGGATGGACTGTTTGGTGGGTAAGGGATTTGTTGGATGGTTGTATTCAGAGAGTAGTGGACAATGGTTTGATGTCCAGATGGAGACCCATGACAAGCAGAGACCCTCGGGGTTCCATACTGGGACCAGTGCTGTTTAATATTTTCATTGATGATATAGACAGTGGGATCGAGTCAGCATCGTCAGCAAGTCTGAGGATGACACCAAGCTGAGTGGGGCCGTGGTCACACCAGAAGGACAGGATGTCATCCAGAGGGACCTTGACAAGCTGGAGAAGTGGGCCTGTATGAACCTCATGAGGTTCAGCAAGGCCACGCGCAAGGTCCTAAACCCAAGTGCAAGCAACCCTGGATGGGGAATACAGGATGAGGGGATGGTGTGATTGAGAGCAGCCCTGCGGAGAAGGACTTCAAGGTGCTGGTTAATGAGAAGCTTAACATGAGCCTGTGATGTGCACTTACAGCCCAGAAGGCCAACAATGTCCTGGGCTGCACCAAAAGAAACATTTCCAGCAGGTTGAGGGAGGTGATTCTCCCCCTCTATTCCACTCTTGTGAGACACCACCTGGACTACTGTGTCCAGTTCTGGAATTTCTGACATAAGAACGATATGGAACTGTTGGAGTGGGCCCAGAGGAGGGCTACGAAGATGATCAAAGGGCCAGAGCGCCTCTGCTATGACGACAGGCTGGTAGAGTTGGGCTTGTTCAGCCTGGAGAAGAGAAGGCACCAGGGGGACCCCATAGTGGCCTTTCAGCACCTGAGGGGACCTACAGGAAAGCTGGGGAGGGACTTTTTACAAGGGCCTGTAGTGATAGGACGAGGGGGAGCAGCTTTAAACTGGAATGGGGAATATTTAGATTAGACATTAGGAAGAAATTCTTCACAATAAGGGGGTTGAGACACCGGCACAGGTTGCCCAGGGAGACTGTGGAAGTCCCCTAGCTAGAAATATTCAAGGCCAGGCTGCATGGGGCCTTGAGTAGCCTGGTCTGGTGGGAGGTGTCCCTGCCCATGGCAGGGGAGTTGGAACTGGGTGATCTTTAAGGTCCCTTCCAACCCAAACCATTCTATGATTTTATGATCCTTTCATTTTAAAAAGTATAAAAGAAATTCCATCTCTTTGTTTGCAATGAACATCATAAAGATGCAACCAAGTACAGTCAACTTTGTCCAACTTCATTGAAAGCATAGAGTAATTCTCCAGCGTCTGAGTTTCCTCATACATATTCATGGAATATCGATGATGAATCATATTACAACAGAAGATGGAAACGTAACTCATGTTACTCACTTTGCAGTACCTCCATGGGAGTTTTACTGCTTGACTGATGTAGCAGCAACAAACTTGGCTTCAGCCCACAAGAGTTAAGTTTGTCCAACATGCTTAAAACCAAAACTGGTGGTGCAGAGAAAGGAAAAGACAGAATAAGTACTACTGAGACTTTACCAAGAAACTATTTGTTTTCTGCGCCTTGCTTGTCTGAGACAGACGGTCATTTTTACAAATGGGTGTATGAAAGTTTAGCCATGGTTTTAGATCTTTCACTTTGGAAATCACGCTTTTGCAGACTTGTGGTGAGACTTAACAGAGTGTGCTAGACAATTGCACAGAGATTTGCTCCAGTGACCTTTCTTCCCCTACAGAAAGTAGCTAGGAATATAGATTGTTAGAAAGCAAACCCCAAATTTTGTCTCAGAAAAGCAGTCTTGCTGTACAAACTACTGATTACCTCTGATTCTGAGAGTTGTGAAGTGACTGTTAAACAATATTAACTGTATTTATTTAAACAACTGGGGAACTTGGAAAACATGAGACTCAAGTTTGAACAGAAGACAGAACAAGAACTCCTTATTCTCGTGAAATCACTGTGCAATTTTAACATAAAGAAGTCAGACTGTTGTGTTCATATTGTGCTCAAAATGGAATAGTGTCCCAGTACCAGACTTCAATGAGATTTCTATGCTTCTCTGACCTGGCTCAAACAGGACTATTGAGAACAGAACTACTATTAACATTCTTGAGCACCTGGTCTGAAATTTCCATTAGAAATGTCAAAGTTGCTTCAGTTTTAAAAGATATGGCATAAAAATACAAAGCAATGCAGTTTTGTTTCTCATACATGTTATTGACACGAGTGGTACATACAGCAAATAGAGGGGTAGGGAAGCTGTTTTATTGTTGTCACTATACTCTGCTCCTGTTTATTTGATTGTTGTGGTATTGCTTTGTCAGTGACTACCAAAGACTTACAACCTACAAGAAACAAGTTTTTCCAAATAGAATCAGAGAATCATAGAACTGCTTGGTTGAAAAAGACCTTTGAGATTATTGAGTCCAACTGTACCTGTCCACTACTAAACCATATCCCTGAGAAACTCCTATAGATAAGTAATTTTGGAAGTAGTCAGCAAACCCTCCAATCTGTTATAGTTTGATATCTGCTCAATTCCTGCTGTTACTACAGTGGAACAGGAAAGATCTCAATGATAAACTAAAGTAAAAGTGCCAGTTCTCATAAAAATGTCCAAAATCCACTGAAAGAAACTGGGAATTTCATCTTCTCGGACTGTGTAAGTTTGAAGGTGAGCAAGACCTGCCTAAACCAGCAAAAAATGCATGGAGAATTCCAGTGCTGTGAAAAAAGCCTTTTTTTTCTTAAATTTCTATAAACTAAAGTTTTGGATGAAGTAATCATGGAGCTATCTTACTTCCTTCCGGTTATAAGCTCTGGATGCAACTAAAGAACAGCTGTATCTGCTCGGTCAAATGGAATGAAATGTGACCTATTGATGTGATGTCATGATGGAAGTCTTTAAATAAAAATTTTCTGTTTACTGCTCTCTTCCATTCATTCTCACCACATGAGATGTCTTCTCTTTCTGTCAAATATCTCTGTCCTTACAAACATTCCTAAACTGAATAGATGAAGCTCTTAACCACAGTGATAAACCTTGTTTTCCAGCACATGAATTATCAGTGTTCAACACTCCTTTAAAATCTGTTATTAGCTCCAAAGAAGAGGCACTAAAAATGATCTCATTACAGTTACTGGTTGGCTAAGGAATCCAGGTACTTGCTCAAGATCACCTTTATGATTGTATCACTTATTTCCGCTGCAGGCATCCCAAGTATTAAACTATTGAGTTGTCCACACAACTACCTCATGTATTTCTGAGTTACTACTTTCCAAGAATTTCCAACCCTGACATTATAGAACTTGCATACTGTGTTCCTGAATACACTACTTGGATGCATGCAATAAACAAATAGCACCATTCCACAACATGTACACTCCATTCTTCATCAACAGGAAGAAATACATGTTTCTTTTTGCTTTCAGAGTTCGGTCTAAACACTTGTTATATTTGTGTAATGTTGTGCCTATCTGGAAAGAGTTCAATGATAGGAACTTCCGTTCAATGGGAAACAATTCTGGGCGAGCTTCATTCCTTCACTGTAGATTTACAAATGCTGTAAAGCATAAAGGTTCCACATTTAATTTATGTAGCTGTTTAACGTTTCATCTTTAACTTTAAAAAATACAAACAAATTCTTGTCTGATCTATTTGCAAATTCTTATAGGATTATTTCTTCAGGGTATATTAAAATAAATTAAGCTTTTTCAGCCAGAAAATATATTTTATGTATTTTTTTTATTTAACATTTTTTTATTTAACAGAGATTTCTTAAAGAAACCCAAAGAAACAAGAAAAAAATGAAGTCAAACCCTCAAAAACTTAGAAAGCTGACAGTCTAGAAATCATTGTACTGACCACCAACTTTGAGAATGTCAATCAGTTGCCTGAGAGAGTTATGCTGGTCAGAAACATGCCAGCAATTAAAAACCTGTGACAATCACCTGATTCTATTTCGGATGCTACAGTGACACTGATGAGTTTGTTGCTACAGAAATAGTCTGTTAAGCAGAAGTCTGCTAGCTTACAGATATCTGAGGTATCCTGTGCCATGCAGTAGAGGGATGAATACATTCTCTTTAACAGAATAAATTATTTGATCCTTGAAGAGCTGTGGTAACAGAACCCTGATGCCCCCAGTGATGCCCACGCAAGCCAGCTGCTTTCATGCTCTAGACCAGGGGTGTCAACCCACAGCTCCTGCCTTTCTCCTGCTCCTGCAATGTAATGTATGTCGCACACGCTGCACACCAACTGGCGCACTGCCAGGAACGTAGGGGCAAGGAGCTCGGCGCTGCCGCCAGGTACAAACAAGGTGCCAGGCTGGATAAAATAAGGCAGAGGCCAGATTCTGCCCATTGGCCGTGAGTTTGACACTCCTGCTCTAGAAAAACAACACTGTGGATGTTGTGAGAACTTAAACAGGAGGGAAAAAATGAATCTGTAACGCCGAGTCAAACAGCTGTGTTGCCACTGCACGGCCATTCTTTAAGCATGTAACGTACTGTCTTCATGAAAGTAGGACGTAGTACCCAAACAGAACTCGCCACCACTCTCCATCTTCAAAGAGCAAAACAAACATTGACTAATCAATCCATACAGCATCCTGCAAAGGTGGTAAGTAGTGTTGTCTCAAATTTTTCTTCATATTCAAAGACTATAACTGATCCAAATCTAAAAAGGAATTAGTATAATGCAGACGTAAGTGGAGATCTGTGTTGTGCTTTGATTATTAAATGGCTGAAAACTACAGTGGCTGTGTGTATTTTCATTATATGTCTTTTCCAAGGTTTTAAAACAAGCTTTCCTTTAAATGTTATTTTAAGAAATATTTAGACTAAAAGTTAGATATAAGGTAAAATTATGAAATGTAATAAAATTTAAAATTAATAATATAAAAATTAAGAAAAAAATTTGTAATAAAATATACTTAAATATTACAACTTTTAAGGCAAGGATTTTTAACATTTTCTGGTTATTTATTTCCTCAAATGTGCTTCTGTTTCCACAGATCCTTAATTTATAATAGAATCTTGAGGAAGACGGTAGTTAACTAAATAGGAACAGCTTATCATGATGTGTGGCCTGGTGTACTACTTCTACCCTAATTTAAAGTCTTGCTCACAGGATTGTGAATCTTATGCAGTGGCACATGACAAACCTTTTTTCAGAAAGATTGGCATTTATGCATTTTCAAGAAACTGCTTGACAAGGGTGCTGTCAACGGCTATGGGAAAGAAAGAAAAGATTACAGATGAGGGATGCTGCTGCTCCTCCCATCTATTCACTACGCTGGTAAACATTTTATGATTAAACACTACTTCTTAAACACCATTTTGACAGGTTTCTCAACCTTCTGAAGTTCTAATAATGTTCATAGGGAAAGATGGAGTGGCCTGTTTGGTTTGGTATCCCTATGCATGTGCAGACAAACCTATCCCTTCTGCTGAGAGTGCTACAGAAGTTACGCGTCACTTAAAATTGTCTTATTGACAAGTCAATATTAAAATATTAAAAGTAAATGTAGATGTCTCTCAAGATACCCACACAGCAATACCGAGTCTCTGATAGCAGCAAAGCACAAACTGTAGCCTTTTCTGACTATTTTCATAAGAAAATGTCTACAACATGTGAGGTATTTTTGAAAAACAATTGGCTTACAACATATGGCATTAATTGACTTTTGGCAAACCTATAGAGCAAGGCATATGGTGTGTGGTAACCTTGAAGAAGAAATGTCTCCTTGTATCCTGTAAAACGATACGTAAAATGATCCCTAAACCTATTCTTGTCTGAAACTTGAAAAATCACATTGCTTACCTTGTACAAATTTAAGGTTTTTCATAATGATTTTTCTACCCAACAGTGATTGCTAATAATTTCTAACTGGCAAAGTAAGGGGTTTGGTTTTTTGAGGGTTTTCTTAAGTCAGCCTAATATATGGACATAAATACAAGCAGTCACCTTGTCACTCAGAGCTATTATCTTATTTCATATTTTCCTATCGGATGAGAGTATTAGAGTATCTCACAGACCTTAAGTAAATCTCACAGAGATGTTGCATGTAACAAGGCATGTTTACGTTGTATGTGTCCAAATACATTGTCTTATGAAAAGTACTAAAAAGATTTTTGTTTTGTTTTAAGTAAATGCAGAAATGCCATCAGTATCAAAACAGTGAATAAATTCATTTAAGAAAGGAAATGCCTCTTGCCTTGAGTTTAAATATTATGCTAAAAGCATTTTCGGCCTTTTCTGTGCTAATGGTATGTAAAACACAGGCCATTCCTATGGATAAATTCTGAAATGAAATCATGCCATATGATATAACATCCTTAATCAGGATTACAATTTTAGCAACAGTGAGCTAGAAGTATGCAGGCTGTTTTACCACGGGGATTTTATGCTACAGAGTCTTGCTGCAAATTCTATAGTAACATAGTTACTAACGGTGTAAATAACTCCTTTTTCCTAGTATTCTATTATTTTTTTCTCTCAAATAGACAAATAGACAAATAGACAAATTTTCCAAGGCAAGGACGTTAATTAATTGAAATACAAAATGTCTTTCATGACAGTTTCAAGCCACACATAACAAGTTGTCAATTTTGTGATGGTACATCAATTTTTCATTACCACCAGAGCACAAATAAAAATTGAACCCTATTTTCCCTACAATCTAAATAAATTACAGACATAGTCTTGGCTTCCTCAAGTTTAAAGACGGGGTTTGATGCATCAGAGATAATTATTTAGTGTTCTGCAGTTTGTAAATCTAAAAATATTCAGAAGTCAGGTTGTTTATTTCCTTAATCTGCACTGGAATAATTTAACAATCTGTATCAGAATGACACTGGAAGTTTTTTTATAGTCTGGAATGACTGTTTGCATGGCCAGAGTAGCCAGTTCGGAAGCAAGCATATACAATTTCTATCTTAATTTTGTATTCAAAACCATCCCTCATTTAACTCTTTGTGGAAGTATAGCTGAGTATTTATTTATTTATTTATTTATTTATTTATTTATTTATTTATTTATTTTTGGAAGAGGTTGGAGAGTTCAGCGTCCTGAATAAGCAGTTCCTTCTTTCATGCAGCACTTCCAAACACCATGAGACTGTGCTCCTCAGTAGTTCCAGCCTACTAGCATACCTTAATACCCACAAGGTAAAGTTTTATGCAGGCCAGTGAGACTTTGTGATGTCTGAACCTGGACACAGAAACCTGGTAGTGCAGAAACTGATAATTATTTTGGAAATTTCAGTTGCCTTCATGGTGAATTTTTCTCTTATAATCAATAAAATGAGTTACATAACCTAACCCCTCAGTTAAACTTTTCTTTCAGTCAGTATATAAAAAGGGGAAATCTACAGAACACAAATGGTCTCAACCTAAGATGTTTTTGTAAGATATATGCTGAAGTCAAACTTAAAAAATTGAAAATTCAGACCAGACACTCAACTTATGGATAAATAATACTATGTCAAATGAATCTATTAAAGCATTATCTACTCATCACCAAAGAATGACTTCCAATAGTTTCAAAGGTTAAGCTTTCCTTTGACCTTCAGGGCAAATAGAAAAAATCTGACCTCATGTGCACAGAGCCAACATTTACCTTAAAAAGGTTTTTGGTCTGGGGCTATGCCATGGTGCTTGTAAACTGCTGAGAAAATCCTGAACACCCTCAAACTCTGTGGATGTTAATGAGGGTCACAGATCATAATTATCTTTCAAGTCAAAGCAGCGTAGACCAAATGAGATGAAAACAGCATTTCTTCTCAAAGACCCAAAGTTCTTCCTAGCTGATTACAATCTGCGTTTCTGTGCATGTAGTTTTGACCTTTCTACATCCCTAGGAATTGTGTCTTCAATTTTAATAGAAACCAAATTTTACTGTAGGTATCTAACTGACCGCATTCATGTGCAGTTAATTGAGGAGATAACAGGAATAAGTGATCAGATTGTTTTGATCCTCTGTGGGATATTTAAAGACGAGTTCAAGCGATAGAACATGTACAAGTGTTCTTCGAATGAACATATTCTAAAAGGATTTAATAAAATTAAAAAGAAACAATCATAAATTCAAATTATTTTCATTAAATTAATATAATTTTCAATTATTCATTAAATGTAATTAAAAATAAAACTATTCTATTCAGACTCCAATTGTATCTTGTTACACTGATTATTTTATTATTATAAATGAAAATTATTCTAACGGGAAGGAAATTGTTTGCAGAAAAGTGTTAAAATTGATTTTTGTTAGAGAAGCACACCAAATACATTTTAATAAAGCAGTCAGACAGGGATTGGACACAAGATCTGTAACAGGCACATTTAAAAATTAGGTCCCATCCTCCAAAAATAAACTCCTTGTGTTGATTTTAATTATGGACTGACATCATTAAAAAGAAATGACCTTACACGCTCTTGATTCAAATCACGCATACTTTATATGAAATTTCATATTACTGCTAATGCATTGCAAATAATTACCTTATTCAGTTGCTCAGAGGTTAAACAGACTTTTTTCTACTTCATAAAGAAAAATAAACACCATCATGTAGACCTAAGTTTTTATAGAAGAAATTAGGTTATTTTCTCTTCCCAGTTCTCCCTACAAGCTCATGTGTTTTTAATGAGGAGAGACAATTTATATAAATAAAATTTGTATATAAAACTGATTCTTTTTTTCATTTCTGTTGTATATCTACCTACCACCTTACCTGCCTACTCATATCCCTCATTGTTCACACTCTAGTTAATGTACACTCACAGCTAATGTTCCTGACTGTTGGTTGCAGCGGAAGAAGATGCACCACCAAAGCTGGGTGCACTCAAAGCATCCAGAAACACCAAGGAGCAAAATATGTCTCCATCTTTGAACCCTCCAGATCCTGAACTGCTTTTTTTCCTACCAAGATGACCTGGTCGGTGTCTAAATCATGCTGCTGGATGACAATCGCAGCACAGGATGGCTGCATGGCCGTGCTGCCAGTATGCTGTCTCTCCCCAGACTCGCAGCATTGGGTTTGGGGAGCAGCACTGGGAGGGAGGATGCTGCTGCTACGACCCCTTTGCCCCTGCATTTCTGAAATCTCCCTCTGAGTGCAAACAGTTCCATCATAGCAAGATGCAGAGCTTCACCAAGTTGCTCTAACAGGGAGATGAAGCCCAGCCAGCTCATTTGCTGACAGCATTTGCTCATACTCTGCTTATTTATATTTTTTTCATGATGCACCCAGTAGTACATAAACAATGTATGCTAACTTCCTAATTAAATAACACTGAATATTAATGAATACAGTGAATTATTTATAATGTCTTCAATATCCCTGGCCCCAGCAAGGATGACATCTACTAATACACACAGGACCACTGTATCTGCAGCCTTGTATGTAAAATTACAGTAAGGTCTTATTTGAAACAAATAATTTCTGTGTGTAAGGCAGTGAATGGGTTGTAAAGCAGAGTACAAATACCTTTTAAGTTAAAAAATTTTGAAGTAGCAAGGCAACTCATGTAGTTTTCCATTGAAAGAAGTTAAAACCATAATTTTTATGACGTTTTTCAATGACGCTTTGAAATGTTCATACTTTATTAAAAAAAATCACTTATCATGAAATAATTTATAATTGCTTTGAAATAAAATTAACTTCCTAATTAGTTTATTCCTATTGTTTTCTCTCTGTCTTTCCCTGCAGTCATTCTAGAGTAACTCACTTAAAACACAGAAAGAAGGTAATTACGCTTCTTGACTCTTAGTGTGAATTTCACTGCTTTTAAAATACATTTGTAATAATTAGAACTGATGTTTTGTTCTAATTACATTTATTTCTGTCTTAATTTAGCTGTGGCAGAGAATCTTTCACCACCTGATAAAAGATTTAACATTTTGAAAGGTGAGAAATAGCTATGTTTTGTCATAAACAACATCTTTAGGTCAGGACAATACTATTTAAACCAAGTCAAAGCAAAGGGGTTGGACAAAAAAAAAAGTCACTTCAATTCAAGGGCAAAATAAAAATCAGTTGACTGGAAAAGTCTTTTCACATCTTGTGTTCACAATAGGAAGATTTGTCTGTTCTGGTGGGGATCAAGTCACCTATCAGGTTTCTGAAGGGACACATCTATCTGATTTGGCATGTTGTTGATTGCTCCATTAAATCACCACTATGGTCCTGCTTTGCCTCATCAGTTCAGATGAAATTTTTTTTGGAGGAGACTTGATATGGTAAACGGTTTTACCAGTTTCCTGATTGAAGATATTTCAAATTAATATCTGTTTTCTTTAAACTAATCTAATGGATAATAAAGCTCTATCCTAATAACAAGGTATTTCAGAACGTACATTTTTGTCCTCTTACGTATATTGAACCAACACATGTGCTTATATTTATTATTTTATTTCCCTTTTCCTTTTTCTTTCCCCTGTTTTTATTTTTCTCTTTCTTTTTTTATATTTATTTCTCTTTTTTTTCTATTTTTATTTCTGTGTCTTCCTTTGCTTTACCCTTCTCCCTCCTCTTTTCCTTTCCTCTTGCCCTTTCCCTTCTTCATCTCACTTTTCTTATTTTCTCCATTAAAAGGTACACAGAATGTCTGAAAAATCAGAACTCTTTTCCTAAAGTTCTCTACTAAGGAAAAAATTAAACAACTCTGGAGGGCAATAAAGCTTTAAAACATATTGGTTTCCTCTGACAAAGTAGCTTGGAGACCTCTATTATATGACTTCTTTATGTTCCTGGATTTTCTATTAATATTTTGCATGTGCACCCAGAGCTTTGAATGAATGCATATTTAAGAAATCTAAAGAAATGAATACACAAAATTATCACTACTTTAAATATTTATCCTTTGGGTGTGCATACAAGGATACGCTAGGCTCAAATATATATTTGAACAGATTATACTCATACTTCACGTGACACTGGGAAGATGACTTACAGCAAGTATGACTTCGACACCCCTTAGATGTGAACTTGAGAGCAAAGCTGTGATCCAGCAACTCCCTGTCTTGGAAGTTCTCTGGAAACACACCTGCTGGTGATCTTTCAGCATGGCTGCTTCCCTTTAGAGCCAGCATAAAGAAATAATATGGCACATAGTATTTTCTGGGTGCCTACAGTTAGCCTACATAATTTATATTTCAACATCTCCATCAGATATTTAACCTAAAATAGCAGTAGCCATTGCACACAGTCATTATGGGTATTTGGAACACTGACATAGGGCTCATTTAAGGCGTAGGTAAAGAGGGCAATTATGCAGCAAAACAACCTGTCAGTCGACAGTTTCCCTGCTTTGCTTATGCTCAAGAAGCTAAGGACTGACACGTTGGGTTTCTTAGCTGCATAGCTCTCTTCTGCAACAAAGTGACATCACGTATATATTCCCCAGGAAGGATGTACCTTGGGAGGACATAGAAAATATGTGTAAACTGTTCTGAACAAGGAAAGTATGTTCAACTTTGTCCCTAACGTCTTTCCACCTGTCTGTCACAGCTAGGAGGCTGTCTAGGTACCCTTGACTATCTAGGTATGCTCAATGGTGTAGTAATTCTCACAAGACAGCTGCACTGAAGGCTGTGCCTGAGCCCAGGCTTATTGGTTTGTTCTCTAAATAGTCTGTGTATTGTTCTGGGTGGGATTGGCCTTGAACCCAACTTATTTTTGCAGCGTATGTTTGGTTTGTCAAACCTCAGGTACACGGACTGCAATGCAAAGCAAACCAAACCAGAAGGTCCCTGAGACATTCATTTTGTACCCACCATGGGAGAAATGAATGAGACAAAACTGGGGTGCAAATTAGGAAGGCTGTATACACAGAAAGCTAATGATAGATTTCTTAATTCAATGAGTAATGTGTATAACAACAGGAGCTGCCTTTTCCCCAGGAGTGTTACATATCAACAAATACATCAGTTTTCATAAAAGGTAAGCGTCTTTGCGACATGTAGTAGAATAGATTTCTGTTGTGGTAATTGTTATGTCCCGTCACGACTTGTTCATGGAAAGAAATAGAAAGATGAAAACGGTGTAGAATGTTGCTGGCAATGGTACAACAGCTTCCATCTCACTGCTTTTGACTGAGACACTGTTTCAGCACATTCTTACCAACTTTAGTAGGGCTTATTTGTAGAAGACTGCCCTGCTTGTGCTGTCCTACAAATGCTTGTCCTAGGATCCCAACACCTGGACCTTTTCATTTACAGACTCTTAGGTTTTGCTTCACCAGAAGCTAAGTAGATTGATCAGTTGTTAAATCCATGCCTTATATACCAAAGAAATTACTAAATGTTTGTAAAATGTCAGCATTTAATCTTTCCTTCTTAGCTTGAAAAATCAGAGGAAACACAGCAGACGTGTTAAATCCTAAAGATATATACCAGTGAGGCAAGAAAAAAATTCATATTCTTCTATTGCTAAAAATAAGTGGAAGAGTTGTATTGGACAACTGTATAAAAAGCACAAAGTATAGAGAATGCCAATAAATACCCGACAGCTTTTGTGTCAAACTAAATACAATTTTAAACAGTGTCAACTCTTTCCTTCATGCCTTACACATATGTTTACAAGAAACTGGCTTTTTACAAAATTGACTGAGCACTGTTGAAGTCTTAATTCTGGTTTTTTAGATGGAATAGCCTTGAGGCTTAATTCAATATAATGCATCTGAGGGTCCGCAAAAGACAGAACTCTGGCCTTTGCTTCATCAGAGAGCTAGCCTGAGGTCAGGAAACAAAGAGAGAGTTACACGTGGTGTTATGTCAGCATTTTTGCCTCCTTACGCAAATCAGTGCTTCACTGTTCGTAGTGCAATTTTCTTGTTATGAACTACATCCATTAGAAAAAAAAAAAAATCTGGAACTATAAGGAGAGTATCTAGGTATGAATAACTTTGCCCTATTTTTTCTTCAAAACATCATCATAATTCAGGAATCTCGTTCGAATAATCGAGTCTCTGAGTATTGAAAGGACCATGTAAAAGAGATCATTGAAAAGACAGTGAAGGGCTTGCACTAGAGATTTAGATCAAGTTCATTACAGTAGCATTGGTAGGTATTTCAGCTGCTTCGAATATAAATCACTGAGGAATAGATGTATGGTGCTAAATTATCCTCGTAACATACGGATTCTTGAAACTTTATTCTAAGGATCTCTAGATTTGTGCACTCTCACTGCTTTTACCTTCAGCTTTCATAGTTATGTGTTTGCATTTTAAATGATCTGATTTTTACTTGATCTTTATTTAGTATTCACTTTAATGTCAATACTTTTACTATGTCATTTGAGTTATACTCACTTAAAGGAATTAAACCATCACTTTGGTATTTTAAATGTTTAAATGACATGTGGATTAACTCCTTGAAGAAGCTGTAGCTATGTTTCAGTTTGACTTTTCAGCTGCCGTTGCCAGTGTATATCAACCCCATAAAGATAACAAACTGTGTGCAACTCCAAATATACAAATATATTATACTTGGAACTTTAGAAAGAAAATAAGTCAATGCTTTAAGTACTAGTTATTACAAAAGTATAAATTGAGAGAAGGGTTTTTAACACTTCAAACTGGAATTTCCCATATGATACCTATGAATTATACGCCTCTCATTGTTTAAAGGACAGCACTTTATTACTTTTTTGTATTCTCAGCTTTCTTCACTTGGACACATAATATAATCACATGGTATTTGTATACAGAATACTCTGTATTCTACTTTCTGTTCAAGTTACATAACTAACTGGAAACGCCAAGTCATGACACATTTAAGAAACCTGTGTAGACTAGAATGATTATGCTAGTATGGCAGGTAGATAAATTCTTATTTCCTAACTTTGTGCTTACATACTGCCATAAATTCCTGTATAACTCTGCAACATCTCCTAGCCATTCAGTACTTCCAGACTCCTCGACTTCCCACGTCTATCAAGTCTCAGCCTAGCTTTCCACTCAATAGCAGTCCCAGTTCAGTCTCCATTCCTTTTCCCTTTCCCTCTCATTCTCAGTCTCCGTATCCCTGTCTATGTCACCCCTCACACATCTAGCCTGTTACTGATTATCACAAAATTCATGGGAATCTGTGGGAACGTGGTGAATTTATCAAAAAGAAGATGCGATGTATGGGCAGTTGTGAAAAGAGACAGACAAAGAGACAGTAGAATTGCAGAAGCCATGTTTGTTTGGGAAATGAGGTTAAAAGGCTCTTACATTTTTAAAGACTACAGCAAGAAGAATTTTAACAACATATAAATGCTATCTGTGGTCTTTTTCCTACTATTTTTTGTGAAAGATTTGCAGTACAAGCAATAAAACAAAAAAGGAAAGAATACTGCAAAGACACAAATACACATTTACAGAGACTGCAGATACCAGATAAACCACTTCTCCAGGTCTCCTGGTAAAATAGGAGCTATGTCTATGCTTATTTATTTATTAAATATTAGCAGTTTATCCATCACAATGGATTTGATACTTCAAGAACAGATAAAATAGGGATAACAAATATACTCCATCATATTTCTGCTTATTCTACTGTTACAGAAAATGAAAACTGATTTTGAGAAAGATTCTTTTGTTAGATGTGCTATGTATATGATACATGCATAAAATGTAAACCATTATATTTCTATAGCAGACAGATAGAAATATCAATTTGGTTTCCTAATTTACATTTAACAGGGGTATTGGAATTTGTAATGTTGGAAAGATTTTTTGAAGTGGAAGCTTCCACAGCTTTCTCTACATATAGCCACAATCTGGAATACTCTTAGTCCTGGAAGACCCTCCCAAAACCCAGTCTCTCTTATCAAGAATGCTCTGTCCTCAGGACCTGGAGATCAGCCTTGACTTACAACAACATAGTTATTTGTCACCAACATATCAGTAAACTTGTAATCCTTAACATAGTAGTGGCATTGTTCACTAGTGGTTCTAAAGTTAATGAAGGATCTAGATAAAGGACAGGATGTGTTCTTAGGAACCTAAACCACAGACGTGATACACAGCCTTATTTCTAAACATGCTGTAATATTCAAATTTGTAAAATTCTGCCATAGTTATTCTGTTCTTGCCATTTGGATCAGAGCCGTGACAGACAGTCAGAAAGGATCACCACTTTCTACCTTTCTGACAATGTGCTATGTGGGACAGCACAGGCACCTTTGTTCCAGGCTAAATTAATAATTGGTGATTAATCCTGTCCTGTTCAGCTCTGTCCTAGACAACATGCTTGCTTCTCTCACTTCACTATAGCTGATTATTTAAATCTTTTCTTTCTCATCTTCTCCAGAAAGCCTCAGCAGTGTACCCTCAGCAAGTTTGTAGGTGATACAAAAGTGGGAAGAGGATAAAGTTGCCATCCAGAGGGAACTTGGCAGGCTGGAGAAGTGGGAAAGCAGGAACCGTATGACGTTGAACAAGGGGAAGTGCGAAGTCCTGCACCTTGGGAGGAAAAACCCATGCATCACAGATGCTGAGGGCCACCCAGCTGGAAAGCAGCTTGGCGGAAAAGAAGCCAGAGGTCTTGGTGGACACGAGGTTGAATGTGAGCCAGCAGTATGCCCTTGCTGCAAAGAAGGCAAAAAGTATCATCAGCTGCATCAGACAAAGTGTTGTGAGCAAATAGAGGAAGGATGCCTTTCCGCTCGCTCAGCACTGGTGAGGCTACACCTGTAGTACTGTGTCCAGTTCTCAACTGCCCAGTACAAAGGAGATATGGAGAGAGTTCACTGACGGGCCACAAGGGTGATTAAGGGACTGGAGCACTTCACATATGAGGAAAGACTAACAGAGTTGGAACAGTTCAGCCTAGAAAAGAGAAGGCGCAATGTGTGCGAGTACCCAAAAGGAGCATGTAAAGAAGACAGAGCCAGGCTATTTTCAGTGGTGCTCAATGACAAGACTGAAGACCCAAACTGAAGCACAGGAGATTCTGTCTGAACCTCAGGAAGCACTTTTTCACTGTGCAGGTGACCATGCGCTGGCACAGGTTGCCTGAAAATGTTGTAGAGTCTCCACCCTTGGAGATTCAAAAGCTGTTGGGACACAGTCTTGGACAACTGGATCTAGATAGCTGTGCTTGAGCAGGAGGTTTGGACAAGGTGATGTCCAGAGGCCCATCCCAACTTCAACCATTCTTTAGTTCAGTGATTCTGGGAATCTTTGCATAAACAAAAAGAATTTGATCCAAATCCTCTAGGAAACGTGAATTTGTATTTCTTTGTTTTCTCCAATTTGTTCAAATTCTTATGGAGATGATACAAGATCAGGTGATAGGTCAGATGCCTCTGTAGACACACCACCACTAATTCCAAACTCGTCCATCTTCAGTACCTCCATTTTTGTAGTGATAATCAGAGCTCATCCTCACATTTAGTCCACCTTCCCCTTGCTACTGGAGCCATATTGTACACTCTGCTTCTATTTGGCAACATCCAAGAGGCACAGCAGCTTTTATCTTGCAATGAGCTAATACAGTCAATAACTTTAACCTCAAGGTCTACACTGTGTTCTACAGCTGTGATTTGTCACATTAACTTTGTTGTTTCAACAGTAACCTATATCTTCTATGAAACTGAGTAAAGCGTATATGTCGTAAGACTACACATAAGAATTCAAGCAGAGTTAGTTTTGGTTTAGACATGTATAAAAGTAAGCCTTTTTTATGGACAGGGAATAGAACATTGCCCCACATACAGCAATTACTTAAAGCATTTTTCTCCCAAGCTGTTATAAAAATATTTTTGACTGAGCAGATTAAAAAACTGAAAGACCTTTTATATGTGAATGCCCTTATTAATTTGTTTTGATTTTTTTTGTGTGTAAATGTTTACTTCAGCTTTAAGGATCATAATTTTTGTAATTTCCGTAACTGAGAAAAATTAAATGGAACTGCTCCTCTTTCACATAAACAAAATGTGGATTTAATTAGACTTTTTCCTCATTCTGTTCATGCAAACCACCAATCATCTCTAAAATATCTGCATGTCATAGATTATTTCTATTGCCTCTTCTTTTCTTCTCTCTCAAGGAAAACAGACTTTTTCATTTGGTTTTGATTTGATTTTTCTAAATATTAAGTTTTTATTGGAGGTTTCCTCATTTTACTTTCATAAGCCTCCAAACATCTGCAGTTTCATTTTCCTTTATTTGTAGTTCTTCTGTTTCTGTTCCACAATACAGTTATCTCAGTTAATTGGATATTCTTTTTCACTTTCAGGTTCTACTGCTGTGGTTAAACACCACTTGCTGGACCGAGCTGAGAGCAACTAACAGGATTAAGCAGCATCCAAAGTTTTCATGCTGAGCACAGGCTTACCATGCTAAAATTTCCCTTTGAATTTTGTACGTACAAAGTTAAACCTGATTTATTTTTCTCGATTATTGTTCAAAAATGAATAACACTGTAAATTAAATCTTGTACGAAACACAGAATCATAGAATCATAGGATCCTAAGGTTGGAAGAGACCTCTGAGATCATCAAGTCCAACCATATCTGTCTCCTCACTAAACCATGTCCCTAAGGAACTCATCTACCCGTCTATTAAACACCTCCAGGGATGGCGAATCCAACACTTTGCTGGGCATCCTGTTCCAACCTGTGGCCACCCTTTCAGTGAAGAAATTCTTCCTAATGCCCAGTCTAAACCTCCCCTGGTGCAACTTGAGGCCATTTCCTCTCATTGTATCACCTGTCATTTGTGAGAAGAGCCCAGCACCCACCCTGTCACAACCTCCTTTCAGGCAGTTGTAGCCAGCGATGAGATCTCCCCTCAGTCTCCTCTTCCCCAAGCTAAACAACCCCAGCTCCCTCAGCCGCTCCTCGTAGGGCTTATTCTCCAGCCCCCTCACCCGCCTTGTTGCCCTTCTCTGCACGCGCTCCAGCACCTCCATGTCCTTCCAGTAGTGAGGGGCCCAAAACTGAACCCAGCACTCGAGGTGCGGCCTCACCAGTGCCGAGTACAGGGGCACAATCACCTCCCTGCTCCTGCTGGCCACGCTGTGTCTGATACAGGCCAAGATGCCATTGACCAACACCCCCAGGTCCTGCTGATATAGAAAATAAAAGAGCCCATTAGAAAGAAACTATATTCACAATTTTAAAAGGAAACAGTTCTTTAGGATAATCTGAAAATTGTCACTCTCTGATAGACTTAGAACAGTAAGGGAAATGGGGTTATAAAGAGTAGATAAATTAACTGCTGTAATTAACCAATTTTTTATATGGAGTAAAATAGTAATAAATATATTAAATACACAAAATAAGTTTAGTTTTAAAAAGAAATTTGTTTTTCCCACTCATGTTTTTGAGCTCATGGTTTTTCCTGTATTTATTATTTTACCCGACTTTGGACAAAAATCTATGAGAAGTTTATATATATGATTACAAAATATTGTCCTGTAGAGAAAACTGCTGCTTTCTGCAGCTTAGAAATGAGAAGGATTTTCAAATATTTGATTAATACTATTTTCACCATTCCCAGTATGATCAGAGGAAGCTACAGCTGGCTATTTAAATATTAAAACTAAAAATCTAAGTGAAAATACGGTTCAAATTAGAGCACAGCAAGTGTCTTAGTTTAGATGAAAACTAAGATATGTTATCAGATATTAAAGATCTTTAATCAGGGAAAAAAAAAATTGTATAGAAGAGATAACAGTTCTTAGCTACAAATATATGTGTATGCAAAACAGGATCAACACTAATCACAACTAAAACCTAAAAGTCTTAAGAAATAGATTGAGTCCTGTACCCAAAATCTTGCGATGCAGGTCTCTTTAAGAGCTGGCGAGCAGTCGCTGCCCTGCACGGGAAAGGCGCGGCCCCCCCGCAGCCGGGGAAGGGCGGGGGAGGGAGATGGAAAACTTAGTGCGAGTTCTGCCGGAGTTGTGGAAGATTCAGATGACCCGTGATCTTTCCTTCAGAGATTGCAAAACGCATGCACTCAGGGACTGCCGCTGCCGTTGTCGCCACTGCCGTCCGAGAGGAAAAACGGATGTCCGGTCACGACCTCTGTCCCGGTTACCCCGGAAACGTCCTCCCCCCATCCCCCCTCGCGTCTGCTGAAATTCCCTTTATTGGCAAAAGGAAGAAAAATTCCTCGGAAAAAATCCCAAACCACAACATTATCCACCCCGAATTTTTCTTCCATGCCAACAATCAGACTTAAATTTATACATACATATTTTCAACTATATACATATACAGATAGGCACATAGAATATGAACAACTCATCCAAAGATAAGGTCCCCTTGAGGTATACATCGTGTTTTTCCATCTTCCTGCATCACCCACCAAGTGCAACCAGATCCTTGAGCAAAGACAATCCCACGAATGGGCTTGCCTTTGCTCGAGACAGGTTTAACCCAAACAGTTTTCCCTAACATACCTCTCAGGTGGATCACAGGGACTTTATCTCCGTCTACAGTATGAAGGAATTCTGACTGGGCAGGGCCGGCTCGATTGACAGAGCCTCTAGTGTTGACCAACCATGTAGCCTTTGCTAAATGTTGGTCCCAATGTTTGAAAGTCCCCCCACCCAATGCCTTCAAAGTGGTTTTCAACAGTCCATTACACCGTTCAACCTTCCCGGCAGCTGGTGCATGGTAGGGGATATGGTACACCCACTCAATGCCGTGCTCCTTTGCCCACGTGGTAACTAAACTATTCTTGAAATGAGTTCCATTATCTGACTCAATCCGTTCTGGAGTGCCATGTCGCCACAAGACTTGCTTTTCCAGACCTAGAATGGTGTTCCGAGCAGTGGCGTGAGGAACTGGGTATGTCTCCAGCCATCCGGTAGTTGCTTCCACCATGGTGAGCACATAGCGCTTACCTTGGCGGGTCTGCGGCAGGGTGATATAATCAACCTGCCAGGCCTCTCCATATTTATACTTATCCCAACGTCCACCATACCATAAGGGTTTCACTCTCTTAGCCTGTTTGATGGCAACACATGTCTCACAATCATGGATAACCTGAGAGATAACATCCATGGTTAAATCCACCCCTCGGTCTCGTGCCCATCTATAAGTAGCATCTCTGCCCTGATGGCCTGAGGCATCATGGGCCCATCGAGCTAGGAACAACTCTCCTTTATGCTGCTAATCCAGATCTATCTGTGATACCTTGACTTGTGCAGCTCGGTCTGCCTGTTCGTTGTTGTGATGTTCCTCATTGGCTCGATCCTTGGGCACGTGTGCATCCACATGACGGACTCTCATGATCAGCTTCTCTGCACGGGTGGCGATATCTTGCCATATATCTGCAGCCCAGATGGGTTTCCCTCTGCGTTCCCAGTTGGCTTTCTTCCATTGGTCTAACCATCCCCACAATGCGTTGGCCACCATCCAAGAGTCAGTATAGAGGTAAAGCTTCGGCCACTTCTCTCGTTCAGCAATGTCCAAAGCCAATTGGACAGCTTTGAGTTCTGCAAATTGACTTGATCCACCTTTTCCCTCAATAGCTTCTGCAACTTGTCGTGTGGGGCTCCACACGGCTGCTTTCCATCTTCGATTTGTCCCCACAATGCGGCAGGAACCATCCGTAAAAAGGGCATAGCGTACTTCTTCTTTTGGCAACTGATTGTATGGTGGTGCTTCCTCTGCACGTGTTACCTGTTCTTCTTCCTCTTCATCTGCTAAACCAAAGTTCTCACCTTCAGGCCAGTTCGTGATGATTTCCAGGATCCCAGGGCGATTTGGTTTCCCAATACGGGCGCTTTGTGTGATAAGAGCAGCCCATTTGCTCCAGGTAGCATCAGTAGCATGATGTGTGGGGGCAGCCCGTCCACTGAACATCCACCTTAGCACTGGTAATCGGGGTGCCAGGAGGAGCTGAGTTTCTGTTCCAATTACCTCTGAGGCAGCTTGAACTCCTTCATAAGCAGCTAAGATCTCTTTCTCTGTTGGAGTGTATTTGGCTTCAGATCCCCTGTAGCCTCGACTCCAGAATCCAAGTGGTCGGCCTCGAGACTCGCCAGGCATTTTCTGCCAAAGACTCCATGAAAGACCGTTATTCCCGGCTGAAGAGTAGAGCACGTTCTTCACGTCTGGTCCCGTCCTGACCGGTCCAAGGGCTACAGCATGAGCAATCTCCCGCTTAATCTGCTCAAAAGCTTGCTGTTGTTCAGGGCCCCAGTGGAAATCATTCTTCTTGCGGGTTACCAAGTAGAGAGGGCTTACGATCTGACTGTATTCCGGGATATGCATCCTCCAGAAACCTATGGCACCCAAGAATGCTTGTGTTTCCTTCTTGCTGGTCGGTGGAGACATTGCTGTGATCTTGTTGATAACTTCTGTTGGAATCTGGCGACGTCCGTCTTGCCACTTCACTCCCAGGAACTGTATTTCTTGGGCAGGTCCCTTAACTTTACTCTGTTTGATTGCAAACCCAGCTTCCAAGAGAATCTGGATGATCTTCTTTCCTTTCTCAAAAACCTCTTCTGCTGTGTCCCCCCACACAATAATGTCGTCGATATACTGCAGATGTTCTGGAGCCTCACCTTTCTCTAGTGCTTCTTGAATTAGTCCATGACAGATGGTGGGACTATGTTTCCACCCCTGGGGCAATCGGTTCCAGGTGTATTGCACGCCCCTCCAGGTGAAGGCGAACTGTGGCCTGCACTCTGCAGCTAGAGGAATGGAGAAGAACGCATTAGCAATATCAATAGTGGCGTACCACTTCGCTGCCTTGGATTCCAGTTCATACTGAAGTTCTAATATGTCTGGCACAGCGGCGCTTAGCGGTGGAGTAACCTCATTCAAGCCACGATAGTCCACAGTTAATCTCCATCCTCCATCAGACTTACACACGGGCCAAATGGGGCTATTGAAGGGTGAGTGAGTCTTACTAATCACCCCTTGGTGCTCCAGTTCTCGGATCATCTTATGAATGGGAACCACAGAGTCACGGTTCGTTCGGTATTGTCGACGATGCACTGTTGTGGTGGCAATTGGCACCCGTTGTTCCTCAACCTTCAACAATCCGACAGCAGAAGGACTCTCAGAGAGACCCGGCAGTGACTTTAGCTGTTTAATCTCTTCTGTCTCTACAGCAGCTATTCCAAAAGCCCATCTATGTCCCTTTGGATCCTTGAAATAGCCATTTCTGAGGTAGTCAATTCCCAGGATACATGGGGCGGCCGGACCAGTAACAATGGGGTGTTTTTGCCAGTCTTTCCCGGTCAAGCTCACTTCATCTTCCAACACAGTAAGC
This sequence comes from Neomorphus geoffroyi, assembly GCA_033558235.1. Taxonomy (NCBI): domain Eukaryota; kingdom Metazoa; phylum Chordata; class Aves; order Cuculiformes; family Neomorphidae; genus Neomorphus; species Neomorphus geoffroyi. The sequence continues at coordinate 7,630,395 of JAUMJM010000053.1, read as the reverse complement.
TCTTGAGATCCCCCAGTCACCCCAGAAATAGCAACAGTTTCCGGGCCCACATGTCCTGATGGCATTAACGTACATTGAGCGCCAGTATCAACTAAAGCCTCATATTTCTGTGGGTCTGATGTGCCAGGCCACCGGATCCACACAGTCCAATAGACACGGTTGTCCCGTGCCTCTACCTGGCCAGAGGCAGGGCCCCTCTAACAGCCGTTGCAGTGACAGCAACTCTTTAGTGATGGGTACATTTTGGAGGTTCCCTCTAGTGGGTCAGATCCTTGGGAGACTGGCACTGCACTTACTTTTGCCGATTTTCTTTTCAGCAAAAAGCTAGAAAAAGAAAGCATAACAATACAGTAAATTAAATTTTGTTTGGGTATAAAGAATCTGTATCACAGTTCTCCTAAGTACACATTAACCTAAGCTATAGAAAAAGCAGCAACCGGAAAAGTCATGCAGAAATTGTTTTCTTGTCTTAGATAAGCTACATCATGACTTGAAACTTTTCATCTTCTTCTTTTTCCTATCAGGTCTCTATATTCTATTCCAATCACCTCTTAAGATTTTACACCTAGCAGAATTCAATTCTTAACATAACTGACAGAGAGGCTTTGATGGATGTACACAAGCTGTAATTAATGAATAAATCTAAAATAATCTTAAATTTAAGTGTAATTTGAAGAAAATCATTGTTTGTTGTACTGTGAAGTATTCTGAGAAAATCATAAAGTTAACAACCTGAAAATAAGGTATGAAAGTCAACAGATGTTGTCTATGAAAGAGACATCTAAATGATTGACAGGCTGAGAACACCAATTGTCTCATGGCTCATAAATAATAGACATAGACATATCAACGATCATTAATGTAAAACTTACTTCTTAAAAAAAAAGTTAAATGTCTATTTTCTACTCCAAGTAGTTATTAGAATAATGCGCAAAAAATGCCACTACTTTTATGTTATTAATCATTAATATATTTTCTAATTCAAGAAAAAGAAGAAACTATTTTCTAACATCTTGTGTATCTTATCCTATCAACTTATTGTATCCCACTAAAATCTTTACACTCTCCTTTATGCTCTGAAGGCATTTTAAGCACCACAGCTCACCCTCTATGGCACGCTTCTAGAGTTCAATATGGAATTGCACCATCAGTGTCCCATCTAGAAGATAAACTTCAACTAATTCAGACACTTATTCTTTTAAACTGCTAAATGAAGTTCTACTTTCATCAAAATAGCAGAAAAAACCCCATGAAAATGATATATGTGTAATTTAAGTTTGATGAAGGATTGCTAACAGTCAATGAGTCCTTGAATTCTGCACCTACAGATACCAAAGCTTCCATATTATCATTGTGCCTATGCCAATACATCTGTGCTGGAATCTTATGGTTTCATCAGTGAAGCTTTATAAAATTTGTCAGTGAAAATTCAGGAGTAATCTCATTTATCTGTATAACACTGGTGCTTACACTATACAAGCAACACTTTAACTAACTAATTCCTTAATAACACATTTGATTAATACAGTACCAATTAATATTTATCAATATAGCCCTTCAATTTTTACCAATGTCTTCATAGATTCATTCTGCATCATCTGTATTGTTCATAGTCCATGAAACCTCCCAGAGAAACTATCACCGTATTTCAACATTGGACTGCAAATTTCAGACGCTGAAACAGTTCAAAATCTAAGTCAAATATATCTTTAATTTTTTGGCCAAAATTATTTAATGTAAATTCATTAAAAAATCTGTGTGCTTGCCACATATTGCCCCTCAAATTTCTTTTTCTTGCTCCATTCCCATGAGATCAAGTAATCACAGGATCTCAGCACTGGTAATGACAAAGTTGAGTGGAACATAGCAATGTTTTAAACTCTGTTTATATCTATACTTACACCAGTACTCTTCTGTATGGACCCCATAAAATCATATATGAGGTATTTGGGAAACATCTCATTTCTTAACCTGTGACATCATCCACTTGTAAAAGGAACTGATGCTCATAATGTTTATGGTGGTGCGGAGATCGACACACAGACTCCGATGCAGAATCAAAGAACTTTTATTGTCAGAAGGCTGCATTTTTATATTCTTCAGAGTTCTATCACGCGCTGGATGATTTTACATGATTGGATACACACAGCTGTCCACGCGCCTAAGTTACACTTAAGATTGGTTACTTACACACGATCACGCACTGCTGCAAGAAGCAAGTTTAACATTCTTTTGCTAGATAACTTGCTCTTTATCTTACACTTCTTTGCAAACAATTCTATTTCTTCACCACCTAATCCCTCATATCTCACTGTTCAAGGCCCTTCAAGAATACCATGCTGCTCGTTATTATAAAATGTCTCCAACAATTCCCCCTTTTTTGTTTTCAATCTGCACCAACACAGCTCCACTCATGGCGCCATCAATCATCCTCTGCACACATCACACCACACACATCAAGACACATCAAAACACATATAAAACCCATTAAACACAACAAAACTAACATTAAAAGGCGTATCATCTAAGATTCTAAACCATTAAACCATCTTCCAAGAATATTTCACTTATTATACCATATGTGTTGTTTGCTTGCTTCTATGATCGTGGTGACAGGTGAAGTTTATTGTAGTTATATTTAGTGTTAGTATTAGTGTTAGTAAGGTTAGTAGGGCCTAAACTGCAGGACTCTTCCCTTATATAAAATGGAACAATCTCCGACATGTTTGTCTTTGTACAATTACACCACTTACTACTATTTCCATATATCCTCAAAGATGAATTTACATTTTTTACACAAGATTGATTTGTCCCACTACAATTAAACATTACACAGCCATGATGTTGGAAGAACACTTTCTGTAGCGACGTCAGCACGGGCCACTGGTCTGTAAAGAGGCCATCCAGGCAAGTAGAAAACAGTTTTTCCGGGGATGCATATTGAGTCCTGTCCCGTCGTGTTGGCTAGGATGATCTACACGTTTATTTTCTGCTGCGCGACCATCGAAAATGGTGCAGCTGTTGCCTGAGTTAGGTTGAAGACCCAGGCCGTGGTAAATCAGTTGAGTTGTTTGTTACTGCAGGCTTTACCCATTTTGCAGGTATCCATGTAGGCCCAGAACCTGTAATGACACAAGCATACCCTCGCCCCCACGTTACTAACTGAAATGGACCATCCCATTTGCCCTCTTTGTTTTTTATTAACACCATGAGCTTTTCATCAAATGCTGGCATTCCTGTTGACGTGGTGTGCGTATGCTTCACAATTGGTGGTACTGTATCTTATCCTGCTAAGCGCAAGAAATTCAATACATATTGTACTTTCATCAATCGATTTGTTGGTGATTCCCCAGACTCCCCCTGTTTTTGTTTTTGTAAATATTGTTTTATCCCTAGATGTGTTCGTTCAGTAATAGCTTGTCCTGTTGGGGCGTGTGGTACTCAGGGTCATTTGTGTCCTGGTGCGATCCTGGCTTGCGCTGCGTTTCCAGTTTCCCTGATTTTGCCCAATAGGGTTACCGTATTTATCAAGTTGAGATTGATATTGATTGACATAGTGTCGACTTCTATGACAACATGGGCAAATTCCTGGCATTTGATTTCCCGAAGGCCCATTTCTTCGATGTCCTTGCAAATTCTTATTACAGTGATAGCTTAAGTGGCCTTGTTGCCCACAGTTATAACACCGTTTTGCCCCTAAAGGTCTCATTGCTGTTGCGAAGGCATCTGCTAATACAGTCGCGTGTTGTTCCATCGTGCCTACACGATTTGCTGCCTCTACCATCTCTACCAGGGTTGCATTACGAGGTAAAGATATTAATACCTTTTTACAATCTGGATTCGCATTTTCTAGGGCTAGTTTTAGTAATAACAACTCTCTGGCTTCCGGATGCTCAATTTGCTTTTCTATCGCACTCCGCAGTTTGTCTATAAAAAGCATATAGGGCTCGTTGTTTCCCTGTCGAATAGATGTGAAAGAGACTGGCTGTTTTCCCACTTCGGGTAAAGTTAAAAGTGCTCTGAGTGCCATTCTTCCCGTTTCTCTTAAAATATCTGGCAGCAGCCTCGATTGTGCCTGTGGGTCGGCAAACGGACCTGCCCCCGTGTAATGATCTGTTCCTACCCCATATAACGGGTCTCCTTGTGGGCGTCCTAAGTTTTCCACTGCCTTCACTTCCGCAAATTCCATGAACTTATCTCTCCATAACAATTTTTGTGTGGGGGTTAAAATCATTGATGCTAACTGCTGACAATCATACGGAGTAACTAATCGTCCACATAATACATTTTCTAACAATGTTTGTGAAAAGGGAGAATGCAATCCATCCTGCATAACAGCTTTCCTGACTTCCTTTACTAACTGCCAATCAAAGGCTTGATATTGTGGTGGTTGATTCGGTTGTAGAATAACTGGAAATGGTAAATCCATCTTTTCTCCTTCCTTAAGTGCATCTAATTTTATCTTTGTCCATCTGTTTCTAATATTGTCCCCTTCATTATCACCTAAGGTTTTAGTCTTTTGTCTTTTTTCTTCGTTGCTGCTGCTGTCACTATCACTTCCAGTTTTGCACTGAGTACGTTTAACTCTTTTTTTCTTTGATTTCTTAGAACTTTTATACGACATTGTAGTAGCACATTCAGATTGCTGCTCGGACAAGGACCGATCTTTTTCCTCGTCACTAACATCTGTCTGAGTACCCTCTGAGATAAAACCTTCTTTTGAAGGTGCTAATGCCTTGTCATAAATTACCCCTGACAAACGCTTTTCGGGGGGGGTATAGCCGTTCAAGAGGCTACTCTGTGTGGGTTGGGCTGCTTGTTTTTCAGCCTGTAAATCTTTTAAAGTCTCATAAATCAATCGCCACGTTGTTAGAATTCACATAGCATTTACATCTCTTTTTGAAGCCTTTTCAAAAAGCAAATCTCCTGCTTTTCTCCAAGTTGAGATATCAAAAACATACAGAGATTCCACAGGCATTCCATTATTTTTAAACCAGGCTAATAATAACTCTAGAGCTTGATTTTTGTATTTAATTCCTCTTTTCTTTAGCATATGCTTTATCATCTTAACTTCTTCTTTCTCTGACACTGACACCTTAATTCCCATCGCGTTTCTCGGCTGCTCACCTGATTCCTTTGTAGCAGGTGATTGAAGCCCCAGGGTCTTTTGTCCTGCTCAGGTCCACTGGCTGGGACGATCGTTTAGCTGAGATGCCTCCTCAGACGCAGCCTTTCTTGTAGGTGTGCTTTATCGATCCCAGGATCTGCTTGTCCTGAATCTTCGGTCTTCTTCGGATCACGTCGGACTTCTTCAGATCACGTCAGGCTTCTTCGGATCACGTCGGGGTCACCATTTGCGGAGATCGACACACAGACTCCGATGCAGAATCAAAGACCTTTTATTGTCAGAAGGCTGCATTTTTATATTCTTCAGAGTTCTATCACGCGCTGGATGATTTTACATGATTGGATACACACAGCTGTCCACGCGCCTAAGTTACACTTATGATTGGTTACTTACACACGATCACGCACTGCTGCAAGAAGCAAGTTTAACATTCTTTTGCTAGATAACTTGCTCTTTATCTTACACTTCTTTGCAAACAATTCTATTTCTTCACCACCTAATCCCTCATATCTCACTGTTCAAGGCCCTTCAAGAATACCATGCTGCTCGTTATTATAAAATGTCTCCAACATGGTGGTACCTGCCATATATATTTTGATGCTTTCTAAATAATTTTGCTTCTAAGAGATATTATCAGAAAAAGAACCCTAGTTAACTAACCAATTTTTATAACAAAAGTAAAATAAAATATCATATTGTTCTTCTTATGACATTCTATAAGGTATCTGGGCTGAGGTACTAGACACTGCACCTGAATTATGTCAGTCCTATGGGACTGATGATGTATTCAGAGCACTGGCAGATCTGCATGTCATTTTGGAATGCAACAGAGTTCATATTTTTCCTGGCAAGGGAAAGCTTGGAATTGTATTAGAAAAAAAAAGGTGACACAAAAAGAACAGCATCCTCAAAAGACATTTTATGAATTTTTGCAAGCATAAAAGATTTCATGCATGGATCACTTTTAGAAATTGTAAGAATTTATGTGTTCTCTATCCCCTCCTAAAAGTGTCGCAACTCGTTTCAATTAATGCTGCTGCCAGTTATTCTGGCAAAAAGAGGTGAAATTAATTCTGGTGAGCTCCTGTCATGCAAAGATCATCTGTTCCATCTTTCCCTGTACACAAACTGTTAGGCAGGAATTGGGAGGTAAACTTGCAGCATGAATTGATCTTGTTAAATCCAAAAAGTTATGGCCGGATAACTGATGCCAAAGGAAATCTGAATATTCAGAGAACGATTGGATCATCAGCACCAAATCTATCCCAGAACACAGAAAAACATTTTCATTCCTTCTTGCCAAATCAGTGAACACACATGCATCAGAAAGTCACTTACAAATACAATCATATACAAGCTACAAACCTGTATCAATCACTGAAGGCTGAATGAATTAAAAAATGACCCTAATGAAAATTTGGAGAAAAAAATTGCTAAAGCTATAGTATAAGTGTATATACTATATAATCAAATATAACATTATAAAACTACATATAATATATATTATTTTATATAATATATTACAGTATAAATTATAAAGTAAATTCACCTACCTTATTTTATATAAATTTGCTGTTAATGGCACTGCGAAGGTGAAATTCTTCTCACCTAAAATAAGTTTTCTGACCTATGCATCTTAGGATCTCTAAAGTTCTTGTTCCTCTCCATTGATTATAAAGGACAACCTCTGAACATATTTGAGGTTAAAAGAGATTAACCCCACACCTGGTCTTTTGCAAATTACATATATTGCATCTAATATAGTTGTATCCCAATTTGCCCAGCCCACAGTTCCTAGCATTTTCTCCTACAGCCCAGAAACTCACAAGAACCAATCCCTACAGTGTCACCCACTCCGTAACAAAAGTGTAACTGTCTTTAGCATCTTTTCATTCAACCTCCAGTTTCTGGTTTTGGTTCTTTTAGCAGGGAGAGTTGGCCTCTGGAAACTATCATTTGCAGAAAGAGGCCTTTTGAATGACTGACAAACTACAGAACTTGCCATAGAAATGAAGTAGTAAAGCTAAAGGTGAAATGATTCTAAAGTCACTAGTGCATCAGCAGATCCAAGCTTTCCCATGCATCTTCAAAGCAATCTCTACACATTAGGCAAGGCAGTATTACTAACCAGAATTGATTGTTGACATCAATATTTTCCGAGACTTCTGTGTTCTTTGAGGATAAACACAAGGAGAGCTCCATGCCAGAGATAAAAGGATTATCTATAGTTCCTCTTCTTAGCAGAACTAGGGTGAAGGAAACTATGGATAATTCAAGAGCACTTTAAAAATATTCTACCTTTGTTTCAGTCTGTATCTCTCCTTCATTGTAACAATGGACTTATGTCTTCTTCATCATTGTGAACTTGGCAGAAACCTACTACAACAAAAACAGCCTGCTACACATATGAGTTGTTATTTAGACTTTGAACAAAGATAATCTGTTTCCTAAGAGTTGTGTTCTTGGAGGGTTAATCTATTTCCATCTTTATTAATGTAATGTCTTGTTACAGTCATCTAGTTTCAGCTTTCTCTCCTCTCGTCAGCTATGTAAAATGTCTATGTTACATCAACCTTTGTCTTTGCATTTAGCAATTAAGTTTATGTATTTGTCATCATCTTAAAGTTGTAAGCACTATTTTCAAATGTGTGACAATTATGTTGTAATATGGCACTCCATAAAATTGTTGTGGAAGGTCATCCATCTACTAATGCTACTCTGTTTTTTCCAGAAAGTTAGCATATATCTCTTCCAGGTTTATTAAGTTTCTGGATCGACCATGTTTTCTGCTTAATGTCGAAAGAGTACCAGAAGAGAGAGACACTTGTTTGTAAACAAGTGGATGTAGCACTTGTCAGTTAAGTGTTATAATGGTTTATAAACTATTCTAGATGTAAAAGAAACTTTGTTTTTCCAAATGCATTAGAAAGTTGCCTCCTTTCCTTGCCTTTGATACCGTCATACAAGGTCCAGCATGTATTTCTTAAGTTTAAGATTTTAAGTATCGTTTCCTTCTAGTTAAGGACCAAAGGGTGAATCTCTTTCTATTATGAAGTGCTATTTTCATAGTGGAATTAAAAAATCAAATTATTTTTAAAAAATTTCACTGCTTCTCAGTTACTTCTGTTCTTAAAAAAATCATGCCTAGTCACATTTATGAAGAGGTACTAATTTATCTGATGTATTTGGAAGTATGTGATACATAAGTAATGTATATATCTGAGCAATCTTACCTCTATGTGAACAGGAGTACAGAATTTACTGATTTTAAAAGACTCAGCATGTGCAATAATGTTCAAAAAACCTCATGGTAACATAAGGAGGTGGAGGAGAGCAAAGGTTAAATTGTTATTAAAGAGAGGAATGCAGATAGTTACAATATTGACCTCCATGGAGTCTCTGTACCATTGCAATTGTTTATATGATAAAGCACATAGTGATATTTCATCCACTTATAGAGCAGAGGAAGTAATTCACTTAGTCCAAAAAAGTGATAAAGCTGGAAGCAACAACCAGAAAATCTGAGACAAACTGTAATTTTTCCTAATTAAATAACCATCTTTATCATGCTGAACATATAAGTGAGAGACACTTAATGTTAACTTTAGCATCTAGAGAGGATGTAGTCATAGTTCATCATGACATATTTAAAGGAACTGGAGAATCTGAGCGTATTTACATGGAAATAAAGGTTGTATTAGTTGTATGTGGTTGCAGTAAGTTAATTTCTGCGACACTTCGAACTCCTAAAATCCAGTCGTTAAGCTGCATGAGTAATTTCACTATAATCAGTAGTAAAGTTAGGGCAACCTGATATGGAATAAGGTGTGGTTCAAGTTATTGCAAGTATCAAAATTTTGTCCCTAGCCAGAAAAAAACAGAGAAAAATGATATCACAAGAGAATGTATCAGCACTTTGACTGGAGTGGGAAAAGGCAAATAAAAGCAGACTCAGAAAGTATGTTTAACACCAGAAGGTAAAATACCATCATGCCTATTACCACCATTCTGTACTGACATCAGAAGATTTGAAACATCAGTTAGCAATCGAGCAACTTGTAATAATTTCAGGTAAGAAAGTTAGAGCCTAGCAGGTGAAATTAGATAGGTATGTCTCTTTTTAGGTACCTTTAACTCTACAGGAGGACATTATCAGTTTTCTAGATTAACATTTGAGAATAAATGTGTCAGGGAAGTATTGTAGAAAGAGAGTTATGAGGAACTCGGTGATACTTCCAGGGAAGATAGAAATGCTGATGGTATGATTATTGCTTCAGCTGATGAGACTGAGCATCATAGTATGCTGACAACAGTAATAGTGAAAGCAAGAGAAGAAAATATTAAATATCAGAAAAATACAGTAGAAAGAAATAGAGATAAAGTACATGCTGGACCTTATATGACTTCAAAGTGAATAAAAAGCAAAAGTCTTTGTGATATACTGATGAATCCCAATGAGGAAAATGACAGGTCTTTACAGAGGAATTATGTGTGAAACATGTACATCTTTATAATTTAGGAGATACTGAGCTACATTTTTCAGTGAAAAGGAATTCAGGGTTTGCCACATTAAGGTCTTTTCCATAATTCTTCATAAAAAAAATATAATATTCTTCTATGGTGCTTATAGGATAGTTTATCTATGAAGTAATTTACAGTTTTAAAGGTGGTGTGTCCAGACACAGACAAACACTAATTCTCTCTTCCCATGCTAGAAAAGACTGATTCCCTGTGGTTTATTCTTGTACTCTACTACTGCCTTAGTCAACACTTTCTAAAGGTCTTTTTTAAAACATACATCTACAGAATAAATCATCACTTGTTCTATAGTCCCACACAAAATGTGAGATTGAGTTTATTGGAGTATATTTTTCCAGAAGAATTCAGAATACACTTCATCTCATCTTAAAATTTGAGTCCGAGTCAGGGGAGTTGAATCAACTTCAGGAAATGCCTGTTTCTCTTTACTAACTATAGAAGGAACGTAGGATGATTAGATTACATGTCAAATATTTAGCTATTTATGGGAAATAAATCACATAAAAAATGTGAAGATTTAATGCTCTTTCTTTTCAGTATATATGTACACAAGGGACTAACCCAGCGTAATATGAGTTTAACATAGAGAAGTTCCAAGCTGTCTCAACATTGTATTGCCAAATGCTTATTTTATTCTGTTTTTCTTCTAAGCATGCCTCTGAAATTCAGTTTAAGTTATAGAAATTGTCAGCATAGTATTAATATGGTTTTCCTATTAATCTGTGACAAGGCTTGAAATTTAATATTTTCCCCATGACAAACCCATAAAATTTATCAGTCTAGCCTATGGTCTGTACAGTGAAATATTTATAATTTATGGTTGTTAAAAGGAAAGGAAGCTAAAATAAATGAATAAACATGCAGAATTTTTCTCCCTATGGTAGTTTTATTAATTACTTCTGTGGAACAGAAGTTTTACATTATTCACAAGGCCTTCTCAAGCTGAAAACAGTCTTTGTCATTTTACTGTATGTTATTAGCATTCAACTTGCTACTAAGCAAGTAAGTAATTCTGAATGAAAATTCAAGAATAAAAGGAAAATACACTCTTTGATCATTTTAAGTAGCACATATTTAGCATATTTCTGCAGTCTCCATACTGTCCTCAGTTGTCATAGGAACTCAAGGCATTCCCTGTGACTACCAGTTCTTGCAGCACTTTTTTACTCTTTTTCTTTCATACTATCATCTGTTGTACAGTCAACTTCAAGTACTGAAAAAGGCAAAATCTCCCAAATTGTATAACTGGCTTAAAGGACATAAGAATGAACACTAATCATTTTCTTTATTTGCTTTTTCAGCACTAAATAAGGCTCACATGAGTTTCCACCAGTTTTCTCAAATCACAAAGTCTACACGGTTAAGTAACTACTTCAAGATTATAGGGATTATTGAAAAGCTGGCAATACATTTTCAGTCTCTGCTGTTGTATCTGATAGTTTTTTGGGTTGGTTTGGGTTTTTTTCCACATGCTAATGGCTTAAACATGGGATTCAACATTTTTGTCTGCCTTTCTCTTTCACATTTCTGTTATCAGTTTCTGTCAGCCTTGCATTTATAAATTACATTCTCAACTGATGAAGAGGGGGGATTTTAAAAAACGTGATTGAGAATCCTGAGGGATGCAGGAAAATTAAGTACACAAGTCATAACTAGGATATGGTTGTAATTACAACTTATGGGGGTTTCCTTTTGTTGTCATGATGATATAAATCGTTGAGAGTGACTGATCTGGATTTGAACAGCTGACTTTGAGAGATCTCACTCGCAATTATAATTTTACCTTCGCTGTCTATGTCACATTTTGCACGCATCCCATAGGTTTAGCAAAAGTGAGCACCAAAATGCCTAAGTATCATTTAAATCCCCAGCCTTTATCTATATTCTGTCATGTACTAAAAAGTTTCCAAAAATTACGATGTTGTATCTGTATATAGTTTACATGTGTAATAGTCTCTTCAGTTGAGGCATCTGATTATCCTAAAGTTCTGCCTTAATCTAATTTTCCAGCTGAGTTGAGGTCAAGTTTATTATCTAAGGCTCAAGATCATATTAGCAGCCTAGACAGTGCCTGGAAAAGAAAATTTACTGCATTTTTCAAGTTTTCCTACACTGCAGAATTTGTAATGTAATAAAGTCAGAATAGGAACCTAAGATTTTAAAGAAAAAATATCTAGAATTTTAAACAGATTTAAAACATTTCTACATTGTCTATTTTTTCCTTTCAGAAATAAGATATGAAAAAGTCTTATGAAATGTAATAAAATATTCCTCATGCATCCTGACTAATGTATATACATCTGCATAAATAAAATATACTGTTGATAAATTTCTTACAAATGAAAAATAAAAAATAGCATAGTTTTTTTAAATGCACAACAAAACTATACAAAATAGTCAATGAAAATAAACAAATTACTGTGATTATTATTCATTGAACGTCTTCATGATGACCTACACCAAGCCAGACGTTTAGTTCTACAGAATCATATCATCAACTAATATAAAACCCAGCATTGCTTCATACTTCAGAGTAGATATTCTGATTTATCCTAGTGGATGATTTCTTGTTAACAGGGTTTGTTTGATTGCTGTGGTGAACACTCTTCACTCCCCAAATCACCCACTTTTTGAGACACTTTTCCTTTACCGTCTACATACTTGGTGCATTGCTGTACTTTGTGAATTTCAAACAAAAGTTCCAAGTTTTTCATTTCAAAGGTATTTAAGAGTAAGTCCTATTGCAAAGGGACCATAGTTAGGCATTATCAAGGTCGTTTTTTTCCTTGGCATAAACTTGCTGAGAAAAAGGGAGAAAGGAAAGCTACAGAAGATTTAGCTCTCCATTGACCTCTCATTCTTACACCTCTTGCTACACACACACACACATGCATGCACACACAGAGCTGCTGCTCAGTGTTCTTGCTTCTCTCTACCTGACAGAAACTGTGGAAGTTCTCAGCAGCCAAGATTATTTTGTAGTGCCTATTCCTTTACTTTGTAACCCTGCACAGCAAGATTGTGTTCCGATTAGGTGACCTGAACTGGCAACACATCCCTGGCTGGGGGGCAAAGAAAGATTTGCGTCTCCCCTACAACTATGAAATTGCATTCAATCCTAGGTTTTAATGTAAGTAAACAATTTTATTAATTAAGGTAGTTCTGAGTAGTGTCTAATAATTACATTTTTCTGCTTAAAAATCAATGTGTAGGGTAAATATTACATTGGTACTCAGAGTTGTTAATGCACACAAATGCTGAACACATGAAACAACCAAATTGTTTCACACAAATTCAAGGTCCACACAGCTTGGCAAAAGCCTGTTTGTAGATGCCTAGACTCACGAACTAGAATATAACTCATTCAGATAAGAACATCAAATCAAGCATTAGAACCCACACAAAAGGAGTAAATTTATGGAGCTGAGCTGACTGAAACAGTGCTGAGTACTTCATCTGGGACACAACAACCCCATGCAGCGTTACAGGCTTGGGGAAGAGTGGCTGGAGAGCTGCCTGGCAGAGAAGGACCTGGGGGTGTTGGTTGACAGCTGGCTGAACATGAGCCAGCAGTGTGCCCAAGTGGCCAAGAGGGCCAATGGCATCTTGGCCTGTATCAGAAACAACATGGCCAGCAGGACCACAGAGTGATTGTGCCCCTGTACTCGGCACTGGTGAGGTTGCACATCGAAAACTTTCAGTTTTGGGCCCCTCACTATAAGAATGACACTGAGTAGTGGAGCGTGTCCAGAGAAGGGCAATGAAGGAGCTGGAGGACAAGCCTTATAAGAGATGGCTGAGGGAACTGGGATTGTTCAGTCTGGAGAAAAAGAGTCTGAGGGGAGACATCACTGTCTACAACTGTCTGAAAGGAGATTGTAGCAAGGTGGGTGTTGGTCTCTTCTCCCAAGTGACAGGTGATAGGATGAGAGAAAATGGCTCCAAGTTACACCAGAGTAAGGTTCATGTTAGACATCAGGAAATATTTCTTCACCGAGAGGGTTACGAGGCACTGGCACAGCTGCCCAGGTAGGTGATTGAGTAACCATCCCTGGAGGTATTTAAGACAGGTAGTTGAAGTACTCAGGGAAATTATTTAGTACAGGGGTGCCAAACTCATAGCTCCCACAATTCTCCCGCTCCTGTAATGCACGTCACATATGCTGCACACATGAAGAGTGCTCTAGCAGGAGAGTAGGGGCTTCCACTGAGTAGAAAAAAGGTGCTGGACCAGATAAAACAAGGTAGAGGGCCAGATTCAGCCCATGGACTGTGAGTTTGACACCCCTAGTTTATTAGTAGACAGGTATGGTTGGACTCGACAATCTCAAAGGTCAAGCAATTCTATGATTCTATGATTCTACGAAACATTGAAGGGTAGACTTCTCCAGTACTGCTGGGGAACAAGTGAATTAAATGAATTTACAAAGCATGTAAAGGTGTGGAAGTTTTTTCATAAAGAACAGAAAAAATCAAAACTGATGGTTCTGCAGAAGAAGAAAATTGTTGTCAGGAAATTTAACCTGAGCAGAAAAACATAACTCGGCCATTTAAGATGTCTTCTGCTCTCCAAATAAAATCACTTCCCAAAAGGGGCTCTCATTTTAAGCCTACTTCAAAAACACAAACCTAAGGAAGTGAAGATATAGAAAATTTGATCTATAAATAAATTACCAATAACTCCATTAGTAGAAGGAGCTGGGGATCTTCTTGGTGTACAGTAGGGTGTACATGATCCACCAGTGTAGCAGGACAGCACTGATAGTTAATGTCCTGGGCTATGTCTACAGAAGTATGGCCAGCTGATGGAGAAAACCAGCTACTCCCCTATACTGAGTCCTCCTTACAACACATCTGGCACATAGAATCCAGGTTGGGATCTCTAAAGGAAATGCTGATGAATGTGGACAAGTCCAGTAAACTTACTCCATCCAACATTGTCAGGGGATGGAGCAACTTGCCCAGCAGAGGGAGATGGGTGGGTTCAGGTTGGAGCAGAGGCAACTTCAAGGGCATCTAAGCAGCCCCCCATTGTCGCTGGGGAAGATAGTGAGGAGATGGAGACAGGCTTTTCACAGGTTGATGCAGGCAAAGATCATAAATTGAAAAGGGAGATTCTGCCGTAAAGACAACATTTTACATTATGATCATGATTAAAACACTGGAGTAAGTTTCCCAGAGCTGTCTTGCCGTTGCCATTCTTGGAGATGTTCAAGATCTGACAGGATAAAGCCCTGAACAATCTGGCCTCAAGAGTCCTATATATTCATTTGTGTGTGTGTGTGTCTATACACAGATATCTTTACTCATGCAGTACGTTTATTTTCCAACTTTTCTGTCATTTTCCCTACTCCTTCTGTATTAATTTCCAAATATTTTCATCATATTAAAGAATAAGAACTTATGATAAGTCTTACTATACTTGCTGAGTGCATGAATTCCTTTGGGCTTTACTGTTAGCTGCTTTTTTATTTATTCATTTATTTTTAATGAAATGGGTATAGTATATATAATGATGGTTGGATTGAGAGATGAAAGGGAATAGGATATGACCATTACATTAGAAATTAAATTGAGGTTTAATGTGGAAAAAGTGTTAGGAGTCAAGAGCTGTGTGGGTTTATAGGTAGAACTCCTGGCAAAAGCTGATGCAAAGCAATGTAAGTTAAACAAAGAACAATATGTACAGTTTTGCATACTCCTCTCTATTCTAAATTAATGCCTTAAAATAAAATTTTAAATTGCAAAGAACTGTAAAAGAAAACGCAGTTAATGTGAAATGAAACTGAAAAATGTAAATGTATCTCTTCTCCATGAATCATGTTAAAATAGAAAAGTCCTATTGTTGACTGCTTAACAAAAGTAGAATTGTAAAACCCAAGATTTGGATCTCAGAGGTCATATAGAACAAACTACAAATTGAAATACTGATGCAAATAATGATCGTTATTATTCATTTGTGTGACGTGGTAACATGAGAATATTTTTGTCAGACTATATAGAGAATTAAGATCAATATTCAGCCCAAAGGAACCTGAAATATGGAAGAAAGAGAAAGAATGGAAAAACTGGTGAGTTGGTAAAGGTTAAGAAGCGGGATAGAAGTCATACTAGGACTGGAACTTGCATCTCCCAGGACAATGCTGCAGTCACCAGCTTACAATGCTTTTATAACAACAGACCAAAGCATCCAACATTTCAACAATTATGAAGAATTTTGTTGACATTTAAGATAACTTTTACTGGTAATCTCTATTTAGAATATGCAATGAGATATTTATATAGAAGAGTATCTTATAAAAAGGATTATGTGGAAAAAGATTAGAAGAGCAAAGAAGTCACGTACGACATTCTGACTCAGATAATACATAATTTTGCTTTAACAGGGTGAAATAAAACATGAAGATTTAATATAAGACAGATGCTATATAAAGTGCTTCATGTTTGTTAATTATTTCATTCCATACAAAGTACTAAATGTCTAAAAGACCTCAGTTGTACCAGTTTCTGTGGCTTATCTTTCACTTGAAAGACAGAAAGTACATGTGACTTAATGAACTTCTTTACAGTTAAATAATTAAGGTTCCAGTGCATCAAAGAGCAGGCATATGCTTAAATTAAGCACCTGTTTAAATTGTTGCACCGTGTGACAAGTGACCTAAAAATGGTGATGCTATTTTGATACCTTGAGAGAAGACTAAGTAAGACTTAGCTATATAAAATAACCTTGTAGGATGTTATTTATATACAAGCTAATTTTATTCAAAGTACATTGAAGGACAGACAAAACCTGCTGAATTCCAAACAAGAGACTTATATAAACTAAGAAAAATGGTAACAGAATTTTTCAGAAATTTTGACCATTCTTGTAGGTCTCCTTTGTAGCTTTTCCAATTCAACTAAACCTTTTTTGAAATGGGGGCCAGATGTGTATTCAAACTGCAGGTACACAATTATATATCTTTTGCATTGTTCACTTAGTAGAAAGTGATTCACATTAATAATAGTTAAATTTGGCATTACTTGGCTTTTCAGTTTTTTGAAATGCAGAATTATCTTCTCCGAAACACAGCAAGAAATGGAAATATTACTTTTCTTTTCTGTATTGGTGTCTTCGACCATCTATGTCCTTAGATCATGTGAATGCCAATTAAAGTGCCATTAGCCATAGTCAAGGATAGGAGAATATGAGCTCTTAAAATCATCGCACAGCTAGTCTGGTTACTCCATTCAACCAGGTATAATAACAGAGAATTGGTTATGCTTGAAATTTTAGTCCAACAAAATAATTAACAGAGTTCCATACTTTATTTTTCTTAGGTATTGAATATATATGCATCTGAAGTGTTTCATTTACAAGAAAAAGTGGTTTTGGACTGTGCCCCAATAGAACTATTCACATAGGAATAGCTAAATGTGGCAATAAAACACAGTTTTAAAAACATGATGGGCATATTTTTTCAGCATGTGAACACCTGCAACAAAGTGTCACCTTCACATGATGTAAAAAACATCCCGGGCTGCTGCCTTTTGCTAGAAGGCCACTAGCCAATGAACCCCTGTTAACGCTGGGTGTAATTGAGGTTCCAACATGCAGAGACAGGTCTTTGCACAAACATTACTTCCCAAGGTGTCATCAATACTGAAATCTAGACAGGGAACAAAAGCCTCCAAATTAGAAGAGTGTCACTTAGGACCTTAAACCTACTATTTTTACGGTCTTCCTCCAGGAGATTTTTCTCACCTTCGGTAATCAGCACCAGAACTACTTGCTCCCTGCTAAGCTTTTATCTCCATGAAGTGAAGGTGACGATGAAACACTCTCCTGCAAGATCCTCCTGGCAGCATTCCCACGATGCTTGCTGGACTGTTTTGATCCCATTCCATATGTCCACAGTTCAAGCAGCACTACAGCTGCCTGTCTCTGAATTGTATCGTATCACACTGCAGGGCACAATCCTGTGGTACCGGAGTTGCAAAGTAATCTTCTCAGTCTATTTCAATTTTCACATTAAAGAGCATGCTGCCTGGAACTTGATGATTACAGGTTTGTAAGGACAGGATCAAACAGAGGAAGATGCTAGCAGGGAGTCAAGAATAAGAATATTATTCTGCAGACATAGCCAGTTTTCTCTTCTCCTTTAAATGAGTTCAGTTGTCTACAGCAACACTGATCTAAGCGTGGCCTTGCAGTTGCATATTATTGCAGATACATCTGCGTGATTTTCTTCTGTGTGACTGCACCCAGGAAAGCAATTTATGAAAGAGTTTTATCATTATCTAAATGTATCTCTGGATTTTTAAGTGCAGGGACTGAAAAGTTAAGAATATCTTTGAAATACATAAAGAGGTACATATATGATAATTTACTTGAGCAATAAAACTGCCATTATTCTGTCTGCTGATTAAATACTATGAACACTGAAGTATCAATTTATTTTTTAGGGAAATTCACTTACATACAAAGACATTACCTACTCTTTTTTTTCCCTTGAAATTCATTAAATGCTTTACCCCACATTACATCAATATTTTAGTAAAGTTACGTATGATTAATAGCATAAATGATAGTTCTTTGACAGTTAAACACTCTGTCATATCAGAATACTAGCTGGTAATGATCCGTGTTCATTTACATGTTGATTTTCTATTCAGAGAGAAAGAAATTACCTGGCAATACCACAACCATTCCCAAAAAATTCAATAGAAAGATATTTGATATATAGAGTATACATTAAAATGTGACATTTTGTCTGGCAATAACTCGTATGTATATATTTATTAATGTTTAAAAATAATAATAGCATAATAACATTCTTATTGATGATATAAAAAGTACATAGTTTTTAAAATTGGTTTTCACCACCATGTATGGGACTACACTAGGGAGGACAAGATCCTTAGCAGGCACTTTTTGTTCATTTTCTTGTCCTTGGTACCATCTGTACAGGTATAAACAGAACTGTTTTTTCTCCTATTTTCTTCTAATAGTAGATGGCAAGTAAATAGAATATAGACCACAGAGCTTGGCTTTAACCTTAAAAAAGGTGGTTACTCTGCTTGCACCATCAGTGATTAGGGCTGAAATACTTTCCATCCCCTACCTTTCCACTCAGAGAAGAGAGGCAGAAGCACAAAAGGAATCACACCTGGACAAATTACTGGGATAAAATATTGGACCACAATTAAGGACTAGATTCCTACATCCTTCTTATTCTCCTCTTCCCGACTTCATTTATCATCAGTAGCATCATAATATCTAAGAATCAGTCTCTGATAGATTAAACAATACAATTAGCATCTCTCATGTATAAGTCAAACCATTATGGTGGAAGATTGGTATATTATACCTGTATTTTGGAATGCTTTACATTACATGTTTTTATATTCATCTGTGTATCTACATATGTACTTACACATGGACATAGATAACCACTACTCTGAGTTAAAGAAGACTGTGTCAAAGGGAAGTGAAGTAGAAAAAAATCAAAATTCTTCCGTGATGAGCCTTAGTCTCTAGATGAACACTTCCTTCAGTTGGAGACTATTCAGAAAGCTGTCTTTACTGTACTAAGTAGATTTAACATTATTGGAAGTGTCCATTTTATAAATTTTTAGTATTTAGAACCAGGCTCTCTAATGCTTTCAGTTACACCTTTTGTGTTCAGCACTAGTCAGAATTCCCAAGCTTCATACAGGTGGATCAATAAATTGCAATGGTCAACTCAGAAAAAGACATGGGTAGCTATGACCAATGCATAATCTGCCAGGATGAATCACATTTTCCTAGCTAGCTGGAGTCATTAGAAAGCATTAGTTTTGGAAAATGCTTCTGGCAGCTATATGGAAATTAAACATCAGTGAGCAACACAGGACTTTTCTAACACATGGTCTGAATACACGTCCAAATAAAGGAAATAATCCTGAGGTTACAAACCTGTCAAATGTTCTTCTCCACTCTCTCCACTACTCTAACATATTGTTCAGGTTTGAGCCAAAGCAGAATTAGTTTGCTAAGTTTAGCCGAGCCTTGTTTGAGTAACTTCATTTTCTGAAAGTTAACTGTATGTGTTTCAGACAACGTTTCTCTCTAGAAGTGATAACATGAGGCATTGGTATGCAGAAAGGCCATTGCTTATACTTGTTCCTATAGAAACCAAAGGCATCCTTGAGCTGGTGAAATGTTCTAAGTGAAAAGAGCCAAAAAGGGTCAAACCTGCAGGGAGGAAAGGACAGGACAGGTGACCAAAAACTGAACAGAGTATGTCATCCCATAGATATCATATTCAGTGCAAATCTGAGGGATCATGAGGGTCAAGCTCTATTTGGTGGTCGATTTTTCAGTCTTTTTGCCCTGATCCTGGATCCGTGCATTCCTGAATCCAGTTCCTGAGTCCAGCTCCCTCCTGCTGCTGAGTCCAGCCTGGGACCTTTTCCCACTGCCTGCTCTGCAGCATCAGTAGTAACGTAGTCATTGGGGAGGAGGGGAGAAATTTTGCATATTTGTAAATATTTTATTATTTTGTATTATATTTTTTTCCTTATTATAATTGTTTCATTAAAGCTGGTTTAGTTTTAGTTTCCAAGTCACAAACCTTTTCCTCTCATTTGCCTTTCCCTTTTCCCTGGGTCGGGGGCAGGAATGGGCAAGGGAATTGGGATCATCCAGAACTGCGCATGTTTAGCTACTGATTCAGGCAGGGCTGGGGCTAAACTGTAACACTTACGACTCAACAAGGAAAAACACATTTTACTCTAAGTTGTCTCACTGACTATTTGGCTTTAGTGACAAATGTGGAATATAAATCAATATCAAAGAGAAAATAACCTGTGTTAGATAGCCATGAGAGAACCCAGCTTGGGTATTCTTTTTTCCTTTTCCCTGGGTATTCTTTTTTCCTTTTTTAAGAATGAAAATTATGTTTCCCCTTTCACAGTCAGTGGGTGCTTCACCAAAGCACCATGAATTCTCAAATGTCATGGATAGTGGCTTAGAAACTTTGTCTGCCAGTTGCCTCAGGACCCGTGGATGCGTCTCATCAGGTCTCATTGACTTCAGGATGATCTCGACCTGATCCTCTCCTACAGTGGAGGAGACATAAATAAACCGTATTTTTTCCTATCTTTGATTACTGTAACTTTGTCATGTTCCCTGTATTCAAATAAATCTCTTTTAGATTGTTTAACAACGTAAGTAATATGCGGTTACTTGGAAGCTTGTTTGGCCTTCCACTTCGTCCCACTTTTATAGCAACTATACTCCTTTCTGTCTTTGCAAGTGGTGCCAATTACTGAAGCAGGAGTACTGTTTATAGATATTGTTTCAAAACATTATTTTGTAATGGCATTTAGATCTTGAGAACCTGAACTTCAGGAAAAAAGGGAAGATGCAGATTTCTGAGAGCTGAGGTTTTGAAACATTTGGTATCAGTAAAGATATTTTTTTAAAAAAATAGAAGTTAGCAACAGAGAGTTATCAAATAATGGCGGTTAATATTTTTTATCAATGAACCCACACTATCTTGAAAATCAACATTTACACACTAATAATTAAAATCCCTGATTATCCATACATATATGCATCTACATCCAATGTGAAATAAATATGCTAAAATGCATTAAGAAGTCTGATTATTTTACTTCTGCTAATATTTCAGTTTTCTTATGCAATCTTGTTTCTTATTATGATTAAACTTTAGCAATTCCTTGTGCCCAGTTTTCAGGTTAAAGGAGCTTGCATTTTTTTTAAAGATATACAGGGTTTTCTTAGAGGACATGTTATGGGAAGAAGAAAGAAGTTATTAAAGTCACAGTGACTTTTCAGTTGTCCAACATTCAGATATGCTGGCTGTCTTAAAAATTTGTTCATAATGTTTTTTCAGATAAACTGTTAAAATTAATGAAGGCATGAGTCCTACTTTTATTTGAAGGGTAAAGCTTTATTAATTTTTTTTCAGCAATTTGAGATGCTTAGAATATGAACTTTACTGGGGTCAAATCAAAGCATTGTATTTTATCAGACTGAGCCAAAGAAGCATAACATACCTCTGAAAACAGTGGTTGGATGGACCCTAAAAGTGCAAATCAATCTGAGCCAAGCTGGAGCTGTATTATGACTAAACTTATAATGTTATGCTTGATACTTCATTCCCCCCATTACAGTTCTATGTGTTGAGAATAAGTTTGTGGACAAGACCTTAAACATATTAAATGTGCTAACCTGAGTGGTAGCAAGTTGCTTCCTCCACTCGCATATGAAGGTATTCAGTTTTCCCTGTGGTTCTGGGAACAGTGAAACCTCATATTATTTAAAGGGAAATGTACGTTTTAGTTATTGATAAATGTCACATTTGGAATTTAGGGGGTAATTTATGGAGCTTTGCAAATTCTATGCCAATTACTTGAAACATAATATGATATTTTCTAAAATTACTTCAGACAGCAAACACCTCCTGTGTAAAAAAACTAATTCCCTGGGGCTAAGGTGATATCTTGAATATCCTCTAAAAATTCTACAAGTTCATCTTTCCTTTCATCATTTTAGTATTCAGTCTTTCCAGCTTTGGATTTGCAAGATTTTATATGCTTTGTCCTGTAAAAGAAGAGAAAATACCTTTTCAAGAATGCAAGCTGCAGGAAAGTTCAACCTCTTCTATAATTTACCCTTTAAATGTTTCATTCTCAAAGAAAATCTCACTTTTTCCACCTGTATAAGGGAATATGTGTAGAATTCAAGTGTGAAGCTAAATCTGTCAACATCCAACTTATGATGCAGTGTTTTTAACCTTTCATAGGAATCTAATAAAACTAGAATTTAAAGAGGCTAAGTAACTTAAACAACTAAGGCTAATGACTTTCAAAGAAATGTTGGCTCTTTGGAACAGAGTGCATATATATTAGACAGAAAAAGATAAAATTTCATTAACACATACATCAGATATTTTTAAGTCCCTTCCAGCCTGGCCTGTTCTATGTGTACATACATATATAGACATATACTTACATGTATATACAGTTAATATATAAATATATAGAAGAACCTCAATTAATTAATTAATGTTTTATAGTTACTATGTCTTGATTATATGATTGGACAATAATAATAATTTTTTTTAAAATTCCTAATAGGACAGCTAGTACATATTCTTGCCTCACTAATGTTCTAGCCACTTTGTTAACTTGGTTTTCAACCTCTTTAGAAATTACATGCAGCTTCCTTAGTTATCAAGGAGCATCCGGTTTTTTTAAAGAGATATAAAATCCAAATGATCAACTTCACTTGAGAACTGAGATCTCTATATTCACTGTTTTTCCAGTAGCCCTTCAGCACAGAGCTTGCAACAAAACTCATTCCGATGTTTTTGTGTCTCATGCTCGTGAAATTATGAAAGGAGTAACTGCAGACCAGATCAGTTCTAGTAATGCGTTTTTATTTGGAAATTAGAGAGGCTGCTGAAGTGAAGCTTCTCACATGCAGGGTAGGAAGGAATGGAGCCAAGATAGTACTTATTACCTTAAGACCGAAATTTCCAAAACCTCTGGTTTTTTGCTCTGTCTTCATCCCTTCACCAGCAAAATTACTGATTTGCTCGGACCTTTCCCCTGTTCCTCCTCACTGCTCAGTTCCTTCCCTCTCTGCCTCTACTTAATATCTGTGGGTTAGCCATAACCTTGTCGAAGTGGAGGGTGAAGTGATTGGCAGAGATACACAAATGTGATTTTTATTCTTAAAATAATTTTGTAGACAGTGCTTAGAAGGACATAAATGGATCCTCTTCCCCCTTGTTATCATAACTGCTCCTGGTCAATGATCAAATACTAACGGCTTAATGTCTTAACTGTGCAAGCAATTTACTGTCATTACAAGCATGGATTGTACTATAAGATGGCCCCTCTTATTCATAGGAAATATATCTTCATTGTAACTCTGTGGAATTTCAGTAGGTAGTAGCCATTGTGACAAGAGTAAATTGACAGGGCTACTCTTCCACAGGGTTTTCTGACTTGCTTTGGTGGCACTTTGATAACATTAATGAGACTGACATCAGCTAGAGTGACAATACCCTGAAAGCATTAGATCAACACACAATTCTCATTTCCCCTTTGAATATTTTGAGTGGAAAAAAATCGTGTAGTGGTTTCCAGATAATAACAAGTTTAAGATTAGAAATGGCAATCTTAGACTTCTGGGAATGTATCAATATTTCTTTTTTCACAATTAGCCTGCTAAGATCAGTAGTCATTGCTTCTCATTTTCTAAAAACCTCATCTGTTGCAATCATATCTCCCATTATAAGTGAACCCAATACAGTTCACCAGTGTCCTCTTCCAGAACACTCCAAATAAAGATAGTAAATGCGTGTTTGGCTGCTGGAGGCTGTGGAGAGGCCCTCAGACATGGCGAGACTGAGGCAGGCAGACTGAGGCATCAGGAAGAAAGGACCTTTGGTTGAAGGTATTGCAGGACTCTTCAGACTGTATATCGGATCGAGTTAAAAGGTGCTCATACTGCCATATGGAAAGACACAGGCTTGGATGTCTTACCTTTTTCATCCAGAATTTCCCCTCCACTGTCTCTGCTAAAGACATTCCCTGTCAGTGTGAACAATCAGCTGAAGTGCACCTTCCATCCTGCACAGAACAGCCTTTACTGGAAACACTGAGGGATCAAAGGGTGAGAAATGCAGAACTCCCTGTGTACACCAGGTTTATGTGAAGGTAGCACTGATCTCTTCCCATGACTTCCTTAGGTACTGAAGAGATGCCATGAAATCTTTCAATTATTTCAACCTCACCCGTGTTAGGATAAAAATAATTATACCCAAGATGTGCTCATTTTCCTTCTGCATTGGGAAATTAGAGTAACTAGCACAGTAACATAACTGACTGTTAGTGTGTAATGTTAGGTGAGATGAACATCATCATTAACAACACCAAAAAAATGAAGGTCACAATTTATCCATGAGGAGATAATGGTTTTTGCTACACAAAGCAAAGCAGTATCAGAAGCATTTTACTTTATAAGTGTTAATGGCCGTTGAAAAATTTCAGTGATTTATGTTCAGCATCCTGTTCCTTTCTTCAGATCTTACTTCACAGATCTCTTCCTGTGATCTCAGTGAAGCTTTTAATTGTACCAAGCATGATTAAAAACCTTTCAGTGAATGCTGGTATTCAAGCTCCTCTTTTTTTTTCAAATGTTATCACTACACACATTTTTTGTAGAGTTGTGGAACTCTGCACTTTCCTACCCTGCAACTAATGACAGACTTCTCTGTAGTTGCCAGAACATAAGGTCATTAACACCAAAGAATAGAGACTGTCATGTTAATATGCCATCTTTTAAATTTAGTTTATATTTTATATATATGCACGTGTGCATATATTTTTAAAACACTATTTGTCCACATCTCTTTTGTCTGAGACACAGTGCACACAATTCATCCAAACAAGACAATATTGATGCTGTGAGGGATAAGTCTTCCATATAGTGAGAATATACACTGAGACCAGAAACGAAAATGTTAATAAGTTTTCTAACTTGCTATGCATTAGTGTTTTCTCTTTTTTTTTTGTATTTGTACATCCCCAAAAAACCTACAAAAAATCCTGGTCTTCTGACAATGAACTTTTTGTTAATTACCATTTCTGTACACACATAGCATAACAATCCTTGAGCTCTTGGGTTAAATCCATACTGATACATAAAATGGTCCAAGGACTGTCTGTTGGCCTGAAACCTGCTGGGATCCATAAGCAAAATATTCTCCCTCTCCTCCCATGTAGGGTTGTTACCTCCTGGCTGCCTATTGGAAATGTCCCTGAATATCAAACAAGCTTCTACTAAAGACTTAGCAGCATAGACAAGCATACATTGATGTTCACTCCTGGGCTTTGATGCTCTTTAATTTACTGAGAAGCTATAAACTTAGGTTCCAGAAACTACAGTTTGAAAACAACTACTTTTGACAATTGTATTTCTAAAAGCCCAAGAAAGGGGAACATGACACTTAAAAAGCATGTGGACAACCTGCACTACCCACTGGTTTTGAAATCACCTTACGCTGCCTCCTGACATTGAAAACCTGAAATTAAAAATCAAACTCTGATAGTGGGGGATGGCACACCTGTGGTAACACTATCAGTGTGAAGAGAAAGAATTAGAAAGAGCCAAGTGTGTATGAAACATAAAGGCTAGAATTAATGGAAGTACTTGTTGTCTGCTGATTTTTCAGGCCTGCTCATTATTTTTTTTACATTATTTGATCTTGTAGTCCTTTAAAAAAGTGAAAAATTATATATGACTGGCCAAATGGGCTGGAAGATCACTCAGTTTCCCCTTTCTCTGAGAAACAAACAATGCTCCCTATAAAGCCTAGCTTTACTACTTCTTTTTTTTAACCTTATGAATTATTTATAAAGCACATTTGAAAATCAGTGTAAAAAGTTTGAAAGTACAGGGGATGGTTCTGTGGAGTACAGCAAAATCTTTAAAACACCCAAGTCCCTAGAACCAACAGCTTTTATACGAGATGGTTTTGTAGTGACGCAAATAGAGCAGGCTTTAGGGAAGACTCTGATAAAGTTGTCCCTGCTGCTGGTGGCATTGAACATCCTACAACAGTCTGCATATATTGGAGGACTGCTTTTGCACCAGTAGCCTCAGTCTCCCTGGCACTGCGAGGAAGGAAGCATTATCAGGAACTTTTTGTAAACACTCTTCTGAATAGTAACAGTATGACGCAGATATGCAGCACGTTATTATTTTCATCCTGATACAGGTATATATAACGTTCTACTAAAAAACCCCACCTAAGCGATGCACACAAAATTTTTTCTCTGCTTCTTTTCTTTGTTGGAGTACTAATAACAAGGCCAGCAGAATTACAGTAGACTGTAAGCTAAGGAGTAGATCTCTGTACTTCCCTATTTAAAGGTCTTGAATGTCTCACCCCAAGATTCAGCAGCCTCTCAACTTTATGATACAGTACTTAAGAAAACTTGAATCTCTTGTCTCGTGTTTGTCTAAAGTTTAAATAAATTTACTTTTCCCCCTAATTCCCACATTTCAGATTTATCCATAATTCATATTAAAATCTATATTGCCTCTCCCTAAAAACAATTTGTTGAAAAAATAGCCTGGGGGAATAAAAGGAAAGAAGCATAAGAAGTCAGGACTTTTTGTGCTTTCCTCATGTTTGTACTAGTGGGATTGAACTCTAGAGACACTTGTGCCTTTATCTTGTTTATTAAAGAAAATCACTTCATTATACAACCTGCATTTTCTCTCTTGTGTTTTTGAATGGTGCCTCTGTGCTTTGTTACTCTCCAGGGTGAAAGTATCTTTAGTAATATCAAGAGAATTTCACTGGTAATTAATTTCACACATTGATGACATATTATGCAAATAATTCGTATTACTGTGCAATACCAGAGTAATTTTAAAAGGTTTAAAAAGTGAACTGTGGGAAGAAAAAGAATGAGCTAACTCCATGGGAGACTGGTAGTAGAACAAAAGAAAAAGCAAAAGAAAAGCTGGAGGGAAAATGTGGGAAAAGAAATAGCATGCATATAAGGGAAATAAGAGTGAGGAAGATGTGAACAGGAAATTAAAAGCTTTAATTAGTGAGATAGAACCCAATGAAGTGATAAGGAAGGTGCAACTGAGAAAGAGATGGAGGATAGATGTTGATAGGACAAAGGGTAATAGTTTTAAACTAAAAGAAGATAGATTCAGATTAGATTCAAGGATGGATGGTTTTTTTATGATGCAGGTGGTGAAACACTAGAACATGTAGACCAGAGAGGTGGCAGATGACCCATTCCTGGAAACATTCAAGGTCAGTTTGGATGGGGCTCTGAATAACCTAATGGAGTTGCCGATGTCCCTACTCTGGAGGTTGGACTAGAGGACATTGTGGAGGATTGACCCTGGCTTGATGCCAGGTGCTTGCCAAAGCTGCTATGTCACTCCCCCTCCTTAGCTGGACAGGGGAGAGAAAAGGCTCATGTGTCAAGAACAGGGAGAGATTATTCACCAGATGCCATCACAGGCAAAACCAGTTTGATTTGGAGAAAATTAATTTAGTTTCTTTCCAATCAAACTAGACAAGAGTAAAGAGAAAATAAACTAAATTTTAAAACACCTCCCTTCAACTCCTCCCTTCTTCCTGGGAAAAACTTTGTTCTGGATTTTTCTCTACCTCTTCTCACCAAACAGTGCAGGGATACAGGGAATGGGAGTTGTAGTCAGTTCATCACATGTTTTCTCTGCTACTCTTTCATTCTCCTGGGGAGGACTCGTGCACTCTTCCTCTGCTACAGGGTGGGGTACTTCCATGGGAGACAATCCATGAAATCCATGAAATTCTCCAACATGAGTCCTTTCCATGGGCTGCAGTTCTTCACAAACCGCTCCAGCGTGGGTCCCTTCCACAAGGCGTAGTGCTTTTGGAACAGATTGCTCCACTGTGGGTCCCCTGCGAGGTCACAAATCCTGCCAGTAAACCTACTCCAGCATGGAGTACTCCTTCTGCACAGGTCCACAGGTCCGGCCACGAGCCTGCTCTAGTGCAGGCTTATCATGGGCTTATCAGCCTCCTTCGGGCATCCTCCTGCTCTGGCATGGGACCCTCTACTGGCTCCAGGTGGATATCTGCTCCATCGTTAACCTCCATGTGCTGCAGCGGTACAGGCTGCCTCACCATGGTCTCCACTACGGGCTGCAGGGGGATCTCTGCTCCAGTGCCTGGAGTACATCCTCCCCCTCCTTCTTCATAGACCTTGATGTCTGCAGAGTTGTTTCTTTACTTATTCTCACTCCTTTCTCCAGCTGCTGTTGCTGTTGTGTAGCATTTTTTTCCTTTTCTTAAACATGTTGTCTCAAAGGCGCTACCACCCTTGTTGATTGGCTCAGTCTTGGCCAGTAGTGGCTCCATATTGGACCCGGCTGGCACTGGTTTTATTTGACATGGGAGAAGCTTCTAGAAGTTTCCTACAGAAGCCACCTCTGTAGTCCTCACACTGACAAAACCTTGCCATGCAAATCCAATACAGGTATTTAAAGGTCCTTCCAACCTGAGATATTCTATGGTTCTACAGTTCTACAATTCTATAATTCTACAGTTCTCTGATTCTATGATTTTGAAATGCATCTTTGAGGGGTCAAACAGAACACAGTCTTTCCCTCTACCTCATGACAGCAGACACAAAATACTCATTTGAGTCTCTTTCTTGAAACTATATTGGGAGATAAGCTTGATATGTGGAACAATTGTAATTTATTTTGTTGTAATAAATATATATTGCATTTGTATCTGTCTTTTCAAATTGCCTGGTTCATCTGCCTCTGACCTAAGAAAGTGCAAAAGAGACAGTGCAGGTCTGAAGAAAGATGTCCAGCTAGAAATCCTATGCTAGCATGATAAATGTAAATAAAATAAAATAAAAGAATGGTGTGGCCCTTGGGAAAGAAAAGGAAAAAACTGTTATAAACTGTAGACTATCACTATGGTGAATGACATTTTTCAATAAATTATCTATACTTTGTGTAATTTTTAGTGAAGAATTCAGGCATAATTTTCCTCAGTCTTCTTTCCATCTCTGTCCCTAAGACAAATAAAGACTATCTAAAAATGAGTGGCACTGATGTCTTTTTAACTTTCCTAAGTTCAGAAATACGCTACAGAACAAAGACTACTAGGAAATTTGTTTTAATATTTTGTGCATTTCCAGAAATGAAACATAAAATAAGTTTTATAAACAAAGACTCGTCTTGAAACCGATTTCCAACAAAGACAGTTACCTGATCAATAATTATATGTAAAAATAGTTCACAATTTAGATTTCATTTACAATTAAGTATTCATAAGACATGCAAAAATGTGTGATTACCTAAAAGCTTTAATATTTTAAATTTCTTCCCTGGAAAGTGGGGAGCGTTTATTGTTTAGATCGAAAGAAATTTTGCCAAAAAAATCCAGCAGCAAAAAACCTGCATCTATTTGCCTACCTAATATTGTCTCTATGTTCCAAACAGTAATGATAAATACATTTGCAATTTGTGCCCAAAAAAATCATATCTGTAAGATCAAGGCTGGGCTTTTGCATTGTTTCAGCAAACTTTCTTTCGATATGTGTTCATATAGTGCGTGTCTATTTTCAGTTGAGTGCATGGGTAAGCTCATCTACTGAACACAGTAGTGCTGAAAGGTTGTTTTCTTGTAGCAGTTTTGAATGGATGTTACTTCTTGGATTTATATAGAGCATCACAAAGTATAAATACAAAGTAGTAACCTTTCCACAGAAGTGTTCACCAAAAAGAGAAGTAGGCTTTGCTGGCACAAACAAAGACACTTGTTATGCTGTGGGCATGTGGTGCAGCGTGGCCCCAGCTGGTCTTGATTCCTTGGCTGTCCAGATCAGAGGCTGACCTGCAGGCCCTGAGGTTCCCTCTTGGTCCTCATGCACTGGACCTCTTTTCATTTAAATCCCAGTTACAAAGCAGAGGATGTGTATTTGTGTATTTTAGATATAGGCTAAATATGTGGTATCTCTACAGCTCATGACCTATCAAAACCAAAAATCTTCATTAGGACCAGTAATAGGACGTACTGCTTTATAAGGGAAGCTTGTTTCAACCATGTTATACAAGGAGCATTCTAACATGAGTTTAAATTTATAGCTTGCAACATTTGGCTATGATTCTCATTTATATAAATGTTCAAGCACTCTTTTTCACTAGTGTAAAAGGAGTTTTAAAGTAGGAATTATTCCATGCTGAGATTTCCTTTTTGTCTAAAGAATGAAAAGGAATGTCAGCCTAAATAAGAATATTCCACATGCAGACTACCAGGTAGTTAACAGGTTATTCTCCATATCACTATACAATTACTGACATGATGTCTTACCCAGTTCCTTGAAAACGGATTCAGTTATGTCCAGTTTTGCTGGGTCCATCATTCCCACCTACCACCATCTGGGCTTGTGCAATTCTGGTTTGTGAAAATTAGGACAGAGTAATTTTGATCTTTCTCACTCATCAGAAGGTTCTGTGATTTCTGCATCAGATTTGATCACCACTGGGACACTTCTCCCCCAGTTTCAGCTCAGTGTCATGATTTTCATGAGACTAAGGTTGTTTATTCTGAGCGCATTTAATCAGGGCAAGCCTTCCACATGCCATAAGACAATTTTACAGGGTATATCCTGAGTCCTAAAGACTATTGCATCAGCCTTTCTTACTGATAAAAATCAAGATTATTCTTACTTTCATGAGATTCCTGATATCCATGTGGCAGTGAGTGGGGGGTTCAAGCCACTCCAGAAGCACTCTGAAGACCCTGGGCTGCAGGAAAGGCAAGCTTCACTTTGCAGTTCAAGAATGTTGCGCTGTTATATAGTGTGTGTGCAGGTTTCACATTGGGACCAGCACCCTGTCACAGAAAGAAAAGCACATCTATCTAAATACAAAAGTTTTAAGAGACCTACATGTTAACATACCTGGTTTTCCCAAATGGCACATCAAGCCCAGGATTACTGTTTCAACCAGGATATATATTTCTGAAAGTCTAATCTCTATTTGAACACTTATCAAGCACCTAGGTAACTTGTTCTGTTGATTAGTGGTGGGTTACTATAAAAATATGTCATTTCTAGTCTCAATTGGCCTATATTCTGTGTTCAAGCTCTAGGTCCCTAATATCTTTGATAGATTAAACTTCCCTTTTGTGTTGGAAGTATGTGCATTTACAGACCACGACTGGGTCACTTCTTAACCTTCATTTCATTAAGCTAAATTGATTGAGCTGGTTTAGTATGTCATTGTAAAGGTCTTTTTTTGGAATTTCATTCTTGTAGTTCTTTTTTAAGCCATTTCCAATATGTCAACACTGCTTTTAAATGAGTTCATAAACCACAACACAGTACAGGTCTCACTAATATCATAGAGACTCAAAAATAGCTCTTTACATCCATTTTTTTTATTCCTCCTATTTGTCTAAGAATCACGTTTTTATCTACTGCTTCACATCAGGCGCCCAGTAAAATCTAGTGCCCTATATTGATTTCTACTGCCTAAGGGATGCTTTGGACCAAAGTTCATGCTGGATACATTTCACTATTGCAGAATACTTTAAAATCTTCAGCAGTAAACCTAAGTATATAACACTTCAAAATATGAACCTGTTTTATGGATTATTATCTGCACAAAGAAGATTCATATGACTGCACCAGTAATTCTGTAAAATTATAAATAGATTTACCATATTCAAAATTTTTATATCATATTAAGGGAATATCTTTCAAAAATACCACTGGAAAAAAAGGAAGTATCAGAAAGAATAATATGGGGTTTTTTCATTATGAAAATATTATCTGACTTCTTTGTGTTGTATTCAGCCATATTAGTTACACAGTGGTATTGAACACTCAGTTAACTGATCTATGGGTGACTTAATGAGTTAGATTTATATTACAACAATGCTTAATTAAAATATGATTAATGATGGGTATCATGCTGTCACAAAGATACAGAGACAGTCTCATAGTCCAGGTTCTGTGAAATTTAACGGTTTTCCTTTCTTTCTTACTGTATACCTTACAGTTTTCCTATAAGTATTCAATGATCAGGCAAGACATTTCTTTATATCACCAAAAATTGTCTATCTCCTCCTTGTAGCACAACTGGTGCTATCTTCACATTTGCCATCAGAAAAATTCCCTTTTTTCATCGGTTGCTTAGTTGCAGAGATCACTGGGTGCTGTATGGTGATAAAATTCAACTGCTTAAGTTGTCCA
The DNA here is from genome assembly GCA_033558235.1 of Neomorphus geoffroyi. Lineage (NCBI taxonomy): Eukaryota > Metazoa > Chordata > Aves > Cuculiformes > Neomorphidae > Neomorphus > Neomorphus geoffroyi. Next base: position 7,597,931 of record JAUMJM010000053.1, on the reverse strand, counting down.
GCTGATCTGCCCTAGTGCTTTGCCTGGCAAGTCTCTGGATTGGTCGGAGAGCCCCTCTCTCCTTTATGGGTAAGCAGCTGTCACTATCGTCACAAAGTCAATGTTAAGGAGTTCGCACCTCAAGTAAGCAGTGCTCTGCAGGAACATCTAATCTAGCTCTAAGCAAATTAGATCAACAATTAGAGTTGATATAGGCATTGCACACGTACGTCTGTGAGGTGTAATTTGCCACACTGCTGCAAGACCACATCTAAGCAAACAAAGCTGAAACAGGCGTGCCTGTTGTACTCTTCATTGTAAGCATGTCTCCATGGCTTAATTTATTTTTTGATCCATGTAAGACTCAAGCTTAGGCAGGAACTGGAGTTTTCTAGTTTTGCAGTCTGAGTAAGTTACAATGGAATATACAGGCAAGAAGAATCAAATTGCATTGTATTGCTCTGTGATGACAGGATTCTAGAATTTCTTTTAAATGTAGTCTTTCATATATATTTATAATATCTTTTTGCTCAGCTTGAGGCAATATTACTACCACATGCTGAAAAATATAAACAAAAATATGTTTACATTTCCATCACTGACATACTTCATTTGGGTCTGAACACAATTCATTAAAGTTCTCGTCTTTCTTCAGATCTCTTCTACCAGGGGAAAATATTATTGTTTTCATATCATTTCATGCTTTATTAGGTTATTTCACTCATCTCTTATTTTTAAGTTTCTTTCACAAGGGCTAATTTCCCTACACTTTTGTGAGAGAGAAATTGATTTGTTCATGTTCAGAAGCAAAAACTTAACTAGAATGTGCTTCTGGATAAATAAACAACAGTATTTTGGTAGAATATCTAAAAGTCACTAAAGTCAGGGCAAGAAAAAAACATTCCGTTTCAGTTTCTCAGATTTGTGAAATAGCAATATACTCTGAATGGATGCAACCATCAATAACAATAAAAATACTTAGTACAGGTTTTGTTTCCTTAAGATTCAGAGCAAATTATAAGACATTGAGTTAATGTCAGCCAGAGTGATAAATAGCCAAGAGAATTCTAATTCACTTTTTGCGACTGGCTGGGGAGCTATATGTGCTCCCAGTAAAAAGGTGGGTAATGACCACACAGATCTACATGATTTGACTGTACATACTCTTCACATCAATATACTTGCATGACATTTTGCCACTTGCAAGGACAAAGCAGCACCATACAGTTGCAAAACATGTTTATCACAGACACGCTGCACCTCTCTGGTAAGGAAAAAAATCTTAAAAAAAAATATTGTTCCACATGAAGTCCAGAAAAATCATTGTATCTTACAGATAAAGCAGGACAGTGATTTAATGTGAATACCATTTGTAACACCAGATCTGGCATGCAGAGGATTATTGAAATGACATGGCAGAACTATGCAGTAACAAATACTGTATCACACTGACAGCTATCATTACTGTTGAAAGATCTATCTTTCACAATATGAAATGAGATGAACAGACCTATAATTGTACTAATCACACATGAAGATGTTCAAAAAAGATGGCATTTTATTGTGGGCTATTTCAGATTCCTGTCCTTAGGATTTATTTTGTCAAGAGCACTTAACCTGCTGGTGAGTGTTTTTAGCTTTCATGTAAGTCTAGATAAATCGAAGAGTTGCTGGAGATTTGACTATATGTTGATGCCAAATCACTATTTTTTGGTTTACGTGGCAACATTGTAAAAGGTGGAGAGGCTTGCCTAGGTCACAGAGGTTGCAGAATTTGTCTAATTAAAAGTCCGTTTCCTAGGAATCATGGATAAAGAACATGTTCTACAGCTCCAGTTTGACTTGTGTCTAAACGGTATCATGGAAATGTCTTTCCTTCATAGACTCCCTCTGTCAGTAAAACAGTTGTCTAGATAATAAAACTATTACAACAAACATAGCAATGTATATATGATATGTAGAGAAATATGTATTTAAAGTAGTGATATACCTTGAGGGTATAAAATTATTGCTTTTTGAGAATTAAAATTAAAACTAAAATTTTCACTGTAGCTCTAGTAGATGTATCTTACTGAAGTTCCAAAACTCAGAAATCAAAATGTTTATGTTGGAAATACTTTATTACTGATTCAACCTGAAGATCCACCTTATGAGTGTCTTGTGTCCCTAGTAATATCTTGTAACAACCCAGTCATGTTTTATAAAGCTTCACTGAAGAATGATAACATATCCATTACGATAAGGGCCAAAATATCTTTCTTAACACATAGGATTTAGAATTTGATGGGCAGCATCACAGCCCCTTTCAGCTCTGAGCCTGACAAGGAAGTGATAGGTGACCTCTGGTGGTCTGTCCTAAGTGGTGATATGATGCATAACTCCAATGTAGATCTTTGGTTAAAGCTACTGCTATGATACAACACGTATGTTTTCCCAGTAAAACAACCTCACAGCACCTTAGATATAATGCAGGCTGTTCAACTCTCGCCCACACAACTGGTAGTCCCTCCAGTACTTATCAATAATATCTTTTGCTGGTGGAGCTTCCAGAGGACTATGGTTTCTTCTCTATCTGGTGATTGTTGTTTTTCAACATTGCAAGCTAGTATGATAATGGTTTCTGTAAGTGCATTTGCATCAAAATAATCTCTCAGACAAAGAGATGCAGTTAGCACTTCTCGTCTAAAATTCTGACAAGAGTCATAGTAGTACAATATAAATTATCCATTCTTCCATTGTGGAATACCTTCAAATATTTACTACATTTTACAAAAAAGGCAAAACAAGATATAAGGAAATAGACTGGCTGATTTGGGTGAATTTTGTAGCATCTGATTAAAATGCCATTTGAATGAATTATAGCTGTTTTGTTATCGATAAACTTTGGACCAGGTCTCTACAAGAAGGCAGAGACAAACTACATCTGGAACTGTAGGGAATTCGCATGCCCAGGCACTGACAGCAAGTACTGCAGGACAGCATCTGTAAGGAGAGACTGGGGCTGCCCCGTGCTGGACACAGCTGGTTCCAGCCAGCCCCAACCGACCCCTCACAGGGCATGACTGAGCCCCGCAGCCAGAGTGATGGCATCTCAGGGGAAGTGTTTCGAAGAAAAGGCAAAAACACTGGACAGAGACATAAGGAGGGAACAGAAAGAGTCAGCAAGCTCAGTAAAGAAGGTGGGGGAGGAGGTGCTCCAGGGACTAGAACAGAAATGCCCCTGTGACCTATGGAGAAGACCATGGAGAAGCAAATTTTCCTTCTGCAGCCCATGGAGGACCTCAGGCTACAGTAGGTGCATACCTCCTGAGGGAACTGCTGCTCCTGAAGAGTCCATGCTGAGCAGGGGAAAAGACTGACAGAGAAGGAGCAGCAGAGAGGCACCGCTGGGTACTGACCATACCGACCACTCCTGGCACTGCTCAGTAGTCAGAGTGAAGGAGTGAAGCTGAGCCTGCAAAACAGAGGGAAGGAGAAGGTTTTGAAGCGTTGTTTTAATTTTTGTCTTTTGTTTCCTCACTATTGAAATTTATTTTAACTGACATTAAATGAAATTATTTTTTTCCCAAGTTGAGTGTGTTTTGCTCATGAAGATAATTAGTAAGTGATCTCCCTGTCTTTATCTCAACCAACAAGGAGTTTTATCTGTCTCTTCTTTCTTAAGATTCAGCACTTCTTTTAAGGGTTTAGAGTGAAGGTGATCCCTGATTTTACCAGTTGCCACTGGTCTATCATGAGTGTTTGTCTTATCCTTCAGTGATTGTGTTGCATCTCCTCCACAGCTTCTCAGCTTTTCTGGCACTTCTGTCAACTCTATTTGTACAATTTTCTCTACTTTCATGCAGCTCTCATTACACCTTCTATGTTGTCCTTTAGAACAAGAAGGAAGTTCGTTTTGAAGAAAACCTAGTTTTCATGGTGGGTGTTTTAGGTGAGTGAAAGCCACTTCTTGTTTAGTCAGCTGTCTAATTTATTCAGTTTAGTTCCTTTTTTTTTAATGGCTGCATGGGAGTGACAAGATGCATCAGTAATTTCTGCTCAGACCTTCCGCAAGAGCCTTCAGCGACTAACTATATTGCTATCCATATAAAAAGGCCTCAGGAAATTAGATATCTTTGTGGTGGAAGCATTAATAGATCAGTAAAACAAAGCAGTTTCAAACTTCAGAAAAGCACTTTACAAGATTGATATTCATCAACACTGTGCTTGCTGCCAAGGCTCAGTTCTTACTCATTACCCATCATTATAACTATATATTCAACTAATTAGCCCTTAACAATCTTACCCTAAACTCACTATCGGTATGCAGTACGGATGCTGTACATTCAGAGACACATGCGGAACAGTAATCAGAGTTAATGTCATTGGCAATGAAGGTAACAGCCCTAATGGCCTTAGTCCTCAAGGTTAGAGTAGCCGTGCTGGAGTGCTTTTCAGTGAAGGAGACCAGTACTGAAGTAAGTGACTTCTTTCTTCGCTGTTTTACCTCTTTCATTGTTGATGTTTTTAATTTCCTTCCCCAAGAATGTGTGAAGATCTAAAACAGCTTCCAAAGTAGTTGATCACATTTTTCAGATGAGAACTTCTTTTGGTTTTCATCCTACTCCTTCTGCAAGAGTACTCTGGTTCTACCAGACCACTTTCCAACTTGCTCTCCATTTTTTGTCTTACAGATTTTACTACTTGAACATTTTTTAATGTTCACTGTGCTCTACTGTGAAATGGAGACAGAAGTCATCATTTACACCTTTTAGATAATGTGTCATTTATATATAATGTTCAACTCCAGTTTACTCTTAGCAGCATTACTGTACTATAAATGTTTATACTCTGTTTCCAGTTGTTCTATTTGTGGATTCAAGGTGAGTAATGCCAATTGTATCTTAGCTGACATACTTCTGCTTCTCTGGCTGCAACACTCCACTCATTTGGCTACAAGCTCTCTATCGTCGTGTATATCCACCTTTTACATACCTACTTATTCTCTTAGTAATGATTTCCTGAAACCAGAACCTTTCAGTTTTCACACAACAATTTTGGACAATTGACAGTTCTGAATTCAATCTACATGAAAATATACAGGGATAAGAAAAGAATAATCTATGATGCCCACTTCTTTAGGCTCCTAAAATCATTAGATTTTTGAGTCCAAAGAAATAAAAGGATGTCTTGTACAAAAGTATGGTGAAATAGTAAAAGTAAACCTGAGAATGAATACTATACAAATATATGTATGGTAAGAAACATCCACTAGTTACGCATTTTTAATTTTAGCATTATATCAGACCTACAAATTAACATTATTTTACTAACACAGAAAATCAGTAGTTAATTACTGATCATCAGTAATTAGATTAATAACACTCTTCAGTAAAACTAATAAACTTTCATACTAACACTATTAGAACAAAGTTCATGAATAAAAAATCTGGTAATGCAATAAATGGAGCTTGTGGGAAATGCTGATATTGCTTCATGTGCTTTATGGTTTTGCTTGCATATTTAAATTTTTCTCATGGGATAGAAGTAGAACAGAAAAGCAATGAGTTGCAGTATAGTAAAAACTCAGGTTCAGTCATCAAAGGGAATTCACTTTGAACCAAAGTCCAGTGATGACTTGAGGCCTTTGTGGTGTTCTGCAGCACAGCTGTATGCATCCTAACTTTCTCCAAAATGCACATTTCATGATTGAGCTGTTCTCTGTAGCCATGAATCTTTCATGGCTGCATTTTTCTGTAATGTATGTTAATATCCTATTTCAGAACAGTGCGGTCAATTCTTGAAGGAACAAAATTTTAGGCAACAAGACTGATTAGCATTGTAGTTGAGTTTTGCATGTAGGTTTTTGTTTATTATAATTCCTACATTAAGTGGTGTGTAATGTGGTGTATGGTTCTTGCATACTCCTTTCACTCGACCTCACAGAACAGAGAACAGAGAGTAAAGCACACAAAACATGGTCAGTGAAGGTAATCAGGGGTGAAACTTACAAAGTTTATAGCTTTGTCATGACAAACACCCTGCTTTATTGAAACTATTTTTCAGTCACCTAGGCTTTGGAAATGGTACATCATGTAAGCACAGGCAAGGAAAAGGATTCCTCAACAGTAAGATGCAAAAAAAGACATGACAAAAACCCCCAACAATAATAATGTAGCTACAGAGAGGTACCATGAAACCTCTATAATATGACTACAAAGAAGGGAGACGTAGTTAATTAAAATATATTGATAATTCAGTCATTTTAGCAGCCACTTGTGCTGGAATGAGGAAGAAATATCTAGACATATTCTGAATTATGAGCTTCCGGAGTACCTATACAATTCAGCAAAAAGATGCACCACTGTCAAAAATTCAGAAGTAACAGAGTACAGTAAGGAATATCCTACAGAAGACCATGTTCTCCATAAATCTCTTTGAGAACCACAGAAAAGACTAGGACTAGCAAAAGCAACAGTAGACTTGTCATTTGTCAGCTTCATAAACTGTTTTTCTATGGATCGTAACTAGCTTGTCACCCCAAGGTATAGATTTTATTTCATGATGTATCAATTATTAGCTATGCTCAATTATGATTTTGTTTCACTGAATAACAAAATTTTTTAAATCATAGAACAGTTTCAGTTAGAAGGGACTTCAAAGATGATCTAGTTCCAACCTCCCTGCCATGGACAGGGACATCTTCCACTAGACTAGGTTGCTCAAAATCCCATCCAACCTAGCCTTGAACACTTTCAGGGACGGAGCATCCACAGCTTCTCTGGGCAATCTGTTTCAGTGCTTACTGCCTTAATAGAGTAGAATTTCTTCTTTATATCTAATCTAAGTCTACCCTTTTTTTGTTTAAAGCCATTGCCCCTCATCCTATCACTATGTCCTGCTTATGCTGGGGGCTCCAGAGCTGGATGCAGTGTTCCAGGTGGGGTCTCACCCGAGCAAAGTAGAATGGAAAAATCACTCTCTTAGACTGCTGGTCACATTTGTTTTGATGCAGCCCAGGGTACAGTTGGCTTTCTGGGCTGCAAGTGCACATTGCCAGCTCATGTTGAGCTTCTGAACCAGCAGCACCACCAAGGCCTTCTCCTCAGGTCTGCTCTCAATCCATTTTCTCAGTCTGTATTCATGCTTGGGACTACCCTGACGCACATACAAGCATTTTGATGGAAAGAACTAAAAAGGAGAATTTGGGAAGAGATTTATTCTTGAATGTAGTGAAAGATGCTGGATTTTTTTCCATTTTCTTTTAGCTTTGCCACTTTATTCCAGACCTGAAAAGTCACGGATGCTGAGAGGTAGCAAGACAGTGTTGAATATATTTTCTTTTAAAAGGTAACTGTTGTGTAGGGTCATGCATCTTTTATAAAATAACCTGCAGGAAAAGAATACCCATCCAAGGAGACATTAATTTTGTTCTTTCTTCATCTCAACAGAGATCAAGCACCTCATATCTCTCAAGAAAAAGTGCTAAATATTCAACTAGTTAATTTTCAACTTTTCTGTTCAAGTTATACTGCTGAGGAGCAGCAGATTCCTCAATCAAAGGACCGAGAAAGGTTGTGTGAGAAGAATACTGTCTCTATCCTTGTTATTGGGTCAACCACTCTGGAGAGGGGTATTCTGGATTAATGTCTGTTCCAGAAATTGTTTCTCACTGTTTATTATTCAGTGATTAATATACAGAAATGTTGACTAAAAATGACTGGGAGAATTTGTCATCTTTCTCTCACAGGTGCCATGACATTTCCATGTTTTGCTGTAAAACTAAGTCACGTCAGCAGAAGCAATACAGAACACGTGTCCATCAACACCACTGCTAGCAGTGTTTTTCAAAACCAACAGTGTTGTTGATGCAGCAACTTGAAATGTCTTGATATGTGCTATGCATATCATGAGAACCTTCATTGCATGGTGAGTCTTATTGATTTCTTGGTTTTCAAAATTAAATTTAGAATATAAAGCATGTTACTAGGGCAGTTGCCTGAGATAGTTGTGATAACTCTCTAGGTATCTTGTCCTGTTTATGCATTAGATGGAAACTGAACAGAAGATTTTCCAAGATGACAACTTTTTGTCTTGCTGTAGAGTATTCTTATGCTATAATCAGACTTACGGCTCACTTTCTACTTCATAGCTATCTCTGAGTAAAATCTGTCACAATCCGGAAACAGATACAGTAATAGAATGTGGTACCTAAGTCTATCTGTGTGAGATTTATCAGCTCCTTATTCATCCAAATCCCTTTCTAGCTATGTATGCTATATACAGGATAAAACATAGAGCACTATGTATTCAGTGGGAAGTTTCCAACAGTGCTACAGTCACTTGTGTATTTAGACAGGGAATAGTATGATAATTTCAGGACCTCTCATTGTTGATGACTTTTAAATGGTTCAGACTTGACTAACATTTACCAACCACAAATGATAAATCAATGGATCAGCTAAATCTTGGTATGTGTAGTGGACCCCTCCTGTCTGGTTTCCATTTAATTTGGGGAAATCCGTGTATTGCTGCAGTCATCTCTTTGCATAGGCAGAACATTAGTCCGACATTGTAACAAGATAATGTTCTTATATTTCATACTGTCATGTATTTTATGGTCTCAGATTTTTTTGGCCATGTCAACAACAAGGAACTAACTGTTGCTCTGTCTCCATCATGATTCTGTGACTTTCTTTTTGTGGACAAAATCTCTCCATAGTATTAAACACTGATAAAGCCATGTGTACAATTTCATTTACTTACATTGTTCCCACAGAGTCATATTGATAATGTGTAGCTCCAGAAAGATTTATAGGTCTTTACACTTCACTCTTGTGAGCTGAATTTGATCAAAACATTTTTTCTAGAAACCCAAAACTTTCATTTGAAGAGAAGAAATGGAGAATTCATCACTTAACCTGGTAGTCTGTATGAGCAGCTTTGCAGCCTCACTACTGGAAGCATTTTTCTTAATTTCAGATTTCATTCTTCTCTGGCTTCAGCTACTAGAATTTAGTTCTTGATATGCCTTTCCTTCACAGATTGCTAAGATTTCAGAACCTGTCTTTTTCTCCTTGTAAAGGTACATGCACCATATAATCTATTCATGTGCTACATTTCTTCTCAGACCTAGACAAACTGAATTTTTTAAGCATCATGGTTTAAGACCTTTTCAAACTTTCTAAAATATGACTCGTTTTGTTGATTACATCTTCTGTTTTTCAGCATCCTTTTAAGATTGGATGTGTTTGACGATGCATGTACTTCTCTGATATTAACTGCACTTGTATATGGCTGCAAATTTACTCTCTATTCTTGAAGGCTAGTATTTTGTTTTTCTTTGAAATTATTGTAATTATCCTTTTTTTTTGACAAAGATTTATGCTGAGAGCACATGCTGAGTTATTTGGCCACAGCCTGTGTGTCATGTGAACTTTTGTTCCTAGATGTGGTACTGTACTTACAGAGATGTTAAAATACACCTTAATGCACTACGAAATGGTGTGTATCATTTTGTGTTTCAGCTATTTTTCCAATACTATTTATATTTCTTCAGGTTTTTTATTCCACCTGCTTATGTTTGCCAGAAGTGATTTCATATTTTTTCATTATTTCAAATGATTGTTGAAAATATTGGATAGCAACGAGTCTTTTGGCAACCTAAATGGAACTTAAATACAAACAATCTCACTTGAGGGCAAAAGCCTGCTAACACATTTTTTCTCAGTCAGTCCTCCCAATATCCTGTCAGGACTGTATAGTTAAGGCTCGTAGTTTTGGGCTGGTTTTGGTTTGGTTTGGTTTTTTAAGAGACAGTGCTATGTAGCACTAAGCTGCACTGAAATACAAAGCAGAATACTGCCAATTAATTTCAACCACATAGATGGCTTGGCTGAGGTAAACCTATATTGTTACAGATGAACAGAATGGCTACCAACAGCTTAATTGCAATTCAAAGATAGAACTTGAGTGTGATAAAGGGTAGAGATAATTTTTCCTATGCAGGGTTAACTGCTACTGTCATGTTCCATTAAAGTATGCAAGATAGATTTTCTCTGTGTCTCTCTATTATGAAAATAACATTCAGGAGAAAATGGTGAGTGTACAGCTGGTAATAAAAGCAAGCTTCTTGCAGTTAAGAGGCCTGTGCTGTGTTAACGTAGTATTTGTATCTTTTTTAGAGATTATTTTGGAAAGAAAGAAGAAACATATGTAACCAAGTTAATCATATTTTTGCAGAGTCAAGATGTAATGTATTGGTGGTAGTCTATGTATAAATGGTAGAATAGAAAATAATTCTACACAGTAGCAACAGCTAAGCGAGCACTTATTTCAATTTAATTTAATGTATTCCCTTTGACATTACCATGGGCAGTTCTAGAACAGCTAGTAGGCTTTGTGCGTAGAGTTCAGGCTGTCAGCCATAAAATGTAAACGGTCCAGAGATGTTCTTATGCTTTTAATTTATTTCAAAATCTTCCCTGACAGACACAATCACAGAACAGTGTGAGCTTAAATTATCCCTTCAGATTAAAAGAACTTCAGATATTACATCTTTCTTTACAATACATAGATGAATTTTTAGTACGTTCTAGACATTGCTCAGAACTCTGAAGAGATTTAGAATACTGAGAATGTTAAACTGAATAGAAAGTCCCTGAATTGCGTCTCTTTACAGCAACACACAGTGCACAATGATACAGCAATCTAACACATCTTGGAATCCTGATGGACAAGGAAGCTACTCTAAAAACACTCCATGGTTAGTCTTAGAGAACTCTGACCACAGCATTTCCAAAACACAACACACTCATATTTTCCATTCTCACAAAGTATTGACAATAGCAGGCAGCATATCTCAAACTCCAATCTAAAGGAAAACGATACACTGCTTTTGATTCAGTGCCATTTCATATTTTCATTCTGTAAGTAAGAAAGGGGTCCAAGTAATAGTCTTCTCATATTTGCAAAATGTTTCTGTAATGTCTTGAAGATCTTGGCCTATGAATTAAAAATGAATGTAATCTCATCAGACTCAAGTATCTCTCGATAGAAGAAATTTTCTTCCCTTTTCAACAAAAATCAACTAAAACTATCACTGCCTTGGTAATCCCGAGAAAAGAAAGCGATACAATCACAGAAATATTGACTGGAAAGTCATCTAGTACAGCATCTCATCTGAAGAGTCACTGCTGGATGAAGGAAGGGAGAGGTGCTGTACTGAGCAAGGGCCTGAACCAGTGGCCCAGCAGCACAACTGAGAGGGATCGCTGTGGCGGCTGAAAGCAGAATACGCATGAACACTGGTGCCAGTGAGGAACTAAAAAAACCCACAGCAGCAGAAATGCTGCTCTTGTGCATCTTCAGTCATTCTTTAAACTATGACCTCCTCAGCAGACAGTGAGGATCATATCTTCTATGAGGTAGACTTAATCTTCACAAAAACCCCTAGAAGGACCAAGACACAGCTCATGTAGTATAGTTTCCAGTCCACCTTGGATACCCACATTTAGCCTCGCTGTTAGTTTTAGTACTTGCACAGAAGGAAGCTTACAGTCATCACACAAAAATGACTCCTCTTGAAACCATCTAGCATGCATTCCCTACTGAAATAATTAATTTGATATAATAGACGAAAACTGTGGTTTGATATTTAGCTCCTGTAGATTAGAAAATGACAGCATGGTTCTTCCTCAGAGATACACAGTCTATTACTACACTGTTTAAAAGTTTTAAAATTAAAAAGGGTTAGTTATGATTTCATATTTCACAGTTAATGAAATTAATGTGAAACTATTGTGATACATTATTCTGGAGCAATTAATACACTGAATAGGAAGGGTCTTGTTTAATAGTTCCATCTATTACATTAATAAAAGTACAAATAATAATAATTTTTGTCAGATAAAGCTTTAAAGTATTGCCTATGTTATGATACTTATTTCAGAGACAGTAAAGAATCCAGATGTATTCAGGAGCAGAGAGAAAGCCCATTGTGCAAATAATATCAGAGGATGAGCAGATCTGTTAAGCCTTACTACTTGCTGCATTTAATTTGAGACCCTATATTAAACATATTTTTTTTAATTGTCACAATTACTACAGATTTAATGAGGAGATCTGAAAATGTGGCAGTATACAACTAAATGTCCTATAAAGAGAATCACAGCCCAGATAAAACCAAATTTGAAATGAGAACTATGGAGCACACATTTAATGTTAATATTATACCCGAGTACTGAACTAAATTCAACTGTGTTTTCTGTTCCTATCTAGCAATGGTTAGTTGCACATCCAGAGAATTCAGACCATTACAACTAACACTTGGCAGCACCCATATTTTCAGTTGATTCAATTCGTAACCTAGTAATTTCTACAGCTGCTTCTGTTTATAAGATGTAGGTTTGAGGTCAACCTGAGCATTTTCGTGAAAGAATTCAAATGTCAGCACCCACAGTGGTCACGTTCTAAATTTTGACAGAATGCTTTCTATAAATGTCTCTACAAATATAACCTAGAACAACTAGCAGGTTTAAGAATTATACTAAGTCCATAAATAGTGAAAAGAGTAAATATGATGAGCTGTTCAAGAATGGTCATTTTTAATGCCAAATGAAACAATGAAGCATTTAAGGACTAAATGTCTTTTCCTCCACTTTGTGTAAAATTTACAAGAGTATAATAATTATTTGAAACAATTCAAAGTTATATCTTTGCAAAACATCAAACCACAACAACATAATATTAAAAAACTTAAGATCACTGACCTTTGTGCTACAATATGGAATATCTTCCATGCAGAATATTTTCTATTTGTGTTCTGTGTAAGGAATGTTTATTGATTCTTTGCAAGGTCTAAACAATTAAAAGCATCCCACATTGAAGGTCATACAGCAAATTGTACAGATGTGATGACAGATAGATAGATAGATAGATAGATAGATAGATAGATAGACAGACAGACAGATTGAAAGAAAACATATCCATGCACATATCTATCCCGAGCTGGGCAGCATAAACAAAACAAACCAGAATACGAAGCTTTATAATTAGAAGCATTAAAATCACAATTTCTGCCCTTGTGTGCTAAAAAGATTATGATAGCTTATGATTACACACCACAGCCAGGTGCAGAGTTGCATCAGATCACTAATTTAATGAAGCAGTAAAAATTCAACGACAGAGTAGTTACCTTCTGACCGTTACTCTTAATTAGAGCTCTAACCATCAATTTAAATGACAGCTACTAATGTATCATTTAAAACTAACATCTTAGACAGTGTTACTCAATTTTTGAGAGATTAATGTTCCCTAAAGGTACTACTAATAAGGAAAAAAACCTTTGAGTACATTACCAGTACTGTTGAAAGCTTAATCATATTGAAGAACTCTAAGAATAGAAACTTTGTGGGTTTTGTTGTCAGTATTTCTTATGTAACTGTACTTTTACACTTAAAATAGCTACAGGAAAAGGAGGTATACAAATTAACAATTATCTGTGTCACTTTGTAAAACATCCTTAAATCTCATTTTCTCCAGAATGAAATGTGTACATAAAGGTTCTGTATAAATTCAAGACTCAAACTGATAAAGTACTATTTTTAATCCAGTAGCCAGCTCTAGTGATATCTATACATCCTACCATCTATACATTCTACCAAAACTACATCTTATTTAACATTGGTTAGACAAAAAAAAAAAAAAGGAGAACAATTTTATAAAGATGAGCCTTTTATATAGATTATGTCACTTTGATATAGATGAATTCCAGAATATGCACTTATGAAGTGGTTAACTTAAAGCTGTAAATGTCTATTATTTCATGGTAGAACTGATAGGAAAGTTAAAACTTTATAGAGTTTAATAAAGCAAAATTCTTTTAGGTCGTGCCTAAGTTTTCCAGGTTAATTAACAAGTTTTAGCAATATGTTGACAAATGCAGGCATAGGATTTGACATCACAGTCTCTTTAACAAAAGGAATTAACTAGATCTCAGTAAACATTACATGTATCTATTTTTAGAAAAGAAAGAGCTTTGAATTGTTGAAATAATGGACTATCTGGCAATGTAGGCACAGTATTTCACATATGGAGAGCTGTACATTGCATTTTTTGCTTATCATAATAGATTTATGCCAGTTTGTCTGGCATTAAATTAGAATACAATATTTATCTCACTGGGCCTTGAATTGACTCTGGAGTAGCCCTTGACATCTACTGGCTCAGTGCTACAGTGCCTAATTTCTATTTGGTGAGACTCAGAGTTTCAAAAGCAGCTAATTAACTGTAGTAGGATTTGGGATCATAGTTTAAGACACTTCTCATCAGTCATATTGCCTGTACAGCTACTGTTCCACTTCTCTTCAAACACTGTTTCTGAAGATAAACAACATTTATCTCACATCTAAGTGTATTTAGGATTCACCTAGGTGGCCCTGCTTGAGCAAGAAGGTAGGACCTTCTTGCTCAAGGTCCTGTCTTGCTCAAGGTCCTGTCCAACCTCTGCCATTCATTAATTCTGTGATTCTGACAGAAGATTTTTTTTTTCACATGCAAAACTAATTCTGAAATTCATGAAGAAAAAACCATCATGGCACATATTGTTAGCTTAATGGATTTCTAACCAATTTCCTCTCTCCCAGCCTGGAAATAAAAGAAAGATAAATAAACAAGAAAGATAAATATGCTTTCTCTTCACTCTGGGAGGAGAGAACAGTATTCATATACTCTATGCGTTCCATCAAAATGGGCTGGGACTTAGAGAAACGACTGCTCAAGTATAGCGGGGAGAAGGGCAATGAATGAGATCTGTTGGAAATGAAGTTCTGTGATGCCATTTTTTTTGATCCAGGTTGGGCCAGGACTGTTTTTAAAAACAGGTATAAGTCCTGTAAGTAACACTTAGGGTTTGATCTAAGAACAAAATGGTATTAAACATCTTTTTTTTTTTTCTGATTAGTGTCTGTCTTCAGTCAAGATGTATTTCACCTGCTCACATGGAAGAAAACCTGCTGAAACAGCTTATGGTTTTGAGCGGCGTTCTTGGGTATGGACATGATATCTTGGGCATGAAGGATATGATTTGCATAGGACATGCCTAAAGGTTATGCCAATGATCTATAAAAAAATACTCGAATCTATGTTTATTAACTCCATGTTTAAGAATTTTGAACATATGGAATATAAAATAGAATGACTATTTACTGAAGTAAACATGTCGGAGATAACTAATAAAAACTTCATTATTTAAAGCCATTTTTTAGTTGGGACAACAATATATAAAGATTTGGGGCTTTTTTCAATTTCTTTCCTGTCTTATTTCTCACTACAATATTTGCTGGTAAAAAGGATGTAGTATTAGGGTACAGCTAGAGCATGTAAGACCAGTCTGGAACATTATGGCATGTAAAACTTGTCTACTAACTGCAGTTGTGTAAACTGTCCGATCTGATTGAAATAATGGCATTACCAGGTTATTGGCAAAATATTTCACTGCATTAGCAGACTTATATTAACCCCAAGTATTAACTCTGGTGTTTTCTTTTTAAATTAATTGTAGGATAAAGGCCATTCAGTTTTCCATTTATTTGGTGATATTTCTGATTGTGATTTTTGATGACTGCTGAGAAAGAATTACAAAAGGGATACAAAAGGAAAGGGAATTGTGGTTATTTCTGGTTTTTTTGTCTTCTGTAACTAAGAAATCTTCTGTGTTTTCTTGAAGTTTTTAATTAAAAATACCATTTTTTCCCCTATATTATGTGTGGTAGACTATTACCAGAGAGCATGTTGTAGCCCAGTTTGAAAACCATGAAAACAGAAGTATTTAACTAAAATGCTGAAAGTCTTTTGTCTACACAGGTGTAATAGTTCTGTTGCAATTACAGTTATGAATTTCTGCAAAAATACTTTTATACCTAGTTTTGCTGTCAAGGACTAAACTGTCAGCAAATAGAGAGTGGACCCAAATTCAAACCATCCTCTCAGCCATACTGAGATTTCTTCTTAGAAGAAATCCATGGGCAAACTTACATTCAAAACCTGCTGCAAAACAGGTTTTTGATGGATGGCAACCATGTTCATTGCACTTTTGGCACTGTACACAGCCATTTTTTTTAAGAATTCATGGATTTATCATGTGTCTTTTACTCCTTACCACTATGGAGCTTATTAATATAGCACCTGTGCTACAGTTCAAATTCTAGAATCATGTAACACAAGGTATCTCTCTCCTGGGAGTTTCCACAGTAACTCTAAAGAAAATGTAACAAAATTATGATCAAAACAGACAAAAAATTGGAAGAAATGCCTAACAGCTTTGATTAGCTATTGCATAATTCTATAATTCCTAATTGTGATACAGTACGTGTATATATATATATACTCTCAAATACACTCAGCTATTGCACAGCCAGGTTGTTTGACTTTTATAGTGATCACAGCAAAAGTGAATCTTAAGGAAGCATGGGAAAATAAAAGTGTGGCTTTAGTGAATTAATTACCTACAAACTGGCTATGTGGAAATAAAGCAGTATCCAAAAAAGAATTATTAATGAAGTGCAGGACATAAATTGACTGTAAGGTCAAGTCTTACTCTATTGAGATTAATAGTAAAAATTCCCATTGTTCTCAATGGGACCAGAATTTAGCCTGCAGCTTATATGACATTCATTAAAATATTCATCAGTTGTAATGTAACGCTTAATAGAAATAACTTTCATATTTCATTAATATGTCAAGGTGACAATGAATGGACTATAGATATGACAATTTTGAGAGCAATTTTTTGTTATGTTTGACATTTCTCTCCTTGACCTCTTCACACTTTCTGGGTCATGTTGAACAATCACACCAGTTAATTTGCTCTCCCACAAAAAACTCTGGAAATACAACTGAATGGAGGGAGCAGAAATCACAGAATCACAGAATCACAGAATGGTTGAGGTTGGAAGGGATCTAAAAGATCATCTAGACGCAAGCCTCCTGGCATGGGCAAGGAGACCCTCTTCTAAGTCAAGTTGCTCAAAGAGTCATCCAGGGATGGGGCATCCATGACTTCTCTGGGCAACCTGTTCCAGTTCCTCACCACCCTCACAGTAAAAGATTTCTTCCTAATCTACCCTCCTTCTCTCTAAATCTACCCTCTTTCAGTTTTTAACTACTACCCCTTGTCCTACCACTACAATCCCTGCTAAAGAGCCCCTCCCCATCTTTCCTGTAGGCCTCCTTTATGTACTGGAAGGCTGCTCTGGACCCTTCTCTTTCACGTGTTGAACAAGCTCAGCCCTCTCAACCTTTCCTCATATGGGAGTTTCTCCAGCCCTCTGGTCATATCCCACCCTTTCTGGGGCTGAAAAATGTCACTGGTTTAGAAATCCTCCTTAAGCGGGAGTTTATACCAGCAGCAAGAATGTTACCATTCATAATGATTGCATCAAGTTGCACATAAGCACCAGTTCTCAGTACAGCACTGTGACCTGGAGGAAAGCATTTCATTTGTAAAAGGTCAAACATTCTTTGCCTTAAGCTTTTGAAATGAAGCAGAGAAAACAATTTCAGGGCTATTTACTACCCAGTTCCCTGACAGCTTTTGTCCTAGCTTCCTGTTAGAGATATTTGCTTTTATAGTCACAATCCTTTAAGTAAATATTATGCTTGAGGATAGAAAAAGCATTTGATTGCTTTCTCTGAGTCATAAAGCTTTTATCTTGTTTCTAAAATCATGAAGTGTGTCTGGCAATGAATTTTTTTCCAGCGCTAATGACATTTTAGGTAATCAGATAGGAATATAGATGATCACAGAATAATGCTAGTAATGTAGAAGAGGATTTATAACGTTTCTACTACTGATGTAACTATGATCACATTCAAAATCAAGCAAAAAAATATTATTGCCAGGTTCCAATTTTATGTTGCATTTCTAGTCCTTTTTTATGCTGCTGACTTTGGGGGAATTTTTGAAAACTACCTTCTGCATTAAACACAAAGTTACATACGTGACCAATATAATCTTTAAATAGGCAATGGATTCCACAAAGATTTCTAACTAATCATGGAAAGTAAGAATACAAAATCTACCAATAAAATTCAAAATCCTTAAATAAAAAATAATGGCTTACTCACATTCCTGTGGATATTACTACAAGACAAACGGTGTTACAGACTACTGTCTTGAGACCTTTCACAGCCTCTGGTGAACCTAAACACTAGTGAGTCTTTTCAGTATATCACAAAACCACGGCACAACTCTTAGCCTTTGCCAATGGCAAAGGGAGGCGTGAAGTGACAAGAAGAGCATATGGCACAAAAAACAAGTGTGTTAGCAAGAAATACTAGCAGTTTGCACTAATATTACCCACAACTTGCCATATTCCAGAACTATCAGTCACTTGCATATTTGTTCAGATTCTTCCTTCAAAACTGAATAAAAAATCTAGACTATCCAGCAACACCATGCTTTCCAACATTTCTCTTGTTATTCCTGCTGCTTTTGAAAGCATCCCTAAAGCACCATTAGGTTTATGACTTCATAAATCTAGAAGAAAGATTTACACTGAAATAATGGTCATCTGTTTCTAAATGAAAATTATAACAAAACACTGGGGCTGACACCAATAAAATTGTTAACACTGACAAGTATAACATTAAAAAGAGAAAAAAAAACCCTTTCTCCAATATGATATATATGACATAACTACAATGTTAGTGAAGGACTTCGTTGTAAAAATGAGAAATAAAAAAAAGAATGAAGTTTGAATTAAGCTGTTTATTTGTGTGGGGTTTCGTAGCTACATTCATGGTGCTTAAGAACATTACTGAAATTAAAATCCACAACTGTTTCTAAAAATTACTGCAAAACAATTACCTAGTTTAGTGATGAGATGCCCTCTGGTAAAGAGTGCAAATTAGCAAGGAAGCAGAGTGAATGAATATGTCTTCAGATGTACCCCTAAAAAAGATTACCAGTAAATTTGAACTTGAGAAGAATCATAGGAGAACAGATTTCAGGGCATTCACTAAAAACTATTCCCCCACCCTGGTGCTCTGATGCAATGGTGTCTTTGATAGTTTTTTACATTGAGTATCCACTACGGTTTTGGTACGTCTGATCTTCTTGATTTCAATTTAATATGTGTAATTTTTCGGTTTCTTCATGTTAGCTTTTTCTAATAGGAATCTGTTACATTTAGGATCTTTCAATAATTTCTGTTCAAAAAAGTATTCAAGGTTTTAAAGATCATCTTTAGTATGGTTTGGCTACCCATCAAAGATAGCCCTGAACGGTGCATTTTTTTTTATCATTACAACTTGTGCATATGGGTTTTCTCAACTAGATTATAAACACCTCTAGCTTATATTAAGATTTTATGGTAAAGGTGAATGTATCCTTCCTTTTCCCTGAACTCACCCTAGGCTCAAAAGTTTAATTAATTATCCCTAAAAAGGATCAGATGTTTAAAAGCATAGATTTGATAGGACACTGAAATTTGACTCTACAGGAATTAGTGTTGCACAAAATATTCCTCTGGATTCTTTTCATTATTGCTTCATTTCATTATGCTCCTTTAATACTGAGGGGTTTTTTTCTATCAATTAAATTAAAAGAACCCATTATTATCTTATTCAATAACCTGACAGTCTGAATTACTTTCTGATCACCATGGTTTGTATTGTTTTAGGTGGTGATACTGCCTTTGTTTGTGGCAAAAGCCATCTGACTAGGACTAACATAGACTTTAAGTTGAAGATCCTCAAGCAATGTGCTCGGGATTGCCAAAAAAATCACAGTTTGCTGGAATTCTTTCTTTCTCGTACTGACAATTCAGCACTGTCATGTTGCAATTTCAGTCCCATGAAATACTAAAGTTCAAATTATTTAGTTTACTTTTAACTTCAAACTACTTAGCAACTTTTGAGGTGTCTATTCCTTTTCATTTATTGTATCATATGTATTATGAATTGATTGAATAATTCAAATAGCTTCAATCAAATGGTATGAACATTGCCCCATTTCTTCTAAGATTTTCCAACAGCATCTTTTGGATATAAATGTTGAAGTAAAACAAGATAATTCCTATTGACAGAGAATGTGCGGATTCCATGTGCATAAATAGTGCAAGTACAATTTCTTAGGATCATAGAACATTTTGAGCTGGAATAAACCTTTGAAGGTCATCTAGTTCAACCCCTTTGCAGTGACCAAGATATCTTCAACTAGATCAGGGTGCTCAAAGCCCCATCCAACCTGACTTTGCATGTTTCCAAGGTTGAGGCATCTACCAGCTCCCTGGTCAACTTGTCCCAGTGTTTTACCATCCCCATTGTAAAATGTTTCTTCCTTATATCTAGTCTAAATCTCTCCTTTTTTACTTTAAAATCATTATCCCTTGTCCTATCACTACAGGCCCTACTAAAATGTCTGTCTCCATCTATCTTAAAAGCTTCCTTTAAATACTGGAAGGCCACAAGAAAGTATTCCTGGAGCCTTCTGTTCTCCATGCTGAAAAACCGCAACTCTTTCAGCCTTTTTTCATAGGAGAGGTGTTCCATCCTTATGATCACTTTTGTGGCCCTCATCTGGATCAACTCCAACAGGTCTATGTTTTTCCTGGGGACTCCAGAGCCAGATCCACTACTCCAGACTGAACCTCACCACAGCAGAGCAGAAGGGGAGAATCATCTTCCTTGATCTGCTGTCCCTCCTTGTTGTGTGGCAGTCCAGGATATAGGTGGCTTTCTAGGCTGTGAGTGCACATTGGCATCTTGTGTCAAGCTTTTCACTTACCAATATCCCCAGACCTTCTTGGCAGGGCTGCTCTCAAGCCCTTCATCCCCTAGGCTGTATTGATACTGAGGGCTGCCCCAACCTAAGTGTAGGATCTTGTACTTGGCCTTGTTGAACCTCATGAGGTTCACACAGATCCACTTCTCAGACTTTTCTTGATGCCTCTGGATGGCACCTCATCCTTTGGGCATGTGAACTGCACCACTCAGTTTGGTGTTGTCTGCAAACTTGCCTAGGATGCACTTGATCCCACTGTCTCTGTCCTTGATGAAGATATTAAACAGTGCTGGTCCCTGTACGGAACCCTGAAGAACACCTCTTGTCATTGAATTTAGGAAGGATCAGGCAGAATCTTCCTAACTTTCTCAAAGAGCTTTCAAACTTCCACAATTCTAAGAAGGAATCAAATAGTAAATAATGTGACGACATGGAAAGATGGCTCTTGGTGGAGCCTATACGAGTGGCATGCTCACTGTCATCTTCGCTCAGAAGTGGGGAGTTGAGAAAAGTCACTGACTGGCAGCATCTAGTCAAAAGAAATGTTCTTTTAGTCAGGATACACTTCTTAGTCAAACTTCTCAAATCTTAACTATTAATAATTTTAGCACTGCACTATCCTTGATATAGTTGTTTTATATTAATAAGAATTAAAAAAAATAGCGAAGACCTCTTTTGCCTTCCATTCCCTAAAAACAAGACACCTATCCAGAAATAAGTGATAGTTATTTAATTCATAAACCAAATGAAACGAATCTTTCTGGAGGTAAGAATCAGAATTTGAGAACTATGGTGAAATGCACCGCAGTAGAGGGAGGGCAGCTTGTCCTAGACCTGAATACAGCCCTTACAGCTAACTATTCTGATCCCATCTTCACTGTACAGCTTTGTTTACTCCTGTTTTGTATTTTATATGTTTGTCTTTTTTTTCTCTTTGCCTGTCTTGTCTTTCCAAAGTAAGTAGCAAATGATTCGTCACGTTCTCTCATATGGAATAACCTCTTTCTTTTTAATTGATTCTCTAACTTTTTGAAGTGTTGCCTTTCAAGATTTCTTTTTCTTTTACCTGAATCCTTCCTAAGCTGTCTGAATAAAATAAAAAATTCTCTGAACTTCTGAATATTCTTGTGTTCAAACATTACCTTCAAAGCCAGTCTACTGTCTTTATAAATATATTGCATTTCTCTTCCACAGACAACATCTACATATAAAGCGGTATGTTAAATCACTTTGTTGTATCATCTTGCAATCCTCTTTTTTTTTCCCAATCAAAACTCATTCAACATTTCCAGTAAGAGAAACTGAAATATTATATCGCTGTGTATCACTTGTTAATGCAAATGAAGAGCACCAAGTTCTTAAAAAATATTTTCATTTTTAAGATGACCTAGAAGAAGGAAAAGTCTAGGATTTTGTTCAATATTTATTTCTAGAAATAAGGTTCCTACAAGCCTTCTTAATAGTCTTTGTAAAATGAAGCAAGGAAATAAGTGGAGTTACTGTTTGGTTGTCTGGACTTTTGAACACCATATTCTGCTGCTTCATGCGTGCTAAATGAATCACCCTGGGTTGAAAACTCCCTCTCTGGATTTTAAGTGTGGCCAGCAGGACTAGGGAAATGATCATCCCTCTGTATTCAGTGCTGGTGTGGCCACACCTTGAATCCTGTTTTCAGTTTTGGGCCCCCAAGAAAGACGTTGGGGTTCTGGAGTGTGTCCAGAGAAGGACAACAAAGCTGGTGAAGGGTCTTATGAGGAACAGCTGAGGGAATAGCAGCTTGAGAAAAGGAGACTGAGGGAGACCTTGTAGCTCTGAAAGGAGATTGTAACAAAAAAGGTATTGGGCTATTCTGTCAAGTAACAAGTAATAGAATGAGAGGAAATGGCCTCAAGTTGTGCCAATGGAGGTTTAAAGTAGATATTAGGAAATTCTGCTTCACTGTCAAGCACTGGGAAAGGCTGCCCAGGGAAGTGACTGAGTCACCTTTCCTGCAGGTATTTAAAAGTTGTGTAGATGTGGTACTTAGGGACGTGGTTTAGGGGTGAACATTGCAGTGTCAGATTTATGATTTGACTTGGTAATCTTAAAGATCTTTTCCAACCTAAACAGTTCTGTGATTCTGTTAATTGTGTAATTCCCAGATATTATTTTCACAGTATCACAGTATCACAGTATCATAAGGTTGGAAAAGACCTTTGAGATCATCGAGTCCAACTTATGACCCAGCACCTACACCTACTCCTACTTGTCAACTACACCATGGCACTAAGTGCCTCATCCAATCTCTCCTTAAACACCTCCAGGGACGGTGACTCCACCACCTCCCCAGGCAGCGCATTCCAATGGCCAATCACCCTGTCAGTAAAGAACTTCTTCCTAATGTCGAGCCTAAATCTCCCCTGGCAAAGCTTGAGACTGTGTCCTCTTGTTCTGTCGCCGGTCATCTGAGACAAACCCCTGCCTGACTACAGCCTCCCTTTAGGTAGTTGTAGAGAGCTTTTGTATATCATGTTCTTATATATCTTATCTATACACACATAGTGAGGATTGCTTTTAACTATCAGTACAGTAAAAGTGCTTCAGCACTTGTCCATACAACAACACTGGAAGAAGACAAAAGGTGTTATTTATCACAAAAAAATTTAACAACTGTTATTGCATGACTGCCCTCAGGATCCTGAAACCTGCTTTGCTTGTTACAAGAGGTAAATTTCTCTATTAGACCTGTACAAGTTGAGTAAACAAGATAAAATCTAAAATTCTTTGGAAAGTGACAAAAGAATCTGTCACTGTCGTCTAAGCACCTTTTGAGTATACAATAGAACAGTAATCCAACTGAGAGCAAAATAGACCTGTGACTTAAAGTAGGAATAAAAATTCAGTCCTGATATCAAGTATCCATAACTTCAGTCTTACATACCAACCTCAGGTTATCTAACAAAGTACAAAACAAGCAATCACAAATCAAGGAAGGCTAGACTGGTAAATCTGAGATAGTCATGTTGTCCATAAGATACGTATGAGATAATAATTATTTAAATAAATTAGTAGCGTAGTATTCTAGATGAGAACTATTTTTGTTTTGATTTAGTTTTTCATTTGTTTGAGCTTTTTCAATGTTCTCTTGGTTATTTGAAATAATAGAATTTTCAGATCTGACACTAAAATACCACAGGTTTCACCTCCATTTTTACAGGTGATAACTTTCAACTAAAAGTTGCCAGACACACTTTATGTCCAAATCTGTGATCTCATTATTTTTCCTTGCGCTAGGAGTGTTCTTAAAATTCCTGCAAACCAGGCTTACTATTCTGCTTCACTGCTCAATGTGGCCTCAGATTAATCTGCAAAGTGTCAATAAATCATAAACTCTTTTATTCATGCTCAAAGTGCATTCAATCAATTTTACCCACTGCTGAGTTTCTGGTATTATCAAATGTCTGATCTATCTTTGTGCATTTACTAAATAATTTAGGAATATGATATTGACTGATTATACATTATTTTGAAGCACAGAGAATCTATAGTTATATTACATTTTCTCAAGCAGACAAAAATTCCCTCAGTTGTTTTTGGGAAGATGTGACTAGCATGTTCCTTAGCAGGACACGAAGGATACCTTTTAGATAAAAAACTCTACCCATACCAAAAGTTTTGTTAACATATTTCTGTGTAATATCAAGATTCTGTCCTACACCTCATTCTCCTACTCTAAGATTTCAGACTAGCCTGTAGTATTCACACAACACAGGCAGAAAATCCTTCTTTAGGGACTGTAACTTCAATTCTTGCAATTAATAGATGACAGAGGGATAAGAAAGATGCACAGTGAGCAGACACAAAAGATAATGGGCTTGAGATTTGACTGAGAGGTACTGGCATAGCCCAAAGGAACAGGATGGCTCTATACCTCTATCCTTTCTATATTTCTTTCTATGCAGTCTTTTGTGCTGGTTGTACAATAGGCAATCTCATTAATGTGTGAACTTTATTTTTTTCTCATCCTGCAAAGAACATAACTGTTTAGTGGTATTGGTAGGGAGCATTTCTATTACTGTGCATGTAAAAGAAAATAAGAGGTTGACAAAATGCTCTTATCACTTACAGTGGAAGGTGCTGAAGATTGTTCTTTCAGGATTTCATAAGCTCAGATAGTATTTCCTACAAAGTGATGACTAGTATACCTAGGAGAGAAAGTATTACCATGTTTCAGTGTGGGCAGAGTAAAAGAAAGTACTATTGAAGTCTAGTTGCTGTCTTACTTATTACCTCAATTGTTTGTTTTCTTTAAAGGATTAAATTTTTTCAGACCTTGTCCTCCAGGCAAATAAGTATAGATACTTACAGTCAGGCCATGGATATTGATTGGATGAAAAAGTCTAAGGTATGTGAAAAGGAAACAGAACAATTTCTGTTTAATACTCCCTATCAGCTGAATTTGGCAGCTTCATGCCCCATCCAAGTATTTAAGCTTTTTAGGGTGGCACCTGGAAGGGCTTCTTTTTCTTACTGATTCTATAATTCCTCTCAGATAATATCCAGACAACTAGCAAATAGCTGGAAAATTAAGACAGTGTTGACAAAGGTTTGAGATAGATAAAAAAATACAGGACATAGGAAACATATTTTTCGCAGGAACAGATTATGTTTTCCTTTTCTCAGCACGGAATTAGGAGCTGAATGTTGTAATGAAGTCTTATTTTACTAAGGTTTCATTACTTTTTCAAGGCATGCTGTTACAGAACATTTATTAGCACATTATGAAGTGTTATAAATAATTGAAAATAAGCTGCAGTTTTCAGTTGAATAAGTGCTTGCAATTCATTACCATTACCTTTTTTTTTTTTTTTCCCCACTCAATAGTCCACAAAATTCAAGAGTTTTCATTACATGTTCAACTCAGTACACCAATGAGGACATGCCCAGGCACTCCCTCTCTGACCTCGTGCTCCAGGCTTCAACAGCTTGGGAAGTGATGACACCTGTGGTGACTTGCAAGAAGCACTCTTTCTTGAGTACACAGTTTCCCTGGAGTCTCTCCTCTGTGCTTGCTTACACAGTGGTAGTTAACTCAGAGGTTACCCGATGCAGCTTAACATTTGAGTGGTGTAGTTCTGCTGGGCAAAGTAACATATAGGAGAGCAACGAAGATGGTGAAGGGGCTGGAGCACAAGCCCTATGAGGAGTGACTGAGGGAGCTGGGGCTCTTTAGCCTGGAGAAGAGGAGGCTCAGGGGAGACCTTATAGCTCTCTACAACTACCTAAAAGGAGGTTGTAGTCAGGCAGGGGTTGGTCTCTTCTCTCAGGTGACCGGCGACAGAACAAGAGGACACAGTCTCAAGCTTCGCCAGGGGAGGTTTAAGCTCGACATTAGGAAGAAGTTCTTTACTGAGAGGGTGATTGGCCATTGGAATGCGCTGCCTGGGGAGGTGGTGGAGTCACCGTCCCTGGAGGTGTTTAAGGAGAGATTGGATGAGGGTCTTAGTGCCATGGTGTAGTTGACAAGTAGGAGTAGGTATAGGTGTTGGGTCATAGGTTGGACTTGATGATCTCAAAGGTCTTTTCCAACCTTATGATACTGTGATACTGTGATATATTTTGGATATTCTGAACTCAATGAGGAGAATTGAAGGGATGCCTTGTGATATGTCCTTTAAGATGGGTGTCCCCTAGTTGTCATTGCAAGTGACACAAGAATGCTCTGCAGACTGTGCAAATAACAAAAATACTGCCCGAACTGTTCTTCCTTGGGTCACTGTGCCATCCCACAATAATTGTTAGATAGGAGAAGTTTTTTATATTTTGATGCTTATCCTTACCAGGAGACAGTAACGCGCGTGTTGTTCTGATACACAGACTGATTCAACTAATCCCTAATCTAGGTCAGAATGACAACCAATATTCTGTGTGATGTCATGTACTGTTTTTAGTTTTGATAAGCAAAGAATTGCCTTCTGTATCACTTCTTAGGCACTGAATATAAAACCAACATAACATTTATTATTGCAATTTGATAAGCAACTGTGCTTGAATTGGTCATTGATTAAGCAAAGCTTTCATCTCAGATTACGATAGAAAATTGATCGTTACTGCCTTAAAACAGTAGCTGCAGCAACACAATCAACTCTTTCATTCCTGTAAATTCCATTATGATTTGCTATCCCAGAAAAACACAACCACGACAATATGTTCTGGTGTTTTAAAGGAGTGTATTTCTGGTTTTGTATATGCTGTGAAAACTCCTAATTGTCTGGTATTGCAAAACCGCTTACCAGCTAAGAGTTCTACTTTCTCAAGTGTTACACCTGCAAACCACCTGAAAATTAGAGTGATCGCAGATGTTCCATAATGAGAGTGGGAAAGTCCCCCAGAAAGGAGGTCCCCTGAGCAAAAACTGTGTAAAAGAGATGGAGAGAGGCAACAATACTTTCTACCAGAAAGCTCTGTATGAGGAAATTTTTACACAATGTAAATTTAATACAGCTTTTACTGGGGTGATACATGTGTTTGACCTTCTGCAACTCTTTGTTCATTAGGGAACCTGAGTACAAATTTTGGTATATCTGCAAGCTAAATCAGATACCTGAAGGACAACTGCACTGGCCAAGACTTTAGGAGAATTCCTAATACTCACCGAAGAATCCTGGATCAGTGCAGGTTATGAAGACACAGAAATACATTCCCATCTGCAAAAAATGTCATATATGTGTTATATTGCTTATTACACAGAAGAAATAAAAATTCTTTATTCCCTTCCTAGAATTCTGAAATTTAACTATTCAAGAATTATTTGTGTCTCTTCTCACAATTGCTATCAGGCACTGAAAATCCTAGAGTATCTTAGCTGCTTCCAGTGTTTGTTTCTCTCGGTGAGAACCTTTCAAATTGCAAACTAAAATACTAATTTTGAAAGGACTAAAAATGATCCAGTAATGGGTCCTGAAGAAAAATCAAGAATGGAGGAGTGAAGTTGAGCTTGGAAAGAAGAGTGAGGTGGGAAGAAGTAGATTTAGGTTTTTTTTCTTTCTTTCTTTCTCATCATTCTATTCTATTCTTATTTTTTTAATTGGCAATAAATTAAATTAATTTTCTCCAAGTCAAATCTATTTTGCTCACGGCAGTAATTGATAAGTAATCTCCCTTCTGGACTCAGGAGCTTTTCTATCTTATTTTCTCCTTGGAGGGTCAGGGATAGAGCAGCTGGGTGGGTAACTGGCAGCTTTCCAAGGTCAATCTACAACATTCAGGTATTTATCTTGAAAATAAAAATATACTGCTTAAACACCTTGAATCCCTATTGCATGACTCCTCCATGGGTCTCACCACAGACTAACATACCTGATTTTTCTCACCTCTGACTCGTTTAGAGAGCACAAGCGAGGTTCAACAATGACTGCGTACTGCCGTGTCTGAAACCATTTGGCTCCTTTGGGATAGAGAGAGAAGGAAGAGGAAAGGAAGAAAGGAAACAAGCAACAGAGAGCAAGACATGAAGAGAGATGGGATCTAGCTGTGGTCCCCTTTGCTGTGAGGATCCTTTGCCTAAACCTCAACATCTGGTGTCATTAAAGGCCATCCATCACTCCTACATTAGTGCATCTGGCCTCTGACCACTACTCCAGAAACGGATGTTTGCCTCATTTCTGCCACCTTTGTTTGGCTACTCTGAACATGGTGCGTAGTTTTGAATGGTGCTGGTCACACACCTGTATTCAACCCAATCATGACCCTGCCTTTTGTTGTGTCTAATGGGAATGCGTGTGCCTAGCTACTAACTGAATCCCACACTCAAGTTTAGCTATGTTAGTTGCAAACGGAATTCTGCTTTCATAAATCTATTTGTAGCTTTCTGGACCCTGGCCAGATTCAGTCTAGAAGCTGTTTAGTTACATTACCAAGACATTAAATCTCCTCAGTTCCAGTTTGGAAAATAGATTGTTTCCCTACTGTTGTTCTCATCCTTTTTTCCTTTTCATCTGTGTGGCTATTGCCGCTGCTGCAAACGGCCATCTTGGCTCAGGGTCAAAAAAACACAGCAAATTAGATTCACACATCAGGACCTCTCGTTATGTGGGCAGAGTAAGTGTGACTTACTGCACTTACCAGCATACATGTGCTCATTATCAAAATCAAAAGAGAAAATGTTTTGATTCTGATACTGAGGTGCAATGGAACAAAAATCTAAGGAACTCTCATTATACTTTCGGAGTTAAACAATCTTTCATTGCTCTTGTAAGGAAGCCTTCTTGCTGTTTTCAGCAAACTGTTATTTGTGCTAAGAGAAATTTTTGGCCAAAACCAGTAAGAGCTAAGCAATGGAAATAATTTCTCAGAATATCCACTGAAATCCTGTTTTCATAATTGTAAGCTTAGACTTGGAACAATTTATTTCTAACAAGATAGTTCAACAGAATAATTTTAAAAAATTAAATAGTATACCTCATCTCATAATAATGTAAATGTTCCGTATCTTTTGAAGAAAGAATGAGGAATACAAATACATATATTACAGCTACAATTGACAGAGAAATTAATATATTTCTAAAAATATAGCATGTAGATACATCCAATGAAATCTAGATGTGTGGAGAACCACGATATGGCTGGTGCCATTACTCTTTGTTCCCCATCAGTTCAGATTCCAGTTTGTATGTGAAGTTGTGTCTGAGAAAAGAATTAAAAAAAAACCAAACTAATTTTTTCCCCTGCTTTTTTATTACCGTTATCTCAAATTTAGAAAGTATTTAGTTAAATCCTATTTCTTCTAGTACCTATGTCATGAGTAGAATCGTATCTAAATCGTAACTTACAGGGCCATTTAGTTACATGCCAGAAACTAGAGTGTAGCTTAGGACATACTGAGGTAAACCGCAGAAGAAAACAATGTTAAATAACCACAGGAGAAGATGTAATTTATCTTCAGATCTATTATGATGGAGTCCTATCAGAAGAAAGATTGAGATCACAAAGCTTTTATTATATCTGGTTGATTTTTCTAATCTTGTGAATAGTGGGAAATAAGTATTTTGGGCAAATTTAAACTCATTACAACACCACTTCTACAGTTTATTGAACATATCTATGCTATGACCTTTGACACAAATATTTTTGACTGTAACATCCTAGCTAAGAGCAACACTCAACAATTATCAATGACATTATCTTGCCTGTCTATTTGCAAATTAGCCTAATTATCAGAGTTATGTTTGCAGTCTCTTCAGTTTCCTATGACTGCACTATTAGTGGCTCTGCTAAGCTCATTTAAGGACAATAAATGGGCTTACACATTACATGCCAAATATACACAAGTCCTGAACTTCCTTTATTCTCTTTTAAGCAGTTTTACAGAAAAGCTGTCATATTGGGACAATACTGCCACGAATATTTGAATATTTGAATATTTTATTTGCAAAATAACCCTAAAGTTACAGTTGTGCTCATTATCATTCTCCAAACCGAGTTTTGAACTTTTAACTACAAAGAGTTCAGCCTCAAGGTACATGAAGCTGGAGGGAAGGAGAGAGAGAGAGAGATTACACTGACAGTTGTAGGGCTGAACTAAGAAGCTCTGTTATCCTGTGTCCTGTTGTTGTCCTGGAGTAGCTGGGGAGCTGGGACCTTATTTCCTGAGGACACAAGCTCGGTATAGTTCAGATCTTGTGCTTAGTCTCCTGCTGCTGCAGATGCACTTCTACCAGTGCTGATTAAAACTAGTGCAGGCATGTCCATATAAACATTTATGTGTGAACACATGTAAGCAATCGAAAAGAATTTAGAGATTTACAAGCCATTAGTAATTTACTCTTTCTATTTACATCTGTTAATAATTACATTCTTGTCTTTTTCACATTACGCTCCTCGTTTTCTTTGATTTGTTTCTCTTTGTCTTACAGTGAGTCCATAAAGTGATGTGTGGAAAGCAACTTAACTGTACACCATTTGTTATTTGTGAAGATAGCCCAAAAGTTGTTGACCCAACTTAACTGAAGAATGTTTGTGCCTTTTGTCCGTTAATTTGTGGTTTTCCTTATAAAAAAAAAACATTTAACAAAACTTCTAGATTACTGGGAAAAAGAAGCGATGAATTGAAGTCTGTTCCTGTTTGGAAATTCCCAAATTATAATTGTGACTCCTAAATATGTCCTCTGGTGTCAGTACTTTAAGTTTAGAGATGACCGTGAAATCCACTGTAAAGAACTGTATTTGATTTATACACATGTAAATTTTTGGACTGTTTACACTTATTCCTTCATGCTGAAGTGACTGTGAAGAGAGGAGAGAAACTGTCATTTCTTCTTCTTTTCTTGCACATTTTGCCATTTTTCTATGCTGCAATATCAGATATACCTTCCACTCAAATACCAAAAGAGACATTTTGAATTGTTTGGCTGTACAAATGAGATGTGTGTTTAAGCTCAAGATGAGACTGTGGTTCTAGTTACCAATTTCAGATCTCTAAATTTATTCTTGACTTATTATCTTACCTTCGAAATTACCACCAAATCTAATACCTGAGTAAAACCTATACCAATATATTCCTTTTGCTCTCATAACCATTGAGCTTTTGATCTCCATGTTTTATGGTATATTGTCTGTTATTAAACGAGATGTTCTGCTTTTATTTGGAGGCTCTTTTTGTTCTTAATAACTGTATTCAAATCTCTGTTCCCCTAAGAAACTGAGTGCTTTAGTACTACTGTTTTGCTAGCACATAACAGAATATTTAAGGCCTTCTATAACTAATTCCTGATCTTCATAAAAGTGCATCAGTTTCGCCAAATAAATAGTTACGACTGTCTCAGCATGCATTGTTCTATAAAAGGAACAAAGCTTTTCTGAAGTTTTCCAGCATTCTTTTCCTAGGGCTCATCTTAAACTATGGTTTCCCATTGCCATTGTGTCTTTTTTGTTTAAATCATTGGACTACAGCAAAAGATTATTTAGGATCCAGAAGTCATCCACCTCTGAGCTGTTCTACTCCAAGTAGAAATAAAGTTTAGGAATTCATCCGCCCACTTACAAACTAAACAAGCAAAACTGAGACTTATCATCACATTGCAAGACCAGAGATATTAAGGAAATTCTGCTTGGCTTAACTACTCTTCAGCAATGTGTAAATAATAAATACTTTGGAAATTATAGTGTAGATATTCATATAAAACAAGTAGAAGGACAATCTGGTTGCGTAACTCATATACATAGCATGACTATCGTATGAAGGAATAGTGCGTGTAGCCAGGGATAAAATCAGAAATACGGAAAATAATATGTTTCAATTAACAAGACATAAAAAGTAATAAGAAAAACTTTAAGAATATATTTGAACTCATAAAGGAATAAAAGGAAAGGAAAGACACATAACAAAGAAAATAATGATAGAAAGAAGAACTTTATTTTTGGTTTAATCTTTCTAAGAAAAGTGAACTGTGACCAGATTGTCTAAGTTAATTTAAAAATTGCGTAGAAATTTAGGGCAAAGTACAGAAAGAAGAGTTTAAAGAATATTGAGATAACATAGAAACATGCAAGTTCAGACAGCCTGATGAACGTGTCTGTTAAACTAACCAAACACTTTGAACTATCAAAGTATCTCTTTAATATTTCTTTAACAACAGAGATGGTATCTCTGGGCTGAAAAAGAATGAAAATATTTCTAGAAGGGTACAAAAGACACCTTGAGGAATTCTGAATGAATCAATGTACTTTATGTGTCTTCAAATATTCCAAAAAGAAAATATTTATACAAAACTAAAATTAATGAAATGACAGAAAACAATCTTATATGGCATCATTGTAAAAACGTGTGGAAATATTCATTGGAATTTTTCTAAAGAAATTGAATTGTCGATTTCTGGAGATATTTGGGGCAAATTAATCCTCTGTCACTGCGGAAGCTGGACGGATGATTTCTGAGGGCTTGATGATCTCTAAAGTTCTTGGTTTGTACCCTACAGTCAGCTTCTCTTCACACTGCATTGTGTGACAAATGAATAACAGTGGAATTTTGGCAATAATCATGTTTGCTTTCACACTTCCATGTGAAGACTACATTGAGTCAGGCCACTTTCCACCCAATACTTCTGGAATTCATAGACTACTGTCTGCAATCTAAAGAAATTGCTATGGTTTACATAGACATGCTTGCAAATAAGCTTGGATCCTGCTCTCTAGGCGATGAAAATGCAATTGAATTCAGTGCATGTTTAGGATGATGGGCAGTTTTGCAGGCGATGTTAAATATTATCTTTCTAGGACCATTTTTTTTTTAGTATCTAATATAAAACAACTAATATAAACCTGATCTGTCCACTAAATTGCACATAACTGAAGCTGAGCTCATTAAAATGAGTTGCATTCATATTTTTAGGTATACAGTAGAGCTCTCAAAAGCAAACTTGACAAACACAATATTCACAAATATTCACAAAGTACTTACAATCATTGTTTCTATATCTTTATTTTCATGGAAGTGAGTTTTTTCCCTGGATATTTGATCTAAGTTTGCAAACATACAGAATTGCGTTAGTTCTAAAGTCAAACCTATAGAAAAAAATATTAATCATAAAAATATAGATCTAGCTAAAACTGTGAGCTAATTAAACTGGTAAGTGAGTAGAAGCAAGGGGGATAAAGCAGCACATACTATAAAACCCCAGACTTTCAAATGCAAATGTACTGAACAAAAATTTTTTAACCTGCATTGTTTTGCCCCAGTCACAGCAACAATTTATATGCATTGGATTAGCAAATTGCTGTTCATTTTGGTCTGATAAATATATCAGAACCTGTCATAATGTAATGCAAAAGTGCGAAGACATGATTTATCTCAGATGCTTAGGGCTTTGGGTTTTGGTTATCTGATGAGGGCAGCAATGATATCTGAACATGATTTAATGGAAATACTGATTAAGGAATTGGCTAGTCTAATGTGTAATATATTTACATTAAGGAAAGACAGACATTTGTTCATCACTATAAGCATCCTGGAGTAAAGATTAAACTTAATACATTTCAAATATAAATTAAAAAATATTATTTTATTGATATTCATGGCACCTATTGGAGGATTTTCTTTAATATTACATTTTATAATGCTGTTCTGATCAACAGAACAAAAGTTTATTTAGTTTCTTTATGATTTAAAAGCTGCTTGCCTATTTTTGTATAAAACTAATTTTACAAGAATCTTAGTTATTCCTATTTTATTTAAAAAACCCCTTCATTATCTATAACTTTACTGAGTCCAACTCAGACAGCTTCCCCATATGAGTGGGTTAATCTAAATTGACGATCAAATGTTCTAGCTGATAAGAACACGGATTTGTACTGTACTTTTTCTTCCATGTGATTATGCAGGCAAAATAATGCCACATATGTGAGTCTGTCCCAGTAATGGAGGCTCTTTCAAAATGCTGGCTGTAGTACAGAGTTTTCTGATTAATATTAACCTGCTTTTGCTCTGTATTTGAAGAGCACACAGAGAAATAAAAATTCTCCTCCACACCCAAATTATTCTTTTCTGTTTGGTTTTCTTTTCTTTGTTTCAAGCAGCTGACATTAGCTGGGAAAAAAATTATAGTATAATTGTCTCTTTTTAATTATTCAAATAGTCTGCAGCTTTCAATTTTCCAGCCAAATTCTTAGTCTCTGCATGAGGTAAATTTTGTTTGGAAACATACAGCAAATAAGTAAATCTTTGGGCCTTCTTAATTATTTCATGAGGGAAATCTCTTGAAGAAGCAGTAGCTGGCATATTAGAAGACAAAAAATTGTAATGTGTAATTTGCTATAGAAAATATAATTCAGGAGAATTTTGCACAAACATTTTCCAGATGTAATTGGTTTGAATTAGCTGAGTTTTTATTAAATATTGAGTTGTTATTAAAAAATGTTGGGTTTTTATTAAAAAATGTTTGCCTTTTTTATTTTGTTCTTGTCCTCTACAAGTTTTTCTTGCTTTTATTGAAACAAATGGGTTTGCCATTCAGTAGATTTGGACCGATACTTAAGCGGATGAGTGTTTTGTATCTAACTGCAGTTACATAATTGTGCATTAATCCCTCATGTAATATTAGATTTTACAGTGTCTATATTTTCTCTTTTTTTTTTCCATGAGAATCTGTTCAAATTCTATCTATTCCCTTCCATTACCCACAAAATCTACTGTACTTTCGGCTTATTATATTGTGGTAAGTGGTCGAGATACACATTATTTATGTTTGTTGGATGAAACAGAAAACAGTTTAATTAATGCATTATCAGGACAGATTCTGTCCAGTATCTCAACAGGCTGTGATGAGCAGTCAGAAATACAGTTCTGATGTTTCTAGCAGAACATGAAAGGCTGAAAATATTTTCCTTAAAACGTAAAAAAAGTCTCTAAAAAGGAGTGAGACCGGTTGTCCTGAAGTCTGAACTGAACAAGGAGTTGGATTACACAACCTACTACAAGACAATATAGATCTCAGTTGTGTTAATAAAATTATAGTGTTAGTTAAGTTGTGTGGTAATCATGTCTGTCTTTCATCACGTATGGCTAGGTAGGTGTGGTTTCTAAGCCTGAACCATTGCCTTTTAAGGTAGTCTTTTAGCTATGAAACTTCTATTATGACTAGAAGTTCATATTCTTCTAAAGTTTTTGGCTGTTTTTCCCTCTCACTTTGTACCTTACTTTCTTGACTCCATGCTAAATCCTGAGCAAAATTTTTACAAAGTAAGGATTTCAGATTAATTACATATTTTTTATAACAACTACTTCCTACAGCTTTGGAATTTGTTACTTAAAACACTTTCAAAGCAGAGGTATTTTTGCAAACTGAGGTCATCTTTTCCCAGAAAAAAATGACAAATACAACAGATTCTGACGGATTATTTGGAGACATATCCTAGCTTTAAGAGAAAGGCGCTATTTACAGTAAAAGCCTTCCTTTATTCAGATTTGTGAGGTTCAGGAATGGGAGTTCTCACAGCAAGTTACAGCACAGGAACAACCAGCATCTGCTGTGCATTTTACACGTATATGTGATTGACTGAGTAGAAATTTAGTAATATAAACTGCTTAAGCAGAGGAACTATTGAAACTGGCAAATCACATGGGGAAATAACCTCTGAAAATAAGGTGAGGAGAAAGTAATGACAGGAAGCTGGAGATATTAAGCTGTTAACTGAAACCAAAGCATTTATTTGCCTATCTTCCCTTTAGGCATGTGCCCATGATTATTAAAGTAATTCCATCTGAAATCTTTCCTACGAAAATCTGTCCTACATCTGTCCTTTCTCTTTTTAGAGCTAACTTTTGTTCGTAAAACAAGTTGTATTCCTGAAAAATTAATTCCATTTGAGTTTAAGGGTTCTGAGTTAAACTCTAATTCTCAGAGGTCTCAGAGACGTCAGAATTAAGTGGACAGTTCTTGCAATGACTACAAAAGGCCAGCAGAAGAAATTTGTAATACTTGAATATCTTCAGGCCCTGGCAGTGACACAACATTCTTATCTTGTTTTATGTTTTGTTTGGCTAAATCCATTTCTCATATGATTTACTACTAGAGTTTATTAACGCGGGAGTTGTCCTAACACAGCTTTATTGTTGTCGATGTCAGCTGAGTATTTCTACAAGGCAAAGCAATGCTATTAACCGTAGCAGTGCTCCTTCAGTTCTGAGCCAAACCTCACAGTGTGTATTCTTGTCCTCAGGTATCTCAGGTAACGTAAGAAATACATGTCAAAACTTTGATTGACGACTGCACATTTACTATGTACCACACTGTGCAAATTCTATACTGTATCCTACCATGGGGAGTACTGGTGCCTTAAAATAGATCACAAAGTGCCAACCCATGCATCAAAAAGCTGCTGAAAATTGTGTAGCTCTGTGCATCTGCACCTACAGCTAGTCGACAATATAATACACTGCCTAAGGGACACTGGGTAATTTTACACAGAAAGTTTAATATTGACTCAAGTTCAGCTTTATGCCTAAAAAAACTACATTCATGAACTTTACTGCTCTACTCCTAAAGGTAATGAAGTCTTGGTTCTCTAGCGTTTCTGTAAGGCATTTCCAAGAGACTATGATTGTCTCCTTATGCCATGTAGATAGAAGAACTGACTGCAGCTCTAACTCAGAGATCTGGAAAGGAAAATGTCATCCAGATTGTTCCCACATCTCACCTCCCATTCTGCAAAACCAGCTAAAGACAACCAGTAAAACATCTTAAAATTGTTTCCTAGTGTTCTTTATCACGCACTCAGATCACTTTTAATTTTCCCTGAAATCACTCAAGAGTTTTCAAGCAAGAGCTTTCTCAAGTAACAAAAGGGACTTTAGTAAACCACTTCTCTCAACTTTTATTTCTTACATAAATCTGATTGAAGTGCCAGCTTCACCTATGAAAAATATTTTACTTGCACAGACTTAGCATATGTCTTGCAAATTTCAAAACACTCTGAGAGTCAACTGGAGACCAAAAGTAGAATTACATGATTCTATATGTGTTAGGGGGCTTTTTGGTTTGTGGGGTTTTTACAGTTTTCAGTAAAGTCCTAAGGTTATCCTGCCTACAGTTACCCAGATGTGGTCAGACAAATTTGAAAAGCTTACCTGAAGTGTGTGTTAAAGACATGCTTTTCTTATAAAGTGTAGGAGAAAGAGGTAGTATCTCTGCATACTTCTTTTGATATCCTGGTACTGAGCACATTGAACTCTTAATAGTCTGTTCATATGTTACCTGCATCCCCATAGGACAGTGGTCTGAGGAACGTGGATGCAGTGAAGAAAGAAGAGATGAAATGATTCTGTAGACAAATGGTCAGATCATTCCTGTCACTTCTTGCAAAATTTGTTGTAGTCACTGGCTAAT
This sequence comes from Neomorphus geoffroyi, assembly GCA_033558235.1. Classification (NCBI taxonomy): domain Eukaryota; kingdom Metazoa; phylum Chordata; class Aves; order Cuculiformes; family Neomorphidae; genus Neomorphus; species Neomorphus geoffroyi. The sequence goes on along the minus strand of JAUMJM010000053.1, from coordinate 7,560,329 downwards.
AAACCAGTTACTAGTAGAAGCAACAACGCTTCTGAAAATTTGTCACTGAAAACTAAAGCAGTTAAAAAACTGGATATGAGCTGGGCAAGTGGCTTAGGGATTGTATTGTTGGACTGAGGTGCCTTCCTTCTTTAGCTGTACAGGCTTGGTGTCTGGTTCCTGTTTCTTTTCATCCTCTTGAAGGTACTCATGAAACGTTCCTGCTGTACTGAAGGTAACCACAAGGAATAACATTTATTAAAGGACATATTATGTGGAAGTGAATTTTTTCTGGGAATACATCTTAGCCACAATGCATGCATTTAGAAGACTGAGATTTTACTGCCAGTGTTCTGCTTTTTATTACCACAGTTGGTATAAGAAGGTATTCATTAACAAATTTAATATATTTCTTGGCATACTCTCAGACAATCTCCTCTTTCTGTCTCCTACCCACATCAGCCACCTTTGACTGCAGCCAGCCAGGTGGTTCACTAACTGACTTAATAACTTATGAATTCAGCTTGCATTACAGTTTCTGCAGAACACACTCTCTTACTACCAACAAAATTTTCCCAGCTAGAATAATAAATGGGGTTACCTCAGGGTTTAAACAAATGTGAAGTGTGTCCTTAATGCAACCAATTTAATCAAACACATGACTGAGCTCTTCTAGTATATTATTTTCATTTAGCTCACGAGACCTCCATTATACGTTTGATCAGTTTTAATTCTTCAGAAACTTTAATCTCTGGCACAGGCCAAGCCTCCATATTCACAATGAGAAAATAGAATAATTCCAATGTTTCATTATACAGAGAAAGGTGGACCCTTAACACATGAATGCTTTGTGGCTTCATTTACTGTGGCATTCATAGCATTATTTTTAACTTTCCTGTACTTGACACAAAAAGTTGAATTTTGATATTACTATAATCAGTTTATCTAAGGCAAATGATTATAGGAGCTTGCAGCTATAATTATCTGAATTTGTGATAATTTTTCTGCATACTGAATGCTTCAGTTACATCTATTGTTCAAATATCCAAGTACATTTACGGCAGTACAAAGGATTATACAATGTGCTTAACTGACAGGTTCCCCATTTACTTTCAAAATATTTGACAACATTTATAACTGAAGATCTAAATTCCTGCTGGAATTTGTAAAGGAATAACACAGTATATTATACTTAAAACCAGGTATAATTTGTGAAAGTAAACCAACAGAAATCAGACAATTTCAAGCTAATATGTGTTGCATTTTTAAAGAGCAATAATTTTGTGTAGTCAGTTAATCAGAAGGTCAGAAAATTACATGGGGCACACGGGGATTGATTATTCAAAACCTAATAGTAACTGAGGTTAGATGATAAAACCAAAAATCAGTTGAGGAAATGGGTTTGTATTTCAGGATAGATTCAAGGTCACTAGATTGTTCCTACTGAATGACAAATATTTCATTCTTGGATACTGTGAACCTCCTGAAAACTGAGAAATGTGTATGTGTCTACACCTATTGACATAGTATTTAGCTGATTGATTAGCTTTTTGAAAAAATGTAATACATATCTATAAATGTTCGTGGAGTTTTGCCTTTAGGCTTCTGTCTGTTTTTGTGTTGTGAAAAACATTGCTTCAAATCTATTTATTGGCTTTCTGATCACTGTCTGGTCATGTAGTCACTTCATATTTCTTCATCTAAAGTTCTGAAGGCCAAAGATTTTCATCCAAGCCTGACTGGCTCAGACTGTCACATCCTGTCTAGATCTACCTTAGCTGTCACTTCTGTATACATCATAGTTTAAGACAATCTGTATACATACAGGAATTGTGTGATTCTGTGATACTGAACTTACAGAAAGCATAACTAATGGACCAGGAAGGAAGTGGAAGAAAAATATAGAAAAGATGTGAACTGGAAGAATATAAATTACCTGAAAGGCAATGTCAAAATAAGGGCAATTAAGCTTGCAGTGATGCAGTATTGCTTTCCATCAAAAGAGTGGACTCAAGACAACATTTTTTCTGATCTCTACTGTTACTTTACTAATTATCATCTTCCTAGCCACAAACTTATCTAAGTGATAAAAGGAGTTCTTTCAAAAGAAATAAAGTATTGTAAATAGTCTGGTGATCATAAGGAACAGGCAAAGTCAGCATAATGAAGCAAATTCAAATCTTGATTTTAGTTTCCTATCAATCTATTATTTAATTTGATTTAGTGGGTTTTAGTTATTTTAATGGTATTCATTCCTCTGTTGCACATTTAAAGCCAATGCATCCAATAGGGTTAATTCTAGACAAATTCTGACAAATGCATTAAAACATTATGTATTTAATATTCAGGGCTTATACTCTTAAAAATTCATTGCACAGTTTAAATATTTCACTACACCCATGTGTTGCACTTTTAAGGCCCTGAACCATATCCCACTGGAAAACATAGTACAAAGTTCATATTGTACTTCATTTTATACTGAAAATGAGCCTGCAGTGTGCCCAGGTAGCCAAGAAGGCCAATGGTATCCTGGCCTGTGTCAGAAATAGTGTGTCTAGCCAGACCAGGAAAGTTATCCTTGCCCTGTACTCAGCATTGTTGAGGCTGCACCTCCAATACCATTTTCAGTTTTAGGTTCCGCTCTGCAAGAAGGATATTGAGACACTGGAGTGCGTCCAGAGAAGGGCAAAGAAGCTGGTGCAGCTGATCTTACCAGGAGCGGCTGAGAGAGATGGCTAAGAGGAGACCTTATCACTGTCTACGACTACCTGAAAGGAGGTTGTAACGAAGTGGATGTTGGTCTCTTCTCCCAGCTAACAAGTGACAGAATGAGAGGAAATGGCCTTAGGTTGCACCAGGGGAGGTTCAGATTAGACATCAGGAAAGGGTCATCAAGTACTGGAATGGGTTACCCACAGAGGTGGTCACATCCCTGGAGGTACTTAAGAGACTGGTAGATGAAGTGCTCAGGGTTATGGGTTTGTAGTTGATAGGTACGGTTAGACTCAATGATCTCAAAGGAATCCCAATCGATTCTATGATTCTATAATTTATTCTTTACTCGTTTCCTACAAAACTTCCAAATAAACTAAACTAATGGATCATTTTAAGTAAGGGCTGAAAGGAGCCACTCCCTAAAAAGTAGTATTATTTTAATAGACTTCCAGTGAGCTATCCCACCGAGCATCAGATCTTTCTGTTTTCAGCAGTTAACTCTTGAGCCCATCTTGATGTAAATTGTTCCTCAGGGCTACCATATACTATTGAAGTTGAACCGGCATTTTAAAAAATCAAGCTTTTCAGAGAGTAGCTGTCTCTAAAATGTCAAAATAGGTTTGAAGTTAAAAATGAAATGCGTAATCTAAAAACACAAACCAAACCAAAAAAAAAAAAAAAAATTCCACCACAGAAAAAAAAATCAACAAAAACCTGGACAATATTTAGAAGAGAAAAAAAGGACCACTGAAAAAAAAAAGAGAAGCCGATGCAGATAGAGAATAAGAGCTAAAGGATGAAGAAGGAGTACTGAGAGGAAGACATATCAGGTAACAGAGGAAGAAAATATGACTAAGTTTATACTGATTAGAAATACTGGATGAAATATGAAAACCAAGAGAAAGAAGTGATAATAAGCTCAGGAAATTATCCTCTGAGTAGATCAAGAGCAGTCTTCTTGTTTCAGAGATTTGCAATAGAATAAATACAATATATTTTACCATGCCATATGGATTTTGATGTCATTGAATTCACATTTGAGTGTTTTCCAACCAGAAATGTCCTTTTAAAAAGACAAAAGTTAATAGCTTTCACATAAAAATACAAATGGTATCTTTAAGAGAAAAGGAATAGTATTGTGAGATACCAACAACAAATAGGGAAAAGGGTAGAATAACTTCAGAAAGAGAAGGAAATAGTCTAAAGAGAAAGACAAAAAGATGTGATGTTACTTCTGGAAATAAAATGCCAAATCACAAATCAAAAGCTGCCCTGTTCTTGGGATCCCATATTAATCTCCTCAATTTACCTGATGGTTTTCAGAATTGTTGAATCTTCGTAAAGAATCTTTTCCTAAAGATATCTCCTCTGTTTTGTGGAGTAATGAGCTCAAAGTAGATGTAAAACTACTGCAGGAAAAGTGAAGAGAAGAATTTATAGGGAAGAGGGAAAAAGAGAAAAGGAATGTCTGTGGGCTAAGTGGAGGCAGCAATAGAAAGGCACTGTCAGTATTAATACTACTTTCTGGTTTTTTAGAATGCATACACCACTGTTTCTTTACTGTCTTGTTGCTATTTTGTATTGTCCTGGAATTTATTTTACTAAATATTTGGAGGTGGAGAGGGCAAAATTCTACTGTGACGTTATATCTGAAATCGTCTTCACCTTAACAGGTAAACTACTTCTGTGTGGGATCTTTTTTATGGCCTATTTAGATGAACGGTGATTCAGGATGTAAAAATAAGATCTATGTTAATCTATTGTACTGAAAAATATGAGACAGGTGAAAGCTACAACAAGGACAGAGTTTCTCACACATGATTGCCTGCCAAAGGGCAACTCTTTGTGTTAAGTGAAACTGTTGTCTGCTTAGAGAGTCTTTGGACAAAGAGAGTAGAAGGGAATGTGTATATATCCCCGTTATTTGTAGTTCAACTAGATTCAGTTATTAGAGACACCTTGTAAAAACTGATAACTATGCTTAAGCTAAATGTTGTGAAAACAATGACATTTCGATGTTTCAGGTCTATAGCCATTACGCAAGAGTGCTTTTAGTGGTATTTCTAAACATTTAAAATAAAAAAAAAAAATCACACCCTGCAGCTACGTGAAAATTGGACCATTTGCAGCATCTCTCAGAAATACACCGGTTTTCAGTCACACATGAACAGGGAAACCTACAAAGACACATCTGTTCTGATTTTATGCCACTGCATGCTGTTGCAGTTTGTACCTCATTTTATCCTAAATTTTAGTCTTTTCTTGTTAAATGATGCAGGAGAATCTATCATGTAGCAGCAACTCCAATGGGTTTGTGAAGTAAATCCACAAAGCAAATTTTCTGTGTGTTCCCCAGTGGACCTCTGGTTTCTTTCAGTAAGTACTTTGGCTGTCAGTCACCACGCAACTAAATAGCTACCTTGAACCTTTGAAACTGACAAAGGTGGTTGCAGAATTTAGCTTGGAAAATAGTTCAAAAGAAACTACTCCAAATGGTACATCAGTGGTCCTCTGCAATCTCCATTAGAAAGACAGCAGGAAACCAGATAGTATGAGACTACCCCAAACTTATGCAGGTTATTTTTGATGATATTTTATTTTAAGAATAGTAAATGCAAATCACACTGAGAAGAAAAAGCTATTGCAATTCAATAGAGCTTGTAAGTAGGAACCTAGCATAAAAAATTAACGTCAGAGAATCTTTAGATGTCAAAAGACAAATCATCCCTAAAAAGTTTAAACAATAATTTATTTACATTTTTCATATAACCCAAGACTTTCCCAATTAATTTAGAGGAGAGAGGAAAAAGGAAGATTCCTGGAAAATTTGTTTGGAAAAGTGTTTGGGCCCATGGACACAAAATTATCCCCACTAAAATTGGAGGAAAAGGGACCCAGACTGAGGTTTTCTCTCTGAATGACAATACTTTAAGAAGTGGTACTGGTTTGGTACTTGAGTCTCATAACTGAGAGATGCCTCACTAGAATTCACCTGATGTCAATTGCATTGAGCCCTTAGTTTGTATTTTCTTGCTTTTATGATTCTTTTCTAGAACTGGATTCTAATTTTATCACAAAGAATTTATTTCTTTGCCTTGCTAGAGTACACATTCTCCTGGTGGATAAAATAAGATAAACTCAGCTGTGTTTAAAAAATCTGTTCCACTGCAGACCCAGATTACTCAGAAACTTTCAGGTAGTTCCTCTTTTTCACAGAGCATCATGTATTTTCTAAGCACATGCATTTTCACTTCCTCTGTCTTCTGCTTTGCATTTTCCCCAGTGACAAGCTTGTTAATGCTGGTATGAGTTGTCACTCTTACAGCCTCAGTCTATGTACATTTCATCACAGACAACACACAAAAGCTTTAATTATAAAGAGATAATGTTCTATTGCCACATCCTAGAAGGGCTCAACACCTGTTCCCACAATAACAGGTCAAATATCAACTCAGCTCAGCCGCACCAAAATCTAAAATATATTCTCTTGGGTCTACTGCTTCATCTGGTCTTTAACAGCTTAATTATTCTCCAGTGACAGACATATACATAACACATTACCTTACTAAGTCCATAAAAAATTGCCAGAATCCAGTTCTTCTAAGACCTATCTCTGTTTTTAGGGGCAAGAACATAACTGTCCACTGCAGACTTTGGTTCCTGTTCATGTGTATTTACAAAGGGATGATCCTGTTATCCAGATCCATTAAAGCAGGTGCAGTTATATTAGGAACCTAGCAATCAGTAGGATATTATTATTATTATTATTATTATTATTATTATTATTATTATTATTGGTAGATTGAAGATACTAAAGATCATAGTTCAAAAAAAAAAAATCTTGACATTTAATTACAGGATAATTAGATGACATTGGAAAGCCGCAAATTTTTGTTATTCTTGCTGTATCTGCAAAAAACAAATGCTTAACTCTAGATTTCACTACCACCTACATGAAAGTAAACACTTTTAAAACTGCAAGTACTAAGCAGCATGAAGAAGAGGTAGCAGCACTGACCCAGCTCCATGGGAAACATTTAAAAAAAGATCTTCGTGCATAGATGCAGGTACACTTAAGAAGAAAGATAAAAGATTGTCAAAAAATGAAGATAACTTCAGAGAACCTATATAGAAATCTCAAAATTAAGATGATTAGGAGTATTTAACAGATTCTTATTTTAAATGCCATTGCAATTTTCACAATGTTCAGCATTATCTTCTAAGACCTGCAAATCCACAATCTTCATTGAATGAATTTCCACATATTTTTAATGATGGAAATCTTATCATAATACACTTGTCAGTCTTTAATTTCTCCATCAAAAATGTTATTTGGCATAGCTTCTATTATGGACTAGAATATACAGTTTTGTACTTAAATTACTGGAACACCTGATAGCTGATATGCCAGTAAAAATAGTGTAGTTTTATTTAATCCACAGCTAATATCACACAGTGAAACAGCATGAGAAAATGTTGAAAGCTTAACCTCTTGTCCTCCAATCTGCTTTTTATGCATCTGTAGGGGATACCATTACTCTAGAATCTGAATTAAAATTGCTAGTGTTTGCTGGTACTGTAGGTTTCAAGTTCTAAGATCAGGTCTTTTTTCTGCTTTTTCTGTGTTCGTCTGATTGCATACATCTTACACAAAAAATCTAAGTAAATGGATTCTCTTTTCTTTTGAAGATCCACTTGCCGTGTTTGGCAACGTCACAGTTGAAGGACATTTGAAGTAATAATATAGATGTAAAAAGCCTCTACCCCCTCATAATAACTTATGTGAAAAATTTCATAGACAGAATCATCAAGGGTATGATTCTTATACCTTTAACACTGCTTATTCTAATGCCTTCAAAATATTACTTGCGGCCACAGTACGTGCAGTTAACATTGTTTCGTGCCTTAAGGGTGTATCACATGCCGCAGTTAGGAGCCTAGACCACTAATGGACATAGTCAGTAACTTCTGTGCTGCTTGGTGTCCTGGCTATAGACCAAATCCAGTCTACTAGACTAGGTACCTCAATATCATGCAGTATGAATATTCTCAATGAATCCCTTCTGACTTCTCCTTGCCTTAAACTGCTTTAAACTCATGTTGTTAGTAGAGCTTTGTCATCATTTCATCACAGTATTCATGGTTTTGATCTTCAGCTTCCTTCTTTCTCAAGCTGAGAGGTTCTGAAATGCTGGGCACTACATTTACCCCTTTCAGCTTAATACTCTTACCCCTCATCTGACCACTACACTCCCTCCTAAAGAGCCCCTCCTCATCTTTCCTCTAGGCTCCCTTTAAATACTGGAAGTATGCTGTAAGGTCTCCCTGGAGCCTCCTCTTCTCTTAGGCTAAAAGAAGCCCAACTCTCTCAGCCTCTCTAGTGGCAGCGTCGAGATCTAGTTGTTCTTGAATATCCCACTTAAACAAACTGTCTAAAGTAGTCACGTGGGCATTTTTAAGTGACACGGAAACTGGTCACAGTTTTGAATTTCTATGATTTTGGTCTACCATTCTTCCGCCTCCGGAAGTCAAGTTAAAACCCAAACTCACTAACTAAAAAACCTACTGTTTAATGCAATGACACCTCCATGCTGATGATTAAATGATATGTGTACTGACATATTTCACGTGGGTGTGAGTGAAGTTGATTTGGCTTTGTTTCATCTCAAAAGGACTTTGCTAATGCCAGTTCAGTGAAACAGGTCTCTTTTAGTGGTCCTCCTATGCATTCAGAAGTTTTAACAGTATTCAAGTTGGCAGTATCAGAAGACTTCATTAAGAACTAGAGAACCTGTGTTTCTGAACTACCTTTAGGTTCAGCTGGAGGGAAAACAATTAAACCGCTCTGTCAGCAACAGACCTGTGTTTCTTTAAGACTTTTTAAGGACCTATTCAGTGTTTCTTACATACTATTGATTTTTTTTGTCTATAATGAGGGTTTCACTCAACTAACAAACTCTTTCTAAAGAAAAAGCATGAGTTTGCAAAGGAAAATAAGGTAAGAATCACACTAACAAAGTACCTCTACAAATTCTGCCAAGTTTAAGAAGCATGAAAACCTGGTATTAGGTTTATTAAACAGTTTTTTACTAAATGAATTCCAGATATTGCAATATTTTGTTACAATAAAACTTTTAGGAGCAGAGTAAGACAATTTAAAAGAGCGGATAATCATCATATAGAAAATAAGAAACTTAAAAAAGCTGTCACAATGTTTTATATGTATTTATTGCATGAACAAAAAAAGAAAAAAGGAAAGAAAGAAATTGGAAAATAAGTGATTACAAAGTAGCTACTGTAATTTATATAGAAATGAGCATATTTTTCTGAGCAATGTAGTAGTACCTTTTGAGAGATGGGTACCAGACAAAACAATTCAAAATTTTCTCCAGCAAGAACTTCTCTATTCTGACACAGTTCAAAACTAGAGCCTAACTGTATACTTAATGGTTATTATTATAGCTGTAAGTTTGTTATTTACTTCCTGTTGCAAGAGTGGCCCACTAATAACTCTCATCATAGGATATTATCTTTGGCTGTAATGACTTCAGCATATGGATCAACATAACCATCTTCACTGTGGCCCTGGTTCACCAAAGCATTTCTGAACATGCCAAACTTAATGCAAACTTAATGCCCACTTGTTTTTTTAATGTTAACTTGTGATTAATTACTTTGCTAAATATGGACCAAAATCTTCCTTTCTTGAGTCCTTTGGTTTTTTGACTCTTTCCAAGTCAAAGCACACTGCAGAAAATGATAATTCCCTCAGAGAAAAGCATTTCACTCTGATCAAAGTCATTTCAGTAGAAAAATCTGAGTGATCAAAACCAAGGTCAGAACTTGTTTTTCTTTCACTGAAGTGTTGCATTTAAATGTGGAGTTTTATATTTGTAAGGAACATGTGGTATGCATGGAACAGCCATTTCATATCTTTATAAAACTCATGTAAAGCATATGAATAAGGTACTTTTTACTGGCAGGATTGAAGCAACATTGCTTCTCAGGAAATCAAAATCGATCATATACTTAGCACTAAAACTGTGCTAGTCTCAGCTTAGTGAACTAGACATGACTTGGCATGGAGATAGATGACATTAGGCAAGATGGAAGAAAGTTTCAAAACATCTCAGGAAGTTGCTTATTTTTCATTTACATACATTACAGATTATTTCAACGTAGTCACTGAAGTCAATGGCAAATCTTCCAATGACTTTTACATGGTGGAATTTCAGTGCTTTGTTTCCCTCACCTGAAAATAAGTTTCAGATAGGAAGATGTGTCACTGGCAGACATGGAAAAATGCATAATTCCAAAGGAATTTATAAGAGATGAAGGAAATCTGAAGAATTCAGGCAAGATTCAGATATAATTCCAGGAAGAACAGGAAGCCTGAAAAAAACTGTAGGCTGGTCATAGCAAGTGAAATTAGGAACTTCAAACCAGGCAGCTGAGATGCTTATTGACACGTATAAGCAGCACAAAGCTGAAATGTTAAAAATATATTTGCCAAATTATTTCTGATCTTACTGTTATTCTTATCATGCATTTACAATAGCACCATAAGAGAGCTATCAGGTGAAGTGACTTATTACATGGTCCCAGACAACTTTTTCAAGTTTTGTATACCTCAAGGAGTACTATGAACTAAAACACTACTATGCAAAAAGGCAATCTAAAGAAAATTTATATCAAATTTACAATTCCAATATATAGTCAGATTAAACAAAAAAGATTATAAAAGAATAGTAAAAGAATGATAGGATTACAAATTAGAAAACTCAGAAATTAGGAACTGCAAGCACAGTGATAGCTGTTATAATTTATAAACCTAATTATTTGCTGTAATAATCTTCATAAGACGATGCACTACCTAATTACATGATCGTAACCGTTACTGAATTCTTATCTCTTTTAGGACAGGAGCTATATTATGCTCTGAAAATCAGTCAGGCAGTTTCAACCTGACTGTTTTAATTATAGTATAGTTATATGCAACAAAGGACAAGATATTGTAAGAGAAATGAAATAAGTTCAAGTACAATTTTTCTTTTCCTGTTAGCTCTGCCTCCTACATCATTGAGAAGCAGGAAGGTTATACAACAGAATGATTGACAATAAACCAGTATACAAAATAAAGAACTTAATTGCAGGCATCTACATACACATGCATTTAAATGTCACTAAGAGAATATCTCTTTTTTTTGGAAATTGAGGGACCTGTTCCATCTTGCACTTTATGCAGTCTTCAAGTAAAAAGTTTCTTCCTTAAACAGCTTTTCTTTCAAATGCAATTACTTTTCTGTGACTGACAAATTTGAAAATAAAATTGTCATTTTGCAGTACTCAGTGCAAATAAGCATCTCAACATTTTTTCCAAAGCATGAAACTGTAATTTTTTTTCTACTCAGATAGCTCTAAACCAGAAACATTTAATTTTATCAAACCACTGCTTGAGTCAAAGAAAAGAAATAACCTTGGCTTTCAAAACATGCCTTAAGAAAGGTCATCAAAGCAAGCAATAATTTTTAGTTTATAAAAGTCTTTAAAACAGCAGCTTAAGAAGAAAGCATCCCTTCTCCACTCTGTAGATTATTGTATACATGTTTTTTTCAAAATGGTGTATGACAGTTATATTGAAGATCTGACTGGAAGCACAGCATGTAAAACTGTGACCACTTTTGAAGTCAAAGCAAAGCTTTTTCTTCATATTTCCCTTAAATTCTATTGATCTTGGAATCGAGCACTTGGAATAGGCAAGACGATTTTGCTTTATGTTTTACGTGGTTCCTGAACCTCTGACTACCTAGTCTGTGTTGGGACAACTGCTGAGTAGCACTACAGCAGAGGGAAGTGAACATAAGATGCCCTTCTGTTGTCACTGCCTCTCTTTTGGATTCAAGGAAAGAACAGGAATTACATAAGCTACCTAGCACCTGCAGCAAGGAAGTAAGGTGAAGAAAAATGTGAGGCTGAAGGCTTAAAAACCAGGTCCAAAAAAAGTAGATTCAACTGGAAAAGGATAATACAAGAATTACTTCAGGGCATATCATTTCCCACCAATGATCTCTGAGACAGAACTTAATATTAGCACAGAAGAAATAGCACCAGGGAGGTACAACGTGTGTGAAAGAGAGACAAGAGCAGCGTGAACTACAAGTTGGTTGTTTTTATTGATACATATACACATGAAAGGTATTGAGCGTATCTTTCACTTTAATGACTGATGAGCAATATCAATATGTTTTGCATTACTTTCCTTAAAAGTTATTTTTCATCATGGTTCTAACCCAAATTATTGTGTGATTTATCACAACTTAAAAGCCAAAATTTTTAGTATTGCTCTGTAGCAATTAGGGGAACAGAAAATAGTAATACACTGTGAGGACACGTAGGCAGATTCCTCCACAGTATGATAATATTTAAATTGGATATAATCTAATGAGATATTACCTAACAAGTGCTGAACAATTTACAGTAACAAGTTTCTTTCAACAAAATAGTCTTTTCCAATATACTTTATTCTGAATCAAAGAGTTAGTTAAGGAGAGTCATTTATGTAATTTCAGGTAGGAAAAACAGTGACATTCAGGTGATGCAAGAGTTTACATGTTTTGTTTGCAGATTCCACGCTAGAGTTGCATCATACAACCTGCAGCAAGACCAGTAGAAATCATATACCTATTTATATGTAATGGAAGTAGATACAGCTAAAGAAACCAGCATCACTATGTTGCTCTGGGACCTGAATGCACTCTTGATTCAGCCCTGTCTGGAAACCTATTGAAGATATAGTCTATGTGAGTGGTTCCTAAAACCCTCCTTTCTTCAGCTTTCTCAAGGAGGGGACAAGTTTCATCAGCCTGTAGACCAATGCATGGTCTGTTAGGACAAGAAAAGGGGACATTCTTGCTATATGAGATACACTAGTTTAAATATTGGTTCCAATAAAGAAATGCATCTCCTTTTGTCTCACGCTATCTAGAAAAAGAAGATCAAGAGAGAAACATGTAATTTCAGTAATTTATTTTATTTGCAGATATTCAGTATATGAAAAGTGGATTACAACGAAAGGTATGTACAGCAATTTCTTCTATAACACAATAAGTTATAATTCTGCTATTTTTTATATTATTTAATGTTTCACTTCCCCCTTTTTTTTTTAATTTCACAATAAATTATCCACTATTACATACAGTGAGGGCCAACCTCATTCCTGTTGAAAGTTTTGATGGAAGTGACAATATCTCATAAATTACTTTGACCATGTCAAATTCGTATTTTGTAATTAAGATTCCCTGAGGAAGTTTTTTACTAACTCTACTAAGTATTCTCTGTAACCATCCTTTTTCTTGAAACAATAGCAGGGACAAAAAAAGACTAGGGGTAAAATTATTAGGAGTTTTTACTTCTCAGTGTTGACCAACTTGAGAAAACATTCCCCCTGACAAGACCTGCAGGTACAAGTGCTGATCTGTTCTATAAAACACAGCCTGAGGTATTTGTAGGGCAGCCAGAGTTAATGAACAGTTAATGATTATCTATGAAACTTTCAGTTTGAGAGAATTTCATGTATCACATAGGAAATCTGAAGCAGAGACGGGGTGGAATTGTCCCAGTTTGGTTTTGTCTCTTGCAAAACCATGCTTAATTCTTAATCACAGTGTGTTACTGAGGGAGCGTTTCCGCACAGTAGCTTTGTTCACTGCACAGTCCTAGTAGTTCTTCCGTTTCCATACACAATGGCCCCCATTCCTCCTTAAAAAACAGCCTAGGAATCGCAGAATTAAACATTGTATGAAAAACGTGTAAAACACAAGATAATGCCTACAAGCAATGTGTCCAGTAAAATTCTGCATTGCTAGTCTGTACGAAAATGTATGTACTGTCCATATACAGGTAGGAGCCTTTTTGCACAAATTGCATTCAGTAGAGATGTATTCATTGGATAATTCTGAATCAAGTCTCAATGAATTATGTGAGAAATGTGGTTCTTCACAGATGAAAATAAATTTGCCATGTAAGGGTGATTTTTCACTGAAAGCAGTAGGTATCAAGATATCAGGGTAAAATCCAAAATTCTGTTGAAATATCTGGAAGAATGAGAGGTTCTTAAATATAACGATTACTGAATAATTTCTTAACATGGGAAAATCTCAGTCTGGAAATTGTTAAATTTCTTATCCCAAAACTTTCCATTTTGAGACAGATATCCAGCACAGGAAATGCCAGCCTGAACAGCTTGAGATTAGCAAAGTATAAATGAAAACAGGATGCTAGGATAGGAAGAACTATGCAATTAAAATAGATGTAGCATTGCATAAACAGATGCTAATATGTCATACTTCCATTCTGCAAATGTGAGTGAGGAGTTCTTCTTCTGCAACTCTCTACTGTGTGTTCTTATGAGGAGAGAATTTTTCTTTTCTCCAGCATATGCATTATTCCTTTCAACTTGCTAGAGAGCTCGCTCAGACTAGTTTGGTTTGTTTCATTATCCTCTCTGTATTGCTGAATCTCCCTGAAATACAGAACAACAGTTTTTGGTGAATTCTGCATCGAATTAAATCACTAACATATATACCAATATAGCAGAGTATAGACAGGGGGCAGATACTGGGGTGACTCAAATGCTGATTTGGAGGCTATGGACCTAACAGCATAATAAACATTAAGCATTCTGAGTTTGTTTTTCTCTATATACATTGCATTCTTGAAGAAGCATTCGTAAGAATCAGATTAAACCAGTTCCTGCTCTGGCCAGGGATTGTGCTATTCAAAGCTGATTGTTTAGACCAATCTTATCTTGGAAGCATGCTGGAGACAGCTGTTAGAAGAAATAAGAGATTGTAGACCTAAAGAATTGACAGAAAAAACTACAGAGAGCCTCATGCAGTAACGCTCTGAGAGATCATCTATATTTTTAATAAAACAGTGCACGTGCACATGAGCACTGGGACTTGATCACGTAGATTAAGAAATTGTAAGAAGAATCTCTGCTGTGGCTTTAGCACCAGCTACTTAATGCTCTCCCCAGGTAATCCTGTGATGCCCATCAGGAGCTAATAATGACCATGAACCTCTCAGGGGAAGTAAGGGTGTAAGGAAGCTTCTGCTGGAGGCCAAGATTGTCTCATAGTACAGGTAAGGATAATTGTAATTTAACAAGGTCACAGGATTGAAGAAAGGACTTGGGTCTGAAGGATTTGCTAGGCTGCAGAAAGTCTGATTACTTGCTGAAGATGGCAATATGCAGGGTGGAACCCAAAAGTCTTACATTCCCTAGAAAAAGCGTTTAAACATCCTGTGACCCCGCTGTGTTAATTCAGAGGTCTCTGCTTTACATATGTATTTTCTCATCACATGCATTTGGTACAAAAGTTAGATTTAAAAGATTTCTGACAAAATTTGTCCAAAATTATCTTTTTAGGGTCATCTTTTGAGTTATCTGTTGTGACTCATCCATTATTATCGAACAAATATATTCTACATAATATTCCTAGCCTGAAATTTGATGAGTGAGTCTTCATGTATCACAGTTGCTAGGGATGTACACTGAAGCCAAAATAAAGCACTACAGATTGACACAAAGCTTAAAATCTAACATTTATATGCACTAGTTACTGGATGAAAAATGACATTGTGTTTTTAAAGTGCAGATGTGTGAACTTCAGTTGAAGCCATATCTGCATAGAAAGCACTGCCAAAATAAAGACTGTAGTCCGTTGAAATTTCTGCTTACTTACTATGTGCAAAGATTTGCCAGCTCTTGAGCTTCACCACTGCCTCTTCTTAAAGGGCAGCATCTGGGCTAGCCAAACTGTAAAGGAGGTTTTCATAGAAAAACAAATAACTGTTCTTCTTCTCTAGATATATTATTTTTACTTTATGAACAGAAATTACTTTCATTGGAACTCCTACTTATTCAGTAGAATTTTGAAGGAGAATGAAACTCAAAAAGCTAATAAAGAAATCAAGAATGATGGAAACATTAAGATATATGTGATTTGAATTTGAAATATATGTATAGTTTGAGCTGAAAAATCTTTGTACAGAAAAAGAATGTTACATGTACTAAATAATAGCTCTGCTTTTTTAATAGGGAAAAGAATCTGTAAATATGTAATATAAAGGATAATTTCTGTGTTTTTAATGTATAAAAATAATGTGTTTATACCTACTACAGATACTATTGGCTTGAAACTTCTGGGACAATAAATTCCAAATACGTTTCAAATAGAAACCAATTAACCAAGTGTTTTAAACTAATTTTGTATTAATCTGAATTAGAAATGCCTCTTCGATTT
This sequence comes from Neomorphus geoffroyi, assembly GCA_033558235.1. Lineage (NCBI taxonomy): Eukaryota > Metazoa > Chordata > Aves > Cuculiformes > Neomorphidae > Neomorphus > Neomorphus geoffroyi. The sequence goes on along the minus strand of JAUMJM010000053.1, from coordinate 7,544,328 downwards.
TACAGTTGTGTTATCTGAATAAGAAGGGAGGAACGTAATACCTGAAAAACCTGGGTCTGCTGCAGTCATTACAAAAAACCTTGTCACAGGATGTGGTCTAATGATAAACAAGGTTAGGTTAGCACGCCATCTGCCCATGGAATATCATGTTGATGTGTTGTTCTGAGTCTTTTACAGCTACACCGTTTTCAGTCCTTTAGAAAGAGAAGCAAAATTCCATTGGAAAAGAAATGCTTACTTAACAACTAATTAGAGGCAAAGAAAGACAGGCAAAAACCCATAAAACACAGGAATTTATTTTTTGTGTCATGGTGAAACCTGTGATTGAGAACACAGCCATCTCACATCACACATCAATTATGAATACTTTAAATAGCAAGAAATCTGTGTTCCGCTGTCCTCCTTTGGAAGGTGTCTTTCTGGGAGCTGTTACCTTATTGGCACTGAACTGCATATTCTGGGCTCCCATGGAGAGAAAGAATTATTATCATTCCTCAGCTGACTGTCTTATGTTCTGTGCACAGCGTGACTGAATCTGCTGGAGTAAAGCAAAGCTTATTAAAACTGTGTTTAAGACTGTTTCCAGAAAGGGACTTAGAAAACACAACACTAACAGAATCAAAACTATGCCTTTTGCTTTCACTACACAAAAGGATAACTCACAATTCTACAGGTACAAGGTAAAATAAAATTGCATGTAGAGTGGATATAAAGCCCTTTCCCTGTTGTGTCTTTCCTTGCAAAAAGTAAAATTATCTTGTATTTCTCAAAGTCGTAAAATTATCTTGTATTTCTCAAAATCTATTATTTTTGCTTTTTACTCACCTTGAAGGGATACAATCCCTACTGGTTTCACTTGAAGGTATATGCAAGTCAATCAAGGCATTTTGTGTTCTTTCAAATCATGAGAAGCAGTTGACTTCTTAATCAGGATACCATCTATTTACACCACTCTGTAAGGAAGGCTTCAATTCAAGGAAAACTACACTGGCAAAAGTGGAAAAAAAATATCATAAATTATTTTATCACATGTATTTAAGTATCCCATATGAATGCATTGCATAGCCATCTATCCACATTCCAATAATGAGGCATTCATGTAGTGCAGTATGGGAGGGCCTTTCTTCCCCTTAACCAGGGAGAAATTATGCCTGTCCCTGTTTGAATGCACACTAACCATTGAGAATGGCCATTATAAGCTTTCAGTAAATTGCAGCTCTTGCGTTGCATGCTGCCCAGAGATTGATCTTTTTCTTCTTTCTTGAGAAGCATGAATATCAAAGGTCTGTGGAAGGATGGGCAGGTGGTGATCAGTGGTCTTACACAGTAGTCGGTAGGTCTGGCCAGGTTTTTCAAAAAGAAAAAGAAAAGAAAAAGCAGATTTCTAGAAGGGGAACAAGAACCACCCAGTTTCACTGCACCTCAGGTCTACATCACAGAGGCAGTGCAGACTTCTAACTCCTTGCAGATTTCCCTGAAATACCATCAAGTACAAAATGGGATATATAAAATACTTTTACTATGCACTTCTTTCAATAGCTCATGGGTAGCCCAAAGATTCTTTGCTTACTTTTACTTTGAATCGTTGTATCCATAGACATTTTTTTCAGTGCTTTCAAAATTTTATTTCCCCTCTCTCCAGTTTCAGTACATATACTTGCGTTTTGAAATGTAATCAAATATATATGTGGATTTATCAAGTATATAAAATATATTTGATAGGGAGCATCATACACAGACAGATATCAAATTTCAAAGGCTTTCATTATGGATTCTTTAGAGATTGAAGACTTTTGATACTGTCTTTATTTGCATAGGTAGATTTTCCATAGTTCTTATTAAAGGAATAATTTTAAAATACTTTGATAACACATTCCAATGTTTTCTGTTCTTTCTTTATTTGAGGATTGATCTCGGTAGTGAACATCACAGTGTTGTCCAGAAAATCATTCACATATGTGCTTATGGTCGTGGAAATTATTTTTAAGGTCAGTTGAATACCCGAGTAATCAAATGTATACATGATTTTGGTCTTTTGAGAGGCAGGATCCATCCTGACACACACAAATGTCATGTGTGTCAGTTATGTGTCAACTGGAGTTTAGCAAAGTAGAGTTGGTGACTTTACATTGGTTGGAGGTCTTTGTGAGAGCTGCCTAAGGTTAGAACTTAACACCTTTATTCTCTGAATTTGAGGTGACTTCGTGATGTGAATGGACAGAAGTAGCATGCTTTTACTTGCTCAGTCAATGAACTTGGTAAAACTCACAATGCATATAACTCCCCTCATTTTGAGTAGAGCTGTTTAAAGCTTCCTATGAAATCGGGCCTGAGTACTAGGCAGTGTCCGGCAGGCAGGACCTTCTCCATCTATATCAGTGGATACTCTCTTGAAGAAGATAATAATGAAGTTGCACCAACTTTGAAAATATTAGGGAGTTGTATGACTTCAATGGTTTCTTCATGTTAAATGAAAAATATTGACTTTCAATTTTTCCAGATAATTAGTGCAGAGACAGACATACTTCCATTTCACAAAGTGTCTCTTAATCTGAAAACAAGTCTGGTTTTACATTTCTCAGTTACTATTCATAAACTGAGTTTACAACAGAAATGAAGGTAAAGGCTGCTTAATTTTCCATATGAGCATTAAGCATACATTTAAATTACATTTAAATATGTGACCCTGGCAATTTAAATCCTGTATTCACTATTCTACATGCTTAGGTTTAGAATCTTTTTTCCTATAGAGTTTCTAAGGGAATAGGAGTGTTTAATTCAGTCATTATTTTGCAATGTAGAGCATGTATTTCTTTATCTGTTGACACTTTTAATGACATTCTTTAGATATGTTGTTATTTTGCTGCTAATCTCATGCTTCTGTTTTTCACCACCAAATTCAAGTGCTTCTCATTCCCTTTTATTACAGGCCTAGGCTCTGAATCCCTCCTCTTTTTCAAGTTACTCTGTCCTCTTTTTACATACAGCACTCCTGTTTATTCTGGGAAGCACTGTATTGGGTTTGTGTAACAAGATTTTGTAGCTGGGAAGCCTACGGTGGTGGCTTCTGTGAGCTAGAAGCTTCCCCCATGTCCGATACAGCCAATGCCAGCTGGCTCCAAGGTGGATCAGCTGCTGGCCAAGGCCAAGTCAATCACTGATAGTGACAGCACCTCTGGGATAACACATTTAAGAAGGGGGACTCCCTTCTAGAGTCTTGAGAATCTGTACATAGATTAGGGTCTGTGAGGGGCTGTATTTACACAGCCCTCATGGCAGGACAATGAATGGTCACTTTTCCATAGAGCAATCCAACATTTGGTGGAGATCGGACAAGCAGAAAAAAGCACTGAAATAGTAACAAGTGTAGTAAAGGTCCTGTTAAAAGGAAAATAGTTTAGGCATGGTGCTTTCTTAATACCTGATTAAAGAGAAGACAAATAGGAAAACATACACATGCACAAGATTGAAAAAGATTGGTGACGTATAATGTTGCTAGAGGAAGCTTTCAAGGACAGTAAGACTAGATAACACAGCGAGTAGCTACACTAGAGTAGAAAGCAGAAATGGGCTCTTTCTGAGAAGGAAACTATGAAAAGGCTTGGAGAATAGAAGAGAGGAATGCTTCTGTTTCCTTTTCAAATGTACTTGGTAAACTAAAAAACTTTGACCGTAAAGACTGACTTTATTGCCCTCAACAGGGTACAATGTTCAGTTCCTGGAAAACAGACAAAAAATTTTAACAAAACCGTGGGAAGAAAGACATCTTTAGTCTGCCTGCCTGGCAGTATATCTTAGCAGCTCTTACAATTAGTCTCAACTTATGTGAACGGGAAAGCTCACTCCTCTGCCTCTAATGATATTTTTCAGAGGATAAGGAAGAAGGTCAGTGTAATCGCACATTACAAAAGCTTCTTTTTCCTTAAGGTTTAAGGCAAATACATGTATTGGTTTGTCCCTTAAGGCAAGTATTTGACCAGAGCTGTGTGAAACACTGCTGTCTCTGGAATTTCACAACACAGAAAATTCAGTTAACACACTTGGCGTTCAGTGTTGATAGTTTTGAAGAGGCAGTGTAGAAGAAGTTAAACAATTTCATAAAATACCTTCCTGTGTACTCAGGGATGCTCTGAGTCACGTCAACCTTCAAAGTGACTCCTACCGCTTCCCAGTGTAGCATAGGCAAGAACAGCCTCCCAGAAAAGGCCAAAGAAAGGTTTCCTCCAGTTTCTTCCCCAGCAGTAGAAGAAAAAAATAATTCTGAGGTGTTTCCATGGGAACAAAGGTAACATTAGTATGAGATTTTGATGTGAGTTGTCCTAAAACTAAGTACAAGGTATCAGAGAAGGTACAAATCAAGACAACAGTAGTTTTAACAGTCTTTCATGTAAGACTGTTAAAGAGGGAAGAAATAAGCTATACAATGGACATCTATTCTCAACTGACTAACTAAGCCAATGAAGCTTCTGTTTTGATAGTTTCCATTGCATTGTCATTCCATGCATAAAGCCAACATGAATATTATATAAAACCTACTGATAATACAAAGATAACAGTTTGGTACAGAACAATGAATGGAAACAGAGATTTATAACACACAAGTAACTGTAAGCTCCTAAATATCTCTGCACACATACGTGGTCATCATACGGAAAAGAAAGATATCTACAGATTATAAACTTCAAAACATAGCCCCAGGGCCAATTTTTTATTCTGGTATTAAAAACTATATTCCATCTGAAACTACTTACATTGTATATACATGGACATTTTCCTCTGTCTGTTGTATATAAGCTTTTGTTTTCTAAATGTTCTTTTTTCAGTTTCAATAAGTTATCTCTAATGACCCTTTCATGACATGAACTTTTGATTCCTTGATCGTTTCTAGTCATTGCTTATGATTTTATTCTCAATATTTTAAAATCTAATACTTAAGTTCTTTCCTTCATCTTTTTCAGAAATGCTTTCCATTCTTGCTGCAAGTCCACAGTTAAATCTCTGGCTTGGCTTGAATGTTTTAGTATGAGATTCATTTCTTATTCTCTTTGCCTCCCACACTTCTTCAAATCTTTCCCTTCGTGATCTTCACTTAGTTCTTGTGCTTATTATGCTGGCCTTTAACTCCTACACTTGCTGTACATTTGTTTAGCAAGAATTTATTTTATCCTTCCCATGGCATTTATTCCTTCAGCCTAAGTAACTTAAAACAGATTCCCTACTGAGTGTTATCTTAATCAGAAAGGTAGCACTCCAGGGCTTGCTTTCCACTAACAAGTCCCCCTACACTGCATTTCTCTTTGAGCCTTTAATAGTTTACTCCAGTTTTCAGAAATTTAAAAGTTGGAATACTTACCAGCAAATTAAAATGTTAGATATTTCATCTTTTCATCATTTAGAGACACTGCCCTGCATATCTTCTTGAGATATATTCCACATGTTACAACTGAGCTATTTAACAGAACATAAGCCTGAAATTCGATCATGGAATCCTATTTATGACAAAAGCTAGACAGAAATAGTCCATATAGGTTAAGAATGGCCACAAATCAGATTAGACAAAAATCATTTTATGCACTTTTATATTATATCCAGAAAAGGATCTGAAAACTGAGGGTAAAACTCAGTTCCCACTTAGCACAAAGAAGTACTAGAAAAAAATGTTAATTAATTCATTCATCTGAATACTTATTCTAGAATTTCGTTTACACATATAGAAGGTAAGAACTATAACCTATAACACATGATGAGCACTAGAACTGAAAAGAATGTAAATAGTGGTAAGTGTAATTAAGGGAAAAACAGGAAGCATTGTGGCTTCATTCCTTTTCCATTAAAAGGAACAGAAGATTTATCACAGAATTTAAGCACAAGAATAAACCTGGTTTTGTTGTTTCTTATTAATAATTCATTCTTCATCTAGCCAAGAAAAATTAAATAGTCTAAATACAGATTAATAAAATCCAATTTAAATTGAAATTGTGAATTTGTTGGTTCTGCTTGGAGAAAGCAGTTTATGAAATTTTAAAAAATCTAGGACTGAAGAGATGTTTCTGTGCAGTCTGGATCACAATTTAAACCAAGTTAAGATTGTCTAATAAATTTTATCTTTTAATAATGCAAATATTAACACATAAAATACATTGCTTTCAGTTAAGATCTTCACTGAAATATAATTACCTCTTTTTGCCATATTTTGTTGCTCTCCACTTCCCAATTTTTACATGTGGCATGCAATTTTAAAAATTTCAAAACATACATTTCCCATTGTTCTGTGGTCCTAGTGTATCTGTACCCTCAGTGTTCATGCAATGAGTTAGTAAAATTCGGGGAGAAGTCTATGTCTTCCACTAGTAAGCATGAAGTATGCACAGGAATATTTTTTCATAAGTTGATTTGCACAACTGCTGATGGCAGTATGTAAAGGTCAAAGAAGATGACTGATAAATGTTAAAGGACACTTGTCATCAGCCAGGCACAGCAACCCTCACCAGCGAGGGGAAGACACTCTCACTTAGGTTATCCACAGTCCCAGAGGTCCTTATTGGAAAGCGTATCTGTGTTGTGTGTGACACTGTCCCCAGGGAATGAAAACACAAAACCGATTATAGTTGAGAAGACTAGACAGGAGATGCTGGGCTGGAACATCTACCCCACTCCTTTCTAAGATTATTTGAATTTACCAAACAGTTTCAGCCGCATGAAACAGGAACCAGGAAAATGATGGTCCCAAACACACTGAGGTCTTCCACATTTTGTGAAAATTAAAACTGGCTCCTGTAATTGCTCTCTCCCTGAGAGAAAAGGGGGAACAAGTCCAGATTTTGTCTGTACTGCTCAAGATAGTGGAGAGCCTGCACACAGGTCCTGATTTGCCAGTCACACTATGTGCAGCTCTGAACCAGCCACCTGATGCTCTCTGTGATGCCCACCTGCCGATTCAGACAGAGGCAGGCAGGAGATATGAGAAGGAATTAGAGGAATTTAGGGTAAGCCCAGGTAACGTGACAGGTAGGTGAAAGTATGTGGCACACTGGTTTGGGTACAGGAGGGAAACTCAGGAAGAGGATAAAATCTGTAGAAATTTGAGTTTCATTAGTGCCACCGCTTATAGTACAGCATTTTAATAATAGAATCAGATTGTTTAATTTACACAGCATAATAGATAAATATAGCTTGTCTGATAGTACACGGATAGGAAGTTAGACTTAAGTATTAATACATTTTGCATCTATAGAAATGTTATACAATCTTTCAGACTGTCCATCATGCATAATTGTACACTATCTATAAAGAAGTGTCTGATATTTAGTAGTGTAGAGGGTTGTTTAAGCTTTAAAAACAGATAACCTATATTTGAAAAGGACAGAAAAAAACAGGAGGAGATTACTCAGACTTCTGCTTGAATTTCTATTTATTAAGGAAGACAAAGAAAGGAAGTTTGTTTCTACAAAAATGAAACTACTGTTTGTTTTGTCTCCAAGATTGAAGTGATTTGGTTAATTCAGGACTGTTTCACTGTACTTATTTGTTTGATCCCTTAATTTATGACAATTCATATTATTTAATGAGTAAAATTTGGGAGTAGTAAAGTTGTATCCGCTTTAGTGTGCTGTGATCTTACAATTTGCACTTCCCTAGGTGAATATTTCTTTTCTCCATCAGCGGACAAACCAAAGCAAAAAAAGAAGAGAGAACGAACCCCATTTTAATTAAAAGATAAAAGCTTCTACATTCTATGAATCAAGTCTAATGGTATTTTATATTTTTATATTATAAGTTTAGATGCATGCTTAAAATATTATTCTGTCCTACATGTCCTCAAAACACCTGAAAAATAGTTTAGAGAAATTTTACAGCATCACTAAGGAGCACAATAAACAGTACTCATGCAAATAATCTTCCCAAAGACTACAGTATAGTCTCTTCTACCCCACACAGAATCTTACTGTATCGTTGAACTTTGTATGGATCAAAAATGGATGAATTTACTGTTATTGTTTGTGCTTCCTGCTGAAGGCAATAAGACATAAGGAGGAAATCCATACTGGGAGTTACAAGGTCAGATAAGCATTTCAGATAATTGTCCTGTTGATCTGGAAGTTGAGAACTCTGGTTATGTTTATAAAAGATTCCTTAAAATGTTTAAATTTTATTCCTTAATTTTCTAACTGTCTCTTTACATTACATTTAACGTCTTAATTTTTTTCAGATTTGAAAGAGTATTGGCTGCATTTTGTTGTATACAAAATGAAAACCTTTTTAAAAACCACGTTGGGATTCTTCAGTTACTTCAGCACTTATTTTTTTCTGAAACATTTTTTCCTCATTCTTTGCTATCTAAAATGCTACACATTGAAATGTGACCTTGTAAAGCTGTCACATTCTTACTCCATAGATCATTTTCTCCTGTCTAATTAGCATCATATTTATTTATTTATTGAAAATGTCACCCTTCTTATGCCACCTAGACTTGGATAGCAAACATTTCCTCTTTCACATGAATCCAAGTATTTTTAAACCTGTCTATTACCACAGTATTTTTCTTAACTTTGGAGACTGTAACAGAGAAGTTAGCCCACTCTCTTTACTACTCAGCATTACTGAACTGCAACTCTAGCATTAACCAGTAGGGCAGGAAATAATCTTTACTGACTAATAAAAGCAATTGTCCAGATTAGATCAGAGAGGGGACATGAATCACTCTTCCTTACTCCGACTATCCAAAAGCTGTCTAGGAACCAACTGTTCTCTGAAAAGAAGTGTTACAACTGTAAATAACTGAGGAAAGGGCATTCATCTGTTCTTTGGTTTCTTGTTGTGTCAGCATAGCTATACTCCACCTTTTACAGCAGGGTATAACTGATGTAAGATATTGGCTGCGTCTTGATTGACTTGTGTAAAGTTGGAGAGGTGTCCCTGGGAGAAAAATTTGGCCTACTGTTATTATATTGCTGAGGATTATAGAAAAGATACAAAGATCTCATTTTGACTCTGAAAGATTGAATTAGAAGGAATAGCAGACGAAAACCCCAGACTTTTACTCGTGGATTTGTTCATGTACTATGGATTCCCTCCACCATAAAAATCCTGAGACTTCATGGAGCTACATCTACTGAATGATTTTTCAGAGATGAAATCATGCTTTAATGATTTTCCTTAATAACATACAGTGTTTCATGGTTTAGAAAAAGAAAAAGAATATTTTCTCTATATTTCAACTTGATCAGTTCTTACCTTGGACTATTCAGAACTGTTCAACTATTTATCCATTTAAAGATTTAACAACAATCTCTCGACCAAAGTGCCATCAAGCTCATGTCAAACAATTTCCTTAATCTAAATACTGTGATAAAATGGTTGTAGGAGTTTATCTGAGAATTCATCGTGCATCTTTGATTCAGCAAACACCCAAGTAACTACTTTAAAAACTTTCTCTGTTGTTAGAAATTATTTTCTGCCCTTCACTGAATAGAAACTGATTGACCATATAAAAGGTTTAAATACAAATCTCCCTTTCTTGGGAGGAATACACACAATTCCTTGTTTCCATACGGCTCAGGAATTCAATTTTTGCCATTTTTGTCAAACACACATGATATAATCAATGGCAGAAGGTCTGTGTCCTTGCAGACTTTCCTCGGTTGTTTTGAACATAAAAATTCTCTACAGCCTGCTGTCCAAAACGTAACTTCATTTTCTTCTGCTCTGATCATGTGTTCCTGCTTCCTCTGATGCACTGGATGGTCTAAACAAGCTTGCCTATGTGGTCAGAAAACTAATCTTTAATGTAGCCGCTCATCAGATTGAGCAACTGATCATGTGGCTGCATGATTCTTTGTATCATGCATATGCATGTCACCTGTATTTTTTTAAGCAGTGGGAAGCAAACAATAAGTTATTTGGGACAAGGCAGGCCGTCTTATGCTTTTTCTGTTTCCTGGAAAAGAGCAGAAAATTGCAATTACAAGGAAGTCCTTTCAAAACTCTTGGAGAGACAATATGTGATTTGCATTGACGCGTTTTGCATTGTTCTTTTTAGCAAACACATCTTCCTGTATATCAGTCTGAAAGGATTTGAAAAAGGACTTGAAAATGTTTATTCTGATATTCTGGATTTTTATTTAGGTGTGGGGAAGATCAGCTGAAAACCAAGACAGTTGTAGCACTTCAGCTCTTTCCCTCTGGACTGCTAAAAACCTTCTTGCTGTTTTTGAAAACAGTAAGCATAGATCATCTAGTGTTAGATGTTACGACAAATGTTCTGGTAAGGAGAATGCATGTAATCTGAGTTTTTGTTGGAAAAGCTGATAGTTTTAAATTTTAAATTTTTGAACTGAAAGACAATTGTAAAATGAAACATGATCCTATATTTAAAATTAAAGAAGAGAAGAAAAAGACCTGGTAAATTTCCATGTGAGCAGAGCTTGGAGCTGTGAACAGCAGCCTGAAGGAGCAAGAGTAGGAAGTTAAAATTATTTTGAGGCCAATTTTAAGTTTTCTGGACAAGTTCATTTAAGCATTAATATACCATCATACCAATAACTGAATAATACCAATTTTTCAAATTTCTATAATCAGTAAAAAAACAATGGCAGCCCAATCACTGTGGATATGAGAGCTGTGAGGTTTTTTTAATTTAGATGCTGTAGGAATGGAATTGAATTTTAAAATATTACAACAATTTGTCAAGATTTTAAAAAATTATGCAAAAAAATCATCCACAACACAAAAAGAAGTGGGAAAAAAGTGCCAAATAATCACATATCTATTTAGCATTTCAAGATGGGAAAGACTGCTAATCTATCGTGCTGCTAAAATGGAATAGCAACATATTTCTTCATGTATACAAATACTGAACCCTTATTTTGGCAAGAAAAGAAGTAATTTTATGTGTTACTTGAACTGTTTGTTATTTAAAATGCTGAACACTATGTGTATCCTATAATAGAACAAATATATAATTTTAGGACAGCTGATAATTTAAAAATGTACCTGAGAGTTCAAAAATGGTCATTCTTTTCAAAAAGTTCCATAGAACAGAAAAATTTAACTATTATAAAACAACATATTTTAGCAAAGTGGGTTTATTTATCCATTTAAATAAATTTTGAGGTCATAGTTAGATGGTGGGAAAAGTCACAGGAAACCATTTTAGAAAGATACAAAATTGGCATTTGACATTGAACTTTGACAGTTTCACAAATTCATTTCTGGCAAGTGGTTTTGAGGCGAAAATAAAAATGGGGGTAAATTATAAAAATAATTTTGATTGACTAGCATAACAAATTATTAAAAATTAGACTGTGAAAACATACTGAAAACACACAATCTAACAAACTCACATTACCATGCTGGAGGCATCAATAAGCTAGTGATACTAACAGTAAAAGCTAAACCCTTGCTAAAGCAGTAGGATAAGATTCACTGATATTATTAAGCTTCCCTAAATTTTTATGGTGTCACAAAACTATATTATCTCTATAGTTTCAAGGTCTTTTCTAGACATGAGATTTATTTCAGTAGAAAATGAAGATGACCTTGAAATTTTCCATTTTTTCTGTGTGCATATGTACTCTTGTGCTAAGAGACACAACAGGAAACGTGGGAGGAGAACAGTAAGTCTTATTCAAAAAGCATCAGCATGGTCTACTTCATCATAGTTTTGAGATGAATTTAGGTCCCCTACAGGTCCGCTTGAAGAGTTTTTCTGAATACACAGAATCAGATTTTTTTCACAGCAACTCAGATGCATTAGTGGACTCAGGCTATCTCAGAAATCGTTTTCCCAAATGCCTTTGCAATTATTTTTAGAAACTGTTTTTTGATTTGGAAAAAAAAAATATCAGCAAATTATTTTATAAAGACACAGGTGAACACACAGGAGGGGAGACAGAGGACAATCCAGGCCAGTATTTTTAAATATTTATCAGAGTTTGAACACTGTGTCAACACGACACAAAGTTTCTCTGCACTCCCCAGATCTGTTTCTGAGTAACCCGTTGAGTGAGTATCTGCAGTCAGAAGGGACAGATCTTTTCAACTCATGACGAAGTGCCCTTATTCCACCACTCGTGTTGTTATTCAGAAATCCCTTTTGATACATATTCGTTTCAAATGTAAGTGAACTTCAACACCTGGACGCCTTCCTTCCAGAGGCTCACCTTTCTCCAGCTTTCACTGTGAGGCCAGGCAGGTCAGTCCTGCTGCTCCAAGACTGTAAGTCTGCAATCAGTAGTACCAGTCCTGTGACTGCCAGATCACAACAGGACCTGTCTGATCCCCTTCATCATCTCTCTGCTGAGTGAACCAGAACATGTGTCACGGTGTTTATTCCAGCTTTATGCTCTTATATCTTCTGGGAGGATAAACAATAACCGATCTGGCATAAAGTGGCAACCTCTAGTCTGGCATGAAGGCTGCTAGTATAAAATTAACCTGTCATCATCCTTTTTGAACAGTGGAAAGTGGACAGAGATTATATTGGAGTGGCACTTTAGATCTGTGATTGCAGCACTACCAAAGTGGGAGCAAGAGTCTTCAAAAGGGATTTCCCATGTTGCTGAAATGGTCTGAGCTATCTGCTGCTTTTCAGACAGAGTCCTATGAAGCAAACGTTTTGAAAGAGGTAAGGAAATTACAGACACATTTTCTTAGCATTGCTACAATGGAAGCTCCTTATGTGGCATTCTCATTAACTTTAGTGACCTGCTATTATTTCAACCCTCAGCTTTATACATGAGAAATCCCATAAAAAAATTCCCCTTCGAAGGGAGACACAGGTGTCACTGAGTGCCTAATTGTGTCCTTCACCTTTCTCCCTCTCTGATTCAGTCTTCATTTCTCTCTCATACAAAGGTGACACCCTCTGTGGAAGCTTTCACTATGAGCAAAGATACACTGGATTTTTTTGTTCTTACATGTAAACACATATAGACTGCTATTTTGATATGCTTTTATATTTTTAGAAAGAAACTCTTGAATGGAGTTGCTTCTTCTTTTCCAAAGGTGTTTCAGAAAATCTTGTTGAATGAGTCAAAATGAGCACTGCAAGTCTGCACCACCACAAAGCGCTGTGCATTTTTTGAAGGAAAAAAAAAGCTACAGTTTTACAGATGCCACAAGGTAAACAAGTTGACCCACAGCATGCAACCAGGTCTTCTGGGGGATCCAGTTTATCAACTCAGTGGAGTCTGGAGGCTGTAATTTGTTGGCTGACGCAGATTTTCAGTTTCAACTGAGAGCATTGGGCACGGAGAAAACAAGAGAAGCAGCAACTGTGCACAAGGGTTGTCAAGCACCGGAACAGGCTGCCCAGGGAAGTGTAGGTGTGGCGCTGAGGGACATGGTTTAGTGGTGAACTTGACAGTGTTAAGTTTATGGTTGGACTTGATGATCCTAAGGGTCTTTTGCAACCTAAACAATTCTGTAATTCTCTGACTGCAGACACCGTCCTGTAGAGATGTCAGTAGTTTGTCTCCATGTAGCAGTAGCTGTATCTGCTGAGCTAACCCAAAACCTGGCTAACACTGAAGTCTTAGTAAAATACTAGTATTTCATATACTGCTTTTAGAAGCTTCTCTGAGGCTACAGTTAGGGATAATTTTTTCAGTGAGTTTCTTGGCTTTCACCATGATTTTATTTGGGTGGAAATTTGGTGTGTTGCCAATTTAGATGTAGGTTGGCAAAGTAATGCTGGTGACTAATGTTGACTGTTTAATTCTCCCAGTATGTAATGCAAATTGATTACTTCAGTGCTTTGATCTTAATGATTTTCTTTGTAGTAGCAGATATATTTAAAAGTGACATCAAAGCCGTCAGAAGTACCAGACCTGATATAGTTATGACTAGATTGCTTTAATGAAAGTAATACACTAATAGACTTATAGATGTTTCTATTCTGAATGTGTCTGGAGGCCAGGAATAGGACCATCTGGTAAATGAAAAATAAAACAATAAAAAGCTACCCAGTAACAAAAATAATTCAGAAGAAAAATAATAATAACCATTAAGCATCCATTAACGTTTGGAAATCAAATCATACCAAAACTCTCCATGACATAACTGCCTGTTTAGTAACTATATATGGACATACATGATGAAGTTATTGAGGTTACCTATTGAGGACCTATAAAATAAATGGAAATATGCTGTTCTTTAAACATATCATTTTGTATGTTCTGATATAACTGGAGAGAAGACACTTTTCATCAAGAAGTGGCTAAGCGAGGATAGCTTTTTTGTTTGTGGGTTTGTAGTTTGTTTTTTAAAAGCAGGATAACTTATTTTTCCAAAAATGCAGTGTCAGAACAGTGAAAAGTATTTGGCAAATTGGTCCTAGGCCTAGACCAATGAAGACTGGGAAAAGTCAGAATAGTTTTTCAAATCTCACTTTCAAATTTGATAATCATAGAGGGGTGATTTTTTCCTTCTTCCCCCACCCCAAATACCGAAAGAGCCATTTTTAAAAAAAAATATGTCTTACTTGGCCAGGCAAGCAAACTACTAATTTAGAGCTTTAGACCAGAAATGGCATTCTTTAACTAAATCACCCTGAAATTTTTAAAGGGGAATGATATATGAGAATATTGGCATTCATATCACAAAACTTCCAGTTCAAGTAGGCTGTAATGAACAAGATAGATCCCTTTAATGTAAATGTCTGCACCTAAGGTTGCTGCCCTGGGCTCTCATTGGAGTAACTGTCATTGTGTAGATCTCACTGTAAATTAGGTTCAAAATTTGATTAAATGGGTAGCTTCTTTGAATGACCGTGTCTCTCCACTGTTTAAAAAGAGGAGAGAAGTCAGACTGTTAGAAACAGCTGAACTAAATCCCACCTGAACTGTTGACAGTGGCAGTATCTCTCACTTAGCAGATCATTCACAGCAGAAATGTATTAAAGACTTCTGGTCTGACAACAAAACATTAACCTCTCAAGTTTTGGGAGTTTGATGGGTTTTTTTCCTAATTAATTATGCCAGGATGACCCTTTGTGTATATATGGATACAATGTGTCAGTTTGCTACCTGCATCCCTAAAATTGGATTAACCATGTTGTCAAATCAGAATCTGAGGTATTCAGTACATTTCAGGCTGGGTCCTCTGAACTGGAAATAACCACCTTCTCTGTAGACACAATGGCAGTCCCTTCGCTGGTAACTCTGTGGTGGTGCTCTTTTACTCTTTCATGGCTTTAGGCGGGTAAATCAAACTAGATCTGTATTTCATATCACATGGCCATTCCAAATCTGATTTGCATTAGCAACATGAAAATAAGTTTATAGTTTCACAACACGGTTGTCAGAAGAGTATTCTGTTCTAATTCCCATCAATATTCTGCAGTTTAATCATTGCGGGTTGGTGAAGGGTATCCTTTAGTATGGTACAGGGTAAAAATCAGATCTGGATCTCTTACTACAGTGATAGAAATTTATTGAGCCAGTTCTTCCACTCAGGAAAACAGAATGTGTAACCTGGTGCTTTGAAAGTGATTCAGATGGTAAATGCTGAAATACAGCTTTTTCCCCAGAGCACTCTATTGCTACCTTTGCTTTCATAGTTTTTTTTCCTAGGAGCCTAAAATCTTGGTCTGCCACCAATTTTAGCAAGTATGCTGTCCTGTCAGTTACATTTGCAACTGCTGCCTAAGCTCTGTGACAAATCAGAGCTGGGTGGAGATGGGCATTAACCTTCCAGATCCTTAACGTAATTCGTAAATGATACAGAGAAACAGGATTAATTTCAACATACAGCACAAAGGGTGTTTTGCAAATTAGAGAAGCGGGGGACAGAAAAGTCTGAAGGGGGAAGAAAGTATTGGAAGAAAGTATTTTGCACAATGACTCACCCTGTGGCAAGTGAACTGATCCTTGACACGGGAGCCTGGGATTCCAGCTCCACTTGCTCTATCCCTCAGCTATCTCGAGTACTGGAATGCCCACCTCCCAGGGGAATGATCATGGCATTAGGAGAGTGGTAAAGGATAAAGGGTACATTAACCTTAACCAATTTCCATACAAGGAAACGCTGTTTTACATTTACTCAGAACTAAGCTATGGTTGGTTGCTTGGTTGATAATTCAAATTCATTCTGGAAAACTGGGAAGACTTAGAAACCTACTTCCTACTTTTCAAGTGCTTAAAACAATTGGTCAAGAAGAATTGTGCTATTTCTTCCTCTACAAGCCCTACCACAAAAGAGTGATCTGACTGTAAATAGGAATCTGATTTTAGGATTTAAGTCAGATATGTAGGCGTACATATTTATTTCCTTTTAGACAGTTCCAGGTTGCAGGGCACACGTACAAATTGCCCTTCGAAGTTGCTGGCAGTCCCCATGCAGCCAGTCAATGAGATAAGCACCCTACATGGGCATCCCCCAATTGCTTTCCCTTAACATATGCTCTACAAAGACAGTCGAGACTTCTGCTTTAATTGCTCTGAATCATCCCACTGATGATTCACCCAAGTTTACTGCCTAGAGCAATGTGAATCTAGCTTTGAAATATACACATTTTAACATGTAGAATGTAGTGCCCAGTGCATTAGGATCAGTTTTTTTAATTCAGCAGCATAGAAATGAGAATCAATGTGATAAGCTGCCATCAACAGAACTGAAGTCCCTGTATAGCATCCATATTTAAACTTCTGTGGACTAGTAGTAGTTTAACCTAATGATTATCCCTGACTTTAGTAGTGTTAGAGGGAGTTAAAATCCACACTGTTGTGGAAAGGAAACTATGTAATTCCCAGTCATATGTTTGTATGACAGCATTTTTAATAAATATATTACCTTGGTGATAATATGTTTAGAACAGAGGCCTGGATTTCCCCTTCAGATTATTATTATTATTATACAAAATTGATTCCAAGCAAACACAGTTTTTAGAGAGTAACTAGCAGAAATTCTCATTCTTCATTTGGCACTGAATTTTATGGCAACAGAAATTTTAATAAGGAAGAAATCTAATAAGAAAGGTATTATCCACTGTTTTCAAGCTGTTTCCACAAATTTTACTGCATCATGAAGGAAAGAACATCTGAAATGAAAGAGGAATCAACCTCTATTGTCATGTTTCATGAGAGCTGCTTCCTTTGATAAGGCTGTCACAGCTTGATTTTTCAAAAGCTCTAAGTCAAAATGTTAACACTGTTTTTATGAATCTTTGAAAGAAAAACAGACGAACCAAGACAAAGAGGTTTGCTCTGTAGATTTCCAAAATGCAAAGATTTGACAGAAAATTTGGTGATCAAATTATTAAACAAGAAAGAAATAGAAATCATGGGTTAGAATTATTACAAATAAAGTGTAAGAAATGGATAAATAATGAAATATTTTCAGTTAATTAAATACTCTAATTATTAAGCAATCCATATTTAAAGTGGTGTTATACTTTGATTACTCACCATAAACTCAATTCAATAGGAAATTTTAAAAGATGACAAGAGTTTGTAAGAATTTTATATTCTTCCAACTTTGTTCCTCATATTTTATTTTATTTTCTTACTAAACAACCCGAAACAAAATGGAAAGGCAGAAACTGAGTCTTAAATTTCTCTATCCCAGTAGTAACAGATGCCTGTTCTGAATAAGTTTGTTCCTGTACAATTTTTTTGGTCAAAGGTTATTTGCCAATAGTGAAAATGTCATACCCATTAAGGAACTAAGGAGTGTTAGGATGTGGATTTGAATGCTCTCAGATTAGCTCTCCAAGTAGGAAATCCCACTAGCATAGGAAGAAATAATTGGTATCAGCACAAAGGACTATTTTTTTAGTGTTTTAGGTATTTTGTCATTTGTTTGGGGTTTTTTTTAAAGCAAGAAAGAGAATTAACACCTTCTGATACACATCCCTATGACTCAAGGTGTTTGAGAAAGAGGCATCAGCTACAGTAACTAAGAAGAAGACTTACGCTAAGGATTGCAAAGTAGTATAGTAATGCCAAAATAATAGGGGTACATTTGCTCTGTCTGACCCAAAGCAGCCCGGGCTAATTCAAGAATTTTAAATAGCAGGTCTTTCTCACACAGTCCATTTTGACCAAAGTGAGTGACAATTTGGAGGAAACAGCTCTGACTAGGAAGTGACTGGGGAGGGGATTGCCTCATCTGGAGCAAATGCAGCCAGAAGATGTGTAATTTCATCCTCATTTGAATTAATTTTTGGATTAAAATGCATTTACTTTTCATAATAACTGTGAAAGGAAATTTTGTATTTCCTTGTGAGCTTCCTCCTTCTCAGTAAAGTTGCTTTGTTAGTGTAGAAGGGGAGAGAGGCTTGCCCTTCCTTTAATGTTTCTCACATTTTTTTTTTCTCTCATATATTTTTCAGAACCACATGTTCTTTTCAAATTGAATATTGGCCACATTTTTTTCCTCCTCCACCAAAAATCAGTGCATAGCTCCCTGGGACGCTGTAAAATCTAAGTCTAAGCCCAGCAAGGATATCTTCTTTGCATTCACAGTGCACTATGTCTCTGCTATTCTTGTCCATCCTACTAAGACTCATCCCTTTGCAGCTTTGGCACATGGCTGTAGCAGAAATAACATGTGACTCTGCCTGACTGCACCTGAAGGCAAAGTAGGCAACAACTACACATCCCTGCAATGGTCTCCATTTTGCCTATTTCAAAGCTGTCTCCTCCAGCCAAGGTTTGCTGCAGAGATGCAGTTATGTGGGTGACCTTCCCAAAATTGTCTGTTGAGCTGAGAAGGAGTGTTGCGTACTTTGTATACTTCTTCCATCTTCACGGCCAACAAGCGCAGGGCTGGCTCATGCCCCTGTCTGGATTGTGACCTCCTGCTGCAGGCGAAAGCCCTCTACATTGATGGTGGCTGGGAAGCCTCATACCCTCAGGTTATCAGCGGAGGGTGGATGGTGAAGGCCGGGCCTTCTGTTCTTGGATGCACTGGAGCATGGAGTGGGGAGTGCTTGATGCAGGTCACCCGAGGGGCATGCTTCCCATGCACCGTCACATCCCTCTGGTGTACTCATCAGAGTTTCCTGGAACCCTCACAGGATCCACAGCAAGATCATATAAATAAAGATCATACAACTACTGTAGGAACACTGGTTGTAAAGAATTCTCTGTAGATGTTATTGACCCAAAGGCAAGATGTATTTTTGTTAGCAGTATCCTTTGTATTCAACATTGTAGCACCTAGAATAAAATTTTTCAGCAGTGTTTACTGCTTTTTCCTCATTCAAAGAACTGTATGGAGTGGGAGAAAGTCAAAGGATTTACATTTCTTTAGTCTATGCTTCCTTGAGCTTATGCCTGTGTATGTAAGTTTGTGTAGAAATGCAGTCTCTAGTTAAGACGACACTAGAATAGCACAGGATCTTAACACAAATGCTAGTAAAAACCTCCGTTAAATATTACACAAAAACAAACTTTCCTTGCTAGTGTTACTTCAGCCATATTGCTAATTATACAAACATAGGATTCTTTGATAAGATCAAATATCAAGTACTTTGACTTCAGTGCATGACTGGTTATACAACTTTAGAAAATATTATTTTAAACATACATTTAAGCTTGGCTGATCTCCTGTCTCCAATATCTACAGACACTAAGAACAGAGATAAATGCAAATGAAAATAAAACTCCTACTGATTTCATATACAGGATAATGTCAAACAAAAACAACCAGTGCATTCAGGCTTCCCTAGGATCATCACACTGTATCAAAAATAGGCTAACGCAGTAAAGAGCACAAATGGCAGTTCGTCTCTGTCTCCCACAGACTGATCATGCATAGCAGCATGCTGATCATTCTGATTGCTAATGGCCAAGAGTCTGGTAACCATAAAAAAAAAGATAAATGTATTAATTCTTTATGTTAGATCAGCTCATTCATATATACCAGTATTAAAGAGCCTCAAACTGCATAGATTCTAATTTTTCTATTTTTTTAAATTTATATTGGTTTATGAAAAGGAAAATAGAAAGGGGAATGAAAAAGTACAATGAGCTTGGCAGGCAGTTTTCTTCTTCACCAGCCCTCTCGGAACGGTGATGCATACCTTCACTTCCAGGCTGATGAAACATGAAGAGCAGAGGAACAGCAGCGACAATGAGGTGGTTCAGCGTCCCAAGCATTTCCACACTCACAGCACAGCAGCTCTGCATCTTTTTGAACACAGAAGTACATGTGTATTCATCCAAATATGGGATTAAATACTAACACAATGAATCCTTTAGTAACTAGAGATAGTGTAACTCGTGGCACTAACCAGTCCTTTTTCTTTCCTTTCTTAGTGATGCTGTTCTTTCTTAACACATCTAACAGACTAGAAAAACTTGCATAGTCATTAAGTTAGTGGTTTGTGTTTGGCCAAGCAGCTGAAATGGAAGGTTTACTGATGATGCACTTTCAGAAGCATATGGTAGTGGGTCAAAGCTGAGAGAACTCAGACAGATGTCTCTGGTTCAAACATAAACTCCTTCTTCTGCTTAATAGAACCCTAACACAGTCATACTGAGGCAGTGATTTTCCTTTTGGGTTTTTTTGGTTTTGTTTTTTTTTATTTTTGCACAAACTCCTAAAGTGGTCGCAAAAGAAAAAAAAAAAGTTGGTTATGTTGTTCTCTGTACCATGATTCAGCATAAATGGGTAAAATGCATTCAGTTCTAGTGTCCATCATTATTGTTGTAGTCATTGTGCCTGTCCTTAGAGAGCATTGCACAGTGCCACTTTGTATTATAATAACTCCTGTTCTCTCTGGGCAAATATATGGCTTTGCAGCAGATTGTCATATAGATGAAAACTATTCTGTAAAGGTCAGAAAAATGAAAACATTTAACCACAGTAAGATGCATACGTGATTAACACAAAAAAATGTTGTTCAATTTGGGGCCATGCAGCTGAATTAGTAGAAGTTGCAGATGTTCATTTCTAAAAATATATGAATTAATAAAACATTAAGAACATCTGACTACTTGCTTTTTTTATGCATTTGCTACCAAACATAGTTTATCACTTTTTCTCACCTTTCACAGGCTTGAGAGATTTGTAGCTTAAGAGGTAAATCCTCATATAAGAGCAAAATATTTCCCAAAGTGTGTTTTCTCTTCATAAACATCGCTGACAGCTGTCATCTTATGTTAATACAAGAACAAGTTTGGGCTTAGAATTTCAGTCTGGATGTGCAAAGTTTTCTATATAAACAGGATAGGTTCATTTCTAAAGATGATCAAATTAGGAATATTTAGGATTTGATCTATCTGCAGTGGCGGTATCTCAAAAAGTTATGAATATTGCTAAGTATTTTTTTTATTAAGTTTCAATATATTTATGCAATTTTGCAGAGTAATGGATATATCTACATGATCCCTGCCAGGATGCAATTGCTGATCCACTGACCAAGGAGTAAGAACTTGCTCATGTTTATGTTTGTGTGAGGAACAGACCCTTCAGAAAGTGTCTCTTGCTCTGCACCCAGTTTTCATCATAAAGGTGAAATAGGTCTCAGTTCAATCAGTGACCACTTCCACCATTATGAAGACTTGCACAACACCACTTCTTACTTTATTTGTATATGCAGTCAATTTCAACACTCCTGTGCCCATACACAATTGGGGTGCAGCCACACACGATGCAAGTGTTCATTTCTGAAGAACCCTCTGCAAAATGATAATTTCATCACTAGCACCACATTCACAGGAATGCAGGTAGAATCTTTACTTTTGCTTTAATGGAGGCAGAGGAAAAGGAGACCAAAGTTTGTTGCTCTTCTTGAAAATTTTGTCTTGCCTAAATTCAGAGTTCAGGAGGAGCCCAGCACAACGAAGCACAACAAAGTGCTGCACAGTCACAAGGTGATGTAAAAATATTTCAAGAGTAACTATTATTATATATAAAAAAAAGAATTAAATATCATTTTATTTTGGCCAGAAGCAGATGTTTTAAAAAAAATCTCTTTTGAGCTTCAAGATTTATCTTGAGTTTTTGCAGGTACCATTTTTTTTTTTCCAGACTATCATTTCTTCATCCTTAATCACAGAAGACACATCTATGAAAAATAAAAGTAAAGATATTTTTGTTATTTTTTCCTAGCCATATGGAGAGTATGTTTTATTGATTGTTATGAAATGCTCACTCTTTCTAAACTTAAATTTTTATTTTGACATATACTGTGCATAAATTACCAGGAAGATGTCTTCAAAAAGAACTATGTCTTAATCAATGGCAGTAAATCCATGGTAAGATTTTTATAGTACTTTAAGCTTCTTCATGAAATTTCTTTTCTTCGAATTATGGAATAGCCTCCGAGCACTTTCTAAACAGTGACAGTAAATATGTGTGCTTTGTAAGTCAGAACCTCTGATACAATCAAGACTGAGCCTTGCTCTAATATAATTGATTCTTGCCACTGTGTTGATGCCATCAAGGCACACCAGTGTTATACATTATACTATTTCTAATATATTTTTTGTACATTTAGTCACTGAAATTCTATTATGGTTTTGTCCAGAGTTACTGAAAGGCAGAAAATTGACTCAGGAAGAATTGCATTGTTCTCAAGTCTCCATAGCCAAGGTAGCATTTTATCAGCATGTTAAAATGTATTCCCAATCTGTCAAGAGAATGATAAAAAATAGACTGTTAGACATTACTTGATTTGTACCTAATCATGTACTACAGGAATAAGATGCTCCACGGCTTGGATTGCTGTTCTCTGTGTGCACTCGCTGGTAGACTTGGAGATCAAAGACTGAAGGGCAAGTGCTTTCATCCATGCAGGAAGTGCAAATTAGGCAACAATACTTCACACATAGACTGGAATGAAGTTCTTGTAGCACTAGAATATATAACTTTCTTCTCCTACAGCAACTAGATCAGAGTATGTTAACAAAAACTTTTAAAAATTCCAGTATGAGTATTCTCCAAACAAAGGTTGCAATAGGGTCATAACTGTGGGGAAAAGTACTGTAACAATATGATAATTCTCTAAAAGCTGGAAAAATTGCAATACTAACTTCTTTGTTCCATTCACTAATGAGCTATAATGGCACAATTTTCTAATGCATGTCTTGAGTACACTGCAAGCAATTCCATGCGTTCAAACAGGAGAAGTGTTGCCTCAGTGGGCAAATAAAATGTTCGCCATCTCCTTATCTCCCCATATTTTAAAGAATATTAACAAGTAATTTTGCATGTAGTGATTTAATACTGGGTCAGGGTTTCACTCTTCAAATGCTGTTAACAGTTCGGTAGTGTGCCAACTTGTTTATTTTGAAATAACTAAACATTACCAAGGGAATTAACAAGCTGCAAAGTGCTCGCTCCTTCTCTAATTTTGTGATAGTGACAGATGTAGTTGCCGTGGGGGCATCTGCTGGTCATCAGCTCTACTTTTCACAACCACAGTCCCATAAATTTCAATATGACATAAAAAAGGAAAAGTTCCTTGTGGTCTGTTTGAATCATTAAATTTAGACAAAATCTAGCTCACATTTCTCATAATCTGAGCTGATTGGATGTGAACAAGCACTGCTGCAGACACTGTTTACATGTATTATATTAGCAGAAAATGGTGATTCAGCAAAGGAAGCCTAGCTTATCAGCAGACATTTTTAGTTCAGCACAATGTCATGTCAAGACAGATAAATGATTTCAGAGCTTTTCTACATCAAGCTATGTTACAGCACAAAGTCACCCTTTTTGGCCTATCTCTGAGTACACGCAAATATTCCTGGCTTCACAAATCCTTCAAACTTTCAAAAGCCTTGACTATCTCTGAGAGTTTACCTCTAAGTACAATCACACTTCTACACACGTATTTTTACCTAATGATTTCAAGAGTCATTTGGTTCGACCAGTGTCAAACAGAACAAATTTTTCCTCTATGTCATAGCTAAGCCATCAACTGAACAACACGGTACAAATGATTCTTTACACGGTATCACAGTATCACAAGGTTGGAAAAGACCTTTGAGATCATCGCGTCCAACCTATGACCCAACACCTACACCTACTCCTACTTGTCAACTACACCATGTCACTAAGACCCTCATCCAAGCTCTCCTTAAACACCTCCAGGGATGGTGACTCCACCACCTCCCCAGGCAGCGCATTCCAATGGCCAGTCACCCTCTCAGTAAAGAACTTCTTCCTGGTGTCAAACCTAAACCTCTGAGAGAGCATTCATGTTCTGGAATGCACTTAGAAGCACAGATAGTTTGCTGTAAATATTTAAATAATTATGAATTTTTAAAATCATCTGAATCCTTGAATTTCCCTTTGAAATCATGACAAAATGTAGTAGTTTTCAAAAGTAGTTGTTGTGGTTTGCTTTTCACTGAGCTGCAAGACTTTTGTTCTAACTTTATCATAGGCAATAAAAAAATACCATGAGAACATCAAGGAGTTTTCATTAATATCAAATTTAATTTCCTATTTCTTATGATTAATTGAGTCATTTGGAGACCAAGATTCCAGAAGACTAACTAACAGTTGTCACGGTGCTCTCCAGTCTTGAACATCTTCTAGAAGCTATATCTTCTTGTGAGAACTTCAGATGGGCTACTGCTGCTGGTAAAGGATAGCTTCTGGAAGCTGAAAATTTTATCTGACAGCTTGGGAAGTTTTTTTCCTATGAGATTAGATAAACTCTGGAACAGGTTGTCCAGACAATTTGGGAAGTCTCCACCTTTGGAAACATTCAAAGTTTTACTGGACAACCTGTTTTAACTGGGTCTGCTCTGAGCAGGATTTAATGAGATTGCTTCCAAATGCCCCTTCCAATCTTTTTTCTGTGAGCTAAAATCCCTTTATTCGTGACATGTTGTAACTTTGGAAAGAGACAATCATTTTGTGTGAAAGTCAAACTCTTGTCTAAAATCCTGGCACTCCTGAAGTCAATGGACTGTTCAGGCTTAAAATGCCATCATCATGATATAAATTGTTGATGCTCTGTGGCTGAACACCATAACTTTAACTTAATATTTTTTGGTGCTGCTTTTTGCTGTTACTGGTTGCATTTCAGTTAGATTGCTGATCAGTCCTTTCAGAGTATGATTAAAGTTCGTTATTGCCAGAATCAACAGCAATAAAGCAAACAACAGTTTGTTAATATAATCACTCTGTTATAAATTTTCTTGATTCAGCATAGAAAGCTGTTGGAAATCAAAATCTCTAGTGTCTATAGTTGGCCTGTATTAGGAAAAAAGATTATGATTTGCATTTGTACAGCTGCTGAGAACAGCGCCCTCCAGCAGACACGAGAGTTATGGCTCTGCAGTTTTTGCAGAATAGCTACAACCAGATCTTTCTCTGTTTCTTTGATTCCTCGTGGGTATTAGAAGAGAAAATATGTTCTTCCTTCCCCTTTGTCTCCTTTTCTAAGATGAGAAAGCATCTTGAGCAACATGCATGGAGGAGAGCTATGGTGCTTTCGAAGGACGATGGGGGGTTTGAAAGCTATAATTTTGCACCACAGAGCATGCAAAAAGCATGACTTCTTTGTGACAGAGTTCAATTTCATATATTAACAAGACTATGGGCACTAATCCCAGACATTTCACTGAATCAATATTCATGATTGCTTTTCTTTGCATATGAGATACATAGACAGGTACAAAATTATTTAAGAATTGCCGTAGGGTGGAATACCATTTCTGCAGCTGATATGACTGAACTTTGATATGGTTCCACACCTGTGGTGGGCTTTGACTTCATAATATGGCTGATCTTATTTCAATCCAAATATCTTACTTCGGCTATTTTCTAATAGACATCTTAAGTATGCTTAGTAGGTCTTTTAAAAGTTTATCTACCCCTTTGAGAATGGACTGGAGCAATAAACTGTTCTTACACTTGATTAAATATTTTTGGAAGAACTTGTTAACATCTTTGAAACCTCTGTTTCTGTTTCAGTCTTGAAGACATTGTAAAATATATTGTCTTCATCTAACAGATCAGGATACACAGTGCTGTCAAAACACAATCTCAGCAGAGTTCATTTTCCTTTTTATTTTTGGAGGTTTAATTAAAAAAATGCAAATACTCTGATACTAGTTGCTAATTGGAAAGCTTGCTGTTTTCATTAAAGTGTGAAATGCTCTTATGGAAGAAAAAATACAGAATATGTAAAAGACCTGTCTGTCATTCACAGAAAGATTCACAGCTGTGCAAAGGGCTGGAGAGTCTAACTTGGACTGAGGGAATTCTTTGAGTATGAAAGATTTCAGTTTCAAGAAGCCTTTGTGCTTCTAGCTCTCATTGCCTTCAAAAGTCAAGAAATGGTTTCCACTCCTTAAACCCAAAGGGTAAGGGAAAGTTTGAAGTCCAGTAGAATTTGGGGTTTTTTCATAATGAGGAATTAACAACAAATAATGACTGTATATTCTTGCAGCAAACTCCGTTATCTAAAACTCAGCAGTGAGGAGACAATGCAAGAAATTTATACTAAACAACATTTTACTATGTTAAAGGAGGTTGTGACCAAATTCTGTGGAATTTGTATTCTAAGAATATCTTCTTAAGTGTACTCCAATTATGATTATAGGTAAAGAATCATCTGTCAATTTGTGAATACAACAAAACTGAAGTATGAAATAGTAGCAACAAAACTGAACTGCTTCTAGAGCAAACTGGAAGCAGATCTATGTTAGGTGATGGTTAAATGGGACATGCATTTAAGTTTTAGACACAGAAATATGTGTCCAGATCCCTTCTCCCGAGTCATGTAAGGGATGGGGGTTCTTCCAACAACAGTTTAAAGGTACTGAGTGTCTTGACAAGGCACTTAATCAAGGTCCTATCCTGCTAGATTTATTCAAGTCTGTGTTGGAGACACCATCATTGATCTTTGTATAACAACACAAAACTCTGGCCTTCAATTATCATTTTTCAGTTTTCATCTGTGGTTTTATATAAACTTGTACTGTGATGAAGCAGACTGAGATTTCACCATGGTTAGGCTTCATTTGCCTTGAGCTGTTTTGACAAGCAGCACTCCGTAACTAACTGTTTTTTCAAGATCATAACTTACTCTAAAGTCACGATTTTGTAAAGGACACAAAAGGGGAAAAATAAATCTCTTGATACAAGGTGGTAAATGGGTGAGAGAACATGGTGCTCAGTGCCCTGGCATGCTAGTATTCCAAACCACTGTTCTGCTACGTTCTGTATTTGAAGTGGATAGGCTTTATTCAACTTCCCACTTACATTAATTCAAAGATAATTAACTTACTACAAGAGAATAAAAAAATGTAAAATAGCATTGCTGTCCTTATGACAATTTTGTGTTTGTAAAGATTAGACGTTCATGGACTGCTTAGGGATTTGTGGCAAGTGCTAGAAGTATTCGACCATTAAAAATTGAATCCCACTTGTTACTCTTCTTTTTCCTTTTTCACTAATACTGTCGAAAGACAAAAAATTCTTCATTGCTCTTATAAAATAGTGATTTTTCATTTTTTTTGCTGTTAAAAACTGCAAAGCTGTTTTCTCATATCAACTCATCTTCCAATTTCTACTCTATTTGTATTAGAAAAGTATATAAATGAAGCAAGTCTAGAGAGATCAGAAAAAAAA
Organism: Neomorphus geoffroyi; assembly: GCA_033558235.1. Taxonomy (NCBI): domain Eukaryota; kingdom Metazoa; phylum Chordata; class Aves; order Cuculiformes; family Neomorphidae; genus Neomorphus; species Neomorphus geoffroyi. The sequence continues at coordinate 7,516,785 of JAUMJM010000053.1, read as the reverse complement.
AAAGCAGTTCTACCAAGAACAAGAGAGTTAGATCAACAGAGTATTTGTCAAAAGGAGATAAAATAAGAGTGTCTTGAAAAATAAAATACATCTGGAAACATGAGTGCAAGTTTGAAAGACAGGAGAAACTTGCAATAGCATTTCTAGTTAATGAATAGCTAATAAAATTTTCTTAGAGCAAAGAAGCAACAAAGGTGACAAGAATTTGAAGCTATATATGCAAAGACAAAGTTAAGAAGTTGAAGATTATGTTATAATTTGGTGTATTTTAAGAAATACCATATTTAATATATCAGTTAACATAATTATTTGTTTAACATATTAAATAAGACATTGTTTACACAAGCATCTGGGCCGTTGTCATTCAACTCATTCTAAGTGATGAGTAAAACTGTAAACAGAAGAAATACTAAGCAACTTTATAGGGAAATGTGTAGGCAGTATGAAATCCAATGTGACTGCTTGCAAGAGAGGAAAAAAAACTTGAAGATTGTATCAGGAAAAGATATTATGAAAGTTGCATTTTATAATTAGTATAACTAGTTTTAGAAATGTACAAATTATCACAATGATATCACAATGAAAAAAATAATTAAAAAAAAAAAAAAACCAAAACAAAGATATTCCATGTAATGAACAAATCAGAACATGAATGACAAAAAAGGTGTGAGTGTAACAATGCAATACAGCCAAAAAAAAAAAAGTGGGGAAGAAAGAAAAAAATTACACCTTTATTTCAAAAGGAATAGTCAGTTCAAGGCTTTTTGTGAAATCTGCAGTTACTTCTAAGTTTTCCCTAGGCATAGTCTTAAAATCATAGAATCATAGAATGGTTTTGGTTGGAAAGGACCTTAAAGATCATCCAGTTCCAGTCCCCCTGCCATGGGCAGGGACACCCCCCACCAGCCCAGGCTGCTCAAGGCCCCATGCAGCCTGACCTCGAACACTTCCAAGGAGGGAGCATCCACAGCTTTCCTGGGCAACCTGTGCCAGTGTCTCATCACCCTCATTGTGAAGAATTTCTTCCTAATGACTAATCTAAATCTTTCCCCTTCCAGTTTAAAGCCGTTCCCTCTCATCCTATCACCACAGGCCCTTGTAAAAAGTCCCTCCCCAGCTTTCCTGCAGGCGCCCTGCAGGTACTGGAAGGCCACTGTGAAGTTCTCCTGAAGCTTTCTCGTCTCCAGGCTGAAGAAGCCCAACTCTCTCAGCCTGTGCTCATAGCAGAGGTGCTCCAACCATTTGATCATCTTTGTAGCCTCCTCTGGGCCTGCTCCATATTAAAGCTGCCTGTTAGCATGGAGATAAAACAACTTTTCATTCAATTATGATGAATTCAAAGTTGGACATCTTCCTTTGTTCAAAATGAAGTTCAGTTTTTGAAAGGTTATAATCTGAGAAAAGAGATGATAAGAGGTTCAGATCAGCACCACCTCCTCCTCTGAGTATTTTAAAATAAAGTAGTTACCAAAGTTTTGTTGAATCTAAAGGTGCGTTATTAAGTCCCTCATTCAGCATGCATTGAGGAACCCAAATTTCCTGGTCCTGGTGGAACCTAGGCTTGAGATAGGCCCTGACCTACCTAGTTTAGTCAAGCTGTCACACACAGAGACATCAGATATGCCACAAACAGGCAGTATTAGGTGTCTGGGAAATACGACTGCCTTGATGACAATTTCACAGCAACATCATCCTTAAATAGAAAGATGCAAAGGTAATACTTTTTGAAAGCTTTTACTCTTTTTCTTACCCTTTTTGAAAGCTTTGAATCCTTTTAGGTTGCAAAAGAATCCCAGATGGGACACTTTGAAGTTGGTAATGAACCTTGAAGCTCACTCTAGTTGATCTGAAAGACCTTGCAGCTGTTTGTTGTGTAATACTGACAGTCTCTACTTCTGCAAATAATATCTGTGTTTGCAACACAAGTCAAATATTTGGCCACAGATGCAACTAATAGCTAGCCAAGAGCTTTTGGATTACTGTTTCCTGGTTTAAACTCTTGGCCAGCTAGTGGCTACAGTTCATGCACATGGTATTCTGAGTCCCTTTAGGCACAGATTGATATTAATTCACCCACTCTCGGGGACTGACTTTTCTGAGGTGCAAAGTTTTCTCCATCTCATCATATACAGCGCTTTACATCCTTACATGTACACCCACAGAAAGATGGATTAGATTTATTCTTCTACATTAAATTTTTACCTGAGCCTTTTTCACAAAATACACTTTAAGCTTCATGAGCAACAATAAATCTAAGACATAGAAGGCTACACTCTTGCCATAAATGTGTACTGACTTGTTTAGGCACTGAAAAACAAAATAGCCCAAAGGATGTCCCTTGCAGTGTTGCATACTAATTGTGTGATGTCCTGCTTCGGTGCGATAGCCTGTTATATGCAAAGATCTGAAAGTGGTGAACAAATATACTAATCCTCACAACATCCCAGTAGACAAACCTTACAGTCAGGAAAACTCTGATAAAGAAGGTAAATAATCTGCCTAGCATTATATGGTAAACTAAATGCAGAAACAGAAAACAGAAAATACCTTCCAGTTGGCCTATGCTTTTTCTGTAATGCCTTTCTAGTTTTCAATTTCCCTTTTTTTACTCCCTTTTATTAGTTGTATCAGGATTTTTCTAAAATCGAAATTGATGTCAGCACCAGTTTTGCGGCTGTTGATCATGGTTACTTGGGGTAGACAATTAAGTTATTTCATTTTTTTCCCCAGAAACTGAAGAAAGACAAGGAAATTTCAAGCAGAAATTTAAAAACCCCAAACTAAACAAAACCAAAAATCTTTCAGACCATTTCCAAACTCACACTTTAAGAATTAGCTCCAATTCTGAGCCAAAGTAATTACTGGGAGAAAAGAGTGGCTGCAGTGCACAGTACCACCCCTCCAGTGATTAATAACCCAAGTTTATGGAAGTGTGATTTCAGTTTTCCCTTTGAAATGCAAATCAAGCCATTTTGCCAGCTCTCTCAAACATTTTACTTACTCTCATCATGGCAGACAGTGAGTTCTGCCTGTTACCCCTTTTTCTGTAGCTGTATGTGCCTTTGATCATCAAATGTAGCTTGGATTTGCTCCAGCACCTAAAACTGAATACCTGATGGATAGAATCATAGAATCATAAAATAGTTTGGATGGAAATGGGTCTTTAAAGGTCATTTAGTCCAACTCATCTGCAATGAGTAGGGACATCTTCAACTGGATCAGGTTGCTCAGAACCCCATCCAACCTGACCTCGAATGTGTCATCTGCCACTTCTCTGGGCAACCTTTTCCCACTTTTCATCACCCTCATAGTGAAAAATGTCTTCCTCGTATCTAGTCTGAATCTGCCCTCTTTTAGTTTAAAAACATTATCCCTTGCCCTGTTGCTAAAGTCTCTACTAAAATGTTTGTCCTCAGCTTTCTTATAAGATCTGAAAGGCCACAATAAGGTCTCCCTCAAGCCTTCTCTTCTCCAGACTGAACAAGCCAAACTCTTTCAACCTTTCTTCATAGGAGAGGTGCTCCATCTCTCTGATCATCTTTGTGATCCTTCTCTGGACCTGTTCCAACACATCCATGTCCTTCATGAGCTGAGGGCTCCAGAGCTGGACTCAGTATTCCAGAAAGGATCTCACCTGAGTGGAATGGGTCTCACCTGAGTGGAATGGGTCTCACCTGGGTGGAAGTCTCACTAGAATGGGTCTCAGCTGAGTGCAGTAGACAGGGAGAATCACCTCCCTTGACCTGCTGGTCCCACTTCTTTTGATGCAGCCCAGGATACTCTTAGCTTTTTGGGCTGCGAGTCCACATCGTTGGCTCATATACAACTTCTCATCCAGCAGTACCTCACTTCCTGGCAGGGCTGCTCTCAATCTCTTCATATCCCAGTCTGTACTGGTATTGGGAGCTGGTCCAACACAGGTGTAGGACTTTGAACTTGGCCTTGTTGAACAGGCCCAATTCTCAAACTTGTCCAGGTCCCTCTGCTTGACATCCTGTCCCTCAGGTGCACTGGTATCAGGAGTATGGTTAGGCATAAAAAGACATAAAACTGAGTCAAAACAATCAAATGTAAATAAAAGTGTAACCACAGTTGCAAGGCAAAAAAAATGGAAAGAAAGAACCAACTGTTTTCTGGAAATTTTTGTATATAACGAATGCTTCCAACAGTGAGATTGACCAGCCTTCCTTTCCTGCAACAGGTGGGAATTGCTTACTCTGCTAGGGAACTGTAAAGAGAGTTCCAATAGAGGTTGTCATATTACTGACAATATTTGGAATGCTACCTCAATAAGAAACAGGGGTTTCAAAGACCCTGACAACTGACATGAAGAGAGAAAGGCAGGGCGATTTGTCCTATTGACAAGCAACTGAGGAAAGGCACAAGCAGAATCAAAGTGGAGATTTTCTTTCTCTGTGAGCAGGGTAGAAGAAAAGCAATTCACTCTTTGAGCATGAGTAGCTGGAAGAAGAGTATATAAAAAACCATCTGAGTTTAGAAGGCACTTGACAAAATAACTCTGCACTTGTGTGAAGAAATATCTGTGTAGCCAGCAGGCTGCAGGTAGCTCAGCATGGAAAAGATAGTGGAATTTCACAGAATGTTTGAGCATAGAAGGTGCCTTTGGAGGCCATCTTGTCCAACCCCCTGCTAGGGACATCTAGAGCCAGTTGCCCTGCAATCCGCTGGCTAGGGACATCTAGAGCCAGTTGCCCAGTACCATTTGTGACTATTCAATTAACAAAAATAATGAACTGTGTCCCATGACCAGTTCTTCTTTTCTAATAAAAGCAGTTTAGTGACAGGCAGGCAAAATACCAAAATAAGAATTATCCTGTGTGCTTGCATGTAACTAGCCATTGAAAAAGCATTCATAAGGGATATATGAACAAGCAGAAATTTTCCTACATTTCTCAACTGAAGAAAATGTAGTTTTCGTATCTGGGGCCACAGACTGTAAGTTTGAAGATGCATCTGGCAATAATATTTGAACTGGTATACATATATACTGCAGTGATGCATCTAATTTTCATCAGTGTCATTATATGGTTCTATTCCTTTTGACTATCATTTGTTGATATCTGGAATAAGCTTAGTTTCCATCTGGACAATGCCATGGAAAAGTGAAGTAGCAATCCTGGAGCTATAAAATTTTAACAGTCATGCACACTATATTTTGTAGAACTCTCATGCGCGTGTCTTTAAATGGCTTGATCTTTTTTCAAGTTTCAGATCTTTGGGGGTTTGAGGAAAGTGAGAGAAAGGAGACAAAGCAGGAAAGAAGCACATTTCTCATCTTCACGTTTGCTCTCAGAGGAATAACCAGGTTATACTAACATACTTGCTGGATTTGTGGATTTCGCAGTGCGGCAGCTCACCTCGCTGGACAGATATATGCTTGGTCATTTGACTGCCTGTATTATGATCCAGCTTATAAGGTTACGGACACACAAACTATAAGTGCACAGCTGGACTTTCCCTTGAGAGGCCTATGATGGACAACATGCTCAACAGGCTTGCAGATGCACTCATGGATACCATGTAAAAGTAATGGTTTAGTACGGAGAACGTCTTTTCCTGAGTGTCTATCAAGAGGTAATACTTAGAGGACTGTATAGAATCATAGAATCATAGAATCACTGTGTTGGAAGAGACCTCTGAGATCACCGAGTCCAACCATGCCTGTCTCCTTTCTAAACCATGTCCCTAAGAAACTCATCTACCTGTTTTTTAAACACCTCCAGAGATGGTGACTCCACCACCTCTCTGGGTATCCTGTTCCAATCCCTGACCACTCTTTCAGTAAAGAAATTCTTCCTAATGTCCAATCTAAATCTCCCTGGTGCAACTTGTGGCCATTTCCTCTTGTCCTATCACTTGTCACTTGTGAGAAGAGACCAGCACCCACCTCGTCACAACCTCCTTTCAGGCAGTTGTAGACAGTGATGAGGTCTCCTCTCAGCTTCCTCTTCTCCAAGCTAAACAACCCCAGTTCCTTCAGCCTCTCTCTTAGGGCTTATTCTCCAGCCCCCTCACCAGCCTCATTGCCCTTCTCTGCACACGCTCCAGCCCCTCAATGTCCTTCCTGTAGTGAGGGGCCCAAAACTGAACCCAGCACTCGAGGTGCGGCCTCACCAGTGCTGAGCACAGTGGCACAATCACCTCCCTGCTCCTGCTGGCCATGCTGTGTCTGATACAGGCCAAGATGCCATTGGCCCTCTTGGCCACCTGGGCCACTGCTGGCTCACGTTCAGCTGGCTGTCAGCCAACACCCCCAGGTCCTTCTCTGCCAGGCAGCTCTCCAGCCACTCTTCCCCAAGTGTGTAACGCTGCATGGGGTTGTTGTGACCCAAATGGAGGACTCGGCACTTGGCCTTGTTGAACCTCATCCCGTTGGTCTCAGCCCATCGTTCCAGCCTGTCCAGATCCCTCTGCAGAGCCTTCCTTCCTTCAAGCAGATCCACTCTTCCACCCAACTTGGTGTCATCTGCAAACTTGCTGAGGGTGCACTCAATACCTTCATCGGGATCATTGATAAAGATGTTAAACAAGACTGGACCAGCACTGAACCCTGGGGAACACCGTTCGTGACTGGTTTCCAACTGGATTTACTTCTATTTACCACAGCGCTTTGGGCCAGGCCACCCAGCCAGTTTTTAACCCAGCAGAAGCTGTGCCTGTCCATGCTGATGGCAGCCAGTTTCTCCAGCAGGATACTGTGAGTAATGGTGTCAGTGGCTTTACTGAAGTCCAGGTACACCACATCCACAGTCTTTCCCTCATCCATTAAACAGGTAACCTTGTCATAGAAGGAGATCAAGTTGGTCTGGCAGGACCTGCCTTTGGTGAACCCATGCTGACTGGGCCTGATCACCTGGTTGTCCCGTGTGTGCTGTATGGTAGCACCCGAGATGATCTGCTCCATGACCTTCCCCGATACCGAGGTCAGACTGACAGGCCTATAGTTCCCCAGATCTTCTCTCCGACCCTTCTTGTAAATGGGTGTAACATTCACCAGTCTCCAGTCAAGCGGCATTTCCCCAGTCAGCCAGGACTGCTGGTAGATGAGGGAAAGGGGTTTGGCGAGAACCTCTGCCAGCTCCCTTGAAACCCTTGGATGGATCCCATCTGTCCCCATGGATTTGTGTATGCAGATCACTAACCAAGTCCTCCTGAACAGCTGGAGCTTCATTCCCACTATCTCCTGGCTGAGATTTACTTCAGCAGTAGAGCACAGGCTGCCTGCCCCATTTCCTGGGTTGCCATTCAACGCATTGGGCTTTCTCCAATATGATAATTCCTTTAAAACCTCAGTTTTCTCATTGCACCACCTACCAGTCACTGAGACTTCGTCAACAATTGTGAAGCTTATCTGTACAACGTGAGAGGAAGGAAGTCAAACCACTTTGTTTCTGATGGAAAATCAAGACATGATTAGCCTATTTGTTGTACTTTAGAGTTGCTTATTTTTTCACTCTTCTTTCATAGGAAAACACTCAAATTTTAAAAATTTTTCAGGCCATCAAACTTGACATATTTAATTTTTGTCATTGTTGTTTCTGTCATCTGTTGATTGCTTGGTTGTACTATGTCTAAGACACGTTTGGATGAGTCTTACAAGGCCTTTTGAACAATGTACAGAACATGAGAGCTCTGACCTTGGCTGATGTTTCTCATTTTCTGGCTTTGTTGAAATGTCAGTTTAGTAGCTCGGGTAACGTGCTGGAACTAGGTCATTGCAAGGACTTGTTAGATTTTAAATAAAAAACATTCCCTGAGTTGTACTGCAGAGTGATAAATTATGCTAGGGGCAAAAAGATAGTGCTTGAAAGAGCATTTTGATACGACTTATATGATATTGAAGTGTACATTGATGTTGTATGTGACACATATAAGTCTGTATCTGTACGGACTGCTCATCTTTTGCAGTGTTTAAACTGAAATTTCATATCCAGTGCGCACTTTTACAAATATGTAACATAGCAATTATTTATCAATGCAAAGGCTTTAATGCCTCTAAATGACTGGACGATCTTAGGGACTTGAAATTGGAGGCTGGGTTACTACATCCCCTGATGTATTAGAGAATAACTTAACATGATAAGCACTTGTAAAGATTCATAGCAATCACTTATCTTTGTTTTTAAATTCTAATTCACAGTCACTGAAGTCAGTGTTTAGACTGCACTCTAATTCTTTCAGAAAACTTGATATTGGACATTATTTGCAAATGTATCATGACACTTCAGCTAGCAACGGCTGCTGCTGTTATTTATTGTTTCCCTACCTTGTTCACACTTCCATAAACAAGGGAAAACAAAATAGGCCTATTTTGAAACAAAAATCTATAAAAGACTGAACTGCAGAAAGATTAAAAACTACTGTGCTCTGCATCTTTATATTAGACTGAGTTTATCATTCAATTTGATTTGAGTAATTAATCCACTGAAATGAAGATACATTCAGAAATTATGAGTCAGTGAGGAAACCAAGATTAATTTCCTTATGATAATCACTCTCTCCTAGTTCTTTTACCATTTTCCAGTCCACCGTACTCTTCTATGATGAAAGATAGAAATAAATGTATAATATCTGTTAAATGATAAAACAAAGATCTGGATTTCATCCTAAATTAGGCAGGAAAAAGAGTTTGAAGTGCTGGAGTCAAAGCTGAATACTGAATGCGTTCGTGGTTGGTTTTATGTGTAGATTTCTTGTTGAGAGGAAAACCTCCTTGTTAGTCACTGTGTGTCATCTGATTAGTAGTATTAATCATCAGGAAGCATAGTAGTAACTACTGTAAATACAGTTGAATGTAACTTTTCCATTCCAATCTCTCTTCTTCTCACAGTTGTTCAAACTTCTTCAGCTTTACTTTCTGAACTTGAAGAAGACTTAATTAACACTTACACATTTTAGTCTTTTTTCATTTAAGGATATTAGAAACACTAAACCTTAATATGTGGCATGATTGGAAAGAGCATACACTTTCTGAACCTTTCTAACTTTGAAACTTTGTGATAAAGGACTCTTACCGAATCACCAGAAGTGTCAGTTTCATATGGTTTAGCCAACCTGACATGTAACAACCTAGTATATTTTGTACTTTCTGCACATATTTTTAATACAGGCAGGAGTCTCTGTCTGAACATAAGGAAACACTTTTTTTCACCATGACAGTGACCAAGCACTGGCACAAGTTGCCCAAAGAGGCTATGGAGTCTTCCTCCTTCAAGATATTCAAAAGCTGCCTAGACATAGTCCTGGGCAATAAGTTTAGAGTGAAACTCTTTGAGCAGGGAGGTTGTGTCAGATGACTCCCAGAGGTCCCTTCCAGCCTCAACATGTTATTCAACATGCATGTACACCTTTGTAGTGCATTCTGCAGGGTAGTGCACCACACTCCAGAAACTGTTTATGGCTGGACATTACCACAAACCTACTCTTTATTTAGGGAGAGCTGAATATATTTTCACACTTATTCTTAGTATCAGGGATTAGAATATTGGGCTGCCATTTTGACCCTGAACACCTTTCTCACCAGGAAACAAGTGGTTATTCTTCACTTTCGTACTTTGGTTCCATTCTTGGATACTAAGACTTCCTCTCTCTCACCTCATACTTGACCAAAAAAACCACAAAGGTTAAAACACTGTCACAGTATGAGAATTCTGAGTAGACTATGTCAGGAATTTAATCCAGAATTATCCTAGGGATAATTGTCTAGACAAAATGAGTACTTGATTCAGCTTCTGGGCTTTGAAAAGCTTCATCTCTGTTCAATTGGATAATCATCTTCTTAGAAAGGCCAAGATGCACGGAAACAGACTGCAAGAAATACAGCCTGACTCGCAGAACAAAAGCTCTCAGAAGTGTTGTAAGTAAATACATGCTATAATTAACACTTCTCACTTACACTGATTCTTTGTCCTTTCATATTGAAGATTTTCCTGATTTCCACTTGGAAGCATCTAATTTTGTCCAGTGTCCCTGTAAGAAGCCTTAGAATCTGATTCAGATTTCCTGAGCAGTTTCCTGACCTTACACAGTGTGTATGCTCCCTTTATGTTCCCTTCTGGAAAGTTACATTGTTTTGGGTGCAAGTATTTGGGCCGCTGGGTCACTGCAATTGCACATAACTTATTGTTGTGATGGCAACAAGGTTGATTAAGGGATAGCTGTTACATTATAGAGTGACAAACCTCCAACAAAATGTATGTTACAATGTCAAACATGTAGAAGTATGTCATTGCATAAAACACTTATTTTCCCTGTATTTGACCCAGGGAAAATATCTCACTGTTCATCTTCTGCTACATGTGAGAAAGAATTGATCAGGCCAATGGCTGACTCTGACTGAGAGAATTTGGAGGTGTCGTTTACTATTTGCCAAAAATCCCTTGTGTAACAAGGTGTTCCCCAAAAGTTCCAGCTTTTGTAGCAACTAAAGGCTAAAATTATATATGCTAACAATTCTGCTTTGCAGGTCATGTATTGATCTCAAAGACTCTACAGATGTTTGCCTTTTCGTTTTTGGCTTGTAGCAAATGGAGTTAGAATGGTGAAGGTGTTAAATAGGTACATCAGTCGTATATTCTATGCTTCCTTCAGATTATTTCAGGTACTTCCTTCAGAAAAAAAACCCAAACACAATTGTTTTTTACTATTCTTTGCCTGGGATCTACCACTTTGAAGAAATTTTTTCTACCTTGCCCATTCTCTCTAAAAGATAATAAATACATAAGTATGTATGAACTTCTCATCGAAGAGGCTAATTCTCTCAGCAGAGTTTGAGCCACACTCCCCAAAGGAAGAGTGCTACTTTTCTGTTCTGTTCTCTCTCCGTTAACAAGAAAATCTGTTAGCCTTTTTCCCTCTCCCAGTCCTCTCTATTCACTTCACTTCTTGCACTGAGACTTAGCACAACAGAGTAAAGTACAAGAAACCATGATGGGGGCAGGGGAAGCTGTGGCTTTCCAAATATTGAAGGACTGCATTTCTTAGATTTAAAAGTGCTAAATCCTTTGTGCACTGTTGCAACTACCAAGGAAGTCCTCTAAGCCAACAAAAGTCCAATCCACTCTTGACACACACGTAAAGATCACTAAGCCTACTCTTCAAAGATCTAGAAATGGATTATATTAATATTAACACTTTGCCTTCCTTTTAATTTTTAATGTACTTCCTTTGTATTCACGCTGTATGGGTTGAAAGAGTATCACAAGGTTGGAAAAGACCTTTGAGATCATCGAGTCCAACCTATAACCCAACACCTACACCTACTCCTACTTGTCAATTACACCATGTCACTAAGAGCGTGGAGTGCCTGACCCCTGTGAAAATAATAGTTTTATCTCTTGTTCTCTGCAATAGGCAGGACATAAAATCTATTCCCTTTCTTTTGGAACAAATATACCTTACATTAAAAAGTAGTCTATTATTCTGAAACAAAAACTCAAGCAAAAGTTCTCTTTACCTGCAGAATGTTATTATAAAGAAATTTCAGAAGTTAAAATAGTGAAGAAACAAACCAACAAAGCTGTAATGTAAGTTTATGCATTCTTATTTAAAGGGAGATTTTTTTATCCATTTGTTCGTTAATCCTATCAGCAAAGCAGAATAGCACATAAACAACACACTACCTGTTTTAGAATATGATTCATTCAACCAATAGCAATGAGGAGTTTTGCTGTAAAATTTTATAGTCTTTGTTTATCTACTTTCAATGTTGAATTCTGAAAGTAATATCTTGGGTGTCTATTTTTTTAATAAAGGGCCATGAGTCACAATAGTTCAGCAAAGTATATGCCAGTGGGATTCTAAGAAAGCCCAACAAAACTGTATATTTTTTATGAAACACCATAAAAGTGATTTATATAATCCTATAATAAATATCTAGAATGGAATATAGGTAAAAAGAAATCTTGTTTCTTGTCAGTTCTCACAATGCTGAGTTGAGCAACCTTATTCCTAAGGCTGTAAGTGTCTGGTGAGCACATGACAGTTTTGTGATAGTTAGTTAGAAACGAAGTCCACCTGTATGGAAGGACTAAAATCAGAACCATTGCCTTTTTGCACTTCAGTCTTCTTTCAGTTAATGCAGCTCAGACAACCACGTCAGGCAGTAAACAATTTCTCTGACTTCCAGTTACTACTGTAATCATAATGCAACAAGAATAAAGACTTATTCTTAAATTGTGCCTACAATAATTTAAATCTACCAAATGCACAGTAAACCATAGATTTATGAAAAGCGATTTCAGGAATATATTCTTGACATCAAAAATTTTATCTGAGTGAGCCAGTGTTCCAAGATGGAGTTTAGTGAAACACTAGAAAAGCTGAAGTTCTTAGAGTATTTATAATCATACAGAAACCTAGATGTTATTAGAGTAAGGAAGAAAAGTGTGGGCCTTACACAATGATTTTGATTTTACAGATCTGTATCGCAACCTGCTGCTCTTTCAGGACAGTGGTACTAGAGTTCAAGATCAGCTGCCTTTTTCATGCCTTGTATTATCTGTTACAAGTGAAGCTTGCAAATGTGGTGTCTGACATGTATTAAAATGACCTTAAGAGAATGCCATAAATAGTTGTACACTGGCAATTGGTTAAATGTGAAATACCAATTTCTCTTGCTGTTATGTACTTTGAAGGACAATAGTTTTTCCTCATAAATCTTTCATTAAAAATAAGAATACTTCTTTTAAATGGCAAAACTCCTTAATTCAGTTGAAGAACAATGGTTTTTGAGAAAAAAGGCTTCTTACCTGATTAATCAGAATACTCTAAATGGATACACTTCACAGTTTAACTGTCACAGATTTTATAGTTTTGTTAATGTTGGTGTTGACTTGTTTTGAGCAGCAGAGGAAATGTGTAGCTCAGTGGAATTTAAAAAATTTTGACTAGTTTCGTGGCTGCATAGAAAAATTCTGATTAACTTCTCCTCTGATAAATGTAAATGCACAAAAATTCTTCCTTTATTTCATAAACATGTTTTTTTCAGGTGTATCTTTGACCTCGTATATAACTTAATTTTGTTACATGCCTGTGAAGTTTGCCTTCTGATCTGAAATCAATTCCCAAGACTGATATGTCCAAATTCTAGCAAATAGTGCAGGTCTCCTTAACAACCGTAAGGTGAAAGGATGCTACAGGGCACAGATGTTCTCAGTATTTTGATTTCTACTGACCTGTTTCAGTGATTTTTTTTTTCAAGTTTTCATTTCCAGTCTTTCTGTCCTTATTATGCAAGGTTTTTGTTTCTCACTGTGACCAGAATGATACTCTGACTCTGCAACCTGCCTGGAGGTTTGTGACTGCACATTCATGTCTCTTCTCACTCACTCAGCCAGTAAGTTTCCAGGTTCTTTGATAAAGGGATGCACAGTCTATTCTCTCTGTATAGCCCTTATAACTGCACTTGTAGATTTTCTTTCATAGTCTGCTTTCATGGAGCTCTCAGAGATAGTCCAAGAAATGTCAATCACAAATTTGTAAAAAAAGATTGATTATGGAATTTCATTTTGCTTCTTTTCTGCTTGTAAGCAAGTCCATTTTTATTCTATTTTTTCTCTTGTTTTTCACTGCAAGTATACGACCAGAAAAGATACTGGTGAATGGTGTCAATGAGACCAAACTACTTTTGAATTTCATAGGCAGCAGTTCATCCTTAGCAGTTTAAAAGGAACAAAATAAAGGTATAGAGAACTTGCTTCTCACCATCATTTCTTTATATAAGAAAAGGTCATGTTGATAAAGTTCTACTTTCCTCTCTATCTTGTATCTTTGTGTATATGAATGAATACTTAATAAATTAGTATTTTTTTATTTAAACCATAAAGTTCCATAGCATTTAAAAACTATTGCCAACCGAAGTTTTCTAAAAGCCAACTCATTTTTGCTATGTTAAATAGTCACTATTTCCTCTAAATGTTTTCTTGGTGTAGGCAACCAGACATTGGTAGACAAGACAAAAAGGATATTTAATTGCGTGAGTTTAGTACAGCTTCCTGAAGTTGCTTTCTCCTACTTTGGTTTATGTTGTTCAACAGGATAATGTCAAATCTTGAAATGTTCACCCGTAACTCATTACCATACAAATTTTTTCACAATTGACAAGTCAATTCATTCGTATCAGTTCCCTTTTAGCTTCAGTAAAAGTGTGCCTGAGCAGACCTCTATGATCTAACTATTAATTACAGAAGCACTTTTGCAAATCAGATCATTTTCTCTGGGTTCCTGATGCAGATTTTTTGCTTAAAAGTACAGCAAAATTCCTCAAATACTTACTAGCTTAGTAGTAACTTCCTTGTGACATGGAGAAATAGAAAAATTTTTAAAAACAACCATGTGATTGATGTACAAAACGAACAGTAACAATAAACCCACAAGGATTTGGGTAGGTTGCAACCTTCATTCTGGAACACATAATTTCAGTGTAATTGTTGTCATTGGAGAGCGAGAGAGGGAAAGCATATCACAAAAACAGTGACAGAATTGCCAGCACTGCATAACCCAAGAATTGTGGCTCACAGTAGAAAAACAGCAGCTTATCACACCAAACACGCTGGCTTGGCATGCCTTTGACAGGTAAGATGTAAGAATAGAACCAGTGCTGAAAATATCTGCTTGCAGCTAGTGGCAAATCACCATAGCAACGACAGAATTAAAAAAAACCTCTAAAATCTCTAAACCATTAGCAGTTCAAAGTAACTTGGAAGGATTTATCATTTCTTTAAGAGAAATACATCTTATAAATATCAATTGTTTTTCAGAATGGGTAGTGGTAAGTGTCAATGCATATTTTCTTGCCTAGGTGTTTAAAAGAAACTGGTCACAAACTGGGAAATGGGATTTCCTAGTTCTGCTCTGTATTCTACACGTTAGATGTACACAGTGTTCATTGATAGCTGTCTATACTTCGCTTCAGCTTGGCTCACAACATCAGCAGTTGCTGTGCTTGCTACTTACTGCCTCAATGGAATAATCCAGATCCATTGTTTTAGCTGAAATACATGGCCTGTCATTCTATTCGCATCAATATTCAATTTTTTGGTAAATGCCAACAGCCAAAATTGAATGAAGTCATTAACTGAACTTTAAGGAACTATATAATCCTAGAGGCATAAGAAGTATCTTTTATTTCTAATGGCTTTAAAAATTCAGAAGTGTTATATTATTGGTATCAGAACCGAGGGATTTTTCCCTATAACAACGACTTCTCTAACCTTTCATTTCTCTTTTCTGAACAAATAGCTGCCCAAGGTGAATGCATTAGCAATATGTAGCACTGAAATGAATGACAATATTGTAATCAACTGTCTGATTATTCAACTAAGGAAATATTCTTGGTTGAAAATGAAGGAAAAGCTTGTTGAACTTTGACAGCTTATATTTCATAGAAGCCCTGAACCTAGCTGAAAGCTACCACTAGCCTGAGGAAATAATTATCAGCTTTGATATTCTGGCACACCAAAATGCTGTGTAATAAGGATACACCTCTCTAGGGCAAGAGAGAAGATCTTTCTAAGAGCTCATCCAAGAGCGTGGAACAAACGTGGATGGAAAATACACTAGAAAATACATTACTCTGTCTTTCATCCTGTTTCATTTAACGTCCGCAGTGAATTGCAATCAACTAAAAATGCTTATTATTATTGAATAATCTTTATAGACTATTCAGTGTTAAATATTTTTCCCTGGCTCATATAAAATTTGTGATATAATTAGTGAGCTAATGTTGTGAAGACTATTACCACCAGGTATAAGATGTCACATGGGATGTGAAAATCAGTTGTATTGGTAAAATTTCTAGTTCTGTCATATGCCTTTCCTAATGTATTAATTTGGGAATTATCCTTTGTGGGTGACTTGCAAAACTGAACTAAGATCGTCTCTGGTATGGCCTCTGTCATACAAATCACGTGCCTGAAAACGTTGTGCTCTGCCTCTTGAGTGTGTACACAGTCAGAGGAGGAGAAAATGTTGCTGCTCCTCCTCTCCCTCCTTCCTCTTGGTTGTGCTTCTGTGTTTCACTTTAGGAGCACAAAAAGTATATGTATTTTGGGAGGGTCAAGGATAGGACCACATAAATTACAAGCTATTTAGTTGTTTTGGTGTGTTTGATGTGAACAAAAATGGCTTTTAAATACAGCAAACACATAAACATCACTAATGTTCTACATGGTTAAGGTGATGTCTCACAACTGCAGCTGTGGGTTATATATAGCTTGTAAGGCTTACAGAAAAAATCAAAGTATAAAACAGAGCAGCACAGTATATGAAATACTGACATATTTTAAAAGTACTAAAAGGTCAAGTCAATCTACTATAATTCACATTTTTGCTCGTAGAAATAGTAAACAGTATTTAAGCAATATTATCAGATTTTCCTTCCTTTAAAATAAAACTATTATTTTGAAAATTACATTGTGACATCTGTTTGCTCTGTGTGATTGGATGGATAAATGAGCTCTTTTTAGCATCAGAATAATTTATGATTTGGCATTTAAAATGCATGGTTACTTTAAAAAAAATGAATCTGAAAGTAGGAGAGAAATGAGGACATTTTAAGACTTACATTAATTAGTGGTCTTATTCAGTGGACAGTATCTCAGTGGAATTACAGTGAGTTACATACTTCTGCTAATTATTATTTGTTGATTCAGGAAAGTTTTACACAATCAAAAGGAAATACAAGTGAAATAGTCCTAGTTTTGGTGTTAGCGATTTATTGCTTAAGGGAATAAATCACATTTTTAATTATCACCAAAAGGAAAG